>LR990922.1:19249667-21713417 GCA_905163415.1 Noctua fimbriata
ATGTTAGGCGTTGCGGTTTATAAGACTTTAGCGTTTAAGGATAATCTAATTATAATATCACCCCTCTTTTTCATAAAACGGAGCAAATGTAAAACAAAACGGCCGACGCATGTAGTTTTTGTTTTGACAGCGACTGCGGGAAGCACAGAGAATAGAACATGCCACTAGTAAGCGCGACGCGACGTGTACTCACGCGGAGAAAAAAGTAACACACGTCGTAAGTTGCATCAGCTGAGGTCGTGAACGCGACGTTATGGTGGGGGTAGACGAAACATTTTATTATTACTAAGCTGACGGAAGCCTAAAAATTGAAGGGTTAAAATTACCACTTGAACTAGCGTTGATCAATAAATGATGTACCATTTTAACAAAACGTACCAACTTCAAACATAAAGTATTTCTAATCCAACCTTCATCTTAACATCAAGAGAAGGTATAAATCTCTCACATTCCAACATTTCCAACATCACTTTATATCGACAAAATGTAAAACAACCAACAAACACCGTAGATCTTTCGTAGCACACTCGTAGACCCTCTACGCGGTGGCTACGGCGTAGTAGCCTCGTAACTATCATTGCTACGACTTTGAGTGTACTACGTGAACTGTGCTACAATAGCACTCTACGCCGTAACTCTCAGTGCGGTCTCGGCTAAGAATAAATCATTTCATAATTTCCCTCGTGTGTCGTAAGATGATATTTACTAAGGGATTGTTTTAGTTTTGATTAGGTGTTCCGGCTTAGTTTTCTATGTAATATGACTTTAGTGAAACTGTTAAAATTTAACTGAAAGGGTTAGTGTTTGCGTCACAAAAAACTTTTTTGTAATATTATAATGTACCATAACCATGATCAAGTAGATATTCGACTTGTCCATGGGTAACAAGGGCTTCTTGGAAAACATCGTGAAGAAACCATCATGCCTGAGAGATATTTCTTGACGGCCTGTAAAGTCAGTGGCCCATGGGTGGCATGAAAACTCCGACACCAGGTTAGGCACTAACCACACGATTAAGAAAGAAGAAGAAAGACTTCTCAAGTTCTTTCAAAATAGGATCTCGTCTTCCGTTACAATCAACAGCAAATTCCTTGTACGGACCGTTAGTTCATCTTCATCATTCATCGCCATCTTAAAATTACAATAATATCAATAGCGTCAATACAGGCGTGCATGTATTTAAGGATGCTCCAGATGTGTGAACTTGGACATAGAAAATAAAGTATTTATGGAATGTAACTATAGTGTTATGTAGTTTCTGCCTACCTTCATATGAGAATTTCAGAAATATAATAATTTTAAATTGAAACAAGTTTTTCTCAAAAGCCTATGAATTGGTCCTCACGCCATCACTAAACACCGAAATGGTCCTTTCATCCGCAGATCAGCTTATGTTTTGCACCAGCCATAAAATAGCAATAATATCAGCGGCCCTAAGAGGGATATATTTCGAGAAAATATCCAGTAATGTTAGTTTATATCGTACATTTTATTTTTTAGGTCCGCCCCAAGTTACATTTAAATCTTATTTAGGACAAAAAATCAAATAAAGGATCCGTTTCTCTATCTTCTGAGATTATTTAGCATAATATTTGCATATTTCGGTTCATATTGTTTCGTTTTTCTTTGTGCAACGGTGGAACGAAAGAGAAAAAAGTTAATTAATTAATGACATTCTTTTAAAAATATTGGAATAAATTATATTTAATTATGATAATATTGGATACATATATTTTTGTAAATTCAAATTCCACTCGATGCTTTTGCCGTCTTCTCTGAAAACATCCTAAATAAGTTTACGACTTGGATATAATAAGCATGCATTAACCTATTAAACTCAATAAAAGTCGGCTTAACACCATGCTAAAAAGCAGCATGCATGTAAACCAACTTTGTGAATGTATTGTGAGAGTTAAACAAAAGCCAAACCCCTATCTGAATTCCTTCCGCCCGCATCGAATGATAAACCATGATAATCGCAAAGAATATTTCATTAAACTTCAAACATAATAAATATTCACTAAACTTTGTTTCAACGCCATCTCTTATCAGCCTCGCGAACTAACACAAAAGGTTTCACGCAAACTGTTCCCCACCGGCACCTACACGCACAGATCTGGGGAAAATTAGGTTCATATTTGGTAATATTGTCAGTTGCCTCGTGACTGGGGCCACGCGCGGACGTCTTACGGCGCGACGAGTTATTCGAAAATCCGACACCGTGTTTGTTTTAAAACAATATTATAAAAGAAAAGACAAAGTTCCTCGTTGTTGTAAATTTTGTTCTGTGACTTATAATAAGTAGTTTTTAGATCGTGTTAGTTAAAGTGAAGTTAGGTTTAGGAAGTGTTTTTCGCCTTTTCATAGATGTGACGATATGTCTCGTGCGAGATGATCGCATTTGAATGGATGTGTGAGACCCCGACATGGTTTTAGAAAGGTACGTATTGTTTGAAACGTTCAGTTGCAAAAGACTTTTCAGGAACGTGTCGTGTTATTTTTTAAGATTTCTCAAAGGATTTTTCTTGTTGGGAAAATATGATTTCGACGTGGAATCGTAACGAGTCTGTAGTATTTGATGAATGGTGGATATTATTTGAGGAAAATGTTTCTTGTATTTTTTTTATACCTTTGAAGAGTTGTCTACGGATTGCTTCTTCCAATTAAAATGAGAGTTATGTTTGTCGGTGCGCCCAATGATGTTGTCCGTATGATTTTCCTTAATTACATTTCATGGTTCTTAAGTTTTGATCTTGAAAAAGTTTATCATTTATTACAAAATACCCTTCATTAGTCAAACCTCAACATTTGCAAATGAGGGAAAATGCGTGGAATCTTTACGCATAATCTTATAAATACGTCCCTTTAAATAAAAATACGAATAAATTACCATTATTTTGTGAATGAAATGTGCGAGAAAACGAAATTTATGCGAGACTTCTCCCCAACAATATCCTATTTGGGTCAACAGTGTATTGGATATTTTGTGAGAAAACGAAACTTACAAGAATCTCGAGGGATCTCTGGAGACACATTAATTTTTCGTGCACCAATCATCAGGTTTTTTTGTTACGAAATAGATAAACAGATATTGGATCTTCTTTATTTTTTAACTTACATTTCGTTTGATTTATTATTTTGTTTATTCATTTATTTGCTTTTATGTAAAAAAATACTGGTTTTTATCGAAGGCATGCACTATTCATGGCACAGTATTAATTCATGAAACCTTTCTAGTATTATATTATGTGAAGTTGGAAAGGAATGGAGGAGGCCTTTGCCCAGCAGTGGGGCAGAATAGGCTAATAAAAAAAGCGTTTTTTTTTTTAACTAAGCGGGAATTTATAGCTTCCAGGATAGTGTATTTACTACTTAGTAATTAAAAAGAACTGAGGTAGACCTTATGTGTGTGGGACAATACGGACTAGCTATGATAGAAACCAATAACATAACATCACGCCTGTAATCGCCGATGGGTGAGACAAAGGTGTAGTTATTAGGGACACCCACATTTTGCCAGTTATGTTTAAGTCCCATGTGATAGGGGGCGAGCCTATTGCCATCAAAACTAATAAATACTTAGTAAATTAGATTTAGTGTTTTGAATACCAAGTGCAGGCTCTATGCACCTAGCCTCATTAGCAAATCATCAGTTAGTTTCTCGTAACGTAATCATTGTCTAACCACGTCCCGTATGTGTTAATTTCCATATGCATTATTAAATTGTTGGCTTAAATTGGATTATAGGGTATGTAACAGAGTACCTTCTGTTAATGTCTCTGCGTAGTTAATACTGGTGTTATGTCGATATACCGTAGATACACTTCTGCATAATCCGTTGAGGATACCAGGTGTTATGTGTTTCTAGTTGTTGTAATAAACACAAAAAAAATACTAATTCTAAAGGTAAAGCTTCTGAAATTTATGAAATCTCTTCATATTTCTACCTTTTATTTCAGATATGTACATATCTGAAATAATAGGAAATATTGCTCACAATCCAGAACAATTTTGCAGCAATTTAAAGCCATTCCACACTTTTACACCGGCTCTACAGTCGATTGCTTTGAAGCATTATTTCGGAGCTCAGGACCATTTTTGTGACAATGGAGTGCTGGAAGCCTTTTTGAAAGGTATTGTTGAATCTGCTAAAATATAGAAGATCATTTTAATATTCCAACTCCGTAGCGGTCGATAGTTTCACTTCTCTGTTTAGGTAATATTTTGCAGAGAAACACATTAAACATCCACTTTACCTATTTAAAAAAAAAAAAAACTAGAAAAAAAAAAAATCAAAACTCATGCCTTTTACGTGTGGGTGTAAAAAAAAACTACAAAATTCTTGCTGCTACGATTCTTAGATACTCTTTTTACCTCATCCATGTTAACACGTCTGTACTTGGACTTAATCGTATTCAGTTCAAAGCAAAATAATGTTACCTTACTTGTAGCTTATAGTGTTGGGGTAATGACCAATTTTTTTTTCCGTTTTATTAAAATATTGCAAAATAATTCCATTGCAACCTTGCCTGCCTTGAACATCGTATTATTCTTAATTGCAAAAACACAGGTACCCAAATCCTTTCCCGATAGAAATTGCTGAAGCTTTAAAAAACTCAAGCAATTTCTATCACCATCCCATTGACCCCAGACCCCATAAAAAGCTTTTTAAATTATGTCATGTTCGAACCCCTTTCGCTATAGAGTACAGTTTTTGCGGAATCCTTTGATGTTAAGAGGTGAATGCCTTTGGAAATTCTAATTAAATGTGTGTTTTCAAACATGTTTCGCTCCAGGGTATTATAATAGAAAATGCTTTTGAAGATGCTTCAAGTTTTGAGTTAGGCTCGGTTGTGGTGTTTAAGGAATTTAAACTTAATATATAGTAACTGTAAGTACACGTTATGTTGTTACGAAAGCGTATAAATTTTTGTAACACCTCCCAGGTCGAGGATCAAGTCTGACTGCAATCTGCTAATAGAACTGTAATAAATTTTTAAATCTTAGTTTTGTATTAACAAAAAAATAAATAATTCTAAACACGAACAGGCAGTAATCAGTAGTTTTTCCTTTTCCCGATCATTATTAACCGCGTAGTAATCAGACTCACCGTAATGTTTTCAAGAACTGGGTTAAGTATAACTTTGGATTACTGTATAAGAAAGGGTTCTTACTTAGTTATGTTAAAGCTACGAATATAAATTACAACTACCATTATTTCAAAACAAGATTTCTCAAGTTACATCATACACTATGAAAATGAGCAATATTTATATATATTTGTAATCACATTCTCAAAAACGGCTCTAACGATGAAAGTTGTAATATAGGGGTTTACGGGACCGAAAAATCGATCTAGCTTGGTCTCATATCTGGGAAAATTAGTTTTCTAGGTCGCCCAAGTGCTTAGATTAAAATGCCACAAGAATACCTGTCAGGGTTTAAATCCACACTATAATGCTTGAAACTGTACTAGAAACCTCTAGCTTCTCGTACCACGACATTCCAAGTCACCTGAAAATTGAAATTCATGCCTACCAACGAAGTGAATATCTCATTTTCCACGCCTTCGCCAAGTATCTACTTGTAAAACATTAGCAGGTTCAAACACATAGAAGTTTCTGTTTTTCTTCGCACGTAATTTATTTATTCCGCTAGGGAAAAAGAATAAAAGTGTGTGCGATACACGCATACAGAATATGACAACAAAAGATTTGCTTTACTGTATTTTATTTGGAATTGTTTATTATACAATTGTACAATGTGGTGACACAATATTTATTGTTAGGAAACCAATGTGGAATGTCCAAGAGATTTATTTTTATCGATAGATAGTTATTATTATCACCATTGTATATGTATGTATATTCCAGGGTTACTACCCTGGAACATTAAACATCATCATGAGTTGCAAATAAAGTATAAAAAATATAAAATTGCAACTATTTTCAACTCTAAATATAAAATTGCAATTATTTTCAACTCCCATACAGTTATGTTGAAGTGTCTCATGTAGGGACTTCAACATAACTGTTTAAATATGGGTTTACTATTTAGCTACACCTCTGCCCAACTATTCGGGGATTACAGGTGCGATATTATGATGTTATGTTATTTTGCTTAATACTGACTGGCATAGTAGTTTGCAATGCAAAGCTATCTCATGACATGCCTACATTATTAAGAAAAACATAATTAATTAAATGTGGATGTTCTATTAGTATACCACGCCTAACCCTTTGGGACAGTACAGGCATGGTGTTATGATATGTTTAGTAGAGATTATAAATCGGTAGTCTTTTCTTCAGAGCTCAAACAGCCTTACAGTAATAACATACCATAGAGAACGCGCCCTAGTATCCTAAGCACAGCTTCTGTTAACATGCAAGACAAAGCACCAGAACTCTTCATTCTGTTCGCTCCAAGACCACGAGCAATGAATCCTTCGAGCCGCACTATTCAATCCAACTAGGACTAAGTTCACAACAAAATTCTCCTCAGACGGTTCCGTACACTTAATCACATTGTGTCTGCACGCGTGCTTCTCATTTCCTACTTAATTAGTAGCTTTACCGTTTCGCTAGTCTATTCTCTTGGGAATGGGTAACATTGTTTATTATTCGGTTGGTTATAAACACTTTGAGGGTGTGTTTTGGTTGCTTTTGAATATGTAAACTTTCTAAGAATCTTTAATAATGGATTCTTTAAACTGCGATGTGGAAAGCCGAAATTTACATTTTTTAAACACATTTTGGTGATATATTCCATTTTCATCCTCATTTACAATGTCCTAACTGAATCACCAACAGAAAATCCCTAAACAAATGTATCATGTGCAGCGCACATAAATCTTCGTCACAATCCAGTAAAACAAAAGAGACATTGTTTAAATTCCACGACGAACGAAATTCAAAGCATCATTTGGGAGTATTGTTAGCAACGCAAATAAAGAGAGAAGGACGAAAAATCCGGCTCGAAGGACCGAATCTCTGAATTAAGTAACAAAAATACTGCGACATTCGAAACAAAATTCTGAACACAATTGACGATTGAGTGCATAAATCTTTTTGTGGAGCAATTAGAGAGCCGGGTCACGAAAAAAGTACTTGGCACCGATTCTTCGCTAAATGCGAGTGTACTGAGCACTTCGACATTAATGTTCCTAGTAGTATTCATTGATTGGAGCTATTCAAGTCGGGTCGCGACCTCGATTTGTTTGAGATTTATTCTAGATGGGATAGCTTTTCTGTTAGTATATTGGCAAGGCAATCTTGAAACGAATTAAGAGATTGAACTAGACCTATTTTTTGGATGTTAACTTACGATTTTATTTCTTATTGGACTGAGTAAAAGGACCAAAGACTTCTTTCCTAGAAGATCTTTTGATTTCGATATTGGTATCTCGTTACTCTGTTTTATTACAAACATAGATTTTGGTAAATCATTTATAAATGGATTGGTGTTTTAATATTACTCGTTTTGCTTAACTTGCAAACATCTTGTTGATTACAACCGCAAACTCTTACTACTACTCAATACTCATCACAACTTTATGTCTCCTTAAAAAAACGCCCCTCAAAACTTGTGCCTCTGATTGAACGACACAAAGCGCTACACATAATCTGTCATGCTCCTCCAGTGACATCATCAATATTAATAAGATCTGGTCTCTTTATTAATATTCTACCAGCGGAACCACTCTGTAGTCTCCTCGTTTGCGAAGCAGGGCCCAAATCCTTCATATTTTTAAGGATTTAGATGACATCCGTTATGCACAGTGTTTTGTTTTAGAAGTGGATGAGGGGACTATGGGATAAGTTTGTGTGGAGGAAAATTTTGCTTGTTATGATGGGATGTAAGGCGGGGTAAAGCCGTGTTGTTTAGAGGAAGTTACATTTAATGGGAGCGTTATGTTGAGAATAATGATAGGAATTAATTGAGATACGATTTATAGGATAAAATCAAATCTTATCATTAACACTAGAAACGGGATATTTACCATGTTTACTGTTGGTTTTGAGTTCCCAATATTTCGGCGCTGGCATGGTAAATATCCCGTTTCTAGTGTTAATGATAATGTTAGTGATCATGACAGTTTAAAAACTTAAAAAGCCAAATCTGATGAACCCCATTAATCAGATTGGCTCTCTCTTACACTCTGACCGACTTGCACTCTCTTCCATTTTAAAGAATCTTGTTGAAAAAATGTATTGATTTTTTTTTTGTTATGAATTCCATAATTGAAAACTATTTTATATAGTCTGATTGAAGATTTTAGGATTACTGACACCGAGGACTAAAAATCAAACAACCATATTTTTTTTTTGCTGGAATTTGCACGTAGGAATATAATTATTATGACGTATGTGGCGTACCTACATACGTATGCGGATGGTTGGCTTTCGTTCTATAAACTTTAATTAGCGATATCAAAAAAGTTGAAATGGAGCACCGAATTTTAAAATAACTGTGATCAACATTTAAAATTTAAAATCCGATACGAGCTACGTATCGAATTTAAAATTTTGATCACAGATTTAAAAATAATCTTTTATTTGCAATTTGCACTTTTAACTGTGAACGGTTTAAAACATAAATGCAAATGGCTGATAAAACAAACAATGTTTTTGGGAAACGTACATTTGTGTTGTCATTAAGTCAGTTCCTTTTATAACCAAATCAGTTTTAATATACCCAAACATTTATTCTCCTGTCCGTGTCAAAATTTATTTGGGGTCGACCCAGCATGTCTTCTTCTTCCATAATTCTCTATTTCTCGTCATCAAATCAGACACCTTTCAGGCCATTATCACCCTTCACACAGTCCATTTATCGTTTTTTTAGTCTTCCTCGAAAGTACCAAATGATTTCTCAAATCAAGGTTTGACGAAGTGATCTCTTATTATTAAGGTTTCTTTCTTTTAAGGGATTAAAAGAAAAAAACCTTTTGATTTCTTTTTGGGGTAATTGGATCGTTTTCTTCCGTCATATTTTGCCATGTGATCTGTTCTATACACTTTGATATTTTGTGAATTGATTATGATTTCTTTTTGTTTATTTTTTTCCATTATTTCAGCTTGGCACTCCAGTTTTCTTCTAGCATAATTCCTACTAACCACTTGCTGTTCAATATTCCTTCTGTACAAAAGCTTCAATTCTTTTCACTATATTCTCAGCCTTGCAATCGCCACTGTACAGTCACCAGCATATCAAGTTACCACAAAATGACAAATTTCTCCAAATCATTTTAAATCTTAAAATGTTTTTGATTAAGTTCAAAATCGAATGAGAACAGTTTGTAGTAACTTGATGTGCTGGCGACTGTACGTACTAATTCCGTGTTTTTCTTCCCTTCTTTACAAAAATTAAGTACTCAAAACTTTCATCCCAGTAACATCTCTATAATCAGCACCAGAACTACATAATTCATTCCGTACTCCTTGCACGTTCGCAACAATTTATTTGACCCGAAAAATCTAGCCGTATACAAGACATAAACTCTTACATTTTATTATCCCGACAAATCTCTACTAAAGAATCGTAAAACGTGTTAGTTTTTAATAAAATCCTGTTATATATTCAAGGGAATGTTTTACTGCACTTGTTTTATTAGTCTTCTATAAAAATGGTCGTGAAACTTATTTAAATTTGTTAGGATTGGGTAGTTTGAAGTTTCTGTTCATTGAAAAGCATTAGGGACTGGCTTTTGCCATCAGATTTGATCTCTAAATTGTGTACTGTACAGTTCTTAATAGAAAAGCATTAGGGATTTTCGACCGCGCCCTCGTCCGCGTGGAGGGTAGACAATATGCCAAGGGAATGAACCTAACACCGGGATAAACGGTATCATATGTTTTAACCCCATTCCATGGTCTGTCCTCGTTCATCCAAATTCGTTAAGGTGTGAAAAGGTAACAGTTATACAGTTTTACTTTCGTATTTATAATATTAGTATGTATGTAATCGGAATGCTATGGGACTGTCGATGTTTTTTCCTTATTTTTCCTTTTTGGTGATGTATGTGTCCTTGATGGTGGATAGTGGAATCATGGTTGACATGACGGAAATATGGTCACTGAATGTTCTATGATTAATGGGTGCTCTTATCAATTTGTCAGAGAAAAATCTTTGTTTGTTTCCTATTTCCTTTTCGTCGTTTTCGGTGTATCTGCGAAAAGAAAATCGTTTGAAATAATAACTAAAACATAACGGTTTTAAAAATGATACGATGATATGAAACACTACCCTTATTGGTGATGTTGTCAAGAGCGTAGTTCTCGCAACTGACGTCGACGTACGTGTCAGACTACATGTATGAACGTGGATAGAGCAAAATAAGTATGCAAGGATCGTAGCTCTTGACGTTCTGTGGTTCTTACATACTCCCATGAGAAAAGGCGTGAGTTTATGTATACGTAAATATAACAGCGGGACTGTGATAGGCTGATCAACACAAAAAGTTATTGATTGATTGAGAGATCAAAAGCAAATTAAATTACTTATCATATCATTTTACAACAAAATTAATGACAATACCTTTCAAAAACAGGAGACAAGTACTTAAACACACATAATGAGAAAAGTTCCCACAGAACTCACAGAAACACTAGCTGATATAATAAACAAATATGAAACCGTGGCTGACATGAGTTGAACAAAATACCGTACGTACACAGGAAAAGTCAGAAAATCTACAAACATAAATAAAACTAGGCTTACATGCATGCGGGTCGTGAAAGCTACTACCGAACAGTATAAAAAGAATCACACGAATATATTTCCACAGGCTTTCGCTAAAACTAAATTCTAGCGTTTAAAATATGAACGTTGAAGGTTTAGCCTGTAGTGTGAAAAAAACGTAATTGGGGCCTGAATTCGACCGGTGTTTTTTTAAGCGTGAACGTGTAGATTTCTCTTTACATATGCGTATAGAATTTTATTGTTTTACCTATCAGAAGTGGTACCTAATATAATTTATAGCACACAAAATGAACTATGCAGAACATCGTTCGTTTTTTTTTGCTACGTTCTTTGTCCGTGAATGGTCTTAAACCTTCATTTGATTTATTAGCAAGAAATTTCGAAAATATCTACCATTCACTCGTAACACACCATCGTCATCATCCACAGATTGAATCCACTGTTGGGTATAGGCCTCTCTTTTCTTGTGCCAATGTCCATGTTACAGTGCCAGCCTCATCCGTTTTTCCCCCGATGACAACTATATCATCCGCCCATCTCATCGCCTGACGAGCCACATTTTTTATTTCAGTTCTTGGACGTAACACATTTATGTAATTTAATTCTTTGTGCACACAAATCTACAGTTTCTGATTTAATGACATTGGCATTTTTCTATCAGGCAAACTTTTGGTGAAACAGATCTGTTAAGACGCTGCTATCAAACTCTGAGCTGCTTTGACTGTTAATCATAAGAGAAACCATATCACAATCCTATACCGCATTCTCAAAAAACGAAACCGTATACCCAAACTACTTCCTGCAAAGCGTGAATGATACTGTGTGATACGCCTCTTATTGCACGGCATCTCTCTCCATTTCCTCTAAAAGCTCATTTGGAACATCTTACAAGCTGTGAGCAATGGATGCCACCGAGTGGGTTTCCGTGTACCACTGATATTCGTGGAACGTCATATTTTCTTGTTTAAATGTTCTGCCTTTATTTGAAAGTTTGTCTGGATGCGTTTGTCTGTTGTGTTTTCTTGCAGTTTTTTATTACGGTACTCTTTGTGTATGAATGGTATTCTTTGCGGTTCGTTAGTTAAATTGAAAATCGGATTTCCGTCTATGTCAATCCGTATTTTTTTTTCCTAATGGATGGGCTTGGCTAAATTTGAATAAGTACTTATTTATATTAAGTTACTTTAGAGAAGGAGCATTATAGCAGCAAAGATATCCCGTTTTCTTATTTACTTACAAAATAAAATAAGTATCTTAATTTTATTAATACCTATAAGTAATAAAATTAAGAAACGTTTTTACTTTTTTTTTATACGTACTTAATTATAAAAAGAGGCACTTAATTAAAAAAAAGACTAGCTATATCCCGAAATACAGAAATTCATTATACGCATAAATATCAGAGAGTATTACGAAATTAAATATACTAGCTGTTGCTCGCGACCTCCGTCCACATGAAATAATTATAAAAATACAATTTTCCGCGTTTTCCAACATTTTTCATTGATGCTCCGCTTCTGTTGGTCGTAGCGTGATGTTATAAAGCCTATAGATTTCCTCGATAAATGGGCTATCTCACACTAGAAGAATTTTTCAATTTAAACAACTCTTCAGCTTTATAATATTAGTATAGTATAGAAAAAAATGTCATTTGATTGACTGATTGTCATTTAAATTAATTAGTCATGATAGTGTGCGATGTGATCTTAACAGCTTCCAAATCGTCTATCTGTCTTCTTCTAAACGCTCCTGTCACGAAGTCTATGTATGTCTCAAGTCTATGTTCGAGTCTAGTTTTATCATTGTGTTCACTTGACTGAGTTGTGTAGGAAGCTTTGACTTGTGTTTCCTGTTTGAGTTCTGATTAGATGCTGAGTGCTGCATTGATGCTTTCATGGTATTTGCTTATTTATAATATTCCTTAAGACACTATTGATGCGGTGTGGTTTTCTGTTCGAAGTTAGTTGTAGGTATTAATTTTACATGAGACATTTGACATTTAGACGGTCAACCCGACTGAATGAATCTTAATTTAGGTATTGCATTTAGGTAACATAATGCATTAAATAAGATATGAAATTGAAGTAAAGGGCCAATTAATTAAGTTTTAGGTCAATCGTTTTTTTGTTAGATAATAACGTCCAAGTAATTACGTAACTATTTTGATATAAATTTTATTAGGGTTAGAAATGTCTAACTTCACGCCAGTATTTCTCCGAAGTGTTAAGCAGAGTTGTAGGGCTGTAAGTACCTTTATATTTAGTACCCACATTTCATCAGTTATGTTTCTTATTTCGAAACAATCCTGCAGGAAAGCCCATAACACTTTGACCAACTTGAGACTTGAACCCAATGAACTCAGGCCCACCGGTAACGCTTACGCACTGGACCAGCGAGGTCACAAAACAAAAAAAGATATCAACGTTTTATGACGTACAAAATTACACTAGCTGTTATTTTGAATATACATACGTTATGTACAAATAAATTATTGTCCGTACTACTAACACTCCTTAGACATAGTACACGTTACTAAGAACAGTTAGAACTTGTGGCACTACACAGTGTCCTTTACAAGTTGTAAGCAATGGTCTACACGAAGTGGAGAGTCTTGTTCCACGAAAATCTATGTGCCTCTAATGCTAAAACCTTGTTGGGCTATTTCGTTGACTATTCCCACTAAATAACTAATGATTAAAGGCCTTTACTTTTCATTTTTATTTGTTTTTGGCCTCTTACCTACTTTCAACTTTTTTATTTTCTTTGTAATTTTCATTTATACATCTTTGACAGTCGTCGCAGGTAGTCAAAGTCTGAAACCAGTCTTACCAAGGGGTATTGTATTACCAAGTTCTAACTTGGTTGTGGAGGTCAGATGGACAGTCACTCCATGTAAAATACTGATATACAGCTGAATCCGGTAAGACTGGAAGCTGACCCCAAAAGATTTGGGAAAAGGCTAGGCAGATGATGATGTCTTACCTACTTCACAGGTTGACTTTTTAAATAAAATTCCTTATTAAATATTATTGTCCAATTGCGTGAGAAAAAGTATGATTTTGTATTAAAAACCTATTCCTTAGGACATACATGTTATCATTTGTAATTCAAAGGTACAAGGTAGATGTGAGTGGCAATGTCCGGAGGGCCCTCCTCAGAAGGACATAATACACCCTGACCTTATTGGTGAGAACAAAAGAAAGCTCTGGTCCGCAGTACTCGCAACCGGTCACATCAGTCACAAGTCATCTACATCTGGTCATACACGCACGCCAGTTGAGCACCAGATGTACGTGGATGAGGTGAACAAAGTATGTAAGGATCTTAGTAGGCTTTCTGTGATTTATTACTCCCGAGAGAAATTAACAAAATCATTGCATCACATGTCCATACCACGATAACCGATTACCAGTCAACTTTTCAGTCACCGGCGCCATTTTCAGTATGAATGTCAATTGTTATTATTTGAAGAAAAATCTTGAACAAATTCTCTCATATTTTCAAACTAGCTGTGCCCGTGGCTTCGCTCACGTGAGCGCACATTCTTTTGTCATTCTCAAAGTTATGAACGAAAGCAAAATATAGATGCAACTCATCTATCCTAGGCCCCAACGGTTAATATCCTTAACAATTAAAAAAAAAATCTTTAAGCTCTGAGAGCTACAAAAATAAAAAATCAAATCAGCAATCATAATCAGAATTTAAATTTTCAATATATTTACTGTCAAAAGTTTTCCTCATAATTTTAGTTCGTATAAAATAAATGTCGTAGCCATTTATTGAATTCTAAGTATAAAAATGGGCTTATCTATTCCATTACCTCAACAATACTATCAAATGACGAGTCCCTGATTCTTGGAGAACTATCTTCCTTCAAAACTAATAAGCGAACGTTTTCCTGTTGATGTTAGCGACATGATACGCAATAGACGCTGGGTCAACAGTATCGTTTCTTAGAAAACTAGCTCGAGTAGTATACTTGAGATTCCACCTTCTTAATTAACCAGCAGTGATAGCCTAGTGGTGTGACCATCGGACTGCCAAGTCATAGGTCTCGAGTACGAACCCAAGTCACGCACCTCTGATTTTTCGGATTCATGTGCGTTTTGTATAATTATCGCTTGCATCGTTGAAGGAAAACGTTGTGAGGAAACCAAACCAACATGTATGCCTGAATGATATTTATCGACGGCATGTAAAATCAGAGGCCTATGGGTGGTATAAAAACTCTGACGCCAGGTTAGGCACACAAAAAGAAGACCATCCTAATTTGAAATGAGAAATAGTAGCCGAGTGCAATGAGATTAAAAGTGGAACAAAGTTTATCGGTCGGATTTTCATGGGACTTTTTTTGTTAAGTTCCTAGAAGTATGGCGAAGACGCTTTAAAAAGTAGCTTTGAGTAGTTTTTTTTTTCATATCATTTCAGTTTTTTATCTTTCTGAATAGTTGTCAATATCTTAACGCCATTATCTCTAACGTCAATATAATGTAACAACTGTGAAAGATCTACAAATGACTGTCTTATGATAAATATCGTGCTTTTCGAGGCACGGAGGAAACTTGGTACATAATGGGTGGTTACCCATCCACGGACCAACCTCGTCAAGCGCGGTTTAGCCTGAAGACCAACCCGAGCGGCTGTTATTATTTAGCCACGAATAAGCATCAATAATAAACTGCAAAAACATCGTTTAAATAAAGAATCACATTCAGACAGCCGCATGGAATGTTGGTTTAAATTCACCAAACGCTGGTCACGTTGACCAACCAACAAGATACAGAAACAGCGCGGTCCAGTATCTTGACCCTTCGACTTTGTCGCTTGACATCGGTTCTGTCATGTCTTCCGGGATTCTTCCGGAGCAAGCCATTTTATTGTTCCTTTTGCCTTGTATCTTGAACACGTTAATAACAGCAGTCAGAAGCTTATTATAACAATTCATCCCAATCATACACTGTCACTTACGGGATATCTTCCAATCCCGGAATCTCAGAATAATTGAAGATCAGCTCCATGTAAAATACTCGTATTCAGCTGCATCAGGATAAACTGGAAGCTGACCCCAATATAGTTGGGAAAAGGCTAGGCAAATGATGATGAGAATAATAGAATTCATCCCAATGTTGTAATTTTCTTTTTCCTCTTTTAAAAATTTCCGTTGGCCAAATAACTAATGAGTAAGTAAGGCTACCAGACCTTATTTGACTTATTTTCTGTCGCGTACATCACGAAATTTTTTCCGAGCTTTAAAGCGTCTGGCAGAAATTTTCGCTAACGGGAAGTTTTTGGCAGTGTTGATTATATTTTGTTTTCAATATTCTATACAACATAATTACATAAATATCACCACTCAGACTTTTAAAAGAGTAAGTAATATTTTTCCAATTCTCAAGCTAGAAATAAAACTACAAAAATAAAAAAAAACATCTCCACTTCTCAATTCGACATAGACGCCACTATTCCACCAAAAAGTTCCAACCTCACATGCCACAACGACCGTCACGTACGCAACACGTACTAACACCTCATTGGTCAGACCTTCCAATGGTTCGCACATTTTTCTGAATACATCTTGTAAGCATGTGCCCAAGTGGGGTGTGTTTAGAATACCCGTTTTTAAGACAGGTCAAAGATGGTTTGAGGACACAAAGGCCATTGAACTGAAGCTTCTCAAAGAAGCGTCATCCTACTTTCTACTTAATATTATAAATACGAAAGTTTTTATTTGTTTGTTACTATTTCCTGCAAAAACTACTGACCGAATTAGGATGATTTTTTTGAACCTGGATTAACAAATAGGATACTTTTTAATCCGGTAGTACGATCCCGTGAGACACTTACCGAACTCCACGAGGGCAAAGTCGCAGGCATTAGCTAGTTTTGAAATAATTTGACTTTGTAAGAGTTTTGGCCATCGCAATATTGATAGTAAATAGATGAAAATATTTTGGAAGACAAGGATCACTCTGCATAACACATACTATAAGTGTCACCTTGGTTGAACTCAAAGATAAAATACTTCAGTTTTTGACGGTGAAAATGTCATATTTTTAGTTTTCCTAACAAAGAAGTTTTTCCTCTTTCAATAAACAAAATTTTTACGAACACATTTATTCATTTATTAAACTACGGATTTATTTAAATCTCCAAACAATACAAAAATTACGTATCCAATGCAAACTCCGAACCGTTGATTAAATAAAATTTAAAAATGGAATCCAACACATGTACCTAATCCGTTTTATTGGAAATCTAATATCATTCAATATCCGGCATAATGAATATCCGACTGGATTTGTGTAACATTTATTTGAACCCGGTACACACAGTCATTCAAAACCATACTTTTAATAATATAAATGCTAAAGGAACTCTGTTTGTTTGTTCGTTACAATTTCACGACTAAACGGCTAATCAGATCGTAATAAAATTTGGCAAAGAAAAAGATTATATCTAGGGGAAGGACATAGGCTATCTTTTTGTTTTTTCTCATAGAAATCAAAATTTCCACGTGGACGAAGTCGCGGGCAACAGCTAGTATTTTATAAATGTAACTCTGTTTGTCTCTCTGTTACCATTACAGGTTTTAACGGGTTATCGTATATGGTTGAAAATAATGCAGATGAACAACCATGATTTGAATAAAAAGGACAAAGGATACTTTTCATCCCACATATCATTATGGTATTATTTTCGACACAGGCACGGGTGAAGCCGCAGGCAGAAGTTAGTGACAACCTAATATCGAGCTAAATTTACCAGTATAAGCTGACCTCGCGTTGAACGGAAAGTTAAACAATACCAGGTCAGTGTGTAGTGGAATCGTGCAGCTTGATATGTGTACCAAATTTAATACAAAAGGGAAGATATAAGTTTATGATACTCGTTTGCATATTTCAACATTTAATTGCACAAATAAATGATTTTAGCTACGGATAATGGTAATGGGTATGATCGTCCATAAATAATTTTAAGGTAATAAAGATTTTTGTTCATGTTTATGTATTTGTTTAGGTTCCAGTTATTGGTATTGTGTTTAACGGTTATTTAAATGCACAATTTATTTTAATAAATTTGGTAATATAGAGTCCAGTTCGCAACTGTTAGTTTAAACCAAATAACCTCATCATGATTAGAGGTCATGAGGTTCTGGGTTCAATTCCCAGGTCGTGCAAAGTGTTATTGGAAATTCTCAGTAGCAGCCACAGAATTTGGATCTGTGCGTGGTAGCTGGCAATAGGCTCATCCTCTATTACATGGGAAATGATAACTAGTGAAATATGGGTGAACTATTAGGGTACACCTCGGCCTAACCCTTTGGGGATTACAGGCGTGATGTTATGTATATTTAATTAGAAAAATGTCTATCTTACAGAGCGTGATTGTTCAAATTCTGATGACATTTAAACGAGGTCTAAAAGGTCAGATAAATTAAAATATATTAAAGTTTATTTATGGATAATTTAGAAACAATTTCAAAACAGGGAGGTATTTCATTTTGTCAAAACCATGTGACATTTTCCGAGTTCAAATAGGTGAGGTTAATAAAGGCTGCTACACCTTTAATAAAGTTACACACAATACAGAATTAGAACAACCCACTCTTGTAAGTTCAACGAACTATTTCAAAGCTACGTACAGATTAGACCCAAGTTTCAATTTACGCGAGACTTCAATCACAGACAAAAGACATTCGAAGTTATATTTGATAGACTGATAAACGGGTTAATATGTAGGTATATAAGAGGAGAGGTGTCTTCACGAATAAAAGCATCTTCATCACTCATTATGTTTTATTTATAAATCACTTTTTATATAATTTAACACAATAATTATAACACTTTTTATCAAATCAAATTAATTTTTAATAATTCAAAACAATAATAAATAAGAATTCAAAACAATAATAAATAATAATTAAAAACAATATAATAATATTCACTCCAAAAACGTCCGACTGGCTTGGATGCCAACGAACGAACCACCACACCCACGCTGCGCACGCCTTTTATAAGCACTTTGCTACTGGTGGGGCGTCGATAGTGGGGCGCGCCACACGACTAGCTCGTGACGTTTCGTTGCACGTACGCTCTGCGCGATATTGATGTGCCGTGTTTTACGTGTGTAATAGTTGCGCCGATACGGCCATTCTGATGATAGGTGCGTCCCTGCGCCGACATCATATAGCAATCTGCAAAAATAACTTCATTAGTTTTTTAAATACAAGTCTCGTTGATTGCCAATCAACCTCATAGCCTCAGCGCTAATTTTGGTTTGATTCGCGAATCATTTTGAACACAACCTCATAGCCTCAGCGCTAATTTTGGTTTGTTTCGCGAATCATTTTGAACACAACCTCATAGCCTCAGCGCTAATTTTGGATTGATTCGCGAATCATTTTGAACACAACCTCATAGCCTCCGCGCTAATTTTGGATTGATTCGCGAATCATTTTGAACACAACCTCATAGCCTCCGCGCTAATTTTGGATTGATTCGCGAATCATTTTGAACACAACCTCATAGCCTCAGCGCTAATTTTGGATTGATTCGCGAATCATTTTGAACACAACCTCATAGCCTCCGCGCTAATTTTGGTCGCAGGTCATCGAACCTCAAAGCCTCTACGCTCAATTTGGTCCAGCCTCAACACAACGTTTATTTTACTTTCACGTGATTATAATTCTGTGCTTATAACTTTAACTTGATTAAGTACTATTGTTTTTATCACATGTCTCGTTTTCATTCATATCTCTCTTCATTGCCGATACGGCCACGTTACTTTAAACTCCAAAGTGTAGAGCTCGTTCTAAACGTTCGTGACAAAACTTCCTGCATCAACCACGACCATTAATTCGACGAATTTTATATCTGTCGTGTGGTGAGCCCTTAATTACTTCGAAGAGTCCATCATATTTTTGGCTTAGTTTATTGCCTTGCCTTGGAGGCTCTCTTAAGGGAACACATGCACTCTTCTCAAATCTCTTAACTGTAGCTTTACTTTTATCGTAGCGCATTTTATCTTTTTCGGCCTGTTCGGTCATCCTTCTTGACACAACTTAATAACTTCTGGATCAACTCTTTCGTTACGCTCGTCAATGAAGCTTAGGAGTTCTGGAGGGACACTTCCTTTTTACCAGTTAACAATTCGATAGGTGTTGGTCCTGTGGTTTTTGAGAAAATGGAGTTGATAGCTAGCTGTAAAGCTCCCAGTGATTTCTTCCAGTGACATTTTTGTGTTTTTTTTTTTATTATAGTCAAACCATTCTTTATAATTCTCATTATCCTTTCCACTTGTCCGTTTCCTCTACTTGTATTTTCGGCGTATTGATGCAATTCTATCCCATATTGGTCACAGAAGTTTTTGTAATATGAAATAAATGCCATCGTCATCAACAATAATGCGTTTTGGAACACCAAATAAATAAACTATCTCCGAGATGTTTTTAAGATTTACCCACTCTTCTTGTTATGAGATTTACCCATTCTCTCACGTTCGTGCCTTTATCAGGGTCATAACTTGGTAGATTGACAGCAGAAATGCGTACCGAACGGTTCTCTTCAGCATGAAACATTTTCATCATTGAAGCAAGAGCAGCATGATTTTCCTTGAGATATTTGCATCATCATTTCACACATTGTATCCATGAACGTTTTAGCCAGGAGTGCCATCGTTGCTGTGTTTGTAAGAGTAGGTTGTTGGCGTCGATTCATCCCCTCTTCTGATATAAGAGGAGAGGTGTCTTCACGAATAAAAGCATCTTCATCACTCATTATGTTTTATTTATAAATCACTTTTTATATAATTTAACACAATAATTATAACACTTTTTATCAAATCAAATTAATTTTTAATAATTCAAAACAATAATAAATAAGAATTCAAAACAATAATAAATAATAATTAAAAACAATATAATAATATTCACTCCAAAAACGTCCGACTGGCTTGGATGCCAACGAACGAACCACCACACCCACGCTGCGCACGCCTTTTATAAGCACTTTGCTACTGGTGGGGCGTCGATAGTGGGGCGCGCCACACGACTAGCTCGTGACGTTTCGTTGCACGTACGCTCTGCGCGATATTGATGTGCCGTGTTTTACGTGTGTAATAGTTGCGCCGATAGGTATATATTGTGTTCGTGATTTAGTTTCCAAATATATAAACAAAACTGTCATTTGAAGTTATATTTGATAGACTGATAAACGGGTTAATATGTATGTTCGCGATTTAGTTTCCAAATATATAAACAAATATGTGTTTATAAAATTCTGTTTGCGCTACAACCAACCATGACTATTAAAATGATGACTATTTTTCTATAATACTACTCATTCAATTAAAATACAGCGCCCCATTGCACACCACTATGTGTTGCATTAATACAGCCAAAAGGAGACGCGGTTGACCCCGTAGAAGATAGCAGGATGAGCTGGACAAAACCAACGACCAGTGGCCCATATTAACCCTGGATCAAAGAACTGGAAGTCATGGGAATTTGCCCAGCGGCAGGATCATGAAGGTCAACAGTAAACTAGTTATTCTGAAAATAACCAAAATTACACTTACACTAAGTTGATATTCGTTTAAATGGAAATAACATAAATTGGATACAAGGATTTGAATAGACTTTAAGTACTCGTTTCGATGATTACGTGTTTGAACTTTCCACCTTATGTTAAGGAAATTAGGTGGAAACTCGTGTTAACTGGTGTGGATCGATGACGTTATTCTAATAATCAGGTAGACAGCTATGTAGCTATAGTTGCAGTTACGAAGTTTGTGTATATAGGAAGCATAATGTTAATTGAATTAATGTTCATTCGCGCGTTCAGTGGTTCTTGTAAGCAGTTCTTGTTCATAATGTACACAATATAAAAACACACATAAACATACGCCTATTCCCATGACCTCCATGGGAAAAAGCGTTAGTTGTTTATGTAGCAGAAAAGTCAGATCGTCACAGAATTGTAGGTTGTAGGAGTTCTTATAAGAGTTTATAGTTTCTGCCTAACCCCATAGGATTACGGCGTGTGTATGAGTTAATATAAATACAGTACAATTATATAAGATTTTAAACTATCATGGTCACTAACATTATTATTTACACTAGAAACGGGATATTTACCATGTTTACTTTGTTTGTAATTGTATGTGTAACAGCAAACATGGTAAATATCCCGTTTCTAGTGTAAATAATACAGTATAATTATGTACGATTTTTTTAAGATAATCTTAAAACCAGTCTCCTCATTAACCTAATGCGGACTGTGCATTTATAATTACATACCATATGCATTAAATTTTCTTACTTGCACATATTTTTCACTAATGTTGACTTACAAAGTTGAACACAATGTGATCTTCTTTATCTGCAGAAGTCGATGACTAGCTAACGTTCAAACGTCTTTGACTTCAAATCCGAGAGGTTAACGAACAACGACCTCATGAATCAAACTTTTGAGATGACAGATATCCGACTTTTGAGATACCGCAGTGTCTGTACCTTTTTTTTGCTTTCGTTAAATGTAATGATCATTTATCACAGTATCCTGCTTCCGTAATATTTCTGAATATAAGCTGAGAAAACGTTTTGCTCAAGAATCATCTTATTATACATGTTTGAAGAGACAGTGACGTGGTAACCGATTAAGCGTCTTAATCGGTTACCACGTATTCAGTTCATCGTTCTGATAATTCTCCCCACATAGAAATTTTTCATCGGTTATTAAAAAAAACAGCTGTTTCCTACAAAACTGCAATATCTATACGGTCAAAATGTATGAAACAGCAGATTTTTTTTTAAATTACCGATGAAACTTTTTATATGTCGGGGGTTCAGAGTGATGTGTTCTTTCCACCTTAGTAAAAAAAATGTATTCTGCACGGTGTATCTTTCAGTTTCATTTATAGTTTACGCTTAAAACAAAATATTACGTAATCAAAGAAAACAAAGCTTGTAGAAAACTTGACAAAATTGCGACCAAATTGTTAGCAATACTATCAAAAACAACGTCAATACAAGTACAAACAGAGAATATGTATTTTACAAATCTTTGACAACATTGTTGTAAACAAGTATCACAACTTGAAATACTGTGTAAGGTCGAAATAAGAGTTTCAAGAATCCAATAATAATTATCATCTCGATTAATCCGCAATTTAATCTATGAGCCTAGGCTCACAATTTAAACCCATTTCAGACCTTTTTTTCCACAAGCTAGTCCACTTACCTTAATAAGAAACTACGCCAACTTCAACGTAAAATATCTTCACACCTAAATCTCAGAATCAATTTGCTGAAACTTACAAAAGCAATCACGATTTATCTATCGTGATAATTGTAAAACTCTGCCTAATTTCCAATCCCGCTGAGACCCAATTATGAGGAAACAATTGGCCGATCGGAACGGTCCGGTGGCGTTGTTCGATTGGTTGGAAACAATCGATCTGATTGGTTGACGGTCGTTTGATTGTTTAGACGAATTATGATAGGTTTAATTTCAATGTGTGCGATCATTTTAAATGTTAAGTTTGGAATATTTTGGTAGAGTTAAAAGTAAGGGAGTTTAAGCAGTGAAAGCCTAGTGGTGTGAGCGTCGGACTGCCAAGTCATAGTCTCAAGTTTGAACCCCAGACAGGCATCTCTGATTTTACGGATCCATGTGCGTATTGTATTATTATCACTTGCCTCAGTGAACGAAAACATCGTGACGAAACCAGCATGCATGAGAGATGTTTCTCAACGGCTTGTAAAGAAAAGTCAGAGGACCATGGATGGCCAAAAAACTCTGACACCAGGCAAGGTAGTGCGAATGAATGACAGATCAACTGCGGAAACCAGACCCTGCCAGCAGAACTGCCGTACAAGATTTCAGCAGTGTTTGTATGCAGATGATCCATGATTTGTCTTAACTAGCTGGACTGGTCCTTGGCTTCTTGATTCATTCAAAGAACGACAACCACTTTTACCACTGGTTTCTACCGTCAATTTGCACTTTTTATAGAGTGAGTCCATTTTGGTAGCGTTTCCCCCTTTTCATTACCTTAAGTGGGGCATTTATCAGTTTTCTCGCTGTTACATTGTGATCACATTTTAATTTTGACAAAATTATTAATGTATTCAATATTTTTGTTGACAACCGACACGCACTTGTTCTTCCCATTATTCCGATCAATTTTGTTCTGGACCATACCTGGAAACCTTGTAGTTTCCGAGGTTTTGAAGGTCAAAGTTTCGACTTTATAACTCCTTTTTATTTTTAAATGTTGTAACTTTACTTTAAATACCGCAATTACCGCGGTACTACACAATGCATCCAACAGCACAATATTTTGATAGATTTTTATTTGATGACAAAAAAAAAAGGTTTTTCAGCAGTAATTTTTATACACCTAGTTTGATGTACGGAATGCTTAGTTGACGGCTTCGCGAAGGGTCCGTTTACACCCTATATAAATCCCGAAACATAGTCAAACATATAGTAGGGGTATTACCCCTACTATATGTTTGCTAAAGCTACACAATATGGAGCTCAGTCATACGATATGTTTGCGCAATCTTAACTCAACAGTCGTGTGCAGTGAACGTTTTAAAACTGACGCTGAATAGGAATTGTATATATATGTACACATTTTATTTTATTAATTCAATCAAGCTTATTTGAGATTTTTTTTTTTAATTCAAGTTGACCACTTTATGACTACGTCATTATCATTCAATTACCATTATACTTTTGAGAATAAAAGGATGACAAATTAAAATAAATTTATTTTTCCAATTTACGAACTGTAATGTTCATTAAGATAAATCTAAATTCTTAAGCACGACACGACTACGACGTAAGCAAATAATTATCATAATAAACTTAACCAAACAAAATAATAAATCACTTTTATTTAAAACAGCGTTACCTCTATCAAGCAAAGTCGATACAAAATGAAGATAAAAAAACAACCCTTCCATATATTTCAATCCCCAGACAGGTTATTAACCTCTCGCGAACGAACGCAGCGACCTATTTCCTTCAGTCACACGCGACAGGGAGGTTACAGTGTCTCTTTAATATCTAGAACATCTGAATAATAATTATGAGGAAGATTTTAATAATGAACATTTATTTTAAGATGGGAGAATAACGCTTTCATTTTGTATTGATTACTTAATTCCCCACCACCCTAATTCTTAAAGCGCAACAATTTTTAAGCGCAACTAAATTATTCATCGAAGCGCAACCACGATTGAAAAAAAATAATGAATCCATCATACTTCTCTCTATTCATCATTATGGTTGCGCTTTGAGGAATAATTTAGTTGCGCTTAAAAATTGTTGCGCTTTGAGGAATACCCCACATAATTACTATCAAGTTATATGCAAATTGGTAATTAAGAGAACTAAGAAGAGATGATTTAGGCCCACTAACGTTGTTTTTTTAAGAACCTTCGAAATTATGACTGTCCTGAAGTCATGGCAACAATTTCTAGGTTGATATCTTACATGCCATGTAGAGCCTACTCGTGTCAACGCCACATACTATGAATGTGTATTAATTTATTAAATCTACTTGGTGTAAACGCATCCTTTACGAAGCCGTCAACCAAGCACTGTGTACATCAAACTAAGTTACACTGAGCAAAAATGATTGCTGGGAAACGACATTTTTTTTTATGTGAAAAATCACGGTTAATAAAACACTCTCAACAAATTAAACTGTCGGATTCATTGAATATTTCAGGTGTCAAGGAGCTGGTATTTAAAGTAAAGTCATAACATGTAAGCCTTGTAATTAAAAAAAATGTGAAAAAGTTGGATATTTGAACTTCAATACCTCCGTAACCAGAACGTTCCAAGGTATGGTCCAGAACAAAATAATTGATCGCAATGACGAGAAGATCAAGTACCTGTCGGCTTCCTTACCCTTTATGCTGCTTATTGACCCCGGTCTAGTTCAAACGTTACTTTAATTTGACCCCAATTAACTGAACACTAAATTTACCAAAATCCAGTCACTTTGTTCAACTAAATCAAAATTCCGACATCAGAAAACTTTTCATTAAAATAAATTTCGGCCATTCTAAACAGTTTTTGAGTTACAATCGCTTTAATCCCATTACCGTTTATCATTACGAGTGACCTTTTCTGAATCGGCTTTCCCTAACTAATTTTTCAACTGACTTCCATCCAATTAGTGAGAAAAGTACTAAGATATTAATTATGAAAAGTAAATTGACAGTCATATTGTTCAAATTCGAGAAGAAAACTAGAATGCTTCTGCAATTTGAATAGTAATATCATAATAATATTTTTAGTTACTATGTATAGGCTAAAAACCATGAAAAGTAAGGTATATAGGTGTAGGGGTATTATTACAACAGCCGGTTGAAACCTATGAACTTTCAGGCATTTAACAAAATTTTTCGGGTTATGTTAATCAAGTGTGTCACATCACTTTAAATAAATCGTATTCAAATGAACTCTTAAGCACGCCAACGGGAGGCAGACACCACCGCCTGCGCTCCCGCGCACACCTCCAGTGGACGAAAGAACGCGGGTGCATACGCCGCTCTCGCGACACGGTGGTATCTAAACAATTGTTTTACCCTTTATTTAACTGTTTGTGCCAAATACGAAACCCATGAAAATACAGTTCTGAAAGAGTCACTAAAAAAATCGCTATATCGGTTTGAAGGAATTTTTCGGGTTATGTTAATCAAGTGTGTCACATCACTTTAAATAAATCGTATTCAAATGAACTCTTAAGCACGCCAACGGGAGGCAGACACCACCGCCTGCGCTCCCGCGCACACCTCCAGTGGACGAAAGAACGCGGGTGCATACGCCGCTCTCGCGACACGGTGGTATCTAAACAATTGTTTTACCCTTTATTTAACTGTTTGTGCCAAATACGAAACCCATGAAAATACAGTTCTGAAAGAGTCACTAAAAAAATCGCTATATCGGTTTGAAGGAACTTGTAAAATGGAACAGAGATCTGTAAAAAAAATCTTTGTATACCAAAGAATTTTTTTAAAAATCTTCAAAACCAAAAAAAAAATAAAGGAACATTTTTAATTCTCACACATCTGATCCACCAAATCCCGACGCTATAACGCCCTTTTTTCCATATCCGCAAAAAAGTATTGCAGCTTGCCCATACTTACATACCAAATGGTCATGAATAGATCCCATAGAACTGATATATAGCCCAAAAGCTGTCTATAATAAAGAATTTATGGATGATTTGGATGCAAACGGCTTACAAGCTCGTGGTTATAGGCATTTGTTCCTTGAGGCTTGCCTTCCTTGCCTGATGGATTTGCATGGAAGGGTGTTATGAAGCATCTTTCTCGTAAATGTTTATTGACTATACTAAAGACCCTGCTCTTAGGACCCATGAGAACTGCATCGTTATAAATAAACTTCTTCGAGTTTTTTGTTGTAAATAAGCCTAGCACGAACACGCGGTGTAAACGTCACATAAATACGTCCATTTTTTAATCGAAAATACTATTATCGTATAGCATTTTAGGTAAATTGTTTCAACAAGCACAATCAGTAGCAACCACAGACGAATATATTCTTAAAATTATGAAAATATTATAATTATGTGAAACAGGTTATTTTTCATTTTAAAATTGCCGTATTTACGTTTACACCACGCGCTCGTTTTTTTTTACTATCAAATATTTTTTACAGTCTATGGCCATAGCAACTTGCAACCTGATTTGCATCAAGAGACACAGTTTACACAACTTCATGCTATGCCACAGCCTGTCAGTGCTGACGGCAACTTGTGCGACCGGCCCACATGCCGCACCCGGTCTGAAGCCGTGGTTGCCACTCTGTTGTCTAGTAAATTTGATTTACATGCGGCCCAAATCCCGACGGCAACAGACTATGAACCTGTTACCAAAGCAACGACGACGCTCCGAAAGCCGCCTCGCGCGACATGTGGACCGCTGTTAACAATTTTATTTTTTCTCCGCAGTTTCTGTGGTAACACGCGTGTCGCTTGATCGTGAAGGCTAAAGGGTATTACTCATATAATTTCAAAGGTATTGTAGGCACGTTGCCATCCTACCAACAAAGACGAAACGACCCTTAAGCCTGTTACTATACCAACGGTACTGGTAATTTTATCTATAAAATTATGTACACAATACTGTTATTAAGTCCTTTTATGTACGACTAATCCACGTGGCAGATATTTTACCACAGGCTGTTTTGTACCTAAGACAACATGTCGTGATAATAAACGGGTGATATGTTGAGGAAAACATTAACAGAAAACCTAAGTCCTAATTACGTCACTAGATTAAAGAAAGGAGCTTTTATTTGGAAAAGAGAATAAAATATCATGATAGATAAATACTTGTTCTGTCAAAGTTAAAATCAAAACCCCGTTTTGATTTTGACTTTGAAAGTATATTTGATCGTGAATTGTTTGTTTATGACGTCATTACCTGAGAAGCGACCGGAGAGTCGTCGCCCGCGACTCTGTGTGATTCCTCATTGCCATGTCAGTTTCCTCATTTTATTTAATCTTTAAAGGGGTATTTTTTTAACTTTTAATCCAAAAATAATTCGTTAGGGGTTGAAACTCTAGGCCCGTGGGGTCCGAGTGTTCACAGCCTTTTCAAGGACATTTCTAAACGTTTAGTTGACTCTTCCCGTGACGCAAGGGCTGGCTTTTACCTTGGCCAAAGGCTTAGCGTTGCCATACAACGTGGCAACGCCGCCAGTCTTTTGGGTACATTACCGGTTGACAGCGTTGAGGAGGAGTTTTTTGACGCCATTTTTTAAGTTTATTTTTAGTTTTTTTTTTTTTTTTTTAAACTGCACCTGATCTGCATCTCCTCGACCCATCGGCTCCTCACCAATCGGCAATCGGGCGATAACTCATGGTAAGCGCGTAACGAATCTTTAAAGGGTCGAGGTAAGGCAATGCTTATTACATGTACTGGTACTAAAACGTGTGTCTTGAAGCTTGCTGCTCCAGATGAGCAAGTGAGCAAGCATGAACCAATGCTGGTTCTTTCAACAATAATAGGGTGGTATTATAATTGGGAATGATCCTTAACTAATCACGTTTAACACGCTTTGAAGTTCTTCAATAAATTCAGTTGCCTTCGTTACATGTTATGTAGATGTGTGGGAAGGCTTATGTGGAGATGTATCGTTTGTAATGAATCTGTAATATCTCAATTGTTATTTTTAATAGATGTTGAATAGAAGTTATTCATAGATTGAATTATTATTGCGTTAACGTGTTGGTTTCAAATTGAAAGTTATAATTTTAGCAACTATTTTATATCGAAATTCGTTTATGAGGAAACCAAGCGCCCGATGGGATTTCCGATCGACAAAAGTGACTAAATTCCATAGAGAAAGAATTTTTTAAAACTCTGCCTCGGTGTTTGATAGTTAATAAAGAAAACTTATACGTACAATGTGCTAGTAATAGTTTTTTAGAGAAAAACATCGCATCATAATCCATAAATCCCACCAACACAAATAGGTAGATACGAAAATATAAATGAAAGCGTATCTTCTGAATTTTTAATACCCAAAGATGTTGGGGTTTTAAATGAACGAGAGCAAAAGATATGCGATTTCACAAGGGAATCAAAACTTATAACTTATAATGGAAAGTACCCTACTTCCCGTTGACCAAGAAGCAATTTCTTACAGCACATGTAAAGGAAAAAATGTTAAACTGTAAATTTATATAGTTTAATAACAGAATACCAACAAGTTTACACGGAACCCTCGGTGCGCGAGTCCAACTCGCACTTTGCTTTCCTTTTTTTATTACTATAGTCTTGCTAATATCGTATATTGTTGTATATGGGAAATGCAACCACACTTTTCTCAGTACAAATATTTTTTCGTGCGAGCTAAACTAATAACTAAATACGTCCAAAGCACATCTAATGATTCAAACCTTTACAAATACCGAGAAAATATGCTAATACGGTTGCTACATATAAAAATATCAACTCAAGCAGAACTAGGGACGGCGTATTTACTGTTTGTTGAATTCCAAGGTCGGTTATGTTAGTTCAGAAGCTTATTACTAAAACTTGGGTAAGTTTGAGAACCTTATTCCTATACCCTTATTCCGTATGTTTAAAGTTTGTGTTAGAGTAAATAAATATTTGATGTGCATTTCGTTAACAACTGGGCGCCTTTTTTCATAAAGAGACTTATTTTAAGCGATTTATTTTAAGCATTAATATGTTTGATTTAGGAATTAATTAACGATGATGATAGTGCAACAATAAGGTTCACATTCACTTTACTTTACCCTTAACGATTCATTCTTATCGTTCCCCTGCCCTTATATCAATTCATTTCAGGTCAGCTCAGCAAGCCTTTTCCTTCGATACTTCATTATTAGTTATCATCTCGTAAGTCACTCCCTTTCTATCCTTCCACATTTATTAATATTGCAATCATTATTCCCATAAAATATTACGCTTCAATTTCCATCATCTCAATATTAATAAGAACGCTAAGGTCGAGGCCACAGAGTTGACACTTGCTACAAGTGAACCAACGCAGTTTGATGAAGATGTTGTTACCTATTTATTCTCGTAATAATATAGTATCAACACTTATCAATAATATTAGAAAAAAAAATATATAGAGAGAAATGCAGAAACTAAAAAATAAATAAAAAAAAACATCTCGACAAATGAAAAACATTAAAATTTCAAGTCTACCGTTAAAATGTTTAGAATGAGAGAGGGACTTATTTGTGGGTCCACTACCAGGTGTGAGCGTGATTGTTGTCTTGGTTAGATAATTGTGATTAACTGATTACTGTTTCAAACGCCACACTGACGCTTGACGGCAGATTGCGGGCCAACTGCGAAAACCAGACTGACACAGAGTTTCGTTTAGTATATTATTATCTTTCAGAATGGTATCCGGAGTAGCGGCCGCAATTTGACCATTCTGGTTTTACCGAACCTTGATTACAGTTCAATCTAGGTGCAAATTAGATCAATGGAACTGAAACTGATTAGCACATGACATCAAGAGCTGCCACTGTCGTGCGGGATATTGATACTGACAGTTTTTGAACGTGGTCAGTGTTACTAGGCAAATATCCTACCAGTGTGCCATCGGCCTTAGTCTTGCCACAGTCTCCTAATGAATACACAGCCACAACACTTCCCGAGGGCGTTGTAAGAAGACTGCTAATGGGTTTTAATGTTGCGGGGTAGCTGCCAACATAGCTTGTACTTACGTTCCTAGGATATAAGTACTTAGACGGAATGTGGGAGTACAAGGAGGTTTTATATCTCTGTATTTTTTTAATTTTGTGATAAAGTGGATGTTGGTATCTACTGAAATTTAATTTTGGAGCCGTTATAAAGTGTTACTCTTTTTTTGTTGCCATTATTTTCGTCTCTTAGGTGTTTACTGTGTTCACGCCATTTTATCTGCCACACAACTATAAATTTGTTGTTTCTTATAAAATATTCATGATTTAAGACACATTTTTGTCTAAATAGTTGTAACTACGATGACATCAAGCTGTCACAATTCTAAACTTTGTTAACTTCGTTTTTTTTCTTGCTATTAGCGCTTAAACTCGAAAACTTTACAAAGAAAAATAGCACTACCATAAGTTAATTCAACGTACAACGTATACCTACGACCTCCATTCACTGGACACCATAAAAGCGTCCATTTTTACCCCATTTCAGAATCACGCATCACTAGCTCTAAAAAACTTTGCTCCCAAAAAGAAATAATACTTACAAAAATGTCAAATACCATCTCGTGTTATAGCAAGGGGCGATCTAATAGGGGTTGGTTTCACTAAAAATGTAAGGGTGGGACTCACCCCCGGTGAAATATACCAGCTTAAAGGCACGGGTCACATCTGGAACGTGAAAGGTTCCTGAGAAGGGCAAAGAAAATATATTCAACGTTTTAATAAATCCAGTGACAAAACGTCGTATGTTATGCCTATTTATGTAAAGTTCGTGATCTTTTGTTTATATGGGTTGGCTGCAAAAGAATAGATCAATGACAACTGTTTTTGGGTTGGTTGCGAGTGTTACTGCTGCAGGCATATAAAAATATTTTTCAAAAGCAATACTTCAGACACATTGTGGGTTTTTTGAAAAGTTAAACATTAGGGATATGGTTTTGTAAAGAAAAGGATTAGCGGAAGTAGTGAGGACATACATACATAGATAAACTCACGCTTTTTCCCATAGTGGCAGAAACCACAGAACGCCACCTGCTACGATCCTTACATACTCCTTTTGCCTCGTCCACGATCAGGAGAGATCAGAGGTCACGTGTCCAGATGTATGAAACATCTGGTCATACACACACGCCGGTTGTGAGTACTATGCACCTGACCTTTCAGAAGAACCTTACCAATAAGTAGTGAAGAACAACAGCATATTCAATATTAAGGCAAATTCTGACGATATGGGCACGTAGATATAGTATTTTTTCAAAGCCTTGAAATAGATTCTTACTGCGTATACCATACCATTACACAAAAAAAAATCACCAAAAATCATGTACTATAAGAGCTACGACTTAAAACTTTTGACACAGCAATTTAGCTAAAAATATTCTTACAGTACAAAAACAAAGTGCTATGAATAACACCACCGCTGAAACTAGATACTAACGGTTTCAAGGCGAGAACACTTCTCCGAAGGCAGCCTCGAAACGGGGCATTTAAGTACTTGAGCTGCCTCGCAATAAATTATAGCAGACCGAGGCATGTCCGTTCATCATTTACTAAGGCGCTGAGCACGCTAAAGTGGCGGCTGTTTTAAGTTTTGCAACCAAGACCAACAGTTTTTCAAAATTTTTGCAATGAATTTTAAGATCTGAAAATGTACAATTATGGCATGTTATAGCAAATTTTTATGTAGTCGAGTAGCTTACAAGACGATGGGCATATCATTTCGTTATGCAAATGCATAAAGTGCGAACATGTCACTACACCTAGCTTTGCTACGGTGGCGAAGCACAGAACTTGCTACGACGTAGCTCTGGTAGTGCTACGACGTAGCACTCTGTTTTATTTTCACGACTTTGAATCATAAAATTAGAAAGCTTTATTTAGTTTTGAAATTGACTACATCCGTAAAATCTGTGTATTTTCAGACTTTAATCTATCATTGCCCTAAATACGTCCAGGTGAGTCCACAGACAAGGGTCTGTCATCCAAACTGGGCCCATTTTCCTAATTCGTGATATTAATAAAAAACGACAGGTGTCACGGTGTGTGCATCTACCGATCATGTCATTGTATGAAAAGAGGCCTGAATAATTAATACGGAACTGAGAAGTATACTCCTTCAACAGCTAATGAGAGCAATTTGGAAAACCAATTCATTTGCAACGTTTACGATTCCCCTCGAAGTTCTGATGGGCATTTAATCCAATCCTAAGCTCCTCAAATCCGCGACGACTGGCGACCCCTTGAATAAACCCACTCAAGAATCCCACATTCTCAAACAAAAAAAAAATCGAAAACATTTGCACAGCCGCAAAGGTTTCAGTAAAAACAAATACGGCATTGAATACAGGAAAAGCCCCATTGTTTGCCTGAAACATCCTTGAAACAATTCTGAAACACGTTTGTGTTCAAAACTGATTGGTTCAGTCGTATCGGCGAGTGAAAAGTTTCAAAAGTACTGCGGTTTTATTATTGTGGTTCTTTTATTTCGTTGTTTCGCGTTTCATTTTTAATGAATTTTATTTCGTTACCCAGTTTGTGGTTTGGCGATCTAAATTTAGCACTCGGTGTTTTAAAAAGCCTTATTAAGTTTCAGATCAGTACATCCATGTTTACAGTTTGATAATCGTATAATATTTTAATCTTGCACCAACGTACTTGGACTACATACATATGAGTATCTTTTAAAACTCCGCTCAGGCGATACAACTTGAGACGGGTTTTGTGTCAGGCGACACGCGTTTATGTCGCTTATTTCTTTTTGCGTGCCGAGGTGTCACAAGTCGCGTCGCCTGTTTATAGCTCTCAACAACTTATTTCATTTGTTTCCTTCACAGTCGCTGTGGTAAGCAAGAAACGTCTAGTTTGGGCGTGTAACAGGGCCTCGGATTAAAAAATTAAAACAATATTGGGTCCCTAAGGGATGATTCAAAGGAAACAACCAAATCAGTTTAGTACTATTTATTGAATACAGTAAACGCATATTAGGTATAGTGCAAACTCAGCATGCATGACTAGTTATAAAGGAGTGAACTTTCTTACTAAAGTAAAAGAGCATACATATTATATTCTTACACTTCATTATTATCGAGGTGACTGCCACCGATAGCGTTAATTAAAAGACTAAAACCTAAAAAACTTAATGTTGTTAATGTATGTGTTTCAAAAAAAGACTAGTCCCTTTCTTGAACCTGTCTAGTTAATAGGTACTTGCTATAAACACAAGTAATAAAACAACCTACAATTTGATGCACTCCTGATGTACTTGGTTTTTTCATCTGTTTTATGTTGAAATATGAACTTCTAATTAATGAAACTAATGAGATTTGTTCGTTGTTTTACTTTGGAATTATGAGAACGTGATTATGAACAGCGGTGAATAGAGTTATTTTATTTTTATAAAAAACTTAAATTGTAGTGTTCACTTAGTATTTTTGTATGTGAAACTGTAATTTTTATTAAGTTTTTATTCTCAAATTTTATTAAAATAGATGGTTTTTTAAAACGTTGGTCTAGTCGTCGTAAGCGTAGCTGCCGAGCCTGAGGACCTGGGTTCGAAACCCGGGTCGGGCAAAGTGTTATTAGGTTTTTCCATCAGGAATTTTGTCAGTAGCAGCCACGGATTCTGGGTTTGTGCCCGGTTGACGTCAATATCCTCGCCTTCTATTACATGGCACTTAAACGTAACTGGCGAAATGTGGGTACACCTCTGCCTAACCCTTTGGGGATAGGTGTGATTTTATAATACATATTTTCCTTATGTTGTCCATCTTAGATTTATCCATGATATAATCTAAGATATCGGTCATACATCAACAAGATCATATCGAATTCCATAATACCGTTATCAATATCGTCAGTTATATTGTCCTGATATAGCGTTTGTCTGTTCCAATATTATTTCCAGTCTAGAAAGCAATTGGGTAACCAATCGTAAGTCGTACTCGTGCTACGTTCGTGTCGTAACTTTCCCAGACTTTCCAATTTACCGGCGACAAGATTAGTTACCTTCCTAGAAAAAAATTCATGTTATAAAATCTGGCATTACCTCCCAGAGTAGTCGTGAGGCAAAATATTAAGGACCAATTTCTGAAAGGTCATTATTCGGGTTTCATAATTTGGAATTTAGCTGTGTTGTTGTTCTCTGGGAGTATTGTGTTACCTAGAAATTTGATTTTGAGGATCAGGGGGCCTACAATTTAGCAGAATGATAATAGGAAAATAATACGAATTACGGTACAATTCGTATAATGGTCAGAAAGTGACAACTTATAATACAGGGTGTAAACAGAGCCTTCACAAAGCCGTCAACTAAGCGTTCTGTACATTAAACGAAGTAACGAAAGAAGTACGAAGTACGCAAAAATTATTGCAGGGAACATTTTTTTGGGGGTAAAAAATCACGTTTTACGGAAGGACTCAATGTAACGCACTCAAAACATTGTGCTTGTGGATCGATTGAATAGTACAGGGGTCATGGAGGTGTTTAAAGTTCTTACATAAATAACATATAGGTATTTAAAAAAAAAGTTGGAACTTTGACCCCCAATATTTCAGTAACTAGGAGCTTCCCATATAGGGTCATGGAGGTGTATAAAGTTCTTACATAAATAACATGTATTTAAAAAAAAAGCTGGAACTTTGACCCCCAATATTTCAGTAACTAGGAGCTTACCAGGTATAGTTTAGAACAAAAAAAAATGATGGCAATGACGGGGAGAACAAGTGCCTTTCGGCTTTGTTAAGGGTCTTGTTACACCCTTTATTAACTGCAATTGTGACCATTTTCAGAATTTTAACGTCACTCATATTATTATCCTGTCATGATTCTGCTAAAGCAGTCATTATAGGCCCCCTGGTATTGCTTTCTTTCACTGGCTGCATCAAGTTAGACTGAAATCTGACCTCAACAATGTTAGTCAGGAAAAGGCTAGGTAGGTAATGTTCTTTTCAAGTTAGTCTACACCCAGGACGGTGAAAAAAAGGCCAAAAGGCAATTGGTAAACTTAAAATTACCAACTAGTGCGTTAATTAATTTTCTCTTCAATGTCAAAACCAAGATTTTAATTTGTTTGAACTGATGTTATATAGTACTTATAGTAATAATATTTCACTCAATAAACATAAGATTCTCATTAAGCCAAATGTCAAAACAAGTACAATTTTCTGGGAACCGTTTCAAAGAGCTTGCCAACTTGATAACGACGTGTTAAGTCGCTCTTTGGCAAGTATCCGCGAGTTAATATCACTTTAATGAAGCCAAATGATTGTACAGATGTTGTGGTTTGTGTCAATGGTGGCTTTGTCAAGGTTCATCATCATCATCATCCACAGCCCGAATTCACCCACTGCTGGGTATAGGCCTCTCTTTTCTCGTGCCAATCCCCACGGTCCTGTGCCAGCCTCATCCAGGTTTTTCCCCCGATGGCAACTATGTCGTCTGCCCATCTCGCCGCCGGACGACCCACGTTTCTTTTGCCAAGGTTAGTTAACAATAACTAAAATGATTAGTGCACGTGCACGAAAACCACAAAGATTACTATATATATACTTATCTCAATGGAGATATAATATACAGAGCCGTGCTGTTGGTTACATACCGGTCGGATGTAATTTGAGTCCATTGACACGCAAATAAGTAGAAGAATGGTATAATGTAAAATGTGCACTGCGCAAGACATCACCTAATCTGGATAAGAGCTTAAGAATTCTTAATAAAAAATTGAAATACAAAACCAATCTTGTAGGTTGAAACTAACATCAGACATGGCCCTCGCAAGATCGTCTACACAGGTTGGAAAGGATACCGACGCTGAAACAGTTACCACGTATTCAGTACATCATTCTAATCCCACCACATAGAAATTTTACATCGGTAATTTCTAATAATAATCAGCTGTTCCATACATTTTGACCGTGTAGATATTGTAGTTTTAAAAAACCAACAAAAAATTTATTTGGGTTCAAAATTATGTACTGAAGACGTGGTAATCGATTTTAGCCTCGGTGTCCCACTTCGTATAATTGTTCTTTTACCCAACAATCCTGTTGTAATGCGTTTACTATTAGTTTAATTGTTGTACCTACAACCACCGCCCTTCAGATCCAAGTGTATAGGTGCAACGGCGCTTATTATCAGGTGAGATATTTAGAAGTCTCTCCCGATAATTTAATGTCGGTGGCTCCATGTAAAATATCAGCCGCATCTCGTTATACAGGAAGCCGATCCCTACCTTGTTAGGCCAAGGCTAGAACGATGAGCATCAGTTACATTACGTATTTATAGTAACACTAACGAACCTCGCCTGGTTTGATTTATAATTGTTAAGTTATTCCTTCATCAGAAGATGAGGTTTCGTACAAAATTCTGTTATTAATTCTTTACCCTTCTAATGAAGGAGTTTGGTTAAGAAATAAACAAGGGAAATACAGTTTGATTACATTGTACTGAGGCGTCAATAATGATCGAATTAGGAAAACACAAAAATCAAAAAAGCGCTATTCTTCCACATTTATTGTGCGAGTCGCCAGTCTGTGCTTCCGACCGGCTTCTCTGTTTCCCGATCATTATAATCTAGATCTCTTCAAAGTTCGAGTGAATCGGTTTATTCTAGGCAAGCGTGCTCGACCCTAGGCCACATTAGGCGCAAGCCTATTTACCACCTTTTTGCCCAGAGTCTTGAGTCTGAAGTCGCCGATCCTCCTTGAGGAAGCCTGGTAATCATTGCTCGTGTTGTCTCTGTATGATAAGACAATTGCCCAAGAGTAGGAACATCAGGGATGGTATAATGTATGTTTCCTTGATTTTCAAAGAGTCACTAATTTCACAATATAAATAATTTAAATTTGCAAACCTTAGCAATTATTGTAAAGCCTGAATATTTTTGAAATAATATAAAATGCCTCTCCAGCGACTCGGACAATTATTTCGATAACCCTATAATTACATTTATCGTTTACGCAGTCTCGTTTTCGTTGTAATTAAATAAATGGTTACAATATCCAACATTTTCCTTGTAGGAACATTCAAATTCAACAAACACTCCCTTGGTTTTTGATCTCAAATCTGACACGTTTCTTCCTGGTTCCGATTTCGACCTTTTGTGAATTAGTATAATAAAGTGTAACAGAATCACCATAATTATTTGATGTAGAAATCTAAATAACATTTTCGTTGAAATTAATGGAAATCAAATGCCAAATCAGTGTGATTTCACATAGAAACTACCAATGGAGCAAAATATTAAAGAGCAATTTATCATATTCTACCTGTTTTCATCCATTCTGAGTGCGGTGGACATCAACAGGCGAAGGTTAGCACGCGGAGGTAACACAGCGTCAGGACACCATCCTCTCCTCCATTCGCTACATTATACTCCATATTGCGCACATTCTTCAAGTATATTTTAGAAACATAATTAAAGAGTTTTTCACATTAAATACATTATAATTGATGAAACGGAAAATTTGATGTGTCATCTAGACAGAGAATATAAGCCAAAAAAACAGTGCATATTGACGACTTAAATGCCATTCTTCAATAGTAGATTTTATACAGAGATACTCTTACAAAATCAGTACCTAATTAAAATAATTTTTTGCCAACATTTTTTATCGGTTTATAAAGCTCTGGTCAATCCCGTAAAATTGCTGGACGAAATTTGGTAGCGCTGATTGGGACACCTTAATTTTAATAAATGGAAGTGTTCAAACTGGCGTGAATAGGACTTCCAAATCATTAAGTAAATTGACACACAAATCGCGTTCTGGGTTCTCCGCTCAATTCATCTTAGTTTGACCACCACAAAGAATACAAAATTCTAAAATAATTTTGTTTTTAGTCAAGTGTAGGTCAATAAACTAGTAATGGTTTCTTTATGGAACTTAGTATCCGAAACAACATCTTTATATTGTTTTGAAGAACTTTTAAACGTAACACTGTGAGATGATTCAATTTAAGCAGCACTGGTAAGGACATTCTTTGTTTCTTGGAGTTATTTAATTTGACGGAAACTTTCAAGTCCTCCGTTATAATGTTTCAAATTGGTTTTATAAATGTAATTGCAGATGATACTGAAAAAAAACAAGGCACAAATATAGTAATAATTAAAGTAAATTCAAAAGTTATATAAAGTTTAGTATAAAATCAAATATATAGCAATGTGCTCTTTAGAACATCTAAAGTTTAAAGACCAAACCGAAAACATAAGCACGAGGAAAGAAAAAGAAATTGTCGAGACAATAAAGCCAATTTATTGTATCCAATCAGCACCCAACAGAATTAGTATCGTAAAAAAACTCCTACCAAGACAACAACCAAGGAAATCTAATAACAAAAAGAAAAAAATAAAATATGATCAGTCTAGCAAAATTCTTCAGCGTCATTTCTTATTACAATTTTAATTAACTTATTCGAAGGCAGACCGTCGTCGGCGTATAATTTTCAATAGAAATTTAGCCTCCATTGTAGGTGCCTTCTAGAATCTTCGTTTGAATGGATCTTGGGAGCAATTGTGTGCGTCTGGAGCGATTTCGTCCAGACCAGATGGCTGGGGATCGAATTCAGGTGTTAATTTTTGATGTATTGTGTTAAAATTGGTGGGAGATTTATATTTTTGATAAAAAGGATATCTATTTTTACGGGAGCGGGTTTAATTTAATAGCGTTTAATTTTGTATTAAGAAAAAAGATCTAAGAGAAGAGAGATTTAATTTCCAAAAAATAATGAAAGAATATCAATGTACAAGCGTTAGACGTATCATATTATGTATAGCATTCATTGGTGATAATTTGTATTTTAAAGGCAATATTTCGAATCCACACTAATGTAACCATTACAATTATTGATAACTAGCTTTTGGTCGCGGCTTCGCTCCCGTTATGTAGAGAAATCAAGCCACTAGATCGTTTCAAATGTAGCCTATAATACTCGGGAATAATGTAGCTTCCCGTTTGTGAAAGAATTTTCGGAATCGGATCTGTAGTTCCAAAGATTACCCGTTACATACACACACAAACCTACAAACAAATTTTACCTCTTTTTAATATTATAGATACACACCACGATGAAACCAACAAATCAAGGGCAAACACAGAACAACAATATCAATTCTCTAACCGCCATCACAGACCTACCCTATTAACAATAGCAACCAAAAACATCATCACCCACCAATTACTTATTCAAACACAAACTTACCTATCAGATACTCGACCATAAATCACCTTGATGCCATCTGACAGCTTAGAAATGGGCCCATAATAGTTGCTCCAGACATCTTGGGGTTTACTTCGAATAATTAATGCCAAACGTACCTCATACCGCCTCGCAGGTTCTACCTTACCCTTAAAATTAATTGGGGTCTGTTTAACCCTACCTTGGGATGACTTAAAAGCTGAGAGAGATGTAGGATATCCGAAAGTCTTGTTACTAGGTTTTTGGGGGTGATGTTAAGATTTGTGAGTTGACCTAGGTGCCGGTTGAGATTTGCAGTAATTTGTGAAAAATTATTGGGTTTTCTTTTTTATTAAAATAAATGACTCAACTGACATCGGGTCTTTAATTTCGCTTGTATCATTTATACTCGTAAAATAACTAGACACACAGAATTTGACATTTGACTTTTGTAACGCTAAATTCAATTAGTGGTATGATTACATCATAAAGTACCGTTATGAGCAATGTTTCCTAAAAAAACGACGAAACAAACGCCTACACCATTTCTTTTGATGCCGCTTGTACTCCAATTACCATTACAAAAACCTACAATCTAATGTCACAGTTCAAATAACTCCCTACCCACACATAAGGAATATGCCAAATTAGCATGAACGAAAAAAAGAACATGCGCAAAATAAAATGTCAACATCAGTTCACACGTGTAAGCACATTTCAGCCCTCGAACCTAACCTAAAAGGATTGAAACATACAACATCTCATATCCAAACAGGCAAACAGCTCTTCAAATATACACAGGCGTACCATCTGTGCCATATCTCATAATCGCCGGGCGACTCGTTACGGTGACAGTTTAAGAGGCTTACCGAGGGATTACCCTCCATTTAATATATTTTTTTTCTTCACAGGTGCGTTTGACGGTACTTTTCGCCTGTCACCTTCCCTTTCGTGACTTTCTTTTTAATTTTACCGAGAGTGGTTTAAGGATGATGGATTTGCGGGTAGATTGTCACGTGGCGAATTCTAGCGAATTCTGGAATTTTATACCAAAGGGGCTGAAGCAAATAAAAATACTCATGATTATTGCACGCTCAGGTATGACTTTTGGAATTTGAATAGTCGGAATAATAAATAATTAATGTTGACTGACACATAAGCCAGAATAATAAAACGGTTTTATTAAAATGGCCCTGACGTGACGAGTTTTATTAAATTGAAAAATGTGTTTCTGACTGAAATTTAATATTAGGGACTTAGTGAATTCATTTTCATCAAAAACTTAACTGACTGGGCTTATGAGGCTTACGAGGTGTTATATTTTACATTTTAATTAAAGTAAATAGAGTGTCAAACAAAACGACACCTTTCAGTTTCACAAAGTTTTATTGGCGCCCAGCGTGGGGCTCAAATAATGTTGAAAATGAATGTGTTGTTTTAGGGTATCGTACTTTTGTTGTTTCCACATTGAGCAATCAATTATAATAACTGACTGTTTGTATTTACTGAATAAATCTAAACAGCATTATAAATCATGGATGTGCTGAGTTCATATTGGCGCCCAAACTGAGACTGCTCCCTCGCACGATATTCAAGTGAATTCCTGAATGGAAGTAATAAAAAGCTTCCCGTAAAATGTTAAAAATATTTTGCGTCAACCCCATGACTTATATGACACGTTTTCATTGGACGAAATATTCACATTGGCAAGATTTTTGGTGTTCGTATCATGGGCTCACAAATCATTTCTGCATAATTGAATCAGGAGATAGCGGATAGGCAGAACCCGGAAAATCCTTCGTGCTATGCTTCAGTTGGTTAGATAATGATATTTTTGACGGGGTGTTAGCTCAAAGCAGGCTGGTATGGTAATTCTAACTCCATTATGTAAGAAGTACAAAATGTACCAAAATTTAAATGAAATATTTTTCTTTTAATCCATATTTTCAAAGTAGAAATATTCCAAAATAGAACAACATAATACCTTCATAAAATAACTATAAAATACTTGTATAAGACCGAGGTAGTAAACGTAAAGTATAAATAATAGGGATCATAAAACCGCATCATTACAAAGTCTGTTAATAGCTCTTACTTTATTATACCACAACCATTTCGTTGTAGAATAAACAACGTCATGAGTATTTAATTATAAAATTAGTAATTCCATAACATTTACATTAGTTTAGTTAGAATATTTTGCCAACCTTTTAGTACTTTGTTGTGGTGTCAAAACGTTCAGTCACGTTTTTCGTGTGTGAGTTCTTAAGGGTCGCTTTGGTCTCATTTAGTTCGGAGCGATCTGAAATCGCGCTGATTCGCATCGTCTGACTCGATACGATTCAAATGAAGTGTTTTTCGCTTTTATTGCATTGACATAAAGCTTTTCCTGGCTGGTTCAAGCCAATTCCGCATCGATAAGTTAGTGTCGATACACTTTATGTAAGGACGTTCAGGTTCAACCAAATTTTACAATGGATGTTTATCGATTGACATGAATGATCACTGTTGATATCCAAACTTCAATGGAATCAATCACTTTGAGTCGTTTTCCTCAATGGCCAATACGTTTACATCCATACAGCTAATACCGTTTGCTCCGAATTTCAAAGAAATCCCCAACTATTCACATAATACTTTATATTTAACTTCTCATACCCCAGACCTCGAAGTCGAATGACTTTATCCCTTCAGCAAGCAAGCCGAACGAGATTTGCATGGGACAAGGCGTGGTAGGAGATTTGGAGGGATCCCTTTCAGATATCGTCCCAAATAATAGTACAGTCTGAGGTATTAAGTATTGGCAGTGGAATTGGTGCTTAAGTGAATAATTTGTTAGTTTTGTCTAAGTGGGGGATTAACATTTTGTGGGGAGGATGTGTATCGGATTGGAAAGGGTTCTGATGTAGTTAATTGGTTAACATACTTCGTTAGGCTGTTCTATAGTTGTGAAAGTTGTTTAGAAATGGTTTCATTTGGGAAATACCTTTCTTGTGGTATTTAACCCAAATAAGGGTTGAAGAAGAATGTAGATACAGAAAATGCTTTATTTGACAACATGTCATACAGAATCGAATTTTTTTTTACTCTCTTCTTTTTAATTTGATGTAATAGAAAGCGCAATTAAAGCATACGTATTCAGAAAGATGATAATTTGACACATTGACTTCCATTTTAATAAAGTTCCAGTTTCACAAGTTTTGACTAGTCCAATTTTCCTATTTTATTTTACAATAAAATTCAAAACAAATCAGCTCTCGGAAAAGTAAATTCATTTATTTGACTTTCAGTATTTAATCGGAGTACACGCTAAAAATAAATATGGAGTTCAATAATAATCTGAGAACAAAATGGTCGGTATACCGTAATCCTCAAAAATATATTCTCTATATCAATATTACAGAGCACTGTTCGACCATCGAATATTTTATGAACACTGAATGGAAGCTGTCGAGTGAAGTGACGAGGTATTATATCGAGTTGCTAAAATTGTCTAAAAATATCGTTTCGGCTTCGGCTTTTAGTTTTTTTGAAAGGTTGATCTGGATCACCTAGGTCTTTTTGTTTTATAAATTACGCTTGTTTTATCAAGAATCGATTGGTGAGCGTGTAGACTTTTTTTTTTTATTCTGCGTTAAACCTAACGTACCACACGTTGAACGGTAGTTGGGCGTTAAAGTCATCATCATCTGGCTAGCCTTTTTCCAAATTTCATTGGAGTGAGTTTCCAATCTCACTGGATGCAATGGTATACTAGTATTTAGACTTCCACAACCCAGTTAGTACTGGGTAATAAGTACCACTTGGTAAGACTAGTTGTCAGACTTTCGCGTCACTGCCATTATAGTTGGGCGTTCAAGTAACGTTAATTATTTTGGGTCTTGCGGTCTTCTACGCGTTATCCATAATGTTTTGACGTAGTTACATTATGTATCTTCTGAGAAATATATCAAGACTCTCCAAATAAAGCTAGAATCTGTCAATCTTATTTATCGTTCTTCCGGTTTCACTTAATCCTATTTTACTGATAAAATGTTCGCTAAAAATGCTGTGAAGCATTTATAACAGAATGTACATTAACGAGTGACAGCGGATTTTCCAGGATTGAGTACGAATCTGAACTTACTTAACTATCTCGCTAAATAAATAGCTTCCTTATCTCTAAAAAAGGAAGTCCTCATCAAGCAAAATATAGTTAGTTAATACAATCCGTGTCTTGGAAAACTTGTTAAGCCCGTTGGTCACGTCTATCTGGGTAGTCAGAAGTCTGCGAGTCTGACAACCAGTTTTACCAGATTGAAAGTATAAATACCTAGGTTGTTAAAGTTACAAAAGCAGTCGCTCCATGTCAAATATTGGTATTCAGCTGCATCCAGCTCGACTGGAAGGTCACTTCAATATATGTAGTTGGGTAAACGCTACACAGATGATGATGATATACATATAATCATGTTGCTTTATGACTATGTCTATAATTGTGTAGTTGTACTAAGTATGTTACTCTCCATTTGTAAATAATAAGTAGAAATGGTTGTTTATTATTAAATACTTAAAAGTTAGTTTTAATATTGTATATTGCTGTGCCTAACAGGGTCTATAATTGTTCTTAGCTGTAAGCCTTTTGTAACATCTTTTTAAACTTATGGAACACAAAATAAAATGAATTATGATGATGTTAGGTAATACAAGCGGAAAAAAAAACAATGAAAATCTGTCTCAAGTATCCATGTCACCTTCGGATTTGACGTTTGAGTATGTTGTTGTTTTTGCGAACATAGTATCACTTTTAAGGCGGACATCACTCCGTACACTGCCTCTCCGCGCGGCGCACCACCAACAAAATCTTATCCGTTTCCGCCAGACCGCGCAGACGAGCGGTGCCGTGTGAGAATGGCTTACGTATCGGTTCATCATTTCAGCAGAAAGACGTCCACTGCTGGACATAGGCCTCCCCCAAAGGGGGGTTTTGCCATAATCGCCACGCTTGGCAGGCGGGTTGGCGATCGCAGTATGGTTGTTATAAAACACAGAGAACGCTGCTGCCCATTCTCTGGTAAGTCCCTTAGTCGCCACTTACGACACCCACGGGAAGATATGGGATGGTGCTATTCTTTACGTCCGGACACCATACAGAACCATACGACCCATACGTATCGGTTGAACCTTTTTGAAGTATGGGTTCATAATAATCCCAATACTACTCCTTCGTTGCTACATTAATTTAAACCACACCTATTCCACTTTGTTAAAATTATGGTGTGTTTTTGCGTGAACGACATTATAATATGATCTGCGCACGTTTCCCTCTCATGTCATGCAACCATTTCACGTTCCTCTACTAATTAACGTATCTAATTATTAGTCCACGTACAGCTTCACCCACTTATCAGGTACTAACTTTTGCCCACGGCTTCGCTCGTGTTTTTTAGAATTTGACAATCAATTCAGGTTGTACTTTGTTTGTAATAAAATAATTCGAAAGACACGTGGCGCCATCTATTATCATAAGAACGTTATTGTTATTTTCCTCGGGATCAGTTCTTTTTTTCGGGATGAAATTTTTCTGTACATCTGACAACGTATATTCGAAATTTTAGGATGATCGGTTCTGTGGTTTAGGCGTGAAAAGGTAACAAACTTACTTTCGCATTTATAATATTTGTTAGGGTTATATTGGTTTTACAGGAACTGATTTCTTTAGTGGTAGTGTAGATTTTAAATAGTATCAGGATAATCAGACTATAACGTTCTCACAGACGGGACACAGGAGAATTTAATTTTAAGGATTTCTGCCTACCTCGCTGGGAAAAAAGCGTGAATTTATGTATGAACCTGTCTAAGCTAGGACACAGCCTTGAGGTTGAACGGATCAGTGCGCACTGCGAATATCTTCGAATTTCAAATCCAATGCTCATAAATTCAAAAAGGCTTTGTGGTTCCGAAAATGTGAGAATATTTTAGTCTCCCAAATGTGACATACCCTGGTGATTTAGATTATTTGTTAGACCCATCCTAATAACATTTTTTCTTTTTTTTAGATGGGAAATCATCAAAGACCCCCCCGCTCTGGGCGGAGCGAGCGGAAGGGAGTGTCAGACTTGTACTGACTAAAACCCATCCATGTTCCTTCTTTGCCCTTTGTGTTCCAGGGCTGCGGTATCTCTTTCGAACAGTCCCGCAGCCCTGGCAGAATTTAATTGATTCTGCCTAATAACATTTGAGAGTACTAAAACACGAAAAAGAAATACTAAAAGCTTTCTACATTCAAAAGCAGGCTAACGAAATCAATTACAAAAAAAACTCAGAAAGCAGAAATCAAGTTAAAACTCCTCGGAATTTTATTTTGGAAGATTTACTTTTCGAAATGTTTCGGAAACATGTCTGAACTAAAGAAAACACATCAAAATAAACTCTGCCCAGCATAATAACAAACTTGAAGTCGCGTCTGCTGAGAAAATAAAGTTTACCGAGCGCACGGCACCAACAGACGAGTTTTCATTGAATTTAGACACGATATTGTTATTTTGTTGATACTTTTTTAAGATTTCTCACGTACATAAAGGGTGGGGATGTGAACGATTGTGCACTCAATTTTCAAGTCTCTGAGGACCGGGAAAGAGATTTATTTACTTTAAACAGTGTAGTAAGATTTAGACTTTTACACATAACATCACGCCTGAGGCAGAGGTGTACTAATAGTACACCCACATTTCGCCAGTTATGTTAAAGTCCCATGTAATAGGGGGAGAGCCTATTGTCATCAACCGGGCACAAATCCAGACTCCGTGGCTGCTGAGAAATTCCCGATGGAAAAACTCAATATCACTTTGCCTGACCTGGGAATCGAACCCAGGACTTCATGCTCAGCAGTCGTGATTGCGACCACTACACCAACGAGGCAGTAAAATATTATTATAACACATTATTACCTACATAGCGTGTTTTCCAGCAATCGAAGCCATACGCCTATAGAACCACGCCTGAATGCACGAGAACTGATCATTAACACGATTAACATACTTACGTGTTGTTTTTTACGCTATAAATTACGTAAATGAATTAAATGGTGGGATTTTTTATGGATTTTTTCAATTATACATGTAAATCTTGTAGTTATTTTTCCAACCTTGCCCAGAGATATCGTGTTATATGGTTACTGGGTTATAGAAGCACTAGCTCCATGTTAATGACTGGAATTCTGCTGCATCTGATATTTCGGTTAGACTGAAAGCCGATGACAACATAGTTAGAACGAGGTAAGGGTAAAAATAATATTTTAGTTAAAAAAAGCACGCTTTATAGTGACGTCATTTTATTTCTCGTAATCATGGCAGCAAACCCTTTCATTTGATACAAAAAGTCATGGGAATGCATAAAAAATAATTAGTACGCCATACTTAGGAGTCCGCCATATTGGATTTAGAATCACGTCACTTAGCTAGCCACGCATTGTGATCCAAACTAAAAAAAATCATAGAATTCAGTTCGATCGGAAACCGGGAAGTAGGTCAAATTTAACTTTTAAGATTTTTTATGTAGTTACAGGTTACTAATAAAAACTTGTTAATGACTTGTGTAATCATTTTCATCAAGCGCACTTTTTTATTTTCAAAACCATATTAACTCTATGAACCATTCCAAGCGACGTTTTATTTGTAGTGATATTGCATAACTCAATTGTTTGTGCCATAGTTAAAGTTTAAAGTATGAAATTAACTCGCAACTACGGAGCAAAATAAGCTCATGAATAAGTCTCCTTTCGTCACCAAATCGTTACGAACAAAACGGAAGAAAAATTAACATAAAGTTCTTCACGAAAGTCGTAATAAAAACCGTAAAAAACTCGAATATCTTCATAAAAAATTACCCATCAACATTTTCAAAGCTGTCTTTAATAAAAAAATAAAATAAAAAAACAAAAACAGTATACTAGCAATGTTTTGTTTGCTGCTCACGTTTGTGACCAGTCGCACGTAAAAATAATACGGAGAAGGAATTTCATAGCGATATCGTCATCGTTTCTTATCGATAGATATCGGATTTGTGACAGACAAACGATTCCTGTTTTATATCGTAAGTTTTTGGATTATGAATTTTTTTGTCACTATCCAGTCTTACGTTTGTATTTTGCCCCGCTCAATTCTGTATTTGGGTAGGAAGTCAAGGCAGTTCGATTTCTATATTTTGTTGCCAGTTGTTATTTTTGTCGAAATAAAGGCAAAGTTAGTAAATAGATTATATCTGAAACAATTTGTCAGTCAGTATTGTATATCATCATCATTATTCTCCTGCCCTTATCAGAATTTATATGGAATCGGCGCAGCATGTCCTTTTCTTCCATATTTCCCTATTACTCAACATCTCAGCAGTCACCTCCTTTCTAGTCATATCATCCTTCACACAGTCCATCTATCGTTTCTTTGCCATCCGCATTCACTTACATACATATATCTACATTCACATATATACGTCTGTATATGTGAGAAAAAAAAAAAATAGATTGGATATAAGAAAAACCTGTCTAGATTTCGAAATGAATAACGTTATTAAAATCCGAAACAAAAACTTGGTACATTCTTCGAATCCCAATTTGTTTCAACTCATCATCTGCCTAGCCTTTTCCCAACTATGTTGGGGTCGGCTTCCAGTCTAACCGCATGCAGCTGAATACCAGTATTTTACATGGAGCGACTGTCTATCTGGCCTCCACAACCCAGTTAGTACTGGGTAGTACGATACCCCTTGGTAAGACTGGTTGTCAGACTTTGGGCCACTGACTACCTAACGACTGTCAGTGGCCCAAAAAGTCAGACAAAGTCTGAGTCTGTTTGTAGATCTTTGACAGTGGTTAGGTAACGACTGTCAAAGATCTACACCCGGTACCAACTTAACGTGCTTTCCGAGGCACGGAGGAAACTCGGTATGTAATGGGTGGTAACCCATCCACAGACCAACCTAGGCAAGCACGGCTTAACCTAAAGATCGAACCGAGCGGCTGTTATTATTTAGCCAGGAGCTGTTTTGTTTCAACTCTTTTCTTATATCCCTATTGTTAGACTTCTAACGGAACCTTTGTTTTCATCTCCGCCCTTTGTCCCCAACAACATTTAAAGATACAAAATTATATCGAATCGACAAAATTACGAATTCCAATTTGTTCGAAACAGTTGAATTACGCGCCTCGTTGGCTTCCGAAGGTCAGTAACTAGTAAAATGATCGTTTAAAGAGATTTCTCGTCGAAACAAAGGGAACGATGACAAAGTAGATTTCTTGGCAACGAACAAAGAGACAGTGAAATAAATGCTTTTTAAAATAAGTATAAGCTTGGCGTGAAACGTTGTAGATATTGTGCCATCTTGATTAAATGTGACGGCTTGATAAAGCTACGATTGAAATATGTGTTTGTTTTGCGCGAAAAAATATGTAAGACTTTTGTAATGACAGTTTTACAAAAAGCAAAGCTAGTGCTTTCAACAGGTACTCACCTCTCTGCGTATAGGTAGTCATTCATTTGAATTTATTATAACATAGTTTGTTAAGAAACAGATTGCACAGCCACAATTATTTTATTAACCTTATGTGCGGTTAATCTCAATAGGCTCTCCCGCTGCACAATCATCATCATCATCATTCACCTATACCAATCCCATTTTTTTGCCTTTTTTGCCACCCTACCTTGTACCCCACTGCTGGCCAAGGCCCACCCTTTCTCCTTCCGAAGTTACTACTACCATTTCACAGCTCTCTCTCATAACCACAAAACTAAATAAAATACAAAAAAGCACCAATCAAACACAAATAAATTAAATTCAAAGTCAGCGCTCCACGAACTAATAAACAACAACCTGGCACCACCCGCTCAGTCCGGAGCCAACATTCAGATAAAATATCTAAAACGTGACGAGATAAATGGAGGGTAACAGATACAAAGCGAGAAACTGAAACTGATGGAGAGTTGGACTGACGTATCTAAGCCGGTGGAAAGGCAATATTATTGATAAAAAAATTGATATTGGAATTAATGGTGGCGAAGCTGGCTGGAATAATAATGATCATAGTTTTTGATGAATATTTCATTAATCAGATAAAAAGTATCTTTAACGTGATTAGATTAATGATGATCAGAAACAAAGCGAGAAACTGAAACGGATGGCGAGTTCGACTGACGTATCTCAGCTGGTGGACGGGCTGAAAAATTCATAAAAAATATTTATGTTGGAATAAAATGGTGGCAATGCTGGCTGGAATAATAAATACTTTAGAATATATTAGTATAAGTTAAATTTATTAAGGCACGTTGATATTTATTATTACTATGCCTATTATGCGAAAATTGGGTTTTCAACCAGTCCTCCAGGATTGGTTGAAAATATTCCCAAATTGACGAAGTGGAATAATATGAGATTTTGTCGCAGGTGTCAATAACGTGAGGGGCCCGGGAAGGGTCAGTTCAATTGTGTTAAAATCAGTCTTGATTCGATTATAAGTTTGTTTGACTAAGTGTTAACTTTCATGAACCTGATTTACAAAAAAATTATGTCTCTTTTCACTGGGCTTGCCCACTCTATTTTCTTCTCACACAAAATAAATCAGTACGAAAACACGTCCAACCGTCAACATCATACATATCAGTCACACTATTGCAACACCAGCTCAATCTCCGACAAGGAAAGAAAACACGACACAGATTAAGGGAGCCCAGATGTAGCGAAATGGGTCAACAACACATTTCGTCTAATGCGTCTCGAAGGACCACGTTGCAAATTGCCGTCGATCTCGCCTTCCGTCCTGAAGGGATTCACTTTTGATTGCCAACTGAACCCTAATTACCGCTTTTTCTGGTCCTTTCACTTCTTATTATAGGACGCCATTTTTTTTTCTCGTTTTCGCTCCATTAAGTTCTATGTGGTGTTTTTGTATTGCCGGTTTGATGACCTCTGCTAACGTCGGTCTAGTGGTCGCTAGTGCTACTGCGGAATGTGAGATTCGATTCCCATCTCGGACCAAGTGTTATTTGAGTTTGAGTCTAAAATTGTGCCCGGTTGATGGCAATTAGTTCCCCCCCCCCTATTAAATGCGTCTTAAACATAACTGGCGAAATGTAGGTGAGCTATTAAGTACACCTCTACCGGACCCTTCGGAGATTACAGGCGTGATGTTATGTATGTTTTGATGACCACCGCTAAAATGCCAATTATAGTTATTTGTGTTATCTTCCTCGTCGTTATGATGCTCATCATAGCAGATATAAAGTATCAGTCGTTTGGCTTATTATCGCCAATTTTTATTTGAAGCTCTTTGGTGGAATGAGCTTTCAAGTGAAATAAATGGCAATTACTCTTTTATTATCTGTATCATAGAAGACGTAGAAATTTGGATCGTTCCCATCATCAGCCTGGCCTTTTCCCTACTATGTCGGATAGATCGGATCGGTAGGGTCGGATTCCAGTGGTAACTGGAACATATAAACAGTTTTGTTACTGCAGAAGTGTTGCCATTCTTTTCACAATAGTATTAAATGATAGACATGCGACTAAAAGATTTACAGCATTTGCAAATCTATTTACCTACCTCATAGTATATGAAGAACCTTGCTGTAATGTAATTGTATGGAACGGAAACACGAACACACTTGGGTATAAAACAGTATATTATATTTCAATCTCTATCCCTACTTCATCCCGCAAGGGATTTATTCCTGAATAGATTTTGATGAATGAAGTGTCAAACTATTTGTCACATACTATCCTGTAGATAGAACGTTTCATTCCAACACAAACTATTGTGGTTTTTATTGTGTGTTAGATGTTTTATCGTGCGGAAAAAATGTTTACACCATTTTACCTTAAAAGCTTTTCAATTAAGGTGATGGAATAGAAAATAATGTATACAAAACTGGGAGGCTTAGAAGGGCTTTTAATTTTTAGGTGAAATAGTTGTGTGTGGATTTGCCAACTATAATTATTATAAACCTATTTTAGTAAGGCAGTAATAATATAATTATCACCCACCTAGCGTAAAACCTAAATAATTGATAAATACTTATTATAACAGTAATAATTATAATACCTATTGGACCCTGTTCCCGATACCGGTAGGCTACAATTTTTTTATATTTTTAAATGTTTTTTATATATTTTTTTTTAAGGAATATTTAAAAATGTAAAATAATTTGTAAAAATTTAAATAAAGGAAATAATAATATCTAATTAATAAATATAATTAAAACAAAGAACCAAAGTACCAGAGAAATGTCTATTACCCATGAAATAGTTTTATGAATGTTACAAAAATCAGGAATAATTTGTTTTTTTTTTAATATTTACCTGCAAGTTTTCCTTAACGGAAGGCTATAACAACAGCCTTCGTTTTCTTTCATTCTAAAATTAGCATAGAAATTCTTTTCCCTTCAATTCATTTTAACAACTTCGAGAGTTACTTTCTGCCGATTGATTTTTACGACGAATTTGAACCGACAATATTGTATTTTTTCCTTTCCAATCAGCACATCAACACAAAAAAAAACTCATCGAAATAAAAATGCTTAACATTAACAATAAAACCTATTTTATTCCATCTCGACCTAAAGGTCTTTTGAGGAAAAAAAAATAGAATACCACACGCTTTAACCTTTGCAAAGCGTAAAGAGTAACACAAAACTATTGTATATTTCAGCATACACTATTGAACGACCACTGTTTTGTCTGTATTACCCTCTTAGCATACAAATGTATATCTTACCCTCGAGAATCCGATCGTATTTCGATTTGAAGAGCTAGGTTTGGCTAGAAGTGAATATGTGTGAATAGTGGAGCGCTGTGCAAAGGTCAGGTCGTGCAGATAAGACAGATGTTGGCAACCTTCGGAGACATTGATTCCCTCACTTTTGTTAGACCCACGCGACTTGGGAATGCTTTTTAATCTTTTAGTTATATGGAAAGAAAATTGTTGAGTTCTTGAGATAAATTCAAAGAAGTTACCGTATAATTACGTGCTTAGATTGCTTTACCAGTTCAAGGAACAGTTTTCTTTGATACTATTAAACAAGAAACCGAAGTAATTTTTCATACGCTTTGTTGAGCGGAGATAAAAAAGAGCCTGAAAAGCCCACACAGCTTTACAATTGAAGAAGTTATAATTGTATATCATTTTCATAAGGATTAAAATTCTGTTATACCATAATCGAGTTGGATAAAAGATAATAAATTGGATAAAGTTTATTTTGCCGAAATAAATGTGCTCTTATTTTCGTATTGGATGTTTCTAAATAATACTATGTATTAGTGACTAGTAGGCCTGGTTTTTTGCGTCATTAGCGGTGTATGTCAGATCGTCAAAGGTGCAGATGAATTTACATTTCAGACCTTCCAGCAGATGGGATATGGTCTATTTTGGAGTGTGCGCATTTGCTCTCGCACTAAGCATAACATAAAAATAAATGCGTTAACGTACCAATACATAATTTACGATGAATCAAACATAATTGTTCTCCGATCTGCGTCTAAAAATAAAGATAAGTTAATTAGTATGCGTCCCTCATTTGACATTTACAAAAAAATTAGCGGTAATTAAATTGCTGATACCTTCTATTATTTTTGCATTCCAAGTCCGCAATGGGAACCGTCGCTAGCTTAAGAATAAAAAAAGCACTCGCGCTGATAAATATTCATTATGCCATTCATTCGATCTAATGCAGCGGTTCAATGAATTCACGGAGTTGCTTCGAAGGTCCACTATTCAACTGAATGGATAATCAGTTTTTACTTTGATGAAAAACATAGATTTGATTATGTAAAAACTTCGATTAGTTACTTTGAAAGTTCTGAATAAAAGGTTGTTTGTGAATCTTTAAGGGCTGCTGCATACAAGTTCGGGTCGGCATGGTTCGACACAATCGGGTGACAAAATCGATTATATTGTAGACTTGCATTTGCCCGCGTCTTCGCTCCCGTTAATTTAGAATTTGATAATTAAACTCGTAACACGCTTCTAAAGTTTCTGTAATAATATGATTAAATCATGATTCGTAAGACATCTAATATCTTAAAAACGTTATTGTTGTTTCCTCGGGAATAGTACTTTTTGAACGTATATGCAAAATTTCAGGATGATCAGTTCAGTTCAGTGGTTTATGCGTGAAAAGTAACAAACAAACTTACTTTAGCATTTATAATATTATGTATATAGATCAGCCGTTTGACTTAACATGAATTGGGCGGGTACATGATTCAACGATCGTAAATGCCGAACAGAGTTTACCGATCGGTACGAGCTAATTAAAATGCGAATATGTAGTAAGTATTTCTTCGTATTGTATGTGTTGTTCAACAGATACTTGCATACCCCGAACAAGGCTACGTTTCCACCAGAGATGAGCAAGGATGCGTAGCGGGGGATGTATGTGGAACTAACCAATCATATCGCATCTTTTTCACAGCTTGAGCTATTCTAGCTATGTGATTGGTTAGTTCCACACACATCCCTCGCTACGTATAAGGATGCGTAGCTCATCTCTGATGGTAACGCAGCCTAAGTGTGTAGCACCCCAAAAGACCGAAACAAAGTTTATTCATTCTATTCATGATCCTATCCCCTTGAAGTGAAAGTTAGAGTGCTTTATAAAATGTTACTAAATAATTTACCGAGCTTTTAACATATATTTTAGCCGTAAAATAATATTTTGTGTTTGGCAAAGATTTGAACCGTTAGATGTGCTCTCACGGTTTTGTGGTCAAAAAGTGTTCAATACTAAAAAGAGTGACCTTGTACATCCCGTGGAACGGTACAATATGATTTTTAGTATAAATCAGCGAACAGCGACTGCTTCGTTGGTATAGTGGTCGCAAGCGCGACTGCTGAGCATGAGGTCTTGGGTTCGATTCCCAGGTCAGGCAAAGTGTTATTGGGATTTTCCATTAGGAATTTCATCGTAGCAGCCACGGGGTCTGGATGTGTGCCCGGTTGGTGGGGACCCATCTATATCTGTACCGATGTAAATCATTGGTATTTACACTGATTTGTAAAAGGTTGTTTAATATTTCAAACTGTATTCTGACTTGTCAGTAAAGTAATACGAACAAACTTGTCTCTTTTGTCCTCTTTCCTAATCTTTAAGTAACATTGTGTTCAAGTAACAATACTTTACTAAATGAACGAAGTAACGCTATTGCAGTCCGAAGCACTAGTAACACTAAGGCAGTTTCTCGAGTTGTCTCTTCCAACTTTCGTCAAGTAAGAAGTAAACAACACATTTACTAACTCGCAGTAGGTGAACATTACACAATCAGTAAATCTAGCATCAGTTCGATTAGGTCAATCTGGTCAAATATGTAGTGTTTTGTGTCAATTATGCCATTAAACAATCAAAACCAACCTTACAAGGTCATGGTAATAATAACTGAACTGATGACCGATTGTCATACATGAATCAATCAGCCTGTAACGACAATAAAGGTACAATTTCGAAGACGACTGCAAACGCAAACCGCATCGGTAAAGCCGACCAAGTTATATTAGTAACAGGCGACAAAGTCGCCATCTACAGGAATATTTTCATAAAGTTACTAAGAAACTAGTTGTAACTGAGATATCAGTTTTTAATATTAAATGGGCCGCAGCTGAACTCATCCTGAGGACAATCCTGAATCTTGTCCTGAGGACAGAGATGAGGTCGACGATGGAACGAGCTGACCCAAAAGAAGTCTATTAACTCGCGACTTAAATAGATTCGGGCTATATGAACCCGGGAACACCGACGCAGATAGGCGAATTCCACTCCTTGGCACTAAACCAGTAAAATTCTTATTTTGCTAAATCTACATCTTTATTGAAAAACAAAATTGTCCGCATTCCTACCTACCTTCTACTAGTATCTATCCGCAACATCATCCACTATGTCGCTCGTACTTATCTAAACTTAAAAAAGATTTCCTGCTTCAAAGACGTCCCTATCAATCGGTTACAGTTCGGATAAGGCTCCAGTTTCACTTACAAATCCCCTCCCGAAGAGATCTTGATTATCCTCTATTGTAAGTGCATTTGCTTCAGTGTTCAGTTTTATTGTTCCAACATTATAGAAACTAACAATTTCATTACCAAACGTTTCGATTCTATGAATTTGAGCAGTTTCTTGGAAGTTATTTTACAAAGAATTCTGACTGTATACGTTTCTGTCTGTTCTGTGTGTTTCTGACTGTTCTGTGTATTCTGTGTGTTCTGCGAATTTTGTTATTGGATAGGTACTATGTCTTTAGGCTATTGGTTTTTGTTAGTACTGCTTTATTTGTGTTGAGATTCTGTATAAACTTTTACTGCTGTCCAGATGATTACAATTTCTGCTTAGTGTGTTTATCGAAGACCATAGCCCTCTCATTAATCTACTTGATATATTTTCTTTAATAGACGCAGCCTCCGACCCTCTCATCTGCCTAACAATTCCCAACTATTTTGGAGTTGGATTCCAGTCTAATCGTATGCAGTTGTATACTAACATTCTACATGGAGCAACTACCTACCTGACCTCCACAACTCAGCTACTAGGTATTACGATACCCATTGGTAAGACTGGGCGTCAGACTTTCGGACTTCTGAGTTGACTCTCGTTGTTGTTGGTCTCTTTAATGACTGTCAAAGATCTACAAATAACAGACCTACGGCTTAACGTGCTTTTCAAAGCACGGAGGGAACTCGCCCTCCGACCCCATAGAACCTTTTTTTCGCCAACAAAGTAAATTACCTAATTCCCTTTAATGAAACTTTCCTATTTTTTCCCATCGTCATCTTAACACATCCCATTAAGTTTTAATTCCACGTTTTGCTCAATGGTTTGTACCACCATTTTCTTTGCGACACCAATCTAAGTGCTGACGATGAATAAATTTTCCATTTTCCTCAGTTTCTCTTGTATTTCCTTTTTTCTTGTTTAGCGGTTTCAGAGGTTTTGTTCTTTGGCCTTTGTTACGAAATTTTAATTTGAAATTAAGTAAGGCGATGGAAAAAATTGTAAGGTTGAAACAAGTTTACTAATTAAGCCTTGGAATAAGATGAGCCTTTGTTAAGTTATTGCTTTCGTTAAAGGTGGGAAGAAAATTAGAAAGTTGGTAGGTGTGCTAATAGTCTGAAATTGGAATTTAAGAGGTAATTAATTTTTTGGTTACCTAAAGTAGCGTTACCTTTTTTTCTTTTTGTAAATATGCTAATATTTTTATAAGAAAGTTATCGTAATTACGTAGTCTCTTTTATTAGGACTTGTAAAGTTACGTCTTTTCGTTATTATAATTAATATCCCGAGGCTATTACTGAAACGTTATGAGTATTATCTTGTTTATGAATTATTTCTAAATGAGCTCTTTTCTTTTAATAATAATTATGTTAAACTTTTATTCCAAACACTGTATCTTTTTTAGTAATTGCCTTTACGAAAATGTATACTGTCTGTACATAATATGTGGTGTCTACAGTGTCAGATCACAAGCAGAGAGACAACATCACCCAAAACAACAGTATCGATTACTTTATCATTCGATTAATCACATCCCATCGAAATAATCTACCTCATCGATCACCCGGATATAAGTTTGGTATTTATTGAATGTGCCTTCACATGGTAACCATTTGTCTGCCGCCATCCGTCTTTATTAATACGTCATCACCGAATCGTGTAGTGTCTTCTTTTTTTGGATGTTAGGAAAAAAGCTCGTTAGGTTATCGTTTATGGAACAATTGATCGGGAAAAAAATGGATAGAATCCATCAAAAAGAAATTGATATTACGGCCGTTACTTCTGAATCGTAATACCACTGTCTTTATCCTGATTTATTTGGACCCGGAGTAGCATTTCTTCTTACTTCATTAGTTATCTCTTCAGTCGTTATTTTTGTATAAATTTATGTCCTTTTTAACCGACTTCCAAAAAGAGGAGGTTATCAATTCGACTGAATTTTTTTTTTTAGACATAACATCTTTCACGACCAAGTCCAATAAAAATGATCAACCTGCAGCTCTTTACATAATTAGACATTGTGACTAAGAAAATAATCCTTAACATCTTATATGACGAGGATCATTATTATACGTAGATAAAATTTAAATAACCTAAAGTAACTTACTAAAAAATGGCGTCAAATACCTCAACGCTATCAACTGGTAAAGTCCGCAAGAGACTGGCGGTGTTGCCACGTTGTATGATAACGCTTTACCTCTGGTCATTAAAAGCCAGCGCTTGAGTCACGGGAAGTCGAGAAACATTTTGAGATTTCCTTAAAAGGCTGTGAGCAAACGGATCCTACGATCCCAGAGTTTCAACACCAAACGGCTCGAATATATGTTTACCGATTAAGAATTTGTACCTATTTACGCAGCTTGAGGTTCTCCGCAGCCGCAGCGGCAGCACTAGCACAGTACGATGAGCTAGGAACACGTACATTGATCGTAAACTACTTATTTTAGAGTACCTATCATTTGCACAACTATCGTCACCAAACCAAAAGGAAATCTGGCCACCACCATTCAAATGTCCGAAACATCGATGAAAACCGTTCGTACTGTCAATCAAATCCTCAAACGGAAGCCTAAAACGCTATTCACCCTACCCTCTGTCTATCACCCCATACATTGCTACTTTATCGTTCCATACAGCAACTATGTTTCTGTCAACACATCCTGTATCGGCGTCAAACTCTACAGACATGTCGATCACGATCAAAACTCCCGTTTTGAAAACCCACGTTTCAGAAACACCCGTTTCGGAAACACCCGTTTCGGAAACCCCCGATATCATACAACCTATACAACTTGTGTTGCATAAAGCGGATTCGTGAACGAACCAAAGATTAAAGCGGCAGACGACTGTAAACGATGGTTTTGTAAACAAATACAAAGGATTTGGACACACAAACGCTTTTAGATGACATTCCAATGGAAGTACAAATCTGACGGGATTGGAACAAATATTTGATAGGAATGGATGTTCGTGTTTGTATTGAAACTGAACAAATGTTTCGTCCAATATTTTGACCAACAAACCTAGGTTCATGAAGTATTGATGTGAAGTAAACCAATATTGTATTTGATTGGATGGAAATAATTATTTATTTAAGCTTTTGGAACGTTATACAAGCTCAAATAAATTATTAATTTAGATACAAAGTTACCCATTTATAATGTTTACCACAATATTTTGAAACAGCAACAGGAACCTGATTTGCCAAAATTATTTATAAACTGCAAAAAAAAAATGACTCACCCGGTAAAAGGACGTAACTCATAGTAAGATAATGAAGAAAAGACAATCCAACGAAACGCAGAAATAAAACTACCACATCCAACAGAGAATTCATCAACCCCAAAGATATTTCGATAACAATAAGATATTGTTTACCAACACCTGCGGGCCACACAAAACAATTTGACCGGCCATCCGTACTGAGGTATTCGCCCAATTGGAGACTAGCAATGGACTAACAAGAGACGATGGACCGGCCATTCAAGACTGTTTACACACAGTTATATGTGCGAATAGTGGAGCGCTGTGCAAAGGTCAGGTCGTGCAGATAAGACAGATGTTGGCAACCTTCGGAGACATTGATTCCCTCACTTTTGTTAGACCCACGCGACTTGGGAATGCTTTTTAACCTTTTAGTTATATGGAAAGAAAATTGTTGAGTTCTTGAGATAAATTCAAAGAAGTTACCGTATAATTACGTGCTTAGATTGCTTTACCAGTTCAAGGAACAGTTTTCTTTGATACTATTAAACAAGAAACCGAAGTAATTTTTCATACGCTTTGTTGAGCGGAGATAAAAAAGAGCCTGAAAAGCCCACACAGCTTTACAATTGAAGAAGTTATAATTGCATATCATTTTCATAAGGATTAAAATTCTGTTATACCATAATCGAGTTGGATAAAAGATAATAAATTGGATAAAGTTTATTTTGCCGAATTAAATGTGCTCTTATTTTCGTATTGGATGTATCTAAATAATACTATGTATTAGTGACTTGTAGGCCTGGTTTTTTGCGTCATTAGCGGTGTTGGTCAGATCGTCAAAGGTGCAGATGAATGATGTTTGGAGGTCGCGCATTTGCTCTCGCACTAAGCATAACATAAAAATAAATGCGTTAACGTACCAATACATAATTTACGATGAATCAAACATAATTGTTCTCCCATCTGCGTCTAAAAATAAAGATAAGTTAATTAGTATGCGTCCCTCATTTGACATTTACAAAAAAATTAGCGGTAATCTAAATTGCTGATACCTTCTATTATTTTTGCATTCCAAGTCCGCAATGGGAACCGTCGCTAGCTTAAGAATAAAAAAAAGCACTCGCGCTGATAAATATTCATTATGCCATTCATTCGATCTAATGCAGCGGTTCAATGAATTCACGGAGTTGCTTCGAAGGTCCACTATTCAACTGAATGGATAATCAGTTTTTACTTTGATGAAAAACATAGATTTGATTATGTAAAAACTTCGATTAGTTACTTTGAAAGTTCTGAATAAAAGGTTGTTTGTGAATTTTTAAGGGCTGCTGCATACAAGTTCGGGTCAGCATGGTTCGACACAATCAGGTGACAAAATCGATTATATTGTAGACTTGCATTTGCCCGCGTCTTCGCTCCCATTAATTTAGAATTTGATAATTAAACTCTTAACACGCTTCTAAAGTTTCTGTAATAATATGATTCAATCATGATTCGTAAGACATCTATTATCTTAAAAACGTTACTGTTTTTTCCTCGGGAATAGTACTTTTTGAACGTATATGCAAAATTTCAGGATGATCAGTTCAGTTCAGTGGTTTAGGCGTGAAAAGGTAACAAACAAACTTATTTTAGCATTTATAATATTATCTATATAGATCAGCCGTTTGACTTAACACGAATTGGGCGGGTACATGATTCAACGATCTTAAATGCCGAACAGAGTTTACCGATCGGTATGAGCTAATTAAAATGCGAATATGTAGTAAGTATTTCTTCATATTGTATGTGTTGTTCAACAGATACTTGCATACCCCGAACAAAGCTACGTTTCCATCAGAGATGAGCGAAGATGCGTAGCTAGGGATGTGTGTGAAACTAACCAATAATATCGCTTCTTTTTCACAGCTTGAGCTATTCTAGCTATGTGATTGGTTAGTTCCACACACATCCCTCCCTACGTATAAGGATGCGTAGCTCATCTCTGATGGTAACGCAGCCTAAGTGTGTAGCACCCCAAAAGACCGAAACAAAGTTTATTCATTCTATTCATGATCCTATCCCCTTGAAGTGAAAGTTAGAGTGGTTTATAAAATGTTACTAAATAATTTACCAAGCTTTTAACATATATTTTAGCCGTAAAATAATATTTCGTGTTTGGCAAAGATTTGGACCGTAGATGTTCTCCCACGGTTTTGAGCTCAAAAAGTGTTCAATACTAAAAAGCCTTGTACATCCCGTGGAACGGTACAATATGATTTTTAGTATAAATCAGCGAACAGCGACTGCCTCGTTGGTGTAGTGGTCGCAAGCGCGACTGCTGAGCATGAGGTCCTGGGGTTGATTTCCAGGTCGGGCAAAGTGTTATTGGGTTTTTTCATCAGGAATTTCACAGTAGCAGCTATGGAGTCTGGATATGTCTCCGGTTGGTTGGGACCCATCTATATCTGTACCGATGTAAATCATTGGTATTTACACTGATTTGTAAAAGGTTGTTTAATATTTCAAACTGTATTCTGACTTGTCAGTAAAGTAATACGAACAAACTTGTCTCTTTTGTTCTCTTTTCTAATCTTTAAGTAACATTGTGTTCAAGTAACAATACTTTATTACAAGAACGAAGTAACGCTATTGCAGTCCGTAACACTAAGGAAGTTTCTCGAGTTGTCTCTTCCAACTTTCGTCAAGTAAGAAGTAAACAACACATTTACTAACTCGCAGTAGGTGAACATTACACAATCAGTAAATCTAGCAACAGTTCGATTTGGTTAATCAGGTCGAATATTGACATATTTTGTTTCAATTATGCCGTTAAACAATCAAAACCAATCTTACAAAGTCATGGTAATACTAACTGAACTGATGACCGATTGTCATACATGAATCAATCAGCCTGTAACGACAATAAAGGTACAATTTCAAAGACGACTGCAAACGCAAACCGCATCGGTAAAGCCGACCAAGTACTATTAGTAACAGGCGACAAAGTCGCCATCTAGAGGAATATTTTCATAAAGTTACTAAGAAACTAGTTGTAACTGAGATATCAGTTTTTAATATTAAATGGGCCACAGCTGAACTCATCCTGAGAACAATCCTGAATCTTGTCCTGAGGACAGAGATGAGGTCGACGATGGAACGAGCTGACCCAAAAGAAGTCTATTAACTCGCGACTTAAATAGATTCGGGCTATATGAACCCGGGAACACCGACGCAGATAGGCGAATTCCACTCCTTGGCACTAAACCAGTAAAATTCTTATTTTGCTAAATCTACATCTTTATTGAAAAACAAAATTATCCGCATTCCTACCTACCTTCTACTAATATCTATCCGCAATATCATCCACTATGTCGCTCGTACTTATTTAAACTTAAAAAAGATTTCCTGCTTCAAAGACGTCCCTATCAATCGGTTACAGTTCGGATAAGGCTCCAGTTTCACTTACAAATCCCCTCCCGAAGAGATCTTGATTATCCTCTATTGTAAGTGCATTTGCTTTAGTGTTCAGTTTTATTGTTCCAACATTATAGAAACTAACAATTTCATTACCAAACGTTTCGATTCTATGAATTTGAGCAGTTTCTTGGACGATATTTTACAAAGAATTCTGACTGTATAATGTTCTGCGAATTTTGTTATTGGATAGGTACTATGTCTTCAGGCTATTGGTTTTTGTTAGTACTGCTTTATTTGTGTTGAGATTCTGTATAAACTTTTACTGCTGTCCAGATGATTAAAATTTCTGCTTAGTGTGTTTATCGAAGACCATAGCCCTCTCATTAATCTACTTGATATATTTTCTTTAATAGACGCAGCCTCCGACCCTATCATCTGCCAAACAATTCCCAACTTTTGTGGAGTTGGATTCCAGTCTAATCGTATGCAGTTGTATACTAACATTCTACATGGAGCAACTACCTACCTGCCTCCACAACTCAGCTTCTAGTAATACGATACCCATTGGTAAGACTGGGCGTCAGACTTTCGGACTTCTGAGTTGACTCTCGTTGTTGTTGGTCTCTTTAATGACTGTCAAAGATCTACAAATAACAGACCTACGGCTTAACGTGCTTTTCAAAGCACGGAGGGAACTCGCCCTCCGACCCCATAGAACCTTTTTTTCGCCAACAAAGTAAATTACCTAATTCCCTTTAATGAAACTTTCCTATTTTTTCCCATCGCCATCTTAACACATCCCATTAAGTTTTAATTCCACGTTTTGCTCAATGGTTTGTACCACCATTTTCTTTGCGACACCAATCTAAGTGCTGACGATGAATAAATTTTCCATTTTCCTCAGTTTCTCTTGTATTTCCTTTTTTCTTGTTTAGCGGTTTCAGAGGTTTTGTTCTTTGGCCTTTGTTACGAAATTTTAATTTGAAATTAAGTAAGGCGATGGAAAAAATTGTAAGGTTGAAACAAGTTTACTAATTAAGCCTTGGAATAAGATGAGCCTTTGTTAAGTTATTGCTTTCGTTAAAGGTGGGAAGAAAATTAGAAAGTTGGTAGGTGTGCTAATAGTCTGAAATTGGAATTTAAGAGGTAATTAATTTTTTGGTTACCTAAAGTAGCGTTACCTTTTTTACTTTTTGTAAATATGCTAATATTTTTATAAGAAAGTTATCGTAATTAGGTAGTCTCTTTTATTAGGACTTGTAAAGTTACGTCTTTTCGTTATTATAATTAATATCCCGAGGCTATTACTGAAACGTTATGAGTATTATCTTGTTTATGAATTATTTCTAAATGAGCTATTTTCTTTTAATAATAATTATGTTAAACTTTTATTCCAAACACTGTATCATTTTTAGTAATTGCCTTTACGAAAATTTATACTGTGTGTACACAATATGTAGTGTCTACAGTGTCAGAGCACAAGCCGAGAGACAACTTCATCCAAAATAACAATATCGATTACTTTATCATTCGATTAATCACATCCCATCGAAATAATCTACCTCATCGATCACCCGGATATAAGTTTGGTATTTATTGAATGTGCCTTCACATGGTAACCATTTGTCTGCCGCCATCCGTCTTTATTAATACGTCATCACCGAATCGTGTAGTGTCTTCTTTTTTTGGATGTTAGGAAAAAAGCTCGTTAGGTTATCGTTTATGGAACAATTGATCGGGAAAAAAATGGATAGAATCCATCAAAAAGAAATTGATATTACGACCGTTACTTCTAAATCGTAATACCACTGTCTTTATCCTGATTTATTTGGACCCGGAGTAGCATTTCTTCTTACTTCATTAGTTATCTCTTCAGTCGTTATTTTTGTATAAAATTATGTCCTTTTTAACCGACTTCCAAAAAGAGGAGGTTATCAATTCGACTGATTTTTTTTTTTTAGACATAACATCTTTCACGACAAAGTCCAATAAAAATGATCAACCTGCAGCTCTTTACATAATTAGACATTGTGACTAAGAAAATAATCCTTAACATCTTATATGACGAGGATCATTATTATACGCAGATAAAATTTAAATAACCTAAAGTAACTTACTAAAAAATGGCGTCAAATATCTCAACGCTATCAACTGGTAAAGTCCGCAAGAGACTGGCGGTGTTGCCACGTTGTATGATAACGCTTTGCCTCTGGTCATTAAAAGCCAGCGCTTGAGTCACGGGAAGTCCAGAAACGTTTTGAGATTTCCTTAAAAGGATGTGAGCAAACGGATCCTACGATCCCAGAGTTTCAACACCAAACGGCTCGAATATATGTTTACCGATTAAGAATTTGTACCTATTTACGCAGCTTGAGGTTCTCCGCAGCCGCAGCGGCAGCACTAGCACAGTACGATGAGCTAGGAACACGTACATTGATCATAAACTACTTATTTTAGAGTACCTATCATTTGCACAACTATCGTTACCAAACCAAAAGGAAATCTGGCCACCACCATTCAAATGTCCGAAACATCGATGAAAACCGTTCGTACTGTCAATCAAATCCTCAAACGGAAGCCTAAAACGCTATTCACCCTACCCTCTGTCTATCACCCCATACATTGCTACTTTATCGTTCCATACAGCAACTATGTTTCTGTCAACACATCCTGTATCGGCGTCAAACTCTACAGACATGTCGATCACGATCAAAACTCCCGTTTTGAAAACCCACGTTTCAGAAACACCCGTTTCGGAAACACCCGTTTCGGAAACCCCCGATATCATACAACCTATACAACTTGTGTTGCATAAAGCGGATTCGTGAACGAACCAAAGATTAAAGCGGCAGACGACTGTAAACGATGGTTTTGTAAACAAATACAAAGGATTTGGACACACAAACGCTTTTAGATGACATTCCAATGGAAGTACAAATCTGACGGGATTGGAACAAATATTTGATAGGAATGGATGTTCGTGTTTGTATTGAAACTGAACAAATGTTTCGTCCAATATTTTGACCAACAAACCTAGGTTCATGAAGTATTGATGTGAAGTAAACCAATATTGTATTTGATTGGATGGAAATAATTATTTATTTAAGCTTTTGGAACGTTATACAAGCTCAAATAAATTATTAAATTTAGATACAAAGTTACCCATTTATAATGTTTACCACAATATTTCGAAACAGCAACAGGAACCTGATTTGCCAAAATTATTTATAAACAGGAAAAAAAATGACTCACCCGGTAAAAGGACGTAACTCATAGTAAGATAATGAAGAAAAAACAATCCAACGAAACGCAGAAATAAAACTACCACATCCAACAGAGAATTCATCAACCCCAAAGATATTTCGATAACAATAAGATATTGTTTACCAACACCTGCGGGCCACACAAAACAATTTGACCGGCCATCCGTACTGAGGTATTCGCCCAATTGGAGACTAGCAATGGACTAACAAGAGACGATGGACCGGCCATTCAAGACTGTTTACACACAGTTAAGGTGATCGGATAGGTTAGGATATTGAGCGAATTCACCTGGTGTGTCATTGCCTTTATTGGTTGTGGGGGGTGCAATTTTGTTGTTTTGTCGTCGTGGATTTTTGTTTTTGTATTTAGTATATTTATTTGCGTTAAACATGGTATACAAAGGTGTTAAGTACAAATTTAAATGGAACAGACATGTTTAGCTAGGATAAGACCAAGCATGCAAAATTTTAAAGACACGGAAAAAGTTAAGGAGTCATCAACAATTAACAGTATAATTAATAAAAAACATCAGAACTTTTTATCTATAAATTCTTTTAAGCTATAAAAACTATGTTTAAGTAATCATTTATGAAATTTAGTTTTAAATATTTTTTTATTTAATATTTTAAAATGCCTCGATATTTTATTATAAATGCGCACACACATTGCTAGGCAGTTATTATTGTATTTAGCTTGCCTAGGAAAATCATTAAACACTAATTTATAGGGATCTCGTCTGTTCCGAAAATTCACATCATTTGCTGTCTTATTTGTTTTTTATTACAACTTTCATTGTAACTACATAGATTGATATTATCTTCTAGTAGGAGTTCGTAAATGAATCTATTCTGTTGTTTGTTTAAAGTTTAGCTAGCACACTCTGAAATTTTGAAACTTTCAAAGTTTCAAATTGAAAGATATTTGGTTTCTGAGAATGATTAGGTTATAATTAAAACACTAACGCTTACTTCGGTGATGGAAAACGTCGTGAGGAAACCAGCAAGCCTGTAAGATATTTCACGACAGCATGTAAAGCCAAGCTAGAGGCTCATGGGCGGCATAAAAACTCTAACAACGGGTTAGGCACCAACGACACGATAAAGAAAGAAGACTAAATGTACTTTTTATAAAAGTTATTTTAGTTTAAACTTTAAAGTCAAACAAAAGCATTTAATAACAAAAGACTAAAAATAACCAGTAACAAAAGACTAAAAAATTGTGGAAAACGTTAATATGAAACTACGAAACACCTGCTGACCGTATAATATTAAAAACAAAAGCAAAACGCTCTACTGGTAATATCAACAAAAAAAAAATGTGTTCGTTTTTAGACAAGCAATTCCCATTTTTATCGCGCAAACCCAGCTAATATTTGCAGAAGTACCTTCACTTTAGCTCTAACGAGATTATCGACTTTGCTCCGCGACAGTACTATGAATACCTGCTATGCAGTTTAAAGTTTTAACTAGATAGCTTTAGCTGCAACTTTCCTACAAATATTTTGATGGGATCGACTGATCTGCCAGGTCACTTGCAACAGTAAGTACATAATTAACCTAACATTACACGCCTGAAATCTTCGAAGGTTAAACCGATATGTGTCGATAGTACACCTACATTTGGCCAGTTATGTTTTGGTCCCACGTAATAAGGGATTAGCCTAATGCCATAAACCGGGCACAAATCCTTACTCCATGATACTACTGAGAAATTCCTGATGGAAAATCTCAATACCACATTGCTTGAACTGGAAATCAAATCTAGGATATCCGTCTCAGGGCGCGCTTGAAAACACTTGATCAACGATGCAGTAGTCAGATATTTTACGTACTCGTTGCCATGGAAATTCGTATGTCAGTGTGGTCGTGAGCCCGAGAATCGACAACCAGTCCCGACAACCTTTACGATATCGATATTTCCCAGTAATTGGGATATCGAAGTTAATTGGCAGGGCCTTTGTATAAAAATCAAAAATTCGGCCGCCATTTTGGTTAGGATGGAGATCGAATGTAATAAAGTCGAGAAAATCTGGAGTGAGCTTGATCAAGTACGTGGTACATTATTAATTAGACGCATTCAAGTTCTTGAATTGAGAAATTTACAAATTGTATGTCGTGAGTTCCACATTAATCAAAGTAACACACATAAGGCACTCTGCAAGCCCGTTTCCTTCGACGAAATTCTTAGAGTTTTCTAGAAACTTCCAACATTAATTAAAGTAAGTGTGTAAGCACTATTTGGAGCCATGTGGTGGTGTAATGTGGCTTTGAAATAGCGACTGTGATCAATTATTATACTAGTACAGTTTTCTTTGTTTTCTCTTGGTTGTATAATTTAATTAGTTATGTTATTATGAAATTCGCTGCTGTTAATGTGCAGTCATTTGGATGGTAGGGTGCTATTTAGAGCGGTACTAAGTTTGAGATCTTTCCTTACACGTATTTATTCATCCATGAGATATCATAACATCTGCAGTCCTATTAATTAAAAGCTGTTACTTTATTGCAGTCTACCTTTCTACTTTAATTGCACAAAAAATCTGATGTGAATTCCTTGTTTGCACATCACCGTTAAGCTGAAAACGGTGTTAAAGTAAATTCACTGCTATTTCCACGCGTTTAAGGTTTATTTTTAACAAAAAAAAACCCAATTAACAACCAGTTTAAAACAAACAGGACTTATTTACTTCACCGCTAAAACATTTTGCAACGACGTATCCGAAACAGAAGCGTTTACCTATTACAAGATTTTGTAGGACCAGTAGCAGTGTCTCTAGAAATTACATCTATTTGTACCAACGTGAATGTTTACCGCGCGATATTGATTTATGTTCCGTCAAGCATTCAGTCCCAACTCATTGAGACGGTATAAGAGATAAAATTTTGAGTGGGAAAAGGAAATCTGAGGACTACTAAATTTGTTCAGTCAAACGTCGATGTGAAAGGGCTTTTAGAACTGCAGTAGAAGTCTAAAGATGTGGCTTTGATTGCGGCATGTGAAGTATTTGGTAAATTGGATTTGTGAATACGAATTCTTGGAATATTTGAAAGGTTGAATTTTTTTTCAACTGATATTCGGATTTGAGGTTTTACGGTGAAGGCAATGTCAATTCAATATGACTACAGTTTGGGGTAAAAATTTAAAATTCTAATTATAGAGAGACCTATACACCGAATTCCAAACTGAACGTAGTCACAGAAACAATAATGACGGAAGCAATGATTGTAACTCCCGATGCTGGCTTCAATCCAATATAATATTTGGCGATCGACCAAACTTCGGCCACAATTAATAAATTTCGTATCGCATTTTGAACATAATTACGAATAACTGAAAACTTCCGATTGAGTTCCACAATTTGTGGAAGAGGAATTTAAATTATGAGGTTTCATTTTTGGAATCAAAGAAAAGCAGTAATATCCGCTGCAGATATTTATCATTTTGCAAATATTTATAAAAGAAACGTTAAAACGTTAAATATTTCACTGGTTATGAAAAGGACTTCATTCAAATAGTTCATGTGAATGGAGGAACTTTAAAAAAAAATTGTGATAAATCAGTGATATGAACTCTTCTTAAAGAGCAGCGGTGGCCCAGTGGTGGCGGCCCCGACTTACGAGCAGTAAGTCGTGGGTGCGAACCCAGGCAGGCGCATTACTTGTAGTTTATTTCATCACCACTGCTCTCAAAACAGTGAAGGAAAACATCGTCCTAAAAAATTGAAGGCATGTGACATCTACCAACCCACACTTTTTTTTTCTTGGATTGGAAAAGTCATCAAATGACTCCTCTCGCTCTGGGTGGATTGGAAGCGAGTGTCAGACTTGTACTGACTAAAACCCATCCATGTCCCTTCTGCCCTTCGTGTTCCAGGGCCGCGGTGTCTCTTTCAAATAGTCCCGCAGACCCGCACTGGGCCTACGTGGTGGGGCCCATTCCCTCTGATATAAGGATTTGCGTCCCAGCAGTGGGAATATTACAGTCTAATTATGCTTATGCTAACTCTTCTTGTAAATTGAACTTCGTAATTGTTATCAATTCCATCACCCCATTTTTCTTTGTCATGAAATGGTTGATTTAATTTATTTTCTGCTAAGAATTCTGAAATAAAGTTTGTTTTGACAGATTTTTTCACAGATTAGTTTTTTTTTGCCAACATTTTTTTCATCTTGAGTAAAGTTGTTTGTGTCCTATTTTTTGGATAAAGATGAAAGGTTACACAAATATTTATGAAAATTCCTAGTTCTTTTCTTTAAAAACAAGTCTTTGTAGTTTCTTGTTCTTATTTTTCGTCTGAGGCCTTATTGATGTATTAGGAAACAGAAATATTGGAAATAATTTGATCTAAAAGCCCACCTGACCTAATTACTTTTTTATTGTGAACTCACTTATGCTAAGTTGTATTCGTTATTATATAATAAAGAAAAATATATTTTGAAGAACCTCGGTATCATTATTCAAGAACTGTTGATAGATACCCCACACATTTATAAACTTACTTAGAACTTTTTTTTTTCAATTGTGACTTACATTGTATCGAGGACCAGGAGGAGGAGCATTTTTTTCTATAATTTCACCTCACTTGTGTGTAGCGGTTCATAGAAGACACTTTCACTCCAAATTTCAAATTTGTGGTACCAACAGTCTCAGAGTAAAATGGCTGTGACATACGGATAAAAAGACACAGACCGAAAGACAGACAAACAGACGGACAGGACGAATCCATAAGGGTTCCGTTTTTGCCATTTGGCAACGAAATCCTAAAAAAGACAGAAGCAATATATTTCAGATACCGTCCCTAAATAAACAGCAAAACACCACCATAACAGTTGTATACTTTAGTAAATATTGCAGGTGCAAAACCCGTTCAACTATAAACTAAGCATAAAACTTTCAAGCCACCAACAGGTTAGGTTAGGTCCCTAAACGCCGAAGCTAACATTAGTAATTCAACAGCAGGATTGGTATACGCGACCGGAATGCCGGCCAAATTGCTCTGCTAAAGTGAAGATTTGTAAGAATGTACTTTCAAGTTGATGGAAGGTATGTGCATTTACGTAATCTTCTTCAAAATGTCCTATATTAATCAACGGCAATGTGGGTAATAATAATACCAGCCTATTACTGTCCCACTGCTGGGCAAAGGCCTTTTTGTGTGTGTGTATATTTATTGTCTTTAGGTGTCTGTGTGTGTACGGAGACAAAAGAAATGCGACGAACTTGAATATTTCTTTACTTGCGAAACGTGTTACAAATATTACAACGGAGTATAAATTTAAGTTGAAAGCGCGTCAATAGCTAGCTGATACTACTAGTACTACTAATTTAGTGTGCGTGTATATATTATCTTTAGGTGTGTGTGTGTACGGAGAGAAATGAAATATGACGGAACTTGAATATTTCTTTACTGGCGAAACGTGTTACAAATTAATATTACAACGGAGTTCAAATTTAGGTTGAAAGCGCGTCTATGGCTATTGGTGGTTATGGGTGACTTGGAGTCGCCAAGCGCTGCGCGTACGATGAATATAAAATGTTGCGTCAGCGTCAGCCTCTTCTCATACAGAGAAGGCACGAGCATTGATCACCACGCTTGCTCAAGTCGGGTTGGCGATTTCAGAGTTATATTAATTTTAAGTCCAGGTTTCCTCACGATGCATTCCTTCACCGATGTCTGTGATGTCGAAGATAAACTTAGAAAGTACGTATGAATAGAAAAAATCACATTGGTACTTGCTACTTGAACCCATAACCCCGTGTATGACAAGCGAGGCCTTAATCTCTGGATCATCACGAGTCGATGTATTGGGTAGTGACAAATAAAAATACGGTGTTTCATTCAAATCACGAAATACAGCATTAGCACCAGACCCTTCATTAAGCTCCGGTTAAGGAAAATGGTAGCGAAAAAAAATGCGGTATAAAAACAATCTGGAAAAAGGAACACCCAAAGTAATGGTTTTGATTTCCACGATAATTTGGGGACCAAACAAAAAAGATTGAGTTCCTTCAAAGCTTTCAGTCTTTTTTTTCGTAATTACCCCGAGCACTTGTAATCCGTATCATTTGCCCTTTTCGGTACCCTAATTTCAACCTAAGTACTCACTCTAGTAAATCAAGTTTCATAATTATGTAAAGTCTGATGAAACCCCTCAAGGGGACGGTTCCAACATGCTCATCTTCAATTTCTGTACCTTTGACATCGTTTAAACATCTCCCTTCTCTGGACCTTGTGGAAGTATTCAATTTTAGACCCTATTTGTGTTTGTGAAGGTTTGATTTGAATTGACGTTTTTGAAATGGAATTCGTCCCGCGTCGCAAAAGGTCGCCTCGCGTGACAAGAATGCTTTCTTTAGCATTTTGATCGCATCGGATTGGGATGTGTGAAGTACCTACATTTTATATCTACTCTGTCCTATTTATATGTTAAATGCTACTTCAGCTTTCGAGTGCGTACAGCTTTCGTAGTCAGTGTATTTAAAGATTTTTGGTATCAAAGACAAAATATACCATCATAATCATCATTTGGGGTCGGCGCAGCCTATCTTCTACCTCTATACTACTCTATTACTCGTCATCTCATCAGACACCTCCTTTCTTGTCATATCTGCCTTTACACAGTCCTTCCATCGTTCCTTTAGTCTTCCTCTACTCTAATACCCATCCACATTTATACTCAAAACTTTCCTCATGACATTTTCCTCGTTCCTCTGCATCACATATCGGAGACAAAATATACCATCATGTCGTAATGATGATAATAACTATCACGTACAGAAAATATTTTTTTTTTTAAATTTTGAGGGTTATCTCAAACAGTTATTTTCCTGGTTATGTTATTTACCTGAGCGACTCCATTTTACTCAGTCCTACATCAAACAACAAAAATATTAAGTTCATCTACCCAAAATAATTTACCTCAATGACATCACATGCATGCAAAGCACCATTATGTTACCAAATGTGATATTTCCGTCCCAAGTTTATGTCTACAAAATTCGTCTAAAATAGACGTCGACGGAGGTCAGACACTAATTTGACATTACGCCCCATCCTACCCAGTTGACACTAATGGAATGTTTTTATGAAGATGATAAAGTTCTGCCTTTCCATAAATTGTGGCAATCTGAAGTCAACTTAATAATAAGAGAGTACAACAAAGGAGGGGAAGGCTTTTGTAAATGCTCTTAGGATTTTTTATTTTAAAGTTTTAGTGCTGACTTTTATTTGAGATAATTCTGTAAAGAAAACTGTGAAATTACTTTTGTTTTATGCTGGAGAATTGAACCTTAAGGATAAAGTAGTTGGTACTATATGGTGTCGGACGTAAAGAATAGTACCATCCCATATCTTCCCGTGGGTGTCGTAAGAGGCGACTAAGGGACTTACCAGAGAATGGGCAGCAGCGTACTTTGTGCTTCTGTTACAACCGTACTGCGATCGCCAACCCGCCTGCCAAGCGTGGCGATTATGGCAAAACCCCTCCTACGTGGAGGCCTGCGTCCAGCAGTGGACGTTTTGCAGCTGAAATGATGATGATGATGATAAAGTAATTTTGGTCTTTAAAACGGCTGGAGGTCAGAAAGGCAGCGCTCCATGTAAAATATTGGTATTCAGCTACATTCGGTTAGACAGAAAGCCGACCCCAACATAGTTGGGAAAAGGCAGGCAGATGATGATGGTCTTTAAAACGGCTGTCTCCGAAACCGAACTACGTCCTTCAAGAGCACACTCGAAAAAAGATCGAATCTTCATATTATTATAACATAGTACCCATTAACCTTTCTCAACGATCCTAAAATATCCTTTTCACTTTCCCAAAATTATGGTCCTCGACATAAAACAACTGTGCACATACAACGAGACCCCGATAAAATACATAATTTCCTATATCCGGTAAATGGTCCTAATTGCTTTACCAAATATTATTGGGGGTCCTTTGAGTCTGGTAAATGAGTTTATTGGGCAAATAGCCTAATACAGCCCTAATCTCGGTGAATTCCGCACAAAATTACACGTAAACCTCATTCGTTATTGGACCGTATATCCTAGGACTGTTTGTTCAGACTCAGATTAGATCTAGACCAAACATTTGTTCAGTAAGTTTACACAGAAAATGTTGTCCTGTAATAGAACGGGTATGTTTAAAGCGATTCCTGTGAACGTCAATATTAAATGAAAACAGTAGCAACGTTTCTATATAAATATATCTTTTCTTACTTTACTATTATACTCATAAATGTGAAAGTTTGAGGTGGGATGAATGTTTGTCACTCTTTTACGCAAAAACTAAAAAACGGATTTGGATGAAATTTGGTACACGGATAGTTTATAGCCTGGATTGTATAACGGACTAGTGTCCGCAAGTCCACGTCCAAGCGCGTACTTTGAGTGCGGGTGGGACATTTATTCGATTCACCCTAACTCCCCGAGAAAGGCCAGCAGCGCCTGGATTCATCTATAGGATACTTTTTGTCCTGGCAGTACGATCCCGTGGGATAATTAACCAACTCCACATGGGTGAAGCCGCGGGCAAAAACTAGTGGGTTAAGTTTGATACATTTTAAAGAATTTTACCAGTAACACCAATCCTGATTGACTGAAGTCATAACTGGATATACCTTAAGCTGAAAAATATAGTTATTATGTTATTGATGTGTTACAGCTGTTCTAAGAAATTATGTAGGTCAATATTCTAGCGATGTTTTCTTGCTCGGTAAAATTATGTCTGGTTTAGTTAGTTTACCTTATAGACTGTGAAGAACCATGTACAACTAATGTGTTTTTTCATGTTCATCTATTAAAGATATAAACTAAAGCAATTGTATTGATTATCGAGGCTTTTACACCTATATTTGATGGCAAACTAAACATTTATAACTAAATGTTTAGTTTTCCATTGCACCATCATCATTTCAGCCGAAAGACGTCCACTGCTGGACATAGGCCTCCCCCAAGTGTCGCCACATTGACCGGTCCCGTGCATTGCCGTTTCTAAATTTTAGACTAACCATTCTTTCCTCTCCATAGTTCCATTTTTTTTTTGTATATTTTTTTGGTACCAGGTTTTCAGTTATGATAGGTGATCACTGATCAATAACTACTCGCTACCTTCATTTTAGATATAGCCTGGTTATGCACGAAAATATCAACTTGGCCTGAGGCGATTTTGGTCTCACTCAGTAGATTTTATCACCAATCCACTTAGTCTAACTGCCATTAAGTCCACCAAAAACTGGTGTCGCATCTACTATTTACTATCAGTGGCAGTTACTCTGACAATCTGGATGGTTATCCAGATTGATAGCAGCATTTAATATGGTAATGTCTACAAATAAAACAGAGTTTGTCGATTCAAAACCTCCCAAAAAGTATACCCAAGTGAAACGCATCGCTTCCGACGAAATCATGGCTTTACTTCGGGACCTACCATCAGACCCCAACAATAGCCACATTTGCGACACAATCCAAATAAACGATGTCCATCGAACGTTTTCTTTTTCCCTTGATACGTCTTCTGTAAACAAAAGCAGCATTGTAATAGCCTGTTTTGGGAATAGATTCGCTGTATTGTTTCGTACCGTTCAACGGTAAGGGTAAATGGCAGGGAAGGATTTTCGTCGATTCTTTTTTTTTGCGTCAGCGTATATATTACTTTGAATTATTGCGCCTATTCTAGGTTACCATTTTTGCGGGGCGAAACGGGAAATGACCGGTTGTTTCACGTAATAAACATGTTTTGAATTTTTTCTCTGGCAACATTAAAAGGGGTTGTTTGCGGGTTGTTTTATAAATGCTAATAGAAGGGTGGCTGTTTGTTGCTTTTATACCAAAAAGTTTTGTAGAAAGAAGATACGATTTATGTTGGAGTTTTTTGTAATTATAATGCCTAAAGATTTTGGTATCTTGTGGTTTCGAGACGAGGAAATTCACAAGGGAACAATTCTCATTTTTCGGGAGTGTCCAACGATAACAAGTGCGGGTTTGGAAGGCACTTAAGTTGGAAATAATGTACTGCATTTCCCAATAGGGTACTACGGTATCGTTTTATATTTGAGTAAAAACCTGTAGAAATAGAGTGTTATTTAGAAAATGCAAGTAACATTATTAATTTCTTAATAGTAATTTTGTAATTCTTCTTGAATAGGAAGTCTAGGTTTCTCCTAGACTTATTAATCAAGCTTGAAACTCACCTCTTACTAAACAAGCCTTGACACGTCAAACCTGCCTTACTAAGAGCTTGACCTAGAATGTACAGTTGACTTCGTGATCACTTTATCACTTGGACAAAACCTCCAAGTGTTTTTGTAACTTAGGTTGAAGCTTAATATAGCACGGTATATTTTCAAGATAAATAGCTCATGACTAAATAATAATACCCGCAAGGTCGGTCGGAGGATGGGTGACCATCTAAGACATAGCGAGTTTCACACGTAGAAAAGCACTTTAAGCCGTTGATCCCAATTGTCATTGAAGAGCTTTGATAGTCGTTACAGGTAGCCAGTGGCCGGAATATCTGACAACCAGTCTTGTGACAAACACTATTGCCAAATAGACCTTTACGTTTCATGGCGTGCAAGACAAGTGACATTCAACTTTAGGGTGGCTAAACAATTTCGTCGCTGACTATACCATCCTTTTACTTTGTTCCAAACAGTTGGCTGTAACAAGATATGCCATGTTCGTTCATAATAATTCAGAAACTATGTGATTTATGCGAATACATTCGCGATTGTTTCCCGGTGGAAAAAAATATTCATACACCATGGATGGTGAAGTTTTTAAAGGGGGCAAAGGGGAGGGAATTTTTTTAAGGAAGTCTATGTATGTGAGGTTATGTGCGGGTTAGACGAGAATAATATTTATATCATTGTACAAGGTATTATTTCTTTTTTCATTTATGACATTATAAAACGGATTTATTTGATTTTATGACATTATATATGGTTAATACCAGTGTCGAAAAGAAAATAAAATTGAATTAATTAATATCTTGTACAATGTCATAAAATCAAATTAATCAAACTTTTGATTTTTATGAAATTTTATAACGTGTTAATTTGAATGTGTGACAGTTTAAAACGTATTAATTTGAATTTATGACATTGTACAAGATATTAATTAATTCGATTTTATTTTCTTTTCGACGCTGTTTATGAAATTGTATACTTTGACTCTAATGCTAAATTTTGCATGCCTGCATTGATACAACACAGTGGACTGCGCATTCACTTGACATCTGGAAATGTATAAAAAGTACTGTTTTGAGCAAAAAAAAATTGAATTTGAATTTGAGAGTAAGACCATGTTATGTTTGGAGCCGGTTAATGTAAGGCGTTTATTTTAACCACCTATCAATTTATTGGTAAGAATTTTATTATTGAAAAGTTTCCGACGTCCTATTTTTTTTTATATGAGTGAAAAACCTTTCATCTTCTATTATACTGATCTTTTTAAATGTTATTAATTAAGACTTACTTTCATTTCAATAATTTTTTTTTTGAATGGTAGAAAAAGTTAAGGACGAGTATTATTTATTAATAAAATTCAAGCGCACAAATGCACAGTTAGTTAATTTAAAATCAATCATTTTATACATTGGAAAGTCAACATTTGGCTGATTCAGGGAAAAACAGTGATAGGTGTAATTTAAAAAATAAAGAAATGTTGAGACAACATTTGACTCAGTACAGCCCATTCTAATATAATAAATCTTAATTTATCAATCTTGCCTGCCTCAAAGTTCAGTTTCCACACTGAATCATCTTCCTGTTTTGGCCTATCCCACACGGAATATACCACAATCATCATCTGCCTACCCTTTTTCCCAACTATATTGGGGTCGGCTTCCAGTCTAACCGGATGCAGCTGAATACCAGTATTTTACATGGAGCGACTGCCTATCTGACCTCCACAACCCAGTTAGTACTGGGTAATACGATACTCCTTGGTAAGACTGGTTGTCAGACTTTTTGGGCCACTGACTAATTAACGAATATACCACAATATTGCACACAAAATTAACTAGAGCTACGCATAACGAAAATCGTAACTATGCATGAGTTTGCCACGCACCCACGCGAATCACCGAGTCCTATTTACTTGACCCATTTTGGGTAATACTTCCAATAATTGTTCTGTACAATGTTTGGAAACTTTGCGGTTACACCAACAAAACAATGAGGACCTGAAGGTAAGCCACAACGCGTCAATGGGAAAGTTAGAAACTTATAACAAAACATGGTTTTATTGGGGAGTTGGGAGATTCTTCCTATGGGCTTACCCACGAGGAAGCGATGAAGGGTGGTGAATTTGAAAGTATTTATTTTTATAGAACATACATAACATCGAGCCTGTAATTCGGCGAAGGTTTAGACAGAGGTGTATCTAATAGTACACCCACATTTTGCCAGATATGTTTAAGTCCCATGTAATAGAGGGTGAACCTAGTGACATCAATTGGGCACAAATCCAGCCTCCGTGGCTGCTACTGAGAAGTACCTGATGGAAAAACCCAATAACCCTTTGCCCGACCTGGGAATCGAACCCAGGACCTCATGCTACGTAGTCGAGCTCGCGACCACTAGATCAATGAGGCAGTCGAGACGGGTAGTATTTATTTTTATTTTCGCTAAAATGTGTGAAAACGCTTATTGACTTTTATCTATAAAGGCTGTAAATAGACCCTTAACATATCCGACTTGTTCTTGTCTTTGCGATCTTTTTTTTTGTTCTAGACCATACCGGAGAACCTTCTAGTTACGGAGATATTGGGGGTCAAAGTTCCAACTTTTTCACAAGTTTTTTTTAAATACATGCTTTATAAGGTAAGATTTTTACCTTATACACCTCCACAACACACCTTACTACTCAATCCATCCATTAGCTCATAGCTTTGAGTGCTTTTCATCGAGTCCTACCGTAAAACGTGATTTTTCACCCCCAAAAAAAAGTCGATTCCCAGCAATAATTTTTGCGTAAAGTTACTTAGTTTGATGTACAGAATGCTAGGTTGACGGCTATGTGAAGGGTCTGTTTACACCCTATATTAAAAACAGTTACCGAGAAATATAGACAATAAAAAGGCTTATAGGAATCGGTAATAATAAGTGTTATTAAAAACTTGCGATTAACAAGTATTTCAACTTATTCTGTGCAATGGTTTATTTTCACTTTTCAGTTTTCGAACACTAACTGGGTTGTGGAGGTCAGATAGGCAGTTGCCATATGTAAAATACTGGTATTTAGCTTAATCCGGTAATACTGTAAGCCGACCCCAGCATTGTTGGGAAAAGGTGCATCAAGGCAGATGATGAGTTTTCTAACACCAAATTATATTGATAAGTATTAACTATAGAACAAAAAATCCGACTGCTGAAAAATCACGCTCTAACTAAACTCGGGGTTTACAAGGTAAAATTGACTCCTCCTATTGTTGAAGTCGGTTAAAATGTAGCCGATGTTAAACGGGTCATAATAACGAATCGATTGACATCTTATTCATCAAAATCGGATGTATAGTTTAGGCGATACGGAGGAACATACGTAAATACAAACATACATACAGAGACTGGTAAAACCATAACCCTTCCTTTTGGCTTCGCCGTAGTGGGGTAAAAAACAACGTACCATACTTAAAATACGCGTAACATTAAAAACTCAATAAAATTCTCTCTGAAAACACTCAAAATTATAACAAGCATCATGCAAAACCACGAACAAAATAAAATTATGCAAACAGGGCGATAAAATCCTTCTGTGACAACTACGCCACTGTCAATATCGCATTACATAAATGAAATTACAATATTAACATTAAGTACCTCTTATAAATATCATTACCACAATATTTTATCGGATTTTATAACTTTTAAGCGCATACTAAAGTGTGGAGGCCAATAATCAGAATTATTAATAATACATCACTAATGAAGGTTGGAACGAACGTAATTTATCAGATTTTGTAACACGCGCAGTGTGTTATTAATTCTGATTAAAATTATCGGTAATAATGGAATTTACTGCGCAATTACTGGCAGGCCATTAGTGAATTTGTTTCGGGGAAAATCTTATTCAGAATCTGTGGTTGGTCAATATAGGGTGACTGGTAATTAGTGACCCATACTTAAAAACGTTTTTTTATACCTGCTCGTTCACTTTTATCCCAATAACACATCAGCCGTATGAAATTCTATTCAATTTCTTTCGTTATGAATTCAATTTCTCTAATTACTATCGTACCGTGCAACAGTGGGAGACAGAGCGGCGTCACGCGGCTAACAGCTGATAGGTCAAAGGCGCACGCAAAAGTTTCTTTGGAAAAGTTGTTTGTTATCATGGGGTGCGCCAAAGTTCACCTAAATTTTCAACTCCGATAATTGGAAATTCGAAAATGTTCTTTCTAACATTTTTCATCCTAACAATCACAATTCCTAACTACTATGTCTCTAATGTTCATAATTCCGAAGCATTCAACTTCATAACGTCAGTAGCAATAAACATCTATTATACTTTTATTTGTTTTCCTATATTTTCTCAACATAACCATCTTTTACACTATTATTCTATGTCATATCTTTTTTGTTTAGATTTCTTTTTATTCATAATAATCAGTATTATATATGAAGGAGGTTCGTTATCAGTGGGTCGCGACATCGGAAATAAAACTCACAAAACCTTCGTTTACACTTTAAATTACTTGCTAACACGCACTCAATACAAAATAATCAAGGATGCCTGAGATATGGCTCGATTAAGAATTTAGGAACGCGGGAAGTTTAGCGCGGAGTAACGAACGTCTACCCAGACTACCGGACCGATTCAAAGTGCCCTCTCTCAACTGTCACCGCACACGTGTACTCCCCCGTTACAGGTTAGCCAACCTACCTGTCAACGTCAGTACCTGTCAGTGTCGAATACCTGATTACACTTCCGGATCGACACTTGACTCGATTATTCGCTCAGTGTCGCCATTACTCCACGCTAACCATCCCCAAGTTATTACTTGACGTTCCCAAACATTAGTTGTCAAATCAGCTACTTAGTTCCTCCAGTGAGAGATAGATGGCGCTGATCCAGACCGACTGATATGCGTCGACGCTTCGACACGGCCGTCCTGATGATCACACGTCCTCGTGTGGAGTACCTGAAATGAAAGAAAATTCTCGGACAGTATTCGTACTAGTCGTTCGGCCATTCCTGGCCCAAGCGGGTGGGGAATAAAACGTATTCTGATCAAAATCATTACAGGTTCTAATGAAAATCATAACAAACTCTTTCTCTCAAAGCTGACATGTCGATCAACACCCATACTCATTCAAATAATAGGAAACTCATTAAAATATTGCAGTGCTCATACTCTGACCTCCATCCGGTCTTCAACATCACACTTATAACCTCCATCCGGTCATAAGCATCAAACCAATCGACCTCAATCCGGTCTTCAACACGTAACCTCTATCCGGTTACCTCCACATGTAACCTCCATCCGGTTACAAACAACACCATCAAGATAATCATTTCGAGACATTCAAAATAATTTTTAAAGTAGGTCTGTTCAACATGTTACTTTATTTTTCCTATAACGTTACAGATTATAAGAAAACTCTTACTATGCTAGGTACTCTAAATGTTGAGTTGACTACTTAGTATTCAAATAGTCTTCTCGAAAGACTGCAAGATACTCACTAACTCTGCTCTACGTTCCGCCGGTACATCAGTATCGATAGAGTTCCAGTCAATTTCAGGAGTTCGCTCTACCTCACAAGAAGCAATAAAAGGATACCTAAAGATCTTAATTCGGTCAGTAGTCATCTGAACAGTCAAACCATGTTGTAGAATCTCACGTCCAATCATAATACCATAACGTAGAAAATGATCAGGCAATACATGAAAACAAATCTCAATATGTACTAATGTCATCGATCTCTACTTTGGTAAGTGGCCAACATCTGTATCGTAGAGTTACGGAAGTCTGCCCTATCCCAGTCATAGTCACAGTCTCATCAATACGCTTTCCTTTAAATTTACAGGCTACAGATTCTTTAATTAAAGAACACTCTGCACCAGAATCGTAATGAAATGAAAATTGCTCACCGGAGTGACGTAGAGTCCCAGTAGGCGCGTTCAGGAGGCACAGGTCAACCCTCTTTTCATTGACAGGCTTGGATGACCCGGAGTCGGCGCTGCTCCTCTCATTGCGCCGTGGGCAGCTCGATGCGTAGTGGCCTTGCGCGTGGCAGTGGAAGCAGGTGATCCCTGATGCATGAGACTTCGCAGTTGTCGATGAACCACTTCCGTTGCCATTGTCGTGGTTGTGGTGCTTCGGCGTAGCTTGAGTATCCTGTTTCACGTCCTTGCGGTAGCAGTGCTCGGATTTGTGACCCAGCTTGCCGCAGATAAAACACTTCAGAGGCTTCACAGTACTATTCGCTTTGTACCACTTTTCAGGGGCATCGCGGTCATCGCTAGGTAGCTTTCTCTTCATAAAAGAAACCGCTTGCAGCTCTTGCTGTAGCTGGCCACGTGTCTGAATATCGGTCGTGAAAGATAGGCGTTGCACACGGGGATCGAATTGAGAAATGTGAGCCAATATAGTAGCAATAGCCAAACGTTCGGTACTAAGGCCATTCCATCTCGCCATGATCGATGTCATTAAACTAGCAGCGTAGGAAGCAAGACACTCGTTTTCTTTGGGCCTACTACTTTGCAAATCAATCAGAAACGAAGCAATAGTAGTGGAATTATCGTACCTTGCAATAAAAAGTCGCTTAAAATCGGTCCACGTCATCCCAGGAAACGACACGGTAGATAGCCAGGTTGAAGCTCATCCCTTCAAGGCGCGGCTTAGAGCGACCATAAGCGGGGCGCCATGTTGGTCTTGGTCCGTCAAGCACATCTCTGCAGTGATCACCCAAGCACGTGCATCCACATCTTGTTTCTCAGGATCGAAATCCGGTAAACGAAAGCCATGTGACGACGGAGTGGGTGTTTTCATGGCTTGAATCAGCGTCAGAAAATTGCGGTTCTGTTTTTCCAACAAACGCATCCATTTTTCGTCGCTAGCGTCTTCATTTTGAACACGTGGGTCGTCGTGGTCCAATCCCACTTCTGATGACGGAGGTTCGTTATCAGTGGGTCGCGACATCGGAAATAGAACTCACAAAACCTTCGTTTACACTTTTAATTACTTGCTAACACGCACTCAATACAAAATAATCAAGGATGCCTGAGATATGGCTCGATTAAGAATTTAGGAACGCGGGAAGTTTAGCGCGGAGTAACGAACGTCTACCCAGACTACCGGACCGATTCAAAGTGCCCTCTCTCAACTGTCACCGCACACGTGTACTCCCCCGTTACAGGTTAGCCAACCTACCTGTCGACGTCAGTACCTGTCAGTGTCGAATACCTGATTACACTTCCGGATCGACACTTGACTCGATTATTCGCTCAGTGTCGCCATTACTCCACGCTAACCATCCCCAAGTTATTACTTGACGTTCCCAAACATTAGTTGTCAAATCAGCTACTTAGTTCCTCCAGTGAGAGATAGATGGCGCTGATCCAGACCGACTGATATGCGTCGACGCTTCGACATATACATTAATTTTGCGTAACTTTATTTTCCAAAAAAGTGTTATTTTTGCAAATCGTTTATTTTCTCGATTCTATCGTATAAAACACCTAAATATAAGGCTAAAAGTGTCTTGGTGTTTTTGTCTCCGACTAACCGTTTGTCATAAAAACGATGTGGAAGGGATCCATAGGTTAGGTTAGAACTGTGACCAACTACGCGCGAGCCGAGCGAGCGTAGCGAGCGGTGCCGCGGCAGCGGCCGGCGAGCGCTACCTCGAAATTGGTCGCGAAATTTTTCTAAGTATTTTTTTCATAGTGCCCCAAAGACGCCACTCTGACCTGAATTTCATTCATTTAAGACAAAAATCAGTGAAACGACCTTTAATCATTCTAAACTAAAATATTATGGTAATTATGTTTAGGGAGAAAAGCGTTATGATAAAAAACAGTAGGAGTTTAAATATATTTACATTAATGATATTATTAATTACAATTTTCGGAAACATGAGTGTTATGAACATCGCCGGTAGCACTACAAATAGTATGAATGAAAACTTTAGGATGAAAAGTTTTAGGAAGAGTGATCATTCGGATTACAAATCATTAGGAAGAACAATTTCGGGTAATGAACTTTAGGTGAGCCAATATGGACCCGTTATCATGAGTACAATCACGTGTTTAAGTATCGGTCACTAATTACCAGTCACCCTATATCGTTCATTTTTGAGGTTTTTTAGGGGTCTGGATTTTGTATTTTTTGACAGGATTCAAAGTTCCTCAATACTCCATAGAATAGGGAGAATCTTTCAGACGGATGTCGTGTCTGGTGGGCTACTGCCCGACAGTTGTTGTTGGGTTTTTTTATATCCCCTTAAGTAGCGGAAAACTCTAATAGCGCGATTCAGAATTTTGATGTTAGTTCTTCATTTGTGTCATAGATGGCACTGTAGTACTTTTTGTAATGCCTAACCAAATTCTTCTTTTATAGACTAAGTGCGGGCCTGACCTGCGCTGCGAGAACTTTTACGGAGAGTACTGGTGTCAGTGTTCGACGAATCATTTCGATAAATGATCATAATTTTAAGCAAACAGGTTAAATCTCACTTGAACCGCATCTAAATTGTCGCATAAAAAAAACAAAGCTACATTTCATGTTCGACCTACATAAATGGAACGAAGAAAATATCTCATAAAACATTTCCTTGTTAAAAGGCAAAGCCCAATTTAATGAATCGGTAGGCAATTCGGTCATGTACATTGTGGGCATACAATGGGCCGGTGATCGTTCTAACCGCAGGGCTATCATTGGACGGCCGTATCGGACGAAAATACCCGATGGCAACTTCGGATTTCAAATAAATTGATTTTGGTATCGAATTTGAGTTAAATTGGACGAAACCACGATGCTTGAGCAAGGCATCGTAAAATATTTTGTGGATATTTATATTGAATATTGTTAGTTTCACATAAATCATTGTAATCATGGATAATATCCATAGTTAATGACCAAAACGTTTGATTTAATTAATCACATTATTAATTTTGACTAATAATTAAATTTGTGTTTTTGCGGTTTAGTAACAAATGCACAACATGTATAAATTGAATATTTACACTAATCGTGCAAAAGGTTTTCAAAGGATGTTTATTTATTTAAACTTCATATACAAGAGTAGTACGGGCTATTTTAAGGGTTTTTTAGTGTCCAGCAGTTAGAATTTCCTAATTTCGGTGTTTGTTTTCCAACAGCCAATATTATTTATTTTAGGGCTTTCCATCATAATGATGTTATAAAATCATTTTGTTGTAGGTTACGTTTAATAGAACTGAAGAAATATTCAACGTGTTTTTTTTGGAAACTACTTAGCAGCCCGCAGCTAAGACTAGTGCCCGGTTGATGGCAAAAAGGCTTGCCCCTTATTGTATGGGACTTAAATAAAACTCGCAAAAAGCAGATGACCTCTGCCTAACCTTTCTGACATTACAATTGTGATGTTACGTCATGTTTATTTTGAGGATTCGTGGCAATAAGAAACCCACTTTATAAAATTAACTTTTTGTTGGATAAAAAGTCCCCAGAACTTTTCTTCCCTTTTATTCACCTGCTCTTTGATAATTTGGGTCATTTAACGCAACAAATCGCGTTCCAAGACATCCAGGGTCGTTTAACCACAAAAAAAGTCCAGTAAATTGTTGCTAGCTATTTCATTTAAGCGAAAAGGGCAATGAGAGAACTCCATCAAATAAATTCTGGCCAAAAACTCGCTGCAGTAAAATAAAACTTTACTACGTTCATAAAACGTTACAGTCGCTTGTGGAAGTTTTAAATATTATATTTAGCATTTTAGAATTGCAGAATATAATGATACTAGTCTTAATGTTACTGTAATTTTGATTTACATTTACTCTTTGAACTGACATAGGACCATTCAATCTTCTCGGGGCTCACATACATAATCGGACTATATTGATCCGAATATGTATGTGAGCAACAAAATAAAACCTTCTTAGCGTATCAATGGCAATCGAAATTGATTCAGCCCAAAATAGGCGACTAGTTTGGCATTTTCAGTAGCGTGCATCAGATCCTGTAATGTGTACAGCAGTACAGACAGGAAACGATGGGACACTATCGTTTGTGGAACAACACCACATTTATGTACACTCCAGGGCAGAGTCATCTATAAAACTCCACCTGAACAGGTTTTCCTAGCTTCAACTAACCCGTGCCCGAAGTTTATTTAAAGACTTTCTGGTCAGCCATGGCAATTCGTGTCCAGGTGGATGATTTTCGGCAAGTGAAACAAATGGGTAGGCTTACTCTCTATGAGAAGGAGTTGACCTTAATCCACCACGCGAAAAGACCACTCCGAGTTCTAGAGCATGCCGATTTTCTCGCGGTGGTTGTGGCTCGCATGACCTTGGTGAAATATCACATTAACGTTCCGTTTCTTTTTGTTTCAGATGTCATTACAACAGTCGGAGAGCAAAAACCAGTTGATCGCGACTTCAACAGCGTCATAATGATAACATGACGAAATATGCTAAGCAATCGCAATAGCGCGCGGACCAGACACAGTGGTGCGAGCATGTTCAGCCATGTCCCGATATGTGCGCACATCAACCCTACCCAACAAGTAGTCTTCTTCAATATCTACTTCATCCTCGTCGTGACATGCCTCTCCGTCGACACAGTTAATTCCAACACCACAAATATGAACAGGCATTTCAATGAAAAAGGTGTAAAATACTACAACACCAAACAAAATGATGCTCCCGATGACAATTATGAAGATCACGACCCCTCACATGCAGATGTCAATTTCGATACGAACCCCTATTACAATAGTGAAAATTTTCTACATTTGAATACTAAATTTTACAATAACGAGAACAATGCTTACAGTAATTACGAAGACTATAAAAAGTTCTATTTGAATCCTTCTAATCCACTCCCTAAATCTAATGTTAAGTTTAAAATAAGTAGTAGGATAGTGCAGACTAAGTATGGAAAATTACAGGGGATAGTTTTGGCTATGGACGAGCACAGATATTTGAGTCCGCTTGAGGTTTTTTTGGGTGTACCGTACGCCACACCGCCGGTTGGATCCAACAGGTGAGATATTTTTAGACCTTTTTAAGTATTTAATTTTATGCTCGCCTTGCGAGAGGAGTGGTTTATTGTGTAAGCAGTGGGCTGGGAAGCTTTTACTGAATTGAAAGATACTAAATTGGACGATTGAAGACTCAATTCCATGGAAATATACAATTCGTGCTTGAATTGAATTTTGATTCTGGTTAGATAAATGATAAAGTCATCAACCATCATCATAATCACCCTTCTGTTCGCAGCATTTCTTCTTCTGCCATAATAATTATCTGTAGTCACAACCATAGACACAACAGTATACTTTGTTTTCATAAATATTTGTTTTGTTTTGTGCTTGTTTTCCGTGTATATTTTGTTTTTACAAATAAACAATTTGTCTCTCTTTCTGTTTTTCTTTGTTAAATCAAATAACAAAGTATTTTGTCAAAACAAAACGTTAAGATAAAAGTCGCATTTGGATTTAAAACTAAGTGAGGCACGATTGTTGTATATTTTAACACTGGGTGGAATTAATGGTGATAGTCACATTAATGGGGAAGCAATTATTTCGAGATTTTAAATGTAGAAAGAAATGTTTACTTATTTTCACGTTCAATTTATTTATTTTATCATTACATAATATGGCCCCTGTCTTCTCGAAGATTTAGGCAGAGGTATAGGCAATCAAGTGCATACGTTTCAAATAATTTACAAATTAAGTATCTACAGCATATGTCAAAAATAAGATATTCATTTTGTATTCAAAATTATATAATGAAAATCATATGTCATAATTGGATACACGATATTTTCATAGAATAGGATGTTCCGTGTAATAGAGGCGTCTCTGTTGTTATTAACCGGTCCCACATCTTGGTTTCGGTCAGCTGCCGATGAATTCCTGGTGAAATCACTCAATAGGATCTTGTCCAACCTGGGAATCGAACCTAAAAGTCCAAGTTCAGCAGTTCTTAACGCTTACAAAATACTTCTTCTTAGCGTGTTGATGGCCTTGGGTTCGGAGTCTATTTAGAGATTTTCAAGTCTTTCATGACAAAACATGCCCAGGTGGAAGGCTTCCAGACGGCTCGATGAAGCCGTCAGGGGGCTTAAGCAGCTCCCGCCAGAGATCACATCTTGCTGTGGAGGCATTGCTATTAGGTGGACTAGCTGGGCCAACGCACCCAAAAATTGTTTAACGACTTTTCAGCCTCTGGGATACTGAGACGTTATAAAACACACAAACAAATACGACGAACACGACGTGACAAAACAGTCTCTTAAAAAGAGTCAGTTACTTTTAACTTGGTATGAAATACAGGTATGAGCTGAGCAAAAACAAAAATGTTCAGACGTAATGTAATTATTTACTTTTAACCTCCTCAGATAAAAAAACATTAAAGAAGTTACTTGTACTAACTTTTATGATAGGTACAAATTGTTTTGTTAACTTTTAGTTAGAACAGATATTTGTATGTGGAAGCCTGTTAACAGCAAAAGTTCGGCAGTTCGTTGTATCTTACTTAGTTTGATGTTTGTGTATAAGAAAACAAATGAGGCACCTACGCACATTCCCAGGAAGATTTACTAGAGGCACGAGGTAGCGCTATTCCATGCAGACAAGCCATGGTATCTCCGTCGAAGATGCGCACTCGACTCTTTGATGTTTGTCACTTCCGTGCCGTACATTTTGTGGGAATAAACTACTATAAACTATATTATATCCAGAGTTAGCTATAATTTTGCTGGTGCAACTCGTGTGTAGTTTTTTTAGAAATTTTCTGTTATTATTATTCGTTGTCTTTTGAGATTATCATCGTCATCCTTTTCGGGTATGAATGGAAGAAGATCTTGTCAGTATGTGTGGAGCATGATGCTTGAACCGGATGACTGTCGTGTCGTGTAACATTAAACAATATATATTTTATACAAGGTGTAAGATAATAAAGTAAGACCTCCCGTGTGGTCTCTCTGACCATGAAACTGAACAACTTTTGTTCTACGATTTCTTGAAATTCGAAAAAACATATGGATTATGTATTGGAACTGATGCGATCAGCTGTTCAACATGTACGGTAAAACTACAAAAAAAGTTATGAATTTCCAAAAGTCATGGAACAGAATTTGTTCAGTTTCATCGTCTGAGATACCACACGAGAGGTCTTGCGTTTATTATGTTACACCCTGTATAACAAAAAGCCGTGATATGAAAGTAAAAAAAAGTCCTCCCATATTGCTAACTTAATCTTTCCTGATTTTCTGCCATGCTTTCCTAGTCTGTTCTCGTATCATCCCTCATCTAACCACTGGTTAGACAGTGTGGTGGTGTAAGACACAATTGTGTTTATAAATGATGCTATCCGGCTGTTGAATGTAACACTATTCTACTTTCTATTGGCAACGATACAGAAACTACTATTGACGGCAATGTTATTGTAATGGTATCTATAACTAATCTCGTTATTGTTCTAGGTTCAGCCCAACCCGCACCCCCTCCCCGTGGGATGGAGTGCGCGTGTCCGACAGACCCGGTCCTGCTTGCCCGCAGAAGCTACCAGACATGGATGATGAACGGACCATTTTAGAGAAAATGCCTAAAGGCAGACTAGAATATTTGAAAAGACTGATTCCCTATCTTAAGAATCAAAGTGAAGATTGTCTATATTTAAACATTTTCGCTCCATTGCAAAGTGAGTATTCTTATGTATTTTTTTTAATATAGGTACTTAACATCACGCCTGTAACCCAGAGGGGTAAGGCAAAGGTGTACCTAGTAGTACACCCACTTTTGTTTAAGTCCCATGTAAAAGGGGGCGAGCATATTGCCATCAACCGGGCACACCTCCAGCCTCCGTGACTGCCACTGAGAAATTTCTCATCTAAAAACCCAATAATACTTGGACCGACCTTTGAATCGAACCCAGGACCTCATGCTCAGCAGTTGCGCTTTGGACTACTAGACCAACGAGGCAGTCTCGGTACTTAACTAAAAGAAATAGGTAAGAAAAATATGTCTTGGCTAAATACTTATTGGGCTGAAAGTTTACTATTATCTAAACATTATTAATTTAACAACACTCAATTATCCAAATAAAATCATGTTAACCCGTAGAGATTTTAATATTTTAAGATAAAATACCATTTCTGAATTTTTTGCGACAGCGTCACAAGTAACATTTTTGACGTCAATGTCGGAATAATCACACGCCTACAAGCTTAGGTTTCTTGTGAAATAACATTAGGTTACAATTGGTTTATAGCTTTGATATCAGACATGTTTTAGTAACATACTTGTTGGCATGTGTTGTTGATCCTACAATTAAATGTAATTTTAGTCAGGTTTGTAACCTTCCTTGGATGCGAGTCGCACGGGACCGGTCAATGGATGCGAGTCGCACGGGACCGGTCAATGTGGCGACACTTGGGGGAGGCCTATGTCCAGCAGTGGACGTCTTTCGGCTGAAATGATTGTAACCTTCTCGAGTTCAAATTGAAGGAAATAATTAAACTATAGCTGTGTGAAACATTACACTGCCACTGTTAAGCGCAAGATATTATCACTACTCGCGTATTAATCACAACGAAATATTTCAGATGTATTTGTAGTATTTACTGCTTATTTTTAGTACAAAATACATCAACACACGATTATTATAGGGCCTAGTGGTTGATCCTTATTATTTTGTCCTGATCGTATCATAATCATTAAGAATTTGTTAAGAACATCATAAAAAATATCAAAACAATTTTGATACAGTCGGCAGCAAGTCAGCGGTAACAAAACCAGTATACTTACACCTTTTATTCTCCTCAAACTCCTTACTACGCAAGATTAGCTCATGGTCAAAGTTGTCACAGACGTTCGTTAATTGTACCTAGGTACTTACTACACACACACACACACACACGAAACACACACATGCACACCTCTCACCACCCCCCCCCCCTCCCAAACATACACATAAAACCAACTTTTTACTTCCCTGCAAGATTTATAAAAACAAAAACTAAATCCCAAGATACACAAAAATAGACACAAAAACAGATCCTTCACCACACAATCATCAATATTAATAAACTAACCAACACCACAAACCAGCAAAACCTCAAACTAGCGCAAACATTCTCTATTATTATCATAAAAGTTTTACATAAACCCTTTTCATGACGCCTCACAAAGGGTGACGTCACTATAGACTTCATTGAAGCTTCGGAAACAATAGTTCACACTAATGTTTTCTTAGCAAAATGAATTATTTAATGAATAGAAGCATCACCCTTTGTTTCATGAAACATTATTTATTTTAGGCAATCAGATACCGACAGAGCTATAGTCTAGTACTTTATGTACATATATGTATACAACATTATTTTTAGTATATGCGAAACCTGAATATAGTTTGTTCAGAATAGGTAACTGAATCGATTCCAATCATTTTTAAACCATGCCCAAAAATATTAAAAAAAGTTAAAATTTGGATACCGAGCGACTTCGAGTACCTATCGCAATAATTTAGGTGGCTGCTGCCAAATTATTATTATCAATGAGCTCAAGACGGAAGACACTGGAGACGCGCGCTGCGTGGTGACCGCGTTTTTGTGCGCACAACTAGGTAACAGAACAAGCTTATAACTTTGTGATTTTACATGATAAAGTTTTGAAATTTTGTACATAGATTCTTTACATAAAAATACTAGACACGTGTATCAGGTTTCGCATATACTAAACATAATGTTGTATATTTTTTTTAGTCTTAAGATTTATTCTCTTTGTACTGCGGTCTTCTGCATTGTGAATCGTTCTGATACGGGTTTTGTTTTTTATTGAGCATTGTTTTAATCTTATGATTGAATGAGCTCTCGTGATTTTAGTTTAAAGCTTTCATTGTAAAAATATTTTAGTGTTTCATTCTATTGTTGTTATTTTTGAGGAGAGCTTTTATAATATTAATAAAAATAAATGGTTAGGCCAACATTTATTAACGTTATTTCACAAAACATAACATCACGCCTGTAATTCCCGAAACGTTAGGCAGAGGTGTAACTAATTATTATTATAGTACACCCACATTTCGCCAGTTATGTTTAAGTCCCATGTAATAGCGGGCGAGCCTATTGCCATCAACCGGGCACAAATCTAGACTCCGTGGCTGGTTCTGAGAAAATTCCTGATGGAAAAATCCAATGTCACTTTATCCGACCCGGGAATAGAACCATTACCTCATGCTCAGCAGTCGCGCTTGCCACCACTTGTCCAACGAGGCAGTAAATAACGTTATTTTAATCCTTTTTAAATTTCGTATCAATGGTACGTACTAGTATGGCTAAATGAAGGGGGAAGCCACGTTATTCGTGGTGTCAATGGCGTCTCTTTATGTCCTATAATGTGTAGCTGTAGGGATGCTTTGGACACTTTAGAAGGAGGGCCTTGGTTCAATCAGGAGCACCGCATTCAATGAGTGTTAGAAAAATCTTTAGTCCCTTATTTTGCCAAATTATGTGCACATACTCGAAATAATGCTTTTTATTTAGGCCAATGCCAACGACACTGTAAATTAATCAGTTATATTGTTTCAGTGGACGAAACGAAGCTAGCATTACCAGTCATGGTGTATATCCACGGCGAGAGCTACTCCTCGAGTTCTAGTCATCCCTACGACGGGGCAGTACTTGCTAGCTATACGGATCTCATCGTCGTCACCCTGAGCTTCAGACTGGGTGTTCTAGGTGAGTACCTTATATTGAAAACCTTTTTTACGAATTCAAATCTGTTTCTTCATTGGTAAAGAAACAATGGATGGTTTGTGTGAAGGATGATATGGCTAGAAAAGGAGAGACTACAGAAAAGAAGACATGCTGAGCTGACCTAAATAAATTGAGATAGCGAGAGAATGATGATGCATACGAGGGCAACAACGGTTTAACGTTATGTGGTTGCTGCGACCATGGTCGCAGGTGTGGACCCTTTATGCTTGCGGTGAGATAAGGTACAAATGATAAGCAGTCGATTATTGATACTTGATACTAGATGGACTTTATAAGACGCTCTTCTTCTTTATCGTGTGGTTAGTGCCTATCCTGGTATCACAGTTTTTATGGGCTTCTTTACTTTATTTGATTTAGCTTTACATGCAGTCAAGAAATATCTCATAAGCATGCTAGTTTTCTCACGATGTTTTTCTTCACCGAAGCAAGTGATAATTCTACCTACAATTCGCACATGAGGCCGAAAAATCAGAGCGTGTCTTAGGTTCTAACTCGAGACCTATGACTTGGCAGTCCGACGGTCATACCACTAAACTATTATTACTACAAGACGATAAAATCGCTGATTTTAACCTTTTGTTTCTTACGTGGGATATAAGGTTGGAATATTCGTATAATTTATATTCAAAGACGACGTCTTTCTCAGTTGACATTACCACAGTTCATATTAAAGGCACTTGTAATTAATTTTTGCGGTAGTTCATCCTGACTTATGAGTCAAGACAGCTGAAATGTGGTTTACCAAAAGTTCTGCATGTGTTTGTTTATTAAAATAATTACTTCACTTTTTGTAAACTGTACTAACATTTTATCAGAAGCTTTCAAATAGTCACTATCGTGATTAAAAACTAAGGAAATAAGTTGATCTTTTATTTGTACAGGCGCCAGCATATCAAGCTACTACAATCTGTCAAATTTCTTTAATAGATTTTCAACTTAATCGCTAAAGCATTAGGTTCAAGGTTGATTGGGAAAATTTGACAGTTTCGTGTAGCTTGATGTGCTGGTGTCTGTACGTTCGTGGCTGTTGGTTTCATAACAATGCAAGGTAGCCATAAAACTCTCAAGTCATGATTAATAATGAAGATGGACTTCATTTGCTCATTTCCCGTTTCCAAAAACCATGAAAATTAAAACCCGTGTAAAAGCCCAAGCGACACTTTTGCTCCACCGTCAACAATATCAACCAAAACAATCAAATTTTAAACCACTTAAACAAATCAAGTCTACACAATTTAAGAGTCCAACACAAAGTTTAGATTCATCTTCATTTAAATAAGTGAATTAAGAGAACGTCATAAAGTTGAAGTCTTATTTCGCAAAATACTTGTAAGTTCAACGGCCCGAAGTTGGTGGAATTCTTGAAATATAATCAAGTTTTATTTTCACAGTGATCTTTGAATAAAGTGAGTTCAGTTTATTAGCTGTTTTAATACCGCACAATTTAATTGATGGCTGTGGGATATAATGAAAACGATTCTAAATGAATTTTATACCTACATATCTATGTGTTCGTGACGTTTACATTACAGTGACTAGCACGGTAGCAATGGTGCCAAGATGGTTCTTGCAGGTACCTACTCCATTTATTACTTTTGTGACAGCAAACCGTAATATCAATCCATGTGCATATTTTCTTGCGAAGCACGTCATGTAATGCAAGTAGTCTTTGATGCAAAATTTAAATTAAAAATCGTTTAGAATTGAATCAATTAGGAATCTGGTGAATTACATTACATAATTAGGTGTTTCGAAAGCTTAATAATGGTCATGTAGTTTATTTTTCGTAAAAGTACTTACCAGTGATGTAAAGTATTGAATTTGAAACTTTACGAATATTTTATATCCGAGTTGATTTACTTCATAACCGATTGCAACAAAATAATTGCTTGATGCACTCAAATTCCCATTCATTCCCCGATTGTAATCAACTTGGAAAGTATATCTGAAATCGTCGTACAAATTCAATTTGCGACTTAAATGCTTTGATTTACAGTTACAGTGATGCAGTTACTGCTGTGTCAATTGGCAATCAACTTCCAATTGTATAGAACAAAGATGAATATTGCTGTATGTGGTTGATACTGTATATTCGGTGTTGTAGATTGTTGTATCTCGCCATTGAGATTACACGATACGTCAGCTGTTTTAGTTACATTTTGGAATTACTGTTGTCCGTAATAATGGTTCTAATAGGTTTAAATATTGTTACTCTGCATATTGTTTCGTCATAGCATTTTTACTTTACGATATACGAATACGAAAACAGGATCTTGTTGTTTTTTTAATCTTCTTCTTTTGCAATCTTTGAGAGGAAATTATAACATTCTGGGAGAATAAATATGTTGGTCTGAGACCTATTTGCTAATGCAAATAAAGGGTGTAAATAGACCCTTAACATAGCCGAAAAGCACTTGTTCTCCTCGTCTTTGCGATCATTTTTTTGTTCTAGACCTGGGAACCTTCTAGTTACGGAGATATTGGGGGTCAAAGTTCGAACTTTTTCAAAACTTTTTTTTTTTTTAAATCCATTTTTTTAATGTAAAATCTTTACTTTAAACACCTCCATGACCCCCGTACTATTCAATCCATCCATCTGCACAATGCTTTGAGTGCTTTCCATCGAGTCCTACCGTAAAACGTGATTTTTCACCCCAAAAAAAATTGTCGATTCTCAAAAATAATTTTTGCGTTAAGTTACTTAGTTTGATGTACAGAATGCTTGATTGACGGCTATGTGAAGGTCTGTTTACATGTATGTATGGCACAACAGTATGAGACGATCAACCTATAAAATAAAGAAAAAGTTGATTATACACATTTTTATTACAGCTTGATGATTCTTTTATTTCTGCTCCACGGAAAATACTTTCTACAAACCACAAATGCAACAAAATGAAAACAATCGTAGAATGTTGAATCACAAACTTGCATAAATAGGAAACAAAGCCAAGCTGTTGCCTTCAGGCATCGCTCCGTAATCCATTTCATCTCAGTTGACTAACAAATTATGCAGAATCCAGCTGATACATTGCGAATTTTCCGTTCTCTCCTAGAATCAATAAAGCAAATTAAAAAGCCCAACAAAAAAAAGGCTTTTCAACTCAACAAATAAATCTCGAAATGTTATTTTTATTGAGCATTCTATTTTAAAACGAGACTGAAACAAAAATGTAACCGATGTAATACTCTGTTCGCAAAAATATTCCAAGCAAAGTTTTTCAAAGCACACTCGTGCGTAATGAACGTGATTTTATTTTTGTTGCTTTTTCTGTGCGCTGTGTAGATACAGACGTGTTTCGTTCCATTTCAATTCATTTCAATACTACCCGCTGTTTGAATTAAACCCGCCCCTTGGGGATAGTTTCAACGTGAAAATATATCGGGAATATATTTTATTTGTAGGTATTTTGGCGTGCAATCGCTTTGTAAAAGCGTACCTCTGCAATCATCGTTTGTAACGCTTTCATGGATTTTGTTTATTAAAAATGCTTTCATTTTTTGTTGTTTATTAATTGGAAGCACGTGTCTACTATACAGTTATGCTGTACGTATTTATTTTTACGAATAAACAAATCTAATAGAAGATGATACGAAATTTCATGCAGAAAATTTTGTACGTGTTAACGAAGTGAAATATTTTTTGTCTAAAATAAATAACGATATTTAGAATCCGATATGACTACGTTTTTAAAGGATTTTGGTAAAATGTTAACTAACAATATACATAACATCACGCCTCTAATCCCAGAAGTGTAAGTCATTGGTGTACCAATAACCAGTGTACTGTAATGTACCCACATTTTGCCAGTTTTGTTTTTAAGTTCCATATAATAGGGGGTGAGCCTATTGCCATCAACTGGGCACAAATCTAGACTCCGTGTCTGCTACTGAAAAACACCTGATGAAAAAAAACAAAAACACTTTGCCCGACTTGGGAATCGAAGCCAGGACCTCATGCTCAGTAGTAGCGCTTACGACCACTAGACCAACGAGGCAGTCCAGTCGAGTAACTAACAACACTAAACCTTTATATGGATCTACCGAATACACTAAAACACACGAAAGCACATACAATGAAACTTGAACGTACTGAAACAGTTTAACCTACATACAACTTGAGAATAACACTGGCACATGCGGCTTGAAACTTTAAGCATACTGTAATTACAGTTCCATTAGACTTAGCCAGTACCCAAAAACACGCTGTTTTAAACGTGTCTATTTTTGCAGGCTTCCTCAACGCGAATCCAGCTCCGCATCTAAAAGCCCGGGTAGCAAACTACGGCTTGATGGATCAGATAGCGGCCTTACATTGGGTGCAACAGAACATTGCCTTGTTTGGAGGCGATCCAACCAATATAACGCTAATGGGCCACGGCTCGGGGGCCGCGTGCATCAATTTCCTTATGATATCGCCTACTGTTATGCCGGGTGAGATTGTCCTTTGTTTTTTTAATAGAATTATTGAAGTGGATGATAATTTTTAATGGTTTGTTCCGTTGGGTTGGGTCGACATGCGAATCGGCACTATTGAACAACACATCCGACCCGTAAAAAATTCTACATAATTGGTGTAAAAAGACCCTTAACGAAGCCGAAAGGCACTTGTTCTACCTGTCATTGCATTTTTTTTGTTCATTCCTGGGAACATTCTAGTTACGGAGATATTGGAGGTAAAGTTACAATTCTTTCAAAAGTTTTTTATTTTTTTTAATACAGGGTATTAATGTACCACGACCATACTATTTAATTTATCCAGCAGCACAATGTTTTGAGTGCTTTACATTGAGTCCTACCGTAAAACGTGATTTTTCGAAAAGAAGTTGTTTCCCAGCAAAAATTTTTGCGCACAGTTAGTTTGATGTCAAAATGCTTGGTTGACGGCTTCGTGAACGGTCCGTTTACACCTTGTATATTCAGCTTTCACTCGGCACGTGCCAAACGGCAAACTCCGTTCATCGGCTACCTATCCGAGTCATGTTCAGGTCGGCGTGGTACAATTTGAGCTAAGTCGGTTAGTTTTTCCCATATATACCTACAATTTTCCCATATAATAGGTTCGATTTTGATAATCAATTGTGCCATATCATGCTGACCCAAACATGGTGTGTAATATTTCGCTTATTTAATTCTTATAGAATAGTAGTCTCCCGCCTAGTAGCCCGCCTTACAGTTTGATGGACGGTTAATAAACTAGGTCAAATTATATCAGAGCAATGAACTCATAAATGAAACATTTTGTAAGATCATATTATAATTTTCAAGAGGCCACTATGAATCTGAAAGCTTTAATGAAGCTATGAATATTCAGAATCTTCTATCAGTCTGCGAACTTCATTGGCAGTAAAGTCCATAAAAAATCGTATTGGAACCAAGAGTGTTTTTCTAGAGGAAACTACGATATTGTCTGGATCGGTTCTTATATAAAAAGATTTCTGAACGAAACCATAAAACACATAGATCGGGAACTTTTTCAATTACATCATCAATTTGGGTGATTTGTTATTCTTTGGCTTCGTTGCCTTCGATTAACGTGAAGACCAAGTTTTTTTGCTCAAATCATTATTTCAATAAGTGATTTCCCCAACGTAGAGACTTGGGCAGTTAAATTATTTCTCTATTCACTAAAGTAATTGAATAATTACTTTCAATTTTTTTTTCATTTTTTTATTTGCTTATTCTGTCCTACTGCGGGGCAAAGGCCTCCCCCATTTCTTTCCAACTCTCCCGGTGTTTTGCCTTTTCTGGCAAATCAGTTAGGAACGAGTCCAAATCATCATGCCAGCGTTTCTTGGGCCTGCCTCGGTGACGACAACCGTCTTCAGGCACCCACTGTGTGACGATTGAAAATGACAAATCTTTGCTAGATATTCTCTTTTTGCAATTTTCCAAACAGATGCTTAATCCCAATACAAACGACATCGAAAAAGTATTATAAGAACACTTGCTACGAAAATACGAGAAATAAATCCGATCATGTAACAATAGTTTCTATAGCAGGTTTGATCCCTTTTCATAGGCACACTGAAAGGGATCCAAGAGTTACAAATCCGCCAAATTCTGAGTCGAAAAAATGAACAATACATTCTAGGCGCAAATCTCGAAAGGAAAATATAGTATTATCAAATATCTTTGGAAATAATACCTTTTTTGTACATTCTAACCGGAATTTCTCTTTCAGGTTTATTCCACAGAGCTATCCTTTTATCCGGGTCAGCACTTAGCTCGTGGGCTATTGTAGATGACCCTGTGTACTATTCACTGAAGCTAGCCAAACATATGAATTGTAGTATACCAGATGACCTCTCCAAAGACCACGAGATCATAGTGGACTGCCTTAGAGAAGCATCGATAGAAGAATTGCTATCAGCAGACATATCGCCTCCTAACTTTTTAACTGCATTTGGACCATCAGTTGACGGAGTAGTCATAAAAACAGATTTCTCAAAAGACTTTCTCACGATGTATTCGACTGGAGATTTCCCAAGTTTTGGGCCTTTAAATAACATGAATATAAACTTGAACGTACATAAGAAGAGGAGTGATAGTGGCAGAAGATTGTTTCAAAATAAATACGATTTGTTGTTCGGAGTAGTAACGAGTGAAGCGCTGTGGAAGTTCTCGGCTCATGATGTGCAAAATGGGATTGAGCCAGATAAAAGGGATCGAATGTTAAGGTGAGTACTTTTATGAGTATTGTATTGGTAGATATTATTTCTTTGATCCTGTTTGCTATAATACTCAAAGAAGGATATTCTGAGCTATTTTAGGGAGCAAAGTGTTATATTCCTAGATATTATTTATTCGTATTGAAATCTATTTTCTCTATGTCTATTCCATAAATGTGGGAATAACCCGATGCCGTTTTACGCAATATGTGAAGTTTTTTTATATTATGACACATCAATTTTCAAAAGACAAAATTATAATTTGTATACCTTGTAATGGTGATGCACACCAAAGGCAAGCTTATTATCTGGATGAGATAATTTTGATTCACAAGAAATAAAAGTATTAAACACTTAATATAACGTAGTAAAATCAAGAATTCCACAGCACTAATCGCCACGCAGGCCATTCTGTCACAAATTCACACATGCCAAACACTGACGTGATTTAGCGAAACGGACCGAAAGCGGCTGACCACGCCGCATGCTTGAGCGCGGCACCGTTCAAATTCACCCGCGCGGCAAAATGGCACCGCATTGCGCGAACTACGCTACGTCATTTCGGTACGCCGAAAATAGAGTTGAATGGCGTGCGATTGAAGAGGCTTATGTCCAGTAGTAGAATGCTGTAAGCTAATGATGAGGAGTTGCCATACCGTGTAAAAAATGTCCATCTTTCTTTTAAGTTGATAATGACATTTAAATAGTATTGTGTCGCTCGCTAGTATTGAAAATCATATCTTTCGTTTCATGCGGGATTTGTGAGTTCGGTCGTCCCAGTTTGAAAAACTTTTCGCGCGAACTGTAGGTACTACCGATGTCACTAACGGTCGACCACTTTTCGACCTTACTACTTAGGACATAAAGGTGAAAAGAGGCAGACCGTCGGTGAAATCGGTAGCACATCTAACGATGTTTAAATTTTAGGTACACACCTCTCGACATTCAAGCAGTACGTCATGATTCTATCAGCTCATTGGTCCGTGAAAAATAATTTGGTTATTAATAGATTTGGAGCTTCACCTTGATGTGTGATCGCGAATTATCTAACACTTGTAATGTACCTATCTGCTTTGTACAAGTACACATTAATTAAGCTCAAAATTGAAAGACCCAGTGATAAAATATTTGATTAAATAAAACCTTTTTGATACTACATCCATATTAATATCATACTACTTTTGTAAAATAATCGCAAAAGGAAAAAAAAATAAAAATGAAATATGACTGGAGTTCTCAGATTTTATTTTACTCATAAAAATTGTGGTTCCAAACAATCTGCGTAAACTTTACATCTGTTCGACAATAAAAAGGTTAATCATGATCTATCAAACTGGCGCGGACTTGTTAAGGACGCAGTTCTGAACAATGACACCGTCATCAAATAATATATTTACTGAGATATCTGTCAGTGTCCATTGTCCACTGACAGTTGTTCTGCAATTTGTCCATATCGCTACTACTAATACTACTTTGCCTTTAGTTGAGTGTATAAATTGTGTATACTTGAATCTTACATTCAAATCCAATACTAACACTCTGTATTTATTTTGCAGAACGTACGTGAGAAACTCCTACACTTATCACCTGAGCGAGATCTTCTACACAATCGTGAACGAATACACGGATTGGGAAAGAACGGTAGAGGTTTGTTTGTCTATAAGCGTAGAGATACTGTTGTCACACTTCTTGAGGCCCTCATGTGACTCCTTCAGAGATGTCTCCTCGTTTTCTTGGAATATTTATTTGAAATCACTAAGCTCACATTCAACATCTTCAACTTTGGAATTCTGTATTGCTTTGATATTTCTCTTGATGATTCTGAAGTAATTACTTAGCCTTTTGACTTGTTGTAAAGAAGTCTTTTTGAACTGAACTAAACTGTAATTTTACTTTCATTTGTAACGTTATTAATTTTCGTTCTAGTAATAAAACATGATTTACTTTTGTTAAGTTATTTTGAACTCTTTTACTTACTATTTTTAACCGACTTCTAGAAGAAAGAGGTTATCAATTCGTCTGAATGTTTTTTTTTTGTGTGAATGTACAGCGATGATTCTGACCCACGTCAGCCGATTACGAAGATTGTTTTTTTTTTGTCAGTTAGAGGAAATCTTATCAAATAATAAAAAAAATTGGGGTGTCGCAAAAAACTTCTGCCGCTAAAGAATTCTTATTCGGCTGCCAAGTTGTGAGCAAACAGTATGTCACCATTGAAACTTCAACAGAACTGGGTCATAAATTAAAAACGCGAAGACGTTGTCTCAAAACTCATGCCAGAAAAGCCAATCGTATATCACTTAACGATATTAGTTGTCAGAAATATGAATTATACTTTGTAGGTTTCAAATAACAAATCCAAACGAATATTAATGCTAAATCTCAAACGGTTGAACCTCAATCTCTCAAAGATTTGATTTTGGATTACTTCTTCAAATATTCGACAGCCCTTGCGAAATTAAATGAGGTAACAATTCCCGAGAAGGTTACGTAGCTATTTTGAATCATACGTTCCAAAGAATATGGGCTGTTATTGTTTGTATTTGAGATCAAGGTCATATTCATAGATTTATCATAATCCCCTGACGTGTTTGGAGCAGTGTGTGTCTTATTTACAGATTGATGTTTCTAACGAACCACATTGAGTCTATTTTCTTTCTTCGAGGCTAAAGTAAAGACAAGCCATTTTAGATCTTAACAACAGAGAATGATAATACTTTTATTGTTTATGCAGATTCAATGAACATAGAAATTTTCCACAGAACCCGATAAACACAAGAGATGCAACGGTATCCGCGTTATCAGATGCTCAATATGTTGCACCTTTAGTTCAAAGTGGGGATCTGTTAAGTGGTGGACCAAAACCAGCTCCAAATGATGAAGATGGACCTCGAAGACCTACGAAGACTTTCTTCTATGTTTTTGATTACCAGACTAAGGACGGATTTTATCCTCAGGTAAGAATATTAAAATCATAATACCTGTCATTTTTTTTTTAAAAGCGCTGACTGGTATGATTATTTATGATTCAAAATTAAAAAAATCAAAAGTCATTTATTCAAATTGGGCTGTAATACTACCTACTCCAATTCTTCAAGTAATTCGATATTTTTTTGGTAACAGGTAATTTTCTGTTCAAGGCCATACAATATTCTCTTCGTAGAAATATATAAAATAATCTTGTTATAATATTATTGTAGCCTACATTTTAACTACGGCAAAAATTGGGACACAATTGCTGTTCTCTCGAGCGTGTCTGAGTTACCACTCATGAGAATCAATTAAGATACCTTCTTGTTATTTCTGGAAGCTTATAAAAAAATATTGCTTTTGGCCTCTATACGAAGAATTCTTGAAATACATATTTACCATGACTTGTATTATTTTATAGACTCATCATACACTCACTAAGGTTATTCAAGGACTTATTGACCGACGATATTTCGCCGTATCATTAATGGAAATTAATGATCCTTGTGTAATTAATATCCTTATCGCTCTTGGTGTAACCTTGTCGATATTTATATAACAAACAGATAATGTTAAAGTTACTTTCAACGCTTTTTCTAAAAAGATATTTTTTTGTCACAATGTTTTTTTAAATTAAAAAAAAAATTGGGTTTTCAAAGTCTTCTTTCACAAATTAATGACGTGGCACACCAATGATTTCTGTTTCGTTTGTATTCATGTTATTGCTGTTTTATAGTTGGACTAGCTTATGCCCGCGGCCTCGCCTGCGTGGAGTTCGGTTATTATCCAACGGGATCATACAACTAGGATAAAAGTATCCTATGTGTTAATCCTGGTTTTAAACTATCTGTGTGCCAAATGTCATACAAATTCGGTTAGTAGTTTTTGCGTGCAATAGTAACAAACATTCCGACATCCATATATCAAAAAGTTTTGCATTTATAATATTATAGTAGGAAGGAAGTAGGATAGGATATGTTATTCTAGGACTGGACGCTGTTAAAGTATTTTAATAATATTTCTTACTTCACTCTTTCTCTTTCTTTTCTTACTTTATTTTCTTCTTTTTTTTCTTTTTTTTTCTTTCTTTCTTTTTCTTTCTTATTTCTTCTTTTCTTTCTTTCTTTTTTTCCCTTCTTTCTTATGAACCGTTTTCTGACAAATACATTGTTGTGACTTTCTCGTTAACTATTAGTTTCTTTATTAATTTATGTTCTAATTTTAATAAACATCAAAGACTTAGAGCTAGATTTAATACTGCCTAGCTATTACGAAATAATTAGATTTTCCAATTCTACAATTAAATAAGACCAAAGTAGAATGATGTAAGTTAATGACTTTCAAGGTAATTAAGGCTACGCTTTACTCAGCCTGAGCCTAAAATGAAGCCGTAAAATCTGGATTACTTCTTTGATATGTGTATAGAAGAATTTATTAAGGCTGCCTTTAGCGCGTAATTATATTTTCTGGATGAAATAATTACAGAACCTGTAATTATTTCGTGTAACTTCTAGAAGGCTGACCACAAATCACCTGTTAATATGATTAGTGATATAAGGGATTACTTTGATGATGTAGATTTGACGTGTGTTTGATTGAGCACCTAGGTTCGTAATTGTGATCTACATTGGCCCACCGGCTTACGCAGGCCTAATACATCATCGGTAACGTAGGTGTGTAACAGCCAATATGACAGTATCGTAATATCACTTTGTAACCGTCTACATGGTGTCGAAGTCCTAATAGGTGATACATAGGTATACAAAAGAAATAATCATCGAACATTTTTGGTGATTAAATTCTGATTTAGCCACAGTGGATTTTACTTTCCGAACAGGATAAGAGAGCCTAGACAAAGTAACATAACATAACATCACGCCTGTAATCCCCGAAGAGTTAGGCAGACGTGTACCCAATGTGTAAACCCGCATTTAGCCAGTTATGTTTTAAGTCCCATGTAATAGGGGGCGAGTCAATTGCCATCAACTGGGCACAAATCCAGACTCCGTCGGTGTTACTGAGAAAATTCCTGATGGAAAAACTTAATAACCCTTTGCCCGACCCGGGAATCGAACCCGTGACCTGTTGCTCATCAGTCACGCTTGCGACCACTCGACCAACGAGGCAGTCTACAAAGTAACATCTTTCAGTAAAAAGTCAAAAATGTATTGAGTTGACCTTAACTGAAAAGAACAATCTAGAATGATATTGGGGAGGCCTTTGAAGCAGTGGGCCATACAAGGAAACTAACAAAAAAAGTCTACAATGTAACATATTTCAATAAAAAGTCAAAAATTTACTGGATGGACCTAAACTACTAAAAAGAACAATCTAGAAGGATATTGGGGAGGCCTTTGAACCAGTGGGACATACAAGGAAACTAACAAAAAATAAATCTACTGAAAAGTTTATATCAACCCTGCTAAAAGTCGCTATAGAAATAGGAAGCGACTAATATGAAACAGAATACTGAAAAGAAAAATTGTATATCAAAAAACACATAACCGGTATCATAAAATGATAGTGTAGTGGGCGTAGTGGCACTACAAAAAGTACTACAGCGCCATCTATGAAACAGACGATGAACTAAACATCGAAAAACATCTAAATCCTACATCGCACAAGTAAAGTTATCCGCGACTTAAGACTATATAGAAGAACCCGACAACAACTGACGGGTAGCCCACCAGACATAACACCCGTCTGGACGGAGGATCCTCACTTTTCTATGGGGGATGAAGAACTTTACGCCCTGTTCCCCATTCCCCCAAACTAGGTTCCGAAATCACAAACACGCACTAAAAAGCAGGAAATAAAGCTCTCAAGAAACGAAAAGGTTAATATTCCTCTCCACGTATCTCCAAAGCCCTATCGTATACACGCGTGTTGATTGTATCTTCTGATTATCTTCCTACGAAACTTTTTAAGGTCGATTGAGGAAAACGGTGTTCGCAACCGATAGATTATCTTGTCACTACTTATGTAACGTGGCTCTGAACAATCCCTACGTAATTCTCGCATGTAACATGTCTGATAATATCTAATGTTATACGTATTATCTTTCTTTGGAGAGGGCGAAAGCTTGTAACAAAAATAAACCCTCGTTTATTCTTATTAGCTGAAACCTTAGTGAAAATCTTTGGATAGATTCTACGAGGTCTTAGAAAGTTCAACGCGTTGTGAACTCGTGTGAAAATGTTTTTTGCTGAGAATCAGCTTAAGCTTTAGCTTTTAGCGTTTGGTTGATTACGTCTTGAAAATTTTTATTTGAATATTGACAAAGAAAAATTCTCGTATACTCTCTCTCGTACTTGTTTAATATATTTTAAAAAGCTCTTCAGATAAAGTTTATTAGATTTTGTAATTGTTTTACTAATGTTAACAACGATTCTCATGACATTCCATTCAATAGGAACTTCACTGAGGTGGAAATAAAATGATTTAAACGGCATTTAGATAATATTGATTTTGAAAATTTCTTTATAAACGAAAAATGTAACGTTTCGTTTAATAAAGTGACAATTACCCTAAGCGTGAATAGGAAAGATGTCATCTATACATAAAACTGTGATATAAAGAAATATTAAGTTAATTAAACTATAAAACATAAAATAACTGCCAATAACCCACACATTTGCGCACACACATGCACAGGCGCACACTCTCTCACACGACATTATTAAACATTAGAATTCTTTTTATTATTTTAATATCAATTTGTTTTTGTAAAAAGGTATTACTCATTTACCTTCTTACCTTGTCAATTATCATACCAACAAATTATGTGTTTTGATTTTAAGTAAACGCAACTTCGGCCCCCAAGATACAGGCGCAGCCTAGTTTGGGGACCTCTGTTTTCTAAATAGATTAAAATTGTACTTGTTACGACTACTCATAGCGCTAAGTTAGGTTAAGAAAATGTTTGTAACAATGGTTTAATAAATTAATTCTTATTCTTATTCTTAAACATGATTCTAATAAACTTGGACGTAGTTCAGTCTTGGTATAAATTCTCTAAAATACACAATTACAAAATGCAAACCACGAACCAACCTAATTAGCACATACCACAAGATAATTCTGTTACCTCATAATATCATAAACTTGCAATTAACCACAATTACGCTCATGTCGAAGGCAGTACACGACATAACCATGCTGCAGGCAATGTGATAGATACAGCTAATAACAACACTATTATAGGTGTATATGTAGGTAATGAAATTGAATAATTAGTTTGTGGAGGTTAGGTAGGCAGTCGCTCCTTCTAAAGGTACTTTAGACAAATGACTCGGACTGCCTCGTTGGTTTAGTGGTCGCAAGCGCGACTACTGAACATGAGGTCCTGGGTTTGATTCCCGGGTCAGGCAGTGTTGTTTGTTCGAAAGAGATATCGCAGCCCTGGAACACAAAGGGCAAAGAAGGAACATGGATGGGTTTTAGTCATTACAAGTCTGACACTCCCTTCCGCTCCGCCCAGAGCGGGGGGGGGGGGGGGTCATTTGCTGATTACCCATCCAAAAAAAAAAAAACGGCAGTGTTGTTGGGTTTTTCCATCAGGAATTTCTCAGTAGCATGATGTCTGGATTTGTGATCGGTTAATGGCAATAGGCTCGCCCCTTATTACATAGACGGGTTTTCAACATAACTGGCGAAATGTGGGTGTAATTAGAAAAGGTTAGCTTTTTGGGGATTACAAGGCGTGATGTTATGACGATAATTAAATAATAATTAATTAATTATATTAATGATGTGGCGACAAGTATTGATGGAGAATACGAATAAAATTAGCTTCGGTTCAGTCTTGAAAAGGACTTAATGGATTTAGTCGCAGACGAATGTCTAAGATGGATGATTTGATATTAGATTGCGTGATTAATAAATCTGACTTATTTCATTATTCGTTAAATTGAATCTATGGACGTAAGTCTCATCTTAAGAGACTTAATCTTAATCCATAAGATTAGTGGATTATTGGACGAATCGGAAGAAGTTGTTAAAGATCGTAACACGTGCTGTTCTGTGATTTTTGATCGACCCTATGTATGTAGGTATACAAGGTATAAACGGACTCTTCACATAGTCAACCAAGCATTCTGTACATCAAACTATGTAACCTTACGCAAAAAATATTGCCAAGAAACGACTTTTTTTTGGGGTTAAAAATCACGTTTTATGGAAAAACTCAATCTTACGCACTCAAAACATTGTACTGATTGATGCATTGAATAGCAATCGGGCCATGGAGGTATTTAAAGTTATAACCTTAAAAACTAGTGTCTAAAAAAAAACTTGTGAAAAAGTTGAAACTTTGACTCCAACATCTCCGTAATTATCTCCGTAGAAGGTTTGGGAACCTTCTACGTTATATATGGTCCAGAACAATAAAAATTATTGCAGTGACGGGGAGAACAAGTGAACTTCGTTAAGATTCTATTTACATATTTTATGTCTTTTAGAATTCTCAACTTCTCCATTAGACTACGTGAACTCCGCTCACTGATGCAGTCAAAAGGTCATCAAGTGCGAATGTTCCAATTCTCAAATGAGAAACTTAAACAGAACGTCATCCTGGATTTTGAAACTAGCATAGTTGTGTTATGTACTAGTATAGTTGTGCCCTTTCTTCGCCGAGCCTAAATACATTCGTTTTTTGCAGAGAATGGGAGCAGTCCACGGCGAGGAGTTACCATATGTCCTGGGAGCTCCACTGGTGGATGGCTTCGGCCATTTTCCTCAGAACTACACCAAGTCTGAAGTCGCTTTGTCTGAGTCCATTATGCTGTTCCTTGCTAACTTTGTGAAGACTGGGTGAGTGTGTCATGAAAATCTGGCTTAAGATTAAATGGAAACCCATTGGAGAGAATGGTTTGTTTCTCACGTTAGCATACTCTACAATCTATGCTTATTATTATAAAAAGGTAAAGTTTAGAGTAATAGAAAAGTATGGAAGAAGAAGACATACTGCGCCGACCCCAAATAAATTGGGATAAGAGCAGGAGAATCATGATGATAATGAGGTAAAGTTTTGTATATTTGTGAGTTTGGATGTACGGGTTAAACTTCGGAACAGCTGATCCGTTTGAAAAAAATATTTTACTAATGGGAAGCTACATTATCTCCGAGTGCCATAGGCTATATCTTAGCGTTCGTGTGGGATAATTTCTAACCATAACGGAAGCGAAGCTACGGACGAAAGCTGGTGGACCTATATTTTGCTTTTTATAATGCAATTGTGAACCAAACCCAAGCTAGTTAGGGCAGACTGCGGACCGGCTGCGGACATTAGACACTGACAGATGCTTCAGGACGTTATCTGACAGAAATCGGTGTCCGGAGCTGCGTTGGCAATTTGTCTGTACCAGTTGAACCGAACATTTTGAGATTGAACCCCATCCGCGTGTTTTATCACCAATTCATTTACTAAAAAGGTTTTGGGTGAGTAGGTACGCACGACGGCCTATTAAGCTGAACAAAACCAGTTTATGCGGATCTCTCGTTGTATAGGAAATTTAAACCAAGCGAGGCCAAGTTATACTGGAAATTTACAACTTCATGTGCCGCCGTGTGTACTATTCATTCTATAAACAAGACTACGAGTGTGAATTACTTTTATTTAGATCAGTCCAAGACATTTTAATCGTATTACTAGGAATGAAACATTACTTGACTTGACTGTCTCATTGGTCTTGTAGTCGCTAACGCGACTGCTGAGAATGGGATCCTAGGTTCGATTCCCAGATAGGGCCAAGTGTTATTGGGTTTTTCCATCAGGAATTTCTCAGTAGCAGCCTTGGAGTCTGGATTTGGGCCAGGTTGATGGCAATAGGCTCGCCCTATTACATTGGACTTACACATAACTGGCGAAAGTATGTACATTCGTACACACACATTTCCCCAGTACACCTCTGCCTAACCCTTCAGGAATTACAAGCGTGATGTTATGTAACATAACTTACTTACGTTACTAACGATCAACACGTGCCAAAGATTAATCTTACAGATTAAATGGCTAGGTTGCCTTGGTTACAATACAAAGTTTTGAACAGCAACCTCTAATATGCGCAAAATTGCTTCTTGCAGACAACGGGACCTCATTCCAACATAATTCCCATTCTTCTTAAGCTCGCAAACCATGAATTTTAATATAGTCATAACTCTAAAATGCAATTTAGAAAATAGGTCAAGTCAAGTTTTCTCTCTGACTCCACCTTCGCAATATCTTCACACCGAGGCAAAGGTGCACAAATCCACGTCACCTTTAATAACATCTAACAATTTGCGAAACATAAGTTCTCTCAAAGCATCACTAATTGCTTCAGTAACGTGAGCCTTATTAATAAGGGAATAAGAACCACTTGATGCCCAAAATGTCTTGTTCTGAACTTCTATTTAATAGCTTCTCAAAGTTTTGGAAACTTACAAAGAAGTATTAACTTTGTGCTTTAGATATTAAGGTTTAAATTACTTTGATGTTCGTCTTTGCCTGTGCTTTTGTACGTCGTTTTACGATAATCTCTCCCTTTAATTATGTGTTTTATATTCCTTTAATTTTTGGGAGTGTTTAATAATTACTGTTATTTAGTGGGGGTTATAATCATTACGGAGGCACTAACTGTTACAGTGAATTTTAGGAGTCCCTGATTTAAGATTACTCGGGGAACTCGTTTAAAATTTTACCTGTTTTATTTCCTAAAACCGCTGTGGAATTTAAACTGGGCGACGGTTTTAGCAGCACTGGAATTTTACTGGATCTAACTAAAGCTTTGCATAGAAAACAAAACGTAGTTTCTATTTTTACAAAATATTTCGTTTAGTTGTGGGTTCTAAAACTTAAATTGTACTGTCCAATTTTTCATAAGATTCGAAATGCGTGTTTTTTTGCATTTTAAATCTTATAAAAGAAAACACTACAATGTTATATTATTACATCGTTTTTGTCTTGCATTTTTTTTGATGTTTTAAACACGTTTAGGTAACGTATCATGAAGTTTAAATGCCTTAGCTTTATTAAATGACATTCACTATTTTTTAAACGGGAAATATGATGCAAAAGTTATTTTTAAAACTAAATACAATAAGAGTTAGTAATGAAGAACGATAGGTATTCGTAACTAAAGAAACTAATAAGTAGTAACAATTTAATCAATAAAGTAATAATAGTGAAAACATACCGGGTGGAAGGGACACCGACCCGAAAACGGTTACCACGTATTCAGTACATCATTCTGAGCCACATAGAATTTTTTTATCGGTTATTATAAAAAAAACAGCGGTTTCCTACAAAAGTGCAATACCTACACGGTCAAAATGTATAGAACAGATGTATTTTTTTTTTGATGTGTGGGGCTCAGAATACTGTTCTGAATACGTCGATGTCCCTTCCACCCTGTATATTACCATATCAAACAACACAAGCATCGCAAAAAAAACAAACAACAAAGTGTAGGAAACTTCACAAAAGTATTTGAGACCTCTCACAAATTCTTAACAAAGATTAAAGAATATTCTCGTTACAGAAACCCGAACGACAACGCGCGACAAGAGTCGCTGCTTCCCGCGTCGAGGGAGAGAAATAAATTCAGGGGGATAAATTGGGAAGAATACGACTCCACACATCAGAAGTATTTGGAAATAGGTGAGTTTTATTATGGTTTTCTATAGTTGTAATATTCTTGACGACATTTGTAGATCTTTGACAGTCGTTAGGGAGTCAGTGGCCCAAAAAGTCTGACAACCAATCTTACCAAGGGTTATCGTATTACCCAGTGCTATATGGGTTGTGGAAGTCAGATAGGCAGTCGCTCCATGTAAAATACTGGTATTCAGCTGCATCCGGTTAGACTGGAAGCCGACCCTAACATAGTTGGGAAAAGGCTAGGCAGTTGATGATGATTTTAGACGACATTGTAAGGAAATTGGCTGATTCATTTGGTTAATTAAAGTGCAAAACAGAGTAGGAAAGTCGTAGTTTGTTTAATGTATACCACACAACGTACTAAATAATAAAGAGGTACTGTGTGCGTGTACTTACGTAAGAGGTAATCTCCAAAACATCTCTTCCGATTTTAACAATTCTTCCGCTGATGAAAAGCTGTTACAAAATTCCATAGTTTTAACTTAAAACACAATGTTTTAAGTTAAAAGGCTAAGTTGAGGCAGGAAGCTGTTTAAAAAAAAGAGTAAAAAATATTTCGTTCTCCAGCGATAAGCGCCTTTTGCCCACAGTTTGTTAAGCGTAAAAGAACAGTGTGATTAATTTCCGCACTAAACTTATAATTAAAAGACAAAAAAGTAGCACTTAAGTCAAAAAAATAAAAGTTAATTTGTTAAAGCCCACGCAGTTAGAAAACTTTGGCTATAAAACGACGTATTCTAAATTATACAATGTGTAAGTTAGAAGTCTGAAACTAAAACTATTTAGGCACATTAGCACAAATAATATTTTCAAAGGAAATAGACATCGTTTTGTTCTAAATGGATATAAAACTCAAACTGTTGATGATTTATGACATTACAGATAAATTCAGACTTTATGTCTGTATTACTTTCATATAAATTAAGTGCCAATCAAAGACACAAATCTTCAAATAACAGTCCAAAAATGAGAATACTACCTTTGAGTCGGGAAAATATAAAAGTAAGGCGTAAATTGAATACATTCAATCAAATATTCACCGCAACGACTGACGGTCATACCCAAGAGGCAATATAACATATAGCGTCCAATACAATACTCCGTAATGATATCTTGTCTACATATTGATTTTTCTTTGCACAGGTATGAAACCTCGCCTCAAAAACCACTACAGAGCGCACCAACTTTCCGTTTGGCTGCGCTTAGTTCCTGAACTCCACAGAGCGGGCATGGAGGATGTGGCAGCGCGCCACAATCTATTCAAAAACCACAACGAGCAGGATCTCTACGAAGGAATCGTCAGACCGGATCCATTGGCGAGAAACATCAACGATAATGACGCAATCAGACGTACAAACGGTTCAGTGTACACCGACACGGCCCTAACGACCGTTGATACGATACTGGCGACGTGCGCCACAATTCTGCCAGGAAGAGATCTGCAAACATTGAACGCTACTGAAAACACTCTGGCTAATTTAGAAGCGGCCGGCTATGCCGCTTATTCGACGGCCTTAAGTGTAACAATAGCGATAGGGTGTTCCCTACTGATTTTGAATGTCCTAATTTTTGCTGGAGTTTATTATCAGAGAGATAAGTCAAGGTCTCGGGGGAAGCAGCAGCGTTTTAACGAGAAACATTTTGAGACAATTTCCGGGAAGCATTCGCATTATCATATGGATCCAACGCATGCGCCGAGCTTAGTCGTAGACGTGGAGAGACAGAATAGGAAGAAGCACATGATGAGTTCAGACCATCTGGCGAGTTTAAACTTCAAGGGACCGCTGGATGTTCCAAAGTCTCCTCCGAGTCCGACTTTAAGTATGGACAACATGATGCTGCCAAGCAAACTCGGAAGCAGAAGCAACAGTTTCAGAATACCTAACGTGAGCTACCCACAGATGGGTTACGCGACTATGCCAAAGAATGTGAGCCAGTTTAATAACTCACCGCCTTTGCAAGAGTTACGGCAACAGAAATTCCAGCCTCCGAACGGATCGACGGCTCAGACCTCCCCGGGGAGGGAGGCGGAGGCGAGGGGGGCGCACGCAACCCTGCGGAGAGGGAAGGCCTCCCTTCACTCCAACCTCCCGCAAGCCGCCATTGACGAAATGAGAGTGTGACAGTTAATCCCATCTGACTCTGCATTACAGGATTAAAAGTGTGTGTGTAATTGTATGGTTGTAAATACTATTGTAATATGAGGGCGTCGAATTTTTTTTAGGAATGTTATCGATTTTCTCCTAAATTGGAATATGATTATCGAATAAAATCAATTGTATCATAGGTATTTGTTTAATTTGAACACATCCTTCAGTAGAATAGCAATTTCTAAGACTACAATTTAAATTCAATAAAACTGAGAAACTGACTTACTGAATAATAATTAAATTGTAGTTTAGTGTGCTTCAACTGAAGTTTTGTTTTTCCCAAGACAAAGGCTACCACGATATATATTTCCGAGCATGACGATTTCATATTCCTTCATCAATATTATTCAATCATCGAAAAACACAGCACCAAATTTAAACCTAGAGATTTCTCCTTCACAAAAATGAACCTTCACTCGATAGTTATAAGAACTGCAGTTAATAGAACCGAAACTCCAATCGACCAATGACGGGCTAATATTGATTAATGACGAGTACTCAGAGCAGTTCATTCAAATGGTTTGCTGAATGCGTTTGAAGCACGTCCTCTATTCATTCGACTTGTTTACGTCCATCAACGTTAAAGGCTTTTAGGTGCATATTTTTCTGAAGCTCATTAGAACTTGGCTTTTACAAATTCGATAGCATCCAACATTAAACACGCCTCCAATTCCTGAGGGAGTACACAGAGACATACACTACTATATGAACATTATTTCGCCGGTAATGTTTAAGTCCCATGTTATAGGGGCGAGCCTATTGCCATTAACAAATTGGTACAAATCCAGACTCCAAGTTAATCATGTTTTTTTTTTATAATAATGGCTTGCGTTTGTCCGCAACGCGCTTGATGTGAAGCGATGATGCGGCCTAGGGTGAAGCACGCCTGCCTAGAAGATACCGATTTGCTCGAACTTTGAATAGATCCAGATTATAATGATCAGGGAACAGAGAAGCAGACAGTGAATTCCACAGACTGGCGGAGAGAATTAATGTGGAAGCATAGCGCTTTGTACTAATAATACTTTGCCTGACCAGGGAATTAAACTAAGGACCTCATGCTCAGTAGTCGCGCTTTCGATCACTCGTCCAACGAGGAAGCCTCAAAGTTATCAGCGACAATAAAATGTCTATCGTTTAGGTAATGCTTACTTATTGGCTGCGTCTAGTGAAGAAGATTCTGTTAATCGTGTTAATATTATTTTTGCAAGTAATAAATAGAGGAAATTATTATAAGTATGCTGATATGTTTTTGCCAGCACTGGATATTAAAAAAGTAAAAATGCGCTAACATTTTTTTCCTCAAAATTATTTTGCTTGTCTCATCATATTAGATTAATGTATGTTCATGATAAATTATTCCTCAAAAGCGAAATTAGTCTGTAACTGGACACTGATTAATTAGCTAAATAGAGACCAAGAAAAGCTAGCTAGCTTTCAGACGTAATCTCTAAAATTAATTGACCGTGGCTTAGACTTTTATGTACATTTTAGGTAATTGAACTTGTAATATTAAGGCCAAACGATTTAGCTCCGCAAGTACTCAAAGTAATAATCAGTTTTGACAATTCATAAAAGTCTTGCTTGGATTTTAGCTAGTTTTATTTCTTGTACTTTAATTGCGAATAAAAATTAATCAATAAAAATAATCCTTAAAACGATGAATGATAAGGGGATATTTTTATTATGAAAACAGGTAGGAATGATTTTTTTTTCTCCTTCGCGTAGTTTCAAAACTTTGTCACTTAGATACAAGGTGTAAACGGACCCTTCACGAAGCCGTAAACAATGCATTCTGTTTTATATTCTGCATTGAATAGTACGGGGGTCGTGGAAGTATTTGTTCAAAGTTATAACATTAAAAACTTAGAAAAAAATAAATTTTGAAAAAGTTGGAACTTTGACCCTCAATAACTCCGGTAACTAGAAGGTTTCCAAGTATGGTCTAGAACAAAAAAAGTATAACAATGACGGGGAAAACAAATATCTTTCGGCTTCGTTAAGGGCACTTTTACACCCTTTATTTCTAACATCCAACTACAAAATTTTGGAATTTACGTTTTTTCTTATTCTTTCGCAGCAGTTATTTTCTAATGAATTTTGTTAGGACCCTCCAAACTTCTGTGGATCCCCACTGGTAGGTAGGAGATGCGATGGTAGAGATGAGTGTGATGGGTTGGACTAGAAGTATTTTTTTAAACGCGTATTACAAAGGCTGGTTCGAGGTGGAGCAGGAGAAGAGTATCTGGAAGGACATGGAGGAGGCCTTTGCCCAGCAGTGGGACTTACAAGGCCATTGAAAAAAATATGAATAAATAAAAAAATAAAAAAATGAATGTAAATGAAAAATGTAAAAAAAATAATAATTCAAAAATGAAAACAAAAATTTTAAAAAAAGTAAAGAAGTTGTAAGTGTAAATGTATGAGTGTAGTGTAATGTAATGTGTGTATGTGTATGTATGCTGAATGTGTATGTGAATGTGAATGTGAATATATGAAAAATGTATGTATATGTGTATATGCATGTGTGTGAATGATTCTATCCTTTAACTTTACTATCAACACAATACCTAACTAACGAGACATCTAATCAGAGATACTAGGAAGTTTTACTTAAACATTTCTCGGGGTTGGGTCGACGATAAACAGGGCAATAAAGATCTTTACGTTACTCCGGGTCATACGTAAACATATATTCCGGTTGCGTCACGGAGAGACATAATATATGGAGTCGGAGGAGTATATTTGATAGCAATGTCTGACGTAAAGTAGTTCAAGCTTCGGGGCTTTAAACTGTAATGTTCGTAAAATTGAATAGTAAATCTTGAAACTAGTTCAGGTAAATATGGAGATATAAAGCTTGTTATATCAACAGGCATAGGCACAAGTATGGAGCTCCAAATGAGGCCAGTTAAAATTTTTGCAAGCGTTTTAGACCGACCGCTGTAATGATTCCTCGCGAAGGTATCAATTTAAATGGAATATTCTGAAGGTTGATTATTGGTTCAATTAGTATCATAATACTTACATGGATTATGGTTATTTTAAAGCAAATAACCTGTGGGATATTGTTAGGACTTTGTGGACGCTTAATGTGGGGCGAGGCGGAGAACTCATTAAAGCGGTCGGTCTATAGTAAGTATTATTGTAATGAAAGTCTCAATGATAATGTCAAACCAGAAGACCATAAGCCAAGCCACGATAACCTGGGTGCTTGGATCAGCGTTAAAAGTGTCTGAATGTAATAATATTCCACAATAATATTCCACAACTATCACACAACGCCGTCTAGTCTCAAGCTAAGCAGAGCTTGTGTTATGAGTACTAGACAACTGATAAACATACTTATATATTTCTAAATACATACATAATAGATAAATTACACCCAGACACAGAACAAATGATCATGCTCATCACACAAACATTTGTCCTGGGTGGGAATCGAACCCACGACCTCCGGCATAGCAGTCAGAGTCACTGACCACTAGACCAACAGGCCAGTCAATGTAAAGACGAGATGAAAGTGTATAGAAGAAACGTAAGTATGAAGCAAAAAGGTAATTAATATCTTAGTGTGATAAGTATAGTACAGATATGGTGCTTAATACATCTGCCTTATTTATAAACATTAACAAGTTTGCTGCGTCAATGGTTGAGTGGTCGTATGCGCGACTGCTGAGCATGTGGTCCTGAGCTCGATTCCCGGGACGGGCAAGTTGTTATTGTTAGGTTTTTCCATCGAGAATTTGTCAGTAGCAGCCACGGAGTCTAGATTTGTGCCCGGTTGATGGCAATAGGCTCGCCACCTATTACATACTACTTAAACATAACTGGCGAAATGTGTGTACCATTAGGTACACCTCTGCCTACCCTTCGGTTATTACAAGCGTGATGTTGTGTTATGTTAAGTTTAACAAAAAAACGATTTTATTTCATTTCCCTGAAACATAAAAACCACACAATAATAAGACCAGTTACAAGTATCGTACACTTCATAATAATTGTTTGCCTGCGTACTTAAATCTTCGGCCTACACAGAGTCGCTTAGTGGATTACTGCCCACTGCCTCTCGCAAAGAGGAGGCTCTGAGTAGGAGGAATAATGTGGACTGATAATGTTATACGGTACTTAAATCATTGTCGTGTACTTAATTTTTCTTTTTACGCTCTTGATTGACTAATCAAGCAAGTGGCCAGCTATATCTTATCTTTAGTATATGCGAAACCTGAATATAGTTTGTTCAGAATAAGTAACTGAATCGATTCCAATCATTTTTAAACCATGTTATATTTTGTCCCAAAAATATTTAAAAAAAGTTACAAGTTGGACACTGAGCGACACTAAGTAATTATCGAAATAATTTAGGTTCCTACTGCCAAATTATTATTATCAATGAGCTCAAGACGACGCTGGAGGCGCGCGCGTGGACTCGCTTCGTGGTAACCACGTTTTTGCGCGGACAACCAGGTAACAAAACAAGCTTATAACTTTGTGATTTTTCATGATACAGTTTTTAAATTTTGTACATAGATTCTTTACATAAAAATACTAGACACGTGTTTCAGGTTTCGCATATACTAAAACTAAGGTTGTAGATGCGAATGTTTCGGATTTGGATTGAATTGAGCACATAAAAAGTTTACAACCTGGATATACACGAAGCATGCTTTTTATCCCGGTAGTATGATCCCGTAGGGCAAACACCGAACTTCACGCGGCCGAAGCCGCGGGTGGAAGCTATGTGCCGTACTATAAACATCACACGCGCGTTTTCATTTCAGAGTCAAAACTGAAAAAACTGATGTGGCTATAAAATTTTACTAGCACTCATTTTTTGAAACTGGAACACAGGTATGTAGCTTGGTGGCAGAAAAAGGTATGCTGGTTTAGCTTCTGTAGACCTCTAAGCTGTACTCATCATGATCACATCATCATGTCAGTCAAAATACATCTAATACTGGACATTGACTGTAATCCGCCAATGGGTACGCAGAGGTGTACCTAATATACACCCACATTTCGCCAGTTATACTTAAATCCCATGAAATGGGGGCGAGCCTATTGCCATCAACCGGGCACAAAAATCTTTGGCTGCTACTGAGAAAATCTAGACGGAAAAACCCAATACAGTTTACCAGACCTGACAATCGATCCCAAGACCTCTGGCTCAGCAGTCACGCTTGCGACAACTAGACCAACGAGGCGAACTCTCTGTCCTATCTATAAAATGAAACAATATATTATATTCAAGTCTCTCTCTCTTTCAACGTACTGTTTTTAGTAACAATAGGGTAGTTGACAAACCAATCAATTGACATACTTTTTAAGAGCTGTCAAAACGTGATTCCCCCTTATATTTTGAAAGGAAAAAGCACGCTATGACGTCACTATTTAATCAACTCAAAGACTCAACTATTTATTGATTTCAAAGCAACTAAAATCTAATTTTGCAATTAATTGAAAATTAACCGGGTTTGCCTAAAATGAAGGTAGTTCTAAAATGAAGTAATTTTTTAGAGAAGTTGTGTCTTGGAATTATTGTTTAATGGTGTCAACTACCCAATTGTGTGCTGGCGAGTTACTAATACTAGTTTAATACCTAATTGTTAAGTCGATTGAATGAAAAGGTCACTTTCATATCTGTAGATTAGGAAAGGACTCTTGACCTGTCACTAAAAATATGGCTAAGTTATTGTTTCGGGTTATTTGACGAAAATATATCTTGGCCAAGTTTCTTCTATCACTACCACTACACATCACGCCTGTAATCCCCGAAGGGTTCCAGAAGTGTAGCTAATAGTACATCTACATTTTACCAGTTGTTTTTTTAAGTCCCATGCAATAGGGGGTGAGCCTTTTGCAATCAACCGGTCACAGATCCATAACTACGTGGCTGCTACTGAGAGATTCCTGTCGGAAAAGCCCAATAATAAACTAGACTAAAGAGGCAGTTTCTTCTACCATTGAAATGAGACTAGTTATGGTTATTTAACAGCGAGCACAAAGTCAATTAAAGTGAAATGTGGAGGTTAGTGTTGGTAATAATAGTAAAGAGACAAAAGAAATAATAATTCGAAAGTATTTCAAATTATTATTATTTAAAAAAAATAGTAAGTTTTTGAGTTGTAATTTTGTCTGATGAAACAAAGCAAATGCCTCGAGCTTCGCGTAAATTATATAGGTCTCGTTTCGCTTGTTTTGTCTTTTCTACACACTATGTCTATATTTCGAATCCAACTTTCCTCTCGCAGGTCTGCTGGAAGAAATTTCTTATGAAATAAGCGGTACCTTTGTGCTCTTTCTCTTATCTTAATGCAATGTCCTGTTAGTATTGTTTATGTGTACATAAATAAATAAATATTTTGTTCGTAGTATTAGCAAGTACTTTGAAAAAAACCTAAGATGGAAAAACAAACTTTGATAATGATATTGGTAATGCGTCAAATTGACAATAAACCTGACCTTAAAGATCATTCACATACATCTTATGTCACACAAAAAACAACACACAAACATTAAAACGTACAAAAAATATAAGAGCAACTACACCACAAGAGCTGTACAAGAAATATGTATAATAAATACCGATATTATCGTTCCGAGGCGTATTTCTATCCCTCAAGCCGTAAAAACGTTCGCTGTCGGTGACTTTATTGGCGATTTACAAAGATTAATAAAATAGTTCGGTAAATACATAACATAGAAAGTACCTACAGAAGGTCAATTTCAAAAAAACAACTAAAGACAAACACACGCATACACAGGCGTACACGTAGATAAATACGCACGACGATCAATCAAGCGAATCAAAGCAAGCTACGCTAATCTCTCAGTGTACGGGAAGCCCAGTCGAAGCGAGGTCAGGTTATACTGGATATGTATAGCTTGATGTGCCGCCGTGTGTACGTCATTCTCAGCAGCATTATTTTCAACCAAATAAATGGATTCAAAATGAAATTTCGGTAAAGAACTTTTGTTACCGACACAGCTTGCAGAAGTAGGAAGCTGAAGTGGCAGTGCCCTGGCCATGTCTGTCGAAAGATCAATAGACGGTGTAGCAGACGAATCCTGCAGAGGCCGCGTATCGTGAATCACCCCCAGCTAGATGGAACTACGAAAAATGCCTGAGTCAGTGTAGTAGATGCGGAAGACGTAGGACTCTGTCTTACTCTGGCACGGCTTAGGAGTGGTCTATGTCCAGTTTTGGACCAAGTGGATTAATTGTAATTTTATAAACTAGTTTTTAACTATTGTCTTTTGAGTTTGGTTCTATAACATCTTGTTGTAATAGCTTGCGCTCGCTATACGTGAAGCTTATCTAAGTACGTGTGTGTTTTAGCTCGTGATATGGATCTAACCTTCTGTTTGCCGATTTTTTGTCCACAGACTCGAGAAGTTTTACTATAATGTGCTTACTTACGGGCGTGTGTATAACTGCTGTAGAAACATTGGAACTGGCTGATATAGCGGTATGTTTAATCAAATAAATGGACTCCGAAGGAAAAGGACATTTATCGTATATCGGCCTTGTAGGTTGATACTACTGTGCAATCAGTTCGAACTTTCTTTTTCTTAAAATCAGAGCTAAGTGTTTTTCCTCTGGTGTTATTTGGTTCATCTGCAATCCCTTTTTTGAATGCAGTAGTTGAATGTTTTTACATAAACAGCCTAATATGTTGTGATTGGTACGATTTAGGTATTGTTGTGTGTGTGTATGATGTCTGATTGATGTAACATGTCTTTTGGTTCTATGTAGGATCGGTTTGCTTCAACGTTTTGAGGATAGTGATCAAGAAATAAATTGAAACTCTTTTTTGACAATACCATTTACCAGATACAAATCACCATGTTGCTCACATTAACTCGAAAGCCATAATTTAACACTGCACAATAAACCCGACAAATTAATTTTAATCCCCAATATCCTAGCTGCATAATAAAAAAATCTTATACTTATGTTTATCTGAGTAACATTACGCCTATTACTGAAAAGAGTGCCGAGTCCAGGCAAAGGTGGTACGTACATAATTATTATGTGTAGACCCGAGGACCATATCGAGAAAAAGTGCCTTTCCATGGCTACAAAAAAGAGAGGGAGAGATAGACCGCAAACAACCTGGATGACAAATGTCCCGAAGGTCATGCAAAAGCTTGGCTTTACGGATGATGATACCAGTGAAGTGAATAGCGCCGCAGGATTAAGAAAGCCGACCCCGCGTAACGGGAAGAGGCGAGGGCAAAGAAGAAGTTTACCAAAAATACATTATGTAACTATTTACATCGTAAGAACACATGACTATTATAATTTTCTTCCAAACCCTTAACATCACAACCGTCACAAACCCACCCATCTGCGAATATTAATAAACACACTACAACAAGCCCGATATCATACATACGTTTATATATTTCCTTTATTTATCTAACACTTTGGTTCTCAAAGTTTTGTACGCACCTAACAGATTTTGAATAACTGTACCACAACTGAGAATTGATCTTTAAATGTTTCGTATTTCTACACAGACTTTCAACTGTATTAAATTGTATTGTTTGACTAGCGACCCGCCCCGACTTCGCACTGGTGCAATATATATATATATATATATAAAACTTCTTCTTGCATCATCATCATCATCATCATTTCAGCCGAAAGACGTCCACTGCTGGACATAGGCCTCCCCCAAGTGTCGCCACATTGACCGGTCCCGTGCGACTCGCATCCAGCGGATCCCTGCAGCCTTCACCAGGTCATCGGTCCACCTAGTGGGAGGCCTTCCAACGCAGCGTCTTCCGGTTCGCGGTCGCCACTCCAGAACTTTTCGGCCCCATCGGCCATCCGTTCTGCGAGAAATGTGCCCTGCCCACTGCCACTTCAGTTTGGCTATTCTTCGGGCTACGTCGGTTACCTTGGTTCTCTTGCGGATGTCCTCATTTCTGATTTTATCACGCAAAGAAACTCCGAGCATAGCCCTCTCCATTGCCCTTTGGGTGACTTTAAGCCTTCTGATAAGGCCCATTGTGAGCGACCATGTTTCGGTCCCGTAAGTAATCACTGGCAACACATAGGGTCATAGACTTTCGTCTTGAGACACTGCGGTAAGTTGGACGAGAAGATACCACGCAACTTCCCGAACGCTGCCCAGCCGAGTCGGATTCGACGATTGACCTCTTTCTCGAAGTTAGACCTACCTAACTGGATCGTTTGTCCAAGGTAGACATAATCGTCTACAACTTCGAGTGTAGAGTCTCCGATCTTGATAGGAGTGGGTGTTACATGGTTATTCAACATGATTTTGGTTTTGTCCATGTTCATTTTAAGACCCACTCTTTCGGAAGCTCTACTAAGGTCATCGAGCATTGTACTGAGGTCCTCCATGGTCTCAGCCATGACCACTATATCGTCGGCAAATCGAAGGTGAGATATGTACTCGCCATTGACGTTGATGCCTAGCCCTCTCCAGTCCAGAACCTTGAAGATATCCTCCAGTGCAGCGGTGAACAGTTTCGGAGATATGACGTCTCCCTGTCTCACACCTCGCTGCAGAAGAATAGGTTCCGAGGTCTGGTCCTGAAGTCGGACTGACATGGTGGCGTTTTTGTACAAACACTTCAGCACCTCGATGTACCGATAGTCGATTTGGCACCGTTGGAGAGACTGCAGTACAGCCCAAGTCTCGATCGAATCGAAGGCTTTCTCGTAGTCCACAAACGCTAAGCAGAGAGGCAGGTTATACTCTTCGGTCTTCTGTATAACCTGCCGCAGCGTATGTATGTGGTCTACGGTGCTAAAGCCTTTTCGGAATCCGGCTTGTTCAGGAGGCTGAAAATCGTCAAACCTGCGCGCGAGACGATTCGTGATGACTCTTGAGAACAACTTGTAGACATGGCTTAGAAGTGAGATGGGCCTGTAGTTCTTCAGTCGGGCATTGTCGCCCTTTTTGAAGAAGAGTACCACCACACCCCTGCACCATGCCTGCGGCGTTTTCCCCTCGAGTATGACGGAATCAAACAACTTCTGAAGGGCTTTAAGTACCGGTTTTCCACCCGCCTTCAGGAGTTCGGCCGTAATTCCGTCATCACCCGGTGCCTTGTTGTTTTTAAGTTGTTTAAGAGCCATCCTAATCTCGTACAGGCTGACATCCGGAATGTCTTCGGTATAATGTCGGGTCAGTCTAGCTCTTGGGTCGTTAGCTAGAGTTGCAACGGGATTACTGATTGAAGTGTACAACTGCCCATAAAAACTCTCGATCTCCCTCAGCAGCTCTGGTTTGGCGGATACGATCCTGCCATCGTCGGTCTTCAGTTTCGTGAGCTGGCTCTGCCCAATAGCCAGATCTCTTGAAAATACCTTGGAGCCTTTATTCCGCTCAATAGCGTCTTTAATACGCTCGGTATTAAAGCGGCGGAGGTCGCTCTTCAAGGATTTAGAGATCCGTCTATTGAGCTGCCGGTACTTCCACGTCTCGTCTGAAGACTGCAGGATCATCTCACGCCGCTCCTTCATGAGCTCGAGAGTATGATCAGAGAGTTTTTTGTTATGTGCACGACGTGTCTTGAAAAACTTAGACCCAGTCGTATGGACAGTTTCCACGAACCCATCGTTGTATTCGTCCACTGAGCTTCCTAGGCACTCGAAACGATTCTGGAGTTCAAGCTGAAAGCTCTCGGGGTTTTGGATCTGGATCTGTGCTGGACGGAGTGTAGACTTCACCAGTCGAGACCTTTCAAGCTTTATATTGATGTTCAATATGCCTCTTACCATGCGGTGATCGCTCCCGGTTTTCACCGAATTGATCACAGAGACATCATTGAACATTTGCTTCTTGGTTGACATGATGAAGTCAATCTCATTTTTAGTTGCACCATCGGGACTCTGCCAGGTCCACTTCCTGTGCTCGCGCTTTTTGAAGAAGGAGTTCATCATATAGAGGCCCTCCTTCTCCATAAAGCTAGCCAGTTGGTGACCCCGGTGGTTCCGACGTCCACACCCAAATTGCCCCACCTGCAGCTCATCCCCGTCTCGTTTGCCCAGTTTCGCGTTGAAGTCCCCCATGACAACGGTGAAGTGAGTTTTGAAACCATGCAGGGCTTTAGAGATATCCTCATACATGGTCTCCACTTCGTCGTCGGGGTGTGCCGAGGTCGGGGCGTAGACCTGTATGACCTTCAGCAAATATCTTGAGGATATTCTGAGTATAAGGTACGCCACCCTGGTCGACACACTCTCGATCTTCACCACGTTATTCACGAGGGACTTGTGGACGATAAACCCAACACCACCCTGGGACTGCCGGTCACCCTCTCGGAAATAGAGCAGATTGCCGGATTTCAGGATTATCGTGTCCTCACCCTCTCTTCGGACTTCAGATAATCCCACAATACTCCATCGCAGCCTGCTCAATTCCTCTTCGAGTTCCGTTATCTTCTCGTCGGTCCGGAGTGTACGCGTGTTATATGTTGCCAGGTCAAGTCGTCGGTATTGGCAGCCTGATCCCTTCCGGACATTCTTCGCACCCCTTGCCACGCCGTAACCTCGACCACTACCATAGTCGAGGGTAGACGGGCTGCCGGGTACTAGGGGCCATTTTTTTCTTGTGCTCGTCATTTAGGGGGGTTTTGCCATAATCGCCACGCTTGGCAGGCGGGTTGGCGATCGCAGTATGGTTGTTATAAAACACAGAGAACGCTGCTGCCCATTCTCCGGTAAGTCCCTTAGTCGCCTCTTACGACACCCACGGGAAGATATGGGATGGTGCTATTCTTTTCGTCCGGACACCATACAGAACATTCTTCTTGCATCACAATCTATCTATTACTGAAAACCGCATCGAAATCCGTTGCGTAGTTTTAAAGATCTAAGCATACATAGGGATAGCCAGCGGGAAGCGACTTTGTTTTATACTATGTAGTGATTTGAATTTGAATTGAAATAAGATTTTTGCTAGCCGTTGGTTTTTGTCAATCGAATACATACTTATTTTAACTTTTCTGTCATCGTTATCGTGTGTCATAGCTGATATAATGTTATTTTACATAAGCTCACAGGTGTGCAAGCTATTTTGTTTTGTTTTTTTTTTTAAATTTAAATATGTGCTACAAATTAGCGGAATAGAGCCTCATGATAAAGAAAGCCGATCCACGGAAAAGAAAGCCCAATAATGGAGAAGACTGTAATTCAAAATCTACGTAAGTTACGTGATATTTAAAACAAGAATACATGAAAAGAAACATTTGAGAACCACTGATCCAATACATAGAGGGAACCGTATTTTATGCTTTATCAAAATACGAGGAACTTGCGCAAATATTGCTAAGGGGCTTAATTTCATACGGAGGTATTATTTGCTAGCAAGTTAATATTAGTTGGTAATAGATTAAACACTCATTGACTGAGATGGGAATGCTAAGGGGGATGTGTGGTGTTACGCGAATGGATAAAAAAGAAATGAGTACATAAGAGGAAGTCTGAAAGTGGCGGCGGTGACTAAAAAGTTTTGTGGTGGTCGGTTGTAGTTGTAGATGAAAATAAAGTGAGGAAAGTTTTAAGTATGAACTTGGATGGGTATAGGAGTAGAGAAAGACCAAATAAGCGATGGATGGACTTTGTGAAGGATATGGCAATAAAAGAGGTGTCTGATGAGATGACGAGTAAAAGAGAAGTGTGGAAGAAGAAGACATGCTGCGCCGACCCCAAATGAATGGGATAAGGGCAGGAGAATTATGTGCTGAAATAGTATCTAATTGGTGATAAATCGTAATACTAAAATTTAAGGAAGAGTGAATCTTTTATGCCATTACAGATGAAGTGAGAGCTAATACATTCATTAATCAATAAAGAAGACAAATTAATAACATCATGAGAAAAATCAATTAAAAAAGTGAACCCGTTGGCGGTTTCATGGACGAAGAAAATTCAATGGATTGAGAAGAGCGACCAACCTCTTTTGTTCCATTATGGCGTGATAACGCCACAAGACTCACAAGTATTGATAATGAAGCCATATTTACTTTCGCAGCATTTTTTAGGTTTGTAGAAATGTAGAAACAAGTTCAACATAAAATCGCCAGACAGTGGACCTTTTTTAATTTTAAACGTTGCACTGAAACAACTAAAAAAAAATATAAATACTGATATTATAAACTTAACTGTCGATATCAAAAGTACCTATAACACAATAACACAAAGAGAACAAACCAACACAATAAACAAAGCCAACCAAACTCTACGGTTGGTATGTTTGGTAAAAGGGATTCCACGTATCGCATACCAAAGGTATATATAAAGGTATATTAATACAACATATATATATATATATATCATAGGTACAGAAGTTCGGTTTTATACCATGACGGAGAATGCATGCACAATTGCACATAGACACGCTTCAGATATACCGAGTTCAAGTGTATTGTGGCTGGCATTCGATTAGACCTTCCACTGCGTTGATAATATTTAAAACTAGTTATGCCCCGCGACCTACGTCCGCGGGAAATGATTATAAAAATATTACTTTCCTATTTGAATCGAATTTTGTTAATAATTTCAATGGTTTAATTTTTTTTTGCACGGAACTCTAATTCTTTTATAAAATAAAAGTAGTCTATGTTAATCCTTATAACGTCAGCTATATACCAGTAAAAGTATACCTACGCCAATGAAAATCGGTCCAGCCATTTTGGAGATTAAACGGAACAAAAAGACAGAAAAAGACAAAAATTAAAAAAAAAATCTTTTTGTTACAAGTATCGTATACTTTCACATGCAATCGGCAAAAAGCTGTTATTTTGACATAATTAATTTGTATAGATAACTTAAAATAATGGGTGTAAAAGTACCGTTAACGAAGCCACAAGGCACTTTGTTCTAGCCCATACCTTGCTTGGGAACCTTCTTGTGACGGAGATATTGCGAGTCAAAGTTCTAACTTTTTCACAAGTTTTTTCAACTTTACTTTAAATACCTCCACGACCCCCTCACTATTCAATGCATCCATCAGCTCAGGTTTTTGACTGCGTTTCATTGAGTCCTATCGCAAAAAGTTATTAAGTATGCCCAGCAATAATTTTTGCATAGACTTACCTAGTTTGATGTACAGAATGCTTGGTTGACGGCTTCGTGAAGGGTCCGTTTACACCTTGTATTGTTGCTTCAGAACTTTGTCACGTCAAAGGGGCCGTTGATAGCAGAGGACGTATGTTTTAAGGCACAAAGGACAGAATAGAAAGTAAAACGTAGTTTGTGGCAGAACTCCGCGACCACCCACATCCATAATCTGCTGCCGTTCCTTCAAGGTTATACGATGTTGGAGTTTTTTCTTTCCACTTGGATTCGGTGAGAGGGAAGAGATCGCCTTACGTATGCACCTATGTGGGCATGCGCCTGTATTCTTTAATCGTGTGGAGTCGACGTTCTGCATCTATCTATTCCGTGACAGATATCCGCGGTTAATAAAAACCTTCGCGCCTCAGGCTGTTTTTATGCTTTCGTTCTGCGGTACTGTATCATACTTTTATTTGAAAGACCGTAAATACACAATCGACTTGTAAGTTCCCACTGCTGGGACGAAGACCTCCTCTGTTTGAGAGGGAATCAGCTGTAAGTTGTAATCCAACACGTGGGCTCAGTGACGTTTGGTGCACGTCACACAATGTGTACATAAAATGTAAGGTAATTACCTTACATTTTTACATAATAAATTTGTTTTACTTGGTTCATTCAAAAACACGATATCAAAATATACGTCGTTGTAATACATTAACCTCGATTTGATATAAAGTAAACCGTATTGATCGAACATTTGTGTACATTGTTAACCCAATCTGTCAACGGTGTTCACTGTGCAGACAATACAGGAAAACGACGTAAAGAAACTCGTGCCTCATAACAAATTGAGCATTTTATTAGATTAAGTAGGTAGTAGAATCATCTGAAAATGGCAATGACTATTGTTACACTTTTAAGAGAAAAAAGAATTAAGATTGAACGGATGTAACGGGTGTTAGTAAGCTAAGGTTAAAAAAATAAAATTAAGTTAAATTTTTGGCCATGTCTGCCGTGTGCCCGACGAGCTGGATAGAACCAATGACCAGTGATCCACATTGGCCCTGGATCGAACAATTTGGAAGTCATGGGGAGAGGCCTTTTCCAGTAGTGGGATGACATAGGCTAACAGTAACAGTAATTTTAGTTTTACCAATGTAAATATTCGTATGTCGCGTCTAGCGGCGGATATGTCCTGAACCATGCTATTTTTATTCAACAACTTTGTGCCTACCGTATCCTACGAATTGATGGTTGCTCACAAAATATGCAAACAGAAGTGGCAATGGGCTGGCCATATTAGCCTAAGAACTGATAATCGTTCGGTTAGACGTTTTCTTGAGTAGAGACCGCGAATCGGCAAGCATAAGGTGGGATGGTGGAGCGATGATCTCCGCAGGGTGACTGTTAGCTGGATGAGAGTTGCCGAAAATCGAGCTGAGTGGCGTGTAATAGGAGAGATCTTTTTCCAGCAGTAGGTTGCTGTATGCTAATGAAGACAGAAGGCGTGACCAAGACCTCATGAAGGTGACATCAGAGTGATTTCGGAAGGCGAACCGGGTGTTGTGGCGCAGCGAGAGGCGCCAATGGTCAAGTAGTGAATCGGCGAAATTCGATGGTGTGAAAAGTGATTGAACAAAAATCAAAACAGCAATCAAATAATCAGTGGTAAGTCTAGTAAAAAGTAAAATATAGCAGTGTACTAAATAAATAACTTGGGAAAACTAAACAATACATACACGTACGTATACATTAAATAAATGTAAAATATCGAGTAAAATCGCCTAAACTTTGCAGTTAATTACAGAAGAATCCTACAAATAGGCTTAACTTTCTATTAATACTTGTAACATGAGATCCAATCGATTTTCACTCAAGCCGAGTTACTTACTGCCCCTTAAATCTAAAACTTCTCCATAAAATACTTGAACATGTTTAATCCGATGCCAAAAATTAAGTTTCCTAAGCCATTACGTTCATATACTTAGCTAAGAGTTCCCTTTTTTGGCAGAATTCTTCAGCTTTATTGGGCTATTCAAACGCCCTTAGGAGTAACTCAAAAAGTTCGGCGAAGCAAAGAAAACTTACGAGTTACTTGAACGGGCAAAACGTTCTATAATAATGTTTCATATTTTATTTGGTAAGTGCAGAAATATTGGGTGAAGCCAATATATTTTTTTGGGTACTTTATTTTATGTCATGTAGTAACTTTTTAACTTTGAATTGAAGGGGAGTTTTTCTATCAAGCCTTTTTTCTGTTCAGTGAATAAATTCGCTAGAGTTATTCTGAAGATGTGTTTGTGCACGGTATAGGCCATTTCAGATTGTGGTTATGATGTAAGTGTGTTCAGTTACGAGCACTAATAGGTTTGCATTTTAACAAGTACAACTTTAGACATGACCTACTTCGTAGTGGAATGGGTCTCAAATTATTATTAAAATTACAATCACTACAGTAGGGGAAATTTTTAGTGATCGCTCTTTTCGTGATTTATATTGATTGATTAGATGCAAAGAATCATAATTGAATTGGTCATTAGTTGGCAAGATATAATAATTATGTACCATTTTTGGGAAGCAGGTCAATGGGCAAAAATTACCAGTCAGTGGATACCAAATAGCACTAAACTACAACGCGGCAGGCCCAGAAGGAGATGGTGGGATGAGCTGGACTCTTTCGCAAAGGATTGGCCTACAATCGCATTGTATCGCGAAATTTGGAAGGAGGGAAGGGAGGCCTTTGCCCTGCAATGAGACAATATAGGATTAGATAATATCTAAGCATAGGAACTTTCTACCAGGCAAGATTTGGGTGATGCAGAGACAAACTGAGTTTTTATGCACTCTAGTGAAACGTTGAATAGGTATAGACTTCTCGATAAACTTTCCACCACGATTTGCTCATAGATTTATGATCGTCGTTCGTTATTATTATGACAGCCCTCTGATCCGTATTCCTCAATGGAATCTCGGCATCATCCTGTAATCCCTTTTTCGCATTAAAAGACACGCACAGTTCGTGGGACGGGTTTTCTTTTAAGGGATCCTCGTGACTTGGATTAAGGATGAACTACTACAAATACATTAAATTCTCGAACTTTCCTTGTTTGTGCTGCGCTTAGCTCTCGTTTTGGTATAATCTGGCAATTTTGGGTCGCAAAATTATTGGGATATTAAATGTTTATTGGCGCATAGAATTCAGTTCACTCATCTAATTTTGTAGTTTCATTTGACCCACTTGGTTTTGAAACAGTTTGGGCTATGAGGTCGTAGTTGACATCGAGTCTTTCAGGATATCGCTAAGCGGTGGATCACGTGACAAAGGGCTGGTTTTTTAGGTTCATCATCAGCTTACAGCAGTCTACTTCAGGACATAGGCCTCCTCAATCGCACGCCACCAGTATTGCAATAAAACGTGGCAATGCTGCAACACTCTTTTGGAAATTTTTCTTGTTGACGCTGATGGTAATGAATTTTTGATGCCAAATGAGCTGCCATTTTCATGACCTTATTGCTATTTCTTAATTTATTTATTTTATAAAAGTTAGTTAATACCTACTTGTGCTTGTTATACTTATTATTATTATTATTTTGTAATTAACTGGAAATTAAAAATGTATTAACATACAGACATAGCTATAGGGTGGAATTTTTCAACGCCACCTGGAGTGAAAGTACTCTAAATATTGGAGATAGAAAATTTAACTTAAAGGAAACATTCCTTTATTTTTAAAAAGAAATAAATCTGCATTCAAAGATTTTCGAAAACTCGCTTGCCACACTCGGGAATCGGCTAAATTCCAAAAAAATAACACCCTGTACTTTTATGGCATCAATCGATAGGTTCAATCATAAGGATCAAATCTCTCTAGCAAACATGATAAATTAAATGAAAGGAAAACCATGAAATTAAATATATACAGATATTTGAGCAAATCTTTGAGATAATACCAGTATGTAAAATGTTCATTGTTGCATAGAATATATAGTTGCATTTTCGCAGTTAGATTTTATTATTACCGGTGTTTAATTTGTACTCATATAATCAGGTTTGCAACGAGCTCCTATTTAAAATAAAATTTAATTTATCTTTGCGATTTATCTTCTAATTTAGATTTCAACGGGCTATTTAATTGGCTCTAGTGGCACTTTATTATGTTCGGTTAATTTATGGTTTTAATTTAATCTAAATTTGAATATTAATTTGGTTATAGTTTGTAAAGTAATTGTATTTAATAATTGAACAACAATGTCAAACTTTGCATAGCAGAAATTAAACGAGTGTGAGCAGTTTTTGTGGGTCAACATTACAAAATACTCCAAAAAGCCACGTTATTTTTTAAACGTTGCCTCACAGAAGGATTCTTTTCTTTTCTCGTGGGTACTTTCTAGGGTTATTCTAAAAAAAAGTAAAACAAAAGTTCCCGACCAGTTTATTCACTTCATCATACCAACTATTTATAAGAAGCGTAGAAGTCTACAAATAACATAATATCACGCTAGTAATCAGCGAAGGTTTAGGCCGAAGTGTACCTAAACGTACATTTCACCAGTTATGTTTAAGTCCCATAAATAATAGAGGGCGAGCCAAGACAAGAAAAAAATCCAGACTTCGTGGCTGCTACTGAGAAATTCCTGATGAAAAACCCGAATAACAATTTGCCCGACCCCGGAATCGAACGCAAGACCTCATGCTCAGCAGTCGCGATTGTGACCACTGAACCAACGTAGAAGTCTATTTCCCTAAAAATTTCTGAGATTTGATGAAAAGTTGTTCTAATCTTATTGACAAAACAGAGGTTTCCACCTACATAAATGTAAAAAGTCTATCTGTATTGAACAAAACAGAACTTTATAGCTCCATCGAGAACAATAAGCCAGAGTCAACAAACAAAAACCCCGACACAAACAACCAAACTAGACAAGAACATTCTAGAATAAAACTATCTGCGGTCTAATTCATCGCGCACGATTAGCCAGCAAATGTGACCACCATTACCCATAGCCCCATCTATAAAACTGTCACCGCTTCAAGCGGATTTTACTAAACACACATAGCAAACAGCACAAATGTTAAACATAAATATTGGGCCCCTGTAAATCTAGGTTACATTCACAATAAAAGCCAGACTCCTGGGCGTCGTAAATTCGCCAGTCAAAATTTAGTCTGCATAAGTGAAATTTAGAAATAATGGATGAGGACAGCTTTGGTATGGAAGAAGATCCAAATGTTGTGCATAATAAGACGCTTCCAAGGTTTTACGGCACTTATGAAGCTGTAAAAGAAAAGGCATATAATTGGCTGACTCGAAGAAATTATATTACGGAACTTGTAGAATATGACTTCTTGGAAACCAAGGTTGTAAATGACAATCCAACTTCAAAGTGAAGTATTTCAGACTTAATATAAGGTAGGTTATATTTCATAAAACACAAATAAAACAAATTCCATATTTGATTAGTTTTCCAGTAAGTAGCCTGTTTTTTCAACATCGGGTGTACCTTGTACTTAAAGTTCAGTTAACACCATTCAAGCAACTCTAAAAATATAATCTGGAAATTAATATCCAGATTAATTTTCACAATTGCTTCGGGATATGGAAGTGTTTCATTGAATATTACCGGGTACTAACCGATTCTGTTCGATATCAGATTTTCTATCGTTTCCCCGACAATCCAATTATTTTATAATTATAATTTCAATGAGGTGTTACCATCTTCGGAATATTTTATGTGGGAAGTCGTCGATGCTTCGACCTTCGCTTTCAACCTAAACGTTTAATTATTATCTTACCTTATTATCTTTGCTGTCTCTTTTTCTTTTCATATCTTTGTGTGTTTCCCTCCCTTTTTATTCCGGATTCCAACAAATTTTCTTAGAGCCTAGTCTTACGTTGCTACGTTTACGACTTAGATGGTCCAAGTTTTAAGATTTCAGCAATTTTGTGAAAAAGCTATGAATCCTTCAGCACTAATAGATGGTAAGAAATTATAGGTGTTAGATTAAAAAAAAAAGATTCCAGCTATGAAAAATTGTGTCACCACTAACTACTTGAATTTTGTCACCACTAGTTGTCGTAGTCTTATATCTAAAATGGTGTAGCTTCTTCTTATGAAATGCAAAAAAAAACCTTTTGAAAAAACTCAACACATAAAACAGACATCTTATTCTGTGTTCTTATGTCTATCACTTAATTCACTCGTTCGCCCAAAAAACCCACACAAAATGTCTTACTTACGTGCGGAATGTCATAAATTATTTCCAAAGGACAGAGAGTGGGAGATTGGGGAAGCATCAAACCAGAATAATTCCTCAAGGAATACGGATGCGTGGGATTTTCAACTACTGGATTGATTAGTAATAGATGGGTAAACGTGTGAACGGGAGGTAGTACGTGTTTTGATGATTGAATTTGTTGTGGGTTAGTAACGAGGGTAGTAAGACTATTGACGACTTGACGACTGCTTGGGTAAGTCTAGTCGCCATAATCACTCTGTGAGACAGATAAAATTCTCTTCACGAAAGAATCATCATCATCATCATTTCAGCCGAAAAGTCCACTGCTGGACATAGGCCTCCCCCAAGAAGGGGGGTTTTGCCATAATCGCCACGCTTGGCAGGCGGGTTGGCGATCGCAGTATGGTTGTTGTAGAATCAGAGAACGCTGCTGCCCATTCTCTGGTAAGTCCCTTAGTCGCCTCTTACGACACCCACGGGAAGATATGGGATGGTGCTATTCTTTACGTCCGGACACCATACAGAACCACGAAAGAATGTTTTATCACAATATCATATGTAACAAAACTCAAAAACTCATATTTGTGGAGAGTCGACAGTTAGAATATGTTCATGAATACATATATTTAGGCAAACAAATATCTTTCTCAAAATCAAGACTGCACCAGACGTATTAAAATGATATAGACCAAGTGTTGAAGCCACAAAGAAGTTCTAAAACCTGATCTACCTTTAAGATTAAAAAAGAAAGTCTTAGACTCATGTCTTTTACCTTGCCTCTCATATTATTATTCGTCATCTTATGTAATTAATTATCTTTCTAAGAAGACCCAGTTAATATATCTAGCTAAAATCAACGCGTATACTCCTAGTTAATTAGTACCCAGCTAGCTAAGTATTTGCTATAAATATAATTGAAATTTAGATCTCTATATTATGTTTCGAAAAAACCTATGATGCTTAAATAAATGTTTCTTCCACACAAGCTCATGGATTTGAGTTGAATTGTTAATGTGTTGAACTTTTGTGTATTCTTACTCATGCCAGCAATTTTATTATAGGCTATCTTTTTCGTTGGTCGAGTGATTCCAAGGTCGGGCAAAGTGTTATTGGGTTTTTCCATCAGAAATTTGTCAGTAGTGGTTCCGTACCCGAACGGTAACCTACGGGACCCTATTACTAAGCCTCCGCTGTCGGTCCGTCCGTCCGTCCGGCTGCTTGTCAGCAGCGTGTATCTCAAGATCCGTAATAGGTAGATAGTTGAAATTCTCACAGAATTTGTATTTCTGTTGCCGGTATAACAACAAACCCAAAACAAGCTCGAAGAATTGCCAAACTTAAGTGGCAGTGAGCAGGGCATATTGCTCGCAGAATGGATGGGGCTGATGGGGCTGAAAAGTTCTGGAGTGGCGATCGCGAACCGGAAGACGTTGCGTTGGGTGGCTCCCACTAGTTGGACCGAAGACCTGATGAAGGTTGCGGGAATCCTCTGAATGCGAGTCGCACGGGACCGGTCAATGTAGCGACACTTGGGGGAGGCCTATGTCCAGCAGTGGACGTCTTTCGGCAGAAATGATGACGATGATGACAACAACAAATAATAAAAATAAATTAAAGGGGGCTTACTACGATGGTATGAAACCCGTCATGCGCGAGTCCGACTCGCTCTTTTTCTCCCATCGTAATGTTTTTTTTAAACTACGCAAAGAATTATGTAGCGGTTTTTTCACATTATTTAAAAAAAAACATTCCAAATGTTTTATAATAAAAAAACGTAATTATAAATTAATTAAAATAATACAATTAAATAAAATTGGTTATAAAATCAAAATAATAAAAACAGCATAGAAAAACAACATTCCCCAAATACATCAAAACCAGTACCACCACACGACCACAGAAAACAAACCAACAAGATTACTAACTAGACAATAGAAGAGAACAACAATAAAACATACATAAAACGAAAATAGTGCAGAAACTGTGCCCGTAATAAATCGTATTATGTTCCCATAGTCTATATTATCAAACATATGACCGTGTGTATCGTCTAACACGATTATATCGGAGACACGTGACAGCTTGGTAGACTGCAGTAGCGAGGAGCTGAAATAGTTGGCTGTGGTAATTGAATTGGTGATGGTAATTTTGTGCGGTCGTATTTTTGAGTTGCTTTAAAAGTTAAAGTAGTAATTTTACTATGTTCATGTTATTGATCAGAAAGACAGGACAGGATGCATCATTGGTCTAGTGATCGTAAATACTACTGTGGAACATGAGGTCCTAGGTTTGGTTCCCAAGTTGGGCAAAGCGTTTTTGGCTTTTTCATCTGCAATTTCTTAGTGGCAGCCTGGAATCTGCAAGATTTTCGCCTATTACTGATTACACGGCACTTAAAAAAAAACTGACGATAGATGGGTTTACACTTCTGCATAACCCTTTGGTGAAACTTGAGGTGGTGTGTGTGCATGACAGAGTCTGATCATCAGATAATCAGACAAACCAACTGACGGGCCAAACGATGTAATAATTTAAATTAGTCAACGAATCGTATGTTTCAGCGTAATGTTGTTTCATCAATAAGATTATTGCTTTGTGCCGATTAAACAATTAGGTACTCACAATAAAGCCAACTATACAACAGTACACGAAATGTATTCCACAAAGCGCCACACTTAGAGAGGGCATTGATTTTGATTGAAAATAGTAGTGTAAAAAGTGTACGTAGCGTGTGCTTGCGTGAGTAGTGTGTGTGCGGGTGTGTAGTGTGTGTGCGTGTGTGCGTGTGTGTAGTGTAGTGTGTATGTGTGTGTGTGTGTGTGTGGGTGTAGTATTAATTGTGTAGTGTGTAATTTTGCCAGAACTCCCTTCATGTAGAATACTGTCATAGTTTTTGAAGGCATATTAAGGTGCTAGCACTTTCTTAGATGAACTGATTCGTATGGAATGGAGCCCACTATTAATAATAGATGGTGGCAACTGCTTTAACCAACATCAGACATGTTCTGATCATAGCTAAAGCAGAGGTTATATCGAAATTCTTTGCATTTTACTCCAAAATACGCGAGTTGATGAAATTGTTTTATTTGATCGAGGGACAACGTGTGAAACATTCGAATAAATACCAAAATGCAAAATAGAAACAAAAAAAAATCATTGGACATAACAGCTTTTGAACATACCAACAACCAATTGCAATGTTACAAATAGCTTTCTTCTCAATATATAATTAATTGATAAATTCTTTGATTCGGTTTAGAATGTGAAAACTTTCAACTACGAAGTTGCTGATATTTTTTTAAATCTGTCTAATATTAGATTCTTTGTTCGAATACTACTAGCATTATTTATAAAATCCTCAGGGCCATTGCCGGTCATCGTCAGCCATTGAAGGCCATTGCCGTCCACTTGCGGGAATGTACTGCGGAGTGGCTGTTTTAAAGAATCTTTCGAGTTCAAAGTGCGAGTGGTCGTAACGGACACGTCTCTTCGCTTCAGTGGCCAAGCTTAGTTTTATGTGTGACTTTAACACTTTCACACATCTAGGATTAGATGTTTGGGAGTTATGGGGTATGATTACTTAATACCAAAGATTAAAAGAAGGTTAAGACACCACTCACAAGGAATCACATATTTTTTTGGTAAAGCAAAAATAGCATCATCAATAATAAAGGTCTTCATTGTGCCGATAGTCGTATCAGCCCATGGCTTAATTGCCAAGAGCCTCGATCAATACCTCATGAGGCTCTCGTTAGGCAACTGGACCAAGGGCTTGATTCAGAAGGCGGTATTCCAGGACACGGCTCGTATCGTTAGGAGATTCCTCTCTGTACCCGATACCGGTGGGCTACATTTTTTATATTATTAAATGTTTTTTTTTTAAAGAAATATTTAAAATGTATGAAATTTGTGTAGAAAAAAATAAAAAAGGTACTTCCTTTTCGAAGCTCGATTGCCGGTGAACTTCATCTTTCCTGCCTATATAGTTGGGAAATTCTGGATGAATTATAACATATGAAAGTACCACATCACAATATAACGTGACGCCCATAATCTCCGTGGGGTTAGACAGAATAGTACCTAAAGTAGGTACTTAAACCCACATATTGCTAGTTAATTTTAAAACCAATCCGTGTTATAGAGACCGAACCTATTGTCATCAACTGGGCACAACTCCTGATATCGAGCTGCTAATGAAAAATACATGAAGGATTTGCAATAACACTTTGTCCTTGGTAATTGGTTCCAAAACCTTAGTAAAAACTCACGAAGATTTTTGAAGCAGAAGTTCAACTACTAAATCATAATCTTCGGTACACTCCGTCTAACACAATGTGAACAAATCCCGGAGCAGCAACACGACAATAATTCACTCAGATCGTTCCAGTAGACTTGCTTCCAGTAAAAGTACTGGAAAGCTAGTTGGAAATGAAATAGTACAGAGCAGCGAGGGCGATGTTCAGCATCATTGCTCTCGCTTATTTTGCTGGAGATCTGTTTATAAATAGATATTGGAGTCAGATATTATCGAATAGCGTATTTGTGTTTTTTGCTGTATGACGTATAATTTAGTGAAAAACGCTATTAGGTAACGTGTAATGGAGAATATACGCTTCTTTCTTTAGTGCCTAATCTGGAGAGTTTTTATGCCGCTTATGGGCCTACGACTTGGCTTTATATACGGTTGAGAAATATCTCTCAAGCACGCTGGTTTGGCTTCTTCACGATGTTTTCCTTCACTGAAGCAAGTGACAATTATACAATACGCAAGTGAATCCGAAAAAACAGAGGTGCGTTTCTTAGGTTCGAAATCGAGATCTATAACTTGGCAGTACGACATTCACACCACAAGGCTATCGCAGCTATAATATACGCTGTAGTCGAGGTTATCATTGTAATCAAAATCAAAAATTATTTATTCAAATATGGTAGAAAATGTAGATCTTTGAGAGTCGTTAGGTAGTCAGAGGCCCAAAAAGTCTGACAACCAGTCTTACAAAGGGGTATCGTATTACCCAGTATTAACTGGGTTGTGGAAGTCAGATAGGCAGTCGCTCCATGTAAAATACTGGTATTCAGCTGCATCCGGTTAGACTGGAAGCCGACCCCAATATAGTTGGGAAAAGGCTAGGCAGATGATGATGATGATGAAGGTAGAAAATCAACCCTTTGCGAATGTCGACTCTTGAGGGTCCTCTTCGTCTCTCTCATCTTAGTTGTATACTTTTAGTTTTGTGCTATAATTTGGGGTCGACCACTGCAAATTACTTGAAATATGAGTTTAGGAAATATTTTTATTAAGTCAACTTCACAAGTCATGTTTAGATATAATATGATACCCAACGCATGTACAGAGGATCGCCAGCTAATTAATTTCACTACTATGTATTAGGCCTATTATATATATTATATTTAGCCTTCTAAATGCCATATTCATAGTCAATACAATTTAGCAATGTGCTGTATGTATAGCCGTTCCACCTAAAATCACTGCCAACCAACCTGAACAATCTAAACATGCCTTATCACTTAAAGCCTATCTACAATAACAGTTAATTGACTGCACGCAGTCTGTGGCAGGCCTTACTCGATTAAAACGGCCATATACCGCTCCGTTAGGTTACACACCCTGTTACAGTTGAATTTCATTATTGCCCAGTATATACTATATTGTTTGTGGGTATGTATGTATCTTAAGGCGAAAGCGCCAGGGTAACCAGTGATGTATTTTTATTCTTTTTAGCAATTTGCAGGTCAGTGTCGTACACGTATATCGTGCACGTATGTAGTTACATAAATTATAGGCGTTATAATCATCAGTACAACCTTCTTAAGTTCATTTAACCCCATTTAATAACTATTTAATGAAAAAGTCATTCAATAGGGTTAAATGAACTTAGAAGGTAAGAAAGTTGAATTACGCGGGCTTGAACTTTGTATAATGAACATGCCTAGAAGCAGTTTGGAAGAAAATATCACAAATCGAAAACATGCAGCAACAATTTTAGTGAAAAAGAACATCAACATCAACAAATAAAACCGTAGTTTTTCATTGCCCCTAAGAAGACCCACGAACCATGATTTTGTAGAAAGTTGAATGAATAAAAATTGACATCCGTCACTTACGAGATATCTCACGTGATTTTCAATTATCGTGAGCTCCCGATATTTTGACTAAGAAAGAGTGAAAACAGATTTATCTACACCTAATAATTTATTTGACATCCACCCGCATTCTCCAGTCATCCCGCGATAGTGGTGATTACAACATCATTGAAATATCGAGATCTGTATGCCCATCTATAATATTCAACACAATGTAAATTGTTTACGAATAAATAAAATGAAAGTCTTATTTTACAATCATATACCTATGTAAGTTGCTTTGATCACAATCCACTACTTCTCATACATCAAGGACAGTTTAAAGACAACTCATCAATCCATATATTTTTGCACTGCAACAGTGCATAGCTATACAGGATGACCGATGGACATACATTTTATAAATTAAACTTAGCATTCCAATTTCCACCCACATTAGTCCAAATTCAAATGAGCCTCCCCCCCCTTCTCCGCCTACCCCCAAAGGCTCAGTGAAACGGATCACTTAACAATCAACCTGTTTACCGGTTTACATTCAGCTTATTTAGATAAGCAAATTACGTAGTATCAATATTCCTGATTGCAATCCATTAGATTACCTCTCTATGTATAGTGGTAGATGAACGTTATTAACGGTTGGGCTGGCCTGATATTTATTTATATTTGTTATTCTTCTGTTGTTTGGCCAATTTATTTGGGTAATTCATTTTAACACAGCTTAGTTAGTATTACAGTCAACCACAGATCGTTAGAAGTTAATTTAGTTTTCAGAAGCTTTTATGTACTATGTCCGTAATCCGAGTTTTAGGTATTTTCTGCTTTAGAATGGGTCTTTATAAAAATCCATCTGAAAGAAAAGCGTGTTTATTAGCATTAAAACAAACAAGAACACCTTCAAACAAAGCAAAATATATAAACAAAGTTATTAATGCATGCATATTTTTCTTTTATTTCTCTTAATGAACGTGACTGTATTCAAGTTTTCGCGGGCACATCTGACGATACAGGGTGGAAGGACACCGTCGCACAAACATTTACCAAGTATTCAGAGCTGATCTGCTCTTCCAAAAAAGTACAATACCTATAAATTAAAATAATATAACGTTGACAGCATATTAGGTCGTATAATAAAGTAATAATAACAAAGTCCCGCGTCGCCGCGTGGACTGCTCGTTGGTCTAGTGTTCGCAAACACGACTCCTGAGCATGAGGTCCTGGATTCGATTTCCGGGTCGGGCAAAGTGTTATTGGGTTTTTTCATAAGGAATTTCTCAGTAGTAGCCATGGAGTCTGGTTTAGTGGAGGCAATAGACTCGTCCCCTATTACCTACATGGGACTTAAACATAACCGGCGAAATGTGGGTGTATTATTAGGTACACCTCTGCCTAACCCTTCGGGGATTACCGGATTAACAAAGTAAGTAAAAAAAAAAAAAAAAAAGAAAAAAAAAATAAGATAAAGAAAAAAGAAAATAGTAAAAAAAGTAGAAAAAGTAAAGTTAGTTAGTTGGTGTTAGTTAGTTTGAAGTAGTGTTTTAGTTAATAAAGATTTTATTATTTATTTATTTATTTTATTTAAGTGAATATAAACTGTATTAAAAGTCCCTCATGTACTGTAACGACTATTTACATCATCAATAATAATTAATCATTAAAAACTTCGTATTATGAAAAATACTGTGTTTACTGTAGCCATAACGGGCAGTGAACATAAAAGAGAAAAATACTTATTTGTAGTTAACTACAGCTCGATTTTTTTCACTGTGTGAAAGGCAAAATCCGCTGAATCATGGATTTATGAACGAGCTCGCTAATGAGCAAAAACACTACCTATACTGAGATTTTTATAAAAGTTATACCCTGTATTTTTTATGTAACAATGTACCGACACAGTGTTAATTAGGAAAATATTTATACTAATATTATAAAGCTGAAGAGTTTCTTTGTTTGGTTAAACGCGTTAATCACAGGAAGTACTGGTCTGATTTGAAAAATTCTTTTAGTGTTGGATAGCCCATTTATCGAGGAAGGTTATAGGCTATAAAAATTTACGCGGACGAAGGTCGCGATTAACAGCTATTAGGAAATATTAACAAAGCCAAAGGGTAGTTCTGAGACTTTTTAGACCCGATATATAATATCACGCCTGTATTAACGAATGAATGATAAACTTTGCAAGAATATAGGTAGCTAACATAAGTTCTTTAGATCTATGGGTTTCACTATATTGGGCATTTCAGGCAAATAAATATTTCGATTTAGATTAAATGTATTTAGATTTTACATCTTGTAATCTCCAAAGGGTTAGGCAGGGGTGTACCTGTACACCCACAATTTCTCAGATATGTTTAGGTCTTATGCTATAGGGAGCGAGCCTATTGCCATCAAACGGGCACAAATTCAGACTCCGTGCTGAGAAATTCCTGCTGATATTCAAAATGAAATTAAGGATATATTTATTGAGGAAAGGCTATTACAATATTGAAGAGTTCATCAGTTGACAAATGACAATCATGTATTTATGCGATATTTGCTATTATTGAATTTTATTATTATTTTTATTGCGTTAATCATTTCCATTCTATTCTGTAGGTAATTAAGTGACTATTAATTTTATGATTCCTTTATTCATTTTCTAAACATACAATTTACATTTTTAAATATTTCTATATAAAAAAAAACATTTAAAAATATAAAAAATAGTAGCCCACCGGCATCGGGAACTGGGTCCGAGCTACCGGTGGTCAGCGCTCTTGAGAGAGGAACCTCCTAACGATACGCGCCGTGTCCAGAAGTACTGCTTTCTGAATCAAGCCCTTGATCCAGCTGCCAAGCGAGAGCCTCCTCAGATGTTGGTCGAGGCTATTGGCTATTAAGCCATTGGCCGACACGACTATTTTTATATTTTGATATTATATTTCTTTATTAAACGACTATTAATTTTATTATTGTAAAAAATGAGTTATTGTTAATTTTGTTAATTATTATTTTATTATTACTATCTAAAATCTAATTGTAAGTTTTTTTCTACACAGTGTATTTTGTTAAGAAATAAATGACTTATGATCACAGGCGTGATATATGACATGTATTTAATACACATAATTCTACATCTAGGTATATCAATCCTCAAGCACTTGCATAAATAAAACTAAAATACAATTATTTACGCTATTTAGATCCTGTTTACGAGAACAATAATAGAAACAAAACAACGGCGTTCTTGCCTTTGTATTGTATTCGTATACAAATGTTTTCTTCTCATTGTAGTAATACAACAAAGTGTTCTTAGATGTCTAGTCCAAGAATAGAGATTCTCTTACTTTGTGGGCGTTTGTAAGGGGCAATTCTGTTTGGTCAGTGACCTTTGGGCTGGAAGTCTCATTTAATATACGGACCGCTGAAGTGGAACTCCTTTCAGAGGTCTGTCCGTCTGCAGTCCTTTTACCTTTGACAGCAGCAATACAAAAGGAACCCTATTGTAACGAGAGTAAAGGCCACAGTGATGCAAAATCACAAATAAATTAACTGTAAAAGAACTGTAGCTATTAATATCAGCCTCTACCTGTCCCACTGTATGTATAAAATTTCTCGTAAATACATGAAATGAGCAATATCTGAAACAATAATAATATTAATTGGTCACCTAATTCGCCAAAGTATCTAAAACTTGTTTTATTCACCAACGCACACGGGGCCCGTGTGATGTGCTATCGAGACGCGGATGGTCTGACATTTTTCACCCTTATGCCCTAAGTGATAAGGTTGAAAAGTGTTTGACCCTCACTGAAATCGGTAGTACATGTTATGGCTCACTGCCTCTCACAGAGAGTATGCTTGGACCCTAGAAAATAGAACGCTAAAGGCTTGTTATGCAACAGAAATATATAGTACTGCCTCGTTGGTCGAGTCGTCGCAAGCTCGCCTGCCTAGTATGAGGACCAGAGTTCGATTCCCTGGTCAGGCAAAGTGCTTTTGGGTTTTCCATAAGGAATTTCTCAGTAGCAGCCACGGAGTCTAGATTAGAGCCCGGTTGATGGCAATAGGCTCACCCCTATTAAATGGGAAATAAACATAACTGGCGAAATGTAGGTTTTGTGTGGTGTACTATTAGGTACACCGCTCCTAACACTACATGATTACAGGCATGATGTTATGTTAATGTTAAATATGAAGTACTTCACGTATAATTTCCGACCTTCAATCTTTAAGAGAGATGGCAGGATATGCTGGAACGAATATTGTATTCTAAAAAATAAACATTTTTGATTTGATTTAAATAGAACCATATAAACAACAGACCATCTTAATAAACAAGCTATAGAGAAAATAATATATTCCACAAGTGCTGTTTACTTTCATTCTTCACATCACAAATCAACCGGAAATTCTATACTTAGTCTAGCCTAGTAACAAACGATTTTATCCCCAAAGTACAATGTTTGTTACAAAAAACAAATACATTTAGCTACACAAAGGCCTATTTGGAATTACTCTAGCGTTACGTACACACAAGAATAATAATTTATTTCGCCAAAAATCAACACAAGTCTGGCAACAAAAACGGGAACGGTAAAAACATTGGACGGTGGGAATACATTTCATTGATAGTCGTAAGTATTTTTGGGGTGTGGTCGCGATTATAGTCACTTGGGGCCTTGAGAGCAGCGAGCTAGTTTGTCGCAATTTCAATCAATCAACCATCATTATTTTCTTTGTTATTTTCTCATAATAAAGCTCACTATCAGTTAAATACGTCAAACTAATCCAACGTTCTAAATGCGGTCTATAACTCATCATCATCTGCCTAGCCTTTTCACAACCATGTTAGGGTCAGCTTCCGGTCTAACTGGATGCAGCTGAATACCAGTATTTTACATGGAGCGACTGCCTATCTGACCTCCACAACCCAGTGAGTACTGGGTAATACGATACCCCTTAGTAAGACTGGTTGCCAGACTTTCGGGCCAGTGACTACAGAGTGAGTGATTGAGTGGGATAATCTCGAACGCGGGGTAACCCCGAACGGAGTCGTTACAGCATGTTAGACAAGGATAGCCGACCATTTCTTACTACCAGGAGCGAGGAGGGCCCGCTGTCGAAAAATATCGAAATCGATGGAATTTTTGGAAATAAAAAAAAGTTGATAAGGTTAGGCTAGCAGTTTAGGTTAGAATAGAATGTTAGGTTAGGTCATACCACCTCCAATTGACATAGGATACCATGTCGAGACGCTTAAAATAATTCAGAAAAAGACGTTGTGTTGTAGCTTATTGTCATTCTACTGGGTATAAATAGACTCGGTTGGGATTTTTTAATGAAACTAGTGGACTGTATACAACATGAGTTTTAGTAAATGCGAAACCTGATACACGTGTCTAGTATTTTTATGTAAAGAATCTATGTACAAAATTTCAAAACTGTATCATGTAAAATCACAAAGTTATAAGCTTTTTCAGTTACGTAGTTGTCCGCACAAAAACGCGGTCACCACGCAGCGCGCGCCTCCAGCGTCGTCTTGAGCTCATAGATAATAACAATTTGGCAGTAGGTACCTAAATTATTGCGATGGGGAACTCAAAGTCGCTCGGTATCCAACTTTTAACTTTTTTTTAATATTTTTGGGAAAAAATATAACATGGTTTAAAAATTATTGCAATCGATTCAGTTACTTATTCTGAACAAACTATATTCAGGTTTCGCATATACTAAAAATAATGTTGTATAAAAAAAATAAAAAAATAGGTGGTAAATAGGTGTAATGCCATAATTCACATAAAGTTCAACGTTAGAAGACCGTACAAAGAAATGCCTGGAGTATGTGGCATGTGTGGCGGGTGAGCTCACCCGGCTGCGCGAGCGCCGCTACGCACCCTACCGCGGCCTGGTTCGGGAACCCGGTCCCCGCGCCCTCCCCACGGTTGTCCACGCAGATGTGAAGCGCCGACAGGTGTATTTTTTTAATTAATCACCATAGCTGTCATAAATAGAATTCCAAAAATAATTTAATTCATCGCTTATTTCAAGGCCCCAGTCATAAGAATGTCACAACCGATTTCATACCTCCTCGGTTTTTAATAAGACTCTATTGGTTTTTAATATTGTTCACGAGTTTTCGAATTCGAGTTATGAAGGGAGACCTTTTAAGAGTTATAAATAGAATAGCTTTGGGTTTTCAAGGGTCAAAATGTTTTAGAGTTGAAAAGTGATTGAAAATTATGGATATTTTCTTCATGATTTATTTGGGCATCATCATCATCATCATTTCAGGCGAAAGACGTCCACTGCTGGATATAGACCTCCCCTAAGTGTCGCCACATTGACCGGTCCCGTGCGTCAATTATTAATTTGAGCATGCTTTGTAAGAACTCTAATTACAATAGTAATAAATATTAAAACAGGACGATATTATTATAAAAAATCAGATGGAAAGTAGGTAAACCGCTATGTTAATGTTTATTGCACATAATTTCCTAGGTAAAAATATTTTATTCAGACTGATTGACAGCGTGAGGAGGAGTTTTTTTACGCCATTTTTAAGTTATTTATTTTTTAGGTTATTTTCATTTTTAAATGTATGTAATATTTAGCTAATAAATATTATGAATTCTAATCCCGACTTTAAAGTAAGACTATCATTTTTAATTAAAAACTAAGCTTGTGTATTTATCTGCTATTCAATGATTTAAAAATAACGTCCATCGTATTAACTAACGTAGGAGATAACAACTCTTTTTAAAAACTCAAAACGGCTACAAATTTAAAATCCCTATGAAATGCTCGACATACCACACGCAGCCAAACTAAATTACATTCACGTTATCTAGTCAAACATTCTAAACTACACACAACAGAACAGACTTTTCGCAAACGAAATACGAGTAGCTCTAGTTCTAACATTAGTTCACAAAGGTTCGTTTGTTACTGCATTTGACAAAGTAAATATACCGTATACCGGGATACCTATATACCGGTATATCGGTATACCGGATAAAGGCCCTCACTCGCTCCATTTATTTTTCTGTAAGATAGTGAACAAGAGTAAATACGTTATTTCAAGGATGCTTCGTGAAATCGTGAACATAATTGTCTAAAGCGTTGAAATAGAAATAGAAGTAGTGTGGCCAGAATGACATAGAAATATTGCAATAAAAAGATCTTTGACAGTCGATACAGATAGTCAGTGGTACGAAAGTCTGACAACCAGTCTCACCACAGGGTGTCATATTACCCAATACTGATTGGGCTGTGGAGGTCAGATAGGCAGTTGGTCGATGTAAAACAACTCGTACAGCACAGTGCGGCTACATCGCTACTCTCCACAACTACTCGTGGCCTACAGCACAGTGCGGCTACACCGCTACTCTCCACAACTACTCGTGGCCTACAGCACAGTGCGGCTACAACAACGTAGCACAATCATCATCTATCTAGAATATTTTGCGTTAGGCACGGATAAAGACCTGGTTGAGACTCGCGTAGACCAGGAAATAGTGGCACAAAAGGTAGGTAGTAGTCCTTTACTCAGCAGTTCGTGGAACAAGGCCGCCAATGATGATGATGTTGATGATGATGACAGAAGAAATAGAGAAGCGTTATTCTTAATCACAAAACTTGTGGTAAGTATTACTAAGATCCAAATTGATCAATACGGCATACCATAAAGCATGTTATATCATGTGATGGGTTGTACCCAAAGACGTAAAGGTTGCCTATTTATATAACTGAAGAAATCAGACAAATATTCTGTACAATGCATACTGAAACGCACTTTGAAGCCAAACATTTCGAAAATAATTGCAATACAACGAAAACGATACGACATCAGACAGCAATAAGAGAGAGATGAATCCCGGAATAAAATGCTGTTAACAATGCAGTCCAATGACTGCAAAATTTATATTCAGCATTTTAACGCACAGCCTGAAAGTGCATGGTAGGCACCATGCACTTTTTGACGACTCGCGACGGTGTAACAAGCGTGGGGTGTTGCCTGTTACTTTTTGCCACTACAAAGCTCAATTTGAAGCGATAACTTGATTTAGCTAAAATTTCTGAATTATCTTCCCATCTTTCGAGAGGTAACCAAAAGATTTAGCAGTATTAGCACAAGCAAAGTCAGACACAAAAATAGTTTCTCATACATATCCAATAAGTTTCCTCAGTCGTTATTACATCTGTATGTTGACATTTTTGCCATCTGTTTTTAAATATCCGTTGCAGACTTTAAAAATCAATATAACCCCAGTATTGTGATGTTGCAGAGAGATTGGAGTTTTAATAAAGAATGTTTACATTTGTTGTTTTTGTGTATTAATCACTTGCTTTATAAAAAGAGAGTAAAGTTCGCATTGTGCTGATTGTGCATTTTTTTAATGGTCTTCGATGCTTTTTTATTTCGACGCGATATGAGATATCATATTTTTCTGAAATGTTATTACTGAGTTTAACTTTTTTGTTTATTATTCAGATTGAGTAGTTATCGGCAGGTATTTCAAAAGTTGTATACAGGTAATCTCCTACGTTATTTTTCAATCATTATGTGTTATCATCTATTACTTTTTGATATGTCCTGTCTGTGTGTTGATCGCGATGTTCTCACCATCATTTAATTCCCAAAGGTTTACATTTACAAAAAATAAGAAATCTCTATGTATCATAAAAACTGCACTTATCCAGGTCAGGTTGCTACCTGCCGGGGCTGCGGGACTGTTCGAAAGAGATACCGCGGCTCTGGAACACAAAGGGCAAAGAAGGAACATGGATGGGTTTTAGTCAGTACAAGTCTGACACTTCCTTCCGCTTCGCCCAGAGCGGGAGGAATCATTTGATGATTTCCCATCCGATTAAAAAGGGCAGGTTGCTAATTTAATTTATTTGAAAATACCAGCAGCTTGACCCTTATGACAATACAATTTCTAAACAATCTTGTTGATCGACTAATCTTCTTGCCATGATGTCTTAATACGCAGTAACAATAATCGCTTGCTGACAACCGATCAGACACTACGTACATAATATCTTGACCTATTTCCACCAACCCCATCGATAACCTTTTAATCCAAGGGTTGCCCTACTTTAATAGCTACTATAATAAAGCCAAATTGTTTACAAGCAACTCCTCAAGACAAATTTGTGCTTAATTGCTCCTCAGCAAGGATTACCACATCAAACTGCGCCAGCGAGCGTTCATATTAAATGGTTAACAACAGGCAACCCACAGGTTGCTCAGTGTATGTGTACCTGGAAAACTAAAACTTACAGTCCATGAATTATTTATGAATGGTTTGGTAGTGCAAGTAGTGGGGGACGGCGGGTTTGTAAAGCGTAAAGGAGGTTTTATTTGGTTAGGACTTTCATAAGTTTTTCAGATCAAAATTATTATTAGTTTTAAATCAGTTTATTACAGTGATCATGGTTGTACAGTCAAGAGCACCAATATGTAAACACTTAACAACTTTTTAAAGTGTAACGAACATAGTATACTGGAACTCATATTTTTATGAAAAAGATCCTATCTCCAAGTTACAATCGTTATTTCTCGCGAAAATTGCTTTTAATTTTAGGAATGTGTAAACATATTGGTGCTCGTAACTGTACGAGTATTCTCGTTGCGTTGTGTTTTATTTGCACATGTTGTTGCTATTGGATGTTCCTGGAAGTTACTCACGCAATCCTTGAACACTTATTGGTCGGGTGGATTCCTACGAAAATCTGACAGCAACAAACTACAGACCAGACCTCGTAGATCCGACTTCGTAGAATTTTGTCGGTCGAATAGTTACTGTTACTGTGAATGTGTTCATTTAATCCTATACCTGTTGTAGGTACTACAAGTACTGTTTCGGTTTTCACATTGCTTGTCATATGCATTGACTACCTTAGTGGTCGTATGCGCGAATGCTGAGCATGAGGTCCTGGGTTCAATTCCCAGGTCGGGCAAAGTATTATTGGGATTTTTCATCAGGAATTTCTCAGCAGCCACGGTGTCTAGATTTGCGCCCGGTTGCTGGTAATAGGCTCTCCCCGTATTACATGGGACTTCAAAATAACTGGCGAAATGTGAGCGTACTATTAGGTACACCTCTGCCTAACCTTTTGGGGATAACGGGTGTGATGTTATGTTTTCACATTGCTTTGGCAATATTAAATTTACTTAAATTACAGTAGCACAAAGCTTCTTTAATAATGCACGTTAAGCCGTTGGTCCCGGCTCTCATTTTTAGATCTTTGACAGTCGTCACAGGTAGTCAGTGGCCCAAAAAGTCTAACAATCAGTCTAACCAAGGGGTATCGTATTACCTACTACTAACTGGGTTATGGAGGTCAGATAGGCAGTCGCCCCATGTAAAATACTGGTATTCAGGTATTTGGCGCAGCCGTGAGGCACACAGTGTCACACTATTCTATTTTTTGTTTTTTTTTTTGTTTAGATTTGCAGTTTTTAATTTTTTGTCTTTATTTATTATTTTTTTATACTGTGTGCACTTGTGACATGTGCTAAATAAATGTATTTTCTTTCTTTGTCTCTTTCATCCGGTTAGTCTGAAAGCCGACCCTAATATAGTTGGGAAAAGGCTAAACAGATGATGACAAAGCTATATAATACAGCTTATTCTATAAACACACGCCCATATTATGTCACACCTCACCTCACCTCGATTTTCTTCACCCTGAACATGACACATACCAACACCATTCACACGTCTTCACCGCTTCATCCGCCATCTTAAGCCCCACAATAAGGAATGAGGGACTAATTTGCATGTTATTACGGCTTAATCCGTCGCCGCTCTCGCATACGAAGATTTCAACTTGTCTAAACAAGATTTTTGCGGTTTTCCTGTGCGTCATGCTCTTTTGGGGATTAGGGTATATACTGATACAGATATGAATTTGATTGTTGTACATGTATGCGGCGTGACGTGCGAAAATTTCGTGTGTTGCGGGTCGTTTTATATTCTTAGATATCAAACAGGGCTTGTACTGTATGGTGTCGGACGTAAAGAATAGCACCATCCCATATCTTCCCGTGGGTGTCGTAAGAGGCGACTAAGGGACTTACCAGAGAATGGGCAGCAGCGTTCTCTGTGTTTGTTTTCTTAACAATCGTACTGCGATCGCCAACCCGCATGCCGAGCGTGGCGATTATGGCAAAAAGCCCCTTTGGGGGAGGCCTATATCCAGCAGTGGACGTCATTCAGCTGAAATGATGATGATGATGAAATAGGGCCTTGAATTATTTGGAATGCCTAACTGTCGCACTTAAACCCATATTAATGAATAGCTGGCATCAATACAAAAAAGTTTTGTATGAGACAAAGTCTTCTATACCGTCACGTTTCCAAGATATAAGCCAAGCATTAAAGTTACAGTCTTCGCCATCAGTTCAACTTTGATTTTATCACGGTAAGCTAAAGCAAGCCGGGCAGTTATAAAGAGTAGTAGTTTTAAGGAGAAGCCTAGCTTTTAAGCTTGTATGAAAGTTAAGTCACTAGATATCATTTCACTTTCACATTTAACAACCGTCTGTCTTCCTTTCAAACTCTGCCAACCAAAATTGATTGCTACGTCATTAGAATAAGGAATGTTTAGAGCCATCATAACCATTGGCAGTCTTGTTCTAACCGCAGTGGCCGCTGAGTGTAGGCCTAACCTCTTTTGTAGCATGCTTCCCAGAGCACCTAAAAAGTAGCAGTCGCTTTCAAAACGATTCGTGTTTCTACAAAAGCTTTCAACAGGTTTCTCATTTTCAGTTTTTTGAGAGCTGATGTCCAGCCAAAATATTTTTTTGATTTTTCCATATTTCACTGATATCGATTATTACTTTTTCTAGGCCGTCTTAGGCCCCTGCACGAGCGCGCGGTGAAAGCGTAACGTAAAACTTATGTCGATTTTAAAATTAAAAATATTCATTTCACATAAAATTTTCATAAGTTTTTTAAGAATTTGTTCATATCTATGGATGATGACTGATTGTGCTCGTTTTAAACAATTGTACTAAAATGCTGTGGGATTATTGTATTTTCAATTGAAAAATCGACGTGCTATGCTAGGGCTTCAGATCTGCGTCTTTGTCTGAGGGTACTTTGTAAAATTCTATAACAATAATAAAATTATCTTTTTTGGTGTATGTGAGCCTTTTTTTTCGGATAGGAAATCATCAAATGACACCTCCTCCCTCCCCCAGACTTGTACTGACTAAAACACATTCATGTTCCTTCTTTGCCCTTTGTGTTCCAGGGCCGCGGGAAGTGAACCTCAGATTCTATCCAACTTCAATAGTTATAATGTGTCTAACAGTAAACAACTCTAAACTAGGTAACACTGAACAAGATTCCAGACATATTGATGAACTATCGAAAGTTAGGTAATCAGTAATAAGGCGAACTGAATCAAGTTGTTGGAACCTAAACTTAAGCTCAAGTACTTAAACTACTTAGTATTCTGTTTGTACGTTGTTATTTAGGCTTAAGATTCTAAGGTCTCTCGTAAATATTTATCTTTCTGAGGCTGGTTATAATTAAGAAATCTTCTGCTCCAGAATTTGGCGTTGTAAGTATCTTAACGAATAAATCCTCTGGGACAGGTAATTCAAAAGGCCTTAAGCAGTAATGATAAATAAGCAGTTCAGTTGGTAAAGGGAACAACATATTATAAGGTCCCATTAAAATAGATGGACAAACTTTTAGAAATCATTCAGACCACCAAAATAAAGACAATGGTAAAAAAAAATAAGAAAAACACATTAGATACTGACAAAAAAAAATCTGCTAACGAAAATACACTAAAAATGTTGGTGTACCCAATGATTTTAGATTTGGTAAGACGTACTGAACACTGTGTTAAAAGTCCATCTATTTTAAAAGGACCTTATATTTATTATTTGCCTAGCGCTTTCCAAACTGTATCACCAGTATTTTACACTTATTTATTTGAGACGTTAATCTAAGTTAGTCAGTGGAACGTTTAAATTTCTAACTACCAATGGTAATTACTGGGTAATAAGATTCCCCTTAGTAAGAATGTTTGTTCGACTTTTTGTTGTCTTACTACTTGTAAGCCGTAAGTACCCCTATTATAATTATTATCGACTAATTCATGTCATGAAAAGAAATTCAATAAGTTATTATATTCTGGGAAACTGTGAGCACATCCGCGGTTTCATCTCCTCTATAATCTGGCAGGTGTCTTAACACCTACATCTTTATATTTTATGCGTGTGAGAAGGAAAACTAAGTTTTAAAGTGTTGAGATAGTAACCACGTAGTGGTGGCGTAAGTGATAACTATTGTAGTCCATAGAGCTCGGACTAGCAGCGCTGGCAGCATCTAAAAACACTAGTAAGTACTAATAAAATTCAAGGCACCATTTCTGTCACAAAGGTTATAGCAGCGCCGTCGCCGTGCTCTGTGGTCTAGTCTGTCTGAACTATCTTACAAAATGGAACGTAGGCAAAAGATTTCAATTCTGATAAGAATAGTTTGTAACTCTAGTTAAGTATAACATTTTGTTGTAAAAGCAAATTTCATATCTTGCCTAGTTAGTAACGAGGTTTTTAGACGGGCAGAGTTCGATGACTCGTATACATTTTACTTACCAAAGTTAATTCTATCAAGATATTCTGCTTCGCAATAACATAAAAGTCACTTCTCATTAATAGTATGCAAGCATTAACTGTTCTTACGGGTCAGCTAGACATTGTCTCATCACCAGCCCCCGCAGCATGACCACCGTAGACAAGGATTTCTTTGACGGAACAATCGACAAAATGACAGATTGTGTCGACACAATGACAGATTTCTTTGCACTATCTGTCATTTTGTCGTTTCTTCCGTCAAAGAAATCCTTGTCGACGGTGTCATCCTACGGGGGCTAGTGTATCAATATCTATAGACAAAAATGCGAAACAAATTACAAATAATAATTATTTATCTAGGGGATAAATAATTATTATTTGTAATTTGTTTTTTATTTGGCCTTGTAGTGTCGAAATATTTATTGTCACGTGGTTTGATACTTTTGTATCTTCATCGCCTTTGTGTACAAGCCCGCTGCACTACTCCTAAACCACTGCAACTACTGAAAGCCAGAATCAACAGTGGCGACCGCCAGAAAAGCGCCGAGACAATGAAGCTCGACGAAGTCGAATCCCGCAACAAATTTAATCAGAAATAATAAGCGGAGGAGTAGGAAAAAACATAATTTTCACTTCCAAATTTTGTTAGTTTTCCTTGTCATAAACATTGTTCGAAACTTTAGCAAATAATTGTCATTTTAACGTAGTTCTATCACTGTTCTATTGATAAACCCTCTACAAACATAGCCACTTTAAAGAAAAAGGCGTCAGGACCATACCCCCACAATTCCACATAACACACAATCTGCGAACTTCTTTTATCAGTAGACGAAACCGCCAATAATTCTCTTATACGACTCTTAAAATCGTGACCACAAACCGCTTTCTCGGGATATTCCATTACAATATTTTCCCATTGAAATACGGCTGTGAAATCGACCTTTCGATCGAATGGTCCCGGTTAGATGGTTTTTGGGTATGCAGTGTTTAAAGCTTAGTTTCGTTAGTTTAAAAAGCCGGAATGGTGTTAAATTCGGATCGAGTTGGGGGTAATGAAGATAGTTTTTTGGTTAACTGTGGTTTAATGTTCGGATTGGAAAGTTTTATGGGCTTGCAAAAGTATTACTGAACGAATTGCGTTAACGTTTTTATTGAACTAAGTAACACTATTTGTGCCGTGTTATTCTGGTTCCAAGAAGTCTTAAGAAGATTGTTGTTTGTTTAGAGGTTTTAGTTATGTTTGCAAGAAAACTATAAGTGTAGTAGATAATACAAGTACCATACTGCACTTCCTACACTTTCGATGCTCTCGCTATGATAAAGCGAATACTAAGAAAATAATTCATGATTACACTTCAAATACACTATCAGTTTCCATAATAAACTATTTTCGAATATCAAGGGAAAATGGTCAAAGTTTCCAGCACTTGTTCCATTCCACTATACTTTTTCTCCAAGCAAATACACAACAATTATAAAACAATAAACTACCACAATCTGCATACCAACTTAAAGTTTCTCACCAGAAACTTTCATTACCGTCTCTGCGGTGTAATATTGCATTCCTTTATGGGGAGGATCGTATCCCCATCCAAGTTTCAGGGACCTTGGAGACGGTTGTGCAAACAATAGGACCTGTCAACAGAGACAAGTGGGGGAGGGACTGTCTAAGAGAGCGGTGGGAGCGAGTTCTCGATAGAAATCCTTGAGATATTCATGGAAACTGAATGACCATTTTCTACTATCAAAAGAAACAGCATCAAGTCATCAGAGAACAAAGGTCAACCTTTGTTGAACTGTAGCAAAATATTTTAATTTTGACTAACAAAATCATTCATTTCGTGAATGTGGATTTATAACCTCCCCGAGCGACGTATCTACTAAGCTCTATAAGTCCGGCGCACCCTGGGCAGTCAGCGAGTACCCACTTTGACTGGCTAATCCTTTCACCACGAAGGCATTCCAAAGTTCACTTTTAAAACCGGCTGTGTGCGTAGTCTGTCAACATTGAAAGGTTTTCTCAAGACAAATCTGAAATTCTTTCCGACGTTTTCCTCAAAACTCACTGCGATATTCTTTGCGTCCAAGAGACCCAGGGAGATAAAACCCAAAGCCGGCCACACATCGATGGACTTACGCTTATCTGTGAAATCTGTCTCCCGAAGCACGGTAATGCAGTGTTTGTTGCTCGCGGCGTAAGGATACTATCCACTGAGTTTGTGTGTGTTCAATACATTTCAGTTTTTCCAAGGGTTTCGTTTTACTTTACAACTAATACACAATAATATCTGCAACATTAGTGGGTTTTCATGAATATGGATTTCAAAACGTTCCAATCTTTCTAAAGGATGTTTGGTAACCTAAAAACTGTATAGTGGGCATCAGAAATGGTAGTCGCTCCATTTAAAACACTCGTATGTAGCAGCATCATCAGCATAGTTAGGCATAATTTTGAACATATTTTGAATTAACAAAAGTTTTTCATGAACTAAAAAAAGAAATAGGTGCGAAATAATGCGTCGATTTGAAAACGTCTACTGATTCCACTCTTTGGTCTAGTGGGCGCAATCGCGACTGCTGAGCACGAGGTCCTGGGTTCGTTTTCCGGGTGGGGGGATTTTTTATTGGGTTTTTCCATCAAGAATTTCTCTGTAGCAGCCACGGAGTCTGGATTTGTGCCCGGTTGATGGCAATACGCTCGCTCTCTATTACATGGGACTTAAACATACTGGCGAAATGTGGGTGTACTATTAGGTACACCTCTGCCTAACTTTTCGGGGATTACAGGCGTGGTGTTATGTTATGTTAAAAACCTCTTCTTTCTATTAGTTATCAATTAATTTATCTATGTCGCGAGCCGCACGTATTGTTAATATTATAACGACTTGGTATGTAATGTTGCTATGGTTGGTGGTAAATAAATAATAAATTAATAAATAAATTTCAGTATTAATATAATAAAATTGTAACAGGCCGATGTCTGTACATTGAAGATATTGAAAAAAATATATATCTTTAGGTAGTCTTTAGGTATTCTTTAGGGTCTTTATTAGAGCAACAAAAGTCAAAACAACTGTTTTTAGTATTTTCGTCTGTCTGTCTGTCTTTCTGTTTATATGATTATACGCGCATCACGCAAAAACTAATGCATGAATTTGAACGCAGTTTTCACCGCTCTACTGCTCGATGCTTAACTTAAAATATAGGCTACATTACATTTAGTTTTGGACCCGATAGGTGGCGCTGTGCGAAGCAAGGGCTAGTCGCTAGTTTTAAAATAAAAAAAATAAACAAATTAAATGCGCCGTGCACTGCATTGCTGATACTTTAAAGAAAATAAAACATGACTAGACTAAACACCTACATGTTATACCAGAGGTAAATAACCTATTGGTGCTACAGAGATCTCCCAGACTCATTAACTGTAGGTTACAAAGTTACCAGTTCATTGCCCAGTAATCTCTTTTTAACGAGTCTCACTGGAGTAATCAGAAGAAAAGTAAACCTTTTTCATTTATTTTGTAATTTACAGATATAATCTTCAATTTGTTAGCGCATTGAAAACTGTGATTTTCTGTTGCTTTAATTTATTATTCATTACTTATATTTCACTGAATAGTTCTGAATAATAACGAAAATCGAATTAAAGTAGGTACTGAAAATCGAAAAAGTTTCAAAGAAAATAATGATTTTATCTGTAACATAATAAATTCTTCGAAACAATTAGCTTTCTATAAGGAATCTTATGATAACTCACAAGTGACTGAAAAAATTCACATTATAATTATTTTCCTAGAAAACCATGAATTGATATTTAACGTTTCTGAAGAATCAGTTCGAAATTTTGTTGGTAAAACAGACAATCATTATTTTCTACCTCATGTTATTTTTTGTTTCGTCCTTGGTCTAAAGAGTCTTGATTTAGGGTATAGTCACAGTCACTTCTTTTAGTAAGCAGAGGATCTGAGCATGATATGTGCCAAACAAATAAGTGGTATTCATGTATTTGTCGGATTGTCAGGATTTATTCCGTTAGGCTGGTACATCATGTGAGGAGAAGGTGGGTTTCGTGCAATGACAACACACTCAGCACGATACGCTGTTTTTATTAAACTAACAAATTCCTTGAAATTACAATTTAACACAATAACACGGGGCACAATGAATCAGGTACAGTTCCGGAACGTCTCATCTCCGCTGCGATCTGATTGATGACCGCATTCTGATTTTTTTGTAGTTGTGTTGACTCGATGGAAAAGGACGCGCCTTACGAAATTGACGTAGTAGGTTCAAAGGCAGGCAGTCACTTTACTTTGGGTACATAGCTTCATCACTACTGCTTTCAAGACGGTGAAGGAAGACATCGCAAAGAAACCCTTACATCCTAGAACTAAATATTCAAAGATATGGGTTATGTGAGTGAGACCTACCATCCGTACTGGGCCAGAATATTCTTGTACTGCTGTAATGTAGCTTGCATGTGTATCTAGACCTATAATGCCTTACTCAATAAATTTATTTCATGAACTGAATATTTTTACGATGGTTTACGAGGTAAACAATATATTAACAAAGTGAATATTTGAAGTCTATAATGTTTATAACTTTTTATTATTTATTTCTGATCAAAGATCAAAGACTTTCAGAACTTTATCAAACCTCTTTTTTAAATACATAATTACAGCTTATGGTAAATCTTTATAAACACAACGCCCAACAGAACTTATCCCCCATAACATAAAGCAAGATAACTCGCAAGCTGGCGTCCACTAGTATCCACTAGCCGCATTTATGAAACAGCTAATAACAGCGAAACATTATGACCCCTGACCTTATCGTCGGGTCAATAGGTCAATTAACAGCTATGCCGCGTTGCGAAAAAGCACCCCGCGGCTGGGAAATAAACTGAAGATCGCAGGCGGTCATTTTGTTTTTATTAATGGCTAAAACTGGAGAAAGATTAATTTTAATTTTAATTTTCAAAATTTTGTGTAGGTAGTGTTTAGTTAACATTGTAATTATCGCACCCAAAAAAAAAACAAAGAAGTTATTTTGGGTAATCCCGTTTAAAAAGACGTGCAAAATAAGTGAAAAAAGTCCCATTTCGTAACTATTTTAATCTTCAAACATTGATTCCCTTTTCGTCAACCATTCAGGGGTCACAAAAACAAAAACCAAAATATTTTATCAATCCATTGTCATTTAGGAACTGGTATAATAATAATTGTAACCGTTATTTTAGAGGTGTTTGCCCTGCAGTGGGACACAATTGACTGATAATAATTCTACTAACAATATTATAAATGCGAAAGTTTGTAAAGATGGGATGGATGTTTGTTACTTTTACGCAAAAACTACTTGATGGATTTAGATAAAATTTTGCACACAGATAGTTTATAACCTGGATTAACACATAAGCTACTTTTTATCTCAGTAGTATGATTCCGTGGGATCATTATCAAATGTCAAAGCCCCGGACATAAGCTAGTAACATCATATGCAGAGTTTGAGCAAAAATAAGGGCACTATTCTTACAAAATCGAGGTCTAAAAATATAACGACATTTCTAATTTCAACTATAAGTGAATCAAAATAATCAGTTGTGTGTTCGTAGTCCCTCTCCATCCACCAAAGTAAATAACTACACCAGAACAAAGGTATCAGTGCCTTAATCACTATTCCTGAACACACCATGAATATTCAATTGCACTAGCCAGGTAACCCGAAGTTCACTAGCTAATCCTAAACTTTAGTAGTCGATAGTATCCTAATATGAAGTTAGGATACACAGGCCCCTTGCTTGGTTATTTCGAGTTGATTTAACGGATAGCTGGATTATTAGCTTGGAACTGTTGATGAAAGCTGTGGTGGAATTAATGTTATTGAAATTGCTTTGAAACTGGGTTTTTATTTAAAACCTGATAAAGTGCAGTGACAAGTAAGACGTATGACTTTTGTTTTATAACGTTTGTTTGTACGTGGGTCCAGTGTGAGTTAGTCGATGTCACAATACCTTCGAATCTTTGGTCTTAGGACCAGCCGATTTTCTTTTAATGTTTTGAAAGCAGGAGGAAATAGTGGTACCAATTGGCCGTGCTACTGTCCATAGTACATACTTTTGTATAATGGACAAATATTGCTAGGTGAGCCCCGGTACCTTCACTATTTATCTGAATTATAATGACAGCTAGTTTTTATAAGAAGTACACACCCTACTTCGTTCTACACAGATTTTGGAAAGCGATTTCAATTCCATAATACCTCTCAAAAGCACCCATTTCAAAATCTAAATCTGTAATTCCAAATTAATCTATGATCTATTTAACGGGCTAATTACAGTGCATTTCATTTGCGGTACCTACGATGCCCTCGGAAATGATATAGAGCTCATTACGTCATCACTGCACATGTCCCCAGGCAAGCCAAAGAGCCTTATAATCATTATCTGTTCAATTTCCAACGTTATCCATGTTTGTGGTGCCTTATTTGGTTAATTATCACAAAATGGAATGGGTAAGTGGTCTTTGTGGTCGGGAAAACATAAATACGTGCAATAAGTATGTCAATACATGTTGGGTGAAACATAGGTACGACAACGTTAAGGTTATAAAATTTTCTAACACGTTTGCACGACGAGCAATCTAGTTATGGAAAACCAAATTAAGCTGATCTCTCATTGTGTGGGAAGCTGATACAAAGCGAGGTCAGGTTATACTGGATTTGTATAGCTTGATTTGTCACCGTGTGTTAGTTTCCCCAAGCGGTTGAATGTCACCTTTTTGAAGTATACAAAAAAAAAATACAAAAAGTTTTATTCAAAAAATTTGTTACATTAATGGGTGGTTGTGTTTGGGGACTCATTTTAAGCAATATTTGCCTGTGTTAAGAGACCCCGCTCTTCCATAGCATAATAATTACAGCAGTAACAAATATGTGGGTAATTAAACTTATACTTAATTACTTATTTCTATGTCCTTTATTCATTTACAAACTTATTTTCAATATTTTTAAACATTTCTTACAAAAAAACATTTAAAAATACAAAAAAATAGTGGTCCGCTGGTAGCGGGAGCAGGGTCCAAGCTACCGGTGGTTAGGTCCAGAGACAGGAACCTCCTCACAATACGAGCCGTATCGAGGAGTACTGCCTTCTGAATCAGACCCTTGATCCAACCGCCTAAGGAGAGCCTCGAAAGATGGTCGTCGAGGCTCTTGGCTATAAGGCCATTGGCCGTCACGACGATCGGCACAATGATAGCCGAGTTCACATTCCACATGTCGACAACCTCGTGTGCCAAGTCGAGATATTTTATTTGTTTCTCTTTCTCAGCTTTCACGAGGTTCTCGTCATGCGGGATGGTAACATCGACTATCATTACGCTGCGCGCTGATCGGTCTATCACTACTATGTCAGGCTTATTGGCGACAATAGTCCTGTCAGTAATGATAGACTGATCCCAGTACAACGTGACATGGTCTTTCTCGAGAACTGGGTCGGGCACATACTTGTAGTACGGTACCTCAGATTCCACAAGTTTATATTTCAAGGCAAGTTGCTGGTGAATAATCCTGGCTACTTGGTTGTGCCTGTGCAAGTACTCGCCATTAGCCAGACGAGAACAACCAGAAATAACATGTCTGATGGACTCACCTGGACATGCCCGACACACGTCAACCGTCCCGTCCTTCATAATATATTTCCGGTAGTTGTTCGTCAACATAACTTCGTCCATAATCGCACAGACAAAACCTTCAGTTTCTCCAAAGAGGTCACCGAAACGTAACCAGGACACGGATGCTAGAAAATCTACATCGGGCCCATGAAGAGCCCGGTAGAAGCACCCGTGTAGCCATACTTGCTTGCGGTCATCGGTAGTAACTACTACAGGTTTGCGCCAGTTCTCTTTAGCCATGGACAGCGGGGTGAGTCCCTTGTCCACTGCGACCACATCTCGGTGCATACCCACATTACATACATGACTGCACATTTGTCCACACCAAATTCTTATTTCTATTATTATTATTTATTATTATTTTAAAAAGGAAAAATAAGAGTTAAATAAAAAAAACATAGTGACAGCAAAAACAAGAAAATAATGTAAAAGTGTGTGAGTGACGATTGCGAGGGTACATGTGTGTGTGTGTGAGTGTGTGCGTGCGTGTGTGCGTGTGTATGTTTGTATTTGATTTTTAGATTGCAGTTTTGCGAGATTGGATGTGTGTTTGTGACAATTGAGTAACATAATGTTTTGTATCTTGCTATTTAATGTATTGTAGAAGTGCCTCAGTTTCTTCATACGTGAGTATCATTAACACATACCAAAAAACTTGGTTGTCTTTCTTGAAAAGTTGAGCAAAGCTGACCTATACTGTAGAGACCTATACGGTCATTTCAAAAGAATATCAGGCACGTTGTAAATATCTAAGTTTAAAATTAGAACAATAAAAGTTTAGACAGCTTGGAAGTGACTGGAATGTAAAAATTGATTTGTTTTCAATAACAAAATTATCTCAGTTAGCTTCATTACAAGTCTTTTATTGAAATAAAGTTAGGTACCAGCTCATGGCACTGGTATTCTACAGTACAACCACAATTAGAAAGTTAGGTTTTAAGTTCCATGCAAAAGGGGGTGATTTCATTTAGCAAAAATTGGCCGATATAAGAGTAAGGAAAAAAGAAAATAGGGAAAAACAAAAAGATTAAAGTCAAAAAATAAATAACCATTAACACAGAAAACGGGATATTTACAATGTTTATTATTACTTTTGAGTTCCTGCTTATTTCGCCGCTATGGCAAGCACATTTGATCACGGCTGAACCATTCATCGTTACACCGTTTTCAGTGTTAATGATAATGTTTGTGACCATTTCAGTATATAAACTTAAGGAATAACCAACAAAGTATATAATAAGGTGCTTAATTTTCATCCCTTGAATATAAATGTGCTTGTTAATTTTTGCCCTGTGCATTTCAGATAATTGTGTCGACATCTACCTTACACGTGTCTCTTATAACACAATTAACAGATACCACTTTGACTTAAATTGCAAATTAGGAAATGTCTCCCCCAATTTCTTAATCCCCAAAACGTGGTTTACTTCAGTACTTACACAATCTGCTAATGGCATGAATCTTTGAGATGTGGCTCGCCTATATTAGCTGTGAAATACAGAATACGCTTTTAGTCACTAGCCGCTCCAATGTAGGTTAAATATTTAGTATTAAATGTTCAAATAGCTCCATGAACGTTGTAAATATTAATATCATTTTATTCGAGTACCTAGCTGCAGCAAAATTCAAAGAATTTCTTTTATGTTTTCATCATTGTTGTTATGTTGGTGTAAATGTTGTAGGCTTGATCGTTGTAATTTTGGGTATTGGCCAACTTATACAACATTATTTTTAGTATATGCGAAACCTGAATATAGTTTGTTCAGAACAAGTAACTGAATAGATTCCAATACTTTTTAAACCATGTTATATTTTTCCCAAAAATATTTAAAAAAGTTAAAAGTTGGATACGACTTTGAGTACCTATCGCAATAATTTAGGTACCTACCGCCAAATTTTTGTTATCAATGTGCTCAAGACAAAGCTGGAGGCGCGCGCTGCGTGGTGACCGCGTTTTTGTGCGGACAACTAGGTAACAGAACAAGCTTATAACTTTGTCATTTTTCATGATACAGTTTTGAAAATTTGTACATAGATTTTGTACATAAAAATACTAGACACTTGTATCAGGTTTCGCATATACTAAAACTAATGTTGTATATGTCGGATCCGGTCGAAATGAATCGCAAGTACGCCAGTGGTGACATCACGTTACCTACTTACAAGTCTACCCACACCACAGCGTGCTTCTACAGAGCTGTGATGTTAACAGCTTGAAGCGAGGATAACATTCAATGTCTGATGATAGTGGAGTTGAGACATCCCGGAACTGTACCCTATTCATTGTACCCCGTGTTATTGGGTTAAATTGTTATTTCAAGAAATTTGTTTGTTTAATAGAAACAGAAGGTTGCCTGGTGAAGGTTGCAGGGATCCGCTGGATGCGAGTCGCACGGGACCGGTCAATGTGGCGACACTTGGGGGAGGCCTATGTCTAGCAGTGGACGTCTTTCGGCTGAAATGATGATGATGATGATGAATAGAAACAGAGTATCGCACCCAGTGTGTTTTCATTGCACGAAACCCATCTTCTGCCCACATGATGTACGAGCCTAACGGAATAAATCCTGACAGATGATACCGACCGATATATAGAACTTTTTTATTGACCACCTACTTGCTGATAGTGATAGCCACAATAAAAAAATCCCATTACCTTAAAAACACCAGTTCCGTTGCAAAAACAGCCAAAATATCCTAAAAAAACTAATTGTTCATCTCAATTTTCAGACACAATTGGGTTTTAATACCCAGCTGAGGAAAAATATAAATACCGCCGTTTTTTGCTCGACGCAAAAAGTGAAAAGGTTGAATAACAACACTCAATTTGGAGGAATGACTCGAATTTTCTTAGAAATATATTAAATGTTGCTTCTCCGCGTTGGCCGTATATTGACACCAAAGCCGACGTAGTCAAAATAATGTTAAGATGAGTCAATTTGCACATTCATAATGTATTAAGTCGTTCCCTTTTGCTGTGTACACATGATAAATAAACGTAGGAGGGTCTAAAGAGGAAGCGTTCACCGAATCCCTTTGACTAGAAACTCGTTAAGCTTAGTCAAAAATACACAAAACACCTAATGGGTAATGTTGGTTCACCTCGCCAACTTTTAAAGACAACACTTTTAGCTAACACAATATTTGCGGACAATATGGCTTAGATTTTCACAGAGCCTGTTCAAAAAATTCTTTATAATTCGTGTTACTGACTTAATAAATTGTCTGAAAACCTTAATCAATTGTTATACTTCGAAGCCTGGCTGGCTTCGAAGGATTCTTAATTGTATGCTGATGAAATCTATTCATTCGTGGAGAAGCTTTCGCTTGAATTAGTTCAGTTAATGTTAGTGGTGCTAGTAATATATTCTTACTCGTGTAACTTGTGAATCTATTTATGTAAATTGAAGTCTCATTCGTAATATTTGAGGAGCTGAAAATACTAGTTATTTCAAATATCCTCAATTGTAATCTGAGGCTCTTATCACATACACATTTGACATTAAGGTAAGCATATTTTGATTCATCCATGTCCATTCATCTGGTCATACACGCACGCATCGAGTACTACGCAGCTGTCCTTTCTCAAGGAGCTCTCATTTGTTTAATTTGAAGTAGTACTAGTATATTTCGATGGACGTTGAAATTATGACAGAATTTTTTGGGCTTCGATCGTCATACTATTATAGGTACCATTTATATAGCAGTACGGGCCCAGCTCATCTCTCGGTGTGCCCCAGGCTATTTCTCTGCCTGGGTCCTCGCCAAACCCACGACCTTATAATATTAGCTGCGGCTTATTGATAACCCACACACGTATAGTAATTGTTTCACTTTTTTATATATAACTACCCTCGGGCAACGGATAAATTTATAGCACTACCTTAGACCTTTTTCAATTTGTGCTAAGATGTCTGGACGTGTGGATTGTAGGATATTTTTTATTCTTTTAGGTGAGTGTATGTTTTACTTTATTTATAAAACCTTTTTGCAATGTCAATGTCACAGGTAAAAACACTTTCATGTTTTTGAGAAAATCGAATTCGTCTTCCATATGTTTTTTTATAGTCTATTCAAGATATTTTATTTATTTTTCCTATTTTTCAGGTATCATTGTCTACTTACAGAACCTTGTTTAAGATATAGTGAGGCATCACTAAATGCAACAATTATAGGCATAACGTTGTAATTTTGGCGTGGGAATAGAGAAAAAGCCAAGAATATGCCAACATAAGTCATTTTGTACCCATCACTAATAAATTCTGACTTGTACGAAGGCAGCTAAATAAGTAGATACTAATGTCTTTGCATTTACCATAAACGCAACCCTCCTAACAGCATATTAACCAACTTTCAACCTTACCTCATTGTCATAGGGTGCTTATGTACATATGCATATCTAATGTGTTCCTAAACAAAAGTTGTACCACAAACTTGGCAATCAGTGAGTGATGTTGAGTGTTTGTGCCAAATGCCCACTTTATATTCAAGGTTCAGGGGCTCATTACCTATGGAAGGTTCGCCATTTTTTATTTAGAAGGTCAAGGGCAGAAAGGTGGACACATTTGCAAATAGGTACATCATTATTGTGATGTCTGTCCCGAAAGGATACCTTTAAACAGGGTAAGCATACTATGCATAACTTAGTATCTAAACTTAGCTAAATTTGTTGATTCTTTATTTAAAATAGCCTTTTCTATATTAATATATGGCCTGATCTTTTTTAAAGCGGAAGGAATCTGTTTAAAACCGAATCGATAATATTTTTTTACAAGTAAAGGTTATTCCATTCAGAATATAAAAGTTGTAGAAACAAATAGTTCCTAATTGTTTTTATTGTACACTTCGGAAATAAAATGTTTATATTATTAGCCATCGTTGTCCCACTGCAAAGCAAAGACCTACTTTTCTTCTTACTGCTTAACCACATCCAGTGCTGGTTGATATAACTTCCTCACGTAAACGTAACGTACAAACGTCGATTTTAAAAATACTCGTTGCACATAATAAAATTCTTATTTATTTAAGAATTTTATTTATTTAAATAAGTATTTATTTATTTTTCTAGGCTAAAATGGGATTGGCCGGGTCACGTCAGCTGCATGCACAATGACCGCTGGGCAAAAGTCTCCACACGATGGTTGCCGGAAGGCAGACGGATCTGGACGTGTAGACGAAGAGGGCTGGTTCGAGGAGGCACGGGAAAAGAGCTCTTGGAAGGAATTGGAGGACGCTTTTGCCTAGCAGTGGACAGTACAGGCTAAATAAAAAAAAAATCATGTCTATGGATGATACTGATTGTGCTTGTTGCAAATATTACTCAAATGCTATAAGATAATTGTATTTTCGATACAAAAAACGACGTAGTTACGTTTACGCCGCACGCTCGTATTAGGGCCTCCGATGTTGGTTTCATCAAAAAACTACAAGAAATAAGCTCAAAATGACCTACTACATAAAGTCGAAGAATAAAAAGGTAAAGCGATCTTTCTACTCCTTAACTTGACCTCTCTACAATAAAAGTGAAACTATTCATCTACCCTCAAAGAAAGTACCCTGAAATAAGACTACTGTTACCCGAATACCCCCGATAACGATAGTTGGGGAGAAGAAGAGGGGAAAACTAAAGAAAGTAAGAACAACATAGTTGTTGGTATTAATGAGGGACATACATCTCCAATCACCTGACTAACGGATTCGCATTCAGAATGGACGAACAGTTTTTTTGGAGGTTTATTGTGGAGAAGACGATTGCTACTAGTTGAGTTTTAGTTGTTGTTGCGTTCTTTTTATGGTATAAAGATAATAGGAAGTTTTGGTTCGATTGAAGGTAAAAAATGAAATGTGGATAAAGAAAATCTAAATTGATCAAATTGAGCAAAAAATTGAAAAATTTATTGATTGATTTTTTGGTTGAATTGTTGCTGTCTTGAAGATGATCCGCAATTAAATAAAAAATTGTGATAAATCATTTTGTTAATAGCTTAAGCCACGTTATCATTTAATAAGTAACTATAAGCATTGTCTAAAGGTTGTTAAGAAAGGTTTAAGCAAAAATAAAATAGGTATCAACGCGTACTCTCTTTGTTACAATTTTTGTATGGTCGCATAACTTTTAACTTTTTATTTTTTTTTATTTACCACAAAGCACAAAGTACAGATACGGTATATCTGCAAAATTTTTAATTTATTACTAAGATAAACTACAAGGATATATAAAATACTATAACTATATATCAATATCCTATAAATATATTTTTTTAAATTATTATTTACTTTTTATAAGTAATTTAAATATTATTTTGAGCTTACAAAGTTCTGTCAAGCTAGGTTTTCACTCACTGTTCTGAAAGTATATCAGCAACTTATCAAAACATACACAGTTTCTGAACAGTAACATTCTACATCTGACTGCGCGCGCCACATTTTCGCTCACTCCGACTGCTTTCATTTACCTTGCAAACGAATGTTTGCTCGCAGAACACTAAGTGAAAACGCTGCTTAACAAGGAATCTGCTTGTTTTCATAATTTCAGTTTGTTTTCCAGGTAGGACTGAGAATTTAAAAAGGGGTGCTAAATGCATGTTCAGGCATATACATCTGAAGTGTAGCACTAAATCGTAAGTGTTTACAGCACGCAACAGCATTTTTGCAGTGGGTAGCAGTAGCTGTCACCAAAGTTTAAATAACAGTAACGACATTCGATACAGCCGAATTTAAGTTTAACTCGGTGTAACAGCTGAATACCGTTATGGCATTTGTAATACTTGGATTTTACCATAAAAATAAGCCAGATAGAAGACTGTAAACGTTTTTGAGTTGGTGGAATATACACACAGAGTTTTTTTGCTTCACATATCCATTGAATCGAAGTTAAAAGATTTTTGCAAAAGTACTGGTTGCATTACGTACTTGCTTCAGTACAGACGCCAGCGCATAAAGCTACCCGCAATTGTCAAATTTTCCCAGACGGCCTTGAACCTAATGCTTTAGCAATAAAGTTGAAAATCGATTGAAGAAATATGACAGATTGTAGTAGCTTGATGTGCTGCTGTCTGTACCAGCTCTTCGTACCACAGACTTATTTGAGAAAAAAAAACGATTATGTGTTTTTAGTCAGCTTTTCATAGAACATCTCATGTAAATGTTCATTCATATTAGTCCAAACAAGAGTGATGTTATGAAAATTGGATTAAAAGTAATGCATCAGATCTTTCTGTTACATAAAACCCTCGAAACCGCATTCGGTATGACTTCCCTTATAAACAACCTTACATCAACCCAAAATATACCCCTTAATCTACCAAAGTAAGGATAACATACTACCAACTCATATAATTACATCGGCAACCGCCTCTCGAGTTACATGATAACGCACCAGAGACATGCCTATAAATGTAATTGTCGACATAAGAAAGTAGTAAATGAGAGGTGAAATTGTGAGGGAAACGTATTGCGTGTAGTAGCTGCTGTACCAATACAGAAGGATAAGAATTGTAATTGTGGAAGAGGATGTTCGTAAATCATAAATTCGATTTGTAAAAAAATCTCGTCAGAATTATTGTCGTGAAATAAAAAAAAAATGATACGAGATTACCTCTCATTTCAGGCTTAACTATTTTTCCATAAAAAGAAAGCATTTTTCAATGAATTGTCTTTTCGCGCAAGTGGGTTCGCGCAAGTGGGTTCGCGCAAGTGGGTTCGCACAAGTGGGTTCGCGCAAGTGTTCTTCAAGCAAATGTCTTTCGCGCAATTGTCCTGATACCTTTTTCAATAACTACGCTTATTCACTTTATTAGAGGTTATATCCTGGTTTTCTCAATGTTTAGATATTTCTTATTGATATTTGAATACCAACTCAAATGTACAAATTAAATATTGTAAAACCTGCAAGTTTTGAACCTGTTATTAAATTCTTTAGAAACAACAACAAACAACTTTACTATATTTTGATGATGAGATACATCAGTATCTGATCATACCTCATTTCCACCTCAAAAGTAATCAAAAATTTTGAAGCACTTGAGCAGCCACTCAAAAACCTTGGTCTTATACATTGTTTTCATTCACCAAAGTGCAAACCTCTTATAACGCGAAACGATCACGAAGATACAACAAGTATGCAGAAACAATGTCTAATTTCCACGGGGCATACGTGTTCGGAAGTTTGTTCATTAGAAACTTTTTACTCCCTTTTGAGGGGACGAAGTTTCCTCGCGTTGAACCCTTCGGTAGTAAAGTTAAAGCGACGGTGACGTAGGCGTCGGAATCAGGTGTAAGTGCAGGTATGTTTAAACGTCAATTTCGATTCGGAAGAAATCGTTACCGCAGGAATGCTTGTTTTAGTCGATTTTGGGACAGACGGGTCGAACTCGACCCGACTCAACTCTTTTCTTCAAGATTGATCTCAGTCAGCAATGGATAGCGATTTTATATTTTATTTTATTTATTCGGGAAAATAAACAGTTTTACATTAAAATCTTACACTAAGTTATAAATTTACAAGATACATTCCACAACTTATTAAAAGTTATATCTAACAGTGCGCTATTCTAAGCTGTTAAAACGGATCAGTAGTTAATTAATAGTGAACTTAAACATAGACAGGCATGCAAACAAAAAGGATAAGTATAAGAACAGAACTTATTTCTGTTCTTATACTTATCCTTTTTGTATCTTTATTGAGTACTAGATTTTGCCTGCGTCTTTGTGCGCGACAACACATAATGTTTTAAATTGTATAAACTCTAGGCATAAATATTCCACTACATACACAGAAAACTTTTCAAACTATCTTCTGCCCTGACAATCAGTTATTCACAGAACTGATTATACTAAACCTCAAAATGAACAATTCCGCTAAAGACATAGGTGCTTTTACATTTTTTTAACATAAAACAATATTATTTGCAGTGTAAATAAAACGATAAAAACGTAATATCCATGTCGATTTTTCCGCAAAATGTAATATTCGTATTCGTAGATTCAAAAAATCCTATAAATTTTGGGCATCTGCATATTCGTATCCATATTTCCATAATCCAATACTGGAATGGTGTAATTTCGTGCTTCGCAAATACAGTGTGGAATTGAGTTGGACGGTTAAATAAAGTACAATGAGTACTTTTTGATTACTCTTCATGCACAGGTAAGCCCCACTTTGTTGTACAAGAGAAACGTGTGTTATTTTTAGATAATGAGTAGGTATTTTCTGAGAGGTAGGAAATAATTGCAGCTTAAGAAGATTCTGATGAATTTTTAATTCAAGTCATTACGTCACGTTTGTGTTCCCCGAATGCTTCGGATAGGGAGCACCAAATAGGTACTACACTTACCCATGATTAACGAGACTCGGACCTACTGCAGAGAAACTATTACACATAACATCACGCTTTTAATCCCCGTAGGGTTAGGCAGAGTTGTACCTAATAGTACACCCACATTTCGCCAGTTATGTTTAATTACATCCCATGTAAAAGGGAACGAGCCTATTGCCATCAACTGGGCGCAAATCCAGACTCAGCTGTGGCTGCTACTGAGAAATTCCTGATAGAAAAACCTAATAACACTTTGCTCAACCTGGGAATTGAACCCAAGACCTGATGCTCAGCAGTCGCGCTTACGACCATTAGACCAACGAGGCAGTATTATTACACTTTACTTATTACACTATGCCTGGAAAGAAGATTTCATTTTACTAAAGCAACTTTACTTCGAACATGTTTGCTTAGACAAGACAAGTGACAAGTTTCGATCGGAATAAAAAGCCAGTGGAATGTTCTGGAACGACAAGAATGTATAGACAGGTGACAGATCGACATTGTGACAGTGCGAAACGAAAGGCGTTACTTTTTTTTTGGGATTTGATAGTTTTTGGGTTATGTCACTTTGCAGGCTTGCGGGTGTAGTCGTGAGACAGCATAAGCATAATAATCAGCCTATAATGTTCCTACTGATGGGACACAGACCTCCTCTCTATGAGAGGGAATGGGCTATAATCCACCACGCGGGCCCAGTGCGGGTTGGTAGATGTTACATGTCTTCGAATTTTTGGTTCTAGGACATGCCGGTTTCCTCACGATGTTTTCCTTCACCGTTTTGAGAGCAGTGATGATGAAATAAATTACACAAAGTAATACGCCTGCCTAGGTTCGAACCCACGACTTACTGCTCGTAAGTCGGGACCGCCACCACTGGGCCACCGCTGCCCTCCTCGCTTGTAGTGAGACAGGCTGTCGAAAAAAGAAGCCAACATTATGTATGGCTTATTCCGGCTATATTTGTTTTTATATGTCCCTTATGTGTCTATATGGTCTAGAAAGACCCATCATACCCACATAGCCGTCATCTAAGTATGATGTATATAAAACTAAGAAATAATTATAAATATTTTTTTTTTGGTGAAAAAAGGTACGATGTGAGAAGAGGGGAAGAATAAGAAGCTCTCTATTAAAACACGCATAATGGAGACATCCATTATGCGTGTTTTAACACCTCTTATGAATTAAACCAGCTCATAAAGTTGTGCCCGGTTGATGGCAATAGGCTAGCCCCCTATTACATGAGACTTAAACATAACTGGTGAAAGGTGGGTGTACTATTAGGTACTCCTCTGTCTAACCCTTCGGGGATTACAGGCGTGATGTTATGTTACGTTTTGAGTTATTCAGGCGATTTTCCAAAAGTCATTTTTGATCCAGCAAAGATTTCTACGCAAGCCAAGACATTGATTCCACGAAAGGGAAATCACGTGCACAAGCAAGCAATAAAACATTTATGAACGTAATATTTATTCAGGTAAAATAATGTTTTCCAAAAGGTATAGAATAATATGAATGAGGGATACCGAATCTTACCTTTTAATGTATGATCCTTTGTATTTATTTACGAAAGACTTGTTATTATTAGACCATGTCGAATCAAATGTAATTTTATGAATTGAAGGCTCCATGAACCATTGACGGAAAAACAAAAAAATATTTTTTCATAAATCTTCAAGTGACAGTTGTATGTACGCACCAGTGGCGAAGGTTTCATACAACTCGATTCCTACTGGCTTCCCATTGAAAAATGGCACAGTCAGTATTCTATAGATAAATAATATAATAATCACATTAAAGATTATGTACTCCGGCTTACCTCCTACAAAAATTGACCCTTCGCTACTGGTACGCACGGCGACAAATCAAGCTATATAAAGCCAGTTTATGCGGATCTCGCATTGCACGGAAATCTATACAAAACGAGGCCATGTTATACTGGAAATGTATAGCTTGATGTGCTGCCGTGTGTACCTCTATAGAGCTAAGGAACTTAGGAGCTTAGGACTCAGAATATAGATAGAAAGGGTTCAGTGTTTTTTTGTCTATTTTGGATTTTCTTTATTTCTTTATTTTAGGACGTTGTGATACTAAGACGTAGGTTTGTGTATATAGGAATCTCAGAAGTCATGTTTGCCTAGTACTTCTTTAATTTTGACGCTGTGCTTTTTTTAAAACCAGACTTCAAATAAGCATTAATTCTTTATTTAATGTACAGTGTATAGGCAGTTGGTGTACCTATCCATTTAATTCTAAAATAAAGTCTATTGGTCACAAGCGTTTACTGCTGAACATGAGGTTCTGGGTTCAATTTCCAGGTCGCGCAAAGTGTTATTGGGTTCGTCCATCAGGAATTTTTCTTAGTAGCAGCCACGAGTCTGAATTTGTGCCCGATTGACGGCAATAGGTAAACCCAATTACATGAAACTTAAACAAAACTGGCGAAATGTCAGTGTACTATTAGGTATACCTTTGACTAACATTTCGGGGATTACAGGCGTGGTGTTATGTTATAGTCGCTTTTTATATCGGTGTGTTAGCCGCGTTGTTCTTCAAAGCAACGGATTTTTAAACGGTTTTCACTATCATTAAGATAATGGTGCCTATTCCGTGGTTTATATGCGTGAAACAGACATATTTAACGTACTTTTAATAAATAAATCTTGAACTTTTGCAAAGTTATTACTGTTTTAAATTAATTAATTTAAAAAAAAAAACTTTCAAAACAAAAATGCTAATTAATTCAAAATATCTTCAGACGATCTAATTACAAGTTTACATTAACGAGACACACGAGACCACTTACCTTTCAATTTAATTAAAAAGCTGAATAATATCTTGACATTGATGGGTCAACCTAATGAGATCCATCCCTTACTATGAAGACGAACCAATAAGATTATCAAGAAGCACTCAATGTTACTCAAAGTCGGTCATGTCATGATCCTGTGTTCACTGGACCTATATGATCCTCGATAATTCTTCAAAGACACGATAATTTCTCGACCAATAATTCCAAACATCGTTTTTCGGAGTATAAATCTCATTACGATATCCACTGGGTGTTAGCGCTTTGATCTTTGTTAATCGATTTTGAAATGAGTTTTTGTGGTTAGGCCTTCGTTTATGAGATAGGTTTTAATTTCTTTTTATGTTTAATTTATTTTCATTTTAGCCTGGATTTTTTTAGTTTTGGTAACGACGTTTTTGGTGTCTTTGAACAAAAAATAAGCGTAATAATTTTTAACTTTTAAATGACAAGTCATGTTTTAGTTTTATGCTAATTTAATTTTTTCTTCTTTTACTAATATAATCGGTAATATTATTTATTATTCTCGCTAATTGAAGTTTTCTCTTTACGATTCTAATTATATGGTGTTTTTCCCGTCTTTTACTAATTATATGGTGTTTTTCCCGTCTTTTACTAATTATATGGTGTTTTTCCCGTCTTTTACTAATTATATGGTGTTTTTCCCGTCTTTTACTAATTATATGGTGTTTTCCCGTCTTTTTTAGTTTACTTACGTAATTAGATTCACAAAATTATTCTTTCGAAAGCAACAAAGATTTTCATAGAAAACGTGCGACCATTTTTTTTTTCACAACTAAAATCTACCAGTCGTCATCATCGCAATCAGAAATTCGTCACATATATTTTCAAACTGATGGGATTTACGTCTCTTTATTTACTGTTTGATCGTAGTGCAGCCTGTTCAACGTTAATGACTGTTTTTATAATAAGTAATAAATCGCGAAGCTAATTACGCAAATGAAATAAAGTGTTTATTTATTTGAAATAAAGAAAAAAATCGTGAAGCTATTAACGATTTTTTTCTTTCCAAAGCTACAAACTTTTTTACGGAAAACGTGCTGACATCACTTTATTTTTATTTCTACACTATAAATTATTACCTCGATCAAAATCAACAACGAAACACAACTTCTAAATCCCTAAATACAATATAATTTCAACTGAACCAGAAGCTTCAACAATTGTGGCAGCATTCTGCGAGCAATGCTTTACGTGACCAGAAACTGCTAACTTATTTAGCAAATAGCCATCGGTTGCACAATTAAACCAATTCTACCTGTCTGCTAAGGCGTGACTCTCGGACGCCTTCGATAATTAAGATATTGTTGCAGGAAATTCCGAGAGGAATACCGGAATGGCTTTGAAGGGTAATTAAACTTGGTGGTATACTAGTGTAGCGGAATATCATCCTCACAGTAACAATATAGTACGTAGGGTACATCGACAATATTGTGCCCAAACTAAGTTTTTATATGTACCTACTATGCATTGATTTTTTGTTACAAATTTTGTATAAAAGGGACCGTCTTTTCTAAATACATTCATTCCATATTCAGCCATCACCACGAGTCTCATTTTCATACCTTGCGCACCCAACACTAGCTTTATGGTGGTATTGCTTTGTATGCGGACTAGCGATATAATCGCATTTTTCGATACTCCCTGAGAAATATCTTAGATGCAGAGAGCAATACTATCGCTAAGGAAAAGGATTGTAAATTGAAAATAGTTCTGTTTTAGGCAGGGTCCTAATATAAAAGATTTTCGCGTATTACGCGTTCATTTTGTTCGGTTACGGGGACGTGACGCGCTGACAAAAAGTACTTTCAGATTTATGGACAAAGGAGTGTCAAAAACGCGACGATTGCGTACTTGAGTTGTGAGTTTATTTTAAGATACAGGGTTGAACAAAAGCAATAATAACACAGTAAACAAATTAACATTTCTAAGTTTCATATGACTCAAGACAAAAGCCGGAGGTAAGAAACACAATATCCTGAACTTTGCCTTTAACCCACAAAACAATTCTCTTCTCCAAACATAAAATTCAATACATCTAATACGGGGGAAGAAAACTTGAAAACTCATCAATAGAACAAAACGCTATTTCCAAAGTAATCTTAAGTTACCGTAAACGACATGAAAGCGGGGCCCAAGGTCGGGACAAATTACCACGAAGTCAATAAATAAAATTGAAGTTGAACAACTCATTCAGAAATTCAGATGGACGAAGCTGGAAAGTATAATTGATGACTTTACCGTGTAATGGACATAGTAATGGGCGTAATGAGGTCGGGTTCTCTGAAATGAGTTACTGAATTGCTTATAGGAAAGTAAATTGCGGACAGAAATAAACTTTAACGAAAGTTCCAGAAATCCCGTGAGTTTATCTGTGATCGACAACGCAAAAAAATATAATACCTGACATCACGAAGCGTAAGACAGAGGTGTAAAAGCAAACCGACATTTCGTAATTTATGTTTGAGTCCTATGCGATAGGGAGCGAGTCTATTTCTCATTCTAAATCAACTGGGCACTAATCTAGATTATGAGCTGCTACTCAGAAATATTCCTGATGAAAAAACTCAATAAAAGTGCCTGACCTGGGAATCAAACCCATCATGCATAGTATTGCGTTTATGAACACAAAACGACTAACGAGGCAGTAATAAAAAAAGTGAAAAGAGTGCATAATAAAAACGTTACATAATTGGGTCAGGAAGCTGTCAAAATTCACTCCAAAGTCTTAGTAATCACCGCTTTAACAGACACCATAACAGGAGTCGAAGGAGTGAATTTTACTGAAGCAGTTCATCGTTAAGTTGGGGATACAATGGTCTTGCGGCAACACTGACTAATTGAAGGGCCCTAACATTAGTCTTCCGTCGTTAATGAAATGAAAGGGTTAGTGTGCCGTTTACTACAGTTGATTTTGAAGTCAACTGTTTGGAAGACATATTAGTGGTACTTGACTGTTATTTACTCTTTCGGCTTAGAAATGTTGTGTCTTTTTCTCTCTTTCTGGTGCTACTTAATGATATAAGGGACATCAATGATCTGCAAACTATTATCTTGAATTTAGTACATGATTCTACAGCCACCAGCGTTGAATTAATGTATCGTTTTTTTTATTAAGTTGTTAAAAAAAACTAACCTAAAAAATTCTCCTCTGAGGTAGCTTGAATTATTTGTGCTTGAATATTGAATAATTCATGGAAACGGACTGCGTGTCGAAGTCCCTTACCCTGTATTTTGTTAGAATTAACAGTGTAAGATCCCAGAAATAAGGTCATTATCGTGGAATGGGGTATTGACGATATGGGAATTGAGTCTTGTGTTTGACCGCACGGCAATTTTCCTGTGGTTAACATGGTGAATCGACGATTGGCCCCTCTTTTCAGCTTCGATCAACCATCGTAATCTCCGTTCACTTCTGACCGGTGATTGCAAATTCCATTTGACGTAAATGCAAACCTTCGATCGAATCGATTATGGTCTTACCTTTACGGGCTAGAGTACATGTCAATACCTACTTAAACGTTGTGGTGAAATTGCCGCAGCAAAGGGAATGCCGGAGTAAAGTCTCTTTGTCGAACTAGCACATAGAACTGTCGTGCCAACAAAGTCTGGAATACCGTTATGTGTGGTTTTATCATTATTAAATACTTAAGTTTATTTGGCAATTGTGTTATTTTCGAACATAAAATTGTAGTAAATACAACGCTAGAATCGTAAGTAACAGCCAAAGACAAAGCGTACCATAAAATAACATGCTTAACTGAGACAGACAAAGAAGCAACATCAATTGTCTTGCGTTCCTCTCCAAATTCAAAATCACTATTCTAGCCGCGCTCTACTCCAGATAAATTAAGCGAGCTAATCCAATCTGGTGTATCAACAGCATTACTTTCAACGTTCGCCCTAAACGCAATAATTTATTGAGGTAATTTCGTTACAGTTTGATAATTTCCAATTTTTATGGGTGAAACCCCTATAAAATTTATGCCGTCGTAATACTGGGTATTCTCGCGTCGCGATCCCATAATTGATACGTTGCCGTTTAGGCACATCCCACTCGGCAATAAAGAGAAGTGAAACGTAAAGTTTTTTTGGCGACACCAGCCAGTGGGTTGCCTAATTGTTTACTTCTTATCGCCCTAGAAGTTTTCCAGTCAATAAGTTGGGTCGTATAAACCCATAAAATATAGACATCGTAAAGATACATAAAGGACGATTATCTTAGGAAAGATGTAGGTTGTATTTTTTTCGTTATTCTGAATATTGGATAGAGAAAAGAATATTATTGGGAGTCAAGAATTATTATTGTAACCTTCTCGTTTGTTACGGTTAAGTAGATCGTGAGAGGTGGGCGGAAAATATTTTATAGGTAATTTGCCAATTATGACACCGCTGGTGTGACAGCGGGCGCGTTTTTTCTATATGGTCGATGATTTGAATCTGCTTAAATTACACTTTAGATATAAGTAGGAAACAATTTATTAGTCGTTAACTGTAAAGTACTATGAATAAAGTATTTGTAAAAAATCGACTAATCTATCTATGATCTAAGTTAAGCGTTTCATCAGTTTCAAGTAAAATATAAAAACTTGGAAATTACAATTATAATAAAGACTAGAAGTCTTTATTTTTACTTAAACTTTATGCATAGTATTTTATACTTAACGGCTAATAAATTGTTTCTTAATAACTAACATTACTATCCAGACATGAATTAGTTTACCTCGATGATCTCCTAATAACACAAACAAACAGCTACCAGTTTTCAACTAAACATGTAATTACAACAAGATGTAGTAGCTAGTTGAACTGTAACTCGTCGTGCGACGTTGTTTATCTGATTACTCACCGCTGTTTGTGAATGTTCGTCAATATTCCTTGTATATTCCTTGTATATACTTATTTGTTCCCAGAAATTTATCTCAATATTGTTGCGGAAGCCGAGTTGATTGTGTTTGGTTATTGTTAATGGTTCGGTGCTGTTAAATACAGGTTTATTATTGTTGATAATTATTGTTACGAAGGTGTCCTTTTTTGGGCAGACTTGGAATATTGACCGAATATCCTCAATATCTTTCAGTGGTTAACTTTTCAAAACTGTTATCATTATAATGATGTTGATCTTTTACGTTTTGACAAATAAAAATGAATACATTTCATGTGGGTAATAATAAAAAGAGATGCCTCGTCGTTCGTTGGTCTAGCGGTCCCAAGCGTGACTGCTGAGCGGGTTCTATTCCCTGGTCTAGAAAAGTGTTATTATTTTTTCAATTTGGAGCTTCTCAACAACAACCATGTAGTCTGGATTTTTGCCCGATTGAAGGCATTGTCAAACACACCTCTTTGTTATCTTTGGGGGATTATAGACGTGATGTTTATGTAGAAAGAGATAATTTTAATAACATTTTCTCTCCTGGGGCCGTCAGGTAAAATCAATACCAAAAAAACCAGCACACCAATTAAAAGACATCCTTCAACAATAAATCTTACCTCAAGTAAATAAAAAAAGACCTACTAAACATTGCTTACCCGAGATAATAAAACCTAAACGTAACACGAACGCCAAAATAAATCTCAATTCAGTTAATTCGCATCGTCGCATGTAAAAGGCGAGTCACGTAGGGCAATTGATAAAGGGTGCAGAGCACAATTCCGCGTCAGACTGACACAGAGGCCTCGTACAGAGTGAATGTGCAGTGACTAGGATGATAGCGGGAGCGGTGGCGGGGGCGGTAAGGTGACACAGTACATAGCGAGTTATTGTAGCGGGTGTTGATTTCTGACTATTTTCGGAACCGTCAGCAATTTGTTCGCCTTGGCTCATACAACTCACAGGCATATCAGTACACGATCAGACGTGAGTAAGGGTTCCATTTTACGTCCCTTTCTCTTCCTAATTACGGTAAAGATTTGCCATAAATAATAAAACACGCGAAATGCTGACGACCTGAAAACGTAAAATGTAACTGTAAACTCCATGTCCTATCCAGCGTGATTTCGATGCCTTGAGTGAATGGGCCGCCTCCAACAAAATGTTTTTTTCTTTCCCGTAAGTCCGTCACGTCGCGGTGACCAGTGTCACGTTGTAAACTACTTCTTTCATTTTGCTTTCTTCTGTGGCTATCGCTAATGAGTGTTCAAACTCACTGCCTTATGGCTGCAAACGAAGATTTCATAAAATATTTCATACTTACTTTACAACACCCGCGTAAGCTTTTCACTCTGGACGAAGTTTGATAATGAAACATTCGACATGAGCTTCTCTTGGATGAATGGCAATTGTTGAGTGAAGAGAGTGCTTGTGTATGAAGAGATGGAGATGGGAGCATAGTTAGTGATGTTGTTGAAATTGTGTTATTGTTAGTAAGGAGTAAGATTGAGATGGATGGTAAGATTATCATGACCGTAGAAGTAATGCGTGTGGTAATGAATCCTAATACTAAACATGCACAATCTATGGTTGTTATTCCAACTGGGATTAAAGAGAAACAAAAAACAAGTAATATAGTGATGAGTTTTATAAACATAGTTAATTTTCTAAGATAAGATCATGGCAACAGATAGCAGTATTTCAAATAAGACAATGATATAATATGTATACAGTTATGTTATAGATACAATGCAAGAGAAAATAGAACATGCTACTGGATAATTGGATATTATAAATCGAATAGATAAAAATATACAAACAATAGCGACAATACGCAAACGCAGAAACCAATTCGAAGCGGCCTTGATTCAACCGCAAACATTTCAGACCTCAAACAAATTGGAAAACATTAAAATAAATTCAAACAAATATATTGAACAAAACAAAAATACTAAATTGACTCCCACAAGAATCGAATGTAATCCGATACAAACATTGTAGTAGCACTGTATCAGGATTGTATTTGTTTATTCATATTTTTAGCAATGTTGTGAAGCAAGTAAGTGTGTGTACAAAATTGTTGATTTTTTTGGATAGAATATTTTGGTATTGAAACCGTGGTTAAATAATAACAGCCACTCGGATCAAAGCCATTACATACTGAGTTTCCTCCATGCCTTGGAAAGCACGTTTAGCCGTTGGTCCCGGCTGTCATTTATAGATCTTTGACAGTCGTTACATTTAGTCAGTGGCCCAAAAGTCTGACAATGAGTCTTACTAAAGAGTTACGTATTACTCAGTACTAACTGGTTTGTGCAGGTCAGATAGGCAGTCGCTCCATGTAAATTACTGGTAATCAGCTGCAAACAGTTAGACTGGAAGCCGACCTCAACATAGCGACAACATAGTAACACAGAAAAGGCTAAGTCGATGATGATATTGAATCCAACAATTGCCTACCCTCTATCCAGGTATAGGAGTCTAAGCAGATGCACTTGAATACCAGTATTGTACATGGAACGACCGTCTTCAGAACCCAATCAAGGTTCGTTAAAACCGGTATGGACAAATTGGGAACGCGGCTCTGGACACCAAACACTGACAGATACTGCTTTAAAGTACCCATCTGTCTTCTGACACTGTTTTAAATATCTTTTGATCGAATTTTTAGTGGGTAGCGAGATACCGTCACATCTTTCAACAAAAATAAAATATGGCTGGTTGTAATTGTTTTCTTTTGTATACGCCTTTTAGACGAAATGTTTAACCAGTCATTCAATTATTTGATACGTTCATAAAGCCCTCAGCTTGGCACTGAGCAAGGAATAAATTAACCTGAACGACTCCAAGGCACCAGCTACTATGTTATAAATTCTGAACATCCGTTCCTGTATTGCAGGAACAGAACTTTTTAATGGTTGTTCATATATTTTCTCTTTAACAAGCGATGTTAGTATAGAATATCTTCATTTTGAATTTTGACCTTATCTACGCCGTGTTAGGGTCGGGTTTCAGTTGGTGTGAAATTAGTATCTTTTTGAAAGTGGTAATTAACTGTGTTAGTGCATCCAAATACCGATACGACATTATTTTATTGAAACTAGTTGCTGGGTTGTAGCGCAATTACAGTTGTTTTGCTTTTAGAGACTATTTTATTGGTTGGTACAGTCTTTTATAGGTTCTAGTATTTATTGACGCACATCATTTCAGCCGAAAAGTCCACTGCTGGACATAAGCCTCCCCCAAGAAGGGGGGGTTTTGCCATAATCGCCACGCTTGGCAGGCGGGTTGGCGATCGCAGTATGGTTGTTGTAGAATCAGAGAACGCTGCTGCCCATTCTCTGGTAAGTCCCTTAGTCGCCTCTTACGACACCCACGGGAAGATATGGGATGGTGCTATTCTTTACGTCCGGACACCATACAGAACGACAATTGACGCACAGTGTGGGTTAATTTGTACTTCGTTTTCTATGCAGTCTTGGAAAATAAAATTAAGCTATTCACGAACATGATTGCAACATATAAACTGCCACATTGAGACAGCTTTTCTTGATGATATCGTTCTAATTATTATATTCCTAAATTTATTTCAAAACAAAACTCAAACGCAAAACTAACTTATCGTAAACGATAAGTTAGTTTTGCGTTTAAGCGGTCGGACATTTCCCGAGTATGTCGTAGATGGGCCAAAAACGGTGTCGAGTACAGGGGGGTGATGTCTTAAAGCAGGAGAAATTCCAGTGTGGGAAAGAGATGGTACTAGACGATCTGTATAGCTCTGTCACGGAATTACTCCTGTAGACGTCATTGTAGGCCACCAGGTTTGTATTTCCGTGTTGCTCTGTAATTGTCACAACTTCTGATTGTGTATATTTTTACGAGAAGAGGGAAGTGCTGAATTCTGTCTAAAAGCCTGGATCGAGGTTTTTTGAAAAATTAAAACTAAACATTTGAATACATCTTAATCTTCAACACAATCAAAACAAGAACACTGCTGCCAAATCTCTTCCAAGTATTGCTATAACTAACTATGATGATGATGCCATCTAGCCGATTTCGGCCATAGGGACTGCATTCGCTGGCTTTCTAGGGAGTTTGTCGAGAGCTTTGGTATGCTGCTCTATCATGTGCTCTCAAGTGGCTAGCATACCCAACTTTGGCCGAAAAACTCCGAGCACAAAGCGGACATGTCAGAACACCATCGACGAAATTGTGGGGTATAGCTGCAGGTGGCCTAGTTTTAAGGTTATCACGCTTCAAATCTAGCTACGACCTTCTTCTTATAACTAACTATAAAATAATCTTGTTCAATTCAGCGATCTATCAAAAATACATTATTTCACCTTTATTTACGTGATAACAGAGTGAGAAAAACAAACTTTATGTAATCTAAATGTTTTAAATAATTGTTCTAAGCACACGTACGGAACAGTTTCAAGTGAATTAATGTAAGCGTGTTGAAGAGAACTCTCGATGCTGGGTTATTTACAGTGTCGTGTTCCACCTAGCTTGAGTGAAATGTTCCAACTAATGTTTGCGTATAAAACATAAGTTGGAATATTTCACTCAAGCTAATCTTTTTGTGGACATACTTTATTTAGCGTCAAGACAATCCAAAGTAGGGTTAAAAACTGGAGTCCCTGGTTGCAGTTTCATTTTTGAGTTAAAAAACAATAACCTATTGTATCGACAATAGAAAAACCAAATCATGTTAGCATCATTGTGTTTGTTTCTTTTTCTAAGACATGTATATAGGAATAAGCATGACGTGACTTTTCGCAACTATTTTGGAGACGGCTTCAAGTCTGATCAGATGAGTACTATTTACATTGAGCGATTGCCTGCTTGATCTCCAAAATCTAAGTTATTGTTTTTGGAGACCCTTATCAGCGAATTACTGTCTCACTACAAAGAGTAGATCTCTTCTCTTACGAATACAGAGCATCAATCACCACACTTACTCAAGGAGGATTAGAGATCTCAAACTTACATCAATATAAGTATAGTTTCCGCAAGATTTTACAAAGCATGCTCATACATACAAATATACAGGGTGTAAACAGACCCTTCACATAGCCGTCAACCAAGCATTCTGTACATCAAACTAAATTACTTTACGCAAAGATCATTGGTGGGAAACTACTTTTTTTATTGGGGTGAAAAATCACGTTTTATTATTCACGGTAGGACTTAACGCAACGCACTCAAAACATTGTGCTGATGGATGGATTGAATAGTAAGGGGGACCTTTATGCATGTAATGTGCTAACCAAATCAACATATTACTAATTACTCTGCCTTTCTCAGAAACACGGTACTCCACAAACATAAATAAGTAATTAATTCTAGAAAGTTCCAGAGCATGCTTCCATTGCAACCACGTGAGTTATTTACATCGAACGTGAGCATGTTCTGTTCAGTTCTCGGAAACAACAATTAATTAAAATATAGCTTTCCCTCTACCTTCAACTTGTATCAAACTAATAAGGTAGCGTTAGATGAGAGAAGCCTAGCACGATAATTGCATCGCTCGAAATGGTTCTAGAAATTTTTCATTTGACGAACAGCTGGACTAACTTTAGTTCTTCAGTGCGTCATTTCGAGAAACGTGGCAAAGTAACAACAGCCGCTTGAGTCGATTGAAGGTTAAGCTACGCTTGCGGAGGTCGGTCTGTGGATGGGTGACCATCTATCATATATCGAGCATCTGCGTGCCTTGAAAAGCACGTTAAACCATTGCTCCAGGCTATCATTAGTAGATCTTTTTCACTTTTCAAGCCTCAAGCTTCCTTCTTCCATCCCAATAGTATTTTTTAGAGTATGAGGAATATTCAATAAAAAAGAGAGGATCTACCGACCTGGCCGATGTTATGTCTGGTGGGTCACTGCCCGACAGATTATTAACGGGTTTTGGTGTGTGCTCTTGAATCGCGGATAATTTTAAATTTTGAAATAGGGCGAATCTGAATTTTGCTGTTATCTCACCATTTCTGTCGTAGATGGCGCTCTAGTACTTTTTGTAGTATGTTGTAAGTATCATCTAGTTATGTTGTGCAATTGTAACTTGTGCGGGTAGTTGGTGTCCTGGAGACTAGTAACACAGGTATTCCTACTATAGGCTCCGGTGTCCACTACATCAACGTTATTATTGTAAAAAAATTGTGTACCTAGTGTAATATACAGGGTGTAAACGGACCCTTCATGAAGCCGTCAACCAAGCATTATGTACATCAAACTACGTAACTCTACTCAAAAATTATTGCTGGGAAAAATCACGTTTTACGGTAGGACTCAATACAACGCACTCAAAGCATTGTGCTGATGGATGGATTGAACAGTACGAGAATCGTGGAGGGTTTTAAAATCTTACATTAAAAACATGTATTTTAAAAAAAACTTGTGAAAAAGATGGTTCCCTGGTCTAGAACAAAAAAATGCCTTTCAGCTTCGTTAAGGGTCTTGTTACAGCCTTTATAACTAATTATTTCATTGAGTGGTGTGGAAAATAAACATTGTAATTTTTTATTTATAATTGGACATGACTCACAGTGATTTTGCTAAGATTTTCTAGTTCATAATATTTTACGTGCTAGATTTTATTTAAAAATTTTAACACCACTCTCTTTTGACATGTAGACTCTCAGCTTCTTCAAAACACAAACACACTCATTCTTTGTCGTCTTACATAAACACGAAATGATACGTAACATAAAATGGTGTTAGACTGGTGTCAGAAAGCTCTCACGGTGACTTGTAAGAGTGAATTACATTGTTCTGTTCTAGTGCTCTACGTACAGTCGACTTCTAATTTGGTTTACCACACTATGGTTGAATGTTACGGTATAAACGATAAGGATTTTTTGCCTATGTGGCAGTTATACAGTATGGTTTTTGGGATGGGGTAGTGAAGGAAAGTGAATAAAAGATTATAATAAAATTTAGACTAAAGGCTGTTCGTCAGTTTTCGTGATCTGCGTAGCGTTCTGTTCCTACGTGCCATTACTGTCCAGTCCCAAATATAAACCCTGTATTGGTTTAATCTTGGTGAGTTTTAATTTAGATAAAACTAGCTCCTGCCCACGGATTTCGTACACGTGAAATTATTAAAAAATATTACTTCCCTACTTGAATTATATTTTGTAAAAAAAATCTAGGGTTTTCGTTTTTTTTTTTTGCATGAATCCCTAATCATTTTTCTAAAAAAAAAAGTCTAAGTTACTACTTCTGTCAGTAAAAGTCCCGTCAAAATTAGTCACGCCACCATTTCAGATAGCCGGAACAAACAGATAGAAAAAAAAAATTATAAGTACCGTGTTAACTGTCATTATGCATTCAGTAATAAACTGTTATTTTGAAATCACAAATAGATTTTATTAATTTGTTGAGATTGGTATTAAGACTGGCAAGACTGCATCGTTGGTCTAGTAGTCGCAAGCGCTACTGAAAATGTTATTGGGAAATTCTATCAATTTTTTCTTAGTAGTAGCTACGGAATCTAGATTTGTGCCCGGTTGATGGCAATAGGCTCGCCTCCAATTACATGGGACTTAAACATAACTGGCGAAATATGAGTGAACAATAGGTATACTTCTAACTATTCCTTCGGGGATTATAATTTTAATGTTATGTAGTGTTGTCAATAGTGGCTTTTAGTGTAAAGCAATTACGAGGCCGACTGTACACTTCTAGTGTACTGGTACAGTCCTTATAGATAGCTTGTTTGTGGTACTGAGAAACTGGACGACCGCGCCGCGACGAATAATTCAACTACCAGATGTTTTAGAACTGCAAAAGTGCTTAGAAAATGGTTCAGTATTAAAAATTCTAACCCTTTGTTACAACGTTTGGTTTAACTACAGGTTTAGGTCTATTGTTCGGGGTACTTAAACAATACACGTCTTAATCTAAGATTATCGTTAAACCACGTTTCTGTGTTTACTGTCGCAGTCAGTTTTATTGATATAGTGCGTGAATGTTATAGCTTCAATGCTACATCAGGCAGGGTTCTAATCTTACGGGAAACATTTTTTTGTCAGGCTTTATGGTTTCTAGTTAAAGTGAAATACTAGTTTAACTGCATACCTACATATTTCTTTGGTTTTCATCATATTAAATTACATGTAAATATATGATTTATATAATTATATTGATAATATTATTCGGATTCCATGGCCAACCTTAGGTAATTGGAAAGGATAAAGACTAAAGTAGAAAATCATCATCTGCCTAGCGTTTTCCCAACTATGTTGGAGTGGGCTTCCAGTCAAACCAGATGCCGCTACATACCAGTATTTTACATGCAGCGATTGCCTATCTAACCTCCACAATCACAAGTTAGTTACTACTGGGTAATACCCCTTGGTAAGACTAATTGTCAGATTTTCGGGCCATGGACTATCTGTAACGACTGTCAAAAGCAAACGGCTTAACCTGCTTTCCGAGGCACGGAGGAAACTTGGTATGTAATGGGTGGTCACCTTTCCATAGACCAACCTAGGCAAGCACGGCTTAACCTGCAGAGTGGCACGACCGGCTGTTATTATTTATCCACAAGCTCCTCTAAAGAAGAAAATTTACAATTTAAATAAAAGCGAAGCAAAATAAAAGAGTATGTTGCGCTTTTAGGGCTTTAAAACCAGCCCTCAGAAATGATACAATTTGCTTTCGTTTCGAAAATATATGGTTTTATTTCCTGGGCGTTTAGCCAGGCAACATTGTGTACACCTATATTGCTTAACTGTGTTCTTTCTTATATTGCTCGTTTATAGCACAGGTGTCAGCTACAACTTAGTGACGATATAAAGCTAATAAAGTGTTCATAACGAGACAGGCATTAAAAGTGTTCATAAACCTTGTTATGTTGCAGTCTTTAGGTTACAATGTTATATCTACTAGTACGACAAACGAAACTGTGTTCTATTTGTAAACTACTGCCAAAATTCGTTACAAAACAACAAATATTCAAACACTGTTTTAAGTTTTCACGGTTTACAACTATATATATACTATCACTTGTGGGATATCTTCCGTGATGGTTAATTATTTTGAGCTCCCGATATTTCGACGCTGTTGCAAGCGCCATGATGGCGGGTTGACTGGAGATTGCGGGTGGATAGAAACTAAATTATTAAGAGCAGACACATCTGTCTACCCTCTCTCTTTGCAATCAATATTGTTAGAAAAATCTATTACTGTGAAAATTGGACGCATAAGATATGACAATATTGTTATACTTCGCGATAAAGTTCTATTGCTTTGGGACCCTTTGGAGATGAAACACTAAAAAAACAACACATTGGTTTGATCGTTTAGCAAATATAATATGTGTAGATCATGACATACATCTACACTTACTTAACCCCGCGTCTTCCCATGGGAACAGGCTTGGCAGGAACTAGACAACGCTGTCACGTGTTATAATTCTTAAGGTGGTTGTACGCTCTCGCCGAGACACTCCGAGGCAGGGCTAGTTATAGAGTTTATTATCCTCGCTTCGCTTTACATTCTCGCATTCGCCTTGCTATGGAATGTTTTGGTGAGAGCGTATAGCCAACTATACATACATGGATTCCTACTGCTTATGCTTCGTCCTTACACTACATCCCGTGTTATACACGAGCGTTGCGCGTACTGCGCATGTTCCGCTACCTATACACATACAGGGTGTAAGGGACAGCCCTCCACAAACCGATGGGGTGAATTCAGTATATCATACTAAGACGACCGGTACAAGAAATTATTTCAGGCATATTACGGTAATCCAATAAATTTGATTTGTTTTATTTTCTCATAAGCAGCGTATCGTTACCGTGGCAAAACCCACGTAGCGAACGGCAAGCGCGACGACGAGTTCGATGAACTCTGTGGCTAGGCAGGAAGTGAACAGCTGATTTCACGCGTTGTTTGTATTTGTATACAGTATTTCAACATCCAGTGTTGGTTTTTTTATTTTAGCCATATTATTTACATATTATATGGAGTGCTGCGTACAGAGAATGTAATTTTACATTCCGAATGCCATTAGAAAAATTCCGGTTTATTATGATTCAAAATCCGGAGCTGCTCTAATGCACACACAATGTCAGTTTGCGATAAATTAGTTAACAAGTCATTGTCATCGGGGAAATGTTACCGTTTTGCTAATTCGACCACGAACACGTCAATTCAAATAGAAGTACAATATTCGAATTAGTGATTACCACATTCTCTGACGTGAATTCTGTGGGGATTTTGCATGGAAACAAATGCATCGAAATTAGGTATTTATGCTGACGAGCTTTCACAATGTCGTTCAAACATCAGTGTTAGTTAAATTCGTTTGTGGACGGAATTCAAAAGGCTCAAACGTTGAGTTTAGGTTATATACAATAGGAAATAGCAAACAAATTATGTTGCAAATATTGCAACTGACTGACTACCTTAAATGACTAAGTATGTGTTTTAATGTGTGAATTCGTTTTAGCAGTCTTTTTTTTGTTTCTTGTCAATTCTGTCGCGAATACGAACTTGTCTTTAGATTGACTTGTTTTTTATCTGTTCTAGCCATCTTTGTTTATAAGAGAGAAGTTTTGAAGAGTATTTACTATACGGGGTAGAAGGGACACCGACGCGAAAACGGTTACCACGCATTCAGTACATCATTCTGAGCCCCACCACTCCCCCACATATATTTTTTTCAAAAATCTGCTGGTCCTACAAAATTGCAATACCTACACGGTCAAAATGTACGGAACAGCTGATTTTTTTTTTTTAGTAACCGATGAAAAATTTCTATGTGGGGGGGGGGGGGTTGAGAATGATGTATTGTATACGTGGTAACCGTATTTGCGTCGGTGTCCCTTTCACCCGGTATAAAATTCTAAACCCAAAAATAGAAACAGTGAATAAAATCTAGGGCAAAGGAAATGTTGTTATTGTTCTAGAACATTCAATGTAGTTAATGTTATTCATCTTATAATCTTCCACGTGGAACTCTTTTCTTTCCTAAACAAGGCTTACAATCGAACAAAATCCCGACTTATGTTGTGAAAACGGCGTGGCACAGCTAGTAGGAGACATAAATTAAGGAAATCGCATCGGGCAAACGGCCTGATAATAATAATTGCCCTAAATACGTTATGTTCAAAGCGTAGTGCTTATCCACAAATCTACATCTGCACAAAAACAAAACAGCATCGCGCCGAAAATAATACAAAAGCGAAATAACATCTCTACAGAAGCTGGACGTAATTTTAATAGCATGAACGTCGGTCCGCACGGCGCGCAAATTGCAATGTCTCTGGATTCTAGGTAGGTAGGTACTCCACTCGGACTCCGGATAGAGAATGACATTAACGCCATTTCTGGGTGAATATGTAGTAGCTTATCACTGGAAAATTGTGCAGTTTTAGGTGGTATATGAAGTAATAAAGCCGCGTTGACACGATCTGAGTATGCTCGGACCGAGTGGACTCGGATACGGTATGGGTCGTGACAATACGAGTTGCGTCCGAGTAGGTATCCGAGTCCATTCGGTCCAAGCATACTCTGATCATGCCAACGCGGGTTAGGCGGTGGTCTTTTGAATATAGTTATAGTAAGGCACTACTATGATATGAGGTAATTTGAAAAGTATTAAGGAGTATAATATCTTTATTATAATCGCTGGTTACTTACTAGTTACACCAGTTTACATACAATAAGCCGTAGAAGAAACCTCTAAAATGCATTGCACTGGATAGGCGACGTCACTGATCTCAAAACGAGGTGATACAACCCAACCTATTATGACCTCTGAGTTTGTTTCGGCTGTTTCCTCTCAGAGTAGTCAGGTACGAAGCACCGGCCTAATCTAATTTAAAAAAAATGACGTGTAAAAGTGTTTGGAAAAACCTATTTGCAATATAAACATCATTTATCATTTACGGTGCTTATAAGTGTGTTGAAATGTGAACTTCCATAGAAAAACTAATAATCGGCTCTAATTAAAGCTATACAAATTCCCACCACACAAATTAAAACATAATTTCCTTGAAATCAGAAAATTTTATCTGAAAATTACATTTTCCAGGAAATATTTACCCATGAAAGATACAATAATAATATTATGATCGTCGAATGAAGTATATGGAAATATTAATATTTTCCCCTAAAGCTATTGCTGATGGTAATAACTTCCCTTCTGTTTTTTTTTTTTCATCGTAATTAATTTGAATTACGTGCTCAACACTTAATGAAAACTTTTCACATTTATTTTTTTATCTCGTTAATTCTTTTAGCTGGTAAATTAATAGAATTATGTTTGCGTACTTTGATGCTTGAGGATGCTGACTTATATAATAATGTTTCTTTAACAAAAAATAATAATATAATAACGTCTTTCTTTAGGATTATGATAACATAATCCTAATATTACTTTGGAGTCGTAGCTTTTTTTGAATAGACGATAGTCTCAATAGTCCCTCTGCTATTCCAAGAACTATTGAATACACAGTCAGCAAATTTGGTAGCGGAACTGACTGTTTTGTGTTTGCGGGACGCAGATATTGTACGTATACTAGGGCAAACAATGTGTGTGACACCGTGACAAAATCTTGGCCAGACTTTTTGACACGATGAAAACTTAACACGTTTACAAGATGATATTTACTCAATACTCAAGTTTTTTGCATTCCATAAGTATTACATAGATGATGTAACAAGGTAAAAGATGAATATGGACCCTGTCGGGTACAGCAACATTAGCGTTGTGGAGCATTAATTATTTTTTTATGTTTTTAAGGTTTCTTCAACTGACCATAGGACCAACTTGCTAATGCTGCTCCTTTTAGTAAACCACCACCAGTATTCAGTGTTCGTTCTGATGGCCACTCCAGAAATATACGACCCCATCAGCTAGCATCGACCCATCGGCCTAGCCTTGTCCCAACTATGTTGGGGTAGGCTTCTAGTCTAACCGGATGCAGCTGAATACCAGTATTTCACATGGAGTGACGGCCTATCTGACCACCACAACCTAGGTAGTACTGGATAATACGGTACCCCTTGGTAAGACTGGTTATCAGACTTTCGGACCACTGACAACTAGAAACGACTGTCAAAGATCTATAAATAACAGCCAGTACCAACGGCTTAGCGTGCTTTCGGAAGCACGGAGGAAACTCGGTATGTAATGGGTGGTCACCCATCCAAGGACCAACCTAGGCAAGTGTGGTTTAACCTGAAGATCGACCCGAGCAGCTGTTATTATTTAGCCACTAGCTCATCTAGCATTGATCTATTAGGCTGCAAAGATGTTAAAACCAACACATTTTTATCTAAGTCAGTAATAGACGCCAGCAACTATCTTTCATACTTAATCCTATATCCCGAACTCACCACGTCACCAAAAACGAGGGTATGTTACGAAAGCCGCAGAGAATTTATCACTTTACACATGACTAGACATAACCTATCTGTCGGTCTCAATATGAGCCGAATGACCGTTTTATTACTTGTTTACGACATTATTTTATGGCGCCGTAAATATGTATTGATATGTTGACACATATAATATGGTGACGAACAAGGAAGTATGGGTAGGGGAGCCGACCAAGTGTGAGTTATGCACGTTTGTGTTGTGCATTCTGAAAGTTGGCAACGTTGCAAAAAACTGTCAAGTATTCTAACCTTTTTCAGTAATTAATCGATAGTACAATGTACCTTTTTGAACATCAATAAATTAGCCCCTAATAAAATAATTCTTAATTCAGCAACCGAATTACAAATAGCCAACTAATATTTCGCTGTTTTCATTAATTCATCAAATAATTAATGAAATTATGAATTTTCACATTTATCACTCTATGATGCAATACATTTCGGTTATGTATTGCAATTTATATGTATTGCAGAGGATTAAATGTGTTCACATTGTTGACAGCAGTCAGAGGTTTTCCAAAGAAATACTAACAAATAAGGTCTAACACTGTTTTAAGCTTTCACGGTTTACAACTAAACTTATACTGTCACAGCTTATACTTATACTACACAGCAACAGCGTCGAAATATCGCGAGCTGAAAATAATGAAAAATCACGGAAGATATCCCGTAAGTGACAGTATACTTTTAAATAAGGTCTAATTTAACAGCTTAGTATTAAACACTGTTTTAAGCTTTCACGGTTTACAACTAAACTAGAAATCCCGAAATCCCCGAAAAAAAAAAAAAACCTCTAATACCCCGAAATCCTAGATATCCCGTAAGTGACAGTACAAGCTTAGCTTAGTATTATTTGAAAATGATATCTATTCTACTACAAAATCATGATCAACCACAACACTAGTAATCCCAGTAAACGTACTTCACAAAATTAACAAATCCTTACACACTCAGACACCAATGGGTCTTGTCTTCAAATATTAAGTTGAACTAATTACATGAGTATATGCGTAAATTACGTACATACTCATGTAATTACTCAACCAACATAATAAGTTCATAATGTTCCCGCTATAGGGACCCAGGCCTCCTCACTGTAAGAGTGAGAGGGCTATAATCCACCACGCGGGCCCAGGGCGGGTAAGTAGATGTCACATAGCTTCGAATTGTTGGTTCAAGTATGAACCAACAAAATAAATGCCCAAGGCATTAAGTCCGCTTTTGTACCGTTTTTACTTATGCATAAAATTTTAATAAATTAATATAATACACCCACACAACAATAAATATACCTTCAATATTTGAAGACAAGACACATTGTTATGTGGGTATTGCGAAAACTGGTGGGCGCGGGCACGACTGTTGAGTATGGTCCTGGGTTCGGTCCTTAGATCTGACAGAGTGTTACTGGTCTCAGGAGCAGCCTTTATTGTTTATTTTTTTATTATAAAACACGTTGCCCCACACTAGGAATTTTTCCTGTATCTTGGGTGCGTTTACAAACATTTAAACTCATATACACAAACAGCTATTGTATAAACACTGTTTTAAGCTTTCACGGTTTACAACTAAACTTGTACTTTGTCTGCTCTTAACAATTTATTTTCCATCCACCCGAATTCTCCAGTCAACCCGCGATCATGGCGCTTGCAACAGCGCCGAAATATCGGGAGCTCAAAACAATGAACAATCACGGAAGATATCCCGTAAGTGACAGTACAAGTTCAGCTATTGTATAATTATCAGTTGCTTCGGTGAAGGAAAACATCGTGAGGAAACCAGCATGTCTGAGATATATTTCTCGAAGGCATGTAAATCCCAGTCAGAGGCCCGTGGGCGGCATAAAAAACTCTGACAGCAGTTTAGGCACTAACTACACGAAAAAAAGAAAGAAAGAAGAAGTAGCAGCCATGGAGTCTGGCTTTGTGCCCGGCTGCTGGCAATAGGCTCGCCCCTATTACCTATGGGACTTACACATAAACGAGATATGGCTGTAAAATAAGGCGCACCTGTCACCCTTCGGGGATTACCGGCGTGATGTTACCTATGTTATATCAATGTGTCTTATCTTCAAGCATTAGAACTAAGAACTTACACGCATACTCAGGTAATTACTCAACTAGATCCCCGTTAATCTTAATTACTTACCACGTAAAGAAACTGTTACGTACCTATCAACGGGTTACCGGGATGGTAACACGTTCGCTCTGAATATATTGTGCTGTCAGTCGAGTGTCGTGTTTGTAATTGTGTGGTTTAAGGGATGAGGGAGTAGCGGGGATATTAAATTAACTTACATTTATACACAACACCAATCCTAGAGTTAGAATATTCAGAGGTGTATCTGATAGTACATCCACATTTCGCCAGTTGCGTGTGGTGTACACTGTGACGCTAGTTAGGGTTTAAAATAAAACCACCAAATTCTCAGTAAGTAGATGAATTACTTTAAGGGTACGTGCTTTCGCTGCCCTGGATAAGTGAGGACTAGTCGACACGGAACCTTAAAGCTCACGCTACGTTTATTAGTATATATATATCACATCAAGTCCCATGTAGTAGGGGACGAGCCTATTGCCATCAACCGGCATTCGAATCCAGACTCCGTGGTTGCTACTGAATTTTAATTAAACCGTTTCCTAACTGATGGTGAGCAATCGTGCAACAAAAGTAATGGCTCCCACTTACTCGTGCAAAAGTCAATGCGCGCAAATGTCTTTTCGCTCAAGTGTGTTCGCGCAAGTGTGTTTTGCGCATAATGTCTTTAGCGCGAATTTTCTATTGTTATAATACCTAACTACCAATTGACCTGGGAAGCTCTGCTACAAAAGATTTGATTTATGTAATAAAATATTTTCCGCTTACAACTTAGTCCACACACCCACTCACGAAAACAAACAAATTTAAACGTTATGACTATTATAATAGAACTTTCTAGGCTGTTATGTGCGTATGAGCATAGCTAGACTCTATTTGTAAATCCCTTTGTGGAGCTGAGTAATATTATTACGAGAGATATAAACTAGTTAATGAAGTCACGACTGCTTGTGATAATTGATGGGTGGTTTAAGTACTATTATTTGAATGTTACTGACTAAACATAACATAACATCACGCCTGTAATCCCCGAAGGGTTAGGCAGAGGTGTACCTTATGGTATACCCACATTTCGCCAGTTATGTTTAAGTCCTATAATAGGAGGCATCAACCAGACTCCGTGGCTGCTACTGAGAAATTCGTGATGGAAAAACCCGAGAACACTTTGCCCGACCTGGGTATCGAACCCAGGACCTTATGCTCAGTAGTAGCGCTTTCGACCACTAGCCCTACGAGGCAGTCACGGAGTGTCAGGCTGTTACTGACTAAATTAATAGTATAAAGGTTTCCAGGACGAGAAAATAATATATTTTTAATATTTTTGTAAAATTCACCAAATCAGTCGTTTTTATTTAATTAGATTTTGGTTAGGTTCAACAGCATCTTTGCATTTATCAACACAAACAGCGGGACCTTGACAGTCTGATAATCTTATAATGCTCCCACTGTTGGGACACAAAACTCCTCTCTGTAAAAAGAGTGAGCCATAAATATAACGCATAGGCCCAGTGCGAGTTGATTTTACGTACGAATAAGCGCTATATTGATTTTCAAAAAAAAAAATCGAGACTCTATCACATCTATACTATAATATTATAAAGCTGAAGAGTTTGTTTGTTTGTTTGTTTGCTTGAACGCGCTAATCTCAGGAACTACTGGTCCGAATTGAAAAATTCTTTTAGTGTTTGATAGCCCATTAATCGAGGAAGGTTATAGGCTACACAACATCATGCTACGACCAAAACGAGCGGAGCATTTATGAAAAAGATTGCAAAAACGGGGAAAATCCGAACGCAGACAAAGTTGTGCGGGTCAGCTAATTACAAATATATTTCAAATAACACTTGAATTTCTGACTCTTTTAACATAGAAAAAAAACTTTCAACCTTGTTTGTCACTTTAAACTTTTAAAACGCAGATCACTCCAAAGCTAAATCCAGCTACTATTTAATCAAGCGGAAAATTAACACAGCAGCACTCCATCTATCAAAACCAAGTTTAATTATTAAAGTATAACAGGCTGAACGACATTCAATTAAGCTAAAACGTTCAGATTGACCGCAACAACAAAGGGGCTAGAACAGAACCGCCAATAGAACTCGCTGGCCGGTCTGTCCGTTAGCAACTATTGTTCGTCAGACGATGTGATGACGTCACATCAAATGATTAGATTGCGACCAAATAATGGGGAAGCTGATATTCCGTTGTGACGTGTAAGTAATTGTGTTTGATGTTCTGGCTCTAGATTGCTTGTGTTGATTCTAGATCATTGTATTTTGACGCCTAGTATTATTATTGTTCTATATTAAGGGGAGCTCGTGGCTAAATCATAACAGCCGCTCGGGTCCATTTTTAGGTTAAGCCGCGCTTGCCTAGGTTGGTCTGTGGATGGGTGACAGCCCATTACATACCGAGTTTCCTCCGTGCCTTGGAAAGCACGTTAAGCCGTTGGTTCCGGCTGTCATTTGCAGTCGTTAGGTAGTCAGAGGCCAGGGCACGCCACCCTAGTGGCGATAAGTCCCCTCTTTGAGGAGTGGCTAGAGAGGCGCCACGGCGCCCTCACCTTCCGCCTGACGCAGGTCCTCACCGGACATGGTTGTTTCGGAAGGTTCCTGCACCGAATCGGGCGGGAGGAAACGCCCGGGTGTTTCCATTGTGAGGATCGTCCGGAGGACACGGTGCAGCACACTGTGGAGGCCTGCCCTGCTTGGGCGGAGCAGCGCCGTGTCCTCGTAGAGGCGATTGGCGGCGGCGACCTCTCGCGCCCGGCCCTGGTTCAAGCCATGGTCCGGAGCGAGAGGGAATGGGAAGCCGTCACCTCCTTCTGCGAAGCAGTCATGCTAGTGAAGGAGGTGGCGGAACGTGAGAGGGAAAGAGCCTCACGTCCCAGCCGCCGCGGGAGACGCCCTGGGCGTCGGGGGTCACGTGGTGGCCCCCAGCCACCGTAGGCGCGGGCCTGTGGACGGCGAGTTTTGGGCTAGCTCGCCGTCCGGCCGTCTTATGACGACAGGTCGTGTCGACGGCGGAGAGATGTCAGCAACCACGTAGGGGTCCGCACGGGCCGATGCCTGCCAGGGCTGCCGGACTGTTCGAAAGAGATACCGCGGCCCTGGAACACAAAGGGCAAAGAAGGAACATGGATGGGTTTTAGTCAGTACAAGTCTGACACTCCCTTCCGCTCCGCCCAGAGCGGGGGGGGTCATTTGATGATTTCCCATACTAAAAAAAAAAAAAAAAGGTAGTCAGAGGCCCAAATACTCTGACAACCAGTCTTACCAAGGGGTATCGTATTACCCAGTACTAACTGGGTTGTGGAGGTCAGATGTAGGCAGTCGCGCCATGTAAAAGGAAGCCAACCCCGATATAGTTGGGAAAAGGCTAGGCAGATGATTAAGGGGAAAGCGCCCGCGAAATTCAAATTTTCTAACGTTTTTTTCAATTTGCAGGTCAGTGTCAGGATGTATTTTGAATATATTCCGCGACGAGAGAAGCAAGCAATTAATTCCATTCATTGCCAGCTTCTCTATTCCCCTATCATTTTAATCTGGATATCTTCAAAGTTCGGGTGTTTTGGTTTCTTCTAGGCAAGCGTGCTCCACCTTAGGCCACATCATCGCTTCACATCAGGCGGGTTAGGGCCGGCCGGTAAAAATACTTTTTTTCTTTTTAAATAAACGTTGCCCCACACTACGAATTTCTCCTATGTCGTAGATGCATATATAAACATTTAAACTCACAAACAGCCAAATCTAGAACAACTATCTGTACGCCATACAAATGTTTATTCCGTGCGGGAATCAAACCCGCGACATGCAGCGCGGCCGCCAACCGCGCCGTCAAATTAGATCCTAACTGTGTAAGAAAAAGACACCTTCTCTTATAGAAAAGAACGGTCATGCCATTCTAGACTTTAATGATTCTTAATTTTCACCTTCAGTTCAAGTTCATTTCCTTTACCATAATTCAGTACTGACTACTCTCAACGAGCACCAAGAGTTATCAACAAATTGACTCTCACAATTTGAACCAGAGACCCCTCAATTTCAAACGTAGCCACAATATTTTTAAGTAACTTTCCGACATTAAGCCGGATTTCGGTAAAGCTAATTATAATGAAGGCAGCAAGCCAAAGAGCTTAAAACTAAAATGACTGCTACGTAGGGTTACTAAATATTTCACACAGTTATAAGTTTGTTGCAAAACTATTTCAAAAAGGTTTTTGCATGCCGACCCTTGCTCGGAGACAGCAATTTCGTTAAAAGGGTCACCACTTTAGTGCCATAACATTTTTTAGATTAAAAATGCGTGTCTTTAGGGACTATATAGTAAAGGTACTTTTCTCGCTTCGTCTATCTGAGGATTTAGTAGTAGTTTTAGTTGGAGACAATCGGTTTTCTGTTTGATTTATTACAAACCAGCTTATACCCGCGGCGTCGCTTGCGCCGAGTTCGGTAATTATCCCACGGGATCGTACTACCGGAATAAAAAGTATCCGATATGTTAATCCAGGTTTTAAAGTCTCTGTGTGCCAAATTTCACCTAAATTCGTTCAACCGTTTTTGCGTGAAAGAGGAACAAACATCCATAGATCCTAACAAACTTTCGCATTTATAATAGTAGGAAGAGTAAGATTATCATTTTTTATTTAAGTGATTTTAATTGTCCGTTAGTCTAGTGGTCGTAAGCGCAACTGCTGAACATGAGGTTCTAAATTTAGTTCCCAGGTCAGCCTTAATGTTATTTTGGTTTGACGACAATAGGCCCCTTATAAAAAAAAAATTAGATGTCACTAAACTTTAACTCCTCTCAAGTTTTGGTCAATGCAACATGTCTTCTTCTTCCACACCTTTATCTCTATTTGCCGTCACCCGTTTTCGTAAATAATGTGAACTGAAATGATTATTTGCCGCAGATCTTTCAATAAAACCAGACCAAGTTTCCAAAAGCTGAAAGTCAAACCCTAAAGAAACAAAAGACTACCAACGGAGCATTCCAAAACTCCAATCAAATAGAAGTAAAGAAAACCAATCAACGGCGCGCACTCGAGGCCTCAAATAGGCGATTTATTGCCAAATTGAGGCCACAATAGGCCGGAAGAAAGGCCGAGATGAAAGGATAGTTTATCAGCGGGTCCATTATTGTTGGACATCCATTGTTAGATGGACGCTCCGCTTGTTTTGTTACTTAATTTAATTTGTTGCGGAAGGGTACGTCGTGGAAACGTGGAAAAAGTGCTCTTTTTTCTATTGCTATAATGTATTATGCTTTTAATATTATTTAATGGGTTTGTGTAGTCTTTTTAGTTTTTTGTTGTTGTTTGTTATTTGGATTTTACTTTGTTAAAAAGACAATCAATTCATTTGATTGCAGATAAATGTTGATTGAATGGATACAATATAGGCCGATTCATTTTGTAAATTGGTTCAAATAAACTTCTGTATTTTTTTATTTTAACTATATGAATTCGGTGTTTTCAACCGATGCAGAGGTCTTAAAGTCTTTAAGTCAGCCTAGCTCACGAGTATGAATACATCTAAATAACAAAATCTGACACTTGCAGCTTGTAGCTTGACTTGTATCAGTATTTTGCCATATCAAGCAAAAACAAAAGCAAACTCTTACATGAAAGGGCTAGGTCAAAATTTATCTGAAATCTGTTTAAAAAAAACACATAATAGACATACTTTGCACCAGAAGTGAATCGTGTAGTAATTTACTCGATATTTCAACCTTAATTTAAACTCACAACCTATCGATTGCCTGTCAAGACAGGAGTAAAAGATGGCCACTGTCGCTTAAGAAATAAATGTTTACATGTACGAAAAAAATGCTTACACTCCGAATTGAATAATAGCGCCCAATAAGGGTTTGAAATTGGGTAAAAAGGGCATGCTGCGAGGGTCGAGGCTACTTGACAGCTTTCGGAAGAAGAAATATATTGAAACAGATATTTTTAGACGCAAAAATGATGGTTTTGTTCGATATTATTTTCTGAAAAATTGAAGACTTTCATTTCCTTTTATAAACATCAGAGAGTATACCGCCTCTGAAAAAAAAAATATTAGAAAAAATGTACTTAATTTTATTTATGGTTTAATTAAGAAAAGAATAAAGATTTAGGAACTTAAAAAATATCAATTTAGTAACATTTTCAAAGCTTTTTCTGCCAGTTGCCAACAAATATATTATGTTGTTTTACCAAGGTTTAAGTATAAACAAACCAAAACAAAACCTACTTAACAGACTAAAATACAGTCCAGTTTACAAGCCAACCTCACAAAATAATTATCAGCCAAGTACACACCGTGCACAAACAGACTGATCCAGCTGAACCACTTAACCGACCAATTAATGGGACATCCGACCAAATTGCTTGAATTTTTTAGGCCACAGGCCGCATCGCATCGCAGAGCATTCACCCGCTGATTTATGCGACGATCCACTGCTTGATAAACTGCTGTCTGATGGTAGTGAAATATGGTCGGTTATGCGACCGCATACAGCGTGTAGCAGAACCTGTTGGTTTCGTGGTTGCAAGCGCTACTACTGAGCATGAGGTCCTGGGTTCGATTGTCAGATCGACCAAGTGATACTGGGTGTTTCGATCAGTATCCCTGGAGTCTGAATTTGTGCCCAGTTGATGGCAATAGGCTCACCCCTATTTATACATAACGAACAAAAATAAAGGCGAACTATGGGGTACTCCTCTGCCTAACTCATCGGGGATTATAGGCGTGATGTTATGTTAAGTTAAACGGCATGTATTTCAAATTAATATTTAAATTACTACGTTCGTCCCATAGAGTAAAGTTTATAAGATTGATGATCTGTATCACGACTGCTAAAAGTAAAAAAAAGCAAAAGTAGTAATAGCCTAGTGGTTTGACCGTCGGACTGTCAAGTCATAGGTCTCAAGTTCGAACCCAAGACACGCACCTCTGAATTTTCGGATTCATGTGCGTATATATATATCACTGCTTCAGTGAAGGAAAATATCGTGAGGAAACCAGAATGGCGTATATTCTTCGACTACATGTAAAGCCAAGTCAGAGGCTTATGGGCGGCATAAAAACTCTGACACCAGGTTAAGCACTAATGACACGAGAAAGAGGCGACCTCAAAAATATGACCACACATTTATGTTACACGCTGTATACGACCCGGTTTAAGGGGAATTTGGTGGTGTTTTTAGGGCTTATGGGGATATGGCTGTCAGGTCTATAAAGTAAGTTATAGGAGGATGAACCGGGATAGCGTGTCAGTTGTCTTTGCATGTGGCCTACTGTGGCACTAAACTGAGAATGTTGGTGTGGTTTAGAGGCCTGCATGAGGATTATAAAAATATTTGCAGCACAGGTTTTAGAATAATACTAAACTTATACTGCCACTTACGGGATTTCTTCCATAATTTTTCATAATTTTGAACTCCCGTTAAACCGTAAAAGCTTAAAACAGTGTTAGGTTTTATAATATTTGAATGTAGCCAAAAATATACTTTATTGTCATGAAGCATCTTACTTTTTCTTGGATTTGAAAAGAATTACCTATACCCACCCTACCCAATACTATTGCAAAACTAAATTTTTTTAAGATTTTAAACTATCATGGTCACTAACATTATAAAAAAAAAAAAAAAAAAAAACTAAAAGAAAAGAAAAAAAAAAGTAAGTAAGTAAAGAAAGTAGAAGGGGGGGTGGGGGGTGGGGGGGGGGTGGGTTGTGGTAGTAGTGTAGTAGTGTAGTGTGTAAGTGTGTAAGTTTTTAAAATAGTAAACATGGTAAATATCCCGTTTCCTGTAGTAATAATCTAAATTTTTTTTCTCACGCCTCGGCTCAACAAATTTCAATTTTTGGCATACGGACAGAACAAGACCTGGTTTCCGACCTCCATGCGAGCGAAGCCACGGGAAAATGCGGAAGTAAGTTGTTTGTTACCTTTTCACGCCTAAACCACTGAACCGATCATCCTGAAATTTTACATAAACTTTCACAGGTGTACAGAAACGGTCATAGAGTACCTTTCATCCCGAAAAAAAACACTATTCCTAAGGAAAACATCAATAATGTTCTTATGCTCATAGATGGCGCCACGTGACTTTCGAATCATGATTGAATTACAAGCAGAGTACAACCCGAATTGATTGTCAAATTCTAAATTAGCGCGAGCGATGCTGCGGACAAAAGCTAGTTCCTAATAATATGTAGTCTTGCAATTAATAGAGTAACTAAATCTTTAGAACAACTTTTACATCCCTGTAATAAAATACTAAAATATTCTTGTATAGGTTATTCAAATTCCATTTTTAGCTTTGTTATTGACTATTAAGTTACGATATACTTATTGTCGGGCCTACGTTGTCCCCCCATACTTAAGTACAAATGCTGTATCCATGATAATATTGTAACACCAAATGATTTGAAAAGAGTAACCATGGAGTTTCTTGCCGGTTCTTCTCCATAGGAAACGACCAACCCGAACCGTGCACCTTTTTGTCGACGTTTTATAAGGGCTAGGCCTATGTGAAATTAAATATTTTGATTTTGATTTTGGTTACGTCTTCTTAGCGCGTGGAGGCTAGCGAGTAGCGAATTGAGACGAAAGTTCTTATCTTCGCAACTGGACCAATGGGTCCTATTTCGAATTAAATGCTGGGCGACTAGCAAAGCGAAGTCTACCGGTCAGTGTCTAGTGTTAGTTAGCCTGAGTCATCCCACAGCTGGGCAAAGGCCTCTCCCCATGACTTCTTTTTATCTACTCTGTTATAAAAATATCCTTAACAATATTATTTTACACCTTTGAATAAAATCATTCACCCATAATATTACAAATGGGAAAGCAGAAATGAATAAGCCAGAAATACCAAAAGGAAGTCTTATGAGTTCTGTTAATGTGTCCTCACGTAATGTTCAGCGATAAATCTGTCACGTGGAAGCGTGGCTGATACGTCATCAACCAAACATGCGACACGTTTGGTATCAAAAGGACGTATGTGTGCTGGATGTGTAAGCAGTAATAATGGGGCGTTTAGATACTGATTTAGGTAGGATACTTGTTTGAACTAACACGTAACACTTGCTCGAGGTTAAATAATAACAACCACTTAGATCAATCTTTAGGTTAAGCTGCGCTTGCCTATATTGATCTGTGCATAGGTCGGTGCTTCGGGAAGCACGTTAAGCCGTTGGTCTCTTCTGTCTTTTGTACATCTTTGATAGCTGTTACAGGTAGTCAGTGGCCTGAAAGTCTGACAACCAGTCATACCAAGGCTTATATTACCCAGTACAAACTATGTTGTGGAGGTCAGATAGGCAGTCGCTCCATGTAAAATACTGATATTCAGTTGAATCCGCTTTGGCTGGAAGCCGACCCCAACATAGTTGGGAAAGGGCTAGGCAGAAGATGATGAATAGGTAGGATATTTGTTTGTTTTGCTGGAACAATAAATACGAGAGCACCAATGGTATCGGCCCTGTCTTAGGTGTCATTGGTTCGAATCTAAGTGTGCACATTACTTTGCTTAATTTATTTCATCGTTACTGATGTCAAAACGCTGAAGGAAATTGGTATGTTCTAGAAGCAAGAATTCAAAGACTTTTTGAGAATTTTTGAGTTGGTTGACTTCCAAATTGAATCGTTTCTAGGTACAAATGAATAACCTACATATTTTAATCACAAATGTATTCAAAATTCACATTTCCTAGTAAATTATTAAATATCAACACAGCGTTTACAGCTAATTAATTTTGACAAATAATGAATTATTATCATTCTGAATAGTTACTGAACCGATGATTTGAGTTTCTGACTATCAATTTTTAATGTGAGATAGTTTATCCTATTTAATTTATTTCAGTATCAAATATTATATCCTCTTTCAAATTCCGAGGCTTGGCTCTTAAAAGAGCCGTTTGGGGTGGATCTTGGGAAAAACCGTTTAGTGCCATCGTGGAAAAAAATTGATCACCTAGACTCTGCGTTACCAAGTGCTAGGTGTCCAGGGTGCATCGGAGGTTGAAAACCGATTTTTCAACTCACTCAGGGAGGCTCCTTTCATGCGCTCCAATATTATATTAATAGTATCCATGATGAAGCAACAAAATTTCGATTGGTCACCGTAGAGTTTATAAATCAAACGATAACAAGCATAACAAAATAAAGCAAACCACACTGCGGTTAGCAAATATTAATGAAAATGGAAATATTGATGGATTGATTCAGGATTGCTATTAAGTACAAACGTTGGCTTACCGCAACAAATATTTTTGTATCGTTGTTTACGACTGAAAATGAACGACGAGGGTTGCTTTACACAATTTTAGTGTCTATAATATTTATAACCATATATATGTGTAACCTACCCAAAATAATAATAATAAATAATAACATAGTAGTGATAGACCGATCAGCGCGCCGCATAATGATATTCGATGTTACCATCCCGCATGACGAGAACCTCGTGAAAGCTGAGAAAGAGAAACAAATAAAATATCTCGACTTGGCACACGAGGTTGTCGATATGTGGAATGTGAACTCGGCTATCATTGTGCCGATCGTCGTGACGGCCAATGGCCTTATAGCCAAGAGCCTCGACGACCATCTTTCGAGGCTCTCCTTAGGCGGTTGGATCAAAGGCCTGATTCAAAAGGCAGTACTCCTCGATACGGCTCGTATTTTGAGGAGGTTCCTGTCTCTGGAGCCCTAACCACCGGTAGCTTGGACCCTGCTCCCGATACCGGCGGACCACTATTTTTTATATTTTTAAATGTCTTTGATATGGGTTTTGTTAAGAAATATTTAAAAATGTAATTAGTGTGTAAGAAAATAAATAAAGGAAATAAATAATAAAATCTTTATTAACAGGTGATTGTTCAAACATCAGTGTAGCTCTGGCTCTTGTTCTAGGATTCCCTGTATCACAAGAGCCAGACCTCTCAATTCACAGGCAACATATATAAAAAACGATAGTAAAAAAAAAAGTGATACACTATAAGATAAGGCATGCATTAAAAGTGTTTACACGCATAATATATAAAAGAGTGTAAAAAGAAGAGAAATATCCACTTAGTCCAGCTTTTGTAGCATACATGGTATAATCTAGAATAGCAGCGCAGCGCCTAGACTCACGTAGCAGCGGAGCTACGCCTCGTAGTTGCGGAGCTACGCCTCGTAGCAGTGGTGCTACGCCGTACCTACGTAGCAACACATCGTAGCGCTTCACGCAGAAACTTTGTTGGCACAAAACATGCGATTGACGCGCTAAGAGAACGAAACGTGCGGTAGCAACCGTCATTAAAAAAAAAATTACAAAACAACACGGCTGTAATGCCCGAAGGGTTAGGCAGAGGTGTACCTAATAGAACACCTATAAAAATTTAGTTGCCTACTAATTCACTTAAGTTAATACGTGACGACTTTTCGTAGTACTAGAAATCCTTCAGCAATGACAGGCTTGAATGTTTTTTTTTATATAATGGACGTAACAATACCCATAGCGAAACCGAGAGGTACTTGTTCTCCCCGTCACTGCTATATTTTTTTTTGTTCTAGACCATACCTTCTAGTTACGGAGATATTGGGGCTCAAAGTTTTTTTTAAATGCAAGTTTTTATTGTTTTACTTTAAATGCTTCCACGACCTCCGCACTATTCAATGCATCCATCAGCCCAATCTTTTGAATGCGTTACATTGAGCCCTACCGTTAAACCTGATTGTTCACCCCAAAAAAAAGTTGCTTACCGGCAATCATTTTTGCTTAAAGTAATAACCTAGTAAGTAATGCACAGAATGCTTGGTTGACTGCTGCGTAAAGGGTCCGTTTACACCTTGTAGCTAAAATACCAGCTATTTTCAAAAGCAGATTACTCACATGCAAAATGACAAAAGCTAAACTTTGCTCATAAGTACTATAAAATTGCACATACGAGAGGGTATTTCGAAACTTACTAAAGTTTAATACCGACAGCATCCCAGTCAGCAAGATAATATTTTACGCTACGTTTGTGCTTAGTACGTGACAATGTAAGCCCGGAACTGGGACGAATATTTCATAAAATGAGCTTATTCTGTTCCATGAGATTCAAGTTTCACCTTAGGATGCTTTTGGTAAAAAAAGAAAGGGTTTTTGAACGGTGTGTGTCAGATTTTATGTTAAGATCAAAGCAAGGAAGATTGTTCAATTTTTACTACCTTTTTGCAATACGAGAGTTTTTCTTTGTTATGTAGCAAGAATGAGAGTAATTTAGTCAGTCTCAAGTTCGAACCGAAGACACGCAACTCTGAATTTTCGGATTCATGTGGGCCCATGCGTGGCATAAATACTCTGACACCAGGTAAGGTACTAGAAGCCAAACGACAAAGAAGAAGAAGTCAGTCTAAAGGGAAGAATGACTAAGTAACTCATTTTCTGTGGTAACATTTTGTCATTCTACCAAAAATCAATTCGGAATTCTCATTGTTATTGTAGTTAAAACTAACATAACATCACGCCTGTTTAGGCAGAGGTGAAACTAATAGTACACCCACATTTAGCCAGTTATGTTTAAGTCGCATGTAATAGGGGGCGAGCCTATTGCCATCAACCGGGCACGAATCCAGATTCTGTGGTTGTTACTGAGAAATTCCTGATGGGAAAACTCAATAGCACTTTGCCCGACCCGGGAGTCAAACCCAGGACTCATGCTCAGCAGTCGTGCTTGCGATCACTCGACCAACAGGACATGGAACTTAAGTATAACTGGTGAAATGCGTGTGTATTATTAGGTACACGTCTGCTTAATCCATCGGGGATTACAGGCGTGATGTAATTTTATGTAAAAAATTAACGTGGTTTTTTTAAACACTAAAGACAAGAAAAATCATCCCCAATATTCAACTTAAAAAAAACCAGCATCAGCTATCACAACCCTTCAATTTTCAGTTACGTTTCCTTACGAACTTAAAAAGATTATGTATGCGAATAAATTTATTCTTGCGGCTTCAGGTGGGACTGGTTGGGATTTGAAAGTCTGATTCTCAAATGGTCACACGTTTGCTTATTCGTGGAGGATATGCTAATATTTTAAGATTTTGTTGGAAAGGGAAAATTGTGTAGGTTGGTTGGAAATTGTCTTCGTTTTCATTCACGGAAGCGTGGATTGAATTTCGAGGTGTTGCTATGTAAATTAGATAGGTGCTATAAAATGTTACCATGCTATTACATACTAGTCCACTGCAGGACGACAGCCTCTTCTTTTACAAAGAAGGCACGAGCACTAAATTACCAATTCTCATTCTATTTTGTCAATTTTATAATGTCACTCACAGTTTCCTCGCATTGTGCCCTTTTCGTGTTTTTTTTTCGTCTTACAAGTCAGTATTGAGTCAGTGTTGAATCTACAATCAAAAATCCCAAGGTCTTAACAAAATAATTTATAATAGGTACATTTATTTTTCTCAGGAATTTCTCAATAGCAGCCGCGCATTCTGAATTTGTGCCCGGTTGATCACAATAGACTTGCCCCCCCCCCCCCCCCCCGGCGAAATGTGGATATACTAAAGTACCACTCTGCCCAATCCTTAGGGGATTATAGGCGTGATGTTATATTTTATATACACTTATTTTGACATACACTACTCCTAGGTATCGGGTCGTTTAATAGTGGCTCTGGCATAAGATGCCAGACCAATCGAACGGTCATGAATTCAATCTACAGCACCACACCCGTTGCATACAAGGTATTCACACCAACGAACACTTTGATTCCCGAAGTGTAGACGGAACCATTAACCGTTAGAAATACATTGAATTGAGGTTCTGTGCAGAACATTCCCATTATCACTACGTTATCCTACACTCATTGTTATAACTCTTGATGGAGAAACACGGAGGGTGTTAATATTATCGATACTGCTTCGGAAGTAATTCTGTTTCTTGATGGTACGAAAAGAAGAATACACTGAAATATGAATTCTCAACTTTACGAATATGGAGTATAGTGATAAGACATGTGTAATAAGCTTTTTAATAAATAATTGACTGTGACAAAGACAACGAATGAACCATAAAACTTTTATGATACTTTTGATAATATTTACATAAATAATGGACAATGGACCGTGACAATAGTGTGGTTTCTACTTTATGTTTAACTATAAATCTAATGGCTCATAGTTTTAAACTTTAAAATGTAACTGTTTTTTTTTGTCATAAATAAATTAAATGTGTGTGTTAATTAATGTTATTCTCCTGTGTTGTCTTCTGTGTGTACATAAATAGTAAAATAAAATAAATAAATAATAATAATTTTGCATGTCAAAGTACATGACAAACAAACAGACACCTTATCATCTAAATAGAATATAAAATCTACTACAGTACTCCCACACGTCTATTCAAACACACACACTCACACTTTTGGAACAGTAAATACATACCTACGTCGCAGGATAATTGGGAAAATCGTTTCTTTGTGAAAACCCTAGAGTTTTATGAAATAGCACCTTATCATAGATAAATCGTGTGTCGCCAACACCGACGATAAAATAGATAGGTATGTAAGTCATTGGCTTACATGAACATTATATCACGGATACGCCTTTTTGGTCAGCCGTTTCACCCGAGCCATATTCTTCTTCTTCTGAAGATGTCGAATACTGTCAAATTTTGGCAGACCAGTTTAGGTCCTTGCACAGCTCTTACGTCGGTAATGTTCCGACCAACCAGAATAAAATTCTTCAAAAACTCTCTTCAAAAATACCGTGATGGCTTAGAGATTAAGGCCTCGCTTCTCATGCACGAGGTTGTGGTTTCAACGAAAAATACCCCGCAACGAAGCAGCGTATTCCCCAAGCCATATTCTGACCCATCAGAATAAAGATGCATAATCAACCTATATCGTTACCCCTGCTGGGACACAGGCCTCCTCTCTATGAGCGGGAATGGGCTGTAATCCACTACGCTGGCCCAGTGCAGGTTGGTAGATGTCACACATGTTCGAATTTTTGGGTCTAGGACATGCCGGTTTTTCACGATCTTTTCCTTCACCGTGATCATGAAATAAATTACACAAAGTAATGCGCCTGCCTGGGTTCGAACCCACGACTTACTGCTAGTAAGTCGGGGCCTAGACCACTCAAAATAGAATAAAGACAACAGATTCCTAATTGACTCTAAGATTACCCAATTAACAATCGAGTTTCCAATCGTCTTAAACAAACTAGGAATTTGCAAAAAGGCGATTATTCCAAGTATTCTTCGACATGCACACACGTACATACACCTACATATCAGATAGCGCGCAACGACGCGGCGTGTTCACGCGAGCCGAGATTACGAAGCACGTGACATACCGGGGCCTGCCATCCTACACGGAATTTTATACTCGACTTCACGCTCTGAGCTAAACTTAGCAGATGGGATAGGACGTATTTTTAAAAAGAGATCGTTGGTATTAGTAAAATTAATCTTATCATGTTTTTTAAGGTACAAAGGGACAGTTTTTATAATAGCTAAAGAGGACTACATAATTGCACTAGTATACTTTGTTTTTGTTATATCATATTCAGATACCCATCACGTGTATGGAGTCTAGCTAGTTTAATTTGTCATTTTATAGTCAGCCCAAAATATGTCCACTACTCGCGGGCTCAGGCCTATAAAAGGACGTTGGCAGAAAAAAAATTAAGTTAAAAGAGAATTAGCCTTATTCCAGCATTAGGACCCTGTGCAAATTGGTATGTCTCTTAAAATATTTGGTTCTAGAAGATGTGCACACATTTTTGGGGCCGTACAGAATCATGTCGACCTAAATATACCTTCAGCAACCCGGTCATCTTAGCTTCCACAATGTTTTTCTCCACCACATTGAAAAGATAGACACAAGACGGTGATGATAGTATTTCCCAAGCCACACTATCTAAAATCACTACTTCATTTATAAAATAATACTTCCTTTACAAACTGCAGAACGCTTCCATGGAACCCCAGATGCACCTATCAGGAAGTAGATAAAAGTAGAGATACGAAGCAGGTAGGTACTAGCTAGCAGGTCGTGTTCACGCGAATCCAGATTACTTCGAACGTGACAAACCGAACTGTGCAGTTCAACACAGATATTGTGTTGTACATATCCAGCTATATGTATCCAGTATAGTCTGACCTCGCATCAAACAGAATTTCCGTGCAATAAGAGGTCAGATAATACTGGTTTTTTTTTGTTATTTATGTCATTGTAGTCATGCGTAACCGTACCGTGGTTTTAATTACAACTATTCTAGTAGGAAAACTATGAAGAATGTTTTACTTAGAAACCTGCAGAAAATTATTTTCGGAAAGTTTTCAAGAAAAAGCCTTCAAAATAACCAGTCGTCTTCCAGTCTAACCGGGTACAGCTGAATACCAGTATTTTGCATGGAGCTACTGCCTATCTCACCCCCACAACTCAGTTTGTTCTTGTTAATACAAACGACTTGAAATTCTGACAAGGATAGTATCGACCCATTGGTAAGACTGGTTGTCAGACTTTCAAGTACCTGTAGTTACTGTCAAAGTTCAACTATTCACATTCGGGACCAACGGATACATTGTTTATTTTTTGTATAGTTATTTTCGCGACGTATGTGTTGTTTTTCCGTTTTTTTTGAAGAATAGCTGGAATATTTCATGATTAAAAGTAACTAGTAAATTATACATAGACAATTAGAACAACACATAACATCACGCTTATTTTTATCCTCTTAGGGTTGAACAGAGGCTTACCAATACACTTACATTTAACCCTCGCTTTGTATAAATTCAAAAATGTAATTGCAAGGTACTAAATCGACATAAATAACCCAAAAGTTCAATCGACATTCTTACGACTACACAATGGACGTTTTACAAACAGCTCTTCTTTCAAATCATACGCAGTCTTAATAAAACCCTTAACCCCAAACAGATTCAAGTAACATCGAATGACAAAATTAAACTCACATCGCACACAAGCAATAACTTTGAAAAGTATGTTGAATCGCAAAACTCATTTTTCATTTCCCATTTCTCATCTGAAGGCATTGTGTAAGGAACGGAGTAAATAGGGAGGATTCATTATGAGATACTCATATTGAAAAATGTCCAAACATCGGCGTTTGAATTATTCAGTAGTGGATATTATTTTGGTGCAATAAAGTTACTTTTATGTTAACATGAAAAATATTTATGGTTACCATGTTTTGTTATTGGTTTCTGTTGGGGTGAATTTTTAAGTTGGTGTAATATCTGTAATGTGCTATTATGTGTCGCCTTGTTCCTTTGGCAAAGAATTTGCGTTGCTATTGGTCGTGGGAATACTGCAGTTAGCGTTCTACACCGGTGAGTTTAGCAGTGATAGTCTAGTGGTGTGAGCATCGGACTACCAAGTCTTAGTTCTCAAGTTCGAACCCAAGACACGCACCTCTATTTTTTGGATTCATGTGCGTATTGTATAATTATCATTTGCTTCGGTGAAGGAAAACATTGTAAAGCCAAGTTAGAGGCCCATGGGCGGTATAAAAACTCTGACACCAGGTTAGACACTAACCACACGATAAAGAAAGAAAAGACCGAAGACACTCACCAGGGGTGAAGATGTTAGAGTCCATTTATGCCATGGTCCATCGAAATGTCGAACCTTAAAAACAAGGTAATACTATGACAATCTAGAAAAGTTAAAGGATAGATAAATGGAAACAATACTTTTAAAATGACTAAAATTGGCAATGCCGATTTTAATTCGCGTTATTCGCCTACAAAATAATAAGCAAGCAAAATTTCCGTCCCATCACATTTATAAGTGCAATATTCTACTAAGCGTTGAATATGTGTCAGTAGTGAGAATTCACTCCTTGTTAGTCTATATTGACGTTACCAATAAAATTCCGACATGCATACATTTCTAACGTAAACCAAAATAGTGCCAAAGGCATTTATCCAATTACATCGACGAAGGATCTCTAGTTAGATGGAGTGAGCGCATTCCCTGCAACGATTTTAGAGAGTGGAATCTGCAGTATATTGTTTTGTTTTTTTTTCTAAACCAGCCTGTAATTTTACTGCTTCATTGCGGGGCAAAGGACTCCTTTGAAACGAAAAAAATAAGGAATTAATTAATCACCTTACTAGCACATTGCACAAAACTGGTTAATTTTTCGGTAGCTTGTATCAATCCAAGTTTTCCTCGTGAGTGGGCCGTTATATAGCGGGTTACATTATCTTTGTATTTTTTGGTTTTAGGGCATGCCATTTTTTAACGATATTTTCACCGTTTTGAGAGTATTGATTTGACTTCAATAGCTCGATATTACTATGGTGTATGTTGCCTCATGATAATTTTAATGGTAGAGTTTTTCCAGCTAAAACTGCATAAAGGGACCTAGTCCATGCTATAATTACGTGGGACATAAAACATAACTGTCGAAATTTGGGTGTACTATTAGGTACCCTTCCGTGATGGTACGTTATATTATGCTATACTAAGCGATAGTATGGCCAGAGCCTTCCGTGTTTAATCCACTGCGTAGCGGATGAGCCTCAGCTGTTTACATTTTAATTAGCAGCTGCCATGAAGAGCGGGGTACTAGAACTATTTTATTGGAACGGAATTAAAAAACTTTAGCACCAGTGCATAGTTGAGTTAATTTATTTTTAAAGCTGTTTATTATGAACTGGAATAAGATTCGTTCGGATCGAATTTTCATTTTCTTGAGGCTTAATAAGCTGCGTGAGTCGATTTTCAAGGTTAAGCAATTCTATCGAGGTCCGTCCGTGGATGGGTGACCTTCTACTACATCGAGTGAGAAAGACTGACCGAGAGTAGTATCGAGTGCGAATATTCCCTCTGTGGCTTGGAGCGCATGTTAAGTCGTGGGTCCCGGTTGTCATTTGTAGATCTTGACAGTCCTTGCAGGTAGTCAGGGGTCTTATGGTCTGACAAGCAGTCTTACCAAGAGGTATCGTATTACCCGGTACTAACTGGGTTTTGGGGGGTCAGAAAGGCAGTCGCTCTATGTAAAATACTTGTATTCAGCTGCATACGGTTCGACTGGAAGCCGACCCAAACATAGTTAGGCAAAGGTTAGGCAGATGATGATAAAATAATCATTGTAAACATTAATCAAACTGTCCAAGATCTTGAGGTACCCCTACAGTTACTCATTACTTATTTGCACCTCAATCCGTTATGTACATGAAGTTTGCTACAAACTTGCTATCACATCCGATGTACGTCGAAACTTCTAACTTGACGTTCACTCTAACTGAATATTGTATTGATTATCGGGACAGTCAATTTTAATGACGAACCCTTGTAACAAAGTTTATTCAAGAGACTGAGTCTAAGATGGGCGCTGTCTAAATAACAGACATAAGACTTTTAAACTTTACCTGAGGAAGCTATCGAAAACCAATGGTAAACCATACCCCACCTGTAATCTCCGAAGGGTTAGGCAAAGGTGTTTCTAATAGTACACCCAAATTTCTTCAATTGTATTTCATGTAATAGGGGGTGAGCTTATTGCCCTCAACCGGGTACTATTACCACACTCCGTTACTGCTACTGAGAAATTCCCAACCCAATAACGCAGGTTGCCTTGCACAGCACGCCAGCATTGCCGATATTATTCGTCGAGCCTTTGCCAGCGTCGGCGTACCAGCGGTTTTAGAACCAAACGGCTTGGTACATGACGATGGGAAGAGACCAGATCGCATGACGTTAGTGCTTTGGAAGGTGGGTAGGTTTTTGGTGTGGGACTCCCTTGCGATATCTCACGTTGAAACCACGGCGGGTTGTGCGGGCTCTGCTGCAGTTGCTGAGATCCTCAACTGGTAACTGCAGTTTTGAGCCATGTGGGGTTCAAAACCTAGGTCATGGGACCCGAGTGCACGTCTCCTTTTTAGGGAAATCTCTCGCCGACTGATCGACACTTCGCGTGACAAGAGGGCTGGCTCTTTCTTTGGCCAAATAATTGGCATTACCATTCAACGTCTTTTGGGCCCGTTTCCGAAAGACAGCGATGCGGCGGTGACTTTGACGCCTAAGTATCCTATTGTCGTCGTTGTATAGATGTATGTAGGTACTTACTTTTAGTCTTAATTTTTATTTTTTGATTAGATTCTCGTCCGTGACGCCACCGCGCACTTACGTACTTGTATTCACCGCCGTGTTTTTAAATCCAAAACTAAGTAAAAAGTGCATAAAACAGCGATAAAACTATACAGTGATTTCCTACAGTATACGAGTGTCAATCTAAGTGCAAAATAACAGTGAAATAACAACACTTACTCTGTGTGTGAGCAATTTTAATATCGTAACGAACCAAAAATTTTAAACTCGTGTTCATTTTTGGACTTTGAACTCATTAGCAACACAAAGGAGTCACGTACACCAATATTGACCATTAATACAACGCACAGCAAAGCGCACACGCATTTCAAGCTATGTCGTAACTGTTGGCTTAGCACTGTGGAGTAACACGTTACCACGAAACCGAACGTAGTGGTCGTGGTATCAAATCTGGCATACTGCATTTCTTTTTGTCTTTTATATTTATATTTTATATTTTTCTTCTTATTAATTCTGCAACAAAATGGAAAGAACTCCGCCTAAAACAACTTTGGGCCATGGTCATTCTCTCTCTGAACCCGACATATCGACTGCCTCTACCGAAAAATCTGACGTCATCAATATCACCGTACGGAACAAACGACAACGCCTTGCCGATTCTCCAAATAAAGAAGTAGACGCCGAACGATTCACTGCATTCTCGACTTTCAAATCGGAGTTAATGGAGATGTTAACAACTTGGAAGTCCGAACAAGAAAAGCTGCTTACATCATGGAAAGACGATCAACCTGTAATTTTATCCAAGCTGGTCAGGGAAGTTGCCGAGCTCAAACAGAAATGTCTTTCGATTGAGGATTCCAACGCCGAAATGGACCGCAGCATGTCTTTTATAAACAAGGAATATGAAAGGCTCAATTCTAAAGTTTTGAAACTGGAAAAGGAGAAAATTGATAACGAAGACCATATTAACCGTCTACAGAAACAGATACAGGATCAAAATTTCCTGTCCAGACAAGCTACTATAGAGCTGCGAAATATTCCGACTAAAGAGAAAGAAACGCCTGAAGACCTCATTGCTGCGGTATCAAGTGTTGGGAAAACTGTCAGCATGGAATTTCAGACATCTGCCTTCCGGGATGTATATCGTATACCCGGCAAATCAGGTTTATGCAGACCGATTGTCGCTGAATTTAGCTGTGTCAATATGAGAAACGAATTCCTTGCGAAGGTAAGGAAGTTTAATAAAGAGCGCTCCATCAACGATAAACTGAACACACAACTGATTGGGATTGCCGGGGTAAAGAAGCCAGTTTACGTCGACGAACACTTACCTCCCGCAATTAAAAAGCTGTTGTATGACGCTCGCCAGATTGCTAAGGCAAGAAACTACTCCAGCTGGTATTCCAACGGAAGAATTCTCTTGAAGAAAGACCCGGCTGATAAACCCATTGAAATTAAATCAGATAAATGCCTTACCATGTTCGCAATACCAGTACCAGCACCCGCACCAGTACTAGTCCAACAATGACTATTTTCTCTTAAATTTGTTATTCACATTTCTGCATGCATCCTTTATTATTTTGTGCATGATCTGTTTTATTTCTTTTTTAATAACTATTGCATTTTATTGTTAATTTACGTAACACTTAAACCACAAACTCTACAAATACATTTTACATACATACACAGTTTCACTCAAACTTACAATCATAATTACGTCATCAGGATTTATTGTAGTTTGATGGCTAACAATTATTTCAAATCTTACCATTTCTCTTCACAAACAATGTTGCTGTATTACAAAAAGTTCTCTGTCAAATCAATCACTAATGTTCATATCACCCAACCCAACCCCGTGTTTTGTATGCTGTACTCAACTTTACCGGTAACTAATGGCTAATTTAAATCAAATCTTCAAGGAATTGGATAACATCTCGGTCGCTCAATCATTCCCATGTTTCCCTGAAAAATGCCCTGAATTAGTGCCGATGCTCAATAATAACTTAAAAATAGTTCATATCAACATTAGAAGTATTAACAAAAATTTTGATCAATTTCTTACAATGATTTCATCTACGAAAATTGAGTTTGATGTATTAGTTCTGACAGAGTGTTGGTTGCAGGTTTCTGGACCTATTCCCATATTACACGGTTATTCATCATTCGCGACAGTTGATAATGTACTAAAAAATGACGGCGTAGTAGTTTATATTAAAGAAAGTTTAAAATGTGCAACGACAGAACCTTCGTTTCAGGACGCTAACTGCATTGTATCTTGCTTAGGATCTACGGCTATAGTTTCAGTCTATCGCTCCCCATCCCATCAAAATCTAGAAAACTTTTATAACAGTCTGCAAGGTGTAATATCTTCTCTGCAATCCTACGTTAACATTATCTTAATAGGTGATATGAATGTTGACATCAAATTAGGATCTAGTGACCGACACGCTAACGACTATTTAACTGTCACCGCCACTCTCGGACTACTTCCTGCGCATTCCCTACCGACCAGAGTTAACAACTGTCTGGATCATGTAATGATTAAATCTAAGAAGACCTCTACTGTGCTAGTCCAAGACTCTCACGTTACTGATCACTAGCCTGTCTGTTTATTTATGCCCCTCAATCCTAGTTCGGGATATAATGGGCAAATAACCTCATTAAAGTATGATTATGAAGCTATTCGTAGTGAACTGGACAGCACCGACTTCAGCCCCATCTTAACTTGCACTAACGCCAACCAAGCAACAAATCTTTTGATTGACAACATACAACGTGTAATTACCAATCACACCCGTACAACCAAAACACAAAAAAAAACTCAGAGTTCTAAAACCATGGATGAGTACTGGCCTGGTACGTTGTCTAAGAAACCGAGATAGCATGCATATCGAGGTCAGGAAAAAGCCTGATGACTCCATACTTAAAATAACATACACACGGTATAGAAACTTTTGTAATGCCTTAATAGGTAAGTTGAGGCGATCATTTGAAAAAGAAGAATTTCTAAAAGCCAAAAATAATCCTAAGGCGACGTGGAAAGTGATTAAATCTATCACGAATACTCATGTCCAAACCCGAGCCCCTCGTGAACTTCTGCGTGATTCAGTTAACGTTAAAGCATCGGCAAACAAAGTCAACGAGTTCTTTGTTAATATAGGTACAAACCTAGCGTCAAAAATTGGAGCACGCCCCATCACCACTGCGGTTACACCACCACCCAGTCAATTATCTAGCTCTCTGGTAATCCTCCCTGTAGATGAGGAAGAAGTAGGTAGAATAATCCATGATCTTCGCAATGAGTGCGCTACAGGGTGGGATAATATTCCAGCCAGAGTTATCAAGAGTTCGCGCACTACCCTAATCCCCGTAGTAACTCATATTTGTAAACTATCCATAGACTCTGGAACCTTTCCCGAAGCTTTTAAGAGAGCCGTCGTGCATCCTATATATAAAAGCGGGGACAGAGACAAAGTCACAAACTATAGGCCTATTTCTGTTCTGAGTGCGCTTTCAAAAGTTCTGGAGAGAATTTTGAACAATTGTTTAGTCAGCTTTCTGGAAAAACATAAAGTAATAGCTCAAAACCAGTACGGCTTTAGGTCCGGAGTTTGTACAGAGGATGCCGTTGCTGCCTTCACTAACAGTTTGGTAAATAAATTAGATAATAAACTGAACTGCTATGGCATCTTCTTAGACTTAACCAAAGCTTTTGACACGGTCTCTGTCCCTCGACTTATTTCAAAGTTGGAAAGCTTAGGAGTGCGTGGAGTAACCCTCAAATTATTTAAAGACTACCTCTGCGATAGATCCCAGTGTGTTCTCATTGATTCAGTCACAAGTTCATATGAAAAGCTCACATATGGCATCCCACAAGGTAGTATTCTAGGACCGACACTTTTCCAAATATACATAAATGATTTATGCAAGCTCTCCATCTCTAATTGCGAAATATTCTCTTATGCAGACGATACTGCACTTCTAGTGTCTGACAAAAACTGGGAGCAAGCCGGAGAAAGAGCAGAATACTCGCTTCGGATAATAATGGAATGGCTGTCAAATAACTTGCTGACGTTGAATTTAGACAAGACGAAACTAATCAGGTTCCATCGCCCACATTCATTAACCCCATCCTCATTCCCTCATAAAATTAAAGCTCACATGTGCCACCCTCGTCAGTCAGTAGGTTGTAACTGTCTTGCTCTCAGCATAGTCCCCAATATTAAGTATCTGGGAGTTATTATTGACGAAAAACTTAGCTGACGCGAGCATATAGACGTACTCTGCACTAGAATCAGAAGACTAATATATATTTTTAAAAAACTCAGGCACTCTGCCAATTCCGAAACACTGACTCTTGTGTACCTCAGCCTTTGTCAGTCCATCATTACGTACTGCATCCCGGTGTGGGGTGGTACTTACAAAACCGTAATTGTCCCAGCGGAGCGTGCACAACGGGTAGTTCTTAAAGTGATGCTATTTAAACCCAGAGATTACCCTTCTGATCAGTTATATTCTGAAGCCGGAGTTCTCACAGTAAGGCAACTATATGTTCTTCGTTCAGTCCTACGAAAACACTCAAACCTTCCATTAGATAAAAATCTACTTCTAAGACGCCATGGTTTTCCTATATGCAAAATATATCGTTTTGCATTTACTAGTCGACAACTGTTAGCTCAAAGTTCACGAATGTATAATAAAATAAATAAAATAATTCCGTTGTACAGACATAATTTATACGAAATAAAAAATAAATTTAAAAAAATGGCTTTTGTCCTTATCTTATGATGAAACAGAAACTATATTGGCTATAGACTCATAACTTTATCAAACCTACTTTAAAAAGAAAGCTAATAAAACATTCACACTTCACACACTCACCTCTCTACACACACTCTACACTCACATACACACCCCGATGCACAAACACAATCACTCACTTCTTTTGCTGTGTTCACAACCACTACAAACAAATAGAAAAGTCACGGAGTGTCAGACTTGTACTGACTAAAACCCATCCATGTTCCTTCTTTGCCTTTTGTGTTCCAGGGCCGCGGTAACTCTTTCGATACAGTCCCGCAGCCCTGGCAGGCATCGGCCCATGCGGACCCCTACGTGGTTGCTGACATCTCTCTGAGGCGCGCGTGGAACACGAACGCGCCGTCGACACGGCCTGTCGTCCCTGGAACTCATACTCAGTACCTAGTAACGCTTGCGACCACTAATAGACCAACGGGGCAGTAAACCAGAAACACAATTATAATTTAGGTACAGACAGTGACATGAATAAGTTAATGATAAAACAATAATCTCCTACAACAATCAATTGGCAGGAAAAAAAGGTTGACATTTACATAAATATGACAGGAGATATGCGATCTATCGTTATTATCTGTCAACGTAATACCATCATAAAAAATATGATTTGCAAACAGCCTGAAAATTCCTCTTGGTGTATAAAATTCTACCTGACTTAATATAATGTAAATTTTTCATTAGACGCCAAAATGAGATGAAATTAATGTAGGCAGGGCGTTGAACTACAATATGACGTATTCTTGATCGTGGGTACCTACGGTTTTGTAGACAAGGGATCAATGGAATTTATTATTGGGTTTAAGAATGTAGACTGACCCTGTCTACAAAACTTTCTAGGTATTTTACTTTGAGACAAATTAATATTTTGGTCAGAAAATATTGGTACTTTCGCATATTGAAAAACAATTCAACCACTGGAAAGGGTAGATTTTAGAAAGACCTTCCCTAAAGTTAATTCAGAATATATTTATCCATCATCTGGACTATGTTGGGGTCGGCTTCCAGTCTAACCGGATGCAGCTGAATACCAGTATTTTATAATATATGAAGCGACTGTCTATCTGACCTCCAGAATCTAGTTAGTACTATAGTAATACGATACCTCTTGTTTTCAGGCCACTGATTACCTGTAACGATTGTCAAAGATCTACAAATGACAGCCGGGACCAACGGCTTTTTCAGCATAATATATTTATCCATTTTATACAAAATAAGCTCTAAGGTAACTAATTAGTTAAAACTTTCATAACCCCTTATCCGGAGATAAAAACTAAAAATAGGATTTCAAACAATTTCCAATATTTAAAAGCGCGTCATTAAAAATCCGGCTTAAAACTGAACTAAGCTTGGTTAACGTGAGTTAAGTCAACTAAAATCATTAACGCGGACGAAGTTGGGGCCAAAAGTTAGTACTGTTATGTGGAAACTATTTTTTTAAGTTTGTCTTGAAATAGGGTAGGGTAATGGACGACGTGTATTTTTCTGTGAAAGGAAAGTGAGTTTTATGTACAGAAATTTTAATTGTGTGTTCGGGAACTATAATCTACATCATCATCAGACATCGGCCTGTTACAATTTCATTATATGTATAGGACATATAATGAAATTGTAACAGGCCGATGTCTGTACATTGAAGATATTGAAAAAAAAAATTATAAAGACATCCGTCTTTATAAGAGCAACAGAAGCCAAAACAACAGTTTTTAGAATTTTTGTCTGTATGTATTTTTGTCTGTAAATTTGTACGCGCATCTCGCAAAAACTACAGCATGGATTTGAACGCAGTTTTCACCGCTCTACTGCTAGACGCTTAACTTAAAATATAGGCTACATTAGATATAGTTTTGGACCCGATAGGTGGCGCTGTCGAAGCAAGGGAGAGACGCTAGTTAGAAATAAAAGCACTTGGTATGAGTGTCTAGACGTTGCAAGTGTAACTGCTGAGCATTAGGTCCAGGGTTCGACGAGCAAAGTTTTCTATTAGATTTTTTTCAGAGCCCGGAGTCTTGCATAATATCCGGTTGACAGCAATAGGTATAGGTACCTACATTTGCAAAGAACTTGAACACAACTCGTATAGAAACATGTTATTGGCACTGCCTAGTTGTTCCAGACAAGTAAGGGTTACTGCTGATCATGGATGTTTCCGTTGCATGATTTGCAGTAGCTACTCAGAATCTTGCTTAGTACCCAGTAATCTTATTGAGTACGGTTTTGATGCTATGTATCTCCGGTCGTGTTGAATTGCCTATAACACTACTTCATATTAGTATTTAAAAAAAATGTGTTCAGTCCAAAGATCACTTACGCTCGCTGGTGCAAATAAGATCATCGAGTGCGCAGTTGTCAAGGCATTCAGCGCTAGATGAAAGATGGCAAGAGCGCTAGATGAATAGCACTATAAGAGTGAAGGACGAAAGGATGCACCTGTGTTTATGCACACGTTTGTGCACTAATAAGTCTCCTGCGTCTAGTCTCCATTGAGATTGGCCGTCATAACGGAACGAGGACTATAATGTCAATGATTTCGACATGGTAAAATGGTTTATTGTCCTCGTTCTGCACTATCCCAGCCTCATAAAACATGTCTTACTTCAACAACAGCTAACTGCAAGCTATATCCGTGACATTTTCAGCATAAGCTGTTAGCCAAATTATGGTAATGCTCGCTAATTTGCGGCCAGACTGACGGGGACGCACGGTCCTAAATAATGGCGCGAATGATGACAATTTTGTGGAGTGCTAGCCTCGGCCCCTATTGTACGAATGATTTGAGTGATTGAGAGCTAGGTAGGGGAAAATGTAGTTGTATCGATAATTATGTATCCACTGACGTTGAAGTATCGAGTCTAGTATTGTATAGATAGTCGAGTATTTTTTCAGTAGACATACAGGCTGATTAGTCCATATCGCCCGCAATTTCTTGTAACACAATAGGAATTTCTGAATTTGAATTAAAATGCTTAAGACGAAAACACGTTCACGGCAGACAAACAGGATTCAGCTTGACCAAGTAACATTATTTAGCCGTAACGATGATGGATAAAATCAAAAATGTATTAGATTGGCATTAGCTAACTGATTGACTTGGAAGTCTTCAAATTGACTCCTCACCTAGTTTGGTCAAACCAAGGAAAACCTGTTCAGGTAGAATTCTTTGATGACTCTGCCCTGGAGTGTAAATGTGGTGCTGTTCCACAAACGATGGGGCATTTAGTATTGTGTCCTTCGTGTCCTGTTCTTCATTCATTGCAGGAACTTATGGAGGCTACTGAAGGCGCCAAAATCGTGGCTCAGTTTTCAGCCATCAACAGACTAAGAAGAAGAATTAGCTAACAAAAAAGTTGATGATATGTGAAACTCTTGGAAAGTGTTTAATTGCTTCTTGTGTAGGTGTTCAGAGAATTCTATCATTTATATATAGGTAGTTAAGATTGATATTTGTCTATACTCTCTATGATATTGTTTGAATGCAGGTTCACACAAAATTATCTGTTACCACCAAGCCCGCATTAAGCCCATTAGGTAATTCTCGAACCCGGCCACTGGCATTCCCACTTACCTGAATTCCAAAGGAATATTAATACAATCAGAATCAATTTATCTTGCACAGGAGAATGAATGAGGGTGTATACATTATTCATGATCAATTACAAGAAACCGCGGACGCCTGTTAAATTTATGATATTGTAATGTTGAGACAAAATTCCCTCGTGATTTTGGAAGATTTCGTTCTCAGCGAATTTTGATGTTATTTGTTTAAAATGAAGGGTAAAATAAAATATTAAATGAAGATGCTGCAGTCTCAAAGACTCTAGTGAGGATTAAACCTAAGTTGGACTTGATTGATTTAAAACCATAAATTTTAATCTTTGGATGCCATGGGGCTTAGGCAGACAAGCACGCAAGCATTTTTGGTTTTTTGCGCGATTAAACTCTTTTTCATGTGATTTTAATACGGAGAGGGCTCACCGTATTAAAATCGCACGAAGAAGCGTTTTCAAATGTCCATACGACGAAATAAGGGTACTCAAATTGAAATTCCAAAAATGAATGCAATGCACTGTACGTATCGGTTGGCAGTCTTGGCCAAATAGAGCTAATTTAAAATTATAACTGTTGTTGCAACACTGCCTCTACTTTTACATAATAGCCTGAGTCGTAGCCCGTTAAGAAAACTATGCAAATAATCTAAAAGAAAACCTTTACAAACAAATATTTATTTACCTTGAGAAAACTACGCAGCACCTAGCAATGAAAATAAACGACAATCACCAAAGAAATAATGTAAAAGCACTTTGATAAAATTCACACGTAAAAGAAAAACCGTCGCCATAGAATAAAAATGAAAAGATGCGAAACTCTTAAATAGTTTTGGGCAGGCCAAGTCAACACAGCCAAAAATTTAAATCAGTCACAAACTATAACATTACGAAAATAAGTAAAAAACAATTCCTTTTTTTTCGTGTGGTTAGTGCCTAATCTGGTGTCGAGAGTTTCTATGCCGCCCATGGGTCTTGGCTTTACATGCCGTCGAGAAATATCTCTCAGGCATGCTGGTTTGGTTTCCTCACGATGTTTTCCTCCACCGAAGCAAGTGATAATGATGCAATACGCACATGAGTCCGGAAAATCAGAGTTCAGACTCGAGACTTATGACTTGGCAATCCGACAGTCAGACCACTAGGGTATCACTGTTAAAACTAAAAAAATAATATTTAGTAATTACTTTAGGCTTGACTCTCAGACAGAATTAGCCTCTTTCAGATATGGGAATGTCATAGGCTACATGGGACTTAAGATAACTGGCGGAATGTGCGAGCACTAACACGGCTCATCTTGCATGTTGCATGCCTGGTCTCATCTTTGGGGGATACCTACAGGCGTGACATTATATTGTTACTATTTTATAGTTCAGTGAAGTTGCTTAGCATTTTGTTTCCCAGACTGTATGAGAGTTTCGCTTCTGTACAGTTTTACTACTCTTTGCCGACGCCAACGATACGTAATCGAACTGGAGCACTTTATCAAGTAAACAAAAAACGGCTTACTTACTCTTACTCTCATAGAATTTCATTCTAACTGAATGTCGGCTTTGGGGGTCCTTGAGTTTAAAGTGAAATAAGAAATATGTTGTAAAGGGTTCTTACGATGTGTGATGAAGATAGAACTATGGATTGAAAAGAAGTTGGAAAATTTGAGAAGAAATAATTGTATAAGAAGAAAATAATATGAAATTTTTTGAACAATAAAGTGAAGCATTACGAAAACATACTAGGAAATATGAAGTTATATTGAGAGTTTCAAAAGTAAACACAGTGGGTCGATTCTGTAAAATACAAACAACAACTCGCATCTCACATCGCTATTCACTCTCACTTCGCATAAGATTCAAAATGACCTTAATTTTGCATTCAGTAACCTAGTCACTTGCGAAGTAAAGTGAGCTCCGAAGCAACCAATATTAATAGTGACTGCCACACTCAACAAAATGTTAATGTAGTTTCATCGATTCAGTTTTTTGATACAATTGTTGAGTTTTTGGAACAGAATTTTAGCTAATATGATGTTTAAATTAAAATTTCTTATTTAATAGAATTTGAGGCAGCTAATAAGTAAAAAAACAGAAAACTCTAAATTCGTGCCAAGAATATATAAGCTTCCCTAACGAAAAAAAAGTATCAATGTCAGAACTGTCAGAGCGCCAACAGACAATATATAATAAATAGACAATTTTTTTTTTTTATTCACTTTACTCAAATGCCCAAAAAGAAGGTTTTAACCACAAATTATATAGTTATTGTACTAATTTTTAACACTGTGACATAAAAAAATATTATTTTAACAATATTTTTAGAGGATTAATTCTTCTATTTTCACTCGTAAAATAGATGCTTTTTATTTGACAGTTTGAATCGGGTTCGAATGCGAAGTGACGGGGGAATTACCTTATAGAATGCCACTTTTTACGTCATGTCATACTTTATTTGTCAAAATCTCCCTGTAAATTTAGTTCAACTCGCTGACACGCTCGCAAGGGTGGCGCTAGTATAAATTCGAATTATCAACCGAGTTTTTAGAATGCCAATCAAGAAACTCACAGCGGATTCAGATTCGAAGTTTAGAATGAGGTCTTACAGAATCACACTGCAGTAAAGAAAAGACAATTCCCACGAGTAAACAGAACTCTACAGCCACCATCGCTATCCAAAGTACACAGTAATCAGAAAACGGAACTCTATTTCATTCCAAGCCAGTCGATATGGTTTCACAATCACCCATAGGAAGGATTTACTCCATACCCGGTTTAATCCCTCAGTCACCTGCAACAACATCCGCGGCCGGAAAAGAGGTCCTCTCTAGAACCAGACTCACCAGATGCAAGCGAAACAATTTTGCATAATCCCAAAGACCGGGCAAGTGAAGCCGTATGCAAAATATAAGGATGCCTTTAAAATTGTAGTTCATGGAGAAAATAAAATGACAGTTTTCTTTTGCATTCTGTTTTTAAAAGTGGAAGGTTTGTTAAGTGCCAGTTTGGATGCTGTTGTTCTTTTTTTTATTTGGAATTTGTCGACTTTGTGGTATGAGTAGGGACAATGTGTACAATGGTTGGTTTACTGCTCGAGGAGTGTACATCATCGTCTGTCGCACCATATCGCTTAACATTTTCGTCGCCACACGCGGACGCAATAATCGTTGTTGTTTGAATTTTATTGCTATTCTGTAAACAGTGTTTGGTTCTAAAATAAGGAGTTTTATTTGACTTAATATGGTTTATTTTCAGAAGATGACAAAGCTACTTCAGTTGAGATTGTGTTTTTTTTAATAACCAAAAAAATTTATCTGATTCTTCACAGTTTGTTTGTTTCTCTAATTATGATGTCCCACCTATGTCATCAAATTATTCAACAGGAGTATTATACACGGCATCCTGACTAATATTATAAATGCGAAAGTAAGTTTGTTTGTTACCTTTTCACATCTAAACCACTGAACCGATCATCCTGAAATTTTGTATATACGTTGACAGATGTACAGAAACAGACACAGGTTACCTTTCATCCCGAAAAAAAGTACTGTTCCCGAGGAAAACAACAATAACGTTCTTATGATAGTAGATGGCGCCACGTGTCTTTCGAATCATGATTGAATTATACTATTACAAGCAGAGTACAACCCGAATTGATTGTCAAATTCTAAACTAACGCAAGTGAAGCCGCGGGCAAAAGCTAGTTAAAAATAATTAAGAAAACAAACTAACACAAAAATTCTACGGAACCCAAAACACCTACTGACTTTCACTCAATTTTTCTATAAAAAGACGTTACCAATTCAATAGAGAAAAATGTAAACGAAATAGAGTCGAGAAGTTATGCCGCTCCCGTCAAAAGATAAAGAAAAGGTTTGTTCAAAAAGATAATGTTTTTATACCCACCGAAGCCGATCGCATACTGTGTTATAGATTTGGAATATTTTACCCATATCCATTGGGAGGATTTTTAAAAGATATGAGGGTATATCGCACTGGCAATATATGGCGGTAAGAGAAGCGAAGAATGGGTCATATTATAATTCAAGAAATATTATAAGTTATTTAGAATTATTATTGTGGAGGTGAGATAGACAGTCGCTCTATGTATTCAGTCGTATCCGGTAAGACTGGAAGCCTACCCCAACATATTTGGGAAAAGGCTAGGCAAGATATTTAGGTCATTGTTTTACAATTTGCAAAGTTGAAAATGTCTTAAGGGATTTTCATTTGTTGCGACAAGATTTTTGAAACTAGTCAATGCGACCCGGCCCGGCGTCCAAAGCGGAGACGAGTGGAACAGACGTGTACCTAATAGTAAACTCTTAATTTGCCAGTAACGTGTAAGTCCCAAGTAATAGGGGACAAGTCTATATCCATCAACAGAGCACAAATATCCAGACTCCGTGACTGCTACTGAGAAATTCGTGATGGAAAAACCCAATAACACTTTGACTGACCCGGAAACTGAACCTGTGAACTCATGCTCAGCAGTCACGTTGGCGACCACTAGACCAACGAGACAGAAATAAAAATTAATTCTTACGTTGAATCTCTCTAATTTTTATATTATGCCAGACTTAATTAACAATCTGTCTTAAAAGTCCCTCTTCAAGTTATAAATAGAAGACAGCAAAATAAACGAATTATCAAAAATTAACCCTTCGCCCAGGAACTGTCCAAAACAAATGAAAACAATTTCAGCCATTTTTTGTCTGAAGTTGCTCATTAAATTAAATCACGCCAATTACTTTTGAGGTATTACAATCAAGGGAGATGATGATGTCCTTAAAGTCGGTCAATTATATAACTTAAAATATAATTAATTCCATCTGGACTTGGAAAGAAAAGATGGCAAATTAGTTAGGGAAAAAGTTACAGCTAAACATAATGTGTACATATTTTTCGTCTCGTCTCAGGTACATACCTGACGATGATATTGTCATACAGACTAAAATACTGTGTCTAGAAGCCTGAACCATTTATTACAAGGGTGAGCACCAAGGAACTAATTTTTAATATAATTCTCTCAAAGGGGTTTAAACCACTTTCATCATCATCATCATCAGCCCGGAATCACCAACTGCTGGGTTTAGGCCTCCCCTTTTTCTGCCACACTTCCCGGTTCTGTGCGTCTCTTATCCAGGAATTTCCCGGGACTTTGACGATATCGTCGACCCAACGAGCTTTAGGACGGCCCTGGTTTCTTTGACCTTGACCACCACTCGGTCAAAGTCTTGCTCCATCGGCCATTTTCGCGTCTAGCCAGATGTCCTGCCCAGGCCCATTTGAGGCGCACCGCGCGGTCCCCGACATCGTAGACTTTCGTCCGACGGTGGATTTACCCCTTTGGGAGAATTATATTAAAAACTAGCTGTGCCCGCGGCTTCGCTCACGTGAGCTCACATTCTTTTGTCATTCTCAAAGTTTATGAACGTAAGCAAAATATAGATGCAACTCATGACCTAGGGCCCAACGGTTAATATCATCAGGTTTATATAATCTTTCAGCTCTGAGAGCTCAATCAACCGATGGAAAAAATGTGATGGACACAAACGATGGAAACAAAATTGAGAATTTGCAAAAACCATGCAATTGAAAAATACTGCCTTGTATTTAATGTATTTAGCAATAGAACCAGAAAGACTATGCGCTTCGAGAATCTTAATGTTTACGAAATAACACGAACATCGCTATAAAGCTTCTAAGTTTCGTTTTTCAAGGCATTGTAGTGCATTCATTCCGCACTTTTAGGATTTTAGTCGTATAATTGTAATATTCTAACAAAGGTGATACATAAGGGACCACCCATAAATTACGTCATACGAATTTTATGATTTTTTTCACCGAAGGGGTCAAAAAATCCGTCCTTATCAGAATGTTAATTTTTTGAGACTCCCGCCTCCCAAGTGTGACGTCACATATTTTGCAATATTACATGCTGCCCGCCGATAGAGTTGGAAATATTTCTTTTATAAGTTTTTCGTTAATAGTTCAAATTTCGTGTTTTAAAACTTAGCAATATTAGTTTTTTAAATGTGACGTCACCAAATTTAGGACCCCTTCCACCCCTTGTCACACAATGTCACACTTTGTTGTCACCCCCCACCTCTTTAACGTATGACGTAATTAAATTACGTCATAAATTTTATGGCTGGCTCCTAATAGACACGTACTTCCATGGTAGCAGCAGCTAACTGTGACTTCCTGGAGTATCTAAAGTGTCCCTACACCTGCGATTTAGAGGACTTACTGTCAAAGTCTCTACTGAAACCGCGATTAACGTAGCCACCTGGGTGCTAATAATGTGATAAATCATCGATACAAAAGAAGAAGAAGAACATGGGAATTATATTAGATCTCATATTACCGAAGATAGACCATGATTGCCGAAGCGGATACTTTTCCAAGGACTCTGATGAACGGGCAAAAAAAAAAAGTTGAAGCGTAGACGCAAGTATTACGCAGATCGATGTAACAAATAGTGTTGAAAGCAAGCCATTTGACTATTCACTATATTTATGTTACTACTGACTATTATTAATATTTTGCTCCGAAGTTCAAATGCAAGTGCAATCAAGGGCATTTAAACGTTAAAGATATGCCGCGAGTGAAACAATTGCTCTTACGGATATAACTCCTCTTCACTCTGGTGTACCTACCATTATAAATAAGCCTGTCTAGTATCAAAAAAAATCCTATGTTTCCTGAGTCAAAAATATGTTTAATATACATGAAAAAAAGCATAACAAATGGGTTGCCTGATATCATTAAGTGAAGACTATTTAAAATTGCGACAACCGTGAGGCTTGACCGATTTTACTTAGACAACCGAACGTTATGCCATCGTGTTTGTAATAAAATTACCTATCTGTTCTTTTAATAGATATTTTGAAAAGAAAATAGATGAGTATACCGTACAACTCTGTAGTAGGGACAAAAAGATGACAACCTAACAGATTCTTGGCTTGATTGCTTTGTAAATATTTACTCTAATTCCGTTTTGATTTCGTTTGGTTCGAAAAAAAGATGTGTCCGTTAGTTTTAATAAAGGGTAGCCTTGACTTAACCTGCCTGATAAGGCAACCCATTCGCAATGTTAGTTTGTTCATATAAGTATTTTACTCCGTTAACGTAAGTTTTAAATAGCCGTTCTGAGGCTCGTCACTGCATTTTAGCCTTTTCCCACTCGCACAATGTGGACATGATCATTAATCTACTAAATTATTAGTATTCGAAGTCATTTCGGTAGGCACATATAAAAATACGAAATCCTGAAAGTCCTGTTTTAATATTCAAACGAAACTATTTTATTTAGTTTGTGTGCGGGCAACATTGGAAAAAGGTGGTCTGGTTGAATTTGACAACGTCATTGTCTTATTTTGGTATTGTCCCTATAAAGTTTTTATTTTGTGGGATATTTTGTTTATCTACCTATTATCTAAGAACTAATCTTATATAATACATCATTTTACTGGTCACCATTAAATATAGTAAAATTCAAATAATAGTAATTTTATTATTTAAATAAACTTCAGGTTGAGTTGCTGTAATTGCTTAATATATGTATAATAATAGCTTTCTCGTATTACTATTTTTTATTATTATTTAATTGCCTCGGAAACGAAAATTGAAAATATTTTTATAATTTAATTTAATAATGTTATATTCTCAGCCTTTCCATCATGTCCTACTTTTTACATAAAATGAATGGTCACCTTATTAGAAAGAGACTAAATTAGCGTTAACCTCTCTTTTGGTGGCAATTTTTTAATGCAAGCAAGAATTGCAGTTGTACACACGGCGGCACATGAAGCTGTAAAATTCCAGAACAAATTGACCTCGCTTTGTATAGATTTCCTATACAGTGAGAGATCCGCATAAACTGGTTATGTAAAGCTTGACTGGCCGTCGCGGAGTACTACGTACGCATACGTAGTACTTATTACTTCCGTGCAAAGAGTAAAGTCAAAAGGAAAATTAAAACAAAATTAGTTTTCAGCCATTCCGAGTGACTACACTACGACTAAAACCTATTTACGTAAATTATTTTTATCATAGAAATCGCGTATGAGGTTACTAACAAAATTTTAAAAGTTAATATCTTTTGCGTCTGTTGGTCGATTTTGATGAAATAAACGCTAAATAATACCCACAACAATACTTCTTATTTTGTAATATTTAGATTTTGAATACAATGAGGGGTTTTTACGTGATGCGCGCACAAACGAACAGACAAACCGACAAACCGACAAACCGACAAACAGACAAAAATTTAAAAAAAGATATTTTTACACTCTATTACTTATTTCTCGCACTTTCCAGTGACTTTTTTGCAAAAATCTGTAATGTACAGACACGGAAAGTCTACGATTTTATTATATGTATAGATTATTGCAAAAAAATGAAATAGAGTCATAATACGGACTAGGATAAGTACAAAATTATTATAACCAATCCTATAGCAAACAGAGGCTCTAGCACGAGCACGTGGTGTAAACGTAACGTAAATACATCGACTAAATAATATAGGTACCCGTTTCACAAATAATATTTTCATAATTTTAAGAATGTATTTGTTACGACTAAAACCCGAAGTAAGGTTACACCTAGTTCTAGCCGGCTATACCTAGCTGCAGCCGGCAACAGTTGTGTATCTTTTTTATTGCTAGGACACACCGAACAAATGGATCAGGTTAGGTTAGGTTAGAACTGTGACCAAACGCACTACATCCAAATTGGTTTCATGTTCTAAACGAAGATAAGTAGAATACTCGTATATCCAAGTTTAACCGGCTGTGTACCCGGTTAAAACAGCTAGGTGTAGCCGCACTTCGGCTATTAGCCATAACATGTATGGATGTTACTTATTGTGGTTGTTCCAAACAATTTACCTAAAATGATATAGGATAAAATCGAATTTCGATTTATAAATCGACGTATTACGTTACGTTTACGCCGTGTGTTCGTAATAGGGCCGCCGACCAAGATGAATTCAGCACAACATTCAGTAATTAACGTTTTTTTCAGCTGCCAATGCAATTAGCGTGTCCATACTGAACCTTCGTCCTTTGGGGATTTATCAACCAAAATATTGTGAAGTCCCCAATCAAAACCAACGATGTCACCATTAAAAGGGTTTTAATTAAGTCGGTAACAAGCAAATTATAAAGTGACATCTATGGTGAAGGGACGAGCCGCACCTATTTGATTCAAGCTGAATAACGCTCATTAATAAAATTTGTAAATAAGTCAGTTTATGATTAAGATCAATATGAATATAGACCGAGATCAATTTCAATATAAAAAACTGATTTAATAATTTTTAAACCCTAGCTTCTTGCGGGGCTTCGCCTACTATCAGAGATTATCCTACGAGGCGGGAATACTGGGATAAAAAATATCCAAAACCGATGAGCTGTTAAGGCGTGAAACAAAAACATTATACATAGGCGGAAATAATTATATTACTATTGTTGATCGATACATAGAGGATAGCTTTCAACGTATGCTAAGAAATTGTTGAAAAAATGTCATTGATATTTTCACTAACTATGCTAGTATCTATAGACCGACAGCTTTAATGAGTCCTCGCAAAGGTATCAATTTAAATGGAATATTCTGAAGTTTTATCACGTATTTTTTCAATTAGTATCGTAATACCTACGTGGGTTATGGTTATTTTAAACAAGTAACCTGTGGGATATTGTTAGGACTTTTGTGAATAAATATAAACTAAACTAAATGTTCCTTTGATGGGGCAAGGCGGAGGACTCATTAAAGCGGTCGGTCTTATAACAGTAGACAGAAATATTCGACCAAAGCATTCTTTAAACGACAAAAGCACATGCATTTTAAAACGTTCCCTAGGAAAACTAAAACCAAGTAGAATTACTTCAAATGTTAGATGGATAACATTTACTTGTACCATTTCAACAGTAAAACCACAAACTATCAACAAAATGGAAGTAGTAAAACCATGCTACACTATTGCTCTCAGAACACCTGTCTCTGACTGACTGTTTAGTTGAAAATTGTATGTGTTTACTAGTGTTGTCACAGTATTGTCCATGTTCATAAGCGAAATAGTTTTAGCTTTGTGAGCATTTTAATTATATTGCAATTGAATTGTGTTTTTAGATCTTTAACATTGGCCACATTGTCATTTGTAAAAATTGGACAGTCGTTACAGGTGGCTCAAAAAGTCTGACAACCAGTCTTACCAAGTGGTATCGTATTACCTAGTACTAAATGGGTTGTAGAGGTCAGATAGGCAGTCGCTCCATGTAAAATACTGGTATTCAGCTGCATCCGGTTAGACTGGAAGCCGACCCTAACATAGTTGGGCAAAGGCTAGGCAGATGATGAATTGTTTTTTAATTAGTAATTTCAAGAAAGATTTGAGTGGAAACACAGGAAGAGGAAGCTATAACATACGCTGACTTTGCAAGTTACTTTCTTAAGAAAGATCAGTTGGGCTAAATAAATATGTAAGTATCGTAGCTGCTGCAGCATGTGTGGTTCTGTTGATCTTGCTTAACCCTGCGAGAAAAAAGGGCAAGTCTAAATAGACATGTATCATCATAATCACCATCCTATATTCCAGTTTATGTGGGCTCGGCGCAGTATGACTTCTTCGTCCCTACTTCTTTATATAGGCATGTTAACTTAAAATCATCATTTTCTTTCTTCTTCGAAATATTCATTTGTTTTCCATCAACCGTCTCATTATCTTCCTGCCCTTGTCACGTGTTACTTGGGGTCGGCGCAACACGTTTTTTTCTTCTATTCAACTCTGGCAACCGTCAAGCAATCATTTACACATTTTTTTTCATATCATTCCTCACACAACCTATTCATAGTTTCCTTGGCCTTCCTCTCCCTCTCCATCCATCAGCTTTCCATTAACCATCTATTGATTAAAATTATTCCAATGTTTTGATTCCCTTTTATGCGTACACTTTTATACGTAATACGTTTAATAAAAAGATGAAACTACTTTGTCTACTGCAGCAATAAACATACATATCTACCTTTTAATCAATGTTTTTATGTGTTCTATCTCCCAATAAATAACCTTGAAACTCAAACTTTTCCAAAACATCCTGTTATAAAAATTCCAACACAATTTAATATTCTGTATCTAGACAGTGCATCGGTAGCAGACAGGGCCCCTTAGAGGCTACAGTGGAAGCTTCCATGGTCCAGAGGCAAGGAAACGCTAAACAATTTCACTTTGACTGCGCTCAGCTTTGGGTATAGTACTGGAAGTGATTTATAAATACCTGTTTCTATTACTATACCTTTGGCTTGGTGCTTGTATGGATAAAGAAACGTATGATTTTGTTTGAAAGAAAATTATATTGTTTAATATCTTGATTTGAATTGAGGAGCTCGTAGCTAAATAATAACAGCCGCTCGGGTTATCTTTAGGTTAAGCCGTGCTTGCCTAGGTTGGTCTGTGGATGGGTGACCACTCATTACATACCGAGTTTTATCCGTTGGTCCCGGATGTCATTTGTAGATCTTTGACAGTCGTTAGGTAGTCAGTGGCACAAAAAGTCTGACAACCAGTCTTACCAAGGATTATCGTATAACCCAGTAATAACTATGGTGTGGAGTTCAGATAGGCAGTCGCTCCATGTTAAATACTGGTATTCAGTTGTGTCCGGTTAGACTGGAAGCCGACCCCAACATAGTTGGGAAAAGGATAGGAACAGAAAGAATAGAATAGGATAGGTTTGGATAGGATCTTGATTTGAATCATCGTGTGATCGATGTTTGTTAATACCTACGTCCGTATCAATAGTCATGGTCTCGCGGCCAAATCTTGCCTCAGAGAGTGCGTTAAACACCCCGCCTATCATCTGTAGATCTTTGACAGTCGTTATGGGTATTCTGTTGCCCAGTTAAGTGATTTTGGAGGTCAGATCTGTAGGTCAGATAGGCAGTCGTTCCATGTAAACGGTTAATAATGACGTACGGAAATTGTGCTTTCATTTGCCTTGTTATGATTCCTGATGCTGATAAATGAGATTATATATTGTTTAATGATAAATGAGGTATTATATAATGTTTACTGGGTTCAATATTAAACAAGGGTTACACCTTTACTCTCCTTGCAATATCAGCAACAGCATTTAATTGAATAATACGTCTCAACTAACACAAAAGCACATTCGATATTTGTAACGAAAGCTAAATCAACAATAACGGAATTTGTACGCGAGAAATACAGAAACACAAAATGGCTGCTACACACCAAGCTTGAGACATGTATAGAATAATATTCCGAAGAAGTATTCTCACAAGACCACATGATGTTTTTTCATTTTCAAAATCGTCGTCTGTCTAAAGAAATCACTTTTGCTTTTGTATACACAATTTGCAACGTTGCGCTTCTCTGTGCATTTGTATTTTGTATTTTTATCTAGATTTACATATTTTTCTCCATCGCTTTAACTCCTTCTGGGAAAACTGCAGATATAGACAAGACAAATCGTTTGGAGGACTTCAATTTTAAAATTCAATTTAGTGAAAATATTGGTCGACAATCCATTTGTATTACTGAAAAATATGTATGCGCACATAGTTAAACTAACGCAGGGGTTAAGCGGAAACTACAGAACATCACATACGACGATCCCCAAATAATCTTTTTGCTTTTTCTTTCATGTTCCATGCATCAGCTGGTCATACACTGGTGGTTGCGAGTACAACACAGCTAACCTTTCTGAAAAATGTCACCAATAACATCATTAAGTTTACAATCAACATACTCACACAGCCAGACCCAGAACAACTACTTGTAGGCCATACAAATATTTGTTCCGTGCGGGGATCGAACTCGCGGGACGCAGCGCAGCAGGCAATCGCTCAGCCACTGGGCCAACTACATCGTCAACATTTCTTCCAAGTCAAGTTTTTCCTTCTGGGGAAAAAAAGTTAAATATTAATATAGTAGAAAGAGCAAAATGGCGATAAACTAAATTTTTACAGTTCGTAAGTACTGCAATATTGTGAAGTTTCTCGGGTTATTTATTGAACTGACAAAACTTACAATGGCGGAGGGTCTCAAGCTTTTGTTAAGAACAAGTATTCTGGAAGAATTTCTTACAAGGTGTACCTTGTAAGAAATTCTTCTTGTTGGCATGTTTATTTTATTTTCTTGGGACTGTCCACGACCATGGATATCAGCGGAATAGTAGTATTTTATATGTAACTTATTATCTACTTAGCCTTTTCCGAACTACATCATTATGTTGGAGTCGGCTTTCAGTCTAACCGGATGAAACTGAATTTTATATTTAACATAACATTATATTGAGTCACTGGCTATCTGACCTCCATAGCCCAGTTATTTACTGGGAAACACGATCCCCTTGGTAAGACTGGTAACTTATCAAATGTAAGTGTTAAATGCAAAGACCATCATCTGCCTAGCCTTTTGCCCTTTTGTTGGCGTCGGCTTCCAGTCTAACCAGATGCAGCTGAATACCGTTAATTTACATAGAGTGACTGCCTATCTGACCTTCACAACCCAGTTAGTGCTGGGTAATACGATACCCTTGGTAAGACTGATTGTCAAACTTTCGGGCCACTGACTACCAGTAACGACTGTCAAAGATTTACAAATGACAGCCGGGACCAACGGCTTAACGTGCTATCCGAGGCACAGAAAAAACTCGATATGTAATGGGTGCTCACCCATCCATGGACCAACCTAGGTAAGCACGGCTTAACCTGAAGATCGAGCCGAGCGGCTGTTCTTATTTAGCCACGATCTTCTAAGTTACCACATCCCATATAGGTACGTATTAAGGACGTTTCAATTAAAACACAAACGTTAATTAATGTTCTAACTTGTTTCATTACCGTCGTTTGTTTTTCAAGAGTTGCCTTGTGGGCTTCAAAGCCTACCCCATCTGTTTTCGTCGGTGTCGTAAGCTTATTAAGGATTTTGTCTGAAAGATAGGTACTTAGGCAGCAACAGGAATTTATGTTTGAATTTCGTCTTGTTCAAGGATGTACAATTCGATTATTAACAGGGTTATGCTGGGAGAATTTGAGTAATTGGCTTACTGGTATAGGAGAAATATTTTATCACCGTACTTTATAAAATACAAATTAAAAAAAAAATATGTTGTCTCACACAAGGAATTTCTCCTGTATCATGGGTGCGTTTACAAACATTTAAACTCACATACACAAACAGCCAGACCCGGAACAACTACCAGTAGGCCATACAAATATATGTTCCGTCCGGCGATCGATCCCGCGACACGAAGCGCAGCAGCCGATCGCTCAGCCACTGCACTCACCGTGCCGTCATAACATAGCTTATTAAGGTATTATATCTTATCGTAGACTGCCTCCTTGGTCTAGTGATCGCTAGGGCGACTGCTAAGGATAAGGTTCTGGGTTCAATTCCCGGGTCAGGCAAAGTGTTATTAGTTTTGTCATCAGGAATCTCTCAGTAGCAGCTATGGAGTCTATTTTGTGCCCAGTTGATGGCGATAGGTTCGCCCCCTATTACATGGGACTTAAACATAAGAAGCGAAACGTGGGTGAATAGGTACACCTCTGCCTGACCCTTCGGGGTTTACAGGCGTGATGTTATGATATTATCTGTAGAGGGAGACACTCCTCTGCCTTAACGTTCGGGTATATAATAACAGGCGTGATGTTATATTGTTTTTAATTATTTACTTTAACTGTTGTAGTGTAATGTCTTACTACGTTAAAACAAAAAAAAAAAAAAAACTCAGGACTCAATGTCACTTCACCACTTCGCTTACACATCAAAATGTCCATGTTACAGGTAGCTTTTGTATACAAAAGTAAGTGTGTGACCAGTTACGTGCTTAAACTATCTAACAAAGACTTCTACTGTAATAACAGCCACATGCAGAAACCTCTGCTATAATGGTCATAATGAAATTTCGCTAAGTCAAACTTTAACGACAAAAACTTTGTCCAAACCGTTGTATGCGATGGGTTTTACAGTAAGCGGACCAAACACGCTTACGTCGGTTGTTTTAAAAGAACATTCTAGATTACGTTAGAGTCTAGAATGTTCCACTATGGAACTATCTAGATAGAAGAGTCGAGAGTTAGGGTCCATATTGGCTCACCTAAAGTTCTTTACCCGAAATTGTTCTTCCTAATGATTTGTAATCCGAATGATCACTCTTCCTAAAATTTTTCATACTAAAGTTTTCATTCATACTATTTGTAGTGCTACCGGCGATGTTCATAACACTCATGTTTCCGGAAATTGTAATTAATAATATCATTAATGTCATCATCATCATCTCAGCCGAAAAGTCCACTGCTGGACATAGGCCTCCCCCAAGAAGGGGGGTTTTGCCATAATCGCCACGCTTGGCAGGCGGGTTGGCGATCGCAGTATGGTTGTTGTAGAATCAGAGAACGCTGCTGCCCATTCTCTGGTAAGTCCCTTAGTCGCCTCTTACGACACCCACGGGAAGATATGGGATGGTGCTATTCTTTACGTCCGGACACCATACAGAACACGTCCGGACACCATACAGAACTCATTAATGTAAATATATTTACTGTTAACTCCTACTGTTTTTTATCATAACGCTTTTATCCCTAAACATAATTACCATAATATTTTAGTTTAGAATGATTAAAGGTCGTTTCACTGATTTTTGTCTTAAATGAAGGAAATTCGGGTCAGAGTGTCGTCTTGCGGGCACTATGAAAAAAATACTTAGAAACGCGACCAATTTTGAGGCATCGCTCGCCGGCCGCTGCCGCGCGCGGCACCGCTCGCTTCGCTCGCTCGGCTCGCGCGTAGTTGGCCACAGTTCTAACCTAACCTAACCTATGGATCCCTTCCACATCGTTTTTACGACAAACGGTTAGTCGGGGACAAAAACACCAAGACACTTTTAGCCTTATATTTAGGTGCTTTATACGATAGAATCGAGACAATAAACGATTTGCAAAAGTAACACTATATATAATACTGATTATTATGAATAAAATGAAATCTAAACAAAAAAGATATGACTTTGAATAATAGTGTAAAAGATGGTTATGTTGAGAAAATATACTAAAACAAATAAAAGTATAATAGATAAAAGTATAATAGATGTTTATTGCTACTGACATTATGAAGTTGAATACTTCGGAATTATGAACATTAGAGACAGAGTAGTCAGGAATTGTGATTGTTAGGATGAAAAATGTTAGGAAGAACATTTTCGGATTTCCAATTATCGGAGTTGAAAATTTAGGTGAACTTTGGCGCACCCCGAGAGTTATTATAGAATGTTCCACTATGGAACTGTGGAGAAGATTCCAGTAAGATAGGGAACTTTCTCGAAGGAGCAGTCAGCTATTATTACTTTCAACTAGCTTTTGCCAGCAGCTTCGCTCGCGTTATGGTGGGATATAAGGATCAGTTCCAATGCAATCATCGGAAATATATTCAATACCACAATCATTATAACGGTAGTAGATACCTATTATTGTTACGAAGGAACAAATTCGTATGTTCAGAAGTACTGTGAGAGGAATTTATGAAAGTGTGGTTACTCTTCTTTTATTTTCTCTTCAAATTTTGCTTAACTTTGTTATTTAATATGTGTTATAATTGTCTCTTTTATTTTTATTTTTTAGTTACTGTAATTGATTGTAAACACAGCCTTTGTAATTAAATAAATAATAATAAGAAATAATGTTATTTATAGATTATGTAGTTGCCACTCATAATAAAAAAGTACCTAAATAACATACATCATAATGCTTGAAAAAGTAAATTTGAAAAAAAAATTGTCAAAGGGATTCCTCTAGCATCATTCCATCAACAAATACTTCGTTTCGGAGGCGGCAATACCTACAAAACGTAAAAAATATTTGCGATATTTTTTGCGGTTTTATAAAAACGGGACGACGCTTCTATTGGTCCTGCAGCCCTGCTATAACAATTTTGTTTTATGGATTAGATACCAATAAATGTTGCATACCAATTTTTCAAAAACAAAAAAAAAACTTATTCACTTTATACGAAAAATAAATTAGTTTTTTTTTTAAATTACGCAAACATGACATGACATCTCGTCTGTAATCCCCGAAGGGTTAGGCAGAGGTGTATCGAGGTGTGTAGAGGTGTATTGGTGTGTTCGCTCACATTTCGCCAGTTATGTTTAAGTCATATGTAATAGCCGAGCGTAGTAGGCCAGCCTATTGCCATCAACCAGTCACAAATGAGACTCTGTGCATGCTACTGAGAAAATTCCTGACGGAAAAACCCAAAAACACTTTGCCCGACCCGGGAATCGAACTAGGACCTCATGGTCAGCGATCGCGATTGCGACCACTATACCAACGAGGCAGTTTTTCAAATTTAATATTTACCTTTTTGAGTTTCATTAAATCTAAGGCAGAATAGTATTTCGTCGCCAGACGAAAATAAGTGCTTTCTGTGAAGTCTAATTTTAAACCTACCTTCCTTAAAATATTCAGTACTTATTAACTTTTGGCTAACCAACAAGTTTCGAAACCTTTCTAAAAATACTCCCCGCCTTTTCAGTAATCCTAAATATACTCCTCGCCTTCTGACTGACGCACGCCTTACCATCGACCGTACCGATGTAGGCACCTATGACTCACACTTTCGCACTGTTTTTCTAAAACATTGCGGTTGACAGAGTTGATGGGGGTCCCTTCTGTAAAAAAATGGTGGAAGGTACGACACAGATGTTCCATTATACGGCGAAGAGAGGGTTGACTCTTGTCTTTTGTGGCCACGAGTTTTTGGGGTGTTCGTGCTAATGTAAATTTAATTTGGGTTCAAAGTCGATTGCGAATGGGACTTTAAAGAAGTATGGTGCGTGTTTATTTTTTTTTGGTCCAAGGTATCGTTTGGGCTTTGAAATTAAAGGGAACTGTCTGTTGAAAATCTTGATTATTGCACGTCTATTATATTCATATATATACCTAACAACACCTAAAACTTTTTATGTCCGGCACATCACTATTTCAGGTCCAGTTGACAGCCAGCGTCAGGCACTAGCTACTCGGCAGTTTGCTGAACTGGGTCTTTATGGCGTAGCCGTGAGAAACACTATATTATCCCTTTTTTTCTGTTTAGATTTAAGTTTTTTATTTAATTTTTTGTTGGCACATGCCACAAGTGGTGTGCCCTTGTGGCATGTGCCAATAAATATGTTTTCTGTCTTTTTTCTCTCTATATTTTTTTTCAATACTGCGTCTATACTAGCTCATCGTAAACATCTTATAATTGTGATTCGTTACAGGTTTGCATACGGATTGACAGGCATTTGCTGTCGTCGAATGCGTGTGTCTATAAATTCAAACAAGCCATATCAATTTATTTCGGCCCTTAATACCCCTTTTTAAACGCTAGATATAATGGATTACGTATAGTGCATGACATTGACAAGAGAGTGTTGTTTGTAAACATGATTATGTGACTGTATTGAAAACGATTGATTGGCAGTGATAGCCTAGTGGTGTGACAGTCGGACTGCCAAGTCATAGGTCTCAAGTTCGAACCCAAGACACGCCTCACATTCTTCGGATTCCTGTGCATATTGTATAAGTACCACTTGCCTCGGTGGAGTTATCTATTGTTTAGACATGCTGATAACATTTAAAAACATAGGTGTGACTCATTATTACTTGCTTCGGTGAAGGAAAACATCGTGAGGAAAACTGCCTGAGAGATATTTCTCGATGGCATGTAAAGCCAAGTCAGAGGCCCGTGGGTGCCATAAAAACTCTGACATCAGGTTAGGCACTAACCTCACGAAAAAGAAGAAGATTGAAAAAACAAGATGGCGGCATAGTTTCAATTTTCGCCGCTTGCAGTAATATCTTATTTAAACATAACCGAGAAATCCTTTAAAGCACGGTAACTATGGATAAGTCTTCTAACAAATCCTACATACGTGCATCGCTCAAATCCCAAACTTTGCTCTAATACCTCCCCGCTTAAGTCCCACAAGACCATTAGTATTCTACGCCATTCTTTTAACAGCACTTAAAACAGTAAGTAAAGCAATTTCGTTGCAAAGTATTTACCACATGAGAGTAAACTAAGGATGCTTACTGACGTAGCGTTTATACGTGTTTAACAAGGATACGGATTTTAGGGAGCTAGATTGTGAAGGATCAATATTTAAAAAATAAAAGTAGTCCGTTCAATTTTGAGCAGTAGTAACGGCTGCGACTTACGACATGCTGGTCGTGGAATCAAACCCAAGCGACATTTTTAATCGTGTTAGTTATTTCTTCACTACTGCATTCAAAACGGTGAAAGAAAACATATATTCTAAAACCAAAGAACACATGACATCCACCTATCGACATCACACGATCTATCGCATTTTAGTTTCAAATAATAGGGATGAGAGCCTATTGCTATCAACAGGGCACAAATCCTCATTGTTAATAAATTAATAAGATATTCTTGATGGAAGCATTCAATACCTAACACTTTGTCCGACCTGGGAATCTAACCCAAGGCCTTACGACCAGTAAACGGTAATTTGTGCACAAAAATCATTCATTTTAAAATTCATTAACATGTTAACTTTCATGAATATTTTAAGTTTTTTATTTTATTTGCTAATGTCAGTGGTACACCTTGATGACTCTTTCGGATCTGATAGGGTTTTGTTTTTAACAAATTGCATATCTATTTTAGTAGCCACGCACGTCTAATTTTCAAAATACACGTGCTGGTACACAGTAACCGCACCCAAAATCCGCTCACTCAGTAAAATCCCTAAGACGCACACATTAAGTACGAACTCTTTAAGTCCTGCCTACTCACGAGGAGCTTATACTTAATCTGATGACTCTTATAGATCATATTATGGCTGTCTTTGACTGTGTGACTTAATCTTTATACCTATGACGATATTAGAGAGTGGCGGACAAAATTAATGGGTCCTGTTAAATGTATTAGATTTATCTAAGTCGTTAGCAGTCTAGACTTAATGTTTAATGCTGAACATTACAGATTCAAGGTTCGTTAGGGCGTATCTTTAGCAATGAATGTATTAAATTTCAGGTTTTTGCTTTATGTGATTTTATCAAACTATTCATAGAAACTGCCTCACTTTTTTTTTTCAGTTTATTGCCTCATTGTAGTGACCGCAAGCGCGACTGCTGAGCATGAAGTCTTGGGTTTGATTCCCGTTTCGGGCAAAGTGTTATTGGGTTTTTTATCAGGAATTTTTCAGTAGTAGCCACAGAGTCTGGATTTGTGACCGGTTGATGGCAATAGGCTCTCCCCCTATTACATGTGACTTAAGCATAACTGGCGCAATCTGGGTGTACTGTTAGGTACACCTCTGCCTAATCCTTCGGGGATTACAGGCGTGATTTTATATGTTATATATGTATTTAAAGAAATTTCCATTTTCAAAGTCCATGACAAAATAAGTATTTTTGTTACCGGATATTACACGGACATGGTCAACTACGTATCAAGTTTTAAGCCTCATTAAAATAGAAACTGAAAAAGCTATGTTTCTCTAAAATACAATATTTTACGAGCACCTTTGAAACCTTTTCAATAAATCAATTCAAAAGTGAGTTTCGGCATGATATACCAAATCATTTCGATTTCTAGTTTCCTTAGATGTGAAATCCAAGAAGAAAGTCTTTGTAAGAAAACACTGTAACAGAACTTTATTGCCTTCTTAATTATTATGATACCGCTAACTAAAACCGTAGCTAATTAACTTCTCAATGAAATATTTTTATTAGCACAGGAAATTCAGCTGCTCTCAAAGTGGGTCATTTATTTTGCACGCCATTGTGCTAAACACCGAGGCACTTAGCCTAGCACGTAATCTTCTTAGCGTTCGCTACATACTTATATAAATTGTTAATATTCGGAATATTACTGAAATTCTCGTGTGATGGTTGTTATCGTAGTTGGGTATTGGTTAAAGTTGTCATTCTTAGTCCAGTAGTGACCGATACTTAAACACGTGATTATACTCATGATAACAAACAACTTTCCCAAAGAAACATTTTTTTATACCTACTCGTTGATTTTACCCAGTGTTGCAAGGTACGATAGTAATGAGACCACAGATATAGATAGACCTAGATAACGCAAGTATCACGATCTGTATGAAAACCAAGCGTGCCATTTTTTGACTACCTATTATGATGTCACAAGCACTATTTAGTGATGGGAAAATCAAATCGATTCAAAGACGCCGCCGCGGACGGCACCCCCCTCTTCCTACCCCCCGCCATGACGCCCACTGACGTCCGACTAGCGCTATGCTCCGATGCAGACTGAGTTCGAAATTGGCCACTTACGATTTTTGTACGTAAGCTACATAATAATATGGCACGCGAAAGTAGTTGCTCTCGCGTTATCTAGGTCTATCTATATCTGTGAATGAGACAGAACGAAGTCACGTGGCTAACAGCTGATAAGGTCACAGACGCGCGAATTTGATACGGCTGTATTATTGGGATAAAAGTGAACGAGTAGGTATAAAAAAATGTTTCTTTGGGAAAGTTGTTTGTTATCATGAGTATAATTACATGTTTAAGTATCGGTCACTAATTACCAGTCACCCTATATACAATAAGTTTAGTGAAATGTCAAGTGAAACCCATGCAAGATTTGATTGAGGCCATATAACATATTGGCAGCGGCAAGATGTACAAACCACATTGTTACCATCCGGGGGAAATACTTGGATGAGACTGCCCAAAGCTTTTTAGTAAGGTCCGAATAATAACTAAAATACATGTAAAGGAGGTCTAGACTTCTCTTTACCGGCGATATGATGCAACCAACTTGGAGGTAGTGCCCGCCTAACGCTGCCGTGGCACCGCTCGCTACGTTCGCTCGACTCGCGCGCTTTTATTCACATTTCTAACCTAATTTTATTCATTTGGTTGTTGAGCCCTAGCAATAAAAAGGATACTCCTAAGTTTTATCAACTACTACCGGCCGGACCCTGGGTATAGCCGGCTAAAACTAGGTGTAACTGTACTTTGGCTTTTAGCCGCAACAAATTACTTACTAACAGATATTCATTGTGAAAGAGCCTAAAACAGAAAAAAAAAATAAGTTGCGTGAAGCGTAGAAATCGGAGAAATATATTTTTGTGGAATACAAAAACTTTAAAGAGAATTTTTTACTTGAAAGAGCAATTTAATACCCTTTATTTTCTCAACTCGATCTACATTCTCCATACTGCCACTTCTGTGGCTTTTTATTCACATTTAATATATTTTCAACGCACAGCTCCGTGACACGAAGGGTGTTGAACTTTAGGTTATTCACCTTAACTGTATCTATTTCTTTAAGGACATTTATCTGCACCGCTTGTTAGTGCGTAGGTGAAGATTAAATTGTTAATTGTGTCTTAAATTGTTGTATGATGGCAGAACGACTAATGTCTAATACATAGATAAAATATACTTTATTGTATACGAAAAGATCCGGTCGTTAGTACGGACATACATTAAAACGCGCCAGTGGGCACTAGTGGCATGATGCGACATACTTACCAGTCTACGCACACGACAGCGTATTTCTACAGAGCCCTGATGTTCAGCTCGAGGCGAGGGCGGCAGTCAATGTCTGATAGCGGCGGAGTTGAGATGTCATGGAACTGTATCCAATTCATTGTGCCCCGTGTCATTGTGTTAAGTTCTAATTTCAAGTAATTTTTTAGTTTAATAGAAATAGTGTATCGCACCCAGTGTGTTTTCATAGCACGAAATGATGATGACATGATGTACGAGCCTAACGTAATAAATCCTGACATATCCTACATATGTATGAATTGTTAGTCAGTAACATTATAAGTTTACTGACTACCAAATATACTAGTTATTGTGCCTAGATACAATAACTTACCTACACACACTACACAATAGATTGATCTAGTGGTCGTAGATAGTCCAGTAGCTCCAGTAGTTCCCTTCGTTAATGACGGCACACTCGTTCCCCATAGCGTACTGTTGCACCTAGTTGCATATCTAGAAGTTAGACCACCACTTGAGACGGTGGCTGGACGCCAAACAATGGAGTTGCTATGGAGGTAAATGCAGAAGTTACAAAAGTCTTAATAAAATGACAAAATATCGAAATAACAAGATAATAATAGGAAAAACTTTTTTTAAGCAAAGATCATAAGCTTTCTAAATTATGAGGTCACTAGTTTTTGTCCGTGGCTGCACTCGCGTGAAGGTCAGAAACTCATAAAAACCCCTGGGGATCCTACGCGAGATAAAAATATAGGTACCTCCATGTCTTAACTCAGGTCTTGTCTACATGAATGACAAATTTTAAATTCATTCAGCTGTTAAGGCGTTAAAAGGTAACAGACAAACAGGCAGACAGTTCCATATACATATATATTAAGATGGATTTTAACAAAACCTTACTTTTTGTAGCCCGACTCCATTCCGATTGACTTGATTTTGAGCAAATCCTACTCGGCGTATTTTTTTCAGCGCACCCCCTTTTAATTCACTTTGTAATGACTGAGCCTTCTCCTTTCAAACATGTGACAGCATGCAGAATGTCTGCCCGGAGATGTATATCGCAGGTCGGGAGATACATTAACAGTGAGGAATGTTTATGTGCACTGTGATGTTCATTGAAATAAATAAACGTTTCACACTCATGGCTATGTATATGTATTGCAGATCTGTTTACGGATGTATGTTTGGATGAATATTGATGTGGTGTACGTCAGTCACGGATGTTTTCTGCACAGAGCACGAGACGGTGTTGGCAACACTTGCCAAATCAACCAGAGAGTCTCGAAAAGCTTTCGACGTATTTCATATTTATAACACGCTGTAATTAGCTTCATCTGTAAATAACGATGTAAAAAAATCTTAGAAGTTAGGAAATTTGACCCACTTTCCGGTTTCTGATTGCATGGGGACATGTTCAGTTTGGATAACAATGCATGGTTAGCTAAGTGAAGTCATACTTAATCCATTATAGCGGACATGGCGGACTCCCAACTCCCAAAGATGGCGAACTAGTTATTTTTACACGGCTACAACAAATTTTTAAAAAAATGCACAAACTTCCGGTAGCTTGATGTTATCAAACTGATATTTTTTTGTGATTTTACCTTTCCTTTGTCATTACTTAAAGAAGAACACTTTGACTAGTACAAATATCTGTTACACGTAACCATACTTTGACGGCACGGTTGGCGCAGTGGCTGAGCGATTGGCTGCTGTGCTGCGTGTCGTTTTGTTCGATTTCCGCACGGAACAAATATTTGTATGATCTACAGGTAGTTGTTCCGGGTCTGGTGGTTTGTGTATGTGACTTTTAATGTTCGTAAACGCACCCACGATACAGGAGAAATTCCTAGTGTGGAGCAAAGTTTTAAAACCAAAATACCTTTCCCTTTTTTCAGAAACACCATGTCATTAAGACATTATTCCACCAAGTGTCTCTTAACGCAGCCGCCGTGGAACATGCAGTTGAATGCAAAAATATTAACCCGTTGGGAGGCGAGAGCGGTCAGTTGTACCCTCTCTTCACACGGCGTAATACTTGTCTCATGCATATTCAAGCACTAGGATTTTTGTATTTTTGAACAAAAGTTGGTTCTCATTTGAAAAATGGTTTGGTTGGTTTTATTTTGTGTTGAATTTTTTACACGGACGCGCTTGTTGTTAAAATATAACATCATTATCATCTGCCTAGCCTTTTTCCAGCTATGTTAGGGTCGGCTTCCAGTCTAACCAGATGCAGCTGAATACCAGTATTTTACATGGAGCGACTCATCATCATTCATCATTTCAGCCGAAAGACGTCCACTGTTGGACATAGGCCTCCCCCAAGTGTCGCCACATTGACCGGTCCCGTGCAACTCGCATCCAGCGGATCCCTGCAACCTTCACCAGGTCATCGGTCCACCTAGTGGGAGGCCTTCCAACGCAGCGTCTTCCGGTTCGCGGTCGCCACTCCAGAACTTTTCGGCCCCATCGGCCATTCGTTCTGCGAGCAATGTGCCCTGCCCACTGCAACTTCAGTTTCGCTATTCTTCGGGCTACGTCGGTTACCTTGGTTCTCTTACGGATGTCCTCATTTCTGATTCGATCACGCAAGGAAATGGAGCGACTGCCTACACTAAATGGTTCACTGAAAGCTTATTTTCACGAAGAAAATCCCGGATTTTTGAGCAGCTTACCTAGGAATTTCGACATCTACTCTAAGATAAGTTAATAAGAAATTCTCTTAAAAGATTCTACCTCAGCGTTACTTAGTGCTGGTTTTAAGCACTTAGTTCTAATATTAATGCTAGGTAAAAAAAACTTTAAGAACACTTAAAACATTAGACACGGTCTGATACCGCTACAATGTTATACATAATTTAGCACGGTATTTAGTATCTTTTTATATTTTGTTTAAAGGTTTAAAATTAAAAGGTGTATTAATGGAACCAAGAAGTAAAGCAAGAAATATAAATTTCATTCATTTAACATTTTTTATAACATCACGCCTGTTACTGAAGGGTTTGGCCGAGTTGTACCAATAGTAGTTCCACATAACAGAGTGCGAACTTATTGCCATTAACTGGTCTCAAATCTAGACTCCGTGGTGTTACTGAGAAATTCCTGATGAACAAAGCCAACAACACTTTACCCGACCTGAGAATCGAAGTCAGAATCTCTCGCTTGCAGCCACTAGACCATCGGGAATCATTTTCATCTAGTTGTATTTTTATGTCTCAGGCAGGGAACTCATTTGTCCGATGTCCCATACTAATGGAACTTTTTAACCGACTTATTTAAGTAGCAGTGACCACAAAACATAATTTCAAGGGTTTCGTAGTCAACAAGGAGAACCACGTAAAGTGGGTTTTTATTTCTCGCATACCCTATAGTGTGGGACGTCGTTCGATAGATCTTTAAAAAATATTGCGAGTTTGTTCTTGTAATTTTTCGATTATATATATTTCACAAACGAGGGATTCGTTTGTGAAATATATATCATCGTTCGGAGAAATATCGGACCGTAGGAGTGGATTAAATTTAACAATTTAAGAATACGGAACCCTACATTGTGCGTGGCCCGACACGCACCTGGCCGGTTTTTTTTAAACATAACCGCACTCCGAAAAAGTATTTTCTGGGTAAAACAAAAACTTCCCACACTCCTACCTGTTTGAGATAAGGGTAGAGAAAGGCTACTGACCTTACAACGCAAATTTAATTTCCCTGAAGCGAACAAAGGTCAAATGGCAATTATTTTATCTCAAAACTATAGACAGGCCATTCATTTTACTATTAGGTTGTAGACAATTTTAAATTAAGGATATGTCCTCTGCCTAATTGGTAGGGAACACAATATAGTTTTGGAAGACGCTCATAGTTGTAATTGATTCCGTAATTAAAAGCTACGTAATTTGTTCGAACATATTTAAACTTGCCTTCATGTTTTATCACCAATTTGACAATCTTTAATAGTATATGTTTTGAAGCAATCTGCGTGTCACGGTCGTTTTCACTAACACTATTTTTTCGAACGCTAAAAACATTTTTTTATTCACGTTGTCAGGAGAAGAGTACCTTGAAGGTTATGGGGGAGGCTTTTGGCCAGCTGTGGGACATACAAGGCTACAAAAAAAATGCTCGTCTCTGCCGAAAGTTATAACTCCAACAACGCAATCATAAAACAAATTAAAAACGGAGTATTAGACTTCTATTCATTATTATTTTACCCTTATCCCAGTTTAATTAATTCTCCAATAGTCGTTATATCATGAGTCACCCTCAATTGGGTTCTTTTATAATAAGTCTCTTTTATACATTACTAAAAGTTTAAAACTACTTTTTGAAGAAAAACTAAAACATAATATCTTAACTTTTTGTTTTATTTACATAAACTGCAAGCCAAAACACAATAAAAACCAATTACGAACAAACTCTTTGAGACAATGACAGCCCAATTCCAATAAATCTTGACTCAATTTGGTAGCAACTGTGTGACTGACGCACTTCAAAACTGACGGACGACCGTTTTCCTGTTCGCTTGCGGGACCCTAAAATGTTAAGGTGTGTTTTTGATGTTGCGTCGGCTTTTATGGCAGTTGGTATTACCGGCTTGTTATCCAGTAGTAAAGATTTAATGGATTTCAAGACGTATGGAGGTACGCTATATTATATTATGCTTTGATACATCTGGCTATGAAAATGGTTCAAGGATACGTAGTAAGGATACCAACATATAAAGGACTGGCTTGGCTTACTGTTTTCACCTAAATGCCATAGTAATTTAATGTCTAGATATTTTAGCAGCGTATATCCAATAGGTAATAAATACTAAAAAAAATACTGGGTAATAAATGCTAGGCAATACATGCTATGATGATGATGATGATGAATACACACTAGATAATAAATACTAGGTAATCAATCAATCAATCATTTTATTAGCAGGCAACTGAGGCCCATAGATAAAAATACACAAAATAATCTTATAAAATAATAAACTAATACATATAAAAAAATCTTATTTAATTAAAACTAGACACAAATCGTTGACGACAGCGGCGGCGGCGGTAATAAACACTAGATTATAAATACTACGCAATAAACACTAGATAATAAATACTAAACACTGGCCCGAAGAGGCGCGGGAAAAGAGTACATGGAAAGAATTGGAGGAGGCCTTTGCCCAGCAGTCGGACAGTACAGGCTAACATAAAAAAAATACTAGGTAATAAATACTAGGTAATAAATACTAGGTAATAAATACTAGGTAATAAATACTAGGTAATAAATACTAGGTAATAAATACTAGGTAATAAATACTAGTGATATACTATACAAACCCATAACAACAAAAAACCACACACGTAAACACGCACACATCACACACACGCACACCAAATCATTCACAACGATTTCATTTTCACTGACTTCAAAACCAAATGAATTACCTTTCAAGTAAACCACGACTGCAACAAAACGATTGCGACTTTCTTCCTTTCAACTACGTATTCACCCGAACTGAACTCTTCGAGGAAGCAATTATTCTGTAGTGTCGCAATCGCGGAATCGACGAGGAAAAGACAGTTTTTTACCAATAGGAACAATAAAAGGCTTGAGTGGTCATTAATGTGAAAAGATTTTTCCGCTACATCGACTCGAAAGCCTTAAAAAATGTTAACATTTATAGTAAAAGAAGGGTGAATTGTGTTTATAGGTTACATTAGTTGTGTTGTGATGTTTCTTCAGGTATTGATTTTTGTACTATTAACTATAATAGTTGACCGACTGAAAAAAAATAGCGAGGTAATGCGTTCAGCAAGTAATCGGTTTCTTGTCTTTAATTTTGTTTCAAGCCACCTATTTACCTATTTCCTAAACTAAAATTTCAAACTTTATAGTTGTTTTTTTGGAAGTCGATTGATTTTTTTTTTTGTCTTTTAGGTTCTTTATAAGAAACGATTGTCCTCAAAAAGTTATCTACCAAGCAACTAAATTGTTTTATCGTTTATTTCTGTGTGCAGAGATCGGAAAAGGTAAGATTTACCTATTTGCCTAAACTTCAACGAGGTAATTACAATGTGGATAATACCTCCCTACAACATCCCGGGAAGATTTTAAATTCTCGAAATCATCATCATCATCATCATTTCAGCCGAAAGACGTCCACTGCTGGACATAGGCCTCCCCCAAGTGTCGCCACATTGACCGGTCCCGTGTGACTCGCATCCAGCGGATCCCTGCAACCTTCACCAGGTCATCGGTCCACCTAGTGGGAGGCCTTCCAACGCAGCGTCTTCCGGTTCGCGGTCGCCACTCCAGAACTTTTCGGCCCCATCGGCCATCCGTTCTGCGAGCAATGTGCCCTGCCCACTGCCACTTAAGTTTGGCTATTCTTCGGGCTACGTCGGTTACCTTGGTTCTCTTGCGGATGTCCTCATTTCTGATTTGATCACGCAAGGAAACTCCGAGCATAGCCCTCTCCATTGCCCTTTGGGTGACTTTAAGCCTTCTGATAAGGCCCATTGTGAGCGACCACGTTTCGGTCCCGTATGTAATCACTGGCAACACACACTGGTCATAGACTTTCGTCTTGAGACACTGCGGTAAGTTGGACGAGAAGATACCACGCAACTTCCCGAACGCTGCCCAGCCGAGTCGGATTCGACGATTGACCTCTTTCTCGAAGTTAGACCTACCTAACTGGATCGTTTGTCCCAGGTAGACATAATCGTCTACAACTTCGAGTGTAGAGTCTCCGATCTTGATAGAAGTGGGTGTTACATGGGCATTCAACATGATTTTGGTTTTGTCCATGTTCATTTTAAGACCCACTCTTTCGGAAGCTCTACTAAGGTCATCGAGCATTGTACTGAGGTCCTCCATGGTCTCAGCCATGACCACTATATCGTCGGCAAATCGAAGGTGAGAGATGTACTCGCCATTGACGTTGATGCCTAGCCCTCTCCAGTCCAGAACCTTGAAGATATCCTCCAGTGCAGCGGTGAACAGTTTCGGAGATATGACGTCTCCCTGTCTCACGCCTCGCTGTAGAAGGATAGGTTCCGAGGTCTGGTCCTGAAGTCGGACTGACATGGTGGCGTTTTTGTACAAACACTTTAGCACCTCGATGTACCGATAGTCGATTTGGCACCGTTGGAGAGACTGCAGTACAGCCCAAGTCTCGATCGAATCGAAGGCTTTCTCGTAGTCCACAAACGCTAAGCAGAGAGGCAGGTTATACTCTTCGGTCTTCTGTATAACCTGCCGCAGCGTATGTATGTGGTCTACGGTGCTAAAGCCTTTTCGGAATCCGGCTTGTTCGGGAGGCTGAAAATCGTCAAACCTGCGCGCGAGACGATTCGTGATGACTCTTGAGAACAACTTGTAGACATGGCTTAGAAGTGAGATGGGCCTATAGTTCTTCAGCCGGGCATTGTCGCCCTTTTTGAAGAAGAGTACCACCACACCCCTGCACCATGCCTGCGGCGTCTTCCCCTCGAGTATGACGGAATCAAACAGCTTCTGAAGGGCCTTAAGTACCGGTTTTCCACCCGCCTTCAGGAGTTCGGCCGTAATTCCGTCATCACCCGGTGCCTTGTTGTTTTTAAGCTGTTTAAGAGCCATCCTAATCTCGTACAGGCTGACATCCGGAATGTCTTCGGTATAGTGTCGGGTCAGTCTAGCTCTTGGGTCGTTAGCTAGAGTTGCAACGGGCTTTCTAGTTGAAGTGTACAACTGCCCATAAAAACTCTCGATCTCCCTCAGCAGCTCCGGTTTGGCGGATACGATCCTGCCATCGTCGGTCTTCAGTTTCGTGAGCTGGCTCTGCCCAATAGCCAGATCTCTTGAAAATACCTTGGAGCCTTTATTCCGCTCAATAGCGTCTTTAATACGCTCGGTATTAAAGCGGCGGAGGTCGCTCTTCAAGGATTTAGAGATCCGTCTATTGAGCTGCCGGTATTTCCACGCCTCGTCTGAAGACTGCAGGATCATCTCACGCCGCTCCTTCATGAGCTCGAGAGTATGATCAGAGAGCTTTTTGTTATGTGCACGACGTGTCTTGAAGAACTTAGACCCAGTCGTATGGACAGTTTCCACGAACCCATCGTTGCATTCGTCCACTGAGCTTCCTAGGCACGCGAAACGATTCTGGAGTTCAAGCTGAAAGCTCTCGGGGTTTTGGATCTGGATCTGTGCTGGACGGAGCGTAGACTTCATCAGTCGAGACCTTTCAAGCTTTATATTGATGTTCAATGTGCCTCTTACCATGCGGTGATCGCTCCCGGTTTTCACCGAATTGATCACAGAGACATCATTGAACATTTGCTTCTTGGTTGACATGATGAAGTCAATCTCATTTTTAGTTGCACCATCGGGACTCTGCCAGGTCCACTTCCTGTGCTCGCGCTTTTTGAAGAAGGAGTTCATCATATAGAGGCCCTCCTTCTCCATAAAACTAGCCAGTTGGTGACCCCGGTGGTTCCGACGTCCAAACCCAAATTGCCCCACTTGCAGCTCATCCCCGTCTCGTTTGCCCAGTTTTGCGTTGAAGTCCCCCATGACAACGGTGAAGTGAGTTTTGAAACCATGCAGGGCTTTAGAAATATCCTCATACATGGTCTCCACTTCGTCGTCGGGGTGTGCCGAGGTCGGGGCGTAGACCTGTATGACCTTCAGCAAATATCTTGAGGATATTCTGAGTATAAGGTACGCCACCCTGGTCGACACACTCTCGATCTTCACCACGTTATTCACGAGGGACTTGTGGACGATAAACCCAACACCACCCTGGGACTGCCGGTCACCCTCTCGGAAATAGAGCAAGCTGCCGGATTTTAGGATTATCGTGTCCTCACCCTCTCTTCGGACTTCAGATAATCCCACAATACTCCATCGCAGCCTGCTCAATTCCTCTTCGAGTTCCGTTATCTTCTCGTCGGTCCGGAGTGTACGCATGTTATATGTTGCCAGGTCAAGTCGTCGGTATAGGTAGCCTGATCCCGTCCGGGGATTCTTCGCACCCCTTGCCACGCCGTAACCTCGACCGCTACCATAGTCGAGGGTAGACGGGCTGCCGGGTACTAGGGGCCGTTTTTTGGTTGTGCTCGTCATTCGGGGGGTTTTGCCATAATCGCCACGCTTGGCAAGCGGGTTGGCGATCGCAGTATGGTTGTAAAAAAAAAAAATCGCAGAGAACGCTGCTGCCCATTCTCTGGTAAGTCCCTTAGTCGCCTCTTACGACACCCACGGGAAGATATGGGATGGTGCTATTCTTTACGTCCGGACACCATACAGAAGAATCGATATCACCACACAAATTCTCGAAATAAAGCTGTTAAATTAAAGGGAGGTTTTATCCACATGTTACTTACTTCTCTTGAAGTTAAAGCAAATAAACTCTAATAATTCAAATCTCGGGTAATTGCCAAAATAGAGATGAATCTAAAATAAAATAAATTTTGAAGCTCTATAAAAAAACCTTTTAAAGGTTGGTGCTATTTATTAATGTAGTCCCAACCTTGGCAAATCAAATAAAATTATTGAGCACGAGGGCGCTGCTAATGATGTAAAGCCATTACGTAGAAATACGATTAATCACGAACAAATAATTGCACGTCGAATGAACGTATAAGTTCTAGATTTTAGAACTCCTTTATATGTTAATTTAGTACTAATTAGCGCATACCAAGTTAATTGAAGTAAACATAACTAAACTCGCGAACACGCTAAGACGAACTAAGAAGTAAAACTACACGAGCATTACAAGTTGTATACCAACTCATTCCCAAGAGAAATATTATTTAAAGAGTTAATAAAATACTCTAGCGCTCCCTTGAGCCTAGTTTCTTCTAGTACTCGAAATATTTCGGTTATACAGGGTTACTGGTAATATGACGGCAATCCGTTAAGGGGTGATAAGGGGGGATGTATGAGAGATCATTTGCAACCAAATGACCCCCTATGACCCCTGTGTCAACCATTTTCGAATAAAAATCTGAAAATCGTAACAATTCGTAGCTCTGATTTAAAACTATTAGAGATAATTGTCATTTTATGATTGATTACTATGTATTAAAGTGTAAGCAAGTAGATAAGAATAATAAAACAATATTTCATGCATTTTTTTTTATAAATTTTCAAAGTTGTATACCTTAGATATCTTTAAAAAAATATAAAATATAAAATTTCAAAGGTCATTTGGTTGCAAATGATCTCACCTACATCCCCTAAACGGATTGCCGTCATATTATCAGTAACCCTGTATACTAAATCAAAACAAGTTCTGAGTCAAAATGCACTGAAAAAATTGGTTGTACAAAAAAACTAAAGTTGCATACTTAAATTACTATCGTCACATAGCAGTGCCGTCATTTTCATGACAATCGTCATTGGCTGTGTTATGAGTTGTTGGTGTAAAATAAAGTATATCCTTTATATCTAGATATCCTAAGAAACCCAAGCTCAAGTCAGCGATAGCCTTACTAAAGAAAATCTATTCTCAGGTCTGTACATATCCTTACAACAACTCAAAAACATTCAACCTACAAGTACGAAATTAACAAAACTATCAATCTTAGATACCGTCATTCAATAAAGCCATTGTCAGGGGTGTCACAGTTTGAAAAATGTGCGAATCCGGCTAGGGCTGCCCCTCGGTAGACGTAATCAATCAATGAGAGAAATTGAGACCGCTTTGATATGCGCAGCCCTAAATTATAAGAGATAAACGTCTATTTATCATGGTTTTGAGAAGGCTCAGTGATTTTGGGGGCAAGACTAGGCACTTATAGTGAAATGTAGAATGTTATCTGTTATCTTTTCGAGGTTTTTACTTAATTAAACTACGACTACAATAAAACTTTGAGAAAAAGCGTGTATGTAAATTTCAAAGTCCTCCACGTTGAATAAGGGTACTGACCCTTAATTGGGCCTATCATTATTCTAAGTTTATCTAAATTTAGCAATACACGCAACAATAAAAAAAAAATATCTCGTGGGTAGACCATCGTCATAGCCATTTTTGACTGTCAACTGTCAATATTTCTTCATTTCGAAGATTTTTAATTTTAAAATCAATACTTAGGTATATAATTTGTGTTGAACATATGCGAGTATCAACTCTCATTGCTAAGAGACTATACTTTTATAATATACTAGATTTTACCCACGGCTTAGCTCGTGTTAATTTAGAATTTGACAACCTAGCGGTGTGAAATATACTTTACGACCTATTCTCATACATACCAAATATACATAAAAAAATTCATAAAAACCGGTCGAGCCGTTTCGGAGGACTGCACCACAAACATCGTCACACGAGATTTTTATATTAGAAGATTATATTTTATCATATTTAAGTTAGTCTGTAGGGTCCAAATGACCAGGAGGGATCTATGAGTCAAAGTTTCCTGAGAATAAAATAATGTTATGTTGTTATGTTTAAAGGCCACTTACTTTCCGTAATAATAAATGAGTAATTGATAACAAGCCAACGAAATGTTTACAAGGTCCACGTCTCATCGAGTAGTGTATTGATTGAAACTGACGGGACGGTTGGCGCAGTGGCTGAGCGATTGACTGCTACGCTTCGTGTCGCGGGTACGATTCCCGCACGGAACAAATATTTGTATGGCCTACAGGTAGTTGTTCCGAGTCTGGCTGTTTGTGTATGTGAATTTAAATGTTTGTAAACGCACCCACGATACAGGAGAAATTCCTAGTGTGTGGCAACGTTTTAAAAAAAATGTTATTTTCTAAGAAATAATTAAGTAGTAAATATTCATTCTACCTACGATAACTTCAAAGGAATTAAGAGGAATAGAAGCTGAAAATAACTACATAATTATGTTTATTTTGGCGTCTGGTACTTACGATTGACGTATGAGTAAACACATTATTATAAGTAGCTAGTTTACTGTTACTGTGTCGACATCAAAGATTCTATAGTATTATAATATTTGTTCTGACTTGTGTTATTTTTTAAACAAATGGGCAATAATATGATAGTCCCAATCGTTGTTTGTAGGTAACACAAAATATTATTTTGGTAAGAATACCACTAAACATGCTTGATATCTTTTTCTATAAAACGTTCTTTTTTGTGTGTGTCTGTGTGACTATGTAGTTCTTTTAAACTCGATCTCTGCCATTAGATTAACTTAGGAAAGTTACCTATAAAATAATATAACATGGACAAGTCATCGAGATTTCTGAATCATACGGTGATTCTGTGTGTGTGGTTTGTCATATTGAAAGCACTGTGCAAAGCATGGTTTGCTAGGCAAGTAAAAATCATATTATATTCAAGACTTACAGAATATTTTTTCAAAATCAAATTTATTGGCAAGACAAACAATGAATTCAATCAATCAATCATTTTATTAACAGGCAACTGAGGCCCACAGATAAAAATACACAAAATAATCTTTTAAAATAATAAACTAATACATATATAAAAAACCTTATTTAACTAAAACTAGACACGAAACGTTGACGGCGTCGTGTTCTGCTGCGTGGTGTCGCGTAACCGTCCTCGGAATCGCCAAAAGTCCTCTTTCAAGAAGGTCTGCAGATGGTGAGTTGGAGCTCGAACCACGAACGACTTGAAGTTGATGTTGTGGCGCGATTCCAACCATAAATAATAATACACACTAATCATAATTACACACTTCACTTTATATTCTGTTCCAAAATTCCAAGAATCCTTAAGTTCATCATAATTTTCTAAGCTTCTGAAATATCTACAGACAACGCAAATTATCTCATTATTTTATCAAAAACATGTTCTGTTAGTAACAAGGTGAAATCTCTCCTCAATCATTATCATACATAATCCATCTTGTTTTTCATACAAGGTTACGTCCTTCATTTAACATGGAAACAACCTTGAAGCTTTGATCGCTGACGAAGGAAAATCATAATTGTGAGTCGTGGGTGTACTTTACAATTGAAACACCTCACGTTTGGCTTCGTCGAATTCAGGCGCGATTTTATGTTTGTGTGTTTTTGTTGATCGATTTGTTTTGTAATATCTGTTCATTACAGACGGGTTTTTTTTAGTTATTTTTAGAGCTCCCGATATTTGAGTCATCCCGCGATCATGGCGCTAGCAACATCGTCAAAATATCGGGAGTTCAGAATAATGGATAAACACGGAAGATATCCCGTAAGTGACAGTTTAAGTTTAGTTGTAAACCGTGAAAGCTTAAAACAGTGTTTATATATTTTTTTCAATAGCCTTGAATGTCCCACTGCTGGGCAAAGGCCATCCCCATATGCTTCCAGGTACTCTTCACCTGCGCCACCTCGAACCAGCATACGTGATGCGCGTCTAGGTCATCTCGCCACCTCTTTCTAGGCCGGCCTCGGCGGCGCCGTCTATCCTCAGGCATCTATCTGAAACCTTTGCCCAGCGGTCGTTATGCATGCGGCTCACGTGACCCGTCTAGTCCCATTTGAGCCAGGCAGCATTTTTTTGTGTTTATAATATACTTTTTTATTTCCAGCTTTAACACTATTTCAGCAAAATCGCTCGCTCGTTTCTCATAACTTACACCCAATATCAAGACCCATCAAACACGAGTTTCCGTTCCATAGTCAACCATTAACACGGCAAATATTTTCCCCCTTTTAATTTATTGGAAAAACATACAGTTATTTATTGGTCCGGAAAAATAGCATTTATTTTGGCGACGAGGTATAAATAGAATGTGGGTCACGCGGGCTTTTGTGAGACGTGATTAGAATTATGATCCACGTTCGCTTGGCTTGTAACTGTCCCAATTCAGGGCAAACGCCTTTTCTCATACTGATAAGGAACGAGTATTCGTCATCGTGCTTGCTTAGTAGGTATATGTTGGGGATTTCTAAATATTATGAATTCAGACTCCGATGGAGCAAAACGAGTCCTCGGCAAGCTTATCGTGAGGCACACCCAGTTAGATAAACGTGGCTGGGTCAGATTAGATGCTGAGGCAGAGAACAAGGTGGTGTGGCCCAGCTTGAGTGAAGCTTGTTCAGTTGTTTATATGCTGAGTTTATTGTTGATTAATTTAAAAACCCAAAGACTCTAAGTAAACAGCAATTGCTTACAAATCGTTACGACACGCGTAAATAATGAGTAATGAACTCGTGATTTACGCGTGTTCCAGGAAGGTGTGGCTTATCAGGGTATGATTCAGAATATCAATCTGAAATTGCGAAAAAAAACAGCTTTCCCATACGAGTAGGTATTGAAGTTTTGAACTGAACGGTTTTTTTTTGTGGATTCGATTTTGGTCCCGTAGAGAAAGTTTGAAATATGACCACACCTTTCTGATACAGTCACGAGCACTAATATGTAAACACTTAACAATTTTTAAAAGTGTTTTTCTCCTACTGTTCTGATTAAAATTTCATGTTGTTCCGAACATAATATTCTAGAACTCATATTTTTCTGAAAAATATCCTATCTCCAAGTTACAATCGTTATTACTTGCTTTTAAATTTAGGAAAGGGTACACATATTGGTGCTCGTGACTACACGCTGTATACCAACTCAATCCATATTATATAAGGTCTAACTGTTCATACACAAAATATTTTCAGGGAATCATCTATAACGGCTATAACGAAGCCATTTGAAGGGATTTTTTTTTTATCTGAGTATATTTTTATTAAAAATAAATAATTTAAAATTACTTGACCCACAAAATAAATACTAGCTCCTTATTTTTGAACATCTATTACACTAGTTTACTACGTCGTATTTACCTAGTGTCATTGTTTGAATATGGGAGTAAAGATTTTATGCAAAAAAGTCTCAAAAATTTTTAGAATTATAATAATTCGTATCGTCGCATTTTTTTTCATTGCTATGGCGACTTTACGACTTATAGAAGTTACTCTTAAAATATTTCGTGTATGAATAGTTAGAAATTATTTATATTTTTTTTAAATTTGTATTTGTCGTTACTTTTAAAATAATTCTTCGACTGGCCTTCTGGTATCTATCCTATGTTTCTCATGACCAATAGTCACACGAGAAGCAGAGCCGTAATTAGCATAAAATTATTAGCACAACATAATTTGTACTGTATTTCCAGATTGACATCCCATGACATATTCTCAAACTAATAGCAGATCCTAAGATTACACGGAGTAGGTATTATCAGCGTGAGCTGTTTATACTTAATGGAAATTAATGCAAATCTCCGTATTGGATCGGAAGATGCAGGATTAGCCCAGTTTAGTTCGGGACTAATAGCACTCAGAATATCATTATTGTTCCGATCAGCGCAAATATCTGTTTTTGGAAGAACAAACGGAACAAATCTTTTGAAAGAGTTATTCTATATAAATATGTACTATATATAATATATTCAATATGTACTGGGTAGGCTACAAATATACAAAAGTTTTATACAATACAAATAAATAAAATTGAAGTGTCTGTTTGTAATTTCAAAATAAAAGCTTTTTCCTGAATGCATCTGAAAGTATATAATATAATATATTTTTTTTAATTTTGTGGGTCTGTTTGTCTGTTTGTTCCGGCTAATCTCCAAAACGGCTGGGCCAATTTTGACGAAACTTTTACTGACCGATTTGTGATGTTATAAGGAGTAACTTAAGCTACGTTTATTTCAGAAAAAGTATAAGGGATTCGTGCAAAAAAATTAAAACCCTTTAAATTGTTAATATAGTCCGATTCAAATAGAGAAGTAATAAATTTATAAAAATTTCACGCGGACAAAAGTAGCGGGCAACATCTAGTATTTAATAAGTTTCCAATTGTAAAGATACTTTACATAGTATAATACCACTCAAAAGGGAACAGCCGCGCTGCTACGCGGCAACTTGTTCAATGTAGAAATTCTGAATTTAAATTGAAACTAAACCAGACCAGACTTGTTATGTTTAAACTTTTAGTACTAAATGGCTAGAAAGGACGTACGTTATAACACGCAACGTATTGTTGGATATTCAATTAGTTTTAGGTTCTAAGCTTTAACTTTGGTTAACAGCCTGTATCGTCGTAAAATACGACTGTATTTGTAAATGCCAGAGGGTGGATGGGACTGAAAGTTCTAGAATGGTGACCTGATACTGAAAATGATAATAGTGAGGTTCGATAATGGCAGCTAACTGAGCTCTGACTAGCTATCAACGCAGGAAATATTATAATATACTAGAGTCCATGAAGGCGCTTATAAAGGGCGACCTTCCTATCTCACTTAAGCGTAAGCTCGTCGACATGTGTAACTTGCCTATCCTAACCAATGGCGCCCAGACTTGGTCTTTAACGGAGGCTCAGAAGTCCAAACTCAAGGTTTGCCAACGAGCGCTTGAGCATTATAAACATCAAAACCACCAATCGAATACGCATCACCACAATACGATCCAAGATCGCCGATGTTGGCAATAAGTCTGTGAAGTTAAAATGGGACCGGGCGGGTCACATTTTCAGGATAGGTCAGGACAGATGGGCCGCAATCGTCACACGGTGGGTACCTGAAGACGGTCGTCGTCATCGAGGCAGGTCCAAGAAACGTTGGCGTGACGATTTGGACACGTTACGACGACACGACCGGAGTGAGATTAGTCGCTTGCCAAAACGATTCACGTACTGTCCTAGCCATGTCCGGCCAGCTTCCAAACTCTGAGCTACGACTAAGAAATTCCTAATAGAAAAAGACAACAATACTTTAACCGAGCAAGGAATGGAACTCATGACCATGGTCAGCAGTCGTGCCCTTGTGCCCTGTAGACATTGTAAAAGGCATAAATAAACTTAAACCGAACAGCTCTATCGGCCCCGATAATATTCCCCCCTTTATCGTTAAGGATTTAAGAAGTATTCTCAGTGAACCTCTTTGCCACATTTTTAATTTAGCCTTGCAGGCTGGTTCATATCCCTCTGGATGGAAAGTTTCCAGAGTCACACCCATTCCTAAATCCCAAAACAAGAAATCTGCCGAAGATTATCGCCCTATCGCAATTTTATCTTCCCCGGCCAAAGTCTTCGAGAACATCCTCCACAATGCTATCTTCAAACAAATAAACAAATACTTATGTAATGAGCAGCACGGTTTCAGAAGCAAGAGGTCAGTTGATACTAATCTCCTGACACTGGTTGATTATATCTCCTCGAGCTTGGACCGCGGGCGTCAGGTGGACGTACTTTACTTCGACTTCCGGAAGGCGTTTGATAGGGTTAACAATGACACGCTGCTGATGAAGCTTAGCAAACTCGGATTCTCCCCGTCTCTTCTCCGTTTCTTCGCAGACTATCTACGTGATCGTCAGCAGTTTGTTAGGCTCGGCATGTACGAATCTAGTACCTATCACACGCGTTCTGGCGTGAGTCAGGGCTCAATTTTGGGGCCTTTATTATTTTTAATTATCGTCAATGATCTCCCTCAAGTTCTTCGCCATGCAAGATGTCTACTGTATGCCGACGACCTGAAACTGTATCTTGAAGTAAGCTCCGAGTGTGACTGTTTGGCACTGCAGCAAGACATAGACGCGATATACAAGTGGAGCGTTGACAATAAGATGGAATTCAACTCCTTTAAGTGCTTCGCTATGATCTTCGGTCGAGTGCGACACCCAGTGAATTTCGAATACAATGTTTCAGTGGTAGTGGTAGTGGTGGTGGTATATAACGCGCTTGTTCGTAGCAAGTTAGAGTCGAGCTCTTGTGTGTGGAATCCACACGAAAAAACTTACGCGCTTCTTTTAGAAAAAGTACAGAAAGCGTTCCTTAGGTTTTTGTACAAGGCTATTACCCTTACCTATATCCGACCAAATTTTTACTGGGTTGCCTCGGATATAACTCATTAGAGGTAAGGCGAGCAAATGATCAGCTCACAATGGCATGTAAGACGCTCCGTAAAACCATTGACGCGCCTGATCTGCTTGCTATGCTGGCTCGCTTCTTTGTGCCGGACAATTACTGCAGGGGTAAAAAGCACCGAGTGTCCAGGCCCGTCAAATGCGCAGATCTGCGCATCATGGGTCTGGACGACTCGGTGACCGAGGAGGAGGTGGTGGCCGCCGTCACCAGGACCGGTGGGTGCCCTGCTGAGCAGGTCAAGGCAGGCACCTTACGTCCGGACCTGTCGGGCATGCGAACCGTAACGGTAAGCTGCCCTGTGACGGCGGCGAAAGCCATTGTGGAGGGCCGAAGGCTCTTGGTGGGCTGGGTTTCGGCGCAGGTTAAGCTGCTGGAACCCAGACCTCTGAGGTGCTTCCGCTGCCATGTGGGGCACCATGTGTCGGTCCGGTGCACCTCGGAGGTGGACCGCAGTGGCCTATGCTTCCGCTGCGGCCAGCCCGGTCACAGGGCCGCGGCTTGCTCCGCCGCGCCGCACTGCGCTGCATGTGCGGCAACCGGCAAGCCGGCCGATCACCGGGCAGGGAGCAAGGCCTGCGGTACACCCGCCAAAGCCAAGGCCAGGGGCAACGGAAGGCCCTCCACCTCCACCGCCAAAACCCCCACCGTCGCCATCACCGCATCCGCCGCCACTGTCGCCGCCGCGGCCGCCGCGGCCGCCACTGCTGCAACTTCTGCAGCGGGGCCCTCGCAGGGGGCCCGGGAGGGGGCTGAAATGGAGTGCCAATAACGGCCCCATTACGCCTTCTCCAGGCGAACATCAACCACTGCGCCTGCGCTCAGGATCTGTTGATCCAGAGCATGGCGCAGTGGTCGATTAACATCGCCGTGGTCTCTGAGCCGTACTTTGTCCCGCCCAGGGATGACTGGGTGGAGGACCTTAGCGGCTCAGTGACCATAATTGCGTCGGCCGCCGCCGGTACCCCGACCCTTGAGAGTGTCAGGAAGGGTCAGGGGTGCGTAGCAGCACGGTTCGGGGAGATCGTTGTAGTGGGAGTCTACTTCTCTCCGAACCGAACTCTCGCCGAGTTCCACAACTCCCTCAGGGAGTTGAGTGTCGTCATCGGGAGCCATTCACTCCCCGTGCTTGTGCTCGGGGACTTCAATGCCAAGAACTTGGCTTGGGGTTCTCGTTACACGGATGTGCGGGGTAGGATGGTGGAGGACTGGGCACTGGAGACAGGCCTGGTCGTCCTAAATCGGGGTTCTGTCCCCACGTGCGTGCGGATGCAGGGTGAGTCGGTGGTGGACATATCGTTCGCTAGCCCCGCCCTGTCGCCGCGTGTCGTTGACTGGCGCGTCATGGAGGGGGTGGAGACCTATTCCGACCACCGGTACATCCGGTTCGACGTCTCCACTCAGACCTCAAGCGCGCCGGTCCTACAGGCCCCGAGTGGTCCGCGATGGGCGCTGAAGCAGCTGGACCGGGAGCTCCTCCTGGAAGCCTCGATCGTGCAGGCCTGGGTGTCATCACCGGCCAGGCCTGCCGACATCAACAACGAGGCGAGTTGGTTCCAGGAGGCCATGTCCGAGATTTGCGACGTGGCAATGCCCCGAGTTCGGCCAGGAAGCGCCCGACGTCAGGTGTACTGGTGGTCGCGAGAGCTGACGTCTTTGCGTGAGGCGTGCGTTGCCGCGCGGCACCGGTACGCCAGGCATCGCAGGCTCCGCATCCGCCCTCCGGATGCGGCAGCCATTGAGGCGGAGCTTTACGAGGGGTACAGAGCGGCGAAGACCGCCCTCCAAGAGGCTGTCCGGCGGGCCAAGAACCTGGCCCGCGAGGAGATGCTGGAGTCTCTGAACGGAGATCCGTGGGGGCGCCCTTACAAGATGGTGCGGGACAAACTCCGCACCCGGGCCCCCCCGCTGACGCAGAGTCTCCGGCCTGAGCTCGTGGAGGACGTGGTGAGCGCTCTGCGCGAGGGAGGCATCCTCCCCCGCCTATGGCTCCGCCGCCGCTTGCGGTGCCGGACGCGGACCACACCGATGACGACGTTCCGGAGGTGACTGGGGTAGACCTGGGAGTGGCGGTACGCAGGCTGAAGGCCAGAAATACCGCCCCGGGACCCGATGGCTTGCCTGGCAAAGCCTGGGTCCTGGCCTCTGAGGCTCTCGGGCCCCGACTGGAAGGGCTCCTAAGCGCATGCTTGGAGAGAGGCCAGTTCCCGCTTCGTTGGAAGACGGGGAAGCTGGTCCTCATCCGGAAGCCAGGGCGCCCTGCGGACTCTCCGTCCGCATACCGGCCCATCGTGTTGCTCGACGAGGTGGGCAAGCTCTTTGAAAGAGTTATTGCTAACCGCCTCGCCGGGCACCTCGCGGGGATGGGGCCGGATCTTGCGGAACACCAGTTTGGTTTCCGCAAGGGGCGCTCGACGGTGGACGCCATCATGCGCGTGAGAGCCCTCACGACGGGGGACGCGGTTTCCCGGGGCGGGGTTGTATTGGCGGTGTCTCTTGACATCGCCAACGCCTTCAACTCTATGCCCTGGAGCTGCATTGGGGAGGCACTCCGGTATCACCGGGTGCCGACCTACCTTCGTCGTGTGGTCGGGGATTACCTGACGGATAGGGCCGTCATCTACCCCGGTCGGAGCGGAGAATGGAACCGGCGAGAGATGTCGTGCGGTGTTCCACAGGGATCGGTTCTGGGACCGGCCTTGTGGAACATCGGTTACGACTGGGTGCTGCGCGCCGACCTCCCTAGCGGCGTCAGCGTAGTCTGCTACGCTGACGACACGCTGGTACTGGCACAAGGGAGGTCGCACGAGGCGGCGGCCGAAAACATGACACGCGGGGTTGCGATAGTCGTGGAGAGGATCCGGCAATTGGGTCTCGAGGTGGCATTGCACAAGTCCGAGGCCATGTGTTTTCATGGGCCTCGGAATGCGCCACCGTCGGGATCCCTACTGACGGCGGGAGGGGTTTCCATCGGCGTCGGGTCGACGCTGAAGTACCTGGGACTCGTCCTCGACAGCCGGTGGAACTTCGTGGAGCATTTCCGACGTTTGGCCCCCAAACTGGAACGGACCGGGGCTGCCTTCAAGCGGCTCCTGCCCAACCTGGGGGGTCCAAACGCCTCCTGCCGGAGGCTCTACGCGGGGGTCGTGCGGTCCATGGCCCTTTACGGGGCCCCGGTGTGGGCGCGTTCTCTGAGGCGGCAAGCCGCCCGCTACCTGAACGCGCCCCAAAAGGGGATAGCCCTAAGGCTAGTCCGGGGCTACCGCACGATCTCCGGTGAGGCGGCGAGCCTCCTTGCCGGATTGCCGCCATGGGATCTGGAGGCGATAGTCCTCGCACGCCTTCACGAATGGCGCGCGGAGGCACTACGTCGGGGGGAAACTCCGCTGCCGCGGCAAATCACCGCTCGGCGGACAGACCTCCGGCGCGATCTCATGGTGACATGGAGAGAGCGACTGTCGCAACCCCGTGCAGGGCACGCCACCATAGTGGCGATAAGTCCCCTCTTTGAGGAGTGGCTAGAGAGGCGCCACGGCGCCCTCACCTTCCGCCTGACGCAGGTCCTCACCGGACACGGTTGTTTCGGGAGGTTCCTGCACCGAATCGGGCGGGAGGAAACGCCCGGGTGTTTCCACTGTGAGGATCGTCCGGAGGACACGGTGCAGCACACTGTGGAGGCCTGCCCTGCTTGGGCGGAGCAGCGCCGTGTCCTCGTAGAGGCGATTGGCGGCGGCGACCTCTCGCGCCCGGCCCTGGTTCAAGCCATGGTCCGGAGCGAGAGGGAATGGGAAGCCGTCACCTCCTTCTGCGAAGCAGTCATGCTAGTGAAGGAGGTGGCGGAACGTGAGAGGGAAAGAGCCTCACGTCCCAGCCGCCGCGGGAGACGCCCTGGGCGTCGGGGGTCACGTGGTGGCCCCCGGCCACCGTAGGCGCGGGCCTGTGGACGGCGAGTTTTGGGCTAGCTCGCCGTCCGGCCGTCTTTTGACGACAGGCCGTGTCGACGGCGCGTTCGTGTTCCACGCGCGCCTCAAAGAGATGTCAGCAACCACGTAGGGGTCCGCACGGGCCGATGCCTGCCAGGGCTGCGGGACTGTTCGAAAGAGATACCGCGGCCCTGGAACACAAAGGGCAAAGAAGGAACATGGATGGGTTTTAGTCAGTACAAGTCTGACACTCCCTTCCGCTCCGCCCAGAGCGGGGGGGGTCATTTGATGATTTCCCATCCTAAAAAAAAAAAAAAAAAAAAAAAAAAAAAGGGGTAAAAAGCACAGATTGTTCGCTGTGCCTAAGTGTCGCACCGTAGCGCGTGCTAAGTCTCCAATTCCTCGAACTCTGGCTGCACTTAATGATCTCTTGGATTCTAATCCAACAAACGATCTGTTTGCGGATGAATGGACGAAGATTTTATTGGCATGTCAGAAGTACTGTGAGAGGGATTCATGACAGAGTACCTGACTCATTTTTATTTTTATATTTTTTTTATATCTATCTGTTTTCCATTTTTGTCCATTTTTGTTCATGTTTAGTAGTTATTGTGCTTTAGTTACTTACTGTAAGTGGTTTTAAACCGTTGTAATTAAATAAAATAAATAAATAAAAATAAATAAATGACCACGAGAGCGAGACCAATGGGGCAGTTACTGGGTACTTACTTACTAAAACAACACTTCTGTAGGTTTTCAATAATCCTAAATACAAGTCACGCAGCAAAACAAAAATTAAAACCGACTGTGTTACCACAAAACTCTAAAAATATCTCCATCTTCTTCTTTTCGTGTGGTTAGTACCTAACCTGGTGTCAGAGTTGTTTTGATGGATATTTCCATCATCTTATCCCAATTCATTTGGGGTCGGCATAGCATATTGTCTTCTTCTTCCATATTTCTCTATTACACGTCATCTCATCAGACACGTCATTTCGAGCCATATCATCCTTCACACAGTCCATCCATCGTCTCTTTGGTGTTCTTCTACTATACTCAACCACAATCATACTCAAGACTTTCCTTGGTGGATATTTCCATGATTACGATATTTTAATTAAGAGTTTATTGAAATTAAATCACTTCAACAAAATAGTATTACAACACTTTGTCCCGATCAATGATCCTTGATCGCTAATTGAATGAATTCTCTACAAATTATAATGAACGAAGTTTTTGAAGGACAGAACGATTGAATTCATCAATCAAATTAATATTTTCATATAATTGCTTATTGGATGACCTTCGGAATGTTTTAATTAAAAATGTTTTTGAAACAGATGTTTCGGAGTATTTTTTCACAACTTTGATTTGAATAGAATTAACTGGTTTAAACCAAATAAACCATTTAATTCTAAACGATTTTTCAACAAATTTAATAAAAAACTAGCCTTTGGTTAGATTTGTTTAAAAAAAGAAATTGTTTTGGCACTGTTTCACTCGACTCGAATGAAGTTTTTTTTTGGATAATGCCTATAATTCCCACTGCTAGGTTACAGGCATTCTGTCTGTGAAAGGGAGAGGGTTTTTATTCATCAAACAGGCGGGTTGGCAGATGTCACATTTCTTCGAAATATTGATTCTAGGACTTGTCCATTGCTCAATTCCGCGGGACCACAGTTTTGAGAGCAGGTGGCAATGAAACAAGACGAGATGCCTGGGTTGGAAGCCACGAACCACAATTCGTCGTCTTTGGAGCTGTAACAACTGAGCCAAAAAAACTTTTTACTTTAATACATTTTTCAGTTGGTAAAAAACACTTTAACCTTTATATCTTTTACTTCAATAACTCCCACTCCATACCATAACATTTTATGGATATTACAACCACTTCCATACACACAGGTCACGTTCAACCAAATCAATTTGATATTCAAACAAAAGACGACCTAAAAAACCTTTTGGGGGTTCAAAATATACAGCTTTTTCTATAGCAGACCATTTGTCAGGCGATTTGATGGTGTCGCGTGGAATCATTTCAATTCATCATGGGGGCAAACGCTTGGAAACGAGTACCCACTTATTAGGATGAAAAATTATTACTGGCGCTGTATCTTTTTTCTTTTTTTTTGTGGCTCATCGTATCCATGTGTGGCAGGAGACAAAATGAATGGTATTTTTTTAAACTTATACTGTCACTTGCGGGATATATTCCGTGATTGTTCATTATTTTGAGCTTCCGATATTTCGACGCTGTTGCAAGCGCCATGATCGCGGGTTGGCTGGAGAATGCGGGTGGATGGAAAATGAATGGTTAAGAGCACACAAATTTAGCTACACTCTTTCTTTGCCTTTTGCTACGCGCACTACTGGAACTCGACACTAAGTCACGCCAAAACACACTCACAGTATGACCAGATTTTTTGTGCGTTCCTACCTTCCTACCTAATTCAACTTGAGCAAGACACAGTTTCTGGGTCGAAAAATGTTATTTACCAAAAATGGTTACCGTCACAATAATAATAATAAAAATAAACATTTAATTCAGACTAGGTCCATATTTTGTTAGTAACAATGTACTTAAAAAACAATACAATTAATAAATAACCAAGGACATTTTTATGCTCAACCAATATTGTTGACACGGGTTTACCTCTTTTTTTTTTTGTTTTGCACTTTCGTTTAGTCACTCTAGTTTATTTTATTTTTTTGTATGCAGATCTGTTTCTCTATTTCTCATATTTAAGTATCTATTCACCACCACCTTTGCACAAAATATAAAACTGGTTCACATCCGTAACCTCACTAATTCAGGTCTAGTTGAAAACCAGCGTCGGGCACTAGTTGTCCGCCATTTTACTGAACTGGGCCTATTTGGCGCAGCCGTGAGGCACACAGTGTCGCACTATTCTATAAAATTTTTGTTTTTGATTTAAGTTTTTTTTTTTTTTTTGTTTTTTATTTGTTATTTTTTTTATACTGTGTGCACTTGTGGCATGTGCCAAATAAATGTATTTTCTTTCTTTCTTTCTTTCTTTCTTTCTTTCTTTCTTTCTTTCTTTCTTTCTTTCTTTCTTTCTTTCTTTCTTTCTTTCTTTCTTTCTTTCTTTCTTTCTTTCTTTCTTTCTTTCTTTCATTTTGTGGACGACGCTTTTTGGCGCTTGCAACAGCGTCGAAATATCGGGAGCTCAAAATAATGAACAATTACGGGAGATATCCCGTAAATAACAGTATAAGTTTAGTTGTAAACCGTGAAAGCTTAAAACAGTATATTTTTGTTTTGTGGATTGGGAGCTGTGTTGACTGGAAAGCGTTAGTATCCGCATTAGTTTCAAAGATAGACACTACACAGCTTGAAAACAACAACATTATGTATAATTTCAACATGAATGATATAATCAAGATTTTGCAACATTATTTTGACTTAAAAGAGTGTCCATGGAGTTTCTTGCCGATTCTTCGGGGTATTCCTCAAAGCGCAACTATTTTTAAGCGCAACCAACTAAGCGCTTTGAGGAATAAACATATAATATTTTTAATTTAAATTTGTGAGCGCAACTAATGGTTGCGCTTCGAGGAAGAATTTTGTTGCAGATGGTTGCGCTTAAGTAAGTTGAGCTTTGAGGAATACCCCCATTCTTCGCATTCCTGCCTGTAAAGGTCTAATTGAAATCAATGCTTTGAGTTTATTTTCAGACTTTAGTAAAGTCAGAGAAGGCTAGTCTCATACTCGTTTTCGTCGATTTAGTCTTTCCAGTTTTCCAGGCGAACATATATCTACGGAATGCTGCGTTCCTAACATTTCGATTCAGACATCCATGCATTATATGAATTGGTAACCTATATTCATTTGCTAGTTGAGAATACTATTTTTCTGACCTTGTGTGTAAAAGGTAGACTAGCATTCAATAAAAATCAGGTTTTATTGTGTGTTTATACCAATCGGTTTATTAACCACAAGCTATTTACAAAACTTTTTAAAACAGTACCGAAGCCTACGGTTTTTCAGTTTTTGATTGAATTGTTTAATGCTCATTGGGTATCGCCTAAAAACTCGTAACAAAATGTATTGTAATTTTTAGCTTTTAGAAAAATTGGTAAAACATTAATTGTATAGGTACTTATTGTTTGTTATTCGGTTGACTCGTTTTCGTGATTGAAAAGTTTCTCGTCAAAAAGTTTTGAAATACAATCGCGCTTATATTTCCCGAAGGGGTGGGCAAGGGTAGAACTCATACATTGGGAAATACAGGGAAATCCTTACGAAAAATTTTGATACGTAATGCATGCGTAGTATAATCAACTTCAGTAACTAATGCTTTTAAAAAAGAAGAAGGCCATCACACTGGGAACACTTACGTATACAACATTAATTTTAGTATATGCGAAACCTGATACACGTGTCTAGTATTTTTATGTAAAGAATCTATGTACAAAATTTCAAAATTGTATCATGTTACAAAGTTATAAGCTTGTTGTTACCTAGTTGTCCGCACAAAAACGCGGTCACCACGCAGCGCGCGCCTCCAGCGTCGTCTTGAGCTCATTGATAATAATAATTTGGCAGTAGGTACCTTATTGCCATAGGTACTCAAAGTCGCTCGGTATCCAACTTTTAACTTTTTTTAAATATTTTTGGGTAAAAATATAACATGGTTTAAAAATTATTGCAATCGATTCAGTTACTTATTCTGAACAAACTATATTCAGGTTTCGCATATACTAAAAATAATGTTGTATAGATGTGACATTATTTACACACCATGACCTAGCTGTAATTCAGACTTCCTCACAGGCAAAGTCACGGGCATATAGCTAATAAAACATAACTCCAAAAAAAGACAATAAATCTCATCCCAATCGCATAACATAAATAACTAGACAGTTTAATTTTTAGCTTTAATTGAAACAGGCGGACAGGCAGTGCGCTTCACACAGTTCCAATAAAATGTGTCCGTTAGTTTTAAATGGGCGTACATGAAAACAATTTGTCACTATTTCAAAATGTAACTGTGATACTGAATGTAGAGGTTGTTTTTTTTGGCAGAGAACTTTCAGTTGAAATAAAACACAGAAAAATGGTTTTAGTGTCAATAATATTGACTTTATTTGACTAATAATTTTAAACCATTCACCGCGGCAGGCGAGTACTAATCTGGAGGTCCACTTTTGCACATATTCTACGCAGCAAATCAGACTGTATTTCGGCAATAATGCGTTGAATGTTGTCTTTCAAGTGCTCAATTGTATCCTATTAATCATCTTTACATAAATACCCAAAGAAATGAATCTAATCTCACGAACGAGGTTAACAGGTAAATTTAGTGAAATTGATCATTAGTCAAACATAAATACGAAGATGGTCAGAACGTTATAGTCAACGGTGAACGCTACAGAGACATGATTACTATCTTTTCGTGCCTAAATTGTAACGCATTAAATACCCATGCCATAATAATTTCTTCGCAATTTGGATGTTGTTCCCATATTAAAAGTTGTTCAGTTTAATGGACTCTTCTTCTTCTGTATCGTGTGGTTAGTGCCTAACCTGATGTCAGGGTTTTTATGCCGCCCATCGGCCTCTGACTTGGCTTTATATGCCGTCAAGAAATAACGATGAACGTTGTTTTGATGGACTATTCACCCGTTATACATATCGACACACCACATCGTTCTGAAACACGGTGTATAATACAGGTGCATGTATAAATTTGTTTATCAGATAGGTTATTCCTGCCGTGTCGTGTGCCGTGCTTGTCTAGGTTGATCTGTGGATGGGTAACCACCCATTACATTCCAAGTTTCCTCCGTGCCTCGGAAAGCACGTCAAGCCGTTGGTCCCGGGTGTCATTTGTGGATCTTTGACAGTCGTTAGGTCAAAAAAGCCCAAAAAATCTGAAAACCAGTCTTTCCAAGGGGTATCGTATTACCCAGTACTAACTGGGTTGTGGAGGTCAGATAGGCAGTCGCTCCATGTAAAATACTGGTATTCAGTTGCATCTGGTTAAACTGGAAGCCGACCCCAACATAGTTGGGAAAAGGCTAGACAGATGATGATGAGATAAGTTATCCATAAAAAAGGCCAAAACAATATACCGGCGGTATTAATAAATACTTCATTAATTAAGATAAATGCCTACACAAGTAGGTGTAAACAAGTTATTAACAACGTTTAATTAGAAAATGAAGTGCTTGCGGGGAACATTATCTCGCTATTACCACTGTACATAATGTTAATGAGTTTATTCTACGTAATCATTATAGTGGAACATAATTGAAGTGAATAATACACGAGTCTGTTACAAGTACAGTCGGTTAGAGTAGTGTTCATTTAAGTACCTATTCAATTATAAGTTTGCATGTAACATTAAGATCTTACTAAGAAATTACGCGTTCAATACAAAAATGGGATAGGGTTATCTATCTGTTTGTTTGCAGTTACCTACAATAACTTCAATGATTATTTTATTTCGACATTTTAATATGAATTTGTAATGGATGGTCGACTGCCTAGCATGAAGGTCTTGGGTTCGATTCCTGGGTCGGGCAAAGTATTATTGAGTTTTTCCATCAAGAATTTCTCAGGAGCAGCCACGGAGTCGGAATTTGTGCCCGGTTGATGGCAATAGGCTCGCCCCTATTATATGGAATTTTAACATAACTGGCGAAGCGTGGGTGTACTATTAGGTACACCTCTACCTATCCCTTCAGGGATTACATACGTGATGTTATGTTATGTGTAGTATTAGAATAGTATAAATTTGTATAACACTGCATTCGATCTTGCGACAGGCAGTAGATAAGCCAATTTGCTGTACCAGTGTGGCACTATCTACCAGTTAGATATACTTACTAAAATCGAATGCTTCAATCAACGGCAATGTAGTGAAAAAAAGAGTCGCTCGTCAAGGCAGGCAGAAGAAACACAGCCAGCGGGACTGCCCAAGGCTTGTTGGACATTCAAAGTATCATCATTCATCTCCCTTTTGATGCAAACCATACGCGATAAGGGTGAATACACATGAAGGCTTTTGCCTAATGTGTACACGCCCGTATACTTCTAATGCGATACCCGGCAAAATTCACTTGAATTGCGTGCGACAATTGAACTCAAACCAAGCTTGGAGAATGTATTTGTACCTTGTTACGCGACAGGTGCTTTATTAAGTAAGTGTTTCATGGTATCTGAAGGCCAAATAAAAAAATATTAAATAAATAAACTAAATAAAAACGTTTAAAATCTAATCGCAGTCTTTTTTCAGCGATAACTAATGTCAAAATCTTGTCAAATACGATGGTAAATTTATTTTTATATTTTAACAGATTGAGACTAGGTGAAAATGCGAATGTTTTTAAAAATACGAGAATAAATTAATCATCTATTATGAAGTCACGGGGAATGAACGCTACTTTTAATGAGATTTGTAGTATACTACAAAACTCATTAAAATTGCTGTTTATGTCCCAATTCAAACGAGTTTTGCTAACTAAAATTATTAAACAAACACAAAGTAATTTCTACTTAGGCATAACCCAAATCAATAAGTCACAAAAACAAAAACAGATGTTGTAACAAAAACTAAATAATACCAGCCGAAAATAAATTGAAACAGTATAAATTAAACTGAATCGGAATTCCATTTACAAAAAAAAACCTGAGGTACAAAAACAAAACCAATTTATTTAACTTTATCATATTGGGTAGCGACTGTACCCACATATCTTGGCGGCGCCCGTTTGAAATTATTACAAAACATTCCAGTGATTTACTGTGAAGATAAATCGTGCTGTAAAACTTATCTAGTAGACAAATACGGTGTGATTAATTGTTGGGGATAAGTGTACAATGTGAACATTACATTACTGGCAGACTTTGCTTATCTAGGCCTGAAATTATGTGACGCAAAGGCCTCTTTTCATGCAGATAAGCTGCGAGCTATCATCACGGTTATTAAATGCGGGTTCGCTCTGCCCAACCGAAAGGTTCAAGACCAAGGTGCAGTGGAGGTAGGAAAAGAGGGAAAGAATAGACAGAGCGTCACTCGGTCAGCGAAAATCGTGATGGAAAAGTGGAAAATCAAGTGTTTATATTTTTCGGAGGAGCGTTTGTTACTTTGGAGAGGAGATTGTGTAACATCAAGCATAGTGCGGTACGAGCCCTCTCCAGCTCTCCCTCTAGATGGACTGATGGAATGCGGATGGCAGACCGGGTGTTCTGGCGCAAGTTGGGAGGCACTTGTATACGTCCAGTAGTTGACTGCGACACGCGGCTGAATTAATTATTCACCGAAGAAACAAAAGGAGGGTTTCTATACTCTAGCTAAGTTCCAAAGTTAAAGTAAGAAATTAATTTTGAGGCGATGCCAAAGCGAAAATCAATAAAAAAAAACGTTGCCATCATTTCACGATTAACGTTTTTAATTTTCTTGTATGTTTGGTTGGCGTTGACTCGAAATTAATTACTTACTTTAACTTTGGAGGTTAGCTAGACTAAAAGGTATTCTATTTTTCGCTTTTCAGTTCGTGTATTCGTCGGTTACATTTTTTGTTAAAAAGTTTTTATTGTTAAGATACTAAGCCATTTTCAACGAAAAGACGACTATCCGTCGTCACAGTAATGTGAAACCCGTTCCTAAGAAGTTACATAAGATAGTGCCGTTGCCTCTGACACGTCAATTACTAGTGATGAATGATGAACGAGAACTAATAGTACTTCGCTGATTATGACGAGTGATTGATTCGACGTCCCTCGTTCAAACCGTGAGCTCTTTCATTCAATTACCGAAGCAATTTTCTTAGAACTCGTCTTCGAAAATAGGGTATGATAGAAGAAAATTGTAAATGTTTAAATTACTTGCGTTCGTTACTATATTCAAAATAATGTCTTTACTAGAATGCGAAATGGTTGATGAAAAATCACACAAAGAAATCTTAATATAGACTTAAATTACTCTCTTGATTAAAGTAGATACGCTTTACAAGTACACACGTGAACACTTTCAAACATTCACAATAGAATATTACAGCAAATGGCTCAAAGCAATCTTCAACAACGTCATACTCCACCAAAGTAAGTAGAATATAATTTCTTGCTCACATTCTCATCGTACGTGGGCGCAACTTTGAGTATGACATCAAAGAGATTATTAGACCGGCTGTCCATTGTCCACTTATGTGCTACTTGTACGTGTGTCTAAGTGATTTACATACATATTACTTGGAGGACTTAGCTTGGGAGCTCGCCACATTATTGAGATGAGAGACTGTGCGATGCGGTTTGGTGGAGAATGGAGTTACGTGATAGTAAATTTGTAGTAATTAATCCTTACTTTAGGTAAGTCTTAAAATTTTAGAACCCTAACTAACGTTGAGCGGAAGAATTTCGAGAGCGAATCATTACTTTTATTTTGTCCGCCTATTTAGTGTCGCACTGCTGGGCAAATGCCTCCCTTTTCTCCTTCCAAGCTCCTCTATCTTGTACGATCACAGGTCATGTTCACCCCGCAAACTGGATCAGATCATCACACCGCCTTCGCCGCGGTAGACCGTGGCGAAGACCTTCGGCGGCAATTTCTCCGAACAGGCATCCAGTGAGTGACCAGGGCATATCCATTCATACTCCCACTTCAGTTTAGCTGTTTTTCTCCAAAATCTGCAACTTCAGTAATGGAGCGCAGATTTAAAGGCCATCAACCAGATGGGTGAAGAATGGCTTCCAAAGACACAGACCTGGTGTGTGACCGTGAAATGATAGGTCTCTAGTTCAGGGATGTGCCTTAACAGGCGTTGCACAGAGGGGGCTCCGGACAGGTCTTTTAAGAGGAAACGGTGGCTCCTCTCATGTGCGGATGGTGACCACCGGGGTGGTTTTAGTGCGGTAAAAATCCCACACTCCCCGGTCTTATCCCCAAATACCGGTCGCCTTTTGAAGGTTTCCCCCCGAAAACAAAAAAAAAAAAACAAAAAAAAAAAAGGTCTCTGGTTCGGACCCAAGACACGCACCTCTGTTTTTTCGGATTCATGTCCGTAATTGTCATTTGTAACGGGGAAGGAAAACATCATGAGGAAACCAAACCAGCATGCCTGAGAGATATTTCTCGACGGCATGTAAAGCCAAGTCAGAGGCCCATGGGGGGCATAAAAACTCTCGACACCGGGTTACGCACTAAACACACGAAAAAGCAGCCTTTCTGCTTGGTTTTTACGTCTCATATCATTGTATTGTGAAAGCTCGCTCTGCCAGTATTTCAAACAACACAATATGTTCAAGCCGGATTCCGTTAGTTAGTTCTAAGTTCTTGCGCCCATAGTTCTGACTATGTCCATAGTTATAGCTAAGATCATAGTTAAGGTTGCTGGTATTAAACTTGTTAGGTGCTGCTAAAGTTCTGGTTTGGTTTGAAGTTTGGTTGAGATTTAGATATTATTCAAAGGCAGAAAAGTTTGGCAGATAATTATTATATACAACGAAAATGTTACGCGAAATGTTTTTAATTTTAATAACGCGAAAAGACGTTGCGTTGGATGACCTCCCACTAGGTGGACCGATGACCTGTTGAAGGTTGCAGGGATCCGCTGGATGTGAGTCGCACGAGACTGGTCAATGTGACGACACTTGAGGAGTCCTATGTCTAGCAGTGGACGTCTTTCGGCTGAAATGATGATGATGATGATGATGAAAACGATCCAACCCTGGATGCAGGATGAACCACCTCCTGCCCGCAAAAATATGCACATGCAGGAAAAGCAATAATAATTAGCATGCCATGTCCCCAAAACTATACTCAACACGTGTTACGTCGCTCCACGGGGCAACCTCAGGAGGCGTTGACTTGACGACACGAGCGCGGCATTCGGGCGCGAATCATGTAACATTTAATGTCATGGATTCCCGCAAAGTCGTTACTTTGCGGGAATCCATGACATTAAATGATTATTTAAGTAACTTATCTACAACAAATTCAAAGTTATCCCAGCTATAAACAGATAACAGATATTTTTGAATGTTCGTTGTTTTCTTTATAATTTTTAGGCTTCCGTACCTCAAAAGGAAAATACGGAACTCTTATAGGATCAATAATAATAATAACAAAATACCTACAAGTTTATACGGAACCCTCAGTGCGCGAATCCAACTTGCACTTGGCTGGTTTTTTTTCTTGTGAATCTTAGGAGTGTAGCAAAAACCGGAGTCAGGAACTCACAACGAGTAGCTTTTAGCTTTAAATTAGTAAGGTAGCTCCCGTTATTAATCATGTTGTATTCAAATGAAAATCCTTTGAACAAATCTGTAATATTATATTATCATAGACTATCCTTCCTTCTGGTTATGCCATTACTACAAATCAGGATCATAATTACGAACGGTATCGTAAGCAAAATAATTTCCGAAATTCCAATATCGGGTAACACAAAGTGCTTCAACAACCGGCATCCGGCATTCTATCAAGTTTCAAAATGTATACCTGCAGACCGTACTGATGCGGCGGAACGGTTTGACAATGGAAATGTGTGCGGTGTTACGTTGTTGCTTAATAGCGATTTGGATATTAATGACATGTACCTATCGCAACATGAAATCTTTCTAGTAAATGGCGCATGTACGCAACACCACACTGCGCTCCAAAACACAAATTACTGACGTAGTTCAAAAAGCCGCTAAGCTAAAGTGGGACTGGGCTGGCCATGTCTGCTGTGGGCTAAAATAACCACGATGTGGAGCCCTGACAAAACCAGAAGACGACGCAGTGGACCTCGCAGGAGATGACGTGACGAGCTGGACAAAACCAACGACCAGTGGTCCACATTGGCCTTGGATCGAAGAATTTGGAAGTCACGGGGAGAGGCCTTTGTCCAACAGTAGGATGACAGTAACAGTAAAACACATAGGCTGGCAAGAACCTACCTGTAGCATTGCATATAAATAGTGAGGCGGGCTTACCCTAAAAAAGGGTAAAACTATATTTCAGTATGATAAAAAACAGACGCAACAGCATCTTGGTTAACTGAAAATGTTCGAAACTAAAAAATATAAAGAATCACACAATTTTTATAATTGGCTGAATTAACTGTGATTTAAATCAAAGTTCTTCAACAAGCGCCATTTTAGTGTTCCTAAATTCACAGCGCGGTTTGAATCTCACTGCTAATCAGATTTGTCCAGCTTGCGTTACCGTTGCACTAAACGTCACTATCTGTACCAAGTGAATATTCTGCTACCAGTCGAAATTAATTAGTTTCAAGGTTTGATGGAGATACGATTTTGGTATCAACTTCATACACGATAGAGCGAAGCCCATACTGCTGAACCGGCTCTAAGAGTGATGTCCCACTGCTCCGCTGCGTTGTCGAACGAAAATTTTGCGCTGCGACGTCGCAACGCAACGCAACGGAGCAGTGGGGCTTCTCTCTTAGAGCCGGTCCACACGGCGCGTTGCGTCAGCGTTGCGTGGACGTAGCGCTGTCGCTGCGTCGTTTTACATACTAATAATTATAGTGTACACACGCTGCGCTGCGTCGATACAACGCTCACACGACTGACTGCAGCCCCCGAGACGAAGCGGGAGCGGAAAACTCATTACGACGCCGGAGCTGATGTTTAGTTCTAGTAGTTGATGTCCTTACTTAGAGTCTTCAGTAACTATACACGCAACACGTGCTGAGAATCACTAACTGTGAAACACACAATAATGATCGATTTGACAGTGTGACAGGGATTTTAATACATACGGCGAAATAATAAATCGAAGTGAGTTATAATATCTTTTTTCACGTGAACCAACTTATGGCAATTGATGATGTGATGTGATCGAAATTACTGTACGTTACCGAGCTGTAATTACTTCTGTCACTGTCGCACAACTGTCAAACTACAAGTGAAGGATAGAGCACAATGCACGTGCTAATTAACGTTTATCTATCTCGACTTAAGACTGGATCACGCCATTCGCGACACGATATACAACATTATTTTTAGTTTATGCGAAACCTGATACACGTGTCTAGTATTTTTATGTAAAGAATCTATGTACAAAATTTCAAAACTGTATCATGAAAAATCACAAAGTTATAAGCTTGTTCTGTTACCTAGTTGTCCGCACAAAAACGCGGTCACCACGCAGCACGCGCCTCCAGCGTCGTCTTGAGCTCATTGATAATAATAATTTGGCAGTAGGTAAATGAAGAACCATAAAAAAATAAATGAAGCACCGTCAAGATCGGAACCGAGTGTTTTTTTTTTTAAACTTTGCCCCTCATTAAGAATGTACCTTGTATCGTGAGTGCGTACAACCATCATAAGTAGGTACCGACACGTAAGAAACAAAAATTTTAACTACAGCTACTGCTTACTTGTAACTTACTGAACTGAGCAAGGTTGTTTTGATTTGGCAAATAAAGAAGTTTTTTTTTTTGTTTACAAATATTTAAAGTCACATACACAAACAGCCAGACCCGAAACAATTAGCTGTAGGCCACACGGCGCACGGCGCAGCGCGGCCAATCGCTCAACCACTGCTTCAACCGTGCCGGCGTCGATTCGTTCCCGGTTGATGGCAATAGGTTCAACCCCGCATGGGACTAAATAATAACTGGCTAATCTGGAATTACGATAGACACACCTTACCCAACCCTTTGGGAATTACAGGTGAGATGTTCTTGTCCATGAGACAATGACGTCAGGTCATAGTACCTTTATTTGTATCAAAAAGGTGTGGTGCAGGCCCTTTTTTTTTTTTTTTTTTGGGATGGGAAATCATCAAATGACCCCCCCCCGCTCTGGGCAGAGCGGGAGGGAGTGTCAGACTTGTACAGACTAAAACACATCCATGTTCCTTCTTTGCCCTTTGTGTTCCAGGGCCGCGGTATCTCTTTCGAACAGTCCCGCAGCCCACGTGTAGGCCCTGGGCTCACCTTTTAAATATCACACACGTGATCTCAACATCTTACTTTCACGTCACGCAGCTTCGATTAGAATCTTTCGTTTCGGTTGTTCACGTAATCGAATCGATGATTTTGCATTTTTGCTCGCGACTAATGTGAGTTGGAAAATGCAAGCGAACAGCGGTGAATGGTGGACTTTATTTATAGAAAGTATTTACAGAAACTCTTGTGAGTTTGCTGTTAGAAAAAACGTCTTTTGTAGTTTCTAAAATACGTTATAATAAGGAATAATTTCGGATGAAAACAAACACACATTTTTGTCTTTTCAACAGACATAAAGGGAAAGAAAGATAGAAAATTCTCAAAGTACTCTACTTAAAGTTTTCGCGAAAACCAAGACATCCTTATCATCAACAACCAACCTGTTTAAGGGCATTACATGGCTCAAATCCCAAAAACAACGTATGTTCAAAGAAATTTGTTGATGAATCCCTTCGTGCGTTTTCCGTGTAAAGTTCATCACAAATAAATTGTATTGTTTAAAATTTTAATAAACCTAGTTATGTTTCGGCGGTCGGGAATTTAGTTAAAAAAATATTTATTTATTACAATATTATTTAATTATAAAAAAATACAGGATATTAAGCTGATGGCTGATGCAAGACTGAATACAATGCAAAGAAAAATAATTCTATTGAATTTCCGGTAAATGCATAGTTGCAATATGACGCATGCTGACGGTGGCTGCAGGCTCAGCGTAAACGCGTGTTACGATGAGTTAACTCCTCCCTTCATAAGATAGAAGCAACTCTTGCTTCTGGCGGCGTCCGCGCTGCCATTGGTGTCCTCCGGAATCTTCTTAGTTTTCCATTGATACAGCTTCCAGGATGCTGCAGCGACCAGTAGGATATATAGAATGATTGTGTTCCAGCTAGGTGTAGCTGCTATGATTGGCCAGTTATCTTCTTCGGGCACGGATATGTCGCCTGCTCTATTGATCAGTTCATGGATGCTGTCTAGGGAGATGTCTTCTAACTGGAGTTCGTATTGTATTGATTGTTCGAAGGCTTGATGCTGATCAGGTAACGGTATGACCTCGTTGATGACGACCGTGTCGGTGTGAGATCGCAGTGTCTTGTTCATGACGTTCATCTGGCAGTCTTCTGTTAGTGTTACGAGATGAATTCCAGATAGCTTCTTGTAGTCTGTCTTGGTGTTGCATTGTGTTTTGGTGACTTCGTCTTCTCTGAGGACTAGTAACCAGTTGTTGTCTCCAATCTTCTGAACTTTTCCTCTTCTTAAGTTCATCTTAGCGTGGGTGCAATTTGCTGGGCGATGCTGAATGAGTGATAGTATGCAGTCATCTGTGTCTTCGACTCTTCTGGTGTCGAGGAGCTTGCAGAGCTGGGTGTTGTCGGTCAGTGGCTGACAGTCTTCTTCCAGGTAAGCGTACTCATCGTTACCAAGTGCTAGGTATTTGGACTTAGGGATGATGGTAAGGTTATTTTTATTTGGGATAGAATATAGGTGGATAAGGTCATATGTTTGTGGGGTAATTGAGGGGATTTCGAGAATAAAATTAACCGAGTGATCTGTGCTGTAAGCTTTAACTTTAATAGACTTCTCTATCCTGTATATGTTGCTAATACTAATACTAGCTACTGGTTTAAATGAAAACATATTTTCTAAGTTTCTTAGCTCTTCTATTAGATTCTGAGGGCTTATAATACTAGGATGCATGGTGCCCATCTGAGCAAAAGTCATAGCATCTTCTAATAACATTAACCTATCTAAAATTATCTGTAAACTAAAATCTATCTGTACGTAAATATCTAAGAAATGTAAATGGTTAGATAAGTCGTTAGAATTATTAGTAATATTTTGCAACAAACTAGCCAAATGTTTCTGATTATTGTTCAATTTTGTTAACTGTTTACTGAACTCATCTATTGTATTATGTGCCAATACTAAAGATTTCCTTTGTGAATACTGAACGTTTTTAACTCTGTTTTTAATGTTTAAGATTTCTTCTTCGAACTTTGCTGCATCTTGATGGTCGAGGTTACCTGTGATCGATTTAACGACAGTACCTAATCCATCTATAAGACCGCGTCGCTTTCTAACTTGCGGCGTTAAAAACTTGATCTTCTTACCTATAATATTAAGACTATATTCTATTTGATTCCTATACGTTTTATGTAAATCTCCAGATGCTGTATTTTCAGCGTTTTTCGCGCTTGCATATAGGGACATCAATTGGATAGAAGTAAAGTGCAGATTGGTAATGTTGTAAACGCAAGCAAGGCTAAAGTAGTTGTCTTGTTTGAGGAGTTGGCCTTGTTTTAGGAGGAGGATCCCATTGTCATTATCTACATGGGTAATGGTTACGGTTGCTGTTGCGTTGAGCACGACGGCTCCTGCGATGAAGGTCCTGTAACAAGATGAGGCCTCCGTAGTAGCTTGAAGTGAACCCTAATGGACTTAGAATTTGGATGGTTACCTATTATTTCGGCCACGTTATTTGGGTGAAAGTGTATGATCTTGTATGGTCCTTTGAAGACTGGCTTCGTTTTGTCACTGCGTGCTGACTTAGCTACCTGTTTATAGACAGTTTCACCTACCTTGAATTTAATTTCTTCTGCTTCTTGGTTACGTTTAGCAATCACCTGCTCCTTGTTCTTGGACATGTGTGCAGCGATGCACTCTTGAACTGCTTCTGCATTGGCACGATGCTTAATAACATAATCCTGGTAAAATTCTTTTGGATAGTATAACTCCAATGGGTTTCTAGATGCTGTGTGTCCGAATAACAACTCATGAGGTGTATAATCTGTTGCCGAATGAATAGCGTTGTTGTATGCTATTATAGAGTACTTCATGATTAGCTGTATAGGGTCATCTTTGTTAGTCATTCTTTGTATCCTAATCATTTCAGCTAGGGTAGAGTGCAAGCGTTCAATAGGGGAGTTAGAATTAGGGTTATAAGGCGTAGTAAAGTGTATGTGGATGTTATGTAGTGCACATATTTCTTTAATTACATCGTTGTCGAATTTAGTATCTGAATCTGTGGTTATTTTATTCGGTAAACCTAACACTGAGAAAACGTTTAGTAATGTTTCAGCTATGTGAACACTACTGCAGGCTGTTAGTTGGACTGCCTGGGCGTATTTAGAGAAGTTATCAATGACTGTAAGGAACGTTGCACCTCCAGTTGAATATAGGTCCATAAATATGTGTTCCATCGGTTTGCGAGGTGTATCGGTTATTGCTAAAGGTGGTTTAAGAGGGTTGCGTTCGTATTTAGATTTTAAACATGTGTCACATTGATTAACGAAGCTTTGAATGGTAAGAAGCATGTTTGGCCAATGATAATTTCTATGCAACTGCTTGTACGTCTCCTGAATACCACGGTGAACAGTCTTACCTTCATGATATTTCTTAATCAACTCTTGCTGTTCAGGTTTGTTTTCTACTAGAGTTACGCGTGTTGTGCATTTAAGTAGCTTAGGACCTCTGTCGTTAAATATTGTTGTGTAGACTCTAGAAAAGGCATGGTACAGTTCTTCATTATAAAAGTAACAATGGAATATACGGTCAGCGATGGTGTGTTCTTTAAGAAATCTAATTATCTCAGGCTCTGTATTATTTACTGGGATAAAGACATCTTTTATAATTACTTTTGAGTTAGTGGATCTGTTATCCACTCTATACGTAGATCCGGGCGTAGACCTAACGTGGAACTGTTTCAACTGCCTATCAATAGCGTCTGTAATGATGGGTATGCCTCTAGCTTCATTGTCAGGCTGTGTATGTCTTGTAGACACTAATTCAGATTCGGCTGACACTATACTCATACTATCTGTACCTATATGAGATTCGGGTATGCTTGGGTTTTGTGATTGTATATTTTCGTTGGGTGCTACTGTGTCTATTTGATTTTCAGCTTCCCTACGCGCATTTTCGAATATTCTATTAATTATCTCATCGTCTTCGTTATCATCTAGATTAACAGCTAGAGAGTCGACACTGCCATGGAATATTTTAACACGTGATAGAGCGTCTGCGTTCGTATTTTGACGACCCTGCTTGTATACAACCTTGTAATCGTATTCCGAGAGTTTTAAACGCCATCTAGTCAGTTTAGAGTTAGGATCTTTTAGTGACATTAGCCAGGTGAGAGGCCTGTGGTCTGTGTAGATGACAAACTTTCTACCATAAAAGTATTTAATTGCCCATACTATGGCGAGTAGCTCCTTTTCTATTGTAGAGTAACGAGATTCTGTATCTGATAGTGTCCGGGATGCAAATGCTACTGGTTTGTCAGATCCTACTAATCCTTGGGATAACACCGCACCTAATGCTACATCTGAAGCATCGGTGGTGAGGATGAAAGGTTCATCAAAATTCGGGTACTGTAGTATTGGGGCGTTAGTTAAAATTTGTTTGCACTTATTGAAAGCTTCTATGAAATCCGGGGAGTGTATGACTCTACTATTTTTCTTAAGGCAAAGGGTCATTGGTTTCGTAAGTCTGGCGAAGTCTTTTATGAATTTTCTGTAATATCCGACTAGTCCTAGGAAGGCTTTTATTTCCTTCTGAGACTTAGGTAGGGGGAAGTTAAGTACGGCTTTTATCTTGTCTTTGTTTGGTTTTAAACCTTCATCTGTTAGTTCATGTCCTAAGAAGTTAACCTGTTTTTGTAGGAACTGTGATTTATCCAACTGAATCTTTAGATTATGTGTTTTGAATCGATCGAATACTTGCTTTAATTTTTCTATGTGTTGTTGCAATGACGTAGATATTATTATTACGTCATCTAAGTAGGTGTAAACATTATCTATGCCTCTTAATATATGATCCATTAGCCTTTGAAACGTACTTGGTGCATTTTTGAGTCCAAAGGGCATTCTAAGGAATTCATAGTGTCCTCGTTCAGTGGTAAATGCGGTTTTTTCAATATCATTAGGGTGCATTTCCACTTGGTGAAAACCGCTAGCAAGGTCTAGGGTTGTGAAGTATTGCGCTCGTCCTAATCTATCTAGTATGTCGTGTATGTTTGGTAAGGGGTATTTATCTTCAATGATACGATCGTTGAGTCGTCTGTAATCAATTACAAGTCTCCATTTGACGTTGCCTGAGGAATCGGGCTTTTTGGGTACGATATGCACGGGACATGACCAAGGGGATATGCTCTCTCGCACGATACCTTGTTGGAGGAGCTTATCTACTTGTTTACGAATTTCTTCGCGTTGTTGAGGGGCTTGTCTGTAACTACGTACAAAAACTGGTGTATTATCGCTTAATCTGAGCTCGTGTTTAACAGCGTGTGTAAAGGTGAGTGGTATATCTTCTGCATAGAACAAGTTCCTATACTGATAACATAACCGGATTATTTCGCGTCTTTCTTCTTCGTTCATATGATCTGTACGGATTTTCTGAAGGTTTTCGTTTAATATTTGGTCAATGTTAGTTTGAACCTGTATGGTATTAATATCGTGATTATCATTTTTGTTGACCATGGAAAATTTCTCTAATTCAATCGACGGGTTAAATGGGATATACTTCTTTTGATCACTATGATTAATTACTGATGTTTTAAAAGAACCGTTTGTAACGTTAATTATAGCTGCTGGTGACATTAACCCATCTGACCAGGTTAAATCGTCGTGAAGGTATTGTCCATCTAAGTAGTTGGTTTTTACTTTGACTATCTTTTCGCATCTAGGTTCGATACTTATCTTTTGGGGTGGAGAACTAAAGTGTATTGGTATTTCCGCTGTAGATGTACGTAAAACATTATTATTTAAATCAATGTTACTCTTTAGTTTTTGCAGAAGGTCAATTCCGATAAGACCTTTATATTTAGGGTCGAAGTCGAATATTAAAAATTTGTGTGTTATATCGCTACTAAACGCGGGAGGTAAGGGAAGGTAAACTACCTTGTCGTGAACTGATGAACTGTGTGCCGTATTAATTTGAAAGGGTTCTGTTTCTACGCAGTACTCGAATATGGTGCCTGCTACTACATCAGTTGCTATAGTTGAATGACTGGCCCCTGTATCTAATAGAAACTTACCGTCAAACTCTGGTAGTATTATGTACGGTAAATATTTCTTGGTCTGGAAATTTATTGAAACTAGGTCTGGCTGTCTCGGTTGGTGTCCAAGAGAAAATCCTGGTCACCACATACCTGTTGGTTGTCCATGTTTGCATTCGGCTCGACCGATATGCCGTTACTGTCTGTGACATCGTTATAGAGCTCCATGTCACTGGGTCCTGGTTGATCTTGCGTGGCCATCTGAATCGGAATGTAGTACAACTGCTGAGCGAACTGTGGTTTTTCTGGCTTACCTGCCGTACGCATTGTGACGTCCGATGATACTGGCGTTAGAACCGGTGGTTTTGGAATGTTAGGTTGATTCCTAAAGTTATTAGAACCATTTGGTCTAGAATTACCTGATGCTGGTCTGGCCTTCCAGGGCAATACGGATTGTACCCATTGTTGACGCTGTTCGGGGGTCATATTATTTTGTTGAGGTACAAAGTTTAGCGGGGGAATCATAAAGCCAGGTACAAGTGGGTTTACTGTATTACGGATGGGATTATTATTGCTTGGTTGTTTAGGTAACTCCTTTGGCTTTGCTTGTGACGTTGAGGGGTTATTATTAATGTAATTGGCTCTATTATATGAAAGCCTAGCTTCTTCCTGTCTAGCCGCTATGATGGCTGCTTCGAAGGTGTCCGGTTTGGCGATTCGAACGCCTAACGAGACGTGGAAGTCTAACTGGTTTATATACTGTTCAATAACCATCTTTTCGTAATACGATTTATTACCATGCTCCCCTACGGAATACAGAGTATCCAACAGCTCACGGAAGCGCTTGCCGAAGCTTTCAGCGTCTTCTGTCTTAGACTTACGCACTCGCGTTAGCTCCTGCATTACTTGTATTTCGTTTCGTGGTTCACCGAGGCGCCTAATTAACGCGTTCTTAATTAATAGCCACGAGTTTAAGTAGCCTTCGTACGCTATTGCGTCTATGGCTGGACCACTGAGCCTACTTTTAATTAAGCAGATGAATGCTGGGTGCGAGCGATCTGCCTCAGAAGTTAACTGTAATAAGTTTTCTACTTCCCTAATATAATAATTGAGTAATTTAGGATTACCATCATATCTTGGCATTAAATCTGCGATTAGTTTGTACGGTTTATAGTTGGCATCATAATCCCTGAGCGACATTGTTTTTCTGTAGCTTGCCTGCCTAGTGGCGCTTGACGTAAAACAATAGAGGTGTCAAATTAAACACTTGGAATTTACTCGTGGGATACTTAACGCTACTTATTATAATTTTGTGGTTGCCTACTGCGATTTTAGCTTATAGACAGACACACATAGATTAACATAAAATACACAAATTAAAATAAGGCAGGAAATAGAGCAAGGACACTTGGTAAATAAGAGCACTCACCAAAGCAGCCACTGCATCTCCTGTCGAGTCGAGTCCCAGCCAGCGCAGCTTCCTCCAATTCTCCGGAGATTTATCCCGATGACCGTAGAGGTGTCCGACCGCGCGATAGGTTCTTTGTAGATCGCGAAAGAACGATTTGAGAACCGTCGCTCTTAAGATGAAGAGTTTGATTCGATCTTAGAACGTCGCGATCCTACCGACTGCGCCAGTTATGTTTCGGCGGTCGGGAATTTAGTTAAAAAAATATTTATTTATTACAATATTATTTAATTATAAAAAAATACAGGATATTAAGCTGATGGCTGATGCAAGACTGAATACAATGCAAAGAAAAATAATTCTATTGAATTTCCGGTAAATGAATAATTAAATGTTGCAATATGACGCTTGCTGACGGTGGCTGCAGGCTCAGCGTAAACGCGTGTTACGATGAGTTAACTACCTTCTCAATTTTTTTTTTCTTAATTGTAAATTATCTCTGTAACGGCTGAATAGATCGGCATGAATTTTGTAACAACAAATACGTAATGATATACTTAACAATCTGTATTGTTTTTTTTCTGTAATTTCTTTTAATATTTTTAAATAATAAATAAAAACCGAAATTTTGCGAAATGTGCGGGGCAAGTCAACAAAAACCAGTACAGGGATCAAATCATCAAGGTCATCGAGCAATGTAATGCCCTTAATTGGAGATGTTCAATAACTAACAGAGATTGAAATAGGTAGGGTTTATTTGTTCCGGTCTCCCATCTTCTTTCTTTATCGTGTCGTTACCTTGGCGTTTCATGCCGTCGAGAAATATCTCTCAGGCATGCTGGTTTCCTCATGATGTTTTCCTTCACCGAAGCAAGTGATAATTATAATTATACAATATGCACATGAGTACGAAAAACCAGAGGTGCGTGTCTTGGGCTCGAACTTAAGACCTATGACTTGGCTGTCCAGCTGTCACACCACTATAAACTATCACTGCTTACTTATGTTTAAAAATAATCAATCACACAAATTGCCAAATGCTTAGTTACAAAAAAAATTGTTGCATTTTTATCCATTACATCAAAAATTGGTTATCAAAATGATCCTTTTAAAGGCAACGTTGTTTCGTCGAATTTACTAAAAGCGTAAAAGCTTGTTTTGAACATGTCATTATCAATCATCATAAAATAAACCAAAAATGAACACAGTACATTACAATCGATGAGTGTATAGTGTAGGGTTAGTAGTACCTAGTGTTAGTAACGTAAAACAATGTGTACATTCACGAATCACAACTCAATTATTCAACACAATCGAAACCGTCAAAGTCTATGTCAGCATGAAAACTAGTTTTGCAAACGTTATTATAAGGTTCATCTAAAATGATGATGATGCATCTATCCGATTTTGGCCAGAGCGACTGCATTCGATGACTTTCTAGAATGGCTGTCGAGAGCTTTGGTGTACTGCTCTTTGGTGTGCTCTCAAGAGGCTAGCATACAAAACTTGGGCCGAAAAACTCAGAGCACAAAGCGGACATGTCAACACTATTGACGACGTAGTAGGGTATAGCTGTAGGTGACCTAGCTTTAAGGTCATCACGCTCTAAATCTACAAATACAAACAACTACAAATAACTACGAGTAACTACATTTGACTACAAATAACTACAAATAACTACAAACAACTAAAAATACAAATAACTTTATTGTTTCAGAGGTACAGATGGCAGCACTTCTGCAAGCTACATTATATCTGTCAAATTTCTTTAATAGTTTTTCAACTTTATCGCTAAAGCATTAGGTTCAAGGTTGATTGGGAAAATTTGACAGTTTCGGGTAGCTTTGATGTGCTCGCGTATGTACATTACATCAAAAATAGGTCTCTGGTCTCCACACTAGGGTTCTCTGTGTCGTGGAGGCCAGTCTCTTCCTAACTGCGACCTTTAGCTCTCTTCAAAGGCGTTGACCTGCCAATGCACACGATGACACGACGTCTCCAGTCGGGCCGATTCATCTGTTAGTTTTGTCTTGTTTTCTTAGGAGGTACTGATCCGATTTAAAAAATTCTTTCACTAATGAAAAGCTACATTATACAAGAGTGTCATAAAAATCCCGTGGGAGACTTCCCGAACATAACGCCAGCGAAACCGTGAACAAAAGCTATCACAAATAAATCAAAAATAAACATACAAACGACACGTGTGTAAGATAACGCAAACACAATGTGCAAACACGTTCACGAGTCACAACACAATATTGTTCTTAATTACAAACACACTCGACACAAAACTCGATACATTTCTCATTAATCAATTCATTGCTCAACAAGAACAGCGAATTTGTCGCATGCGTTCGAAACGTACGTAAAATAAATTTAAAAACATTTATTCTCAATGGCAACCGTTGTTAACGTTTTGTCGCGTAAATGCGCGTCAGTTGACTGATTTGCGTAAATTTATTACTTTGCGTAACGTTACGGAATTATAGCGCGCTATTTTGCTGTATGTAGGGTTACCATCTGTCTGGATTTGTTCCGAAATGTCCGGTGATTTGGCTCTACGCTACCGTTATGCTTTGTACGACCTAGTTTTATGTCGGGATTTTTTGACACAAGGGGACGAAAGATGGTAAATTTTATATTAAAGACTAGCTGTAGCTCGCGACCTTAGTTCGCGTGAAATATTACTTCCTTACATCAGTAAAAGTCCCGTCAAAATCGGTCAAGCCGTTTCGGAGATTAGCCGGAATAAACAGAAAGTCAAAAGTTTTAAATCTAAAAGCCGTTTTATTTTCACATGCATTCAATAAAAAGCTGTTATTTTGATATTACAAACAGACATTTTAATTTTATTTATTGTATAGATAGAGATAGAAAGATTACAGTTTTTCGTGAATCGTGGCATTCAGTAGTTTCAGCCCGCCGTCATGGGAAAAAGCGTAAGTTTATGTATGTATGTCAGTTTCAAAATGGTAACCCTAGCTGCACGCGTAAACTTGTTCTGCTCAACGCTGTGTTTTAATCATATTCTCTGGTATCTTTATGGTTATACGAACATAAATTGTGGGAGGTATTGAAGTTTCCTTGTAAAGCAAGTGATGCGTAATTTATTTTCGTCGGGAAATATTGAGGTAGCAAGATTCTTGTCAAATATATTCAAGGTTTTACGCTCTCATTGCGGCCAAACGCGGTCTAGCTTCGACCCAGTATTTCTTTGCATAAGTTTTAAAATAAATGTATCATCAGCATTATTCCGCTGAAAGATGTTCATTACAGGATACACGCCCCTAAGGGATTTCATCGTCTAACTAGCCTTTTCCCAAGTTCCCTACTTTCACGTTTTACGTTATAACAGTATTTTACATGAAGCGTCTGCCTATCTGACTTCAACAACCTAATAAGTACTGGGTAATACGATACCCCTTGGTAAGACTTGTAACGACTGTCAAAGATTAACAAATGCCAGTCGGGGCCATGTGTCCATGTGACCATGCGTACTATGTACTGTAAGGCTACTAATTTACATTTTTTTATCTTTTATTGACTTGAATGTGCCCTGGTGGCTGAGAGAAAGTCATGTTCACTCAAATTTCTCGCTGATGGTGCCGGGTGTATCGGATCATTTAGTTCCCTTCAATTTGGTTGAGTTGAATGGCGTTGAACCAGGCGTCATGTTCGTGAACTGGCGCTGTCAGTTGGGACTGGTCATTTCTTTGCTGCCACGGTTTATTCTAATTACTTTATTTTTTCATTGTTGTTTTTATCTTTTACTCCGGACGCTCTTAATGTGCGCGTCTTTCTACATCGTTCTCACATATATGTATAATCTCAACATGCACGATGTAACCAAGATTTTGTAAGAATATTTTGATTTAAAAGAGTGTCCATGGAGTTTCTTGCCCCTTCTTCTCCATAGAAATCTACGCTTTGGAATGTGCAACTACAGTACTTTCTCAAGTTATTATGCCTTGTGACTGTGACTGTAGCTTCGCTTTTTTGTTGTTGTTTTATTTGACATTCAAAAGTGCCTGTGATGGTCTAATTGAAATAAATGCTTTGAGTTTTAGTTATTATGCCTTGTCACTGTGACTGTAGCTTCGCGTTTTTTTTGTTTTTTTGACATTCAATAGTGCCTGTAATGGTCTAATTGAAATAAATGCTTTAAATTTGAGTTTGACCAATGGAATGTAACCTGAAGATCGATCCGAGTGGCTATTATTATTAGCCACGAGCTTCCCTAAGAGATTTACAATAAAACAAAGAGCTCATCAGAAGAAAAATGTCATAGAAATACTTCTTATGCCTCAGTGGCGTAATATAGCAAAATTTTGAAACGTAACAATTTTATCGACATCAACCAGTTGGTTATTGCAAGTAGATTGTAAAATAAAATGAAGATAAAATAAAGTGAAAATAAATAAATTGTGCTTTATTTCAGGCAAAATACCCATAAACAACAATAAATAAATTTAATCGAATAAAATAGTAAAAAAAACAACCGGTAACCACAGATCCCCTAAGAATTTTCTCAAATTTCTTATTCATTGAGTTTTAAAACGGAACAGATTTTCAAGTAATTGTTTAACTAACTTATTACTTCAAGCGTGTTTACTTCCAAAGTATTAGCTGAGTAGTCTTGGTTGCCTTAAATTTTAGTAAGCCTAAAGTTAAATTGAAGTTAATTATAAATCAACGAAGTTTTGCCTCCGTTTTAATCGCTTAGTTTTCCGGAAAATTGTTTTATGATGAAAATCTAGATCTGTTTTTTTCTTCTTGTTGACTCATAATAACTTCATAATTTTGGGTTTTCGCACAGGTAAAACATAATCATAATGTAACATACATCACGCCTGTAATCCCCGAAGGGTTCGTCTGAGGTGTACCTTCCGAAGAGTACACCCACATTTCGAAAATTATGCTTAAGTCCCATGTAATAGGGTAGGTATCAATAGGCCAGCCCAGTTGATATCAATAGGCCAGCCTATTGATATCAACTGGGCACAAATCCAGGCTCCGTGGCTGCTACTGAGAAATTCCTGATGAAAAACCCCAATAACAATTTGCCAGACCCGAAAATTGCACCCAGGACTTCATGCACAGTAGTAGCACATAAATCAATGATGACCCATTTGAGAGAAAATCTATGTTTTGGTGATAAAATCCGATGAGCTGTTTTTCAGATTAACTCATAAAACCAGTAGGTAGTTTAAGCAAAGTCCCAATCAAACTGTTGTAAATATAGTTTCGTTTATCATTTTTCTTTCCAACTTTGGTATTGTTAAATATCAAACGACCTTCTTTCTTAAATATTTTTATAAAACGCTTCTGTTAGCAGTAATTAATAAAATTTCTCTACACTCGCTTTCAGCACACGTCGATCAAATTACATTTTAATTAGACACACTACTGAAGAACATCTAACCTTACCTTTATAAGAACAGCGTTGAAAATTGTACGAATAGCGACGTTGTTATTGCCTTAATATCTTTAGCTTATTATGCCGTGGCTGTGCTTTTTCCTTCACAGCCTCCGGCTATCAAGATGAGCTTTGCATGAACTATTTATGGATGAGCTACTAGCAAAAGGCTTGAATAGCTTGAATAATTAATGAATTAGAAAATTCATGGGGAAACAACATATTCTTGTTTATTTGAAAAATTGTGGACTTTAATTATCAAGACTGTGAATATTATAATTTTAGATTTTAGGTAATTAAGATTAAACATAATTAATATTCATTTATTTTCAGGAATCTTTATCTTACAGACTAACATATACAAATAAATGTTTAAAAAAAACCCTGTCCGATCCGATAGGGGCATAGGTATAGGTATACCAATGACAAAATAAAATAAGAAACGAAAAAATCATGAAAGTAAAAATATTAATGAATTTTAAAATGTATTATTTTTGTCCCAAATTCCCACCATTTCCCCAAATTCTAACAAACTTTTAAAACGTGAGAACACCATCTTCGGCATAAGTATGTTCGATCGTCAATAGTTTGTTTATGGCGTCACTACCCGAGAAGCGACCGGAGTGTCGCCGCCCGCGCCCCTGTGTTGCCATGTAAGTTTCCTCATTTTAGTAAATTATATTTAATTTTCATCAGGGTATTTTTCGTACTTGTTATTCAAAAAAGATTGCATTCATAGAATCTAATCTCGACACCTATTAATATCCTAACGGATCGGACAGGGTTTATTAACATATTGTACATTGTAAAAATACAACAAAATAAAAACTGTGTTAGTAGAACTTCAGTGCACTATGACCCTGCGTTCATTTGGCACTTGCCCGTGGAAGCGTCGGAACACCAATCCGTAACACGTAGGTATTCGTACGATAGATGCCTGTATTGGTAGAACGCGCAAAATTGTTAGGATTCTGCCACACACATTACATCCGATGCTACTGTAAGTATGTGGGTAGTTGTTGTACAGACGTCAGCACATCAAGCTACCCGAAACTGTAAAATTTTCCCAATCAACCTTGAACCTAATATAATTGAAATTCTATTCACGAAATTTGACAGTTTGCAGTAGCTTGATATGTGGCGTCTCTACAACAACGTCTAGACTACGCCATTAGTACACAATGTGTAGTAATATTGGACTTTCTTACTGATCGGCAAACGGCATTCGTCGTTTCCATTCGCCTTTTTTATGTAAAGTAACTTTATTATACTATCTGGCACACATTTTTTTTTTTAATTAATCTATTCTGTCCCACTGCTGGGCAAAGGTCTCCCCCATTCCTTTCCAACTCTCCCGGTGTTTTGTCTCCTCTGGCCAATCAGTCAGGAACGAGTCCAAATCGTCACGCCAGCGTTTCTTGGGCCTGCCTTGGTGACGACGACATTACAGAGGCACACCACATTACAGGTACACAACAGCACAACACGCTACACAATAGCACAAAGAAACAATCACTGTTTCAACAAACCAAATTTAGTTGTTATACAAACAAACAAAGTCACAACTTAAACTTTTCCCAACTGTCTAATTATTATCAATCAAGCTTAGTCTTAGGATTTATAATAAACTTCCAAAGTTCTCAACAATCCCAAAATTCAGGCACATTTCAAGTCGCTAAGGCCGTAATAATAAAAATTACTTATAATTTCGCTGAGTTCACTGTTCCGTTTAAAATTGTTTCAGCTTAAGATTTTAATGAAAAACAAATTTGAGAGGTTTTAATTACTCTATCACTATGGCTTCAAAAGTGAAATGGAGGAAACGTGAAGTTTCAATGTATTTATTTGAATAAATATACCGGTTTGCTTGCGCGTGAAAAACTTCCACATAAGTTATTGTTTATTGGTCGCATGAGCGACTGCTGAGCAAGAGGCCCTGGTTTCTATTCCCAGGTCAGACAAAGTGTTCTTGTGTTTTACCATCAGGGGTTTCTCAGTAGCAGCCACGGAGTCTTGATCTATGCCCGGTTGGTGGCAATAGGCTCGCCCCCCTATTATGGAACTTTAACATAACTGACGTATAAATGTGGGTGTACTATTAGATACACCTCTGCCTAACCCTTCGGGGATCATAGGTGTGATGTGTGTAAATTATTGTTGTAATTTCATGTCAATTTATAATTGTTATGCATATTTTTTTTTTTTTTAAACAGAGTATACCCAACAAAAAGCCTGCTACACAGCAATGTAAAAATTATGGCATTAGGGACAGTCCATCATACGTTATTGGTAACAAAACACTCAAGATGACCTATTATGCAAAAAATATCTAGTACGCTTCGCTTGCTTAAGGCAAACACCGTGATATGCAGTTCCTTATTTTCAGATACTCTGAGAAACCGAGAGGAGGAGGAGGGAGGTTCAAGAACGCAGTTCGCAGCATGATCTGCGAGCTGATGGCGACGATGTCTCCGATGGCCTCCGCGTCAGTGCGCTCTCCACGCCGCGCCATCTACAATTCTATAATAATTTCTGCCTCATTCGCCTACAGACTTATAATAATACATGTTTGCAACATATTTACAACACCATCTCATTAAAAAAACATTATCTTCGTGCATCTACATATCCAAGCTACCTAGTTTATTTAAAAATACAGCAAGGAAAATCAGCATTCACTTCATGACTTCAAATCCGTATTCCGTCGTCACTGCTTTCACAAGTATAAGCTTTCAAACAGTCTGTCAAGCATTCATAAACGCATGAAAGGATCTTTGCTTCAAGGAACTCCGAAAAGCCGAAATATTTTCGTGTTTCCCAAAATGTGTTGAGCAGGGAATGAATTTAGTAGGATTTGAGACACATTAACACAAAGGTCTTGATTTTATCGTCAACTTAACTGCAAATATCCTTGAGGATGTCTAAAAATTGTTAATCAATACTATATTATTATTATTCTAAGAAAGAGATAGGAGCTGGTGTCTATGCGGGCACTGCAAAACACTTACGCCCTGTTCACAACCTCGGCCGATGTGACAAGATAGGGTGTGTGTCGTCGTATCGCAGTGACTCATGAGTAGTTCTTTCATTTGTACTCTCCGCAGTCGCTTCGGCGTGTAACTCGCTTTACTACCCATGTTTCAAATTTATTTAAGACCCATAGTAACGGCTTACATCAATCTGAAAATCAAATCCCCCGCAAATAAAACATTTCGTATGCCTGAGATTTCGCCGACAGCAATATCTTACAAACTAAAGCCCCGCTACAGAAACAGCGCGTTCAATATATTTAAAAATCTAAAGGTGCTGGCTGTAGCATTCATTATTCACAACGTACAACTCGTCACTACACCCACTACTTGTAAACCTGTGGCGGAACTTTTCAACGGAGTTGCTACAACTTTCAGGTCATTTTCTCTCTGTGGAGTTTCGCCGCGGTTTTCCTATCTAGTACTGTAATATAGAATAGATAGGTACAGAAGATATACTATAGTTACAAAAAAATATAGAACAAGTAAATGCTTGTTCTGTGGATGCCATATGTAAAATTAATATTTGTAATATCGGTAAAGTAGTAAAAAAAAAAATCTCCTGTATCTTTCCATTATTAATTTTAATTGCGCAATAACTATTAAGATTACGTTTGACATAGAAGGCTAGCATAAAATACTCTATTAATTATTTAGCTACACCATTTGAATTACAGATACATTGGGTAACGCTTTGGGCGGTCTCTCCACATAGATATTTAAGAGAGTGATGTCATATAATTTACTACACATAACATTGCCTAAAGATAAGTAAGCTATCTGAACACATTTTTTTTTTCAATTTCTGAACGTGGGGCGAAGTGCGATTAGGATGAGTGTGCATAACCCTTCGTATGGCGATCTCAAACAAATGCCGATCGTGACTCGAGTGCGCTTGCACTCACTTTACGTGAAACGTGTCTATATGTGCGTGTGTTTTCGATCACTGTACCAAGCCGACCTTCTCCTACCTACTTAGTTGTAGTAGATAGGGCTTCTTGCACTCTGTTGAATATTTTAATTACATTACAACCGAACACTCCAACGTTTTAGTTATTAGGTTATGCAATTACGTTAGTGGGTACTTATGCGGTTTCGAACCGTTTACTTTTGCTGTTAATTTTATTAATTTGATGTGACTGTGGGTCTTGGGGTTTAGTTAATGTTGTTAGGTGGTGAATCTGGTTGATCAACATTTTGTTTACTGTTTTCTTCTTTTATTCATTTCGATGTTTTTTTGGAAGACGTTGCGTTAAAAGGCCTCCCACTAGGTGGACCGATGACCTGGTGAAGGTTGCAGGGATCCGCTGGATGCGAGTCGCACGGGACCGGTCAATGTGGCGACACTTGGAGGAGGCCTATGTCCAGCAGTGGACGTCTTTCGGCTGAAATGATAATGATGTTTTTTTTTTTTAATGATTGGCTCAGTAAGTAGCCACGCCAATAGCAGGATCAGTAGTTTTTATTAGGGCATCAGTGCATTAGATCATATTTATTTGTATTCAAAATAAAATGTTATGTAACATCTATTATTGAAAATGAAAACTTTTTTTTTAAATTGCAACATTTGTTATTAATGTTATAATATCGTAAAAAAATTGTTCTTTTTTGCTCTTTTAATATCTTCGATATATCACATCCAAAAATTCAATATTTTTTACATTTGTCACTTCAAAATCAAACACCTTTTTTATTAGAAATCTCGATTTATAGTCCCACATGAGTTTTAATTGATATCAACGTACCATTGGCAGGATAAATGGGGGCAACATTAACATTTTATCACGCCCCTAAACCTGGGGGTGTAAGCAATTTTTCAAGGGTTAAGCCTAGGGTATAAATCATCTGCTAATACCGGCAGGCCATTGCAGGACTGATAAAACACGTTGTTATGCTTGAAGGGATTTTAGTATGTGAGGATTCGTTTTTACCAGGGTACAGTTAAAATCTTTCCGTACTTACACATTGCCAGAGGATTTAATTATCAGACCATGATTCCCGCAATACGTTACGTCAAGTTCACTTTGTACATCTCTCACTGTAATTTATTATAATTAACTAAACTAACAATCCTAACTAATATTATAAATGCGAAAGTAAGTTTGTTAGTTACCTTTTTCGCTAATAACATAAGATTGAATAATTGCAACAGCAGCTTCTAAAATTAGTAATAAAATGTGAATTATAAATAAAATAATAATAAAATAATTTCAATTCTAGATATTAAAATTAAAGCTAATCTAACTTCATAAACTGAACCGATCATCTTGAAATTTTGCATACGTTGTCAGGTGTACAGAAACGGACATAGGGTACCTTTGAAAGAAAGTACTGTTCCTGAGGAAAACAACAATAACGTTCTTATGATAATAGATGGCGCCACGTGTCTTTCGAATCATGATTTAATTACATTATTACAAGCAGAGTACAACCCAAATTCATTGTCAAATTCTAAATTAACCCGAGCGAAGCAATGGGCAAAGGGCACCATTCAATTGGTTAAACATGTTGGATACTTTTGTAGTTTTTATTTCGTTTAATACTAAACCCCTTATTTTTAAATTAAGTAAATCATAGCATTATCACTTTACTGAGTATACAAAACCTACTACGACAATTACGTAGGTGACTTAGCATATACGACATATCACAAGCTACACTGTAGCAACATCATGGCTACATCTTAGTAAAACTAGTAAATAATAAGTGTGGTATTGTGTAATACGAAATTTGTATGTAGAGGACAATGCAGCCAAACTAAGGAAAGCAAGCATAAAATATTATTATAAGCAAGCAAGTGTTGCAAGCATTTGAAAAGGTACTAACATGCACAAAGTGTAAAACGTAGTACAATATTATTTCCTTAGTAGGTTTCTATGTCCACAGATGTGTCCATAGATTACCAGCACTGCGGTATACACTTTTTAAATATCGAAGAATTATGCTGAGATAGGAGCCGGGTCGACGGCGCGTTCGTGTTCCACGCGCGCCTCAAAGAGATGTCAGCAACCACGTAGGGGTCCGCATGGGCCGATGCCTGCCAGGGCTGCGGGACTGTTCGAAAGAGATACCGCGGCCCTGGAACACTAAGGGCAAAGAAGGAACATGGATTTTAGTCAGTACAAGTCTTACACTCCCTTCTGCTCCGCCGAGAGCGGTGGGGTCATTTGATGATTAACGAACATAAAAAAAAAAAAAATGCTAGGCTAGGAGCCTTTTGGCCTCGCACGGGTTTTTTTTCATTTCTTAGCTTTCAAACATCTTTTTTATCGTCTGTATTTTCTACGCGTGTTGCAAATACTTCCCTTGGCATAAACCAATCAAAAAGCTGGCTCTTTGACAACCAACTCACCAACTAAGCTACATAATGACTCAATCCCCAACACGCATGACGTAGTCCCGATACTAACACAAGTGATTAAGCTCATTATCTAGAACTACGCCATATTAGTAGCGCAGCTAGCTATCCTACAGCCTAGTTACTAGGGGATTTTCGCTTCATTACCTGACCTACAAAATTACTAGGCTAATATCCGCTTGGTGTTCGAACAACGAGTTTTGCTGTCTCACTCTGACATGTTGTATTAGAATCTGATGTCTCTTTCGGTTTCGAAATTGCTTCGAGTTATTTTGTTCGGGTTGGCATCATCAGCCTAAGCTATGGCTGCATAATTGAGCTTCTAAATGATTGCTTCTCTCGATGGTTGAAGAGGAAATTGCGGTAATGATCACGATTATGACATGGAAAGGCTATCGTAATTTGTTATTATTAGAGCTCATGACGACGCTATTATTCAGTGATCATCATCTTGAACCAACCAGAAGGTTATCTAATAAAACACAACATTTCGCAAACTTTTTTGGAATGCCTCGTACGTCTAGTGAGGTCTTGGGTTTGATTCCCAGGTCGGGCAAACTTTTATTGGGTTTTCCATCAGGATTTTTTGGTAGCAGCCACGAAGTCTGGATTGATGTTGGACGGTTTATGGCAATAGGCTCGCCTCCTATTACATGGGACTTAAAGATAACTGGCGAAATGTGGGTGTGCTATTGGTACACCTCTGCCTAACCCTTCGGGGATTACAGGCGTGATGTTATGAATGCATGTATGTATGGCGACGACGCTGTTACTCAGTGACTACCATCGTGATGTAACCAGCAGGTTGTGTTATAAAACAAGCGCAAAACTACGTTGATTTTAATAGTAATTACGAAACGAGCGTGAACCGGGGTCCTTCGGCACTGACTTGACATGCACCAGAACGAGTGGCTCGTGTGCGGATTAAATTTTCGTATAAACGATGTAGATAACAGCTAGACGGGGTCGCGGCAGACCGAAGAGAAGATGGCGGGACGTCTTGGATGGCTTCCTCGCGAATTGGCGAGAAGAAGCACACCATCGTGAGAAGTGGAAGGAATGGGGGGAGGCCTTTGCTCAGGAGTGGGATAATACGGGCTAAATAAAAAAATAAATAAATAAATAAACGATGTAATGGTTAATTGGTTTTGGTTGGTCGGTGTTTGGTTTGGTTTTGGTAGTGAAAAAAAGTATATACGATACGCAATACGATACAAGTTTATGTTGTGGATTTTAAGCTGAAATAATGCAGATAAAAGACAGTAGAAAGTTTTAATTACGCACTGAAAAATACTAAGTTCGTTTAAATGCTTTCCATCATATCTTTTTCTCTAGTATCGTAACTTCAACAATTCCACCACGCTCAACTTCCGGACCTCTACCAAGTAGTAACTTACAACAATACTGCAAGGCAGATGAAGTACAAAACGCTGGCTGACACAGATCTCCTCAGACAAAGTTCAGCAGTTCCGAAGTTCAAAAGTTTAGACCGACAGCCAACCTCCATTAGTGGAAGGTATTGAAAATTTGCATCGCGCATTATTTAGCAGTTGTGCGGAGTGTTTTGCTATTTATAATTCTGCAACTAGAGAAGATTATTTCTTAAAAGTTTTACTGAAAAATAGATGGTTTGTGCTTGGTCGCTCGACTAGTCCCTTATCGTCTAAAAAGCGATTATATTTTTTTCGCAAATAAAAAAGTGAAGTAACTAATTTCTTTAAAAAAATAAAGCCACAAACTTACCACACCGTACCATACTTATTTGCAGATCAGGCTGAGTTCAAAATCACGTCGCACTTTATTATTATATTATTATAAGTCTATATTGTCCCACTGCAGGGTAAAGGCCTCCCTTCCCTCCTTCCACATTTCGCGGTCTAGTGCGATTGTAGGCCAATCCAATCGTCGCACTTTACTTGCGTAAATAATTCACACTGCAAAAATTATTCCAAGTAACGGAAAACCTTTTTCTTTATTGTGTACAAAAATGTTTTCAAATTTTTGCAATAGTTTAGTTTATGCAGAAAGGCGAGTTTAACCCAGTATTGAATTTTCTTACAGCAAACCTCATTTCATATCACAACACAAACACACACACACACATCTGCAAAAGAGGTAAGATAGTAGAATTGTCACGATTAAATAAATTGATTCACGAAGAATGTTTCAATGTGAATGCGATGCGATCTGTTTCAAGGCGATGCCGCGCTATTTCGAAATGAATATTATAAATCCTTTCTCGTACATTAGTCTATCAAATCGGGAAAATCGTATCAAAGTCTTTCAATTGTACGGACAAGGATAAGCGTCCATGTTTGCTATTCATCATGCTGAGTGGTAACCTGCTTGTCGCAGTCACGACGTGCAAACTGTTAATTTTTTTCTTTTTTAATTCCGTCCTGTTGAATTTATAGTTTATTGTTTTATTTGTGTTTTGTTATTTTTTTTGTAATTTTGTATGATGCACGTCATGTCCCTGCGGCAAATAAATATATTTTCTTTCTTTCTATTGAAAAGCGCACTATGTTCACTTAAAATACCGGTTGAACCTGCTCAAAAAGACAATATTGCTCGTTTTCAGGTTATAGTTAGATTCACGTTTTCATTTTAGAATTTCTCAATATTCCTGTGAGACAAAGCTTATCTAATATTACCACCAGATTATAAAGAAGAAATCAATATTCGTTAGCGTACGCTACAATTTATGCAGTGGGCCTAAACAAAAAAAAATGTCTCCTTTAAACTAATCAGTGTGTTCTGAGGTTCTTATGTCCAAAAGGTAACATCTTCACGTGACATTAAATCGTCCAAGACTAAGGGTCGACTAGTTAACACAAGAGTTGCCCCTGGTGGAGAGCGCGTAGCGAGAGCGATGGAAACTTGCGCCGAGCACGTACCTGGACTACTTGGTCCACGACGATGTTAAGTGGATGGTCCGCATTGTGTAACAATGCTTTTTAATGAAGTAAAGGATTTTTATTTACAAGAATTTGTGTGATATACAATAACTAAAATACCCGACTACTGAAAAATCACGCTCTAATTAAATTCGGGGTTTACAAGGTAAAATCGAGTCCGCCTATTATTGTAAGTCGGTTAAAATGTAGCCCATGTTACCCGGGCCATAATAACGAATCGATTTACGCCTTATTCATGAAATCGGATGAATAGTTTAGGCACTACGGAGGAACATATGTAAATACATACATAAATAGACTGCTAAAATCATAACCCTTCCTTTTGGCTTCGCCGTAGTCGGGTAAAAAGTGGGCTAGGATTCAGATTTTACGGTTTTTAAACGTTAATTCCCATTTGCCCCCTTCGAGCTTTCCACCGGGGTGGTAGCTGGCACTAACTAGTAGCGTTTACCACTCCGGTGGTAAATGGCACTTATTTAGTGTTATCTGCCCCTTCATAATTACACAAAGGTTGGTCGATTCTCATTACGTACTGGACATTATCAATTAGATTTTGTTTGTAAGTAAAATAATGGGAAATATAATAGAACTTTTATTTAAAATAGTAAATAATTATTCAAAATATTTACATGGCTAGAAAACATATTAAAACAATACTTTAAACTTGTCTATTTCTTTAATGTGAAAAACATGTAAAATATCTTCACAAAACGGAATAATCAACAAGAACTTAAACTAGTACAAACTAATAGTAGACTATTAGCTTGTACTACATTTAACAATACTCCGTATGTATTATATACTTTGGCATTGTTTAATATTAATAGTTCGGTAGATGTATTTTCCTAGCATGCTTATTAAATTAGGCTTTTACTAGTAGTCACTTTAGAAAGAACGTGACTGTCTAAAAGTTTCACAAACTCGACCATTTCTTTTTTTGCCCACTAAAAACAATCAAGAGACTTTCCAACATTATATTTCAAACAAAAAATGCATGTATTTCATAACGCTAAGGCGTACATTTTTTGCGCTAATGAGAACTGTAATAAACGATGCACCGACATGGAATGTGCAGTGCTGGAAAGGAATTTTAATGTTATGAATATTATGAGGATTTTGTAAATGTTGTAGCTCTGCTACGTCAACGGAAAATTAAATTGTGTTTTGTTATAAAGGTTTGGTGAAGCTTTAAAAGATGCACCACGAATATTGGGTCCATTTTTGTCCAAATGACATTGGGACCTTTAGTATGGAAAAATTACCCACGGCAAACATTAATGAATTATACCTTATTTTAAAGCCTGAGATATATAGATATAACAGCGTGTGGCGCATTATTGTGAGTAATGGGAATATTGAGATATCCAGGACAATATTTTATATCATAATAGAATATATTTTTTTAAGTGTTATGCTTATTGCTTATAGTTTTTGTTACTATTTATTAGTCCATAAGTAGATTACGTTGCCTTTATTTATTTTTATATTTGACCTTTAACCTAGATAGTTGGAAAAAAAGAAAAAAGAAAACATTTATGTAGATAAATAATTATTTATTAATTATCATAATCTATGACAACGCGCAAACGACCGGACCACAGATAACATATTTCGTTTTGATGTAAACGATTTATCTTTAAAAAATGTGATAGCGAGTTAGCAAAAAGTACAAACTATTTCTTGTTCTAGCGATGCTCATTTCTCAACATTCCTATTAGATATTAAAAAAAAACAACACATTTAGGATGTACGTAATGATATCTAAAAACTACCATATGTTTCATTAATGTTTGCAAAGCGGGTCAGAAACGTCCCAATGTCCTTTGTCTCAGGGCTATTTAACAAAGAAATAAAAAACTTGAGATTATTTTTTGTCATCTTTTACTAATTTGATATTCATCTGTTGCAGGCTAATCAAAAGCTGTGCTGAATGTTAACTTCTTGAAATGGATATTGATGGTAAACTATGGCAGTCAACAATGGAATGAGCGTCCTCAGAATATGCTTCTTCTCTGCTAGTGAACCACATTACCCAGTGCATCAATCTGCACACACACACACGCACACACACACTCACACACACACCCGCACACACAAACCCGCACACACACACACCAACACACACTCACTCAACATTGAATTAACATTAGAATACTTTTTATTTTCATTATTGTAATATCATTTTAATTTATTTTTTGTAAAAGGTAATCCACAATTACCTACTTACCAAAACGCCTTGTTAACATAAGATACAAGCGCAGCCTAGTTTGGGGACCTCTGTTTACTAATTACCATGTTAAATTTCAATTTGTTACGATTATATTATAGTAGCTCTAAGTTAGATTAAGAAAATGTTTGTAACAATGGCTTAATAAATTTATTCTTATTCTTAATTATTTATTTTTCTTTACTTTTTTTGTGTCTCTGCTTTTTTTAACACTTCAAGCACAATCTTATAGGATCGCCCCCTATTACATAGGCTAACAAATTGTGGGGGTACTATTAGATACACCTCTACCTAACCCATCGGGGATTACAGGCGTGATTTTATGTTACATTCAAGAACTCAAAATGTATAAAGGCTAACTTAATGCCTTAGGTATGTTCTTTACCATTTTTTTTCTCTAAGAACCTGCAAATTCGTCTTTCTTTCTTTATTTCTCAGTTCTGAATCCACTAAGGCACTAGTTCCATAATTCTTTCTGCATTATTCAAGCCATCCCCGTTCCTGCATTCGTGACCTAACATATCTGTATGCAATAAATCAAATGCAGTGGAGTAATACATTAGTGTTTCCGACACTAGTGCATCAGCTAAAGTGGTTCGAGAAATATTTTACTGTGACATGAGCATGTACAATTTTATTGTAGAAGGAAGTCGGTTTAGGAATGTTAAGTTTTACTTGCAGTACTGGCTTCAAAGCTGCTGTTGTGGTCCGACGAAAGGAGGCGCAAATAAACTTTGATTGAATGTGCTGATTATTTAATTTGGTTTTTCAATAGTTTGATCGGTTATTACCAAATTACATCTTTGGAAATAGATATACAAAGTAGACGTGGCCAGGCGAAGGGACGTAAGCGACTGGGCCGCCGCTGGCGCTTGGTTACAATTTCATAAAATGCAATTCAACAATCGCATAGGCATTCATCCAAAAAAAAAAAAAAAGGGTCGCTACATTCAATTTTTTTGTGTTTTCAAAGTTTCTGTAGCTTTCTTTGGTAAGCGCGTACAATGCAAATGATATGACTTTAAGACCTTTTTTCCTATTAAAAACTTGACCCTTCTTTTGGGCTTCGCCGCCGTCCGTTAAAAAAGGGCAAGTTACCTGGCAAATTAAACTGCTCTTAAAAACGTTACAACGAGTTGATGGTGTTCTGTTTTATTAGTAATATTCTAGAAAAAGACTAGATACGAGCAAAGAAGTATAAGCACACACGTTTAAATAAAGAAGAGTCAATGAAATTCTGCAAAATTGTTCCCCATTTTCTTATGATTTATTCCCGTATTTTCACCTTTTAGCTCTCTGGGTCAACAAAGTGGAAATGACCAGACAAAAATGGTAAGTGCACCTTATTGTTTTCCTGTTATTCTCGGAAACACTCTCACATTATAGGTGAAATTTCGAAGGTGGAATTTATTACGACGCGCGACGGTCTGCTTTTGAACTTACTATAACCGTGACTTTACTTGAAACTGAATGTTAATATCTTTTAGATAAAGTCTTCATATCACATAACATCACGCCTGTAATCTCCGAAGGGTTAGGCAAAGGTATACCCTCTAGTTTACCCGTATATGGCCAGTTATGTATTTATGTGCCATGTCATAGGGGGCGGAAATATCCTGGATGAGGCTGGCACAAGAACGTGGAGCTTGGCACAAGCAAAGAGGAGCCTGCAGTAGGTGAAGTCGGGCTGTGGATGATGATGATGAGTAGGGCGAGCCTATTGCCATTTACCGGGCACAAGCCAAACTACATGGCTGCTACTGAGAAAAACTGATGGAAAAACCCAATAACACTTCGCCCGTCCTGGGAAACGAACCCAGGACCTCATGTTCAGTAGTCATGCTTGCAACCACTAGATCAACAAAGCAGTTTTTTATCTTCAGTTCGTCACACCGTCTGTTCTTTGCTGTGGATGTGATTTTGTGGGTGTGTTTGGTTTGAATTTCAAAGCAAATTTAATTTAACACTCAATTTAATCAATCCAGGAAGTGAAGATTCTAAATTCACCATCTCACGCTGCGTTCAATATTCTTTGACGTTCATAAAACACCCTGTAAAGTCTTTTATCACACACTCGTCCGATGCAAACGTTACATCAAAAAATATGAGATTTTTATGATATCACAGTTGCTGCATAAAAATGCAAAGCGACGTATGTATTTTAATTTGCTGTTTAAAAAATGCTGGCGACAATTTCTGTAAAATGTATTGTTTTTTTTTTCTTTTTTTAGTCTACTGGAGTGTACTGTCATTTAAAAACGTGCATGTATGTTGTCATTTTGCGATGATATTTTTGTCGATGTTCGTTTGTTTGGAGTAATTTTAACACAGAAGTACGGTAAGTTCTTTTGACAACATTCGCTTTTGTATGGTAAACTTTTAAAAAGGGTTTTATGGAGTGAACTTTGACAGTGATGCGTCGCTGGAAATTAGTGTACAGTGTAGCATCAACTCGAAGAATATGGAGTAATGTACGATAAAATACTGGGTGAAAGGGACACCAAAAAAAATCAGGTGTTCCATACATTTTGACCGTGTAGGTATTGCAGATTTGTAGGAAACAGCTGTTTTTTTTAATAACCGATGAAAAATTTCTGTGTGGGGGGCTCTGAATGATGTACTGAATACGTGGTAACCATTTTCGCGTCGGTATCTATTCCACCCTGTATATTATAACCTTACCTCATGACTGAGTGAGATCATAACTAACAGAACCACAGTACCAAGACAAGTGGGAATTATTTTTAAATCATTTTCAATTTCTTCAACAAGTTTTCTCATGTTGTAAACACGTTTTTCAGGCTACAGTGAATTTTCGATTCCATCACTTAAATCCACTCAGCCAGTCTCAAATATGTAGATTCGCAACCAAAACATAATTAAGCTCCAAAACATTAACAAAAACTGAATAGGTATAATAATTACATTCACAGACAACAATCGTAACATTTAATGAAATTGTCGATGGCCCATTAAAGTATTAAGGGTGGGGAAGCTGGAGAAATTCACTGGGCAAATTGTAAAGCATAGTCGTTATAAAGAATTTATAATGGCTAATTTACCTATTTTAATTCAGCTAAAGCAACAGTAAATTATATGGATGGCCTGTTTGGATTCTTAATTGTTTATTATCTTGCTTAAATGTACCATTGGGGAAGAATTTTGGAGGCCAGTGTATTTTATTGTTTGGAGAAGAAATCCGGATATTAGAGTGTACAGTATACAGAAGAAAACAACTGTTTTCGCACTAAGTGAATGAAACAAAATTTCAAGCATTTTACTACATAGTTGATGCCCTTTTATTGGTTTCCAAACTCCACTGGATTCCAAAATTGACATAATCATAATTATTTATTTTAAAATTTTATGTCTATTTTTACTTTTCTACATAAAATCTGATCATATTTTTCTAGGATGTGAAGATTATACTACAATCGAACAATTTCACGATTGTATCTATAATTTATTATTTAAAGTATTTATTTCCACAAAACGGCACAGCAGTGATAAACATCGAAGAGTCGAGTGCGCATCTTCGACGGAGACACCATGGCTTGTCTGCGTGGAATAGCGCTAGCTCTGTGCCACTCTTAAATCTTCGTACAGCGGTGGCTGCGGGACTGTTCGAAAGAGATACCGCAGCCCTGGAACACAAAGGGCAAAGAAGGAACATGGATGGGTTTTAGTCAGTACAAGTCTGACACTCCCTTCCGCTCCGCCCAGAGCGGGTGGGGTCATTTGATGATTTCACATCCTAAAAAAAAAAAAAAGGGGTAGATCGTGATGCAAGATCAGCTGCAGTAGCCACCGCAACATCCGTAGCCTCCGCCCATTTTGGAAGATTAAATTTCACGATTTCTTTTATGCCATTATCTTTCCACGACACCTTAAGAAAATAAAGGGTCACATTGTTACCTACCTGCTTTCATAATTACTTAAGCAGTAATAACCATTTGCATAAAATTTTACTAGCCATTAACCATCTCATATTACTCAAGGCTAAGGATTATGACACCTCATTATGATATTACAGCTAATTAGTATCTGTTACAATGTCTTCGTTTATGTCGCAGGCAATGTGACTAATTAGAAGAGTATCTAGAATGTTCATGTTTGTATAAAACATGCTTCCTTTGAGATGAAATCAAGAAAGAAAAATAAATAATAATAAAAAAAAACTATTTATACGGGTGTAAATGGACCCTTCACGAAGCCGTCAACCAAGCATTCTGTACATGAAACTAAGTAACTTTACGCAAAAATTATTGCTGAGAAACTTTTTTTTTGGAGGGTGAAAAATCACGTTTTTCGGTAGGATTCAATTTAAGCTCCCAAAACATTGTGCTGATGGGTGCATTGAATAGTACAGTGGTCGTGAAGGTGATTCATGTCAAAATCTTACATTAAAAAAGTATTAAAAAAAAAAAAAAATAGTTGGAACTTTGACGCCTATATCTCCGTAACTAGAAGGTTCGCAGGTATGGTCTAGTACAAAAACATTATCGTAATGACGGGAAAAACAAGTGATTTTCGGCTTCGTTAAGGGTCTTCTTAAACCTATTATGTATGTGTTTCACGGTAACTAAGAATCACCTGGTAAAATTCATATGACTAACGAACAGGTTCATAATCAGAATCATAATCAGCCATAATTATCTCACTGCTTGGACCCAGATATTATCTCTCTTTGAAAGAGTGGAAACATTTTGGCTGATTATCGTAATCCACCACGTGGAGATCCAGTACAGTTTGATGGAAGTCATATATCTTCGGATTTTTTGCTCTAGGACAAGCCGGTTTCTTCGTGATGTTTTCCTTCAGCATCATGAGAGCACTGATGATAACATTGTTCACATAATTATAGACCTAGAGCAAACTAAAAGACCGTATATGCAAAACCACACTGCGCTCCAAAACACAAATTACTGACGTTGCTCAAAAAGCCGCTAGGCTGAAGTGGGACTGGACTGAACCAGATTGCCGCATGCCCAATGAGGTTTGGGCCAAAATAGCCACTTTCTGGAGCCCTGACACAGGCGAGAACTGGAAGTTATGGGGGGAGACCTTTGCCCAGCAGTGAGATGACGCAAGCTAACAGTATCTGGGTTCTGTATGGTGTCCGGACGTAAAGAATAGCACCATCCCATATCTTCCCGTGGGTGTCGTAAGAGGCGACTAAGGGACTTAACAGAGAATGGGCAGCAGCGTTCTCTGTGTTTTATAACAACCATACTGCGATCGCCAACCCGCCTGCCAAGCGTGGCGATTATGGCAAAACCCCCCTTCTTGGGGGAGGCCTATGTCCAGCAGTGGACGTCTTTCGGCTGAAATGATGAACAGTATCAGTATCAATATCAGACCTAGAACTCGAAAACCGCACTTCCACTACTCAAAACTTTCTCTACGTCCTATTTCTGAGTAGCCACATAAAATAAAATAAAAATAAAAAAGCCTTACAACATACTTCTCTTATTTACAGTATTTTATCAAAATACTTAAGTCCCATCCAAGAAGTCATCTTTCTAGTCCATCGATTTTCATGCAGTCTTGCAACTTGACCTGCCCATTTCCACTTAAGTTTGAGTAATAGAGTAGCCTAATATACTTTAGCAAATAACACTCCTTTTTCAACAATATTCCAGTGACATTTACACCGACAGGGTACTCACCAACAGTATCGTATCATGTTATACACCCAGCTATACCCAGCTTGCACTTTACGCCTTTATGGGGCAATTAAACGTGAGCTGAAAATTTAAGTAGCCACTTGAAGCTGTTTTAGATGTACTAAAGTTAGTTTTAAGTAACGGTGAGTTTTAGATTAATGGTTTGGTGTTTGTGTTTAAAAGGTTTAATAATAAAAAGGGGGGAAAGGAACAGTTTTTAAAATGAAAGTGATGTGTCTGTGTATTGAATGTATTTTAAAGAACGTATAATATTATCAGGTCTGCAAATTTGAAGTGAGCTCAAAATTTATATTTTTCAAGCTTCCTTAACATCTCATAGATTTATGTTATGGTCTTGCTTTATCGTCTTTAATTATCCTTTGAAATTTTTAGAAGAATCCATCATTCTTCTTCTTTTTCTTTCTTTATCATATTGTGGTTAGTGCCTAACCTGGTGTCAGAGTATTTATGCCGCTCATAGGCCTCTGACTTGGCTATATGAGACACGACGGCATGTCGAGAAATATCTCTCAGGCATGCTGGTTTCCATACTATGGTTTCAGAGGTGCGTGTCCTACGTTCGAACTTGAGACCTATGACTTGGCAGTCCGACGGTCACACCAATAGGCTATCATTGCTTAAAATAACAGCAATCCATCATTATGCCATGAAAATTATTTAATGCTCATCGTTGACTTTAATTTTTATCCTTACGAGGGACAAAAAATAAAATGAAAGAGAACTAAACAAATAATTTCTCTGACGTTAAAACTAACTTCCACAGGCATCTCTCCTTAGAAATAAATTAAAAAGAGTAATTTTTTTTTAATAAATCGATGCCCCACACTAGGAATTTCTCCTGTATCGTGGGTGCGTTTACAAACATTTAAATTCACATACACAAACAGCCAGACCCGAAAAAAGAGCCAAAAAAAAAGCAAAAAGAGTCTGTTATTAAACCTTCAAACCAAAACACATCCAATACAGCTTATCAACATATAATTAATTAAGCCCTAATCCTATAATCTAACTGCATGCCACAGGTCAGGTGCAATACATCGCTAACACAATGTAAGCCGCGACCGGTGTCAGATTAGCGGTACATATACCAGTAATAGATCTGTCCGCATTCCAAGCGTGCCTTCTCTGGTCATAGGGATGTGAGGTCAGTGATCTGTTACGTATTTGGATATACAAGTAGATGTTATCGGGCTAGTATTTCCCGAAGGAATTATGTCTATATTATAGGATTCAAGCGACACGTTTTGTTTCCTTCGCGTGAGTAGGCTCTCTCTTCTCTCTCTTTTCTTCAACCTTGGCCACCCAATGCTGATTGGAGGTCTCTTTTAAATCTCTCCACTTTTGGCGGTTTTGTGTCGTGGCTATCCAGTGTCTTTCGGCCCTGCTTGGTCGCAAATCGCAACGTGGCGACTCGTGGCTTGCGCAAAACATTTTTTTTTTCTTGTTATTTCTGCGTCTAGCTTGTGGCCAGACGGTTAATAATTCCTCCAACTGGCCGAAAATTTGACAATGGAAAAAATCAATAGTATTTTACTCTTGGGAATCGAATCTCGGAACCATAATTTAAAAATCACAACAGAGTGCAAAGCTTGCCTTTTTTGTATTGTGTCTGTCTATAAACCAGACCAAAGAGGTCTGCTTTCGTATAAAAATACGTGAATCATAAGAAATGATGTAATTACAGCGATCTACTTTTAAAACGCTTAAAACTTCCAAGTTGTTAAGAAACCGCGATCCGAATTCCACATAATTAACAAAAAAGAAAACTTCCAGCCAGTAACAACGCTTGAAACAAAAATTCGAAAAAAGAACTTTGCATGTCTGAAACTTTTCAACACGACGAACAATTTTTTTTTCTAATTCGACGATGCTTCAAAAATTTATATTCTCGAAATAAAAAAGTTACGCGAAAGTATCAAGTGCGTCATACCGTGGAGGTATAACCACGTGGGGTAGAAACACGACATGTTGTAAAATATCTCGCGTTTAAACAGTACATGACTATGCGTAAATACTTGACATCTTGATTCAGATACGAGATAATGCAGCGAGAAAATTTTGTCAAACTGCTCATGTTTTTTTGACAAGGTAACCTTTACATTTTCCGGGTCAATATTACTTCTTATAGTACAGTGAAACATTTACGCGCAACATAAAGAATAACAGCACATGTTGGGTTTTACGTCGTTTTTATACTTAATCGTAAAAGCTTGTTACGTATTTACTGTACCTGAGGTGCTTGTTCTGAAAGCTAGAGATGGTAGAATTTTCGAAATAGGGTAAGTTATTTGAGTGCTGCTAAAAGATTGTTTTCGCAAAGACCCAAAGCCGTTGTGTGAAAAGAAAAAACTAAAAAATAATAATTTGCGAAATTATGTCTACAATTAAAATTGTGTAATTATGTGTTGTCCAATCATAATTTTAATGTAAGTTTTATGGATTTTATACACATTTTCGATTTACATATCAACCAAAATAACAAACTTCTAAATCATTGTTCGTCTTATATTTCACCCCTTTAGGGAGTAAAAGTTCGAAAATGCTTCTAAAGTTCTCACATTCGTAACTTTTACACTCTTGTGTAAAACATATAATACTTCTAGACGAAGTGGTTTACCGTCTTCAGTAAATGAATTAATTTAAGATTTTAATGTTATTACAAGATTCAAGGAACATTAAACATCGTTCTAAACTAAAATCTCATCAATGGACAGTTATAGAATTTCCGGGTTCATCTAGTTTTTCATTCCATCTTTCTTAGAGCAGCACGAACTAAACGAAGTGGAATCATATTTATTTCCCATCAACTGCGCGCTCTCGTACTTTCTTAGACGGACTCGGAAAAATATATTATCATTTAAAAGGAAATGCCTCGTTATTTTTCTATGAGCGTGGCATTTTAATTAGGCGCTTACATGGAGATGCTGTTCTTGTGGCGAATAGATAAAAAAAATGGTGTATGACTCGTACCTGTAAATAAAGGAATAGTAACTGAAAAAACGATTTAAAAAAAATATTTATTATGAATTATTTTGAATCATATTCCACCGGAATATGATTAAAAAAAAAACAAAAAAATACCAAAAAAAATAAATTCACATTCACCCCATCAGTCTGCGGAGGGCTGTCCCTTACACCCTGTTTTTGTTAATATTGATTTTTGGAGGAGCTACATGCTTCGTCGTCTTTAAAGAGCCCTTATGCCAATTTATCTGCAGTCACCTACTTTCTAGCATTAACAATCTTCACACAGTCCATTCATCGTTTCTTTGGTCTTCCTCTGCTCTTATGGACTTTATTTGCATAAATTAGTAAAACCATTAAATAAGACCTTAAAAGAAATAACACTAAATTAAAAAATAACGAATATTGAAATTCGATCTGCGCAAAATGGCTGCTGAAAATCAAAAATATTTATTGACATGAGCTTTTTTTTTATTTTCTTTTTCTATTCTAAATACCCATTAGCTTTTCAACAAGGTTCATAAGGGGCTGTCCAAGATGACTCCTAAAAGTCATCAGTAATGACAATAAATTATATTCCACAACAAAATGAGCATACAGATTGAATTAATGGCCACTTAAGATTATGAATGGCACTTGTATGCACGTTGCGCCGATGTCAGGCGCCGAACAAGACTAATAGGACTATTCATCATTCCTAAGACATGGAGACTGTGTTGGAGATAAGGGGATAGTGTTAGGTTATCAAACAAGATATTCGATATTTGAAATACGAGAATTATTTTTTATCAAACAAGATAGGTAATCGAGATTTGAAATGCGAGAATTACTTTTTATCAAACAAGATATTCGATATTTGAAATGCAAGGATTTTTTTCTTTATGCCATGGAGGTTCAGACGTAGCTTTCAAGTTTCGTACTACCAAGTTCACTGACGGTCGATCACTTTTAAACCTTATTTCTTAGGTCATAAGGGCGAAAAGTGGCAGACCGTTAGTGAACTCGGTGGAATGTTATAGGCCTACTTTTGAAGTAAGCACAAGTGAAATTCATAGACGTTTGGAGTAATATACCTGTGCCTGCGTGCGTGCGTGTGCCTGTGTGTAAATGTTTGTTTTTAAACAAACAATAATTGACGAGTATATCTTAAAATTGCTGTTATCTTTTAGTACGCATTGCAAAACAAGCGCTCTTAATATCTATAACGGTAACACTATTTACTGGTTATCGGAATAAAATACAAACTACTCTGTACTAGTCTCACGACCTTTTCACATGGTCGTAGGCAGAAACTTCGGAACGCCACCTGCTACAATCCGCACATCCATGTATCCACTTCTGTAATAAAATATTAAGGAATAAACTATTATATCTTACGATTACAACATAACAGTACAAACTTTACCGATCACGAAACAGGAAAGCTTTACACTTTGAACACTCAAAACGGTTCAGAATTGTAAATCTAATGGCATAACCCCGATTTCGGTGACAGCTCGATGGCAGAGCTAACGGTGCGGCAAATGAAACGACATAAACCAATATATGGCCCACTTATCGCCATCCTGGTTCCATGAATTCGCACGTCATTTGTTTTCCGACACTCGTACCGGCCTGCGAAATATATCACTGCCATTTTTAAATGTTCCATCAATTTGGCGGGGGATTTAATATTTTTATGTAAATGGCACATTCAAGTGGAGTAAACTAACTAAAATGTATATACATTTTAAATTAAAAAATATTAAACAAATAAACTAATGACAAACTACAAAAGGACATCGAAAAACTCATCTTCAACGCTGTCAGCCAGTAATGTGCCCAAGAGACTGGCGGCGTTACCACTTTGTATGGCAACACCTAGCCTATGGCCAAGGTAAAAGCCAACCCTTGCGACACATTAAAGTTGGAGTATAAATTGTGTTACGTAATTGCTTGATACCATGATTACATAAAGTACCAGCCATGGGTATTGGCAGAAAGATTTGGTGACTTCTTTTCTTTCGACTTTGTTATTTCGCGGAATTTCTTGCCATTCTTCTTTACTCGGCCACGCACGTCAGTTGGGGCAGACATGACAGCCTTCGAAATTAATAGAATAAAAAGCAGAGCATGCAATCAGTAAACAAAGACAAATAGAGTTTTATTTTTATTACACACCAAAAAGGTGCACTTTAGGAGAGGCCCAATGCTAAAATCTTAAGTGCATCTTCTACAGGTAAGCCGAAAAAGTTAACCCTTTACGTGTTCTTAAAATAATACAATCCACTTAGTAATAAAACGAGAGCTGTTCTAAGGGTTAAGAGACGGGTTTGATGCTCAGTTAATTCTCAGCAAACGCTCAAACGCTGAATATTCAGAGGCACTCCGTTACCATGGTAACGGAAGCTGGGACACTTAATCTTGTTACATGTCAAGCATGTCCTAGTTGTGACTTCTCGCTTTTTAAAATGTATTTAAATGGAGACGGTCGTGTGGAATGTGACTGGGTAAAACAGTCATGGTACCAATTGGATGTAATGTTTCGGAAGGAGCTTGTTTAAACTTCAAATTCTTCGTAGAAACTTTTTGGGTGACTTTAACACTTGGTCAACTAAGTACTAACACATTTTTGATGAGTGTGATACGTGACTTAGAAAAGTGTAACACCGAATAACACGTCCCCGTAAGTTTACGAATACGAAACACTTAACAACGAATGCACGCTACCACGAAAGACTTAACGCCGTAGCCATGCGATCTCGAATAACTAAATCTCTAATATTCAATTTTTCGAAACACTTAACAACGAATGAACGCTACCTCGAAAAACTGAACACCGTAGCAATGTGATCTGGAATAACTAAACCTCTAAAAGTCATCGTAAAAAATCTTTATTCATATAACAATCAACTAAATAGAGAAAAAAAAGTAATAATTATGTGACAATCAACCAAATCGAACATTAAAAAAAAACTTTAATAAATTCAGTTATCTACATCTGGTCGGTAAATAGCTCGAATGTTCCAATTACACAAAATAAGGTGGAATCATGGCACCACCGCTGGAACACCCTATTGGGCAGAAAGAAATGGCATTTATATAAGACCATTGAAGAATTAAACAAGGAACAAAAACATACAGAATTAATAGTTGAAAAATTAAATTCACAGTCTCAAGAAACCAAAAGAGCAAATTAGTAATAATGTGTTATAAAATCGTTATTTCTCCAGTTTATGGATTTTATGCTCCACTTTTACGTTTTGTATTTATTCTAAAGTTTTTCATGTTATCTGTTAGAAATATACTTAAGTACAGAGTCTGTATCAATTTCACTGACGGCTACAGAATCATTTTTTTGTTATTTATGTTCCATGTTTTACAGTTCTACAAATAAAAGAAGTCCATCAGGAAGAGCAGACGCTATGTGCCTCGTTTTTAATATTTGACGCAAAATTGTAAAAAACACATTTAAATGTCACTCGCTATAAAATTGGCAGTAAATGACTTAACGCCGGCGACGCCATGTTCCGTTTGCTTCGCGAAGTATAAAATACTGTAAAGACTTGCTCAGACGAGGTACTTTTGTTGATCTTGGTTTGGGCGATCCCGTCCCACCGTCTACCGTGCGCTGTCTGTCGCAGTACTTCCGAGCAACTTTATACAGAGTGTTTGATGCATCGTTTGCCAAATTGACCCCTTGATTTACTGTCTTTTCAGCTCCAATAACTCTATTGATCCCACGAATTCTTTAATTGCAAAATTGTTTAATATTTAATTTGAAAAATCGTAAAATTCAACATTTAAACTGAAAGTTGAGTTTTGAGTTTATTTTAAATTTTGTGATTTTTTATAACTTTAAGTAATAATATAAAAAAGTAATTAAACCAATCGACCTAAATAAGGCGCCTATTTTCATCCGTAATGTTCCGGGAGAACTTTGTCCATTGACAAAACATCTTCGTCTGCGCAGACCTTAACGCGAAGATTTTATTCATATTTTGTTTATGAACGTTTTAAGATTTTTTATTCTGATTAGCTTTGACGGTAAATTCTATTGCTGCTGGAATGTGGCACTTAAGTGATAATGGTTTCTGTTTTTCTTTATCGTCTTTGGAATGAGGAATGAGATTGGAATTGACCATGACTCTTGTAATAATATTATTCTCTTTGATACGTAGGTGACGATTCTGAAGTAATGCCTTATGTTTGGTATCATTTTTATACTAAAGGATACCTAAATGAATGCCAGTATATTATGACACAGTTATAATTTCAACTCTGTTCGCTCAGCTAAGAGTTCAACTTAAACCGTGCATTTTTATAGTGTTAGTGAAAACGGATATTTAAATATTGTAAATCCAAGACTTTGACGAATATTTTTGATAATTTATGTTCAACGGAATTTTAACTATTGGGCATTAAGATAATTCTCACACTACACTCATCCGCGCAGTCCGGCGGTGAAGCAGATCTCACATCGCGCGTCGCATGAAATGTCGCTTGTATGAAATCCATTGATCAGACATCAAAAGATTTAATAAAGGCCAATACAAAGACGTACACCACCCGACCGTCGGCGCTCACCGCCTCTCCGCGCGGCGCACTGCCCATACATCCGCTACTCCGCCTTCGCCCGACCACGTGACGAACAGTGTCGTGTAAAAATCGCCTAAGAGATGCCATAAACTTGTCAAGGTCAACACACTTCATCATCAGGTATTTCATAAAGTTTAACTAACAGCGAACCTCTGTTAACGTCATGAAGATGTCAAGAACCTGTCAAATCCAGAATATTCTATTATAGTTGTACCTGTCTATTTTGCGACACGTAGGTAAACATGGCGACACATTCAACTATACATTTCCAGTATAACATGGCTTCGCTTTCTAGAGATTTCCTGTACATTGAGAGATCTGCTGAAACTGGTTTTTTACAGCTTGATTGGTCGTCGTGTGTACGTACACGTGTAGGCGTGTTAATCTTAGGCCTTACGAGATAACTACTCGTCTTACATACAAACAATTGCAAAGTAATTCCCTTGCCTTTCAGACGAAATCATTTCCCAATACACTGGGGTCCTAATCAGGTGTGGTACTTAGTGGTCCAAAATGAATTGCGTCTTGGGGCCAAACCTTGGGCAAAAGGCCTCAAGGCCGTTATAATACAACATTAAGTCCTTACAGGTGCACATAATATCCCAAAGGGTGAACACTGAAAGGGATGGCGCCAAGGGAACAGCTGGATGTGTCTGGTTAAATTTCAATTTATTTGCTTGTTTTGTATTGTACTCGTATAATAGGGGGTGAGGATTTGAGATAAGAACTTGGGGTGGATAATGAAATTATAGGAAACTAGATTTGCCCGCGGCTTCGCTCGCGTCAATTTAGAGTTTGAAAATTAAACTCTTAACACACTACTTAAGTTTTTATGACAATATAATTCAATCATGATTCGAAAGACACGGCGCCATCTATTATCATAAGAACATTATTATTGTTTTCTTCGGGATGAAAGGTACCCTATGTCCGTTTCTGTACACCTGACAACGTTTATGCAAAATTTCAGAATGGTCGGTTCAGTGGTCTGGCATGAAAAGGTAACAAACAAACACACTTACTTTCGCATTTATAGTATTAGTTAGGAATTAAGGATCATTGGACAAAAATATAGGGGTTAAAATATCTAAGTCTATTCGTTTTTCTTCTTGTCGTATCGATGTTACTTCCATATTAAACAGTTTTCGCCCAGTAGGTGGCCACCTTTATTGCAGCGGCAGAGGCGCTATTCAGGGCGTCAAGAGTGCAGGTAAACAGACACCTGGGACACTCCAGTAGGTGGAGTATAGTTTGATCCGAAACGCCGCACTCGCACTAGGTATTGGAGGAAAAAATAATACCCCATTTTGCCAGATTGTGTTTGCAGCAGCCTACTTGGGTACGCAATCGATTCAGACCTTTCCAAATAGGCCAATCTTGGGGTTTCAAGAAGTCCTGTGATGGACACCTTTCTTGTCATAGCTTTCTTCGTACTTTTTGTTGCCTGTCTTGGATTGCCTAAGTGGAGCGTAGGAAGCTTTTGCGGATTTTTTTTAGTCTATTTGTAAGAAGTTATTTATGAGGGTGGGGAAAACTAAAGACACGATGGATGGAATGTGTGAAAGATGCCATGGCTAGTAGTAAAGTAATAGAAGAATATGCAAGGATATGTCTTCATACTGAGCCTACCCTCGGTAAATTGGCACGACGGCAGGAGAATTTATTTATTTTATTTGGCTTTTCAACAATGAGTAGGTACAGTATTACATAAAATATAGTAAAACATTAAAAACTTAAGTCTAAGTGCCCCATTACGTAAAGAAGAGCACTACATGCACTATTTTGTGCGCCTAAATAGCCAATTAAATAATAAAAAAATAATTATTAAAAATACAAATAAAAAAATGAAAACAACAGCAGTATCGATAATATTAGGTAAGTTAAGGTAAGTGATACAGAATTAAAAAATATTCATTTTATTTTATTATTATTGTTGTTTAATTTATTTGATGATTATACCAACTTGAAGAACTAAAAGTTGTACATAAGTTGGTACAACTTTTAGTTCTTCAAGTTGGTATAATCATCAAATAAATTAAACAACAATAATAATAAAATAAAATGAATATTTTTCCATCAGGTAAAGAAAGGTTTTATTTAGTTTCTGCACCCAAAAGGTGACTACGGAACTTCATAGCATACACCGTTTAACTGTCTGTAAGTAACAGGATGTGTTAATTGAATATTTTTATTATTAAATGAAAATTGAGGGTTGTTTTTATCGTAGCTTATTTCATTTTTGTAATGGCAACATAACATCCCAAATACATATTGGCTACCGACCCTTTTCCCTTTCATCTCGAACATCAAAAAACATCATCAGCCATGTAAATTAAAATCGCTTTGCAAAAAAAAGAGTAAATTAAAATGTATATTTTAATATGTTGGACGATAACGCGCGCGTTTGCGTTTGTCCTAACCAAACTTTAATTTGTCCCCAACCATTCCAGATCTGCCTTTGTAATAAGGTGAGTCGGGGATTTTTAAATGTGGATAAGGCCTTGATGATAATTATGGGAGGAGCTCGTGGCTAAATAATAACATCCACTTGGGGCGATCTTCAGGTTAAGCCACGCTTGTCTAGGTTGGTCCATAAATGGGTGACCGAGTTTCTTCCGTGCCTCGGAGAGTGCTTTAAGCCATGCTGTTCCGGCTGTCATTTGTAGACCTTTGACGATCGTTACGGGTAGTCAGTGGCCCGAAAGTGTGACAACCAGTCTTACCAAGGGTATCGAATTACCTAGTACTGTCTGGGTTGTGGAGGTCAGATAGGCAGTCGCTCTATTTAAAATGCTGTTATTGAGCTGCATCTGGTTAGACTGAAAACCGACCCCAACGTAGTTGGGAAAACGTTAGGCAGATGATGAGGTACTTGATGATATTGCTCAAGATTCCATTTAAATATTTTTTTTGCCAAGCATTCATTTTAGGATCCAGAGAAAAGGAATGTGTAGGCTAAATATGCTATTCACTTAATATGCTAAATATAAAATGTCGCAGTGGGGACAAACTTCTATTTAGTCTTACTAATTATTTTCCCAATGGCCTTGACTATTTATTTAAAGAAAAATAATGACAGCGTAAGTAGCACCTAGGTATTATGTTTAGAATTTATTTAAACGGTTATTAAGTGACCTTTTAACTCTGCCATTATTATCCTTATATTCTCCAGGTTACAACGACTACAAACACATACATGTTATAGAAATTTTTCTTGCAAGCATTTTCATAAAATTATAAGGTTCAACTATCAAAAATTATATGAAATGAAATTAAAACTTTCAAGGGTCTTAACAAAAAAATCTTCTTACAACCCTCTTGCCTAAAACTTTTAAAAAGGTTTCTACATCACGCTCTTGACCACAGAACAAGAACCTGTGGTTTTCGACCACTTATACTTACTTAATTTTTTTTTTTTCTCTTATTTCTCTTTGTTTATAAGAGTGTCCATTGAGTTTCCCACCCATTCTTCTTCATACACATCTTTGCTTTAGAATGGGCAACTACAGTACTTTCACAAGTTAATATACAACATTATTTTTAGTATATGCCAAACCTGAATATAGTTTGTTCACAATAAGTAACTGAATCGTTCCAACAATTTTTAAACCATATTAAAGGTTGTCAAAAAAATATTTAAAAAAGTTTAAGTTGGACACCGAGCGACACTAAGTACCTATCGCAATCATTTAGGTACCTAATGCCAAATTATTATTTTCAATGAGCTCAAGACGACGCTGGAGGCGCTCGCGCGGCGGCGCGTGGTGCCCACGTTTTCGTGCGGACAACGAGGTAACAGAACAAGCTTATAACCTTGTGATTTTTCATGATACAGTTCTGAAATTTTGTACATAGATTCTTTACATAAAAATACTAGACATGTGTTTCAGGTTTCGCATATACTAAAACTAATGTTGTATAGCTTCATCTTTTTGTATTGATACTAAAAAAGTGTCTTTCGTGGTCTAAATAAAATAAATGTTTAGTGTTTCAGTACTTTTTATTCTTATCCAGTATCTATTAATCCTTGCACAGCAGGACCAGACATCCCATTTGCCCTAAGCTCTGTTATTTCAAGCAAACAGGAGTTGTCATGTGAAGTTATTTACGTTCAACTCTATTAAAAGCGTATTGTTTTGATTTAACATTTTATTTAAGGTAACTACTTTTGTAATTGTTTTAGCTTCATTTCTCTGACGCAGAAGTTAAAGAAAAGTTTTTTTTAATCTTGATTGTAATCACTACAAAGTCGCTTCCCGCTGTCTGTCTGTCCCTATGTATGCTTAGATCTTTAAAACTACGCAACGGATTTTGATGCGTTTTTTTTAATAGATAGAGTGATTCAAGAGGAAGGTTTATATGTATATTGCATATAAACCTTCCTTTGCACGGGTCGCTAGTTCATAATAAAAGTCTGTTGTCAATTTGAACTGATTGGTTATACTGGTATTTATGCATTCATCACACTCAACTTCCAAAACATAGATCAGAATTGACAAGAAATTCCATAGACTCTCTTTGAAATCAATCTGCTTCTAGAGCTAAACATAATAAACATATTATTATTACACCCTATATATCGCCAAAATATAGGTAATAGGAAGCACCCTTCATCCTATATTTTGTCGAAATAACAGTAGATTGAAGTATATCGAAAGTCGAATACTGCTGTGTCACTAAACTTTCGTATACTGTCGAAGTATATTGCCTCTAACTGGGCAAAAGAGGCAGGCACAAGAGAGTTAAATGAGCCACCAGTAGCACAGTATTTCACACTGGAGTGTGAATGTCATCCCAAAGTCTAAATGACTCGTATTGATTTCCACTTGCCTTACAAGTGTAGACGAGAGTGTCACAAGTGTTGACTTCATTTAGATTATGAATATTTTAACCGACTTCTAAAAACGGGGGAGGTTACACCGACTTCTACATGATTACTGGTCTGATTTAAGTGATTCTTTTTTGTTTGGTACAGAAAGCTACTTGCATGGTGGTCCCATATACATTTTATTAACTTTACTACTTTATGAGATATCTTACTTCTTACTAATATTATAAATGCGAAAGTCTGTGAGAATGGATGTTTGTTACTCTTTCGATTAATTTAATACCTGGATTAACATATAGGATAAGTATACTGAGTATACTTTTTATCCCGTGGGACAGTCCTCTATGATATGCATTTTTTCTTGCTTCATCTATGATGATGTGCTAATCTTCTAGTTATAGAGTAAAATTGATATTTGACAAGGATTTGTGTGAGATACCACACAACTAAAAGGGTAAAAAAAAACTTTTTTTTAACGTTAATGTTTTTTTATATTATTATCCAATTCAAGGGGAATCGTACATACTACTTTTTAGTAACTAGTTTGTGGAGATCAGATAGGCAGTTGCTCCATGTAAAATACTGGTATTCGGCTGTATCCGGCTAGACTGGAAGTTCAGCTAGACAAATGATGATGTTAATAGCATACTATAAAATAGCGATGCTAACCTACCTATAGTTATATCAACCACTATCTCCCACACCTTTGACGGTACACATTAGGCCCACCTTACCCCATGCCAACATTAACGCCAAACAAGATGATATATTGCCCACTAATCCGCATTTTGACCTCGTTCCTGTAATGACGCCACTTGTACGACCGATATCTGAAAGTTATTGATATTGTTGCGTAGCTTATTACTTAGGTCCTTGAAGACTTTCGTCACGACTATATTGTTGCTAAGAGGGATTGAACTACGTGATATTCTATCAGCAAAAACTTTGATGGCAAAGTCAACAAAAAATAATGCTAACTTTATATTACGTAGTAAAGTTTAATATAAGTAGTGATATTTTCATCCGAGCATCGTCGCGTCAGGGGAGCTAAGAACTTTCTTGACCAAGACACCTTTCAAACAAAAAAATAAACTGAATCAACATCCACGAACGCACGTTAAAATAGTGTTGAAAGTCGCCTCTTTTCCTAAGTAAATTCTCCAATTAATCGCAGGACCAAAGAGCTAAAACCGTGCTGCTATCTAATGCATTGACGAAAGTGTTTAATTGATCTCGTTGCTATCCGAAACAGATTTTCGTTGTTAATAATTTTACCAGAGTTCAAATGGATTTGCTCAAATAGTTTCAGATACAATGTTTTTCTAGGACGTCCTTTCAGGCGTTTCCACATCAGCCTCGTAAATACTTTTTGTTAGTAAGTAAACCTAGTAAAAAAATATCCATCAAAACCAAAATAACAACAGTGAACACGATACGCTGTAACCAAAATCAGGAATTAGGGACACATCTGAAACAGAATGATAATTAACTTGAAATGATGTCATTGGCATGCCATTATCAGATTCCCTTAGGATCACTAACGTTACCGAGACCATCAATACATAAATGGCTTACTCAACGTGTTACGAGCCAATTATATTCAAGCTTCGATGCTCAATTATTGGTGAGCAGTAATCTATACAGGGTGGAAGGGACAACGACGCCCGCCGCCTAAACCCCCTTATATCGAAATTTTTCATCGGTAAAATAACAAAAAAAAACAGCTGTTACATACATTTTGACCGTGTAGGTATTGCAATTTTGTAGGAAACAGCTGATTTTTTAAAATCCCATGTCATAAGTCATAAGTCATTTATTTCAGAACAACATACATTGTATAGAAATTTAGTAAAAATAAAATGTAAAATAAAAAGTACCATTAAAACATTACAATCGAAAAACATGTCAAAGATGGTATAACAAATTCAAAACAGTAATAAACCACGTTCAATTTAAAATAATTAATAATATGTCATCTAATTTCTGTGAGTAATAGTAATAAAAAAAAAAAAAAAAATGGAATGTCAAAACAAGTCGAAAATTTTTCATCTGTTCAGAATGATGTACTTAGGTACTGAGAATGTGGTAACCGTTTTCACGTCGGTGTCTCTTCCACCCTGTATTATAAAGTTAAGTAAACACCTAAATAAAACAAATACCTAAGGGCAACAATTCTGTTGAAAATAAATAAAAACGACGATAAGAGCATAAATCTAAGCTATCGTTAAATCTAAGATTAGTTTGTTGAGAAAGTGAAAAGAAAAAAACAAATGAATTCACCAAACCAAAACGACGCGACTCAATTTTCTTTTTTTAATTCTAATTTGTCGGACTTTTCGTTTGTAATCCATGAATATAACGCTTTTTTGTCCATCTTGAGTCGACTCCGCGTCTATTAGTATAGCTTGTAAGCTAAACAAGCATGGTGGTTGATTCTACTCTGTATCATGTCGAAGGTGGAACAACCACATACTAGTATTGTAACTACATATTTCTCATTACCTACTCCGACGAATCACAAAAATACATCCCACTCACGCCCCTTAATTGGCAATATCCTGAAGAAACTCAATAAAGATGGCAGCCAAAATATTTCCACTATTCGCAATCCTATCGGTGCCATCAGCTGAACTGCTAACATTGTTTGTGTGGTTATTAAATTCCCCAGATAGTTTGTGATGTTTAGATAATATTGTAACTAGAATAATATTATTTTATGTACACGGGATAAATATAGGTGAATTCTATTGAATATGAAATAGGTTTATTAGGCGTAGGTATTTATTGGACTACAGTGCAAGGGCGACTTTATTTATTTATTTATACTTCATCTGTTACACTCAGTTTACATTTATTTTATTTGACATCGGTATCTCAAGATTGTCTTGCTTTAAAGCATAGGCCTCCCCTAGAGGTTTTCACTGTATTCAGTTATGTGCCTCATCCTAAAAGTACCCACTGATCTTAGGGCAACTTTCTAATGTGCTACTGATGAGCATGGAGACCTGGGCTCGATTTCGTGGTCGGGCAGTGTGTTTCGGTTTACTCAACAGATTTTTTTTTTATTTTTTTATTTAAAGTTTCCCCTCTGGGATTTAAACATAGCTGGTAAAATGCCTAACTAGCCCTTCAGGGAAATACAGGCATGATTTTATGAAAACCTCTTACAAATAGAGAGAAAAACTTTGCCTTAAAAGGAAGTATATTCAAAATTAACCTATCAAACGTTCAAAAAGCCAAACACGAATAACGCTTTCAATTTGACATGAAACATTTTTGATCCAACCACTTAAGTTCATAGATGCTTGAAAATACAAGCGTGTACAGAAAAGAGCGTTGCGAGTGATCGGTATAACGTGCCGGAGAAGTGCCATCGCCGCGTCGCGCCAATCCATAGGTGCCAGTTTCACGGAATCAAATCCCGGGATTTTTTTGGGAACAAACGAACTACCGTGTGCAGCTCTACAAACAGCGATTGGAATATTTTTATTTTAATGCAAATGAGACATGGTTGAGTAAAAATCATCACACACTCTGGCCTGGGGTCGACTGGTGCGATACCGAGCATCAGACAAGACAGTAAGGTTTAAAAGTAGAAAGCGCAAATCTTTGCCCAGCAGTCGTATACGACTTTAGAATTATGCTTCATCTACTTCTAAGCGCGTCGAAGGCAATCTAAATTGTGTCGGCCCAGAACTGAGCCGGTAGAGTTTAGCACCTTCAGTAGCGTCCATCAGTTCCTGTAATGAAAAAACAACAGGACACGCAGGATACTATATTAAGTGCTCCATCGTTTGTAGAACAGCACCACATTTACACTCCAAGGCAGTGTCATTACGGAATCTCCACCTTAGCAGGTTTTCCTTGCTGCGGCCAATTTGGGTCCGAAGTCTTTTTAAAGACTTCCAGGTCAGCCATCGCAACTCATGTCCAGGTGAGAGATTTTCAGTAGATGGAAAGAATGGGTTTGGCAAGGAAGAACACGCCACAGCTTTAGTTACCGCTTAATATTACTTGATCACGTTACCAACTCAATGACCTTACGGGTTAGATACATCTGAATCAAGTCATTGCAAATTGATTTGAGGGACAAACAAGTAGAAAAAGGGTTAAAAGTCGGCCACAGAAATCGATATTAAACCACTTGATGTAAATAATATAAAAGAGAAATGAAGTTAGATGAGTCGTCAATACGGTCGACAATGAATAAAGAGAGGAGAAAGAGCCTCACGTCCCAGCCGCCGCGGGAGACGCCCTGGGCGTCGGGGGTCAAATGGTGGCCCCCGGCCACCGTAAGCGCGAGCCTGTGGACGGCGAGTTATGGGCTAGCTCGCCGTCCGGCCTTCATATGACGACAGGCCGTCGGCGTCGACGGCGCGTTCGTGTTCCACGCGCGCCTCAAAGAGATGTCAGCAACCACATAGGGGTCCGCACGGGCCGATGCCTGCCAGGGCTGCGGGACTGTACGAAAGAGATACCGCGGCCTTGGAACACAAAGGGCAAAGAAGGAGCATGGATGGGTTTTAGTCAGTACAAGTCTGACACTCCCTTCCCCACTCCGCCCAGAGTGGGGAGGGAGGTCATTTAAAAAAGGGTGGTGTCATTAATCTCCACCTTAGCAGGTTTTCCTTGCTGCGGCCAATTTGGGTCCGAAGTCTTTTTAAAGACTTCCAGATCAGCTATGACAGGTGGGAGATTTTCAGTAGGTGGAATGAATGGGTTTGGTAAGGATCCACTACTTCGCCACAGCTTCAGTTACCGCTTAGTATTACGATCACGTTACCAACTCAATGACCTTACGGGTTAGATACATCTGAATCAAGTCATGGCAAATTGATTTGATCCAAAAACAAGTAGAAAGAGAGTACAAAGTCGGCCACCGAAATCGATATTAAACCAATAGATGTAAATAATACGAAGGAGAAATGAAGTTAGATGAGTCAATACGGTCGACAACGAATTTGAAAAAGATCGTACCGATAAAATTTGATCTTACTTAGAAACGACTGTATCCAGTGATAAAATAAATTGTTGTATCTTGGGTATTGGGAGACTTGTAATTTCCTTAAATATGGAACTCCGTACCCACTATTCTAGATAATAGTATCTATAAAAACAAAGAAATGGATACTTAAATACTTGTAACAGCGCATACGGCTTATTGAACTGGCTTTTAATACAAACTCAGTGGTTTTGTGTATTATAAGTAGGTAAAAGTCCCAGAGACGTGACGTTATCTGTTTTTTTTTTTATATTCGAATGGGAATTCATCAAATGACCCCCGCTCTGGGCGGAGCGGAAGGGAGTGTAAGACTTCTACTGGCTAAAACCCATCCGTGTTCCTTCTTTGCCCTTTGTGTTCCAGGGCCGCGGTATCTCTTTCGAACAATCCCGCAGCCCTGGCAGGCATCGGCACTTGCGTACCCCTACATTGTTGCTGACATCTCTGTGAGGAGCGCGTGGAACACGAACGCGCCGTCGAAACGGCCTGTCGTCATAAGAAGGCCGGACGGCGAGTTAGCCCATTACTCGCCGTACACAGGCCCGCGCCTACGGGGTGGCCGGGAGCCACCACGTGACCCCCGATGCCCGTGGCGTCTCCCGCGGTGGCTGGGACGTGTTGATGTAATCTCTTCATGTAGATAAAATAAGTAGTCATCCCGCATTCAAATCCTAAGTAATGTTATAAATGTGAAAGTGAGTTTTTTTTGTCTGTCTCATCTTCAACACATTCGGCGTACGCAGAACGCTGATCAGATATCGATGAAATTCTGCACACATTATGTATAATAATATGACCGGGGTCAGTGCACAGGTTATTTTTTACCGACCACCACGTAGGCCGTCAAATTACAGGGGTCGACTTGATTCATTAGCAATGCCTCTGGTATAAAGACTTTCATTGGCAGTAATGACCTCTTACTAACAGGTAGGCTACATGGCTCCCTTCCCATAAAATAAACTATTTTTTGAGCTAAAAAACATTTCTAACCGCGTTTCTCATAGCCCTGTTTATGTCTCGGCGTCACCTGCCACGCTCGACACCTAGATACCTATCGGTAAAGAAGAACGTATTGTTTTTGCTCCGTATAGATTTCTGGATATATATTTTTTTGGATTTTATTTCGCTGTCGATTGGATTGGTTCCCATTCTTTTGTTTTGCTCTTTGTTGATTCATGTTTTCTGCAGCATTGTTTACGTGCGACGAAATTTTGTTTTTGTTGACAGTGCACTGTGCTTTAGAACTGGCTGTTTTATTTAGACAAGAATTAACTTAGCTAGCGAAACCCCACAGACATGGTATTTATCTATGTCAATACATTGTTAAAACAAAATACGTTTCACAAAGACAAGGCAAATTTCCCCGCAGTGGGTACATAGTGGACTGTTTATTTCAATGCTTTATGTGTTTAGAGGAGGAGTTAGTAGGTAAATAACAATTTGTGAAGTTTTACACCAAACAATTTAGTTTAATTTTAACTAATAGGACACAAAATGGTCGTTACAAAAAAAAAAATCATCAAATAATTATTTTTTCCAGTAACCAACGGCGCCGGTAGGTATTTAAATGTTGCCTTGTGTTGTGTTCTAGTGATAGCTACATCATTCAATTTACTAACTTATCTTGATTAAACGAGTCTCCAGAGAAATTCTTCTTTGCTCATTCATCTTTTTAAAAGAGCTACTATCAAGGATCATATTCCATAACCCATATTATTTCTTATTTCATCCATACAGGTTACAACACCTTACATTCGGTACTTGGGTTTCACCCCAGAAGCCTGCGTTACGTATTTGCTTTCAGCGGAAGATAATTCGATTTCGGCAAGGCAAAAAGTGCCATAAATTAACGGTAAAAGGTTTCAGATACCTTATGGGAAATGTTGAGGCAAGAATCATTTTTTTGGAACATCGTTGTGCGAATAAGAATTAAGGAAAAAAAACATGGAATACCTATCCAATTGTATTCACAGCGATGTGAACACTTCAATTCCCAATTTTCTAATTATAAGTAATATAATTCTTCCTCGCTGCTCGTACTACTTTTATACTTCGTTGCTGGAGTAGTCGAAAGTACGACTGCTGAGCATGAGGTCCTGGGTGCGATTCTTTGGTTGGGTTGATATTGAGTTTATCCATCAGAAATTTATCAGTAGCAGCCACGGAGTCTGGATTTGTGTTTGTTTGGTGGCAATAAGCTCGCCCCCTATTACATGGGACTTAAAATTAAACTGATGAAAGTGGGTGTGCTGTTAGGTGTACCCCTGCCAAACCATTCGGGGATTGCAGGCGTTAATACTATAATTTTTATGATACATAACATAGAAGGAAATTAAAAAATATCGATTTTGTGAAATTTAATTTAATAAAAAAGAAAATGTAGGAAGATAAATTCTAATAACACGAGTAACAAAACAAGCAAGGATAAACACCCATAATTTACAGTGTTACATTTTAGGAAACCATAACAGCACCAAAAAGCCTCTACATTCCAAAACCGCAACACGAAATCGATGGAACGTAGCACCACAAGTTACGAGGACCAATGCAGAAGGTTCACTGAATTTTAACTCTATAGAAATCTTAATCGAGAATATTACCACCTCCGAGCTCTTCTTGCAGATGGTGTAGAAGATAATGTAAATAAAGATAGAACAATTGTGTGATGAAAGGGTCCATTCGGAGTTTAGACAATGGGAATTCTGTTACCACAGAGCAGCTATTTCATACAAAACCTGTGAAGGCCACTTATATCCAGTCCAGTCCTATACGTCATCGTTCTCCTGCCCTTATCCCAATTTATAAATTGAATTAATATGTCTTCTTCTTCCATACTTGTCATCTAGCTCTTTTCATTTCATCAGACACCTCCTTTCTTGCCACACACACTATTCCCAGTCGTGCATTTTGCTTATCATCAGAAAAAATTGAGTCAAGTGAAGACAGGTTCATTCGGCTTTGGGCCCTGCATTCTGATAGCACTATCTTAACATCCAATTAAACTCATCATCATCATCATCTGTCTAGCCTTTTCCAACCATGTTGGGGTCAACTTCCAGTCTTACTGGATGCAGCTGAATACCACTATTTTACATGGAGCGACTGCCTATTTGACAACCCAGTTACTACTGGGTAATAGGATAACCCCTTGGTAAGACTGGTTGTCAGATTTTCAGGTCACTGTCATCGTCACGTTTTTTTTATTTTGGACCTTCTCCTTTTCATATATCATGGAACCCTATCGGCCGTCGAAAGCGCTTTCGAGACCTAATGGGCGCTTTTTCCACTTTACCTGCGTTATTTAGCGCGTCCACCCGGAAAACAGATATAAATGAGACACTTTGCGAAATGTTCCAGCTCAGGGTTCACAGGTTTCAGCAGTATTCTAACTGATAGACGGAATTGTGGTATTTATTGACCTGGGTCAAATGAATCTATTTTCTTTCTTTCTTTGTGGGTTTGATATTAAAAATATTTTAAATGAAAGCATCACACCTGTATTTCCCTGAAGGGTTAGGCAGAGGTGCAGTACACCCACATTTATGTTTAAGTTCCATGTGACGAGTCTGTTGCCATCAACCGTGCACAAATCTAAACTCCAGGTTACTGCTGAGAAAATCGTAATGGAAAAATCAAATCACTTTTTGTCGACCTGGGCATCGAACCCAGGACTCAGAGGTAGTGCTTGCGACCTCTAGACCAACAAAACCATTTTATTGCACTTAAACTTACCTAAGATTCCAAATGGTTGTTTCATATGTGGAGCAGCCAGTAATAAACTGTCCGGTTCAAAATAATCAAATTACAACTTCAAATACCCATAACTTAAAGTTACTCTCCAACAAGTCAAGTCCAACTTTACTTATTTACTTTTTACACAATTCTCCCTTCGGAAGCACTTTCGAATCGTCAGAAGCTACGTTAGAATGTTGATTCTACTCGAGAACCAACAAGTAACTGAGACTTAGTATCTGCTATGAGTAACTAAGTCTTTACTCTGAGAAGAAAAGCCAGTTTAATGTTGGCATAGGATACTAAACAAATAATTTCAGTCATCGAAGTTTAAAATTTATTAGTCTTGAAATTGAATCTAAACGTTCTTCATACTCATTGTAATAATGCTGTGGCATATTCTAGAATTAGATGGACGACATAATGGATGTAAAAGTACCCTTAACGAAGACGAAAGGCACTGGTTTTCCTCGTCATTTCGATATTTTTTTTGTTCTAGACCATATCTAGGAACCTTCCAGTTACGGAGATATTGAGGGTCAAAGTTACAACTTTTTTTTTAAATACAAGTTTTAAATGTTTTATCTTTACTTCAAATACCTCCACGACCCCCGTACTATTCAATGCATCCATCAGCGCAATGTTTTTAGTGTGTTACATTGAGTCCTACCATATAACGTGATTTTTCAACAAAAAAAAGGTCGTTTCTAAGCAATAATTTTTACGTAGAGTTGCTTAGTTTGATGTACAGAATGCTTGGTTGACGGTTACGTGAAGGGTCCGTTTATACCTTGTATTTTGGCATCTCCCAACTACGTAGTGAATATATAGCTAAGCACACTAACATAAGCCTGGGGTTTCCCATACAAACAAACGCGGTTCGGCCCATCTGTAGTGTACCGTGGTTCATAGATAACTACAACGTGTACAAATTTGTCGATGTGGTCTACCTTTAGTCCCTATTTACTCTATTGACCACTGAAAGCCAGTACTGTGCTGTGGGCCTCCCATAGCACAGCATCATACTGAGAAATCTGCTTGTAGCAGTCACGACGTGCAAGCTGTCAACTTTTTTTGTTCCGTCCTGTTGTATTTACAAATATTTGATATGCGTTGTATATTTATTGTGTATTTTGTTTTTGTAATTTTGTTTTTGGTATGCACGTCTTGACCCTGCGAGAAATAAATATTTTTTCTTTCTTTCTTTGTATACAGACAGACCTGTCTCCCAGCAATGGTCACAACACTGTAGCCCGATTTGACGATATGTTGAAGTTGAAAGTGACAGTAGCTTCTACCTAAACTATTCCAACTACCACAGCTCCGAAGTCTGGTTGGAATGAATAACTATTCTGTGAACTCACATTTATGATGATAGCCTCCACTCTCGTCAATAACTTCATCAAAAGTCTGAAAAACGTACCGCGGTGCTTAAAACTTCGCCCGGACTTCAACAGTAAAGGAACCAAACTCACTTTTTGGTACCTTCTGAAATCTACTAGAACTTTGGTATCATGCTCAATTTTAACGAGTACCTTTATATTTAATCGATATTTCAGATTTCTTTCAACCCGATTATGCTCACGGTTAATCTCTTTTAGAATTTAATAATAGACTTAGTATATTTAACATGCATAATAAGTAATATGCCCTCGCCGTAGGACTTGGTAGCGTAATGAGGGTGTACTTTAGGTACAGTACTGCCTAACCCTTCGGAGAATTACAGACGTGATGTTATGTTACGTATAATTAATACTTAATCCATTTTTTTTAATAATTATGTATTTATTTATTTAAAGACAACAACAAAGCATACACCCAAAATACATGATAAATACTCATATTATTTTTAAATTTTATAGTGTAGCCTTAAGTAAAGGCTGCCACGGCATGCATAAAACATAGGAGTAGGAAATGCAGTTACAAAACAGATTTACTTATTTAGGTACATAAGTACAGTTAATTGTTACATAAATCCGACATACAAATACAAATGAAAACTTACTAATTAATGCTAGATTGGTTCGACTAATTCAATCAATTTTGCCAATCAACAAGAATGACATTTTTTATTTATGATCATGACCACGTGTTTCTACCGCATAGTTTAATCTATTTTTGGTCTGAGTGACCTGACCTTTTTGCAGTTGCAAGTCTAAATAATCGAACTAAGACTGCGTACTTAAAGTTATAAGTACGTGGTGTATCTCCACTACTCCTACCGCCTTCTATAATCGAATAAGTTATTTGAATATCTCAACGCAAATAATGTCGTAGGCCCAAGCAACAATAATAAAACGTATAGGTATCTAGAAAATATTGGCTGAAATAATAAATGTTATCGTCATGTGAGAATTCAATTTGGTATGAATTTAGACGAGAAAGCTCGTTTTTTGTTGGCGCAAATTGAAAATATGAATATTCTTCTTTGAAATGAAGGATAAATTGAAATATTAATATGAATGGTCTCTTTTGGTGTAAATAAAATTGAAAAAGGATCTTGTGTATAGCATTAACACCATCTAAATGGATTTCAGATAAGTACTTTAAATAATATAAAAGTCTTTAACGTAGGTACATTATTGATAAAATGATGACGGTTTATATAATATCAAAGAAAATTATTCTGTTATTTCAATCTCTCTTCATTCTTTACTCTATTATTAATATTAATTAACGAATTACTAACTTTTGAATGGAATTCAAAAGTTAGTAATTCGTCGTTACGTCATCATCTTCCTGCGAAAAAACATGTTGCGACGAACCCAAATAACATGGGGCAAGGGCCCCGTGTTATTTGGGGTCGTCGCAACATGTTTTTTAGCTTCCAATCTCCCTTGTATTATAATAAAGTTCATAAATCAGTCATGTGATGAAGAGCCACTTTTTTAGACCACAACTATCGTTTCCTTCTAAGAGTGAGTTACTGAAAAATCCTGATTCACTTTGTCCGAACCGGGAATTGAATCCAGGACTTCAATCTGTGCAACTGTCGTGCTTGCGACCACTAGACCGATGAGGAACCATTTACTGTTACTGTTAGCCTGTATCATCCCACTGCTGGGCCTCTCCCCATGACTTTCTAATTCTTCGATTCAGGGTCAATGTGCCTCACTGGTCGTTGGTTTTGTCCAGCTCGTCCCGCCATCTCCTGCGAGGTCTACCGCGTCGCCTTCTGGCTGTGTCAGGGCTCCACATCGTGGTTATTTTGGCTCACAGCTCGTCGGGCATACCGCAGATATGGCCAGCCCAGTCCCACTTTAGCTTAGCATCTTTTTGAGCAACGTCAGTAATTTTTGTTTTGACCTTACACTTGAAACATTAATTTTACGGTTGAACCATGGCATCTATCACCACGGAGTCGCATTTTTCCAGGTTCCTTCCTTTTCTGTCGCTCAGAACCGTCATTTGCTAGAGCAAGATACAGAGCCGGAGTGCTATCGCACGCGGTAGTCTCGACGATGCGGTCGGTAAACTTTCTTTTTTAAAAATATTTGAATAGTATTGTCTCGCTCACTGAAAATCGTTCATCCGGGAAGTGTGAGCACACTTTTTCTTTTCAGTGTAATCTCTTTTTAAACCTAAGTAGAAAAAGACACATCTAAAGATAAAAATGTTCACTTAAAATATTCCTCCATTAACCTAACACATCGTATAAACTCCACCATAAAGCCCCTTAATCACCCCTCACAAGACCACACTTTTAGTGTCAGCCGCAACTACCAGCTGCCTCAGCCATTGTGCAAATGCAACTGACGTTTGTGGTTCATATAGAATCAGAATCCAATTTCCATCGACACGCCACCAACGACCGTATTGTGGTGGAGCAAATATCTACGATTCATCTGACGGGAGCTTAAGCTAAGGGAATTTCGGAAGAGGGATGTGACGGGAAATGCTTGAGGGTTAGCTGTTTATTGGATAATGTTATGATTAGATAAATGGAAAAGAAAAAATAATCTTAGAGGTTAACCAACAGTACCATCGAACCGGAGACAAGACGAGAGGAGAGGAGATGTGTTGTAAACCACCAATACAATTTCGTTATTTATACTTCTCGTCGTCTTCAGTGGGTGCCTGAAGACGGCCGTCGTAACCGAGGCAGGCCCAAGAAACGCTGGCGTGACGATCTGGACTCATTCTTAACGGATTGCTCAGAGACGGCAAATTGTAAGCAAGATTGGAAAGCCATGTGGGAGGCCTTTACCCAGCAGTGGGACAGAGCAGGCTGATATAAAAAAAAATACTCCTCGTCTCCGTTTACTAAAGGTAGAAACGGTTGAGCGGAGAGGAGATCTTTCATATTTGCACTCGGCGGCAGTACACTGCGGAGACGTGAAGAGTCGTGAGCGGCGTGTGGTGAGTGGTCTGCGGCGGTCGCTAAACTGGGCGTGATTAACCTATACACACAAGTCTCCGGTCTAGCCAGTACGCATCTCCGCACAGCTTCGGTGGATACATCCTAGGTTCTAAGCATCTCTTCTCCTTTTTGCTACTTTGTCTCACGTCTCCGCTTTGCTGTAGTTCGGGCCTAATCAGTTGTCTCTAGAAGATGATCAAGATTTTGTTTGTCTATCGTAAGTATTTTTAAATGATCAAGACATTAGGATAACTATAATACTACGTGCACGATACTCCGATATGTCTAAAGACGAAGAGTAATCAACAGTAGAAACAAGAGCAAAAATAGATTTTTGAGAATTTTGATAATTTCTTAGATGTAGACTTCTATTTCTGCTTATACAGAAAGCAAACAGACCCTTAACGAAGACGTCAATCAAGCATTCTGTACATCAAACTAAGTAACTTTACGCAAAAATTATTGCTGGGAAACGACTTTTTTTTTGGAGTGAGAAATCACGTTTTTCGGTAGGACTCGATGGAAAGCACTCAAAGCGTCGTGCTTATGAATGGATTGTACATAATAATAGTACCGGGGTTGTGGAGGTGTTTAAAGTAAAAATCTTACATTAAAAACAAGTATTTAAAAAAAAAAAACTTGTGAAAAAGTTGTAACTTTGACCCCCAATATCTTCGTAACTAGAAGGTTCCCAGGTATGGTCTACAACAAAAAAATCATCGCAAAGACGGGGAGAATAAGTGCCTTTCGGCTTCCTTAACGGTCTATTTGCATCCTTTATTAATTACAAAATACCACCCCGTCGCAGTTACTCTGCAAGGCAAACACCTCTAGTAATACTAAAAACTTAAAATTATCTTTCAGTAAAACATTATACTTGTACAAAAACAACTTATATTTACGATACCTACATTTAAACTCAACCAGCGTACGAGGACTACGAGGGATATCGCCTGAACAATATAGAATAAAAAAAGCACAAAAAAATACGCTTTCTATAAAAGAACGCTCTTGAATTTTCTTTGTGTATCTGAAATTGTGGAGTGAGACTGAAAATTGGATTTTTGAATATTTTATTCAGATACCCGATTGTTTTCAGCTACATGATTGCTTTCGTTCACGTGTTTGAGTTTGGTTTAGGACTTTTACTTAAATAAAGGTAGGTTCATAGGCTGACCTAGGTAGGTGAAATGAAGGTCTATGATTGATTGACCTTAAGTCTAAATACAAAGGTGTAAACATAAGTAACTATTTAAAAGACCAAACTTTCGAAGGCAATGTTAAATCAAAAGTGCCATTTACTTATTCAAAATTTCTAAACAAAATAAAAGAAATAATTCACTATTTCTAAATAAAGAAGCCACAAAAACAGGTTTGTGTGTAAAGCCTATTCACTCAAAAGGATAATTCGCTTAAGCGTTCCTTAAAATCGAAGATGAGAACTAATAAGGATTCTTCCCGTAGAAGGGGTAAGTCTTTGTACAATACTAATACTAGTAATGTTATTTTTGACGCTGAAATGCTCCAATCAGAAATAAACAAATAAAATATAACATCGTCGCGAGTCAGCACAGACTAAAAAGGAAACTACTCACACCCTTTATGGCACCAAGTTTCATAATAAAAAATCTTAATAATGCGACGGCGACGTTTATTTACTCGACTCCTTGCTACATAATGAGAAGTTAGCTGCAAAGGAACAGGAGACCAGCGGCCATTCTTCATGGTTAATGACGAAATATTGCCACGGCTTATTTTGTTGGTCTAGTAGCGGCACGCGACGCTGTCTGGAAAATAGACTGAAATTTTTGGGAAATAAATTATTTATGGGAGCTAATGGATTACTACGCTGCTTGCAATTTAACGTTTTTTTTTAAAGGAGTTTCTTTTATAAAACATACTAGCTTATGCCAGCGGTTTCGCCCGCGCCGAGTTTGGTAATTATCCCACGGGATCGTACTCCTGGGATAAAATATATCCTTTATGTTAATCCAGGTTATAAAGTATCTGTGTGCCAAATTTCACCCAAATCCGTTCAACCGTTTTTGCGTGAAAGAGGAACAAACATCCATACATCCTCAGAAACTTTTGCATTTATAATATTAATATTTTTTTTTTGTATCACATTAAACCACTTAAACATGACCATAATATTGTACAAAAAGTTTTTTCTTACGAAATGTATGTCAAATTGTCATAATATTTCCTCTTACACAAACTGCTAATATCTAAAATGTTTATTTTAATACAATGTTATAATCTTACTACGTCACAAAGAAACAAAAAAAAATAATATCGATCACACAAACAGACACACAGTCAATGTTCAAAACACACATACAACTCCGTCACGTACACGTCACGTACATAATGCGCCCCCAAGACTGTACGCAGAATAAATTGCACGGAATAAAGTCCGCGATATCCAACACGTACATGATTACCATACGTAAATATTGTAATCGGAATGAATGAGATGTGTTATGACTTAGAGTAACGATTCTGAGCTTTGAGGTTACAAAGTGGAAGTGAGTATGAAATAAAGCTGAAGTTGATTGTAAAGTGTACTTTGGGGACGCTAAGAATATAGAGGGTACGTTTATACATGAACTCACGACTTTTTCTGATATGGGTAGGCAAAACTATATTAAAGCCACCTACTACATTCCTTACGTATTCTTTTTAGCCGCATACGGCGAAGCCAAAAGGAAGGGTTATGATTTTAGCAGTTTCTGTATGTAGGTTTGTATTTATGTATGTTCCTCCGTAGCGCCTAAACTATTCATCCGATTTTGATGGAAAAAAAAATCAATCGATTTGTTATTATGTCTCGGGTAAAATAGCTTACATTTTAACCGACTTCAACATTAAAAGGAGTCGATTTTACCTTGTAAACCCCGAATTTAATTAGAGCGTGAATTTTCAGTAGTTGGTTTTTTTAAAGAACCAATAAAGTCAGTAACTTAGTATCCTTCAAGGGCGTCACAATAAGTGTGTTGGTTCCCCCTCTTACAATCCTCTATTTAACTTGCAATGTATGTCTGTTTGTTTAGGTCAAATCTTGGAACTGAATTTTAAAACAATTATCCCCAACCGATTGCGCTGAAGTTTTGCATACGCGTTTAGTGTATTAGTTATTTTTTATTCAACCCCATGCTATGGGCATCAATTGAAAAGGTTTGCTAAGAAAAATACAAAAAATAATTACGTCACACTCATACTTAAAAGTATGTTTTTTAAAATGTTTCAACCTAATTATGAATCAAAGGTGATTGCATTTTATTTATAATCCTTGGATAAATGATTGAAACTGTGTTACGCAATCGGTGTATTAGTTCAACTGACAGCCGGATGAAATTCTAAAAAAGACACGATTAAAAACAATTACTGATTTTAGGCAAAAAAGAGGAAGTTAAAAAGTTCGCAATTAATTCTGTCAGACATTTCAGCGAGACAATTAACTTCGTTCAATTATTCACAGATTTGAAGAAAAGGAAAATGCATCATCCGCTTCCTGATTTTAGCAAAGTTGTTGAAGAGTACTGAGGAGGGTTAATAAGAAGGACTTCTAAATGCTTACTAAACTAATTTAATGATCAATATTATCATAAGCATAAGCATAATCAGCCTATGATGTTGCCACTGCTGGGACACACGGCCTCCGGTCTATGAGAGGGAATGACATATAATCCACCACGCGGGCCCAGTGCAGGTTGATAGATGTCACATATCTCGAATCAATATCATCAGTCATTCGTATTTTTTAAATTCTATTTAAATCTTTGTTTTCAATTTATATTATTTCCATTCACGCAAATATTAACTTTGTGCTTATCTAAATTGTTCCTTGGAAGATGTGTCGATATTCTGGCGCCATCACATCTTAAAACCTCATCGTGCTGTGCTGACGCTGCCGCTGCGGTTACGGAGAACCTTAAGCGGCGTAAATAGATTTGTGCCCTGTTGATAATAATAGATTCGCCCACACACCGAACGTGTGATACTCTAGAAATGGGGGTGTCCTTCCCACCCCTTCGAGAAAATACAGGCGAGACGTTATATGTCATGTTATTTCAAGATAGACTCTAAATTCAATCAATCATTAGTTTCTAACATACTTATATTCGTGACGATATAATATAGTTATAAGAAAATATATTCCGTCAGTTTTAAAGCAAAATATTAAAAAAATAATGACAAAAGCGAAATCAGTAACTTGTTTGATTTTTTTCATAGACAAAAAAGTCACAAATTACCGATTTACAAGCCCCCTAAATATAATTTTATTACCACTAAAGTTAATTCTGACATCAGAACAAAATACTGATCCAAAGTTACTTACAATAGCTTCGAGTTTCCCCTCACACCGTGTGAGAAATCAAGCGTAAAAACGTATATCACTACCGACCCCATAAAGGTAATGACGTAACTATATATTCGAACCCCAATCCCCCGAAAAAAAACGTCCGTTGAAAAGCTCCCAATTAATTTTGTCAGAGCACATTTTTCTAATCAAATGTCTGTCGTGTAGGAAAATTAAGTCCGTGTCCAATTTGATCGCCCCTAGAGGGTTGTTGCGCAAAATTTACCTACGAAAGTAGGCCGTAATCCGATTTAGGTACCGAATTAATTTGTATGCAAAGTTGTATTAAACCTATGTCTATCGCGGTGAATAAGAACTGACAACTGACTTCTTTATTTATGTTTAGTGAATCCCACCCCATACCCATTATATCATCGGACGAGCAGAGACACGGCGAAGCGCTACCATTATATGGTTGAAGTTCCACGAGACCGAAACCGCTATGCTTCCACATTGATTGTGCGAACCGCCAGTCTGTCAGTGTGAATTCACTGCCGGCTTCTCTGTTCCCTGATCATTATAATCTGGATCTATTAAAATTTCGAGCGATCGGTTTCTTCTAGGCAAGCGTGCTCCACCCTAGGCCACGTCGTCGTTTCACATCAGGCGACTTGCGACGAAAAGCAAGCCCATTTAGTATTAATAAAAAAAAAACATTTATCTAAAACATTAACTTTAAAAAATCGTTAGCAGATTTTATTCTTTTGCGTGTTTTGCCTTTTGATTATACAATAATTCACATTATTTCTACCATTGCCTCGTAGGTCTACTGGTCGCAAGCGCTACTGTTGAGCTAAGGTTCTGGGTTCAATTTTCAGGTCGGGCAAAGTGTTATTGGGATTTTCCATCAGGAATTTTTCAGCAGCATCCTCAGACTCTGAATTTATGCTCGCCAATTACATGGTGAAACATAACTGGTGAAAAAATACCAGTGTATTTTTAGGTACACCTCTGCATAACCCTGCGGGGATTACAAGCGTGATATTATGTTTATGTAAAGCTGTTAAACCTATGTCTGGCTGTCTTAGCTGTTGAAGAGTGTATTGTATAAGGACTGACAACTGACTTCTTTGATTAAGATCTCTGTGTTTAGGTTCATATGACAAACTAACTCACTTTGAATTATTTACATCAACATTTTAGTTAGATAGTATAATTTTCTCGTTTGTGTGTACTTTAGACCCCAGAAAAAGATCCTTTATTTCCTTTTTTTTTTAGATCTCTATAAGAATATAGGAACATCAAAGAAACGATATGGCTAGAAAGGAGGTGACTGATGAGATGACGAGTAATAAAGAAGTATGGAAGAAGAAGACATGCTGCGCCGACCCCAAATAAATTGGGATAAGGGCTAGAGAATAATGATATTTCTATGGTATGAGGTTATTGTTAAGGTGTTGGGTATTGTTATTATATGAAACCTATTTAAAGGTTGTCAAAAAGTGCTTTGAATTCATTATGTTTATTGTTATTTTGGTATCGATACAATAAATCAAAACGGTTTCGCTACTGTACACGTGTAACCGAGTCTTCCGCGAAATGCTTATTATTCATCTCTCATCTATTTTTATACCCAAACAAATCCCGGATAATCTTCAATAACAACATCGGCAAAATCTCCCAATAAAAGATCATTCGAAACACCAAATATTAACTCAGAACAGTTCAAATAAAAGTCAAATTAAAAAGGGAGCAAACGTATTCGTTTCATTGCGAACGAAATCACTCAAAACGGTGGGCAACATTTTGTAAACCCCTCCCGTCCTCTGGGATTTGAATCGGTTTCTATGTTCCGATATATACATTTATCTGTTGGTTTACGACTTAGGGAAATATCGCGGAATGGTGGTATTTCTCTGGGGAGTAATTCGGGGTATGTAAGTCATGATACTAAGTGATGTAGGCGTTTTTACGAAAGCTTCTTCAGGGTTGAGATTGCGTAAATGTTTCAAGTCTTTAGTAATAAAAGAAGTGTTAGTAGTGGTGTTCAGAAAACGATGTTGCAAATGCGTTTCTTTTTTTTTACTGGACTCTCTCCCCGTGACTTCAAGTTGTTTCGATCCAAGGCCAATGTGGACCACTGATCGCTGGTCTAGGCTATTGCCCAGCAGTGGGATGATGAAGGCTAACAGTATCAAGCACTAGTGGCCTCGTAATAACAAGCTGCACAAGTGGCTCTAATGTTGTCAATTCGTGGATGAATGACAACTCGTTACATATCGAGATCCCTTCGTGCCTCTGAAAGCAAGTCAAGCAGTGGGCTCGGCTGTTATCCTAATTATTAGTATGCTCAAGTATTTGAAGGTCTTTGACAGTCAAAGATACTTAGGATCCTGAAAGTCAACTACTCTTACCAAGGGGAACAAGGAGGACCCAAGCTGTGGAGGTCAAAGAGGCAGACGCTTTATGTAAAATACTAGTACTCACCTGCATCCAGTTAGACTGGAAGCCGATCCCAACATAGTTAGGCAAAAGCTAGGCAGATGATTGTAGTTTATAGTCACTGTAAGACCCAAATATAACACACAACACACATACTAACTACATCCAAAGCTTTAATTTTAAAATCAGAAAATTTTATTTACTAAAGCTTTATCATCATCATCATTTCAGCCAAAAGACGTCCACTGCTGGACATAGGCCTCCCCCAAGTGTCGCCACATTGACCGGTCTCGTGCGTCTCGCATCCAGCGGATCCCTGCAACCTTCACCAGGTGATAAAGCTAAAGCTAAAGCAAAAGCTTTATGAATAAGTAAACTGTACAAAGGCGGACTTAATGCCTTGGGCATTTTCTACCAGTCTACCTTAGGGTGATGCAGAGACAATACACTGTAGGCATATCACATTCTGATCCAGTCAAAATTCACGCCTGAACAGCTTTACAAAACGGGCCTTTGAATAAAGTCTAGACCCACGCACAACATAATCGTGTTAAGGGCACTCCACACAGCCAGACTCAAAACACCGTCACTCACACGACACAATCGCTTCAAACATTTCGGTCCCCGCCCTTAATTCGAGGCTTTTGTCTGCCAAACAAAGGCCTTGACAATTAAACCATACCGAGGTGTGATAATGAGACGTTTCACGTGTACGTTGTACTTACATTAATGTATTATCGGTATGTTGCAGATATATACGCGCGGTAAGTGCGTAATGAGTGTGAGAGTGCCTTTAGATAGACCATTAGGTACTTTGGATTGTCAGTGTAAATTGTTTATGTAATGTAAATTATATTACATAAACAATTGTAATGTAATGTGAATTACTTACTAAAACGTATTCACATTACATTATGTAATGTGCAAATGTTTGTTAGCGTAAATGGGTCCTCTGCCTTAGTTACTAAATTTAATAATATCAGTATATTCTTGTGGGGAAGCACTAACGGTAAACGACATTAATCATAGCAGTTGAGTAGGTAAAGTCGGGGTAATGTTATTCCTAAGCAACTTGGCTAACAGCTTCATTAGTCTGTATGTACGAAACACAACTGTCTGTCTTTTACAGTTATATTAAATAGCTATAACACTTTTTAATAAACGTAAGATTTTTTTTTCTTTTAAGAAAACGTTGCCCCACAATAGGAATTTCTCCTGTATCGTGGGTGCGTTTACAAACATTTAAACTCACATACACAAACAACCAGACCCGGAACAACTACTTGTTGGCCATATAAATATTTGTTCCGTGCGGGAATCGAACCCGCAACACGCAGCGCAGCAGTCAATCACTCAGTCACCGCGTCGTCAATGTCAGATGTTAATGTTTAAAGTATTTTTTTTTTTTATCTTTTTTTTATAACAATTAATGTCCCCGATGTAACATTGTTATTAAGGCGACATTAAGTGCCAGCGCCCTTGAGCAAGTGGGTGGAGCTTACGTCACGCCCCGCGACCCCGCAACTGCACGCACGTAATTTCGTAGGGTAACCTTACGTTTCAGATAGTGAGGACTATCCTGCCTGATTTTTTATCACCATCCAATTTTTTATTATTATGTTGTGTTAATAAATAAGGTGATAAATAATTAATTGAGATTTAAATCTTATTATTTTAATAGTGTGCATTGAATAAATTGGTTTATACGGGGTGGACGGGACACCGACGCGAAAATGGTTACCACGTATTCAGTTCATCATTTTGCCCAGCATATACCTATATCATAACAGCAGATCTTCTGTTATTAAAGTAGGTACATTTAATTAGTTATTCTTATTCATGTATAGACACATTTATTATTTACAAATATACGGGGTGGAAGGGACACCGACGCGACAACGGTTGCCACGTATTCAGTACCTACATCATTCAGAGAAAAAAGAAATGTTTCATCAGTTATTAAAAAAAATCAGCTGTTTCCTACAAAAGTGCAATACCTACACGGTCAAAATGTATGGAAGAGCTGTTTTTTTTAAATAACCGAAGATAAATCTCGAGGGGGGGATGAATGATGTAGCAACCGTCAAATTTTAAACGTTTCGTTACACATTAAGTTTTAAATTAGAAACTAGCCCTAATCTACGTTCAGCTATAATTTCTACGGATTTCAAACAACAGTCCATATTTCCATGTGAGCATACTTCTTGAAGGTCTTTAAAAAACTTTGCGATATTTATTATACGCATCCCTTGTACAGCTTCGTTTTCTTTCTATGAACAAAAAGTATTAAAACATTACATTATATCTCACGATATATTTTGTTTGTTTAAGTATCCTCTTGGCTGCGGCTTACAATGATATGCCAGTTAATCGTGAGACAAAACACACAACTTTCTGGAAAAATCAAAATGACTAGGCCAGGTTCTATTGAAAAAGTTCTAACCCCTAAATAAAAAGTATTTATAATAAGAAGTTTTCCAATACAAATATTTACATGGGCTAACTATCCTGAAATGAATTGTTTACCTGGCAAAGACTGAGTCCTTATTTTCTGTCTCTATGAGAAAGGATTCCTCGTCAGTAAATGTTGTTTCATTTACTTCAAAACTGAAAAATAATTAAGATTTTAAATAATCATGGTCACTAACATTAATAAGTTGTAAATTATCGAAATATCAAACTTTTCATTTTGATCTCACTATCGGCTTCAAGACCCTTAAAAACCATGAAAACTACACCCATGATGATAAATTTGAAAAATAGTCGCAGCCGCCATCTTGGATTTTCATATAGATCTCACTATCGGCTTCAGCACCCTCGAAAATCAAGAAAACTATTTCCCTCTCTCTCTATCTCTCTAATATATGATAAAAAAGTTGCATGCATGCTAGGGATATAACTTCGTTCCAAAAATCTTTAGATAAATATTATGGTTCAATAATACTAAAATCGGAATAATAAATTAGGTAGGTATGCATACTTGTCAGCAATAATGTCCTCATTTTCAATATCCGGAGTTGCCTTTTTCTCCTGTTCTATACAGCCAGAGCTATAAAATAAATGTCTTTTTAGGTAAATATAGGCACCAATATGAAAGGCATGGCTAAGATAGTAGTGCACGTAAGTCCTCAAAACAGACGCAAAAATTACATCTTCGCAGTCGAGGTCATACTACTTACGTACCAAGACCAACCAACAACTATTTCAATAAGAGCATTCAGTATTTTTTTAAACTCAAATCTGGACTGTCCCTAAAAATATGTAGTATGGTTGTAGTACATTACAATACTCGCCTCGTCTCTAGATTTACGACTCGAGAATCTTTGTTATTTGGTATTCTCCTAAAACAGAAATAATACAAATATTTAATCTATTTTTTTCCAGTATAAGGCGTTTCTTTTTCAATAATTTGGATTTACCAGCCATTTTTATCGCGAAACCTAAAAGCTAATAAAATTGTGTTGTGTTTTCTCCGAGCGTTAGCGTCCACCCGTGACAGTGGTCAGCGATGCACTGCCGCCCGTCGCCCGCAAGGGCTACCGCTTCAACGCGCACCAAGTTTATTCGAAAAAACAACCCCCCTTGATTTATCAAACACAATACAAATAAAAACCGTATACTAAAATATGGGTCTTTAAATTGTCTTTTAGATGGTCAAAGTTTCATGCAAATACGCCCGATAGTTTTTGCGTGATTATCCTTTTTTTGCCCGCGTTAGACATTACTTTACAAATTAATTACACTATGTTATAAAAATATAATTTCACATTTTCACATATCAAATTATGAAGAAAACTGTCTAGTATAACATATATTTTTTTCAAAGAAATATGTCTAGAATTTTAGACGTGATGTTCAATTTAAAATCATTAAAAGTCGTATATCTGCGCCTTAATACGTATTTGCTTTGATTCGGTTTCAGGCTAGTTGAAGCAATGATCTTCACGGGTGGTTCGTGAAGATGAATGAGAGATCAGAATATCGAATTATATGGCATACGATTAAAATGGCGTCTATGCCAATGGGACGACTGCTGAAAAAAATACCGCTTTAAACATTTTTAATAATAAAGCAAAAAGCAGTTCATATTTCATCGGTATTATGATATGGGCTTTACGCTTCATTAATGAGAGCTTTGTGGTTTTGTAAAGCGGAATAAAAGATTTTATATAAATATGTTTTAATATACAGCGAGCGTGTATCAGAAATTAGAGGTCATGATTACTGGTGAACTACCAGACCATCAAACCGAACCAGTTTCTGTGTCCATTGAGGAGACATTTCTCACATGTAAATGCGAATATGCCAATATTTAGTGGTGAATTTCTGGAATTTGCTGTTAAAAAGTTCCAAGAGTTTTAAGATCGCTCCTCAATACAATCCTGAATTGAGGTGCCATCCCACACCGCCAGCTAGCGAGCGAGCGAGCCTCTTTTCATACTTCTTTTCGGCACTTTCGGTAGTTCGCGGTGTGATCCAAAGTATGAAAAGAGGCGAAACGACACCTCGCCCGGCTCGCTCGCTAGCTGGCGGTATGACCTACGCTTTATAACTCGTAAACTAGTTGACGGATGTTTTTGCAAATTTTGCACGATTTAGTAATGTTTTTAAAGATTAGGGCATTTACTGATGAATTTCAGATAGCTATAACGCTTTGACTTGACAGAAAAATCGGTACTTTTCTTAAAAAGTAATCAGGCAATCTATCTATTTTTGTGTATCATTACGCCTCAACCGCAAAAAAAAATATCAGTTGTTTCTTATATTCTGATGGAGTAGGCACTGGTTATTACGGAATACCCTCAAAAAATATGACCACATGTTTCTAACTGACACACTGTATAATGTAACAATTAAATTAATTACAATAATTTTGTTTACGCGTATAATGTTCATTACATTCACGTCATCATTTAACTCTTTAAAAACTTGATGGGTATTTGTTTCATGTTAATGCAGAACAAATATCAAAATAATCAACGTTATTTAAAACCATCTTTTCAAAACATTTTCATTTTAGTAATTTTCAAAAGCCGTGTTAATGTGACGATTATGATAAATAGATTGATGGAATATATTTTCATGTACTACAAAATTGTAATAGGAACAGCTCATTATTTTATTATTATTTATTTATTTGGATCTCCAACAAAGAATACACACAGACAATATAGGACACAGTATTACAAATGTTCTTTTAGGTGTGTTCCTTCAATTATAGGAGAACACAGCATGCCCATAAAACTAGGTTTTAACACATAAAATATAAAACAATGAAAATAATACAAAAAACAAAATAAAAACCAGAATAATTATTAAAAAGCATTTGATGCATTTGATAAAATTGTTTCACATACAAATTATAGTTATCACTCTACATTTATAGCAGTGGTCAGTATTTTTTTGTATTTAGAGATTGTGAGGGTTATGTCCATGTCAGATTGCTTTGACAATTCATTGTACTGCCTACAGAGTCTTGGGAGAGCGGCGAAATGTCCTAGATTAGTTTTGGAACCTGAGACATAAAACAAATTGTAGCTGGTTTTCCGCGGCAGGCGAGATGGCGCGTTTATATGTAACTTGCCTAGTAATTCGCTGCAGTCTATGACTCCATGGAATACTTTGTGTAGTAGAATCAGGTCTGCCATTTTTCGCCTCTTGGCAAGTGAGACCATTTTGTAGTGCCCTAGTCTGTCTCTGTAGCTGGTTACTCTTTTAGCTAATCGTTCCTTATAACATAGATGATACAGGAAGCGCCTTTGGACACTTTCCAGGTGTTTGATGTATATGTCGTAGTGAGGATTCCAAACCGGGCTGCCATATTCAAGTATAGGACGGACTAGTGTGTTAAATAATTTTATTCTGGTAGACGCCCCTTTAAATTCTTTACTGTTGCGCAAGATAAATCCCAAAATTTGAAACCCCTTTGATACTGTGTTTAGGATATGTTTGTCAAATTTAAGTTGTTTATCCAGTGTGACTCCTAGGTCACGTATTTCTTCAATTTGCTTTAGTTTTTGTTGACCTATCGTGTAAGTGTTAGGTAAGACAATTTTGTTACGGCTGAATTGCATGTAGTAACACTTAGAGACGTTAAGAAGCATTTCGTTCATTTTGCACCAGTTCGTCAGTCTGTTCAGATCTTCCTGCAATAAGGCAGCGTCAGATTCAGTTACCATTGGTTTCATTATTTTCATGTCATCGGCAAAAAGATAGAATTTTGAATGCCTAAAGCAGTGCGTGATGTCGTTAATGAAGATGTTGAAGAGAATTGGGCCTAAATGTGATCCTTGTGGAACCCCGGATGTGGCTTTAAAATACTTTGAATGATGGCCAGTCATTACTACTTTTGACGACCGGTCACTGAGGTAAGATTGAAACCACTTTAGCATTGATCCTCCTACACCCAAGTGCTGGAGTTTCGCTATAAGAAGAGAATGATCTACCTTATCGAACGCCTTACTGAAGTCAGTGTAAATGGTGTCAACAGGAATACGTCTATCTAAGTATTCAGATAGAGCCGACACGTAGCACATGAGATTAGTGGTCGTAGATCTGTATTTGATAAAACCGTGTTGGTCGCTGTTGAGAAGGTGTTTTACATGCGATGTTAGACGTTCGGTTATAAGCTTCTCAAATACTTTGCCGAAGATGACTAAAATAGAAATGGGTCTGTAGTTTGACACCATGTTCTTTTGCCCTGCTTTGAAAATGGGTACGACCAGTGCCTTTTTCCATTGGTCGGGAAAAATACCGTCTTTAAGAGATTTGTTGTATATAATACTAAGAGGTAAAGCCAGCGCTTTTGCACATCTCTTTATAAACACGGGAGGAATACCGTCTTCACCTACGCCTTTCTGTTCATCCAAGGATGTTAAAGTTCGGAATATTTCGTTAGCACTGAGTTCCAGTTTACAAAGAGTCGGCAAGTTGTTGTTTATGTCAACATTTGACGGTTGCGAGGACGTCGTATTGTTATAAACACTTGCGAAGTTTTCAGCAAACAAGTTACATATGTCGTGGCCAGTTGATGCAGTTTTGTTGTTATAATACATTACCGCGGGGTAATTGCTGCTGGATTATAGTTAACTCATTATAGTTAGGCAATGAATTAATTCTAATTTTTAATTTTGCCCATTGTGAAAATATAAACGGTGACTTTTACATTAATTAAGGATAGCCATTATCTTTCTTGGCTACATTTTGACTGGTATACAAACAAAATGACATAATTAATTTAAGTCAGATTTTCAATACCTACAGTACTTTCACAGATTTTGGTACCTCTGACTCCAGCAACCCTTTATTTAGCCGGTCAAGTGTCCCACTGCTGGGCCAAGGCCTCCCTTTTTCGTTACAAACCTCTCTATCTTGTGAAATCTCTGGCCATGTTTGCCCCGCAAACAAGATACTACGTACAGGAAGTAAGATACAGGTCACCATTTCTTTCCCATCTTTTCCCCCGTCAAAGTAGGCCAGGGCGAATATGGCGAGAGACGTCACAAGATAGAGAGGGTTAACCCACCAGATTGCCACATCACCTTAGCAGCGGTCTACCTCGGCAACGGTTTCCTAAAGCAGCAACTCTCATTAAACAAAATCAAGATCACTCATCACTATAATATTGATAGTGACGCAAAATAACTGTAACAGAACTATAATAATAAATCTTTTACCTAAATTATTGCCCGTCTTTGGTTTTAAAAACATATGCAACTGCAGCAATGAAAAAAACAATCATCCGATAAACACCACAAAACATGCAAACAATATACAAAAAGATTTGAATAATCTACACCTTGTTCACCCTTTCTCGCTAACTTTAGTCACGTGATTCCGAAAGGATCCCACATGCATACTGCGATATAATGTAGCATGGTGCTCTCAATACCTTCCCCTTTGATAACCTCTGTTCGACAATTTAGATCTCTATAACTTGTTTGTTAAGGTTGATAATTGAGTGCTTGAATAAGCGGTTTTCCAACTATTACTGTACAATATGCAAGATATCAATGGTTCAGCAAAAGTTAGGACACACAGTTTATGTATGCTTTTGTTTGTGTGTTTAGAAATGGCTGTGTTGCGTGTTGTTTCATATAATTTTTCATAGGAACTGATCATGATGCAGAATTGATTTTTTGAGTGATAATTTGCCATTCGCTATGTGTAGAGTATTAGAGTAGAAATATATTCAATGGGGTTAAATGAACTTAGGGGATTGTATTGATGGTTTTAATGATTATATTTCTGTCACTACATATGTGTTACTTGTACGACTCATTTTTCATCAACATACAACCTGACACTGACATGGAAATTGCAAAAATAGCTACCGTGACGCTTCCACCTGTTCAGCTATAGACATTTATCATCATCATCATCATTTCAGCCGAAAGACGTCCACTGCTGGACATAGGCCTCCCCCAAGTGTCGCCACATTGACCGGTCCCGTGCGACTCGCATCCAGCGGATCCCTGCAACCTTCGCCAGGTCATCGGTCCACCTAGTGGGAGGCCTTCCAACGCAGCGTCTTCCGGTTCGCGGTCGCCACTCCTGAACTTTTCGGCCCCATCGGCCATCCGTTCTGCGAACAATGTGCCCTGCCCACTGCCACTTAAGTTTGGCTATTCTTCGGGCTACGTCGGTTACCTAGACATTTATGAGTTAGACATTTATGGGCCTATGGAAATGCTCATGATTAAGAAATATAATTATAAACATTTCTGCCGTTGTTTGATCCTCAAATGGGATTTCAAAGAAGGTGACCTCCCATCACTTCTTATACAGTACTGTTTTAATCTTACTGCTATACTTCTAATAGCAGTAAGGTGGTAATCTCTGATCATTTTTAAATGTTTAAAATTAAAGAAACAAAATTTATTACGTTTACTGGAAAATGATTCTTGTGGGCTTGTTGATCCAGTGGTAGCAATCGGTACTGCTGAACATGAGATCCTGGGTTCAATTCCCAGATTGAGCAAAGTTTTATACAACATTAGTTTTAGTATATGCGAAACCTGATACACGTGTCTAGTATTTTTATGTAAAGAATCTATGTACAAAATTTCGAAACTGTATCATGAAAAATCACAAAGTTATAAGATTGTTCTGTTACCTAGTTGTCCACACAAAAACGCGGTCACTACGCAGCGCACGCCTCCAGCTTCGTCTTGAGCTCATTGATAATAATAATTTGGCAGTAGGTACTTAAATTATTGCGATAGGCACTCAAAGTCACTCGGTATTCAACTTTTAACTTTTTTAAATATTTTTGGTAAAAAATATAACATGGTTTAAAAATTATTGGAATCGATTCAGTTACTTATTCTGAACAAACTATAATCAGGTTTCGCATATACTAAAAATAATGTTGTAGATAGATAGCAGTATTAGTCATAGTAAGTATTGTGCCCGGTTGATGGCAATGGGCGCGCCCCCCTATCACATGGCTCTAAAATGTAACTGGCGAAACGTGGGTGTAGCTACTAAGATATACCTCTGCCTAACCCTTTGAGGATTATAGGCACGATGTTATGATGAAGATCATGATGACTGACGAAACAAACACATCTGCTCTAAATTTAACCGAAATACTCAATTCACTCATCTATAAAATACTTAAAACCCTCATAAGTAAATCATCCAGGGGTTGTCAAAACAAATCCTGCTATATCCACATTCATTTTTCATAGTCGAGACAGGGAAGAATTTTTTTATTGGCTGTAACGCATGTTGGGAACCCCTGATACATCTATTAATTTCCCTTGAGGCGAACATGTCCTCCGTACAATGTTCTCGAATGGTGTTAAAAGAATTCCTTAGTATTTTTTTTTTTTATAAAGAATGAGGGATGCTTTTTTGTTTTTTTTTTGCATCTGGCTGGTGAGGGTTTTGACGTCAAGTTTAACAATTAAATAAATTCTTTTTTGAATAATGGTCTACGATATTCCATGGATTTAATGTTTAACGTGTTACTGTCACGCACAAACGTCGTTAAGTTTTTTTAATTTTGTGTAACTCATTAAATGTTCGATTACCTAGATGTTGAGTGATTACCTACTTGTCTGATGTTGAATTGCACTTAGAAATGACTAAGTCAAAGTCAAGTCGGTAAAAGTATGACTTATAGTCAGTTCTTATAACCCACTAGCTGTGGCCCGCGATCTTCGTGCGCGTGAAATTACTAGGAGGGATCAAAAAGTAGTGAGAACGACATACTCCTTGGTAAGAAAAAAAATAAATACTAGCAGGCATAGCTCAGATACATATTTGTAATATTAATAAAGAAAAAAATCTTCGATTCTCTTTTGTTTTTTTCTGAATGTAGTCATTTGTTTGCTTCGTGTCGGAACGTGTTCTTGAAAATGGAGAAAAACGAAGTGCGAGCCGTTATTAAATACCTCTGTTTAAAAAAGTTGACGACGCAAGAAATTCATTGCGATTTGGAGGCAACATTAGGAGAGTCTGCTCCACTGTATTCCATTGTCGCAAGGTGGGCTCCTCAATTTCGAGTAGGGAGAACGAGCACGGAAGACGAACATCGTTGCGGCCGTCCATCGACGTCAGTCACCCAAGAAAATGTTGCGAAAGTCGAGAAAATTGTATTGAGCGATCGAAGAGTTACCATCCGATACTTAATTCAAGAAACGGGCATTTCATATGGAAGTATTCAATCCATATTGAAACAATCTTTGAATATGAGAAAAGTCTCCGCAAGATGGGTGCCGAGAATGTTAACCGACAGTCAGAAGCAAAATCGACTTGACATTTCGAAAATATTGTGGGACAAGTTTCAAGAAGATTCTGAAAACTATTTGTCTGGTTTCGTAACAATGGACGAAACATGGGTCCATCATTTTGATCCCGAGACAAAACAGCAATCTTCGCAATGGAAACGGCCATCATCACCGACCCCGAAGAAGTTTCGTGTCGTGGCATCGGCTGGCAAGGTTATGGCCTCAATATTTTAGGACTCAGAAGGGATATTGTTGATTGATTACCTGGAGCGTGGAACCACTATTACAGGCCAATATTATGCAGCTTTAATTCCCAAGTTGAGGAATGCCATCAAAGAGAAAAGGAGAGGGAAACTTCCAAGGGGCGTGCTGTTTCATCACGACAACGCACCCGCGCACTGGTCGGCAGTTGCGATGGCTGCCATTCAGCATACTTGCTTCGAATTGGTTGACCACCCCCCTATTCACCAGATCTGGCAGCTAGCGATTTTTATCTGTTCCCCAAATTGAAAAAATACTTAAGGGGAAACAGGTACGAAGACGATAACGAGGTGATGGATGCCGTGGAGAGCTTTTTGCAGGACCAAGACAAAACTTTTTTTGTGAAAGGGATTGAAGGCTTGGAAAAGCGCTGGACTCGGTGTGTAGAGAGACTCGGAAACTATGTAGAAAAATAAATTATTAAGTTAACAATAGTCATTATATTCTATATCATTCTCACTACTTTTTGATCCCTCCTCGTATTATAAAAATATGACTTCCCAATTAGGGTCGAATTCTGTTAACAATTTCAAGGGTTTTATTTTTTTTTGCACGGAAGCCTAAACTTTTTCTAAAATAAAAGTAGCATGACTTACTCTTTATAACATCAGCTATCTGCCAGTAAATGTCCAGTCAAAATCAGTCCAGATGTTTCGGAGATTAGCCGGAACAAACAGACAGACAGACAAAAATTTGAAATAAGTAATGTTTTTTTGTTATAAGTGCATTCAGTAAACATCTTTTGTTATGAAATTACAAATAGACTCTTAGATACACACACACAATAACACAAAAGTTTTACAATAGAGGCAGATCTTGCTACGCACAACAGTACAAACAAACAGTGGGTATATAACGTTAGGTACCAATAAACACAGCTATATCAGTCTATCTCCTCTCAATAAATCCCGAAGACTGTTGCCGTAGCCGAAACGGTTCGCGACCCGAACTTATAAACTAAAGTTAAGGAAACCGATACTGATGAAATAGTTCGTCAGGCCAAATTGACTGACTACGGCCAAATAATAGTTTAGTTAACTTTGTCTATTATTGCTCGAAAGGGGATACTGTTTGGTGTTTGTGAAGTTATTGATACTGGACAGAAGACGATAGTTTATTGAATAGTATCGACCTTACTCACTGGTAAGAGAGTAGATTTTAAAGTGGGCTTCTCTCATTTTGACATAAGAAAATAGTTCGTACGTGATTAAAATACTGGCTAGTATTTTAACCACGCATCAACTATTTAGAAGAGCAGCGGTGGCCCAGTGGTGACGGCCCCGACTTACGAACAATAAGTCGTGGGTTCGAACTTAGGCAGGTGCATTACTTTGTGCAATTTATTTCATCACCACTGCTCTCAAAACTGTGAAGGAAAACATCGTGAGGAAATGTCCTAGGACCAAAAATCGAAGACATGTGACAACTGCCAACCCGCACTGGGCCCGCGTGGTGGATTATAGCCCATTCCCTCTCATAGAAGAAGGCTGTGTGTCCCAGCAGTGGGAACATTATAGGCTGATTAAGCATTATGCATGAACTATTTTAGCAATGTAGTGAGACAGCATGGGGTCCATTTATATGGCAGTATTTAAAAAAAAACATCCGATACAAATAACAGCTATTACAAATAAATACATTTTCTAATATGCTCAAAGAACCAAAAAACTCAATATTAAACAAAGACTGACTTCGCTTGTGACATTACGAATCCCAAATTCTTTGGACACGTTACCTGCAACAATAATTCCATGCAGTATGTGATTAATCGAGACGACGTGGTCCATCACCAACGCACAAACGATTACCACGTGTTCAGACATCATTCTGAATACCCCTACATCGAAGTTATCATCATCAAAAAATTCTGCTGTTTCCTACAAAAGTGCAATGCCTACACAACCAAAATGAATGAAGAAAGGTTGTTTTTTTTTAATTACCGATCTAAAATTTGTATGGGGTATGATACGTGGTTTGTGCGTCGGTTTTCCTTCCACACAGTAATGTAGCCATTTTCAAATAGATCGAAGGTGTGAGTCTCCTGTGTATATCGTAATGGAGCTTCCTTCCTATAAAGAATTAGAGTAAATTGATATTGACACAATGTGGAAGGAAATGGGTTCCTGTCAAATCAATTATTGAGATGTAGAAGGAAAATTAAATGTCATTAAGTACCTACATTTAGATTCCCAAGAGCCTGAAAAGTAATGATACCAAATTATTATTTTGCAACTGGTTAGGTACGGCGCATTTCCTGGCATCATAATCGCTCATTATTGGATTTTTAACCGACTTCAAAAAAGGAGGAGAGGTTCTCAATTCGTCGGAAACTTTTTTTTTATGTAAGTTCTCCGATTACTCGTAGACGCCTGAATCGATTTGGAAAATTCTCATGATCCGATCATGGAATTCGGAGATATGGAACGAAACTCTTCAATAATAGACAGCAAATCTGTCGTGATTGCTGCAATCGCTTGAATGTTTACTGCTTACACAATAACAAAACATCACGCCTGTATGCTCTGAGGGGGTACGCAGATGTGTACAGTACATCCACATTTCGACAGTTAGGTATGTTAAGTTCCATTTTATTGGGGATTAGCCTATAACACACGTTCGTACACGTTACTGTTTAAATGCTATCACGTAATAGAGGAGCTCGTGGCCAAATAATGTAAACAAATTGTAATGTGACAGCTGCTCGGATCAATCTTCTGGTTAAGTCGCGCTTGCCTAGGTTGGCCCTTGGATGGGTGACCACCCATTATATACCTAGTTTCCTCCGTGCTTCGGAAAGCAAGTTAAGCCGTTGATCCCGGCTGTCATTTGAGGCTCGAAAGTCTAACAACCAGTCTTAGCAAGGGTATCGTATTACCAAGGGTTGTGGAGGTCAGACAGGCAGTCGCTCCATATAACATACTGGTACTCAGCTGCATCTGGTTAGACTGGAAAGCGGACTCCAACATAGTTGAGGAAAGCCTAGGCAAATGATGACGTGAAACCCTAGATTCTTCGATCTTTTTAACAGATCATGGTGGTGAAAAAGGGATATAGGTATTCTCTTACCATATTCTTGAATTCCCATAGACACGTAACAAACTAAAATAATTTCTTTTCTCAGCGATTCAATCCTCATTATAATCAATCATAATTCCTCGTCGTTAATCTCGCGGCGACGTTGACTTATTGCAATAATTACTATCGTTGCTATATCTACACGTTATGTTACTTTTCCATTAGTTTCTGTCACCTTGTTATTAGTCAATTGTCGTGGCTTTTATTCAGATAAGCCAGTTCTTGTATTTAGCAGCTTGGTAGTGATATATTTTTGTGTCTATTTTGATTAGAATCTGTGAAGCGTGAGACCTAATGATGAAACTATCTTCTTAGATTACCTAGTAATGTATTTTTATTGATAGGAAAAGTAATATAATCAATTATTAACATTAAGCTGAGAGAATTGATTACATTTACTCACTTGCCAATATGTAGATAATATAAAGAACTAGCTTATGCCGCAGCTGTGCTCGCGTTAATTTAGAATTTGACAATCAATTCGGGTTGTACTCTGTTTGTAATAGTATAATTCAATCATGATTCGAAAGACACGTGGCGCCATCTATTACCATAAAAACGTCATTGTCGGGAACAGTACTTTTTTTCGGGATGAATTAAAAAAATAAACAATAAAATTTATTAAAAATTACAAGGTACAACGTTTACAGTTTTTCTTAAATCTATGTCAAGTTCACCCATGATTTGTGCCTGAACTAGGTAATCCTGTGTTTCAAGCGACTGGAGGTAACATTAATAGATTAAATAAACACATTATCATATTATTCTTATTGGTACCTATGTAAAAAGGTATATGAAAGGAAAGGTACCCTACCCTATATCCGTTTCTGTACACCTGACAACATAATTATATGCAAAATTTCAGTATGATCGGTTCAGTGGTTTAGGCGTGAATAGGTAACAAACCAACTTACTTTCGCATTTATAATATTAGTTAGGATTATTAAGTTAGGATAAGTACTTGAAAAAACCTGAAATCAGTACTGAATATATCGATTTTATTTTGAAAAGTATTGCTCCAATATTAATATCGTAACACCAAAACAAAAATTGTGCCTACTCGCTACTTCAAACTCTAGCTGGATAAATGTCAATTATTACAAAATTTAAAAAAAAGGACGGGCTGCACCACACATTGTATTATAAACAATCGTTTCTTACGTGAAGTTTAATTACTTAACTTAAAGACTTTGCTCGCATGTATAGCTGATCTGATTCTAACTTTCTTGTCGTTAAAACCAAAAAATAACTAAAAATGTGGTCCTCTAATTTGTCAAGAATATCGAAAGCAAAATCTGATACTTTCTTGATTATATCACAACTCTACGTATGTACAAACATCACATACAGCGCTCATTTACGATAAGGTAATGCGTATCCGCAAAGGAAGAGAGGGGTCGTAAGTATACAAATGATAAATCTAAGCGGAGATGACGTCACAGATATGATTGAGGAGGCCTGTGTGTTTGATTGAATGGTGCTGTAACACAATAAAATCCATACATGTATACAATCAGGCCTATTCTTATGGGGGTTGAGACTTGCGCATACTAAGTAGAACCAAAACAGTTTTGTTGTTCAGAAAAAGAATTGTTTTGCATTGTGAATCAGGATTTCCAGATACGCATTTAGAAAACTTTGATGAAACCGCTTTCTTGCGAATGTCCGTGCAGTCACATGTAGTATGTCTGCCGTAAACATACCCCTGTCTCAGATTATACCTTAGAGCAACTGAACAACCGCCGACGAGGAAGCGACAATGTTTTCGCTCAAGAAACAAACAAAATATTGGAGCTTCTGTGTCAGCAGAAGAGAACATAATTACATTAATCATTGGTTGCTGACTGTAAAAAACCCTGTCAAACAGACAACTCATTAATATTATAGTTCTTAGTTCTACCCGTTGCACGTTGGTCTAGTGGTCACAATCGCGATTGCTGAGGTCCTGGGTTTAATTCCCAAATTTTATTGGTCTTTTCCATCAGAAATTTCTCAGTAGCACCCATGGAGCCCTCGTGGGAGTGAGGCAAGACTTTTAGAACGGTACAGTCCTCTTTAATTCTTTGTGTGTTGTCCACATTCAATGTTCATGCGTCCTGTTAAACGCGCGAGTCCATCATCATCGTTCCCCTGCCCTTATCCCAATTTATTTGGGGTCGGCGCATCACGTCTTCTTATTCCATACTTCTCTATTACTCATCATCTCCAAAAGTCTCCTCCTTTCTAGCCATATCATCCTTCACAAAGTCCAATCAGCGTTTCTTTGGTCTTCTTCTACACTTATAGCCATCTACACATACATACTCAACATTTTCCTCACTACATTTTCCTCATTCCTCCGCATGACATGTCCATACCACGATAACCGATTACAACACAACTTTTCAGTCACCGGCGTCACTTTCAGATTTCCTCTTATACACACGAGTCCCTTGCCCTGAAATTACACACAAATATAAAAAAAAAATACTAATAATTATGCATTCAATTCACATACTATTTTTCTATCCGATGAAGATATTATATATGATATATATTTTCTTGCCGCTCTATCGTATTTAAATAAGACACGAAGTATATTCACTTAAAGTGGAATCTAACAATTCCTACACCAGAAATCTATTGGTGAAGCCGAACTAATCTTCAATTACTTCCGAGATGAATGCATTTCAAGGGATCCGGTCCAGATGTCTGGAACTAAGATAACTTCCATGCATTTGGAGCTAAGGATCCGGACACCAACGGTGTCTGGATCCCGCTATCTAAGTCCAGCCACTGTTTAAGACTAAGTTCTAAATATATTTGGAGTTTTGGTGTGGTCTAAGCGGTAAAATCTGGTAATAAGTTGGTCTTATAATTTTGGTGCTAGAAATCTTACGTATTGGGAAGTCGAATAAATATTTTTAATTTTCCCAGAAGATTATGAAGTAAGAAATGGTAAAAAACATTCTATATACTAAAATCTTTGTTATTTCGCTATCATTTCAGTTGAAAGACTTCTACCGCTGGAAGTAGGCTTACCCCAAGCGTCAACACAAATACCAGTTCGGTGCTTCTCGCCTAAAGCGAATTCCCGCGGTCTTCAAAAGGTCATTGGCACAGTTCGTGGAAGGCCTTCTGTTACGGGGTCACCATTTCAGAAACTTTCGACATCATCAGCCTTGTTTTCAAAATATGACAATGTATATAAGGATTGAAAAAAGAAGTTAAAATATTTTTAACTTCTCTTAGACTTTTTCTTTTTACCACACTTTTATGGCAAGCATTCAAGTTTGTATTCTAATTTTCTCCACAGTACAGTCCCAATGCATTTAATATCCATACCGTTTCAAATAAAATTCCTTCCGCTCCTCAAATAAAAAAACTTAACGATGATGACTGCGATCTATCAAGGTTTTTGCTCCGTTCTTTCTAATTCCTGTGAGCGTTCTAGTAATAATACTAAAGAGATTATTACTTTGGCGTTTAAAATAATGAGAGGGAACTAAACTTTTGATGAAGCATTATAAACCTTCCAAGTATATTATTTAAAGTTTTGGGAGAAAAATCAAATGGAAGATTTGAATACGTTTTTGTTTGCTCAAGATACATCTGCTGCATTGATGGTTGGTCTACAAACCTGTGAAAACCATATCTATAGTTATGTTTAGTCCAGCAACTGTACTTGTAACACTATGATTTTCTGCTGTCCATATGCTCAGCCACTGAACCAACTGTACAATTGATGTAACATAGTTGTTCCAAATAAAAATGTGACTTTGAATAAGCTATTAGGTATAGCTTAGTTCACCTACCAAAAAATAATCGCATTTGACTATCATACTTTTGGTAACCGATGATGCCGTCGGTCACACTCGCCCGGTCGGTGCTTTAGACTGGATCCTAGGTTATGCAGAATTATGGCTTTAGATAGTCAACATTGTTCTAAGGTTCCAAATTCCGCTCATCGTTCACACCTTCCACCACATTGCATCCGCCATTATTATTATACGGTACTATTTGGAGGAAGCCGTTATCTCTGTAGCTGGCTGTTATTTGACCAGGCTTAATTAATAGTCGGTATTGTTAGTAAACTTTATCCGCTTAAATAGTGCACCCAAATAAAAATCGAATTCCACTCACTGACTGAATTATCAATGACAGCTGAATTTTTGCATAGATGATCCTTCTATGATATGTAAGCTAGGTTTTTGTTGCAATAGAAGAATGGTGTGAACATAGGATAGACGTAGTCGCTGATCGCTTTGTTTGTTGCATCATCATCGTCAGTGTGGTGACACTTGGGGGAGGCCTATGTCCAGCAGTGGACGATTTTCGGCTGAAATGACGTTGATGATTAGGCATGACAAACATACAAAAAAATTGGAATTATCATTGACCTTGGACCATTAAACATTGAGTTGAAACTATGAGTTTCTTTTACTTTTGTAAATCGTTTTTGTAATGTACTTTGCGGTTGTTATCGATTTTTGCCTATACACAATATTTACTCTTCAGCAAATACATTACATCGCGATTATTTTCACCGCACGGCACTATTTAACCGGCTGGACTGTAATAGTCAGTATTGTTATTACAAACTGATAACACAGTAGAAACGTAGTTGATTTCGAAACGCGGGGAGCGTAACAAAATGTTCGGGAGAAGTTGAAATTGGTCGGGGAGCTGTTTTAATTGTTCGGTGGTCAGACATAGTGCGATTATGATCGTTTTTGTGCTCTATGTAATTATAGTTAGATGATAATCCTAATGAAGATTAGCATTTTTGTCTTATAAATTATGAGGGCTGAACATTAGTAAATAACCTTGTGTTATGGCAGTGGGCAGGGCACATTGCTCGCAGACCGGATGGCCGATGGGGCCGAAAAGTTCTGGAGTGGCGACCGCGAACTGGAAGACGTTGCGTTGGAAGGCCTCCCACTAGGTGGGCCGATGACCTGGTGAAGGTTGCAGGGATCCGCTGGATGCGAGACCCATGGGACCGGTCAATGCGGTGACACTTGGAGTGGGCCTATGTTCAGTAGAGGACTTCTTTCTGCCGTTCTTGCCGGAGGTATATATGTAGGTACTTTTTATTTTTTCAAAGAGTGGTTGGATTTTGTATTGCCTCATCCGATTTGCTGATCTAAATCTAATAAGGACATCGATGAATATTGGAAAAAAAACCTGCCTGAATTGCCAATTTTTGTAATGGTCTTCTAAGAAATGTATGAATACAATAGAAGTATAGACAGACTGTTACACGTTAGAGGCAAAATTTGGCATTGTCAGCTGCACCTTTGTATCGGAGCAGTAAGGATGGTTTTCCCACTGACCTGCTGGTGACTGTACGACGGGTGTCGACGTTACGCTTTGTGTGACACTTGATCCCGACATCGCATTTTAATTAACTGAGAGTGCTGTAATTGAAGTTTATATTGATTTTTCACGCTCGATGTCTCTCAGTCGAGCTTGAAAACACGGAATTTTTTATTACTATTTTCAGAAATTGGAGAATGAAGAGATAATATGAGATTCCCAATTAGTTTTACTACAGATCCTGTACGTAAATAATAATCATAAACTTGACCTTTGTTTTTATTCCCTATTCGCTTTTCTCCGAGGCTTCGCTCGCGTTTATTTAGAATTTGACAATAAATTTGGGTTGTACTCTGCTTGTAATAATATAAGGTCTAACTATTCATACACGAAATATTTACAGGAAATCATCTAACGGCTATAACGAAGCCATTTCAAGGGATTTTTTTTTATCTGAGTATATTTTTATAAAAATAAATAATTTAAAATTACTTGACCCACAAAATAAATACTAGCTCCTTATTTTTGAACATCCATTACGCTAGTTTACTACGTCGTATTTACCTTAGTGTCAACTACAATGTGACCGGAGCTTTATACAAAGGTTGATGTTGAATTATATTTTGTACAAATAAAATAGTTTTACCAAACAAAGCTACAAGAAACAGTTCATCGTTGGTCTAGTAGTCCCAAGCGCGACTAGAGGTCCAGGAATCGATTCCCATGTCGGGCAAAGACGTGTTATTGCCACATCTGCCGTATTTTTCCATCAGCAATTTCTCAGTAGAAGCCATGGAGTCTGGAATTGTGCCCGATTGTTGTCAATAGGCTCGCCCCTGTTACATGGGACTTAAACATAATTGGCGAACTGCTAGTGTACTGTTACGTAGGTACAGGTTGCCTAACCCTTCGGGGATTACAAGGCGTGATGTTATGTAGTATTATCTACTACAGTCATATTCATATTTAAATTACTATAAGTTGCAACAAAGAAAGATGGCTCTTGTACAAATTAGAAAATTGTGTGCTTTGTGCACCTCACTACAAGACTGTTTGACCTGTCCCCCTTAGCATGACCACCGTAGACAAGGATAGACGGAAGAATGGACAAATTGATAGATAGTGCAAAGAAATCTGTCATTGTGTCGACACTATCTGTCATTTTGTCGATTCTTCCGTCAAAGAAATCCTTGTCTACGGTGGTCATGCAACGGGGGGCAAAGGACTTTCTAAGAGATTTATTTACAATGTTTTCTCAACAACATCTTTACTTAGGGTTACTATTTTTATTTCCAGTTTCCAAGACCGGCAGGATTCAATTTGATCAAAGGAATTAATCAAGCGCTCGTTGTAAGACAAATTACTTTTGTATTAGCAAGTTCTTTAGCTTACATTTTTGTTCTTATAAACTTGAAGTCTTAAGTCCGTATTACAGAACGCCAAAACTTAAGCATTACCAAAAACAACAACAACTGATTACGTTTATTATATAGTAGTTACCCTAGCCTAGCCTTTTCCCACCTATGTTGGGGTCGGCTTCCACTGTAACCAGATGCAGCTGAATACCAGTATTTAACATGGAGCGACCGCCTATCTGACCTCCACAACCTAGTTAGTGCTGGGAATAAGGATACTCCTAGGTAAGATTGTCTGTCAGATTTTCGGGTGACTTACTACCTGTAACGTCTGTCAAAGATCTACAAATGACAGCCGAGGTCAAAGGCTTAACGTGCTTTCCGAGGCACGGAGGAAACTCGGTAGGTAATGGTCGGTCACCTATCCACGGACCAACCTAGGACGCAGCTTAACCTGAAGATCGACCCGAGCGGCTGTTATTATTTAAATACGAGCTCCTCCACGCAACAGAAACATAACCAATTGATTTAATTTTTGGTGACAAAAAACACAGCACAAAACACGTGTATCTCGCTGACAATAGGTATACTTCTTCCGTTTACCCGGAAAAAATTCTTTCATAAGTCCTTTTTATTGAGAAACCCTGGAATACTAAAAACAAACTACTGCACAACACCTAAGCTCTGTATTTTATTTCTACAGAAAGAAATCATGTCGCAAGCAACCCTAGGAACACTAGGTAATATATTATTTTCTTCTAAAAGCATTTTCCCACACAAAGTTATTCCTTGTCGCAGTTATTGTTTATTTTTTTTAGTTTTGCGCCACAAAGAGACCTTTTATATCGCACGAGTTGGGTCACTGAATAGGATATTGTTGTGAAAAAACATAAAAGCTAGTTGAGATATTAATATTATTTATTGTTTTGCAGCATTTTCACGTATTCAGACAAACGCTTTGCGATTCAAAAATACTTTTGTAATATTTTTGTACCTTAAAGAGATCACAGATCTAAGATCTCTCTTCTAGCTATCCTCTGATAGCCACACCTGTTTCTAACATGTACCTTTCGTAAAGTAACAACCGCCCCAAAGAAGAGCAAACATCATATCATTTGTACTTTTGCGATCAGCCAAAACAATATCCCACTTGGCCTGTCATTTTAACAGAAACTAGAAGAATTTCGTATGTCCCAGATTTTTTTTGTTTATGCTGTGAACCAAAGAATCATAACATAACATCATACCGTCGCGCATATGGGTATACTATTAGGAAAATCAAATAATTACAATAATTAATTATGACTTGTTGAAATTTTAAAGCCTTGCAGCCTTTAGTTTTCAAGCGTCTGCACATCGCGTCTTCTGAACATTTTATTAGTAATCATCATAAAAAGCACGGCAGAAACACTAATCACGAAATTCGTCTTGCCAATATCAAACAAACGCATCTCTTCTGTTTCAAATCTGTGCAAAGTTCAAACTTTTCGTCTACCTATCGGGTTTTCCGTCAACCGCGGTAGCCACAGAGCCGTGCCAAACATAGCAAAGTTCTACTGTTTGTAGCAAACGTTTGTGTTTCGGGTTTAGCAACTAAAAGTTTGACTTTGAGGATACCTTCATATTTGGGTCCTTGTTTTAGTAATAACGTTGAGATGTGTTAGTTTGCTGACCGGGATATACAATACTTAGTTCTAGCTTTAGTCATTATTTCTCCAGCGAAGTACTACTACAATTTTAGTAGGAATCTATTTTGTAAAGTGAGTAACATTGTAATATAAGACCTGTTTTTGTTACTCTTTTCCGCCACTGAAAATTCCGAGTTGAAAACCCCGATTATACTTTGCCTGACCTAAGAATCAAACCCAGGTCCAAAAGACCAGTAGAGCAATGAGGCAGTAAAGGACGCTTAACAGCTGCAGGACAATAGACAAAATGTCTGGGATTGATTGAAACCTCTTAAATAGAAATGTCACTTATTTTTTGACACTTCTTCGTTCTATATACATCTCGATACTGCAACACAAACCATCAGGGTTTTCGGTAATGGTGGGTAATTTCAGCGGTGACTAGCCATCGATGCGGGAAATATTTTATTGTGCAGACACATGCGTACTTTCGTTTCCCTCAAACTCATCCTGACACGACCGCAAAGATATCAAGCGAGGATCCAAAGACTAAGCGTGCTTTCCGAGGCACGAAGGTGTCATACCACCAACTTCCAAACTTTGGACCGCTACTAAGACATTCCTTATAGAAAAAATCCTAAAATCACTCATTAAAGAATTACCTCGACACGTCTTTAATCTTGATCTAGAGCAGTCTCCACGTGTCATATAAGTTGACCATATATTTTCGAGCCGTTTGGGGTTGAAACTCTGGGTCCGTGGGGTCCGAGTGCTCACAGCCTTTTCAAGGACATTTCTAAACGTTTAGTTGACTCTTTTCGTGACCCAAGGGCTGGCTTTTACCTTGGCCAAAGGCTTAGCGTTGCCATACAGCGTGGCAACGCCGCCAGTCTTTTGGGTACATTACCAGTTGACTACGTTGAGGAGGAGTTTTTTGACGCCATTTTTTGAGTTTATTTTTAAGTTAGTTAGTTAATATAGGTTATTTTAATTTATGCAAATAAATGACTTAGTTGACCTATATTTTGAAGATTATAACGAAGATGAACGTTGGCTTCTAGTTTCTAAGAGGCTTATATCCGCCTTTAGCGAGACTCACTTTGGCTTACGAATTTCCCCCAGTCTTGAACTATTCACATGATTTGATTTAAACTTGAGTGTTCCCTGGCTTTCAGAACAAAGTTGCACAAAGGTAAGCAACCCACTCAGTAAGTCTATCTTGAAGCTGTTGTAAGATGAACCATAAGTTGTGGTATTTACCATATTGTATTATGTATATGGCCGAGTCTTAACCAAAGCGGTCGTTGTGTGAATATGCGACCATTCGCCTAATTTTGTTCGGCAAACCCAAACGCGTGACCTAGTCGGCAGAAAGTGCCTTCCACAATTCTTACAAATTTGACGGCAGGGTTGGTGCAGTGGATGAGCGATTGACTGCTGCGCTTCGTGTCGCGGGTTCGATTCCCGCACGGAACAAATATTTGTATGGCCTACAGGTAGTTGTTCCGGGTCTGGCTGTTTGTGTATGTGAATTAAAATGTTCGTTAACGCACCCACGATACAGGAGAAATTACTAGTGTGGGGCAATGTTTAAAAAAAAAAAAAACTAACAAAATTAGTGGCACATGAACGTCACGGTCGCGTATTCGCGCAACTGATCGCGTTGTTTAGATCCAAGTACAAATTAACTCCCACTCCCCTCCCCATCCTCTCCCTCTTTGGGGTCGGTGCAGCATGTCTTCTTCCATACTTCTCTATTAGTAATCATCTCATCAGACACCTCTTTTCTTGCCATATCATCCTTGACTCAGTCCATTCATCGTTTCTTTTGTCTTCCTCTACTTATACCCATCCACATTCATACTCAAAACTTTTCTCACAACACACACACACTCCTTCCTCATTTTCAAATTTTCATCATTCCTCCGTATCACATGTGTGTGTGGCTCTTTAAAGAAAGTGAATATGAAACAATAGCCAAAAAATTATAATTTCGTTGCATCACAAAACAGTTGAATGAAGTAATTAATTATTTATGCAATCATTTTTCATATAGCACAAATTGCAGATGAAAGCCAATCATTTTACAAGCGACCCTTTTTCGCAATACCGGTAATTGTCAATAACAGACTCATAAATATCCACCTGCAATGGCCTGTCTGTTTATTATTCCCTCCAGAAGCTCCCAAAAACACTTCGTGAACAGATCTTGATAAAATGACGTTCAAGTTTGGCGTACTGCCAGCCTGGTTTGCTGACCGTGTCCAGATTACGGACAGCATTGTGGAAGCTAAAAAATAATATGCTGCCGTTATTGTGGGACTGTGGACAGCTATGGGTGGAATTGCGGTTATTTGTTAGGATGTAGGAAAGTACAAAAAATCTAATTTTTTCATGTTCTAGTGAGTCCATAACCGAAACAAATAGTTGCATTAAAACAGTCATATGGAATAAAAGTTCTAAGCTTGGAATTGTAATTGTGGAAATGTGGAAGCTAAATAAAAAACAAAAAACTCTTTGAATCGATTGTCATGTTGACCAAAGTTCCAGTAATTATTTACATTCATTATTGTTCAAAAAATCTCTGAAATAGTTAGAAAGAGATACATAGACAGATAACAGGGAAACAATGAAGATTCCTAAAGTACTTGTGTTCGAAACCAAAGAATTTTACCAGAATTCCAGTCTGCCAAATAACTATATTTATCCAGTATTTGTTGTACCAACCCAATTCCAACTCCACGTCAACAAAACAACGTTGTTTTCCCAGAATTTACAACAGCCGAACTTTTAGCTCTAATTAGTGAAAAAACTTTCAATTTTCGACATCAACGCCAACTCAATTTGGCGATGCGAATACAAAGGAAAACAACAGCAGAACTGCCGCAGAACGTCAAAAAGCAAGACCTATAAAACCAACCGTAATCTAAAGTTGTCACTCCACAGTCAATAGCTAAGCTACGCATGTGTCCCTAGCTCCGCTATCTATAAAAATCTGGGCAGTACCGCCCACTGCGTTCCAGATCATGCTAGCTATGAATGTATAAGGTCTCATTTACGACTTCGAGCGATGCCATTTGCGTCAATTGGCGCCCGCGATGTTTTCTTCGTATGAGTATCGTCACCCCACCAAGTTGGGTCACGCTCATGTGCTGAACCACTTGTTTCATTAATTTCCTTGCAGTCGCTTCTGGATGTCAGCTGTCACTTGATCCTGTAGCTCATGACCAACGGGTAACAAAGGCTGCTTGCATGTTCCACGCGCGTCTCAAAGAGATGTCAGCACACAGGAAGGGGTCCGCAAGGGTCGATGCCTGCCGGTGCTGCGGGGCTGTTCGAAGGAGATACCGCGGCCTTGGAACACAAAGGGCAAAGAAGGAACATGGATGGGATTTAGTCAGTAGAAGTCTGACACTCCCTTCCATTCCGCCTGGAGATGGAGGGGGGTGCGGGGGGATTTGATTATTTCCCATACGAAAAAAAAAGGCTACTTGCATAAATACTCAGATTAGAACGGATCTGTACCGATCATTGTTTGTAAAATTGTCTCATTATTTTTGAATGCGCTCGCATATAAAGAAGCAAGTGAACAAAGATTGTGAAAAAAATAAATGTAAGCACCCACTTTCCATTCTCTTTTTTCACAGTTACAACACGCTGTTTGCTTGGCTTTGTAGCTTTTGAGCAAGAGGTAACGTAGCAAACCTCTTCAAGCAAATCTTACTTAGCAGTGGATGATCATCTTAACGCGGAGTTCACACAAAACTAATCCGTTGCTCTATTACGTTCGGGCAATAAGTCAATCAGCATTGCTATCAGCTGGCACCGTTCCAGGTCTGTAGCCGTCACTATGATGTATGACTTTAAAGGGTTTGGTTGTGAAGTGCTTACTTTAAAGCTGAAATATGAGCTTGAAGAATGTGGTTGGACTATGTCGGTTGTTTGTTTTGGAATGTGGATCACTTATATGACACTTTAGGAGTACATTTATACATAAATGTTCAGTGATGTAAGTTACAGCTCATTTTACTTTCTCACTACCATATTCCCGTATGACGGATGCAGACGTATCGAAGTTTTTGTGTGAACGTCAAAATTAACAACATAAGAGAGTCCACTGAACCGGCCACCCTTCACCATTTCCTAGTATTTTGACTGGGTAGAAGAAGTGGCATAACAAACACCCCAGCGTCATTGATCACTGTTCTTATTAAGATTATCTACATTGCACCAGAATCCATTATTATCGTGTCCTATACAGAGTGGACACCGACGCAAAAATGGTTACCACGCATTCAGTACATCATTATGAACAGAAAAAAAAACGATAAATTAGTCATCGGTAATTTTAAAAAAAAGTCCGCTATTCCATACATTTTGACCGTGTACTTTTAGCACTTTTTGTAGGAAACAGGTGTTTTTTTGCGTGGACAATACTAACACACGTATATGCTTACAACCTTACTAACTGATCCGATCTTTTTAAGTCCAACAAAATAAATATGGTAACCTTCCATTCAATCATAATCATTTATTTGTAATAAGTATTGGTACATATTGGTCTTAAAGTCAGTTGAGGTTTTCAATACATAGTCAGAGTAGAGAGAGTCGAGTAGTAGTAGTTCGTTACTCATTTATTTTTAGCAAACACTATTTAGCAAAATATTGCTGTAATTTCGGGCATAATCGCACCACTTATTTAGTGATTAAGAACCAAAATTAAAATATTAAATCACCAATCAACTAAATGGGACAGTAATCCATTTTGACACGATGACAATGAGCACTAATAAGTGCAAATTATCAGCACAAATTAACTCGTGTGTGTAATTCATGATTGTACTTCAATTTAGTTCAGAATGATTTATTGTCAAGTAATTACTTTTTGAAATGTTAATCGAACTAATTTTAATAAATTTTAATGTGGTGTGCTTTTGTGGACGATGCTCGTTTCAAGCCGGCTGGTATTTTCAATTATTCTATTTTGTTTTCGTGCTAATTGATTGTATTTTGTGGCCGTAGTATTAACATTTTGTAGTTTTCGAAAAAAACAAGAATCCAGTCCTATAGTGGAGACCGCGTTTAGGCCGCGCAGGCTATACGGGGCGGCGATATAAAGGTAGGCAGAGGCCAAGAAACAGAGGCTGAATGTTACACAGTGAACTGCAATAGACAGAGTATATTTATCTAAAACAGTGGTAGATTTATAGCGTATTTTGATTGATTGTAGAAAAGAATTACTTACTTGTTATTCTGCAATCAAACTGAATCAAATACATACCGATACTTACCGTACGAACTAAATCAAAGTCCTTGTCAGTGTCTTCTCTGAAACAGAATTTCTAATTCGACTAAGTTTCACCCATGAGTTTGGATATCTTACAGTTATTCGCTACTTCCGACAACTATACAGTTGAACTGTATCGAACTGAACGATTATTGGTTCAATTCCTGGTAGGCACACACGGACATGACTGCTCTACTTCATAGAGATAGAAGATAATAATTGAAGAAGCCAATAATTTACTACGTTTTTTTTTTGTTTTATTGCCCACGGGATCTTACTTCTGGGATAATAAGTAATTTATGCATGTACTATACTAGACTATAATCTATCTCTGTGTAAAGTAATCAATCGACCCAGAGAATGTTAAGTTTCACAGAAAATTCAACACCCCATTTCAATCTCTTAGGGGTGGAATTTCGAGAAACCCTTTCTTAGTGGATACTTACTCTTCACAAAGACACACCCTCCAAATTTCATGTCTCTAGAACCAGCGGTTTGCGCTGTGCATTGATATATCAGTCAGCCAGACAGGACATTGAATTTTAAATTGGGGTATGATTTTAGAAAAACTATGATACACGTATCTTATAATTTTCAATGAAGAGTATGTACACAAATTTTCAAGTCAATCGACTCTGACAATAAAAAGTTTCACAGAAAATTCGCACCCCATTTCACTCTCTTAGGGGTGGAATTTCGAAAAACCCTTTCTTAGTGGAAACTTACTCTTCACAAAGACACACCCTCTAAATTTCATGTCTCTAGGACCAGCGGTTTGCGCTGTGCGTTGATATATCAGTCAGTCAGTCAGGACTTTGAATTTTATATGTATGGATAGAAGATGTTGATCGTGTCAGTTCCTATTCAAAGTCCATTTTTTTTTTTTAATTTCTAGGTCTCGTAGAACAAAGGTTGTTCAGTTTCATGGTCCTAGAGACCACACGGGAGGTCTTGCGTTTATTATGTTACACCTTGTATATAATCCACAGCTGCCCCCCTTTTAACATCATCCGGCAATAACATACAACAAAATGGTGAAGTATCAACGATACCCATTCTAACCAACGACACATCACTAGAGGCCATTTTGATAGTGCGGGGACAGATGCAAGTAGCCATAAGCAATCAAAATTGATTATTATTTCCTTTGGTTATGGCTCTGCTGACCCCTTTACCCCCCCTTTCTATACTTCGTATGTATTTATAGTCATTGAGCTATTATCATTTAAATTCACAGCGATGTATGGGTCTGTATGGTTACTGTAGTACATTTTCTATCGTAATGTGGGGTCTTCATGAGATATTCATATTTTAGATAAGGTCATATAAATAACTACATTTTGAGACGGTGGATTAAGTAATGTTCGCTAAGTTCCTTCACGTAATTAAGTTTTGCAACAATCTTAAGAACTTCAGACTAAGTGCATCTCTTTTTAGAGTTCCGTACCTCAGTCGACAAAAACGAAACCCTCACAGGATCATTTGTTTGATTTGTTGTCCGTGTGTCCAGACCTTTTTTCTCAAGAACACGTGGAGGTATTAAGCTAAAATGAATATCAAATACTCAGGGTCTGCTACCCCTTAGAGCAGTGAAAAAAATCAAACTTGTAAGTCAATGCGATCAAAAGATATGACTGTTTATGTCGCATATTTTGCGATTTCACAAGTGAATCAAAACCTATAGGGCACTTCCCGTTAATCTAGAATCATGAAATTTGGCAAAAAGACAAAGAAGTGTGGTCTTACAGCACACGTAAATATAGTATAGAACCGTAGTTTAATAACAAAATACCTACATGTTAAGTTTACACGGAACATTCTCTGCGCGATTCCAAGTCGCGCTTGGCTGGTTTTTTTTTATATACAGATAATTACTATTTTAGACCTATGTTACATTATAGTTGAGTGTCGTCTCAAATAGGTTTGTGCTATGAAACACTTTCCAATGTTTTCAATACTATCAAAAGCAAAATCGGCCTTTCTTCTACTTCTACTTCAGATACTATTTAGGGAGGAGCTCGTGGCTAAATAATAGCCGCAAGAGCCGATCGGTTCAATCTTTAGGTTAAGGCGCGCTTGTCTAGGTTGGTCCGTGGATGGGTGCCAACCATTACATACCGAGTTTCCGCTTGCCTCGGGAAGCAAGTTTAACCGTTGGTCCCGACTGTCATTTTGTAGAGTGTCAGTCGTTACAGGTAGTCATTAGCTCGAAACTCTGACAACCAGCCTTACCGAGGGTATCGTATTACCCAGAACTAACTGGGTCGTGGAGATCAGATAGGCAGTCGCTCCATATAAAATACTTATATTTCGGTGCATTCGGTTAGGCTGGAAGACACCAACGTAGTTGAGAAAAGGCTAGGGAGACTTCAGATACTATTTCACTTAAAATTCTAATAACCTAAAGGTACAGTAAATGGGGTACGGTACTACAAACTTGCCTAATTATAATGACGTACGTTGATATTTTAAACAACATCGCTCCACAGGAATGACGTTGTTTTGCTTGTTTCATGACGTCACATGTTTCTGAGGATAACACAACATTGCCTGAAGACATACCTGGGACTAACATTTTGACGTTGCTAGGTTATACAGTACTTACATTGGAATATATAGAGGGAAACATGTACCAGCTCGTCATGTTCTAGGAAATGTAGACAATATGGAAAGGAAAATAAGCTGCTTATAAGACATGTTTGAGTACTGTATAAAGTTATTACGTGGAGACTCTTTGGTTGGCAACTAAATATTAAACTACATATTTGTAAAGAGATGAATGAAAGGGATTTGCATGTGGCTGAGATGAGAATGCTAAGCGGGATGTTGTAACGCGAATGGATGAAATAAGAAATGAGTATATAAGAGGAAGTCTGAAAGTGGAAGTTGTGCCGGTTGTCGTGGTATGGGCATGTGATGCGGAGGAATGAGGAAAATGTTGTGAGGAAAATTTTGAGTATGAATGTGGATGAGTATAAGAGTAGAGAAAGACCAAAAAAACGATAGATGGACTGTATGAAGGATGATATGGCATGAAAGGAGGTGTGTGATGAGATGACGAGTAATAAATAGAGAAGTATGGAAGAAGAAGACATGCTGCGCCAAACCCAAAAAAAATGGGATAAGGTCAAGAGAATGATGATATAATATTTTGTAACATAGTTAGTTTATTATTCTTAAGATATTGTTTTGTTTTCTACTTCTATGCAGTAATCAATCTAAACAAAATTGAAACTGAGTAATAAATTCAGGCAATAATATTCCGTTCATACTCAAAACTAATTTGTCTCAAAAATCGAAGGTTTCGTTGAATCAAAATCATAAGCTACCAAAAGTAAACACGCTTCTGTGATAATTCTAAGTATAACTTATCAATATAAACTTTATCACGAACAGTAATAAGTATAATATCGTTTGAACTCATCAAAGCATCATTCCACATCAAATATTAGATTAATTACAACATTCCATGTAAAATTATTGAAATGCCAACGCATTAATAGGCATTATTAAACTGATGATACAAGGCTTAACTTTGATCAAAATATCATTATCTTCGTTCAAACATTGTACGGGCTCTGAAAATTTTCCAGCGCCGATGGTACAAGTATTAGTAAGTTTGACGAAGAGAGATATTATTATAGAGAGCGGGGTAGCAAAATAACATAACATAACATGACGCCTGTAATCCCCAAAGGGTTAGGGGTGTACCCAATTATAGTACACCCACATTTCACCAGTAATGCTAGGTCCCATGTAATAGGGGGCGAGCCGATTGCCATCAACCAGACACAAATCCAGACTCTGTGGCAGCTACTGAGAAAATACCTGATGGAAAAACCCAATATCACTTTGTCCGACCCGGGAATCGAACCCACGACCATCATGCTCAGCAGTCGCGCTTGCGACCAGTCGAGCAACCTTTGAAGAAATTAGGAATACTACGTACTCGTACTGTAAGAGCAGAAATGATACTAATAACATAGGCGATTGACTATTTGGCCACCGCTTCAATGCTGAATCGCGTTTAGACCACGCTCTCCGTTTGGTCTCTTTGAACTTCGTATTTTGCCACCTTTTCTGTCAATCGATATTTGCCAATAGAGATCTTCTTAAAATCGCTGATAGCCGATGCATCATAATAGAGTATCTGTGAAGGCCCTAATATCCCGATAAGTATGTTGAATATATGTTATACCCAAATTTTGCAGTATTTTATAAGTCTCATGTAGGTATAGGAAGAGAAGAACTGGTGAGAAAAAAATATATGCGAAGAACTGTATAGCCTACATAAAGTATGAATAACTGTAGGAAATATCATCTTTGCATGTGAAAACAACAGTATTTAAATATAAATTAAAGTATACAGAAAGTATGAAGATGAAATGCTGTCAATTTAGTGCCAATTGAAATACATGGATTGACCTTGGATCGACACTATTTTGTCAAGATTATTATCAACTGAAAGCTGGATTCTGCAAATGGTGGAAAACATCATCATCATCATCATCATTCTCTTGCCCTTATCCCAATTCATTTGGGGTCGGCGCAGCATGTCTTTTTCTTCCATACTTCTCTATTACTCGTCATCTCATTAGACACCTCTTTTCTTGCCATATCATTCTTTATACAGTCCATCCATCGTTTCTTTGGTCTTCCTCTACTCATATACCCATCCACATTCATACTCAAAACTTTCCTCACAACATTTTCCTCATTTTCATTTTGGTGGAAAACATCATGAGGTGAGGTAATCATCAAAACAGACAATCCACCAACACAAGATGAGCAATCTATACGTCTGTTTCAAAGAAGCTTCAACAAGCTGCTTGCAACCCGATAATGTTACAATTACAATCAAAGTTAAATTACATTCCCCGCTATTCAGACCCCTACAAAACACACCCTTATCCGCCGTTTCTGCTTCGAAACTTTACATAAGGTAAACTTGGGCAATAAATTAATTGTAAGGAGATAGGTACAGACGATAGCTGTGCCGTCTCTTATTAAAATTTTAAACCAATTACAGAACTGAATTGGGGAGACGATTTCGAGTTTGTTTTTGCTGTGTTTATTTGTTATTTGGCAAAATATTGTTGAATACTGATTGATTTACATTAGACAGTTTACATTATTACAGTGATTGCAAGCATCTTACCATACCTGGACTCGAAAGAAAAGCTTTTTAATTCCTTAAATCTTTTTCTTGTTGTACCTGTCACAGATATTTTTAAAACTTCATCAAGCTCCTCATCATCTACCTATCCTTTACCCAACTATGAATGTTGAGGTCGGCTCCCAGTATAACTATATGCAGCTGAATACCAGTATTTTACGTGGAGTGACTGCCTATCTGACCTCCACAACCCACTTAGTAGTAGACAATACGATACCCCTTGGTTGTCAGACTTTTGGACTACCTGTAGCGACTGCCAAAGATCTACAGACGACAGCCGGGACCTAAGGCTTAGTGTGCTTTCCAGGCATGGAGGTAACTCGGTATGTAATGGGGGGTCATCCATCCACGAACCAAACTAGGCAGGGCGGTTTAACCTTGAATATCGACCCGCGCGGCTGTTATTAAATAGCCACGAACTCCTTCCTTTATTTTTAAAACTTTACTTATCTACAAAAAAATACTGGCAGACTACAAACCTAGTTAAGAAGCATGAAGCTTTACAATTTTCTTGAGTAACGAACACAAGAACTAAGGAAGAATTTTTGAAAACTATTTCCTTAAAGGATTAAATAAGGGACGAAAGTTTGTACGGGAATTCATCATTTAAAGCGATAGATGGGAAATCCATCGAGTATTCGGGCTTGTCAATAAATAAATACGTACTGTCCTATTCACGGCCCATCCCTATTCTTATTTAGGCCTATTCTAATACTTCAACAGACCCTTGAACACCCCTATAAGTAAATACACTCTCAAGATTGCATTCACATCTTCTTTACGATGTATCAACGTCGACCCGCCTCCGTACATTCTTCAAGGAATTTCCCTATTTCACGCTAAACTGGATTCTTTTCTGTGGAATAAAACAACGATGTAGTTCGCACAACAATATTTTATTGACTGACTTACGCGGTCGACCTACACTACATTTATAATACGAGACAATTTAACTTAGGAATACCCTACATTACACCTCCACCCTTATTTACTATCATACATACACAGTTTAAACTTTTAATACACTTAGAATCTTTTATAAATATACATATAATGAAACCATGATACTTTATACCTAACCAGATAACAAACATTTAATTCATACACAGGTACTTAAGCTTACGTCTAACACTTAGATAACTATACATACATACATCGTTCTATTTCCTATACTTAACTATAACTTAGGATAGGCCATATCTTTGCGGTGGCCTCCTATTTCTAACCGAGCGAGTTTCACCAGCAGTCGGGCGCGAACGACTATCTAACTGCTTAGACACGCTCGACGCGGTCGACTCCTGCTCTGAGCCCGCCTCCGCCCTACTGCACCCCGAGCCTCCCACACCAACTCCTGAGTACACCTCATTTGGTATTTCCGTAACCGGTATGGTCGGGCAAACAAGTACATTACGTAACTGCCGATTAGAAATTTGTGACGCTGCCTTTGTGCTGACTATCACACCACCTGTAGGTTGCGATTGATTTGACTTACATTTAAGCTTTAATTGGTCAATGTGCCTATGTATCTCTGTGTCATCTAGTAATCTTATTTGATAATCGGTTGTACCTAAGCGCTCGATTACCGTACCACTTACCCACTTCCTTAAACCTTGGTAAACGCGGCACCAGACCTCGTCCCCAGCCTGCAGCACTCGGTGCGCCCCGCCCGCTGCGCGCTGCTGCCGCTGCTGTGCGTCGGCCACCTGTTTCTCGCGCGACGGTTTTAGTCGGTCTAACCGAGTTCTTAAGGTTCTACCTTGTAATATTTGTGATGGCGTTTCTTTTGTGGTACTATGTTCAGTAGTTCTATAGACTAGTAAAAACCGCTGAAGCGCAAGTTCTACATCCTGCTTCTGAATAATAGCTTTTTTTAATACTCTTTTGCACTGTTTGACTGCGTTTTCTGCCAAACCATTAGACGCCGGGTGGTACGGTGCCGAGAATACATGTTCTACCCCGTTTTTTTTTTAAAATTGAATTAAACTCTGCACTACTAAAGGGAGGGCCGTTATCGGAGACTAATTGTTTCGGTATTCCAAAACGCGACCTAATTTCCCTAATTTTACATATGATTGCCTGTGCCGTAGTTGAAACGACCGGACACGCTTCTATCCATTTTGACGTAGCATCTATCATTATTAAGTATTTGTAACCGTGTATTGGCCCTAAAAAATCCACGTGCAATCTGGTCCATGGGCGAGTCGGCCAGGTCCACGGTTGCGGTGCATGGTGTACCGGGGCCTCGGCCAGTTCTGCACAGACTGTGCAGTTCCGACACAGGTTTTCCAACATTTCATCAATCCCTGGCCACCACACATAACTTCTAGCTATGCATTTGGTTTTGATTATTCCCATATGTATATCATGCAGTTCCTGTAACACCCTGTCTTGACAAGACTTTGGAACTATTAACCTATGACCCCACATAAGACAACCTAACTCGGCGTATATTTCTGTGCGCCTATTGAAATACGGTCTAAGTTCCTTTATTTCCACTTCCTTTGGCCAACCATCCCTAACATAGCTGGCAATACGGCTTAACATTGGATCTCTTTTGGTCTCTTCTCTTATATCTTCATGTTTAAGTAGCAATGCTTCCGTGGCAAAGTGGAGGTACGTTTGTTCTGGCACTTCCTCCATATTTGACCCGTTAATAGCTTTATAACTTTCCATTTATCGTGACTAAGCATCAGCTGTGTTTGATTTTGTATTTACGTATTCTATATGAAAATCATATGCGGATAATATTAACGCCCATCTCTGTAACCTACTAGCTGTCATACTCGGAATTCCCAGTTCCGATCCAAATATACTAACCAGTGGTTTATGATCCGTTTTCAACACAAATTGCCTGCCATACAAGTATTGGTGGAATTTTTTTACTGCAAATACTATAGCTAAAGCCTCTTTATGTATCTGACTGTAATGATATTCCGCGGAGGTGAGCGTCCTTGACGCGTACGCTATTGGGTACTCCCGGCCGTCGGGCGCGCGCTGCGCGAGTACCGCGCCGACACCGCGTGAGCTCGCGTCACACGTCACCACGACGGGCCGTGACTCATCATAGTGTGTTAATACTTCCGAGCTAATTAATAACTTCTTTGTCTTGTTAAATGCCTGAATTTGTGAATTCCCCCATACCCAATGTTTACCTTTTCTCAATAATTCGTTGAAAGGTGTTAAATGAAAACTTAAGTTTTTAATAAATTTACCGTAAAAATTCACCATGCCTAAAAACGATTTCAGTTCGGATACGTTAGTGGGGGCGGATAGTTTAATTATCGGTTTTATCTTTTCTGGATCTACTCTAACGCCCTCACTATTAATAATAAATCCTAAGTATTTGGCTTCTTTACTCAAAAAATCACATTTTTCTTTTTTTATTTTTAAACCTTTTTCTTGTAGTATTTCCAGAACTTTATTTAATGTCTCTAAATGTACCTTAATCGAATTTCCCGTTATTAAGATATCATCCAGAAATATTGTAACATTAGGTATTTTATCGAACAATTGGCTCATAATTCTTTGAAAAATTCCCGGACTAGTTGCCAGTCCATACACTAATCTATTGTATCTAAAAAGACCTTTATGCGTATTAATAACTGTTAATTCCTTCGATTCATCTAACAATATCTGATTGTACGCTTGAGACAAATCTAACTTCGTAAAGTACCGACTACCACTTAATCTACTCAATTAATCATCTATTTTTGGCACAGGATACTTATCAACCCTTAACATACGATTTAATGTAACCTTATAGTCAGCACATAAGCGTAAAGCGCCATCCGGCTTGTGAACAATTACCAGTGGTGTGGCCCAGTCGGAGGTGTCAACAGGCTCAATGACGCCCGCGCGCAGCATGGCCTCGAGCTCGGCATCGACACGCGTGCGCAGCGCGTACGGCAGCGGGCGCGCGCGGCAGAATATCGGCACGGCTCCCTCCCGCAAATGCAGCGTCGCCCGACTGCCAGTGAAACACCCCAGTCCGCCATCAAATAACTTACTGTATCTAGAATAAATATTACATATTATATCGTCTCGCTGTTGAGTACTTATCTCAGCAGATACACTAGCATTGTTCATTATTGTCATAGGGGGTATACAAATATTCAATTCTGAAAGCCATTGCCTTCCTAGTAGTGTGGTAGTTCCCTTATCGAATACATATAAATCCAATTTCTTTTTACGATTTCTATAAGTCACCGTTACTTCCAGATACCCTCCTGGCTGAACTTTGCTTCCATTATAAAATTTAACTAATAAATTACATGGCAGTAACGGTATGTTAGCAAAATGTTTTTGGTAAGTATTTCTCGAGATACAGGATAACGCTGACCCTGTGTCAATTTCCATTGATAAAAGTACATTATTTACTAACAGATTCATGCTCACCGGCGTATATTGGCTTAAAGACATTTGATACATAGGTTCTTCCAGATCCCCTAAGTCTTCTCTCTCTTCTTCCCAGTGCGTCTCAAACGCGTGCATCGTAGGTGCCGCGGCACCGGCCGTGGTGCCCGGCCATATTTTCCCGCGCCGACCATAGGGCCGGCTGGCGGCGCTCCGACCGCTGCCACGGCCGCCCGCCCCGTTTCGCGCCGTCCCTCTGGTACCGCTCCGTGATTGTTGAGAACGACCCTGAGTGTCGCTCGTAACCTCACTGTTGTCCGGGCATATGCGCCGCAAATGCCCGATCTTTCTACATTTACTACACTGATACTTGGAGAATTTACACTCCAGTTTTGTGTGTCTGTAGTCCCCGCATGCTGAACATCCTTCAACATGCATGCGATGTACATCACCCGTCTGTTCGAACGCTGCCGAACTTCGCCGCAACACTGTATTATTTCTCGAAGTTTCGAGCCCCTTCGAATAAGCGTTTGCACCGGCCCCGGTCGGCCCGGTGACGTCACCACGCCCATCTACAGCGGCTGCATCGCGCTCCGCCGCCTCCAGTGCGCTCGCCACCGACACTGCTTTAACGAAATTTATATTTCCTTCCGCGAACAATCGTTGTCTAATAAGATCACTCGAAATACCACACACGAATTGGTCTTTTAAATTATCGTTCAAACTTGCACCGAATTCACAATACCGAGTTATTTTTTTTAACTCCGCAACATATTCCGAACTACTCTCACCAGATTGTTGTCTTCTTTGTTTAAATTTATAACGTTCTGCTAAAATAGACGGCTTTGGTTGTAAATGTTCTCGCATGACCTTCACGACCTCGGTGAAGGACATGTCCGCCGGTTTCCGAGGACTGCACAAATTCACTAGCAATTCATACGCGGTTTCGCCCATGAATGCAATCAGCGTTGGTAATTTTAGTTCGTCCTTCACCGCATTCACCACAAAGTACATATCCAGTCTATCACAGTACGACTGCCAATTTCCGTTCTTCATGTCGAATTCGTCAAATTTCGCCATCCTCGTCGCCATTGTGGAATAAAACAACGATGTAGTTCGCACAACAATATTTTATTGACTGACTTACGCGGTCGACCTACACTACATTTATAATACGAGACAATTTAACTTAGGAATACCCTACATTACATTTTCTTTGGAGAATGTTTACCTCATACGATAGCAAATATTGTAGTACAAGAAACGTTTTTGCTCTGATGCAAATATTTGTTATTGTTATTGTTTGCGAACGGTTGGAGTGTGTGTCGATTTTTGACGGAATAGTTTTTTCTTTTTTTGGCGCGGAAGTAGTGGCACAGTTTGTGTAAGTGTTTTTCATTTTGTGGGAGGCACAAAATGGGGTAAGGTTGTTATGTACTTTGAGTTTCATTGTATAAGATTAAGTTTGAGTGAGAAGGAAAACAACGAGGCGATATGTAAGGGCATAGATAAAGTGATATTCTATCATCGGTAGCGATGATTGAAAAGTAAAATGGTATAGACTAACAAAAGCCACGGAAAATCTTATTTCAGTCCTGTTAAAATTCGGTGTAAAAGTTTGAGATTCAGGATATTGGTGTTAGTTTTTCCTTTGTGACATAGTAGTAGTACTTTTGGTAACACTACAAAAGTGCTAAACATTTTGAAAGTCATTGCCAATTGTCTAGTCCTCTAGTTTTTTCCATGAATGAGTCTGAAGCAACGGATCTTACGCGTGTGCAGTGAGACGAAATTGAAGATTGATATCCCCTAACATCAAGCCTGGTATCCTCGATGGGTTAGGTAGAGCTGTACCTAATAGTACATCCACGTTTCGCCAGTTATGTTTTAAGTTCCATGTAATTCGGGGCGAGCCTGTTGCTATCAACCGGGCACAAATCCAGAACGGAGTCTGGATTTGTTCGAATAACACTTTGCCCAACACGGGAATCGAACCCAGGACCTCATGCTCATCAGTCACGCTTGCGACCTCTAGACCAACGAGGCAGTGTAGTTTAAGTTTAAAGTAAGTTCATAATCCATTGCTTCATATTTTTGAAAGACTCGTCTGCTGTGCAAATTAAAACACGCAATGAATGTAACGCAGGTGCACTATCAAAATGAAAAACATGTCCAATGCAAGTGTATTTTGTAAATAGGATGCTAGTTAAGTTTGTACAAGAAAATACTAGTCCAACATTATATTTACAACCCTTACATAAAGTACTTAACCCTCACACACTTACGTACGTAATCCACTTTTTGCGAACATAAAACTTACAATAACATACAAAATGTTTGCAAGGAAACAGAGTATCTCTCCGGAGCCACGTTTTGTAAAACGTACAAACTTTTAATATTGTTCACACATTCCTATAGTGGCGGGGCGTGGTCCCACTTGCAATCAGAACATTGTTCATGGAGAAGTTTGTTTACCTACATGATATAGTTTTTTAGTACAGGATTGTTTCAGGCTAAAAAAAGGTTAAAAGGCCGGAACAAGACACTTTTAATATCGACAAATTTTCAATAAAACCTAAATCTTCCTTAGATTGAATTTTGAAACGATCAAAAAGAATTTTGGGCTTAATAATGGGGACGTGGCGGACGGCGCGTAGCATTCATCATCATCATCATCATCATTTCAGCCGAAAGACGTCCACTGCTGGACATAGGCCTCCCCCAAGCGCGTAGCATTGCGCGGCCTGTATTCAAACATAATATGGCGATGTATAAGAGCATTTTTCGGAGAAGCGATTTTACGCGCGTTTGCTTAATATACAGAGTTATTTGTGGCGGAGCCCGCAGATGACAACGCAGCGACGCACGAAGCGTTTATCACAGTGGCACACGCACTGTTGTGGCCAGCCAGTTTCCTGCAACACTGCGTTCACGGAGAGGGGTGCGTGAAACGTAACGATACCAGTGACGTAGCATGCGGCACATCACGCGGCGCGTCTTTTTGAACAACATCGTAGGCTACCAAAATAATTTGTTTATGTTTGAGCGTGTGAAGACGCGGGTCACTGCACGCATCGCCGTAACAAAAAAAAAACGTGCAACGCGCCGCGACAGATAGTTCAAAAATGGAAAGGTTCGGTTAAAACCTTCAGATCCCTCACTGGCACCCCACCATAACTTGCAATAACAGTTTCCCAAAATTCCCACGTAGGATTTCATAAAGGAAGCAGAATGCCTTAGACATGGCTGCTCCTCGAATGCGCCTCGCGCTCTTCTGCTGTATCAACTGTTTGAAAAACTTTGCCTAACTGAAAATAACTTGGATGCATTTTTGTTCAAAATGTTTGTGGAAGACTTTCAGGTATTGGAAGAAAATGAATATGGTTATTTGCTACGGAAAGACATGGTGCATATTAGGTGAATGTTTTATTTATAAAAGAGTTAAGAACTTAGCTAATGGGGCTAAGACTTTACGGAAACCTAATGAGATGTTTATTGGTCGAAGTGCTTGGCATTAAGCCATCGACGTCACCAAGATATCGTCTTTTTGAGCTGTCGTGGGACTGGCTTCTTCTCATATACTCAAAACTACATAAAAGAACTGACGCATTTTCCCATGGGAGTAGGCAGAAACTATAAAACGCCACCTGCTACGATCCTTACATACTCCTTTCGGCTCGTCCACATTCATACATCTGGTCATTTTGAACGACGACCATTCTGAAGAACATCCTTAACAAGGTCAGTGTATTCCTTCTAGGGCATCCAAACAGATATTAAAAAATAAAGTAAAACAAAGCAATAACTCAGAAGTTCCCAAGATTTAACAGTACAGTATTCTTGTCATGCGAGTTGCTACACCCACGTCAGCTTGGAAACTAATATCACGTTTTACTTTACATGTAAAATAATTACAGCACAGTTTTCATAAGTTGGTACCTCCTACTTAGCTCATGCGAAGTTGAGCGATGCGTGAGACTTACAACTTTGCGCTGTACTGAATAAATATAACGCTTTGATTAGTTGTTACGATGGCGAAATGTGGTGAGCATGTTGGGTGCTCGAACAATAGACGTTTAACTTTAAAATTGTGAGTACTAGGATGTCCCAATTTTCAAGTAAGGTGCGGTTTTAAAACCTGGAAGCCTTTTCCCCTGGTTTTAAAACCGCAAAAAGACATTCTGTCAGCCATAAAGGTGATGGAAAAGTTTAAAATATGTGGGTGTGATATAAGTTACGGAAAAGCTAATTTCCATCAATCCTCTAGAAAGACGATGTTTCTATACGAATCTTGTTGAGGTCTTCTGGGAGAATTTAAAAGGGAGGCCTTTTAAAAGCAGAGAGACAGTGTTTTTTGTAATTATAATGCCATCGACCAATGGTAGAATGGATTAATCTACGTCGATCGATAGTTTCTCTCTTTCGACTAATCCATTCTACCATCGATCGACTGGTGTAGTAACACCCTAATGCCCATTGACACAGGCAAATGCGAGTTGGAGAAGAGAGCTGTATAAAGTTACCAACTACTGAACTGAAGACACATAAGCACTGAGCAGATGCCAAAAATATCAACAATTTCAAAACATACGAAGAAAAGTTAGCGCTCATATGCTAGGAGTGCTAACAGACGTGCGTTATTGAGGCGATGGCTATTTCCTACTGTGGACCCATTCTAGCTTTTAAGACATTGATACTAAAGTTACAACGTGTTACTATGTGTTAATTGGAAACGCAAACACACACACATTCATACATTGTTTGTGTTGTTATGTGTTGTTGATTGTGTTTTTTGATTAGTTTTGATTGTTGTTTGGTATTTGTGTGTTCATGTGTTAATTTTATCGGACCAACATGCTCCACAAAATCTTCTACCGTATCTACCCCTTAAATAGTTAGTACATGAGTTAGAAACTAGTTAGCAACAATGCAACAGCCCGCTACCTTTTTTTTTTTTTTTTTTTTGTTCTCGGTGTGGAAATCCTCTATGGATGTCCTCCGCCCTAGGGAGAGCGGAGGGGTCTGTCAGACTCGTACTGACTAAAACCACACCGGTGTTCCCTCGCACACTTGCACCGGGGATCTTGGGAACTAGTGCGCCTTCCACGATCCCCGGCTAGTGCCGGCCCGCTTCTGCGGGCCTCCTCAATTCCGCGGGGGGAGTGAGGTGTACACCCCCCGCGACTTCCAATAGGGGCGCGCGTGGAACACTACGCGCCACCGCCTCGGGTCCAGTTATATGAAGGGACGGCGGACGTCCCCAAGTCCGCCGACCCTCTGCACCCGTTTAGGGGGGCTGGAAGAGGGCGTTGTCCGCCCTCCGCCGACGCCCGGTACGTCTGCTGCGGGTCGGGAGAGTGGTCTCGGCCTCCCTCATCCTTTCCGCAGCCTCCTTCTGTGAGATGACGGTTTCACAGAAGGAGATCACCGCATCCCACGACTCCGCGCTCCCGACCATCGAACGAGCGACGGCCGGCAGCGAAAGGTCGGTTCCGACTTCTGTTATGAGGGCACGGCGCGGCTCCTCCCATGCGGGACACTCTGCCAGCGTATGCCGCGCCGTGTCCTCCAAGCAGTGGACGCAGTGATGACACCGGGCGTCCGGCTCCCTGTTTATGCGACACAGGTACTTCCCGAAGCAACCATGCCCCGAGAAAACCTGCGTCGCCCGAAACGACAGGGAGCCGTGCCTCCGCTCGAGCCATTCCTCGAGCACCGGTCGGATCGCCTCAATGGTAGCGAGACCGGCGGTAGGGCGCAAAAGCCTGTTCCGCCACTCCGCCACCAGGACCTCGCGGAGCTGGGACCGACGCAGATCGATCTCTCGCTGCATCGGCTCACCGCCCCGCGTCCGCGCCTCCTCGCGCCACCGGTACAGCGACGCGAGGACCCTCGCCTCTAGGTCCCAGGGTGGCGACCCGGCCAGTGCACAAGCCGCCTCGTAGGAGATTGTGCGATACCCCCTGATAGACCTGACGGCCATCGCCCTCTGCGGTTTCCGCAGTATCGCGATGCTTCCAGCCGTCAGGTCAGTGGCCCACACCGGGGCCCCGTACAGGGCCATGGATCGCAGGACCCCTAGGTACAATCTCCTACAGGCGGTGCTCGCGCCCCCCAGATTGGGAAGCAGCGTTGCGAGCGCGCCCGCCGCGCCCATCAACTTGGGCACCAGCCGCCGGAAGTGGGGGCCAAAGTCCCAACGGCTGTCGAGCACCAATCCTAGGTACTTCATGGTGGACTCGACAGCAATTTGGGTACCCCCGACCACAATATGTGATCCCGGCGGCGGCGCCCGCCGGGGGCCATGAAAGACCATGGCCTCCGACTTGTTGAGGGCCACCTCCAGGCCCAGGCGCCGTATGCGGCTCACAACCTGCGAGACCGCAACCGTCGCTAGCAACGCTGCCTCCCTGTACGAGCTCCCCCGGGCCGTGACCAGCGTGTCGTCGGCGTAACACACCAGGGCCACACCCGGTTGGAGCTCGCCTCTCAGCACCCAGTCGTACCCGATGTTCCACAGGGGTGGGCCCACGACTGAACCCTGTGGAACACCGCACGACATGTTGCGCCGGCCTCCGCCGTCGCGTCCCCTGTAGGTGACACACCTTTCTGCCAAATAAGCCCCAACGATGCGACGGAGGTACGGGGGCACCCTGTGGTAGCACAGCGCCTCCCGAATACAGCTCCAGGGCAGGGTGTTAAAAGCGTTGGAGATGTCCAAGGACACCGCCAACATCACCCCACCCCGGGACACCGCTTCCTCCGCCAGGACTCTTACCCGCATTATGGCGTCCACAGTGGAGCGCCCATGCCGAAAGCCGAACTGGCTATCGTCCAGATCCGGCCCCTCTCTGTACAAGTGGCCAGCGAGGCGGGCAGCAATGATCCGTTCGAAAAGCTTACCCACCTCGTCCAGCAGCACTATGGGCCGGTAAGCGGACGGCGAGTCCGCTGGGCGCCCCGCCTTCCTGAGCAGGACCAAACGACCCGTTTTCCACTGACTAGGGAATTGGCCCCGCTCAAGACAAGCTGAGTAGAGTCCTCTCAGCTGGGGCTCTAGCTCTTTCAGAGCGAGGGCAAGCGCGCCACCGGGAACTCCGTCGGGCCCCGGGGCAACGGTTTTGGCCCGAAGCCGCGTTATTGCCGCCCTCATCTCTGCTTGTGTCACCTCAGGGACGCTGACGTCCTCGTCATCCTCTGACTCCGTGGCTGTGGGCAAAACCATCGGCGGCGGTATGTGTTCCTCTCTAGCAGGAAAGAGAGTTGCGACCACTTCCTCCAGCAGCTGAGGCTGCAGACTCTCAGTGAGTGGGGGCGCCCAGGCACGAAGTTTCCCTCGGACCGCACGATAAGGGCGCCCCCACGGATTTACGTCTAGTGTCGACAACATCTCTTCCCTAGCTCGGGTCTTCGCCTCGCCGACGGCTAGCCACAGAGCCTCCTTCGCCGCGCGGTACACCTCATACAGCGCGGCCTCTTCTTCTGGAACCCGACGACGTCTCCTCCGGTATCGGGTGTACCGGCGTCTCACCTCCACGCACGCCACGCGCAGCTGCGCGATGACGGTGGACCACCAGTACAGCTGGCGCCTTGTGGGTTGGCTGACACGGGGCATAGACGCATCGCAAATTTGCGTCATTGCCCCGCGGAACCACTGCGCCTCCGCTTCGACGTCGACGGTTTCGTTTCCAGGCCTGCAGGATTGCGGCCTCCTCGAGAAGTTCCCTGTCGATTCTTTTGTACGACCAGCGAGGACCGTCCATTTGCGGGGCCGACGGGCGACCACCGCCCGCAGTCTGGGTGGAGACGTCAAATCGAATGTATCGATGATCCGACAGCGTTTCCACCCCTACGGCAACTCGCCAGTCGTGTACACGGCCTGCAACAGCGGAGCTTGCGAACGACACGTCCACTATGGACCCGCCCCGCTGGCGCACGCACGTGTACACCGAGCCCCGATTCAGGACGGTCAGGCCGGTTTCGACCGCCCACTCCTCCAACACCTCACCCCTAGGATCGGTGATCGGTGATCCCCAAGCCGCAGACTTGGCGTTGAGATCCCCGAGCAACAGCACCGGGCGAGGGTGGAACCGGCTCACGACCGCACCTAGCTCGACAAGGAACTCCTCGAAGTCAGCGAGACTCTTGTTGGGAGAGAAATATGCCCCAATTGTGACTATGCCGTCCACGAGGGCGGCCACCCAACCGTGTCCTCGGGACGGACTGACAAGAGTCGCGCCAATGATGGCCACCAAACCATCCAAGTCCCCCGCCCAGTTATCGCGGGAGGGGACAAAATACGGCTCGGCGACCACAGCCACGTGGATCAACCACTCCGCCATGCTCTGGAGCAATAGATCCTGAGCTCTGGCGGCGTGGTTGATGTTAGCTTGGAGGAAACGGAATTGTGCCATTAATGGCATTCCATTTCCTCGGCTCCTCCTTCCCTGGGTCGGGAGTCAGGCTTTTGGGGAGGCGCAGTTCCTCCGACAGCCCTAGACCTCCTTTTCTTTGACTTGGGTGCCTTGCAGGCCTTCCCGCCAAGTCTGTGCTCCGTAGGCTTTCCTGCAGCTGCGCATAGGCTGCAGTTTGGCACTCCGGAGCACTGGGCCGCCTTGTGGCCGGGTTGACCGCAGCGGAAACACAGTTCGCTGCGATCAATTTGTGCAGTGCACTGTGCCCGGACGTGGCCCTTTTCCAGACACCGGAAGCACTGCACAGCCCGTCTTGGCAGGAGTTTGACCCTGGCAGCCACCCAACCCACCAGCAGCCGTCCGCCATCTGCAGCCTTGTTCGCAGCCGCTACCGGGCACCGCACCCAGACCGTGCCCAGCCCGTCCGCGCCGCTGCGAATTTCGCCTGCCACCACATTCTCAGGCGGACATCCACCAATTCGGGCAATGGCCGCCACTACTTCCTCCGGGGTAACCGAGTCGTCCAGTCCATTCACGCGCAATTCAGCCGTGACAGTGGGCCTGGACACTCGGGCGTCTTCTGGCTTGAGGACTTCCCGGAGCTTGGTGGCCAAATTGTCCGCCCTCTCCTGTCTTGCAGCACCCGAAACTTGAAGCACCTTGGCACCCGTGGCTGCCGTTCTGAAAACGAAGCCAGCCGGGGTGCCAAATTCGCTAAAGTTCAGCTTCTGCCTCATTTCCGCCAAGAGCGACTTGTAGGTCACTCCCCTGTTGGCGGCTTCGGGCTGCAGTGTAATAACTACAGCCTCTGAGCGTGGGGTAGTGACCTTGGGCGGCCTCGTGGCCTCTGGTCGAGTCTTTCCCTGGCGGGGTGTCGGCTGCGACATCCTCTTTTTGCGGCCCCTCTTCACCACCGTCGTCCACGCCTCCTGGGCGGGAGGCGTGGTACCCGGGAGCGTGGTCTCTTGGGTAGAAGGGGGCGCGGTCGTACCCGCTGCTTTTTTCTTCCGACGGCCACCTTTACCCGTCGTCGCGTGGGTGGCAGAAGCCGCCACCGGGAGCTCGGACGTTTGGAGAGGGGGCTTGGACGCACCCTCCACGGGCTTCTTGGGCCCTGCCATGGATTTCTTGGCCCCCTCCTCAGGTTTCCGAGCTACCTGCGCGGGCTTCGTCCTGGCAGGCTCTTCCATCCTGCGCCTATCCGCCGCAAGCGGGGGCCGAATGATTTCAGCTGGCGGGAGTCGGGACTCAATTGCCTCCAGGCGGGCACTCACCATGCCACCACACTGCACCATGCAGATTCTCGCCACCCTCTCTATGTCGTAGTCCGACAAGCTTAGAGATGATGGCGCCGCAGGTGCAGTCGCCGACGTGGGAGCTGCCTGCTGCTGCCCGACACTCCGCTGAGCGGCAAACTCTCGCCTGAGGTCCTCCAGCTCGGATCGGAGACGGCTGTTCTCCCTCCACAGCCTCGCCGTCTCCTCCGAGGTCGTGCGGCCATGGAGAGCCTCCACTGCCTCCCTGATCCCCTCTGCCGCCTCTTTGAGGGCGCGCGTGAACGAGCCCTTCAGGTTGCCGGACTTGGTCGCAACCTTCAGGACAACGTCCACGCCGTCCATCACCTGGCGGTTGAGAGCCTCTGCTGTTAGGCTCTCTCCATTGGCCGCCTGGGCAGACCGCCGCTCTCGGGCCTGACGGGCCATTTCGGCGACCTCATCGGCCGCGATTGCTCTGTTCTGAGCACGCTTCGCGGCGTTGGCCTCCGCCTTTGTGCCCACAAGAGAGACGGTGACCCCTCCCAGCTCGTCGATCGAGACCGCGGATGAGACGCGATCCGAGTCACTCGCTCCGCTGGCCATCGGCGTATCGGGGCGCTTCAGGAAGCGGCCCCGGGTGTCACGTGACGCTGCCGGAGTTTTTGTTCCGGAAGCTGTCCCGCGACCTCTGCCCCTCCTGGCTGTCGGCACCTTCGCGGCCGGCAGGTTCTCCTCGCTTGAGGACAGACCCGCCGTGCACGCGTCCGACTCACAGACACGTCCGACTCACAGACAAACAGCCCGCTACCTCAGCCAACTTGCGGTGTCTTCAGTAACATTGGTCTTACTAACTTTTATAGTGTATGCGGCTTGAATGTTTGGAGGTAAATGTTTATGATACATTTTGGAGATGGATTTTGGCGACGGTTCGTGCATTTGTAATTTTTGTCATAGTTTTCGCTGTTTTCTTCAAAGTCGTATGCAGAACTGGCAACAGGACACAGTCACCATGTACATAACAGAGCTTACCTAGCGTAGTACAGAGTTACTTTACAAGAAGAAGCCATATTTTACTAGATTGATCTCTTAAGTGTTCCAGCATTCTGCGAGAAAGTAAGAATTCAGAGTGCTTCTCAATTTTTTTCTTATTTATTTTTCTATTATAAATGCGAAAGTTTGTGAGGATAGATGTTTTTTGTTACTCTTTCACGCGAAAACTACTGAACAAATTTTCTTGAAATTTGGCACGTAGATAGTTCATAGCCTGGATTAAGACCTATGATACTTTTTATCTCGGTTGTACGATACTGAAGGGACATTTACCGAACATCACGTGAGCGAAGCAAGGGCGTGAGCTAGTAGAAAAATAAAGCACTCGAATTGGATTTGAAGTAAACATATTGCTGTTCTGGGTGTACTGTATAAGTACACCTCTGCCTAACATTTCGGGGATATTGAGAAGTAATGTTATGTTATGTAAATTGCTATTTCAGTAATGTTTCAGCAAAACAATGATTACGTGTAACTGTTATGCTTTTGTTGCTTTTAATTGGATACTAACATTATTGAACCAAGCATTTAAGTGATATTGATGTTAATTGAAAATGGGTGATCAAAGCCACGTGAAAGCCTAAAAATATAGATTAATTCGATTACGATAAACCTCTAGACTATTGCCATGTTATTATATATTTTTTTAATAATTTAAAGAGTAAACTAACTATACATGTACATTATTAATTAAAAACTATTAAATAAATATACTAACAACAAATAGAACTTGAAAATACAAAAGATTAAGACTGAAAGTAAGTACCATGCCATTCATTGTTACATAATATTCGATACAATACATAAGGAGGAATAAACCAATTGAATGTTGATAATGATAGCCTCGACGAACATCTTTCGAGGTTCTCGCTTATAAATCGGATCTCGGAAGGGGTTGATTCAGAAAGGCGATGCGAGCCGTATAGACGAGTACAGTACTGCTGTCCTCGATACGACTCGCATTGCGAGGAGGTTCCTGTATCTGAATCCCTAGCCAACATTAGGTTGGACCCTGCTCCTGACACCTGCGACCACTATTTTTAATGTTTTTTTTTTTACATTTAAAAGATACATATATTTTAGAATATAAAAAAGTTGAATTAACGGAATAAAGCAATGGCTAGCATATCAAAATGTAAGTACATTTTGTCGACATTAATAAATATTTAATGCTAAAAAAATTGATCTGTCTGTCTTTTTGTTGCCTCTGTAGTACGTCTTACCGGTAAAAGGAATACGATGAAAGAGAGACTTAAGCCTTGGATATAGGCCACTTTATCCCCGTAGTGTGTCCCCGTAGGATGAGTTTTGACAACCACGCGGGCGAAGCCACGAGATGAATCTAGCTGGTCATATTTTTGAGTTCCAAATTTAAAGATTATGATTGTGTGATTTCTAAGTGACATCTCTGAGTATGAAAGCACGACCCTTTAAGAAACCGCTAGACATGAGAACGAAGGGGGTGGCTGTATTGTATGGTGTTCAAATGCACGAGATAAGAAGTGAAAGGGTGGTTTATGTGAGAATTATGCGTGAACTAACATAGCCTTCGGGTTCTGTTGTTATTTTTGGGGCAGATATTTTTTCACTACTTTGTTTTTTCTCATCTTAATTATCATGTAGCCTTTTCCCTGCTCTTCAGATTCCAGTCTTAACGGGTGTAGCTGAATATTGGTATTATGCATGGCCTGTTCGGCCTCCAGACCTCAGCTACTGAATAACCCGTAACGTCAAAGATCTACGAGTTACTTTATATACATTGCATGGTCACCCATCCACCCCATCGTCATCGTTACTCAACCGCAGCCGGCTGTTTTAATTATTAAGCCACGAGCTAAAAGTTTTTGTTTTAATTATTGCTACGTAGACATACCAAAATTATTTATCAAAATAACATCAATACCCCGATGTCACTACCTTTTCCTGTTAATCAACAGCGTACAGACAAACCGACGTTATATTTTATTAGTAGAGGAAATACATTTGACACTATCTCTGCTATGATGGATTGTGTACGGAACTCTCTTGTGCAAGAATAATCCGTTTATTTCTGAACACAAAAGCATTATAGTGCAGTATTGTGCTGTCGACATTTTTCACAACATTAGGAACTTCACATCACTGTAGTATTTTTTGGAAGAAAATATGCAAATACGAAATGACATTTTTTAGTTACGTTTTCGCCTTATTTAACCGGACACGGTCAAATAATAATATGTGCTCTGGTCAACTACTGTTAAATTTCAAAACTCAATAGCACTGCTCAATCTGGTTATTCATGCAATCATATAACATCTAATGTTCTTATATATTTTTTGTATAAGTAAAGTTTCGACCTGGTGTAGGTGAGTTACAAATAAATAGAGCATCCATATAGCTGTCCCCCGCTTGTGGCAAGGAAATTCAGAAACAATTATTTATTATACATATTTACATTTTGAATTTTATTGTTATGGACTTAATTAAACTTCACGTGACCCAAAGACTGGCTTTTAACTTGGCCAGAGGCTTAGTATTGCCATACAACGTGGCAACGCCGCCAGTCTCGTGCGGACATTACCAAGCACCGCATTGCGTTGAGGAGTTTTTTGACGCCATTTTTAGTTTATTTTTTATTATTACTTAAGGTTCTTTTAATTTATAAGTGTATATAAATTTTATTTATTAATAAATTAAAAAAATAAATACATTAATAATTTATTTATAAATTTATTAATAATTGAAAAAAAGTAAACTTTAGTACTTTAGAATAATACAAATTTCAACAGAAATCAAAAGCAAGGATATCGTAATAATAATTGGACTAAGTAATCGCATTACAAAGCCCTTCTTACGAGAAAAAAAAAACGGATAGTCTAACGAAAATCAAAGAAGGAGTACCATTGGACATTGATGATCATATTTCTTCTTCATCTTGTGTGATTGTGCTTTACATATTTGAGGAAATTTTGGATAATAAACCTTAGAAGCTACTCAATGAAAATTGTAGTTCAAAGTTAAAAATAGATGCCTTTAAATCTTTCTAAATACCAACTCTATTCACCACCACGGCCATTTTATTCTCATTGTTATCCCAACGAAATTATGACATAAATATTCCCGACTAAGCATCTATAAAAAATGGCTAGATTATTTTAATTCATATGAGACGGCTTAATTGCCATTCTCCTCCTACTGAACAAAAGACTGGCAACCGAAAGCACAAAATTGTAAGACAAAACCTTAGTGGTACACTGTGGGCCAATTTCACTGGTACACGCAAAATGAGAATTATTTTCTTGCCTTTGGTTTCTTGTTCATGTTCAAGGCTTATTAAAAGGGGAAAGAGGATTTTGTAGGGATATAAATTTTTGGTGAGGGTCTAATTATTTTTTAATGAGATTATGTTTCATTGCCATGGGTTTTCTTATGGTGATCCGCATTGTTTTCAAGGACAATGATTTGGAGACACCATTTACTTTACTTACTAATTCGTGCGTTGATTAAGTATGTCGACTGTGTGATTGTTAACTGTGGAACCTACTCAATTATTTTCTTTTGTGTTACTTTTTTCATCATATACCTGCCATTGTCCCATTCTATTTGGGGTCGGCGCAACAAATAGAAACAAATTTTCCAACAAATACCGAGGCTTAGTATTTCAGTAGGTGTTTGTTCATGCTCCAAGATCTATTATTAACACGTTTGCTGGCCTCAAAGTAGACACAATAGTTAAACAACGCAGTGAACCGTTTTGACAATGAACAATGATTCCTGTAAAATTCCGAACTAACACCACACACCACGCCTAATTTCCAACAACACCACACCTGTTTTCCACAGAAGGATCGGTAAAAGAGACCTTGTAGTACACCTACATTTTACCTGTTTTATTTCAGTCACTTGTGATAAGAGACAAGCCTTTTGTAATCAACCGGGCCTAAAGATTCTAGCTCAGGGCTACTATTGAGAATTTTTGAACTGTTATAAATCACTGGTGGTCCCTTATTTCAGCCAAAAACTAAAAAAAATCGGTTATACAATACCTAGGCACTGCATTCATTGACTTGGTAAGGTATAAAATGATAAACGATAGCTAAAATGATTTATGATTAAGTATTCTAAACAAATACTGTAGTATATGCTTTGCCGAACAAATTCACAGAACAAATAAAATTTTTGATTAATATAAACACTGGACGTTCCCTTATTTCGACCACTAACTGTAATACCAAAATAAAAAGTCGGTTCTGTATCCCGAGCGAGCGTTATTGCTTCCTGCTGTAGTAGCCGTTATCGCTCGCTTACTTAGAGCTTGTAGTAACTGTAGACGTTGCAGATACACTGCGAGAACAAATTCAGTAAGACTTTGTTTACAAAATATTCTTGTCGTGTCGTTTTATTTTGAAGAGGATAGTCTTTTTTTGGTCAGGTCCGCTGCTTCGCAATATTACTAAAAATAATTGAAATGCATTTGGAAATAAGATATTTACACGATAGATGTGAGTGCAAATACCGGGACCTTATTGGTGAGGTTCTTTAGTAAGGTCAGGTGCGTAGTACCTACTCGCAATCGAAATACGTGTATGATCAGAGGTATGAACGTGGACGAAGTTTATAGAGGATTTTAGGATGCATAAAAAAGGCCCAAGTTTTTGTAGATTTCAACACACATGACAAGAATGTTGGTTTAACAGTCGAAACATTTCTCCATTTTTCCAAAAAACTGTTTAATGTGGTTCTTATTAAACTTGATTTTCTGTACCCAATTTGACTTTTCATAAAAAAAAACCGGATTCATGACCACATAACATCACACCTGTAGTACTCGATAGGTTAGGCAAAGGTGCACTTTAAAGAACACCCACATAACCAATGTTACCACAATTCGTATTTTGTGTTCAAAATATTTTTTACATCGCAATTAGTACCACAATGTTTAAATAAGGTCATACCCTAAAGGTTACAAGCGTGATAGTGTCCCTGTTTAAATTGCAGACGCGTCACGTATCGCGTCGTGTCGCTAACTTGTACTAACGACGTGAACGAGGCTCTTGTTGTAGACGCTATGTTTTATTCTTTTTTCTAGGACATTTCCGCTGCTGTGAAGATGTGTTTCTTGAGGGTGTCTAGTTTTGAAGTAACAAGACAGTGTACAGTAGTCACAGATCTTCGTAAAACTAATTGTAAACTAGTTGGAAAAAAAACCAAAGAGTAGTTGTTACTGATTTTGTTACGTTTGACAGGAATATGACTAAAAGAGTGATGGACATGAATGCTGATGGATGGAGAGGGAGAGGAAGGCCAAAGAAAAGATGGATAGAATGATATGAAAGAGAACGGAGTAAATGGTTCCGTGACGTCTGACAGGGAAGAATGGTAGAAAAAAACGTGTTGCGCCTACCCTAAATAGAATGGGAAAAGCGAAGGAAGATGATGATGACAGGAAGACGCTCAAGGTGCAGAAATAATCCTCTTTATCCACGCTAAAACCGTCCACCCTGGTCTAAATATTGCTAAGATGACCGGTTTTATCTTTCGTTCAATTTTACATACGTACATAATCTTACACCTTTTCCCATGAGGGTAGGCTGAAACTACAAAACGCCACCTGCTACGATCCTAACATACTTTTGCCCAAATTATGTTAGTGCCTAACCTGGTGTCAGAATTTTTATGCCGCCCATGGGCGTCTAACTTGGCTTTACATACCGTCGAGATATATTTCTCAGGCATGCTGGTTTCCTCACGATATAAGATTTTAAACTATCATGGTCACTAACATCCACACAACGAGGATCCGTCTCCTCACGATGTTTTCCTTTTCTGAAGCATGTGATAATTATACAATACACCCATGAATCTGAAAAATCAGAGGTGCATGGCTTGGGTTCGAACTCGAAACGTGGTGTGATCGTCGGACTGTCCAGTCATAGACTTGGTAGTCCGACGGCTACTAGGCTATCGCTGCTAATGCTTGGCCAATATTACGAATCACCTTTTTATTTAATACCACTTCCTCTGCCCCATAAGGTTCAATTTCCAAAATCAACTACGCAAAAATGTTTGCACAGTTGTCCCTACATTTCAAAAGCCACAGTCACCGCGCCACTCGACCCGACCGCTCTCTCACTGCACTTTTTTTCTAGCTAATGATTCCTATGAGAATCTACTTTGTAGCCTTTTCTACTATCAACTTCTGGAAAAAACTGGTCTTAAAAGTGTTTGTGTTTTAACGCGTTTTCTTTTAATGTTAGAAGGAAGTATGTGAAGGTCATTATCACGTACCATTGTATTTTGCTATCAATTTGAAGTTTTGGTGCAAAGGCAGAATCTGTTCTATATGTTTTTGATATTTTAGTAATGTAATAGTATCATTCGTCTAGTAGTCGCAAGTGCGACTGCTGAGCATGAGATTTTGGGTTTGATTTCCAGGTCGGGCAATGTGGTATTGGGTTTTTCATCAAGAATATCTCAGTAGCAGTCACGGAGTCTATATTTGAGGCTAGTTGTTGGCAATAAGCTCGCCCCCCATTACAAAGGACTTAAACATAACTGGCGAAATGTGGGTGTACTATTAGGTACTTCTCTGCCCTGAGCCTTCGGGGATAACAGGCGTGATGATGTTATGTGGTAATGTATAGACCGACCGCTTTGTTGAGTCGTCTGCCTTGCCTCATCAAAGGCACATTAAGCGCAGCCACAAAGTCCTAACAATATCCCACAGGTTATTTGCTTTAAAATAATCATAATCCACGGATGTATTACGCTACTAATTGAATCAATACGTGATCAACCCTCAGAATATTCCATTTAAATTGATACCTTCGCGAGGACTCATTAAAGCGGTCGGTCTATTCATTTATTTATTTATTTATTTAGGTTAACCAACAATTGCTTACACTATATACATTTCTGATTAATGACTAGAGTAACATTTACAAGTGCAACAATTAATGACAGGTTAACACCACATGCACAGAGAACGGCTTTACATAAAATATTTATAAAATATTGAAATTAGAGCTTTAAAATGCAATGAATAAGCAATACAAAACAATAATAAAGAATAATAAAGAAAAATGGTATTGACCATAAATTGATAACAAAATAAAATTAAAAGAATAAAATAAAAAGAATAAATTGAAGACATTGAAAAAAAATAAAAAAAAATTAAAACAGATATAAAATTCAAATTAAAAAATCTATAATAGTAAACATGGTCAAAATCTCTTTTTCAGTGTTTATGATCTATTTAGTCTTAATCCAGGCTTTCAGGAAACCTTTACTCCTCAGTAGGTAATTAGCCAAAATTGAGCCTGAAATCGGTCACATTTATAGTCATTCACCGTATTAAACCCTTAATTGCTTCCTCACCCCCCATAAAAAGGTTACGATCAAATCTCGCGAGCACAATAAAATCTTCTCATTTTGAATCAATATTTCATTCGAGTGTAAAACGTAAAACCTGCCGAGATCATGTAATATTCAGATCACGGCTTTTGGAAGCTAGTGGCAAAATATTAACAGCCACAAGGTTCGATGGAAGGTTAAGCTTCGCTCGCCGGGGTCGGTCTGTGGATGGGTGACCATTCATTACTTATCGAGAGTCCTCCATGCCTCGGAAACCACTTTAAGCCGTTTGTCCGAGACAAATTAAAACTAAAAAACTAATTACCAAAGTTTTAGTGCTCAATGGGCCTCAGCTCAACATGATGCCAGATAACAACACAAGGTATACCACCTGAATCTGATTTTCAGCTGCAGCCCACGAGTGCCCAAAAGTCTTACAACCTGCAGTTTTACCAAGGGATATCGTATTACCCAGTAACTGGGCTTTAGAGATCGCTTCATATAAGATACCAGTGGCGAAGGTTTCATAGAACTCGATTCGTACCGGCTTCGCTTTGAAAAATGGCACATTCAGTATTCTATAGGCGAATAATATAATCACTTTAAAGATATGCACTCCAGCTTACCTCTTACAAAAATTGACCCTTCGCTACTGTAAGATACCTTTTAGTACTCAGCAGCATTAGGTTAGACTGGTAACCGATCCAGTATAGTTGAGTAAAGGCTAGACAGATGATGATCTCCCATAAAAAAGACAAACCAAGCAAGCATAATAAAATCTTCTCAATTTAAATCAATATTTCATTAGACTGTAAAACGCAAAACATGCCGAGATTGAGTTTCATGTATTATGCAGATCACGGCCTTGGAGTGTCAAATATAACCGGGTAGGAACCGGGTACGAACCGGGTTGGAACCGGCTCTGTTTGTTCGGGACTGAGTGTTTAGGCACATTCACATGGAGCACTGCAATAATGTGTTGGAAAAATTGACCTAGTTTTAAAATTACTTTGGCCTTTGAATAATGGTATTAAAACCGGGGCCTTTGTTTTTAAAAAGTACAATATATGAAATGCGTTAGATCAGTTTAATAATCTACAAGGTGTCAACGGACCCTTCACGAAGCCGTCAACCAAGCATTCTGTAGATAAAACTAAGTACCTCAATTTTGGACGAACTCAAAACATTGCGCTGGTGGACGCATTGAATAGTATGGAGGTCGCAGAAGCATTGAAAGTAGTTATAACATTAAAAACTTGTATTAAAAAAAAGTCCGATGTCATAGGAGGCGAGCCATCAAAATGGCACAAATGTAAACTCCGTTGACTGCTACTGATAAATTCTTTATGGAAAAACTCAATACACTTTGCCCGACCCGGAAATCGAACCCAGGACCTCATGCTCAACAGTCATGCTTGCGACTACTAGACCAACGAGACAAAACGCTGTCTGCATTAAACATCATAATTTTCTTTTAGTTCCCTTTCATCACATTCAAAAACAGTCCAGTCCAACCAGAAAATCACTTATACCCAAAAATAAAACACCAAAAAAATATCCTCTCCACAAATTGTGCAGTTACATTTGTACATAGGACCCTGAGACCGTCCTAAGCTCCTTATATTTATGTAAGACACGGGTGAAGTTAAATAAAAACGCTGACATATCTCTTAGGAGGCCACGTGTTGTCGTAATTGAGTTTCTCGCTCATATTCGCTAGGCTTTCAGTTGAACGGTTTTTTCTCACGTGTGTTTGTCGTATGGAGTCGTGTACGTATTTTGGTGTCAGGTTAGGGTTTTTGTGCATGGAAGTGTAATGGTACTAAATGTTTAGATGTTTATTGTTAGATGTAGTATTTCTGCTAATTCATTCATCATCATCATCACCATTTCAAGCGAAAGTCGTGCACTGCTGGACATAGGCCTCCCCCAAGTGTCGCCACATTGACCGGTGCCGTGCGTCTCGCATCCAGCGGATCCCCGCCACCATCACCAGATCATCGGTCCACCTAGTGGGGGGTTTTCCAACGCAACGTTTTCCGGTTCGCTAATTCATTCAGAGATTTTCAAATATTTACGAGCGAGAGAAGGGACAAAACGAAGAAAATCGTAATCCAATACTTGTTACTACTTTGTACTGTTGTTTGTGTTCCGTATGGTGTCCGGACGTAAAGAATAGCACCATCCCATGTCTTCCCGTGGGTGTCGTAAGAGGCGACTAAGGGACTTACCAGAGAATGGGCAGCAGCGTTCTCTGATTTTACAACAACCATACGACGATCGCCAACCCGCCTGCCAAGCGTGGCGATTAGGGCAAAACCCCCCAAATGGTAAGCGCAACTAAAAAATGGCCCCTAGTACCCGGCAGCCTGTCTACCCTCGACTATGGTAGCGGTCGAGGTTACGGCGTGGCAAGGGGTGCGAAGAATCTCCGGACGGGATCAGGCTGCCTATACCGACGACTTGACCTGGCAACATATAACACGCGTACACTCCGGACCGACGAGAGGATAACGGAACTCGAAGAGGAATTGAGCAGGCTGCGATGGAGTATTGTGGGATTACCTGAAGTCCGAAGAGAGGGTGAGGACACGATAATCCTGAAATCCGGCAACCTACTCTATTTCCGAGAGGGTGACCGGCAGTCCCAGGGTGGTGTTGGGTTTATCGTTCACAAGCCCCTTGTGAATAACGTGGTGAAGATCGAGAGTGTGTCGACCAGGGTGGCGTACCTTGTACTCAAAATACCCTCAAGATATTTGCTGAAGGTCATACAGGTCTACGCCCCGACCTCGGCACACCCCGACGACGAAATGGAGACCATGTATGAGGATATTTCCAAAGCCCTGCATGGTTGCAAGACTCACTTCACCGTTGTCATGGGGGACTTCAATGCGAAACTGGGCAAACGAGATGGAGATGAGCTGCAGGTGGGGCAATTTGGGTTTGGACGTCGGAACCACCGGGGTCACCAACTGGCTAGTTTTATGGAGAAGGAGGGCCTCTATATGATGAACTCTTTCTTCAAAAAGCGCGAGCACAGGAAGTGGACCTGGCAGAGTCCCGATGGTGCAACTAAAAATGAGATTGACTTCATCATGTCAACAAAGAAGCAAATGTTCAATGATGTCTCTGTGATCAATTCGGTGAAAACCGGGAGCGATCACCGCATGGTAAGAGGCACATTGAACATCAATATAAAGCTTGAAAGGTCTCGACTGATGAAGTCTACGCTCCGTCCAGCACAGATCCAGATCCAAAACCCCGAGAGCTTTCAGCTTGAACTCCAGAATCGTTTCGAGTGCCTAGGAAGCTCAGTGGACGAATGCAACGATGGGTTCGTGGAAACTGTCCAAACGACTGGGTCTAAGTTTTTCAAGACACGTCGTGCACACAACAAAAAACTCTCTGATCATACTCTCGAGCTCATGAAGGTGCGGCGTGAGATGATCCTGCAGTCTTCAGATGAGGTGTGGAAATACCGGCAGCTCAATAGACGGATCTCTAAATCCTTGAAGAGCGACCTCCGCCGCTTTAATACCGAGCGTATTAAAGACGCTATTGAGCGGAATAAAGGCTCCAAGGTATTTTCAAGAGATCTGGCTATTGGGCAGAGCCAGCTCACGAAACTGAAGACCGACGATGGCAGGATCGTATCCGCCAAACCGGAGCTGCTGAGGGAGATCGAGAGTTTTTATGGGCAGTTGTACACTTCAACTGACTTGACTGGCCTGTTGGTCTAGTGGTCAGTGACTCTGACTGCTATGCCGGAGGTCGTGGGTTCGATTCCCACCCAGGACAAATGTTTGTGTGATGAGCATGATCATTTGTTCTGTGTCTGGGTGTAATTTATCTATATATGTATGTATTTAGAAATATATAAGTATGTTTATCAGTTGTCTAGTACTCATAACATAAGCTCTGCTTAGCTTGAGACTAGACGGCGTTGTGTGAAAGTTGTGGAATATTATTATTTCCTTTATTTATTTTCTAAACATATAATTTACATTTTTAAATATTTCTATATAAAAAAATAAAAAAAAACATTTAAAAATATAAAACATAGTAGCCCACCGGCATCAGGAACAGGGTCCGAGCTACCGGTGGTCAGGGCTCTTGAGAGAGGAACCTCCTAACGATACGCGCCGTGTCCAGAAGTACTGCTTTCTGAATCAAGCCCTTGATCCAGCTGCCAAGCGAGAGCCTCCTCAGATGTTGGTCGAGGGTATTGGGGTGTTTCTCAATTTTCGTGCATATTACGCGTCCAGGTTAAAAATCTTTATTTATTAATTAGAAATCTGTATTTCTTATTAAGGAAACCAAACATAATCAAGTTGTGCTTACATGCATGGAACATTTACAGGTCAAAACAACACAATTATTAAATTATAAATAAAAAACTTAATGTATTCTCATTTCCTTCGGTGTCCATTTACTAATTTCCCGAATACATTTGCTTTTTACCAAAAAATACTCATACTGAAATCAATCAAAGTAACCATATTAAGAAACTACATTAAAAAATACAAAGTTTACACCTAATATAAATAACAGTAACTCAGTAAACTAATACATTTTTAATTATAAAAGTTTAACATTTATTTTTTCTCATTACCATCGGTTTGAAAGTAAATCTAAATTATAGTGTGCGTATGACCTTAAATGCGCCACTACCATCGCCTGCTCCCCCGCGCACGTCTCCGTCAGCCAGCAAACGTCTTAGAAAGTGCACACTTGTTTGTAGTAAAAAAATATTTACGTGTCAAGTAGCGCGGGCGGTGAATATTTTGGAATCGTTCTCTTTCCTTTCGCCCGAATTATTGAGTGAGTATTTATGATAATAATTATTCAATAGCTAATTATCATTTCTAATAAGTACCTTCGTGGTTTAGAATATGCATGAAGTTCGTAATGTTGATATTATTTAAGTAAAAAATTATAAATGTCTCAAACCTCATTACCTTCTTCCTCACTGCCTTCGTTTACCGTCGTTTTTTTGAGCGATGGTAATGAGGTCAAAACGACGGCAATTAGAATCAAGACAATTCATTATTATTTTTATAATATTAAAATTTATTAAATTTGTAAACTGTGTAGTAAAAAATTAATCTACGAGCGAGAATTATAATTATTATCTGTATAATTCCCGTCCGTGTTTTTTTTCACATTTCATTCATTCCATGTGAATGTTTTTGTTAGATTATTTTAATACTCTTGATTGCTAAGTATGAGCCCTAACATTAGATGTATCTTTTTACAGATTATTAAGAATAAGAAATGCCAAAGAAAACAAAACAAACATTAGAGCAAAAACGAGAGCGTGATCGATTACAGAAACAAAGAAGGTATGCAGAAATTAAGAAAGACCCTGAAAAGTATGCAGAGCTAAAGGAAAAAGAAAGAGCAAGATACCTTAAAAGAAAAGAACAGAAAAAAATTAAAAATGCAGAAAATATGACACCTAGACAGAGGGTTCAGAGAAAAACTTGGAGAGTTAATGCAAAACGTCATTATGAAAGAAAAAAGAAAGAAAAAGTTATTCAACAGCTATTAATAGATAATTCTCTAAATAGTGACACTGACGTAGACCCAGCTGATCAAGATCCTCTCGCACGACCAGCTTTAAGTTCCATACCTAGTTCATCTCTAAACTGTCTGGATTCTGGTAATATTAATTCTTTTGCCAACAGTGTCTAAAAAAGGATGTTCTTATGAGAAAACTTCGCTATCGGCATAAAAAAGAAATCGGTGTTATGAAAAAAGAAATAGAAAAAACAAGGAAACAGAAAGATGCCATTAGAAAAATGTTGTACAGAGAAATAAAAAATAAGAAGAAAAATCATAATATTATGTCGATTGAAGAAAAAGTTGAAAATTTGGTGAAAATTTGACTTTTCGAGTGACACTGATGAAGATGATTTGAATATTTTCTCTACGAAAAAAAGATAAAAAACAGTTTACAGTTGTTTAATTAGTACTTAAGCCTGATCTTTAGTTTTTGTTAAGAAATATTTCTGATTTTTGATCTCATTTTTCCAAAGATTGTGATTATGAGTAAGTAAGAAACATTCGAATGTTAATTTTGTAGAAAGGCAAGGAGAAATGGCCTTTATGGTTACTGAATACCTATTAGAACAATAAATAATTAAACATGTGATTTAGTATAGCATTACCTTCTGTTTGTCTTCATTACCTTCGCACCCCTATCCCTTGACTTAACGACAAAAAATCATTACCCTCCTTAAAGTTCTCATTACCGTCGTATCCCGATTTTTTAAATCATTGTAATTTCTTTGTTATCCGTAGAAATGAGGTATAAATCACAAAATCTTGAAACATTATCTATATATTAATGATATAAAAAAAAAAATAACGTTATTCGTCAATTAATCTGAAACTTAGAAATATCACGGAATATGCACGAAATTTGAGAAACACCCATTGGCTATTAAGCCATTGGCCGACACGACTATCGGCACAATGACTGCTGTACTCACGTCCCATATGTCGACAACCTCTTGAGCCAGATCTAGATATTTGAATTGTTTATCTTTCTCTGCTTTCACGAGGTTCTCGTCATGCGGAACCGTTATATCAACAATCATTGCGCGACGCTCCAATCGATCTATCACCACAATGTCAGGTTTATTGGCAACAATAGTCCTGTCAGTGACGATAGATCAATCCCAATACAACGTGATATTACCATCATCAAGAACTGGGTCGGGCACATACTTATAGTATGGCACTTCTGATTCCACAAGGTTGTACTTCAAAGCAAGTTGCTGGTGGATAATCCTGGCAACGAGGTTGTGTCTATGTAAGTACTCTCCGTTAGCCAGACGAGAACACCCAGAAATAATGTGTCGGATCGATTCTCCCGGACGGTGGCATGCCCGACATATGTCAACCGTGCCATCCTTCACAATGTATTTCCGGTAGTTATTCGTCATCATAACTTCGTCCATTATTGCACAGACAAAACCTTCGGTTTCCCCGAATAGGTCACTGAAACGCAGCCAAGCTACGGACGCTAAGAAGTCTACATCGGGTCCGTGTAGAGCCCGATAAAAGCGTCCGTGAAGCTCCTTGCCCTGCCATACCTCCTTGCGATCATTAGTGTCTAATACTCTAGGTTTGCGCCAGTTCTCGTTAGCCAGGGAGAGCGGGGTGAGGCCCTTGTCCACTGAGACCACATCTCGGTGCATCTCCACGTCAGCCTCTAGGAAGTATTCCCTGAGACTGCATACCTCACGGTTGTGCAGGGTCTTAGCATTTAAGAAGCCACGACCCCCACACTTCCGCGGGATATACAGTCTCATCACCGACGACCGTGGGTGATGCATTCGATTTGCGGTCAGCAGTACACGGACCCTCGTATCCAGCGCATCAAGTTCCGTCTGAGTCCATTTGAGTATGCCGAAAGAATACATCAAAACCGGCATGACCCAACCGTTGAAGGCGCGCACCTTGTTTCCGCCTGACAAAAGACTACTTAGTACCTTATTCAGGCGGCCAAAGAAGTGCTCCCTCAACGATTGTTTCATGTCAGCAGTATTGATACCTAATGCTTCCGACATACCCAAATACTTGTAGGTTTCTGTTGAGGAGAGGGATCTAAGGTGTATGGAATCCGAGAGTTGAGTTCCCACGGATTCCATAATCTCCCCTTGCTTCACATGCATGACTGCACATTTGTCCACACCAAATTCCATCCTGATGGAGCTACTGAAAGTTTCCGTTACCTTCAGTAGCTTCATCAGTTGCAAATTGTTGGGGGCATAGAGTTTCAGATCATCCATGTAAAGAAGGTGAGATATGACCTGACCATCTCTCCTCAACCGATAGCCTAGACCTGAACCCTCCAGCAGTGTGCTGAGAGGGTTCAAGGCTATACAAAACCACAATGGACTCAGACTATCACCCTGGAATATACCGCGCTCAATCCTTATCGGTTCGCTGTTTCCCTGGATCTGTCGACATCCTGGATAGCGAAGGACCGTTCTCCAGTGCCCCATACATGACATCAGGAAGGTACGCAGAGTTGCATCAACTTTATACAACTCCAGCACCCTCATGAGCCATGTATGAGGCACAGAATCATAGGCCTTCTTATAATCTATCCAACATGTAAACAGATCCCTTCAAGAGCGGCGAACCTATTGGCTAACAGCCATATCTATGAGGAGTAGCTCCTTAGTACCGCGGGAACCGTTCCTACATCCATTCTGAGAGGCAGACATGATAGAATTACTATCAATATGATGGTTGATTTTAGCTCTCAAAATGGATGTAAGAACTTTATAGACCGTTGGTAAACAAGTAATTGGTCTATAATTTTTGGGCTCCGCAGTACTACCTGATTTATGGAGTAGGTGGGTAATTCCTGTCGTCAAGAACTGGGGCAGCGACCCTGACTCTAAGGCTAACTGAAACTGGGATGCCAAGCGAACGTGCGATCTCTGGAACCATTTGATCCAGAAGTTGTGCAGTCCATCCGGTCCTGGAGATTTCCAGTTAGGCAACGGACGGACTGCACAAGCTACGTCTTGGGGGCTGATGATGATTGCCCCCATTTCAGGTATTGGATCACACGCTCGTTCGACCTCCCGTATCCAGTCACCCTCAGTGTGACTGACAGGCACCGACCAAATGCTGCGCCAGAAAGAACACATGGCGTTATCATCCGGTAGACGCGTGTCAGTCACACCTTGGTCCGGTCGCTCCCAAGCCCTATATACCCACCTTTCATCGCTTTGGAATGTGCGATTTTGAGTATATCGTTCCACTCGCCGCTTGTACCGACGAATACGGCTTGCCCATGCAAAGATCTTCTGCTTCAGGAAGTCGATACGCTCTGTGACACGGGCCAAATAGTCTCGAAAACTAACATCAGTTCCTGAGAATGCCCGCCTCACAAAGCGCATCACTCTAGGTCGAGTATTGCCCTCCCTGAAGCAGATTAACTTGCCGATGAGTGCTCTAGCCTCACCGATACGTCGCTCAATCCTGCACTGCCAAGCTGGAACAGCTAATTTTGGACGTGTAGCTCTATCGTTGTTGGGAAATTTGACGTGAGCTACACGACATGCCGCTACAGCTCCACAGTACAGTATTGAGTGGGTATCGGCGAGGTCTTTGCTGGTGTCAAAGCAGTTTGACAGCTGCGAATCTAGAGCACACACCAGCGCCTTGTTTTTCTTGTGCATAGGCAAACGAGGTAGACGTGGCCTAAGCTCAGGCGGTGTGGAACGATACTCCCGGAATGCACTCTCCAAAGCGCTCCTCAATTGTGCGTTGCACTGGGTACTCACAGATATAACTTCATCATCATCCCCTTCACCACCGCGGTCGGACCGCGGCGAAGCAATGGTAACATTTTGCAACTGTACCGCGGTCATTGGTGAAGCAGGCGTAACTAGGTTACTCCGTGATTCGGAGCGTAGTCGATCAAGTACGGTGTCATCCAACATATGGTTACGCTGGATGACACGCACCTGATCCGACAGTCGTTGCGCCGACACGCTGACACCTTTTTTTTTTTTTTTTTTTTTTTTTTTTTTTTTTTTTTTTTTTTTTTTTTTTTTTAGGATGGGAAATCATCAAATGACCCCCCCCGCTCTGGGCGGAGCGGAAGGGAGTGTCAGACTTGTACTGACTAAAACCCATCCATGTTCCTTCTTTGCCCTTTGTGTTCCAGGGCCGCGGTATCTCTTTCGAACAGTCCCGCAGCCCTGGCAGGCATCGGCCCGTGCGGACCCCTGCGTGGTTGCTGACATCTCTTTGAGGCGCGCGTGGAACACGCGCGCCTCAAAGACGCGACCCAGGCTTTGCCAGGCAAGCCAACGGGTCCCGGGGCGGTATTTCTGGCCTTCAGCCTGCGTACCGCCACTCTCAGGTCTACCCCAGTCACCTCCGGAACGTCGTCATCGGTGTGGTCCGCTTCCGGCACCGCAAGCGGTGGCGGAGCCATAGGCGGGGGAGGATGCCTCCCTCGCGAAGGGAACAGAGCGCTCACCACGTCCTCCACGAGCTCAGGCCGGAGACTCTGCGTCAGCGGGGGGGCCCGGGTGCGGAGTTTGTCCCGCACCATCTTGTAAGGGCGCCCCCACGGATCTCCGTTCAGAGACTCCAGCATCTCCTCGCGGGCCAGGTTCTTGGCCCGCCGGACAGCCTCTCGGAGGGCGGTCTTCGCCGCTCTGTACCCCTCGTAAAGCTCCGCCTCAATGGCTGCCGCATCCGGAGGGCGGATGCGGAGCCTGCGATGCCTGGTGTACCGGTGCCGCGCGGCAACGCACGCCTCACGCAGAGACGTCAGCTCTCGCGACCACCAGTACACCTGACGTCGGGCGCTTCCTGGCCGAACTCGGGGCATTGCCACGTCGCAAATCTCGGACATGGCCTCCTGGAACCAACCCGCCTCGTTGTTGATGTCGGCAGGCCTGGCTGGTGATGACACCCAGGCCTGCACGATCGAGGCTTCCAGGAGGAGCTCCCGGTCCAGCTGCTTCAGCGCCCATCGCGGACCACTCGGGGCCTGTAGGACCGGCGCGCTTGAGGTCTGGGTGGAGACGTCGAACCGGATGTACCGGTGGTCGGAATAGGTCTCCACCCCCTCCATGACGCGCCAGTCAACGACACGCGGCGACAGAGCGGGGCTAGCGAACGATATGTCCACCACCGACTCGCCCCGCATCCGCACGCACGTGGGGACAGAACCCCGATTTAGGACGACCAGGCCTGTCTCTAGAGCCCAGTCCTCCACCATTCTACCCCGCACATCCGTGTAACGAGAACCCCAAGCCAAGTTCTTGGCATTGAAGTCCCCGAGCACAAGTACGGGGAGAGAATGGCTCCCGATGACGGCACTCAACTCCCTGAGGGAGTTGAGGAACTCGGCGAGAGTTCGGTTCGGGGAGAAGTAGACTCCCACTACAACTATCTCCCCGAAACGTGCTGCTACGCACCCCTGACCCTTCCTGACACTCTCAAGGGTCGGGGTACCGGCGGCGGCCGACGCAATTATGGTCACTGAGCCGCTAAGGTCCTCCACCCAGTCATCCCTGGGCGGGACAAAGTACGGCTCAGCGACCACGGCGATGTTAATCGACCACTGCGCCATGCTCTGGATCAACAGATCCTGAGCGCAGGCGCAGTGGTTGATGTTCGCCTGGAGAAGGCGTAATGGGGCCGTTACTGGCACTCCATTTCAGCCCCCTCCCGGGCCTCCTGCGAGGGCCCCGCTGCAGTAGTTGCAGCAGTGGCGGCAGCGGCGGCGACAGTGGCGGCGGCTGCGGCGGTGGCGACGACGGTGGGGGTTTTGGAGGTGGTTACGGAGGGCCTTCCGTTGCCCCTGGCCTTGGTGGGTGTACCGCAGGCCTTGCTCCCTGCCCGGTGATCGGCCGGCTTGCCAGATGCCGCACATGCGGCGCAGTGCGGCGCGGCGGAGCAAGCCGCGGCCATGTGACCGGGCTGGCCGCAGCGGAAGCATAGGCCACTGCGGTCCACCTCCGAGGTGCACCGAACCGACACGTGGTTCCCCACATGGCAGCGGAAGCACCTCAGAGGTCTGGGTTCGAGCAGCTTAACCTGCGCCGAAACCCAGCCCACCAAGAGCCTTCGGCCCTCCAAAATGGCTTTCGCCGCCGTCACAGGGCAGCTTACCGTTACGGTTCGCATGCCCGACAGGTCCGGACGTAAGGTGCCTGCCTTGACCTGCTCAGCAGGGCACCCACCGGTCCTGGTGACGGCGGCCACCACCTCCTCCTCGGTCACCGAGTCGTCCAGACCCAGGATGCGCAGGTCTGCGCATTTGACGGGCCTGGACACTCGGGCCTCGTCCGCATTTAGGGACGCTCTAAGCTTTTCAGCTAGAGCGTCCGCGGACGAGCCACGGGTTTCGCCGGGGATCTCCAGCACTCGAGCCCCTGTCGCGGTGACTCTGAGGCGGAGGCCCCCGGTGATCCCGAGCTCCCCCAGATCCACCGTCGCCCTCGCCTTAGCGAGCACGTCGCGGTATCTCACGCCCCTTTTTTCCGCGTCCGGCTGTAGTGTAATCACTACAGCTGCGGTCTTCGGGGCGCTGAGCCTAGCCGCGACGCTTCGCTCCTTTTGTCGGCGCTTCCGCTCCAGCTTCCGGGCTTTTTTGGCCGCCTTCCGCTCCCTTGTCCTTTCTCCAGCCACCTGCCATCCGCTCTCGGCCGCGGAAGGCTTAGGGGGCGGGGGGGGCGGTGGTGGCGGCTGTCTCGCGGGTGGCGCTGGCACAGTCGCCACCTTGCCCTTCTTTTGCGCCGCCGCCTTGCCCTGCCTCAGGGCCGCCGCCTTCTTGGCCGGAGCCGGTTTCGCCGGAGCCGGCCCTTCGGGGGCCGACGCAACCCTGCCGGAGGGCCGGCCAGCCGGCCCCGGTGCGGAGGCCGCAGCAGCCGCATATGTGGCCGCCCTCGGTCCCGGGGGCGCCCTGTTTGCCGCCAGGGGGGGGCGCAGTACAATTCCCTCCAGGACGGAGAACCGCGCCTGGAAGGCAGCCAGCTCCTGCCGAACCAGGTTCAAGACCTGGTTCTCAACCGGCACGGGCTGGCTTAGTTGCTGCTGGCCCCCATTTTGGGGCGCGGACTTGCGCAGACCGGCCAAGTCTGCTCGGAGCTTGCGGTTCTCCTGTTGGAGAAGCTCTGTGGCGGCCGTCAGGCGAGCGACCTCCGCCCGCAGTTTGGCCACTTCGTCTGACGGGGGCCTCTGGGGATATCTGGCCTCCGCTGACGCCACGATGGAGGCGATTGCTGCGGGCATGGCTTTATGCCTGGTGGAGGGCTTCTGTTTGTATGAGACAGCCCTCAGCGCCGCCTCCACTTCCTTCGCGAAACCGGCCTTACGCTCCGCATCGGAGCCGCCGTCTGCGCCAGCCTCGTCGCCAGAGGAGCCCGAACGGGCCACCCCGCGACCGGCCACCCCCGGGTGGCGCCCCTCCTCGGCAAGCCGCGCCGACCTCTCGGTGGCAGAGAGGCCTCGCCCCTTGCCACGGATCCCTCCACGCTTGCTAGTGGGGATCTTGCGAGCCGAGGCCAGCTCTTCCTCTGAAGACGACCCTCGGTCGCCCTCTGGCCAGGACCGCTTGCGGAAGAACTTTCCGTTCACCGCAGCAGCCCCGGGCCTCCCGCGCCGGGAGCTCTCTGAGCCTCCCGCGCTCATATCGCCGGATGCGGCGCCAGACTCCGACCCCGCATCCCTCTCCTTCCTTCCTTCGCCGTTACCGGCCGCGTTTCGGGTTATATTTTTTTCCATATAGTTCCCACGAGTATGGGGGAAATAAAAAGTCCATCTGGGCAGTGCCCCCTGTACCCAGATAAGCCATAGCCAGGCTCGGCAGTGGTTCGCACTAGCAACTGATTTTCCAAAGGAACCCGTCAGCCATACATCTCCTCGCGGTGCGCCGCCGCTTGAGATTCGGGGTAACTTTTTATAGAGGTTTTCTACCTCGCGGTCCGGGCGGTTAAGCCAAGACCCTCGGTCCCAATCGAAGCCGCGAGACGTGATCCACGACACTTCGACGGTGAGATTACGATATCGACGGGGACAGCGAATGACTGCGTCCTTCACTGCCTGCTCGGAGGCAGGGTAAGTGCACACCGAGCCCGCCCTTGCTCCTCCGCTGTGCCCTCTGCTTTTCAGAGGGTCACGCGGAGCAACGCCCCCTTGGTCCATAAAGGACCCCTCCCATGTCAGAATATTAGCCATGGACAGTAACATTCCCCGGGGAATAAGAATCTCTTCCCATTCCTCGGGGAAGGATACTGCCCACGCCCAGGGTGCACCGGCCCGGCAGCTGCTATTCCCTCCCGACGTATCGAAAGGGACCGGCAGCCATCAGGCACACGAGGAGGAATTCTGACAACGCACCCCGACACGCTGACACCTGGCTCAAGTACCTGAAACAGAGAGAGCATCCGACCACGGTACGCAGTCAAGTTGCTTCCCCCCCCCCCCCCCCCTCAGTAGCCCCATAATATGCGCGCATGACTTGTTCATTAATGGACTGAGTCCATCGCATGCGCGACACATTTCCACCGGCAGCGGGGACCCTGTTCGGGGCCGGTTGGCCTCGAGGTCCCAAGCCCGCTGGTGGCCGTCCTCTTCCTCGTCGTCATGGTGATGGTGGTGGAGTCGACGGCGGGGAGAAAAACTCGTCGCTCGAGCTCGACGCAACTGCAGCGACCGACGACACGGTGCTCACGGATGTGGCGCGTCCCGGCGGCTGCGAGGCGGAGCTGAGCGAAGAGCCCGGAGATGGTGTGTGTGCCTCTTGTAACTGTTTGGCTCGGCTTCTTGTAATCATTGGTGACTTATGACAATTGTTTTTCGGTATGTTTTCCCCTATTTTCCATTTTTGGTGTGTTTCTTATAATTTGTTTTGTTGTTATAAGTTTTTTTTTTTCTTTTCTTCATTATTTCTTTCAATTAATTCGTTTCGTTGGGGTAATTTGGTAAAAATATTAAATTAAATCGGTTTGATGAAAAAATTTACGTCACGTCAATTTGACATCCGAGCCACAGATTATATATTATTATTATATTATATATTATATTATTATTATTTCCTTTATTTAAATTTTTACAAATTAGTTTACATTTTTAAATATTCCTTAAAAATAATATATATAAAAAACATTTAAAAATATAAAAAATTGTAGCCCACCGGTATCGGGAACAGGGTCCAAGCTACCGGCGGTCAGGGCTCCAGAGAGAGGAACCTCCTAACAATACGAGCCGTGTCCAAAAGTACCGCTTATTATTATTATATTATTATTATTATAAACTAGAAATCCTGTTGCAACTCTAGCTAACGACCCAAGAGCTAGACTGACCCGACACTATACCGAAGACATTCCGGATGTCAGCCTGTACGAGATTAGGATGGCTCTTAAACAGCTTAAAAACAACAAGGCACCGGGTGATGACGGAATTACGGCCGAACTCCTGAAGGCGGGTGGAAAACCGGTACTTAAGGCCCTTCAGAAGCTGTTTGATTCCGTCATACTCGAGGGGAAAACGCCGCAGGCATGGTGCAGGGGTGTGGTGGTACTCTTCTTCAAAAAGGGCGACAATGCCCGGCTGAAGAACTATAGGCCCATCTCACTTCTAAGCCATGTCTACAAGTTGTTCTCAAGAATCATCACGAATCGTCTCGCGCGCAGGTTTGACGATTTTCAGCCTCCCGAACAAGCCGGATTCCGAAAAGGCTTTAGCACCGTAGATCACATACATACGCTGCGGCAGGTTATACAGAAGACCGAAGAGTATAACCTGCCTCTCTGCTTGGCGTTTGTGGACTACGAGAAAGCCTTTGATTCGATCGAGACTTGGGCTGTACTGCAGTCTCTCCAACGGTGCCAAATCGACTATTGGTACATCGAGGTGTTGAAGTGTTTCTACAAAAACGCCACCATGTCAGTCCGACTTCAGGACCAGACCTCAGAACCTATCCTTCTGCAGCGAGGTGTAAGACAGGGAGACGTCATATCTCCGAAACTGTTCACCGCTGCACTGGAGGATATCTTCAAGGTTCTGGACTGGAGACTAGGCATCAACGTCAATGGCGAGTACATCTTTCACCTTCGGTTTGCCGACGATATAGTGGTCATGGCTGAGACCATGGAGGACCTCAGTACAATGCTCGATGACCTTAGTAGAGCTTCCGAAAAAGTGGGTCTTAAAATGAACAAGGACAAAACCAAAATCATGTTGAATACCCATGTAACGCCCACTCCTATCAAGATCGGAGACTCTACACTCGAAGTTGTAGACGATTATGTCTACCTTGGACAAACGATCCAGTTAGGTAGGTCTAACTTCGAGAAAGAGGTCAATCGTCGAATCCGACTCGGCTGGGCAGCGTTCGGGAAGTTGCGGAGTATCTTCTCGTCCAACTTACCGCAGTGTCTCAAGACGAAAGTCTATGACCAGTGTGTGTTGCCAGTGATTACATACGGGACCGAAACGTGGTCGCTCACAATGGGCCTTATCAGAAGGCTTAAAGTCACCCAAAGGGCAATGGAGAGGGCTATGCTCGGAGTTTCATTGCGTGATCGAATCAGAAATCAGGACATCCGCAAGAGAACCAAGGTAACCGACGTAGCCCGAAGAATAGCCAAACTGAAGTGGCAGTGGGCAGGGCACATTGCTCGCAGAACGGATGGCCGATGGGGCCGAAAAGTTCTGGAGTGGCGACCGCGAACCGGAAGACGCTGCGTTGGAAGGCCTCCCACTAGGTGGACCGATGACCTGGTGAAGGTTGCAGGGATCCGCTGGATGCGAGTCGCACGGGACCGGTCAATGTGGCGACTCATGGGGGAGGCCTATGTCCAGCAGTGGACGTCTTTCGGCTGAAATGATGATGATGATGATGATGACTTTGTAAGAAGACGGTCTATCTTGTGTCACACGCCTGCTTGAGGTGCAGCATTCTTGTGTCAATGTGACTGTCTGTCACGTACTCCTAATTATTAAGTGAATATTTTAGCCTTGACTTTTATTTCAAATCATCACACGGTATGGGCCACTTACAAACACATTAAATTTCTATTTTATGACTTGACAGGATGGTAAGCTACCGTAATTAATAACCAAGTGTCCTCTCTTCAGTTAAATTGTAAAAAAATATTGCATCACTTGGAAACGCATTAATTCTTTATTTAATGGGAAAGGGACTGGAGATGAATAGTTAACTGACAGGCCGAATGTAATATTTCAACAAGTTCTTAAGAAACAGATAAAAATATCTGATTTCTAAAGGCATCTCTGAATACCAGTGCAACATCTGGTTGCAATTTACTCCGGCCTTTGGCGCCGAGAGGGCAGTTAAAAACAATTGAGACGTTTGCACAAAAAGAGCAATAAACCAATTCTGTAAAAAGTATGGGAACCGACCCAAGCGTGGTGGTTTTTGGAGGCTGGAGCCGGGAGAAAGATAGGTGGACAGAGGGGGTTGATTGGAAATCGCGGAAGAGTCCACACGTGAGGTGGAGCTGAGTCAGGGAGTCGGTCTAAAAACGGTTAAAGAGCTAGGACGTCCTAGGTTAGGTTCGTGTAGATAGCGTAATCTTGGTACCAAGATGGACATGTCCCAGAGGACTGTCGTAATTGAGTGATTAAGCAAAAGCGATAAGCGAGCGAGCGAGCGAGTATTGCGATAAGTTAAATATAAGCATTAGTAATAAGAGTAGTTAGTGAGTGAGTTCGAGACGAGAAAGGCGACAGGAGAGAACGCGGGCTTCGGCAGAGGCGAAGCTGATAAGCGGTGCAGCGTATTGTAAGTGGGTTATACTTCAGTTCACTTCAAGGATCTACTTGGTAAGTGTTACCTTTAATTTACTAATTAAAGTGGAGGAATATGTAGATCTTTGCGGACCTTTCATATTGTAATTCTCGTAGGGTAATTTGTATAGTATTTTATAGATAATAACTGTGACGTTAGAGAAGGGGGAGGTGTTAATAATCATTTATTTCAGCATGACGGAGCAGCGGTATTTTATCATCACAATGTATACTATTTTCTCATGTGTTATGAGTTCCACCTCCTAATCCAACCCTTGGCATATATTCGTCATCTGCGTTTGGTTTTAGGGAACGGAGATCGCCCTTCGCTACACTGCACACACATTTCATGCAAACGACATACACACTAAACAAAACCACACCTGACTATTGACTATTGACTTTGATCTGACTCACCACAAATGAAAGGCAGAACCGTAATATTCGCATTCCCATTAGAATAACCTATATTATTCAGTGGTGTAGGCAGCACCGTAATATTCAAGGATTGATTAAAACAAGCTATATTGCTCAGTAATATAATGCCGACATGTACTTGTGGTACAAACCAACCAAATGCTGCTGATGAATACTGCTTCCTGTAAAGGTCTAGCTCAGAAACATTGCGTGGAGATTGTTGGCGCACATTTCAGGGAGCGGGGGTAGGCTTCACCAAGTATCCTAAACTGAATGGATAGCTACGTTCTTAGGAACGCTAGGGACTGTGTCTCGTTAAAACAAACCCCGGCTGCCACAGGCCTATTACTGAATCGACACTATTTAGCGAGACACGCAACCACGACATGGGGCAGAGTAAAGAAATGTGAAGTGACGATGGAATAACCACTTCGGCGTCCACCAATAACAATCGCAATATGTTCTGCTACAGGCCGAGTCTACGGTACGCTTGTGCAAATTGTGTTATAATATAGTAATTGGGGTAATCTGCCATAAGGGTGTTATTAACGTGGGTACGCGTATAAGTAGAAATACTAGAAACCTGTCTTCCTCAATGGCAGTGGCCTCACAACCCACTGCTTTAGGATTGGGAAAGACATGTAGATAGAGCTTAGGGAACGTGTCCTGTTAGAGTTCGTAGCAGTGTCCTCAGTAGGGCTATGCACTTAGGTCTAACGGTACACGTACGCCGGACAAACGTTGTAAAACGGTTCCATGTTGTAACATGGAATCGTTTGCGTTTGCGAATCGGCATCTAGTATTTTGGAATCAAATAAATTAACGTAACGAATAAACAAATAAATTCTTAAGCGCAAGCGTAACGTTTCCTTTATCAAACATCTCATTATATATCATATTTTTGCGTCCTCTTGTCTCATTAGCTTCATACCTTATTATTAATTTAGTTTTATAAGATCCGATATTATTCATGTATATGTCTTAACTGTGAACCCCCAATATTAACTTCACCCTGTCCCCTCCCTGTCCCCTAGCTTCTAAAGTCAGGACAGGGCTGGAGGTCAGTTGGTTAGAAGTCGGTGGAAAGATGCCCAAGTTTGGAGTCGAATCTTACAAGGCCATGCGGATGGCGGGGCATGGCCTCTCTACCTTCGAGTGGAGCCGACATTAATACTAATAATTGCATGATTTAGGAAAAACGAAAATTTTATCAGCCTAGGGTAATTTACGAACAGTCACATCAAAATCGAAAATTTTCGGGATGAAAATTTTTGTATGAAAATTTTTCCAATGTTCGTTCTATAAGTCTTTTAAATCTCTTTGAATTTGTCATATTTTTTGAAATCGTGATCTCGTTAGCAAAGTATACTTAAGAAGAAAAGAGATGGCGTGAGTCCCTGCAGTTCAAACGCTATAGTCAATGCTTTGCTTGGTTGAATAATATTGAGTTTTATAATAGAGCCCTCAAGTAAAAAACCGACGCGTCATAGCCATTTTATTTTAAACAGAAACTTCATAATTTGTTCTCATCTCCTTTAGTATCGCAGTGGTATTCTTTTGGTAAAGCAACTCAAAAGAAAATTCAATTAGAGCAGAACATCCAACAAAAAGCTAAGTAAGGCACTAAAGTAAACTAAGCACCTTTAAACATTTATTACGCTGCAGTGAATAGTGGACCTTAGCGTCAATTGTACAAAATGTACAATTTCAGAGAAAACTGCGAACGAAAAAAGAAACAATTTTCGTCTGTGATTGTGCCAGATTCTGACACAGGGCAATTTTCACTGTCCATCTGATAACAATCAAGTTTGACAATTTCTTTGTCAGCCTCAAATAGAAACGACTATCTACTACAATTTATTTTTAGAAGATTGACCTATCACGTTGCTTCAAGATTATATTAGTTTAGGAATTCCGAAGAAGATTTAGAAAGTTTTGGTAGTGTTTTAAGTTGACAGTAGTTACTTTTTGCGAACTTGCTAAACAAATTCTTGAAATAGAAGTCATTAGACAGGTTTGGAAGATTTCTGGAAACCAGAATGAAACAGATTTTTTAACATCACAAAAAAACTATCGAAATAAATCGTCTATGGAGAGCCAATAAACACTTTAATCAATAATAATCTTTATGACACTAGAAAGTGGTTACAAAATTGTGTGAAGTCCCTGACTCTTGTACTAGGTGATACATACAGACAATGTCTACTAACCTATGCTGCATTTTTATTCCTGTATATTTGTTACATAGTGGTCATTATCTTTAAGCTAAATGCCCAACAGTGAATGCTTACAGGCGTCTTTATAAGTTCAGAAGAAGTAAACACAGCATCTTATAGACACAACACAGACATACTTACGTACACTTCATTCGGAATCGCGTAGGTACTACTGAGCTCTCTGACGGTCTACCACATTTCACCCTTATGCCCTAAGTAATAAAGTTGAAAGTACAGTGAACTCGCAAGTACTTACAGTTATGCCCAGAACTGCACACATTTCCACCAATTTGTATGTATGAGGCGCCACTTATTTCCTTCTAAAGGCACGTGTGTATTGAATTTACAGTCCAAAGTCGTTTATAAACACCATTGAGTTCAACCATTACCTTTAATGCTTCAGTATTATAAGTGCTGTGAAAGAAAAAATAAGGTTGCTTTTACAATATTTTCTTTTAAAGTGCAATCTTAAAAACAAGACTTGAATAAGTAAAATTCGCTTATGATGGTTGTTTCGGCAATCGGTAACCAACAAATGATTCTAAGTCAAAGCGATTAAAGATTTATTTCAAATAAATTATATTAAATAAATAATAAATAAATAATAATAATATTCCACAACTATCACACAACGCCGTCTAGTCTCAAGCTAAGCAGAGCTTGTGTTATGAGTACTAGACAACTGATAAACATACTTATATATATTGCATAACAACATAACATAACATCAAGCAATCCCCGAAGAGTTAAGCAGAGGTGTACCTAAAAGAACACCCAAATTTCGCCAGTTATGTTTGAGTCCCATGTAATAGGGGGCGAGCCTATTGCCATCAACCGGACACAAATCCAGATTTCGTGGAAGCTACTGAGAAATTCCTGATGGAAAAACCCAATAACACTTTGCCCGACCCGGGAATCGTACCCAGAATCTCATGCTAACAGTCGCGCTTGCGACCACTAGACAAACGAGGCAGCACAATAATTAAATGAATATTAATCTAAGACATTCCCTTTAAATTAAAGACAATGATTTTCAAAGTTATCTCTGGTTTTCCAATAAAGTTTTTTTAGAAATTTAATCAAACCTCGTTAACAGCCTCTTTGGTTTAGTGGTTGCAAGTGCTACTGCTGAGCATGAGGTCCTGGGTTCAAATCCCAGGTCGGGCAAAGTGATAATAGGTTTTTTCATCAGTAATTTCTCAGTAGCTGGCACGGAGTCTGAATTTGTGTCCGGTTGATGGCAATAGGCTCGCCCCCTATTACATGGGATCTAAAAATAAATCTGAAGAAATTTGGGCGTTCTATTCTGCTTAACTCTTCGGGGATTGCTTGATGTTATGTTATGTTGTTATGCAATTTAATTATCCTTTCTTTGCTTCTTTCCAAATGTGGGTGTACTATTAGATACACCTCTGCCTAACCCTTCGGGGATTACAGGCGTGATATTTTCTTATGTAATCAAGCAACCTTTTCCTGAAAATCTTGCTAAAAACGTTACCTACCAAAGTACACCTAAAAGTGGAATTAGCACCTCAGTGTCTTCGCTAAAACGCTCGTCGTTTAACTTAATTTCTGTCTAAAAAGGGATACTTAACTCGTTTTTGTTTGTATTTTTTTCCTGTACAGAATTTCTGTCTATTTTTCGAGAAAGTTGGCGCAATTCCAGCTGTATTCAACTCCCGGGAATATTACTGTGATACTATTTAAATTGAAGCGCTTCGGGATATTTTTTTGACACCGTGTTGCGACTATTCTCAGTTTGGACTCGTAATTTGATATTTTTTTTTATGAAATAGCTCTATTAATAACCTTAAAATAAATGAAGCGGTACCTTTTCGTTATTTATTCATGAAATTTATCCAGTGTCTGTTTTTTTTCCTATTTCTTCCAAATTCAAAAATAATTTTTCTCTAAAATAATAACTAGGTACCAGTAATTTGTAGAATCGAGAACTCGTATATTTTTGAAATCTAATTACAAACTTTATAAATAATTTTTGGCTGAAGAGGTACCGACCCGAATTTCGGGTCGATTTAGGAGCACCTCTACTTTAGCCTCCGGCTTAATTTGCAAAGTTTTTAACCTTTCCGGGTGCTGTAGCTATCTCTTAATAGTCAGATTCGTAGTTTAATTAGACAGATTAGATTAGGTAACAGACAATATGAGGTCTTCTTTAATTAGATCGTCATCATCCCTCTTTTACCCTTATCCTAATTTATTAGGGGTCGGCGCAGCATGTCTTCTTCTTCCTAACTTCTTAGTAGTTATCCCATGACATACCCTGATTCTGGCCATATTTTCGATTTCTTTTATTCTTTAAAAACCTTAGTAATATTATTTTGTCTACTTACTTTGTTAGCAATTTTTCGAAAATGTTGTCTCAGCAATTTTGTATAATTGTACTTTTCGAAATCAAGCATGTCATCGTCAGCTTTAATTTTGAACATTTTCTATGCTCAGAAGAAAAACTCCAGATTTACCATCATCATATTGATAATCATTCTGCTGGCCTTATCCCAATGTATTTGGGGTCTGCGCTTCATGTTATTTTCTTCCAAAACGATTTTCTAAATCTAACGTAAATTTAATAAAAAATCCTAAATAACGTTCGCCATTTTCACTAACTAAGTAAAATGATTCAAGATCTCAGAGCAATTAATTCTTGAGCCTTGTTTTTACAAAACTGCGAAGCTTTTCAGCGGCAAAAATCCTCAAAATTATTATTCGGCCGTAAATTGGATTCGGTTTCTTTACAAAGCCTTTAAAAACATGTTTGTTGTTCGCCCAATGGTGCATTAAGTAACTCAATAATGGATGTTTTTACTGTTTGTAAAAGCGTACAGCTCTGTTAAGTGTTTTTGGGAACAGTTTTGATTGAAAACATAACATCATGCCTGGAATCCCCGAAGATACAGATGCACCTAATAATATAATAATTATTTTGTTTTATTGTTATTTTAATCATGTCTTTTTGTCCTGTGCAAGACAAATAAATACTTTTTCTTTGTTTCATTCTTTAATAGTACACCCAAATGTCGTGAGGGCGAGCCTATTGGCATCAACCGGGCACAAACCTAGTTTCTGTAGCTGCTACTGAGAAATTCCTGATGGAAAACTCAATAACACTTCTTCTGACCAGGGTATAGATTCTAGGCCAACAAAACAAATGAGAGAAGGAAGAACGAGTTAGTTTAATGTAGTGAGGTCAAAAATATAGGAAAGACATAATCATAATTCTCACTTATGGTAATAGTACAAAAACCTCTACCAAAACCCATTTAATATAACCACTCAGCTAGAATACGTAAGAGGATACAATAAAATCCAGACGGCTCAAAAATACATCAATTTGAGCACAGCTCATTGTGCAAATTCACCCAGCGAAATGGGTTCCGTGAATTGACCTTAAAATGGACAATGTGGAACGGACTAATCGGAATATTGACAGGCATAAGGTGTAAGCTGAAGCGGGAAATTAGGGACTCCTAGAAACTTCAATCGGGTAAAGATAGTAGCAAATGAGCCACGTGACTGTTTATTCATACGATTTTTTTGATTTTTCAAAATACATAAACATCGCGCCTCTAACCCTCGAACGGTTAGGCAGTACACCATAATTTCTACAGTTATGTTTAAATAGCATGGGTAGAGTGTTTTTGAAAACATTTCTATTTCTCATGTCCGTTCTCCATTTTTTCTTATAAATTTGGAATAACTTTTTGTTTCTACTGGACAAGGTCAACACTATTATATTGTTTCAGACCATTACCATAGCAGCTACCATAATGTTCAGTAAAAATGTTTTTTTCTATGCTCAAGGGTACGATTGCATGTGACTAAAAGAGTGATGAATATAAATTACGATGGATGGAGAGGCATAGGAATGATTTAAAGGAAAAAGGAGTAAATGATGGAGTGATAATTGACAGGATGAGTGGAAGAAAAAAACGTGATGCGCAGATCCCAAATAACATAGGACAAGGGTACGAAGATTTTGATGCTCAGGGTTAGGACGGATCAAACTAATTAAAAAAAAATTACACTGTGACACGTCTCCAAAATGTTTGTATGAAATGAACAAAAAATATTATGTTGTTGCAGGTTCCTAAAAAACACAAAACAAAATCGCTTCCGCTCATACTTTAGCCGCCAGCTATTAAGGGTGAAGGGACAAATAGCATCAGGAAAGGTCGGTAAAACCACTGGCCTTACCCAACCCTGTAAACGTACACAAACCGAAGGTGTTCTGTTGAATCGTACGTGTTAAGTATTTCATTTATTTTGTCATATTGAATTTCGTTTTTGGGTTTAATGAGTAATTAAATCGTTTCTGTAATTTTAACATAACCTCACGCCTATACTCCCCGAAGGGTTATGCAGAGGTGTACCTAATAGTACACCCACATTTCGCCAGTTATGTTCAAAGTACATGTAATATGGGGCGAGCCTATTGCCATCAACCGGGCACAAATTAAGACTCCGTGGCCGCAAATGAGAAATTCTTGATTGAAAAACCCAACAACACCCGTCTATCCTCTGTAACAATTTCAGGCGAGAGTCTTGTTTCATACTTTTTAAAGCGTGATTTTTCAGTGGTCCGGTTTTAGTTTTAGAATTTATTTTGCAATGTAATAAAGTCCTCCAACCCGTACTGACCGTGACCAGCCACTATCTTGCACTGGGCCAGCGAGGTGCATTAAGACCCACTCCGACTCACAGATGGAAGGCTGATTAAGTTAAGAAAAGCATTCAGTATCTAGTCTTCAGTTTTAAATTGGCCAAATTTTAAAACCTTCAGAATCCTTTTTAAAAACTTTGTTACATTCAATGTAATCGAAATTTATAGCTGTATACTTTGGCAGTTATCTTTTCTTTTTGACTGTCACTACCATAAAACAAAATACAAACGAACATATTACCCAAAATATTAAACACAACACCACCACCACACACATAGGTTACGTACCCTAGTCTAAAATAATTACTACTCTAACTACCCCAATAACAGCCCACTAAACGACACTACAGCAGTTCCACTCCCCTAACAGGACTAAACACATCAGCTGTTCTGAATGAACGGAAACTGTTCCACTGACACACTGATGTCACAGTATAGATAATTACAGAAGGCTCGCACTAGGATGGCGGTCATGTGCCTTATCTCTTTCTGGTCGTGTAGGTTGCCGGCGTATCAGTCTATTAGAGTGAGAGATTGCACTTGTGTCTGCGCACACACTTGTGCACAATAATATTTCCCGCGTCTATGTCTACTCTTTGCTGAGATTGGCCATCATAATCACAGATGTTTGGTAAGGAGGACTATAAATAGCGTTATTACAGCAAAAGCAAACACATTAGCAATTGGCACTTTTTTTGTAACCATCGTACGTACGTGTCTACTCCTGTTTTTACTAGTCAAACATAGGCCTAGATGGGCACTTATAAAACGTCGAAAAAAAGGTGCACGGTTCGGGTTGGTCGTTTCCTATGGAGAAGAACCGGCAAGAAACTCCATGGTTACTCTTTTCAAATCATTTGGTGTTACATTAATATCATGGATAAAGCATTTGTACTTAAGTATGGGGGGACAGCGTAGGCCCGACAATAAGTCGTTGCTTACTACACAAAAAATGTAGAACAAAATAAAAAAGTTAACAAAAGTTAACAAGCAGCTGGAAATCTACAAAGCCTACAATGTTCACACATTTACAAACAATTGATAAAAAAGAATCTATACAAAGGTAAAAAAAAGAATTGTAAAGTACTAAATTAAACAAGTGACACAAATATTGTTATCAGTGCTGTAACTATTCTGAGCAAAAGATGTATAAATGATTTGAAAACTATTGTGAAAATCTGATTCGAAAGAGGAGAAAAAATGAGATTGAGAATAGTTAGAGACATCCACATATTTGTGCCGTTTATGTGCTACCAGGGAAGCCGTGCATGCGCAGAAGGAACTAAAGCCAAACTTCTTTATCTTCAACGTAGTCCTTGATTTTGTAATATGCTTTTTTAATAAGGACACGTTTGATGTAGTTTTTGAATTTTCCATCGGTCAGTTCTATAACTGACTTTGGCAACCTGTTATAAAAGCGTATACTGTTTATATGAAAAGACTTGCTAGTTTTTGTTAATCTGAACTTAGGTATTACAATTTCGTGTTTATTGCGTGTATTTATATTATGAAAGTCGCTTCTTATTTTGAAAAGCCCTCGATTTTTTTTTTAGAGCTGTTTTTTTTTTTTTTTTTAGTTGTTTAGAGCTGTCCTTCTGTGTTCATCAACGTATTCGTTGGCTGACACACTACTGGTGTCAGCTGCCTCGTTCACCGCACGTCGTAAAACTTGATTGAGGGGAAGAATGTCGTGAGTAAGTGTCTCAGCTACCAATATGTCTCTGTACTATACAGTATTAGATATAGGTGATGTATTTCTGGGACGTGACTACGAATATGGTGCGTTTTCTGGGACATATGTATGTGATACACGAAAAATATATGAGTGAAGACAGGACAGAAAGAATTTGAGGAGTTAGGCCTGACTTCCAGGTCGGGCGAAGCATCATTCGGTTTTTCTATCAGGAATGCCTCAGTAGCCGCCAGGTGTCCAGATTTGATTATTTTGGTAGCAATAGGTTCACCCGTTACATAATAAATGGGGCTTAAAAAGTAATGGCGAACTGTACCATAGATAACTTTCTTCGTAACAAAATTTATATCCCATTTTCTTAATCGATTGTACACCTTAAGTTAGCAACTAAGCGGTAATCTGGCGTCTTTGTTGTCAATGTTGTGTTTACCCGTAAATATTAGAATGTTACCGTATGATTTATTATATGTATGTGCTGTGGGTGAACCTTAAGTAAATAAATAAATAAATAAGCTCTGAGACAATGCAAAAAAAAAATAAGAATGCATAAAAAACGATTTTCCCAACCGTTGTACCATAATTCTGATTTCTCGAATTATAATTTGGCAACCACTACAAAAAATTTAAAATCAAAATAAATCCTTAGAGTAATTCAACGGTACCTCTATACAATAGAAACATTATAACCACAAACGACTCAACAAATTAAACATCAATAGCAGACTTTCAAACACAGCAAGCACAACTCGGCAACATTTTGACAGCAAAATAATAGCTCCGAAACTCAACAACAATCAGGCAACGCCGCACTCACAATTAAGACGAGCCTTTAAATTTTAAGCGCAGAACAACAAATAATCATTCTCTTTAAGGGTTGGTGCAGACGTGACACATTTAGCATTGGCGATTTCTGATTTATGCCCGTTTTGAGTAACACTAAAAACACTTAAATATAACCAATTTTCGCCATTGAGTCGAGCGTTCAAAATTCGTTAACTTTTGTTAACTTTTTATTTTGTTCTACATTTTTTGTGTAGTAAGCAACGACTTATTGTGGGCCTACGCTGTCCCCCCATACTTAAGTTCAAATGTATCCATGATAAAATTGTAACACCAAATGATTTGAAAAGAGTAACCATGGAGTTTCTTGCCGGTTCTTCTCCATAGGAAACGACCAACCCGAACCGTGCACCTTTTTTTCGACGTTTTATAAGTGCCCATCTAGGCCTATGTGAAATTAAATATTTTGATTTTGATTTTTTATTAAGGCACCCTTTTGGTTTCTTTTTACTCCCATTGTTATTAAAAACGGGGACTAGTTACTTTTCACAAGCTGGTACAGGGATTAAACACTACTTAGATTTCGCGCACATTCTGATGCGACTCGCAGCATTCTGGTACACAACTCAATGCTATTTATTTCTCTGCGCTCAAAATCAGCGAAAAGTGCGTTCTAGTACGCAATACAACATTGATGCAGTCGCACAATTCGCCGATGGTAATCAATGACACGACAAATCCCTAAAATATTTAAAACATCATATTCTGTCGCTGTCATCTATTACGATTACGATTATCAAAAACCATACAAGTTTTTAGTGTCGTGTCTGCTATAGCCCTAATAGATCTCAATTATTTTTCGACATGGTGAAGTTGAAATGGCAGAAGCAAAAACCATCACGGTAGAAAGGCCGAAACTGTACTGGAAACTTCTATTGAGCGAAGGCACGAGAACCGAAAATAAACGAACTGTTGCAATTAAACTTTACGAGGCTGAGAGCGGATCGGGAACTATTCGCTTTTTGGGATCCCTTGTTCAAGCTACAGTTTTGTCATGCGCTTTTGCAGTTATGATAAACTGCTTTTATAGGCACAGAATTTTTGACCAGTTTCCATTCGTAGTTTCCTTTCAGGTATCACTCAAAACTCAAAGCTTTTATTTCAAATAGACCAAATGCTGGCACTTTTGTGTTTTCAAAATATCATTTAAATAGAAAACGATGAAACTGCAGTCACTTTCCAGATGAGATCTTTGCTGAGATCCTCAAGCGGCGCAAATACTGTAACCTTATTGGTAACTACAGTTTTGAGCCGTTTGGGGTCGAAACGCTCGGGTCATGGGGACCGAGTGCGCGTCTTGTTTTTAAGGAAATGTCTCGCCGACTGGTCGACACTTCGCGTGACCAGAGGGCTGGCTCTTTCTTTGGCCAAAGAATTAGCATTGCTATTCAGCGTGGCAATGCTGCCAGTCTTCTGGGCACGTTTCCAGATGACAGCGATGCGGAGGAATACTTTGACGCCTAAGTGTCCTATTGTCGTCTTTGTTTAGATGTTTATATTTTCTTACTTTTAGTCTTATTTTTATCATTACTTTAGTTCTTTTTAGTCTGTAAATATATGTATATATAAAGTTGTAGATATAATATGTATAATACCCCCTTTCCAGACATAATAACTATGAAAAGAATATGGTTTATTATAAATAGAATTCAAGTGCTGTTAGTGTCGCTATTCTGTAGCAATGATAGCTCTGACTCTTGAACACGATTCGGATGCTGATCGCGTTTAGTTGTAATAGCAAAATTGGGTTTTAGTAGTCTTGTTTCAACGATTGAATATTTAGATAAGTATCTTCTGTATTATTTTACACTTCACTCTTAATATTTAACCTTAAAGTTATACCAAAACTTCACACAAAAAGCCAGTAAAATATTTTCTTTTTTTGCAGACCACATTTTAAATTCATTGACAATGAAGTAAAATCCTCTTTAGTTCATAATTTACTGGTGGAACAACTCAACATTTTGTGGTGAGTGACATCGCAAAAAAAATAACACTAGCAGCGCAACAGGCGGGTTGGACGCAAAAACTATGTATGGACGTGGAGTAACGGTCACTTGTGTGATACTATTATATTATGACTACAATGGGATATACAGATACTATTGTGGAGTTTAGACTTGTGTGTTGTGTGCTCTGTCTCTTTGTTGGTTTGTCGTTGTGTCGATCGATGTGTTGTTACCTTGTCACACATTGTCGGTTGAAGGAATTTCGTTGAAATTTGGCGTAGGATGTCTTATACTTTAACATAACTTTGAACCCGTAGTTGCGAAGTTCTAGGTAGAGGTGTACCAAATGGTACACCCATCACATTTCGCCAGTTATATTTTAAGCCCCATGTAATAAGGGGCGAGCCTATTGCCATCAACCAGGCACAAATTCAGACTCCTTGGCTGCTAATGAGATATTCCTGATGGAAAAATTTAATAACACTTTTCCCGACCCGGGAATCGAACCCAGTTCCTCATGCTCAGGCAGTCACTAATACTTTCTCGGTAATAATGTTCCCATGGGACCATGTTAACATACACGCGGACGATGTCTCGAGTACAATCATTTTAGGTATTTTTACAGTCAGTAAAAGTGGCCTAAATAAAACGTGAACAATAATTATTGGTGTTTATTTCTGAACATTGCATCCATTTATCATTTAATAGTAAAAATTCGTGTTCCCAATTTCCATCAGCTTCTTTAGCTAAATTATTCATCGTTGTTAGAAAAAAATCAGTGCTGAGCCATCCATTCACTTTTCTGTTTTCCAACCATAGCGATTCAATCAAATCTTATAAAACGGATAAAAAGTGTCCTACGTGTTAATCCTGGTATAAACTATATGTGTGCCAAATTTCATCCAAAACCGGTCAGTGGTTTTAGGGTGAAAGTGTAACAAACAGTGCGTAAGTTTGTGAGGATGTATGGAACATCCTCACAATCTTACGCATTTATAATATTAAGTAGGATACCAGTATTTTGTAACAATAGTCCTTATTTTCATGTTATATCATCATTAGCTTCAGTAACTGCTGAATGTGTAGTAAATATAGTATCATTATTTTTTTCTCTTCTATGATACATAATATTGTATGCAGAACTTTGGTGCTAGATGCAACATTTTAAATAGAGCTTCATTTTCCTACACTGTTAAAGCAAGCGATTGATGGTCGGAGCGTGCTGTTGTTATTATAATGATCCTTCCTGCTTGTTCCACTTTTTTGTGTTGTTTTTAATGTATAATTTGGAGTGCTTTTCAGGTGTTGTTGAAATATTTTATATGGTTGAGAAAAATGTTCTTTATTTGTAATTATAGAGATAGATTCCTCATTTGGGAAATCAATTTTAAGCTCCGTTTTGTTAATACTGCGGCAATGTAACTCAAAAGTAAAATTTTCAATATTTAGTTTGATAGTACCGTTTTTAAGCATCGCTTTTTTCGCGGGTGGCTCGTGCTGAATACTGCATCCAAGCGTAGACCTAATTTTCAGGAATTAAAACTAAATATTGAAACTGCAAAACCACGTCATTTGCCTTTGTCTTTAGCTATATCAAATACGGATTCATTCCTAATGTTTAATTTAAATTTAAACAAAAATCTCTCTTCATACCCCGAAAACTTCCATTTAAACATATGTACAAGTTTACCTTTTCCCCATATAAACACCATTATAAACTCTAAACCCACCATCCATCTAGTTCCTACAACAAAAACACAACCTTAAAAAAACATTAACACAAAAACACACCTCTCTTTTATCAAAGACTCTCGTTACAATCGCCTAGCACAAATAACAAAGCGCCCTGTGAGCCGGCGCTTCGCCACGTGGATACCAAATAAATGACCGCTAGACTCGCTATTCGATATTGGCTCGTTGAAGGCGTTAGTAAATAATAGGTTATACCGGTATATAAACAGGGAGGAAGAAATTAACATACTGGTGTAAATGTGGTGAAACATTGTAACTTATAAAACAGATGCCAGTTTTCACTAACATCTAAATTACTGACTGACTGTCTCGTTGGTCTAGTGGTAGAAAGAGCGACTGCTTAGCATGAGATCCTGGGTTCGATGCCCAGGTCGGGCAGTGTTATTGGGTTTTTCCATCAGGAAGTTCTCAGTAGCAGCCACGGAGTCTGGATTTGACGGCAATAACCTCGCCCCCTATTACATGAAACTTAAATATAACTGACGTAATATGGGTGTACTAATGGGTACAGCTCTTCTTGACCCTTCTAGTATTACAGGCATGATGTTAGTGCAATCAATAACGTTTGAAATCCAACAGAACACTTTTAATTACACATTGCCTCATGAAAGTGTAAACGGGTAAAAGTGAAAAATTAGTAGGCAGCCTTCCTTATGTAGCTGCGATGACCACTCACCACTTTGATAGGATGAAGTCGTCACCACATCGTACAGACATCGCTGGTGCGATAAAGAACCTTCTTTAGTATATATTGTATAATAGTCTGGTGCTAAGCCTTTACGAGTAGATCATTAATTATAAGGCAAAACAAAAAAACCTTTTTTTGTATGCCAAAAAGGTTTATTTTAAAGCAACATTTAAAATGAGAAATAAATAACAGACTGACTGCTGGAGCTTGCCACCACCCGTTTAATGCCGACTCTTTATAATACTATTTCATGAAAATTTAATAACGTTGACAACTGCACTGGAAATACTGCAGTACTATTAGCTAAAGTTCAAAGAACCCTAGCAAAAACAGAGATTATTACTGCTATACACCACGTGGAACAAAATAAACGACAGCACCATCACCCTATCGGATATTGCCTCGATATAAAATTACTTCGAAGCACGTGATTCGACTTCTAATCGAGTCCGTAAAGGTACAATTTCGAGAGCGACCACAACCGCAAAACGCAGTAGGAAAGTCGCTACAACAGACCGCAGCAACGAGACTGGTTTCTAACTTTCTGTGTATTTTTTTATTGTTGTCTCGTGGGCTACTGCCAGTTCTTCATTTTGTGTCATAGATGGCGCTGTAGTACTTTTTGTACTATGTAGCTGTAGTAGTTTTTGTAATGCCGCTACATGCATGCATGAATTCGCGCACACCAGGGAAGAATAGCATAAAAGAGAGGAGACATAATATATCCAGCAGCGGGTGGAACAAGGCTGCAAATAATGATGATGATAATGTATGAAAGCAACAGGCTGTAACGTCGCCATCTGCGGAAGCGTTTTCATAGCATTATATAGAAACCAGTCGTGTCGATGCGATTTTCGTTTGAAATTGTCTTCGGAATCATACCTTAAGGAATCATGCTTTACAAAGTGCTCTTAAAGAATAATACAGAAGAGTTCTCTTCTTCTGTCTGGCCAGTGTTTTATATAAGTCGGTTTTAAAAGTTGGAATTAAATGTGTAATGTTGGGACATTTTGTTTTTAGAGCAGATAGTTTTTGATGCAACAGTTTTGGATAAAAACTAAGGAACTGAATGTTCCAAGAAAAGCATATTTCGATGTTGCAAAATATAAGCTCGCTGATTGTAAAGAAGTTTATTCAAAATCTGCCTACGATAATCCCACTATCTAAGGTTCAGGTCTCCTCCCTGGTGGAAGGAGGGAGCCACAATCCACCACGTGGAACCAGTGCTCATCGATTAAGAGTTGTTATGCCTAATACGAACTGACTACATCAGAAATAGCATTCGAACCACGCAATGTCTTACAGCAAGACTAGATCATTTCAAATGTTTTTGTAATTCTGATATCTCTTTCTCAGCTGTTATACATTTACAATGTATTTCCACACAGTAAACTTTCGACCAAAGTCAAAGTGCCAACTAACTTTCTACTTTACGTTCATATTTTTTTTATTTCTGGCTGTAAGCCATGACACTTACTGGGATAGTTATTAAACCGTCTCGTAGAAACTTGTTGTTCGCATACTTTTTGAGTCGACTTGATAAGACTAACTTTTGTTAAGATTTTTTTTATGGAAGTTCAAAATATGGTTAGTTTATACATTGTTTTAAGCTTTCACGGTTTATAACTAAACTTATCAATCGAGAGGATAACTTCAAATTTTCAAGTAGGTAGAATCCAGTTTTAAGTATGCTCAGCCGGCATCGTAATAAAGACTCTACAAAACCTAGTTATACTGAGTTCCAGTAGTGTGCGTAGCAAAAGACAAAGAAAGAGGGTAGATAGATATTTTGTCTGTTCTTAACAATTTATTTTCCATCCACCCGCATTCTCTAGTCAACCTGCGATCATGGCGCTTGCAACAGCCTCGAAATATCGGGAGCTCGAAATAATGAATAATCACGAAAGATCTCCAACAGAAACTACACAATTACATGCAAGCATGCAATGCATGTGTGTGTTGCATGTTGTGCCATTTTGAAACAATACCAGGTTAGGATAACCAGGGTTAGTTTTGTATATGAATTAGTTAGCTAGTCTAGATAAGTGGTAATTATCGTGCTAACCAATCACTGGTTGTGGAAGTCAGATAGGCAGTCGTGGCCAAGCTGAAAGACTACTCCAATATATCTATAAAAACTGGAGATAGAAGAAGAAAAACTGCACAAACAGGTTTTATCAGTACAAATCGACAGCTATGAGACGATTTATAAAGCCTCTTTCGCTTACTGACACGTTAGTATCTAGTTTTACGAAAACCTTCGTTTAAGTTGAGAAGTTCCGGGGCAAACTCCATACCTACAAAGAAGCGAGATAAACCACAAAGACTAATACACAAGAGAAACCTAAACCAAATCTTTATATAGACTAAATCGAAGGCAATACCGCGAATATATTCCTCGATCCAATTGCTAAACGGATTGGTATTGCAACCCAACCCAACAATACAGTTTATTGCAAGCACATCGCGAGGACCACAAATCCTCTGAAAGTGGGGATAAAAGCGTTTATTTGTTCAGACTAATGCACATTTTATGCGGGACCCCCGCTCCTTATGACTTACGTGACGTAATGTTGTGGTGCGAGTTACAAGCTGCAGAGTTGGATTGCTATGCTCATCATCTGCTTAGCCTTTTCCCAACTTTGTTGAAGTCGGTTTTCAATTTAAACTGAATATCACTATTTTATATAGAGCGACTGCCTTTCTGACCTCCACAATCTTCTTGGAGGGATACCCTTTGGTGAGACTGGTTCTCAGACTTTCGGACCATTGACTATCTGTAACGACTGTCAAAGATCTACAAATGATAGCCGGGACCAACGGCTTTATGTTTTTTCCAAGGCACGGAGGAAACTCGGTATGTAGTTAATGGTCACCCATCCACGTACCTTGGCAAGCGCTGCTTAACATTGAAGATCGACTCGTGTGTGTGTTTTTTAACAACGAGCACATAGCCCATGGAATTGGGCAAAGCAATTACTTTAGAGCGATCCTAAACAGGGAGGTGCAGCTTTTGAAGGCCTTTTACAAAGTGATTCAATGACTTGGTGAAGAGCGCGAGAATCGACTTGATACAAGACGCAAAAGACCAACCAGCCTACTTGGCGATGAGAACATATTTCGGCTAATAAGCAGATGATGATTATGAGCTGCCTGATTGTTTATCAAACAAAAAAAATAAGCAAGTAATAAACAATCCATTGGATAACGTTGTATAGGCCAATGAAAGTGCATGTGTGAAATAGTTACACTAAAAATTGTAGTTTTCAAACTCGCTGTAAGTTTCTCGTTTACATCTATCGCGAAATAGTCAGGACGCAAAGAATAGGCCTCCTCATAAAATTCGGACCGTAAATATGAAAGAAAAAGATTTCTGTGAATAATATAACATGATACCTATGTACCGTGACCTAGTCCCTCTGAGTTATTGTCATATTTACTATTGTTGTTGTGGCGAGATAGGCTAAGGTTTTGCTATGATTTTTGCTTTTTAACAGAGAATGTGTATCAAGGTTAATACTTGATGTCTCACCGAATTTCGTACGTGTTTTGAATGTGCCTTGATTAAGTTTTATACTATTCATGTTGAATATGACCTGGTGAAGTTTGCAAGGATCCGCTGGAAGCGAGACGCACGGGACCGGTCAAGGTAGCGACACTTGGAGAATGCCTATGTCCAGCAGTAGACGTCTTTCGGCTGAAATGATAATGATGAAAATGAAGGTTGACTATGTTAGATTTATGTGGAGGAAATAATAACCAAACAAATTAAATGATGATATTTATTATTTTTTTTATTAAGTAGGTTATCAAATTAAATCAATTACTTGGCAAAAAAACTGAATCAAACAAACAAAAGTCACCGACTACTGAAGCTGGAGTTATTTTCCACTTTTTGGAGTTTGTTTTGAAGTCGGTTTTATTTTTTGTTTTAGAGAAAACCACACAGTTTTGACAAATTTAATGTCACGTAATATATTTACAAGTTTACGTAATATATTTACTTTGTTTTTATAATTAATTATAACAAGTCAGTGGAATGCCGAGTGTACGAAATTGTTGTCATTATAAAACAATATTTTATGTTCATTACAATGAGTAATGACTTTAATAGCCGGCATTTACTTTGTTTATTGTCTGGTTTAAATTTTTGTCTGTCCTTTTATATTTTTGTAGGTACGCTTTATGTTACAAGCCAGAAAATCTGATTCGAATTCATCAGAAATAGTTCTCCACAACCAATAAATAAAATATTCCTTCTTGACCGTTTTCGATCATGGTCGCCGCAGGAACTATTGTAGTGCACACGTGTGTGCACTGTACTTACATGCACTCTCTCATTCACCACTGTCATAATCCAATCAGCTGGCAATCTGACACGATCAGAGTGAGATCGGGTGCAAGACCAACAGCTGATCGTGCTTACCGAGGTCCGGGGGCACCACTCCGGAAACCTCCAAACTACGGAATTCTACGCCGAAGTACATTATGGAAAAACCCAATAAACTTGTCTGACTTTCCTAAGTGATACTAACACTAGTTCACTAGTATCACTTTTGATCACAAGACAAACTTAGACATTAAATAATATTCCTCGCTAGCACTCGCCCGTGACTTCGTCCGCAAAAATAGTGATAGTTCGGCTAATTTATATGATATAAATATATTATTTATGGCCTATAGCACCCACGAATAATGTAGCTTTCTGCCAGTGAAAGAATTTTTAGAATTGGATCATTAGTTCCGGAGATTACCCCTCATACAAACTTACAAACAAGTTTTACGTCTTTATAATATTAGAGTTAATATTAAACTTTAGAAGGGGAGAGGACTACTACATTTCACGATTCATCTTCTAGGCTTTTCCCAAATATGTTAGGGTCGGCTTCCAGTCTAACCGGATGCAGCTGATTACCCGTATTTTACACGGAGCGATTGCCTATCTGACCTCCACCAACCAGTTAGTACTGGGTAATACGATACCCCTTGGCAAGACTGGTTGTCAGACTTTTTGAGCTACCGACTACCTGTAACGGCTGTCAAAGATCTACAAATGACAGCTGGAACCAACGGCTTAACGTGCTTTCCGAAGCACGGAGTCAACTCGGTATGTAATGGGGTGGTCACCCATCCACAGACCAACCTAGGCAAGCACGGCTTAACCTAAAGATCGATCCGAGCGGCTGTTATTATTTAGCCACGAGCTCCTCTAAATTTCACGATGATCGTACTAAAATGCTATACCAAAAACCCGTGACAGGCGGATTAGTTAGCGGCCGCAGAATGACGTTATTATAGTCCGCGCGGTAATTATACTTAACCCTCGTTGAAATCTGATTTACTAGATAATCCTATTTCAATTAGTAGTGATACATGTCGTATGTCGTTTATGTCTGAGTTTATTGAATAGTTTGAACTTCCCGAAATTTGTGTTTTACTTAAATTAGATGTTTGCTCTCAGAACTAACTGATGGCAAATGGATTTGAAGGTATTTCATAAGGTGCACCGATGACTGGTGAAGGCTGCAAGAATCTGTAGATAATTTAACACTGTGTGCCAAACGACACGGCTGCGTCAAATAGGCCCAGTTCAGCAAAATCCCGGGAACAGCTGATATCTACACCACTATTTTTTAATTAGTATAAAAAAATGGAGCTCTATCCGTACCCGTTACTGATCATATTTGTGTAACAAAAGTAAAAAAACGAAATCCCAAAAATGTCCACAAAAATTTGTCATAACTGGTAAATTCATAATTGAATCAATCATTCATAACAATTACCACTAGAAAATACTACGCGCAGTGCTTTTCCATTCCTGTCGCCATTCATAGGTCCCGGCAACCTATATTTCCATAAATTGAGTGAGATTTTGGGATATAAACAAACGCTTATAACTTTGCTGTTTATGAATATTATTTATTGAGACTTTACAAATATAATAACATGACCTTCTCTAATAAGCCCTTTAAGTATTTGTACTAATTAAAAAATAGTGGTGTATAACTTGCAACTGCACCAAATAAGAATTTGATTAAAATGAAGGCAGAAATACTTCAAATAACATGACTCTTAACATCCCGAAGAAAATTAAAGTTTCCATAACTCTTCACTTCTCACACCTACTCACACTTAATTATTCCCAACTGGTTACATTATGAACAGTATCGGCATCGCAAACCAAATGCGGTGTAATTCAGCACTGTATACATTTTGCATGCAATTCATCTGACCCGCCGAGATGCCTCCAACCAACTGAAATTGCTTTACATGCATAATTCACCAGCCGATGTTTAACGGTATGGCATTTTCAATTACCTTTTTAGCTTATTTTGGGTGGGTTATTGAATTTCCGATGGTTTTGATAAAATTGGGGGTGCGGTTTATTAAAAGGGGGTCGTTATTGAATAATTCTACTAAAATTATAAATGCGAAAGTTTTTGAGGATGTATGGATGTCTGGATGTTTGTGACTCTATCACGCAAAAACCACTGAACCGATTTGGAGGAAATTTAGCACACAGATAGTTTATAACCTGAAATAATACATAGAATACTCTTTATCCCGGTAATATGATCCCGTGGGCTAATTACCGGACTCCAGGCGGGCAAAGCCGCGGGCGTAAGCTAGTAATAATATATGTCGGCGCAGGAAGGGTTTTATAAGTAGTGGTGTCCATGGTCATACATTAACTAGTTGAGTAACTAGTGTCAGTTCATGGAACGTCTTCAACTTTTCCAGTTACTTGATAAAAAGTCATCGTCCCCACTCACTGTGTTGTCAAAAACTTTATTATATTTTGAGGGGAATTAGTGTTGTAGGTATGTGTGAGCAAAAATTAATTAGGAAAACTATAGAAAGAACTTTGGGACAGCATTGCCTATCTTCCAATTTAAAAATAAAAGCTACTTTTTTGAGCATTATGTATAAAAATCATTAAAAATTTATAAACTACTACACTATACATAAAATATATAGTAAACTCATGTAACTACACCTTATTCACTTTAAGCTCAACATACCGTGCTCACACTACCGAAATTCGATTAACGCTGTACCGATCAATATATTCTCCAGCCACCAATCTCAACGCTTCATCAGGCCATTATTATTGCACTAAATTAAACTTCAACTACAATTTCTGTCAAAGAAATACCTCTGAAAAAAAACTTGGGGGTCTAACAGGCCACTGGGTAACGATTCGTGAAACACAGAGTTATTGCAGGGTTAACATCCTAATTCTGTCCTATTTAACGGAAGGTTACATGTGTGAACGTTCAATGGATGTTTGTTTGTTCGTAATTATAGTCGCCTTGTGGTGAATGTTAATAGGAATGTACTATTATGTTTGTAGGTGTAATAATAGTTTCGTACGCAGTAGTTATTATGTGGTCTGGTATTCATAAATTAATGTAAATTGAATTCAATAGAAAACTCAATTAATTTTCCATCATCTCCCTAGCCTTACCCAAAAATATTAAACACAAAGCATTTATTTCAAATATACCCGTGACAAGCAATAATAGAAGAAATATCGGACTGTATTCAGTACTAGCCTTATGGTATGACCGTCGGACTGCCAAGTCATGGGTCTCAAGTTCGAACCCAAGACACGCACCTCTGATTTTACAAATTCATGTGCGTATTGTATCAATTGCTTTGGTGAAGGAAACCAGCATGTGTGAGAGATATTTCTGGACGGCATGTGTAGCCAAGTCGATCTCTCGCGTCCGGCCCTGGTTCAAGTCATGGTCTGGAGCGAGAGGGAATGGGAAGCCGTCACCTCCTTCTGCGAAGCAGTCATGCTAGCGAAGGAGGTGGCGGGACGTGAGAGGGAAAGAGCCTAACGCCCAAAATGTGTAGCCAAGTCAGAGGCCCATGGGTGACATAAAAACTCCGACATCAGATTAGGCACTAACCACACGATAAAGAAAAATCAGTATTGACAGTCCCATAATATATTTCTGTGTAAAATCCCATATTTATTTCTTCCTACACATAAAAGGAACAAACATGATTCATTACCACACATTTATACAACAGATTGGTGGCCAAATAATACCTCCAGATTACCTGGTACCACTTTGAAATTATAATGAAAAATCCTCGTCACAATATTGGGTTAAGCTCGCCTTTGTACATGCGCTGTATTATTGTTACAATGTCTCTGTAATTTATGTGTACAATAAAGAATAAGAATAATATACATTCTATGTAACAATAGAAGCTGTATATGTACGTCAATACAATACAAAGAGGATACACCGAGGTGATATAAAATATGCAAAGGCAAACAGAATTCGATACGGGGTGGTATCTCCGTGTCGTTACAACAAATAAAGTACAAAAGGTGGTATTGAAATTTTTTAAATTCATCTACTCGTGTTCTTGGATGGCGTGAATGTGGAATAGAATTGTTTCTTTATGAAGGTATTTTTAGATCCGTAGTTTTATGAAGAAATAAGTCTCAATGTGTTATCATTATAATTATTCAGATTTAATTGAAACAGAGTTTGTAAAGTTCTTGTGCAGTTATTAGTTATTCATTAGGCTAGTTATGGCAGAGGAGAGGTTATGAGATGAGCTCGTGGCTAAATAATAACAGTCGTTCGGTTCGATCTTTAGGTTAAGCCGTGCTTGCCTAGGTGGGTCTGTGGATAGGTGACCACCCAGTACATACCGAGTTTCCTCCGTGCCTCGGAAAGCACGTTAAGCCGTTGTTCCCGGTTGTCATTTGGTTATATTTGACAGTCGTTAGGTAGTCAGTGGCCCAAAAAGTCTGACAACCAGTCTTACCAAGGGGTATTGTATTATCCAGTGCTGGGTTGTGGTGGTCAGATTAAAGACAGTCGCTCCATGTAAAATACGGGTATTCAGCTGCAACCGGTTAGACTGGAAGCCGACCCTAGCATAGTTGGGAAAAGGCTAGGCAGATGATGAGGCTAGTTATGGCAGACAAGTTATCTGGCGATTGCAAAACAGCCTCTACCACAACACCACTTGTTACAAACTAACTACATAGTTAAGAACAACTGAGTAATTCTGGTCGTATGCGGACCGCTATTAAAATACCAGTGCTGTCAAAATTCTGGCTACTCATTGGTGGTTTGAGTATGTAATGGGTTACTTTTGAGTAGCGTCGTAGGCGACAGGAATTAGATGAATATGAATATAATAATAATTAAAATAATAGTTATAGTCATAATGAAGCTTCGACCTTAACGACATCATTTGATAAAATTTAATTCATTATTCAAAGAGAATATTAATTCTTAATGCTCAAGAATACAACACAAATTAAACATTTATCATCCCTTAACTGTCCTATCCAGTCCCAACAGTTCCAAGCCCAGTTCGCAATATACATGCAAATACTAACCACACGCGTATTTGTCGTACGATTTACGTCCGTCATTTAGGCAGTTAAACGAACTGGGTACGACCGGGGTGCGAGGTGCAGGCCGGGGGGGTACAGGTAATTTTTCCACGACCCGTGAGAAAAAATGACTGGTAATAATCGCGGTATTTTCGTGTGAAATCATGAGGTTTTATATTTAGGGTCCCGTATTTAAAGGGTGCTAACGAAACCCGATTACTAAACTATGGGATGCCGTCTGTATGTATCACTGAAATGCGGTAGTGATCTCTATAGTTCAGTGAGATTAATTTGCCCATTCATTAACTCGAGGTACCCTTAATGAAAGGTAAATAAAAGCGCACTGTTGCATTTTCAATGCTCGGGTGAGTATCGTTCTCTACGACCGGGTGAAAAATATCGAATACGGACACTTACGAGACTTACAGACATAGCAAAAGCGATAGCAAAAAGAAAGTAGACTGGATGGAAGATGGGGAAAAAGTGCTGGAATAGAGACCACAGACGGAGAAATAAGAAATGTGGGACGAGAACCGACTAGGTGGACATACGATCTCATTAAAGTGGCCGAAGATACCATGACATAAAAACGCCAAAAGTGGTGAGGACTTTAAAGAGACCAACACTCAGCATTGGGTAGCCAAAGGTTGAAGAAAGCATCGCCGGGAGAAATATTAACAGTGCAATATAATTCGGGCATTTTGATACCACGTGGTGTTAGTGAAAACTCTCATAATTCTTAAGCTTCAAAAGCAAAGATGCGCGACGTGCACGGTCATTTCTCAGAAAATCCTTAAGACAATTTAATGAACGTTGGTTTCATGATTAGGTTATTAATTACTGTCAACTGCAATCAAATAGTCGATAATTAGCTATTAATTTTCTCCTGTCAACTGCAGGTCAATATCACCCTTAGAATATGTACCTATTTTCCGTAGAGTAATTGTCGTACGCTGATGATGTTGCTGATTTGCCTTGAATTTACTTCAAACAATTTTACAAATAATGTATTTTCTTCTCCAATTTGCTTTCATAATTTTAGCTGAAACTCCAGTCACAATATCTGAACCGACATCCCCAATTTCGAGAAGACAAACGCCTCACTTATTATTTCTCACCCCGAAACAATCTTAAAAGCGAAATACGTCATCAGTAGTGGAAAAATATGAGACATTTGCGTTACAAAGACAAATTTGCAGCAGAACACAGTCACATAACAGAAGCTTCATCCAAAAAACGAAAACGTACGCACACATAAACACGCTTCAGGTACATGCGAAAACAAGTGCTCTTGCGATTGGCATTCTGGGAGTGATCATACTTATCGACGTGGAACAAAATCGGAGATCTAAATCGGTTTGAGCCGCTTAGATTATTTTTAAGTCCATGCCAAAAAGGTGTATAGCCCGTAGTGTTGGAGATCCAAAATGAGGTGAACGGCGGACTTTTGGTTTTATTCAGTGGACTTATGGTTCTTTTTGACCAGCTCAAGTCAATTTTCCGCATCGTGGAGTATCTTCACAATTTGCACTCCCGTAATTAAAATTCTTGTACGTTCTTCTGTTATTCAATGCAAGGAAGCGATGGATGAGAAAAAAAGTGAAAAAGTTGCGATTTTAACTTCAACAATCTCTAAAACTGGAAGATTCCCAGATATGGTCTAGAACAAAAAAAAACTCACAAATACGGGGAGAACATGCGCCTTCCGGATTCGTTAAGGGTCTTTTTTCAACCATTATGTCTGTGTGCGTGCACTTCTTTTCGGTCTTTGTTTGTAGCTAACCTTCTGTAACCTGTCTGTTCTGCTACTCAGTGGTGCTGACAAGTTCTCGGGTATTAACGGGGATTTATGTCCGGAATGCATTGTGAGACGTACGTGTAACGCGGTGCATTGCAAATGGGATGCCGTAACCGCGGGTTTTTCCAGCAGTGAGCTCCTATTTGAGCTTCTGATTAATTTTGAGCGCGGAATTTTAAGTAACAACGTATTTTGTAGTTTTTGTGGAGATACAAATGAAAAGTCTGGTGTTATTGTATTTCGTGATTTTACTTTATCAAGTTTTTCAAATAATTTGGAGATTCGTAATCAGCTCAGCCCCAACATGTACCCACTGATGGAGCATAAGTTTTTGCTCTGAGCGAGTCCGCTCAGTGTAAGTTGTTACACGTTTAGACTATGCCAGTTTCTTTACAATGTCTTAGCTGTTTTGAGAACAGAGATGATGAAATAATTTACAAAAGTGCCTGCCTTGATTTGAACCTCCTATCTACCACTAGTAAGTCGCCGCCATTTTCACTGAACCACCACTGCTCCTCAAAATATTTGGAGCTCCACTATTTTGATTTACGACTGCGGTCTTTTATCCCCTTTTCCAAACGCTCCCAGGTTTAAGCCCCAAACCAATTCTAACGTTCAATTTCGCAAAAATATGCCCGCCTGTACCATTACCCACAGTTCTTTTCCTATCACAAATTCAACGGTTCGTGACTATAAAAATGACACATGTTACTTCAACTTTCTCTTAACCAGGCTCCATATATCAGGAACAAACTGGATCCCTCCGGTTGTGCCCACTCGTGCATTCCAGATTTATGTCTACATCTGACGATTCTCAATGCTTGTTATACATATCTTCGTGGTCGTATGTTTTAATCTCCTTAGTTTGGATTTATGGTGGCAATTTTGGATTATTTTCTGCTGTAAGCGAAAATGGCGGTCTGTGGTTAGATTTTTGAATGGTAGAGACGTTCGTTTTAAAATGTGAGGGAGGTATCAGTTTATTTTAGTAGATTCCCGAGTTCCAAGAATGAAAACATTTTTCGTTTATTTTTATCTTCTTAATACCTTAAACAATTATATGTGCGTTTTAGTAGGTATCACAGTATAAAGTACTATTCGGAGAACAGTAAAAGAAAACCAGCTAAAAATATTTATTTTTCTGTTTTCAAAACGTAATTTTAGTTTTCATATTTTCTAAAATCTCTCCAGGGAAAAGAGCATACGAAAGCATGTACAAATAAGACTATGTTTGAAATATTTTAAGAGCACATAAAAAGAAATGCACAACTACAGCATTGTACGACCCCGAAATAAAAACGCCTCTAAATTAATTCCACACAATCGCTAGAACAAACATAAACTGTATCCAAAAGTTACTCAAAAACTCTTGAACTTTGTAAGTGAACCAAGCTAAACTTCGTGCATTTGATAATAAATAAAATAAATCTGAAATATGTTGGAATTTGCAGAATTCTTTCACATGAAGCGAGACCCGATCAAAGTTTGACACTTACATGAAACATGGGCCAAAGTTTTTGTTCATGTCTAAAAAGCAGATGAATAACGTATAAAATATTGCGAGATTTAGCGATACTTTTGGCAGAGGAAATGAATGCTTTTTGATATCAAATACAAAACGATGGTAATACAGAAATAATGATTCGATTTAATACAAACAAAAGAACTAAATCCAAGGTTGATGAAGGTTTTCTTCATCATCATAGTATCAACCGAAACACGTCAACCGTTGGACATAAAATTCCCCTAAATTTCGCTACATCGAACGGTCCTGGGCTTCTCATATCCTACAGATTGTCGTGGTTTTCACAAGGTCATCAATCCACCTTGTGGGAGGCCTTCCAACGCTGTTCAGCCGCGTACCGTAAAACGCAGTTGCCACTGAAAATATGTCATGGCCACACAAAATAATAAATTCAGAAATCGAATCGCATTAGTCCGAAGAGTAAAACTTTTTCCAATACTATCTCAAATTGTTTCTAAAGCTAAACTTAAGTATGAAGTAAGACAAAACAAAAACTTTGTTCAACCCAATTACGTTCAGTGCTAACAGAATAATTTGAGCAAACTTATGTTTCTATGCGTCCGTTTAATTTATTTAGGTTTTTTGTTTTGTCTTGCACTCTTCTTGTTTTTTTTATTTTTCCTAAGTACCTACGTATATTTTATTTGTTATTATTACTATACACAGATTAGGTCTATTTAAGTACATATTCATGCATACCTACACATACCTACCTAATTAGAAACAAAACTGTTTTATGTCCGTCACATCAATATCTCAGGTCCACTTGAAAACCAGCGTCGGGCACTAGCTGCTCGGCAGTTTGCTGAACTGGGCCTATTTGGCGCAGCCGTGAGACACACAAAATTATCTCTTTTTTTTTTTTGTTTAGTTTTAACTTTAGCTTGCATGGATGCAACTAGATCAATTAGAAGATCAACCAATAAAATATAAGATCATAATCACATCGGCTGATAGGTCCACCACATGGGAGATCTCCCAACTCTGCAACTTCCGGTAGGTACCACTTCTGAAACTTTCAGCCTCATAGCCATCCACATGACTGCCACGACAGTACAATAAAGGTTATCATCAGATCTGCCTTTTCCCTATTATATACGTTGAGGTCGGGTTTTAGTCTAACCTGATGCAGCCGGATACCAGTATATTATATGGAGCGATTGCCTGTCTGACCTCCACAACCCAGATAGTACTAGGTAATACGATACCCCTTGGTAAGACTGGTTGTCAGACTTTGAGGTTACTGACTACCTGTAACGACTTTTAAAGACCTACAAATGACAGCAATGTAGTACAAAGGTATCTACGACCAATTTCTAACACAATGGTCGTTGCAAGCATAGCCACCATAAACAGCCAAGATACTATATCAGCCACACAACAAAACCTTGGTCTACTAAAATAATGCAAGACACGTTTATGCCACTTACAGTTGGCACAGCTCCAAAAGCACTAACGCGGTACCTTGAACGCTGGATGTAAATATTTTTCAATTAAGTTTTTGTACTGAGCCCACCCCCGTACGCCGTGCGATGCAGGTTTAAGTAGTTGTAAATAAGTAACACTATGCTATGGAATCAAGATTTGAAAAATTAAAAAGTTGCGGAGGAAACTGAGCCAACGTAAGGCAAAGGAAAATGTCTTTCATGGATTTTTAATAGCTTTGGAGGCTGTACAGTTTTCCTTCACAAATGAATGTTTTTTTAAAAGACTTTAGTGGAATTAACTCATCTATCAGCAATTGCCTTAAAGTCTAATCGATAAGAGGTACATTATACATTGCTTGGCCTCAATTCCGAGTAGTTAAACAGTAACTTTGAAAAGTGAAAAATATAATTTTAACATTAATAAAGTCATGAAGGCTGACCTGCAAGTATACAGAGGCCAGCACAACAAGCTACCCGAAAATGTAAAATTTTCCCAATCAACCATCAAACTAATGCTTTAGCGACAAAGTTGAAAATCTATTACCACCTGTCTCAACCAATCTTTCAAGCTTCAACGAAATTTATAAACCTCTTTAATTTCCTGTTCATTAGAACGCCAGGCATCTTAACTCCATAGCGCGAGTCAGTAAGTCTTCCATCAAAACAGATCTCCTCATAAAAAAAATACTTAAGCTCCTAACTTTTACAAGTCTCGTTCGCTGGAAACTTTATAATGAAAGCTTCTTTATATGGAACAAAAAGCAAGAAAGTTACCCATGTACCTCCGCCTACGATAGACTAGTGAAAGTTGTAAACAAAAGGTAATTCTGAGACTCTTAGCCTCATCGTTCACGACGCTTCTCAAAAGTACCATGACTCAAATCACCATTGAATAGCTAGAATGTCATAGCACTATTATAGACCGACTGCTTTAATGAGTCCTCGCGAAGGTATCAATTTAAATAGAATATTCTGAAGGTCGATCACGTATTGGTTCAATTAGTATCGTAATACCTACGTGGATTATGGTTATTTTAAAGCAAATAAAATCCTGTGGGATATTGTTAGGATGCTTAATGTGCTTTTGATGGAGCGAGGTGGAGGACTCATGATAGTGGTCGGTCTATAGTATTCTAATGACGTCCGTACACGATGCAACATTTATCACTGGCCAGTTAACTAATGCGTTAATAAGTCGCGTCACAGATATACCGTGGACCATAATAAAGTTGTAGATACAGACTGCATGAAGAAAGCGGAGGACAGGGTATCGTACCACAGTTTGTGAGAGGCCTAATAGCCAGCAGTTAACTTTGGGCCGAGTTGATTGAAGATGCACGGATGCATGTTGTACGGACTACCATTGAAATAGAAGTTTTGTGCACTAGAGCTTACCAACGGATTACTCGTTACTTTTGAGTAGCGTCGTGGACGATGTTCCTAACATTATTAGCATGTTTTATAGACAGACGTACTCACGTTATTAGATTTAGCGAACGGTTCCTTGTTTGGTTTCGGAACATCTTGTCGGGTTGTTTTAAAGAAATGGCTGAGTTGATAAATGAATTGGTCTCTTTTTTGTTGTTTGGAGGTAACAAGTTTAAAAGAACAAGGTTGTTATCTATTAGGGAGTTCTGTGCCTAGAATGTAGCTTTGCAACATCGTTTTGCTAATTCTGGTGTTCCCTTTTCTTTAATCTCAGGAACCGTAGTTCTTTAAGCATACGTGCGTTCAATCCTATTCTTAAAGATCTTATAGAAGTCTTATCGCTTATCGCTTTATGCTACAATTAAAATCTTCGAGGTCATGAAAACACAGCCATAAGAAATCTAAAATCAAGTAAAATGCAATCAAGTACACTTCAAACAGCAAAGGGACACCCAAGAACCCCATTCACATTCGATGTCTCAATTTAGAGTAATCAACATCAAAAATGGCGACGTCCCGCTTCGCTATCTAAGCATGATCGATGCTCTGTCACGATCTTTTGATATATTTCTTCGAGAGGGTGAATTTTCAAGTATTTCGTTAAACTTAAAGCGTGTTTTGATATCTTACTTCGAATAATCGCGTCAAAAAGGCCTTTGTTATAAACTTGAAATACAGGGTGTGAGTGTTTTTGTGAGAGAGAGTCAAGGGGTGCCAAAATGAGGTGCTGGCTATACATCACGTTGAAATACGTTGGCTTTAACTGAATTTACGTTTGGGAAATAATGAATGAATGACTAGGTTGAAGTGAAGGGGAATTAAAGGATACTGATAAACAAATTGTGTACTGCAAAGAAGAATAATTAGGAAGGTAGTTTTTAAAGCAAAACTCAAGAGTTTCCGTATTTGTTTGGACCTCCTTGGTTATCCTGAGATTTATTTATTATATCTCCAACAGAAACTACACAATTACATGCAAGTTTACATTACACAGGGACAAGTACAAGTGTGCGCTTCCAATTATAGGAGACCACATCATTCACTTATAAACTAGGTGCATACAGTAAATTTGATAAGGTTAAAAATCTAAATAAATACAAATACATGAAAACAAGGTGAATTACATAAAAGATGAACTATAATAATAATGGAAATGAATCTTTCGAGGGTCTCCTTAGGCGGTTGGATCAAGGGCCTGATTCAGAAGGCAGTACTCCTCGATACGGCTCGTATTGTGAGGAGGTTACTGTCTCTGGAGCCCTAACCACCGGTAGCTTGGACGCTGCTCCCGCTACCGGCGGACCACTATTTTTTATATTTTTGAATGTTTTTTCATATGGTTTTTTTTTTAAGAAATATTTAAAAATATGTTAAATAAGTTTTTAAAATGGAAATGAAAAATAAGAAAAAAATAATAATAAGAGATGACGAGTAATAGAGAGGTATGGAAGAAGACATGCTGCGCCGATCCCAAATGAATGAATGAAGGAATTTATTTTATTTCGGACACATAAAGATCCATAGAGTGTTAGTAACCTATTATTAAACAACTTATTATCTAGTGTTAGTACCAATTACCCTCTGCACAAGAAACAATACAATAAGCTAAGTTAAGTTATTATATAGCTCTCTGCTAGAGTTCTCAGGAAGAAATGATTTGGGATAAGGGCAGGAGACGTTTGATGATGATGATTAATTAAGAAACAAAATATAGGTTTGAACCTTATCATCAGAAATAATTTTAGAATCTCTTTCCCAAAAATACACTTGTAAAAACATTTTTAATTCACTGGCAAATGAAAATAAGGAAATCATCTTTTCTAACCAAACAACATTGAAAATGAACTAAAAAAAAATTCGAAATAAAATAAGAATCTCTTTTTTACAATCGTTCGAAATCAACAAAAATGCGTTCAAAATGTAGATTCTACATAGTAACATTATTAAAGTGCCCAGAGCTTCAATAAAATGGGTAACTCAAAAAATACGAAGCCCAAAGTAGGATTACCCGATAGTCAGAAAACTATCACAAAACTATATCAAAATTCTTCAAATCAAAGTACCTATCACTTTCAGAAATTAATACATTTTACGTGCAAACAGCGTGACAGGATACTATTTGATTGGCAAAGAGTAAAATCATTGCTTTCCACGAAAAAAAAAACAAACAAGTGAATGTCCAAAATCAATGGCACAAAAGGACCAAATTAATGCCTTTGTGTCATCAAGAAACTACCCGGAAATTTCACTCTGCCCTTTTATTAAGGTTACGTTCCCAAAGGCTGCCAACAGGTCTATTTTACTAAGGCTCCGCTGTCTGTCCGTCTGTCACAGGACTCTACCTTTTAAACCGTAATAGGTACACACGGCGACATAACAAGCTATACTTGTCCAGTATAACATGGCCCCGCTTTGTATAGATTTCCCGTACAATGAGAGATCCTCTTAAACTGGTTTTGCTTAGCCTGATTGACCAATCAGGTCGTGCGTAAACACTTGAAATTTTCACAAAGAGTTTATGCTATGACTGCTACAACAATTAACAATTAAAATAAAATAAATTTAAAAATTAAATGGGGTCCCCATCATCATCTACAATACTCATTTTCACGCACTGCTAAGTATACTAGAGGCCTATGTATTTATTTGTTCCACTCTCCACGCTCCCGTGCCAGCCTCATCCAGGTTTTATTCGCAATGGTAACACATCGCGAGTCACAAAAAAAAACCTACTTTATTCTGCTATTTTTGTTCGATCTTAACAATAACCGTTAGTACGGAACCGTTCGTGTGCGAGTCCGGCTCGAACTTGGCCGGTTTTTCTATTTTCGGGATTCTCTGAACCCTGGTCGCGAGAAAATGTCAGCTTTCAACAAAGATCCCACTTTAGGCTCTTCCGGCATTTGGAAAACTTTTATTGGCCTTATCTGACAGACACTAATGGGATTAGAAGGAGAAAGTAACTTTCTTAATTTATTGACAGCGTTACCTTCATTAACTTAAGATTGCTTTTGACTTGAACTGGTAGGTGGGATCGGTCAAAGTTGTGAATGTCACGTTATTGAGGTATGTATGGTGTAGCTTATATGTTTTATTGAAGAAGATGAAATTGAGCTATAAATAATGGATTGGTTTTGGAGTTCTACTAGCATTTTCTGAAGTTTTGAAATTTTTCTTCAACCTCACAAGAAACTTAAGTTTTTATCAAAACTTTTTAATGACCAGTTTGACCAAAAACTAAGCGTCATAATTTATGCTTAATATTATTGCACTGTTAGAATTTCAACACTAGACGCTGAGCTGAGCATTGAATATCCAATATAACGCTTTAATTTAGACATTAATTTGTGCTACCTAGTGCCAGCGAAACGCTTTGTATTGTTTATGCGTTCATTCTGTTCATCATCAAATACAATACCGTACCTGTCTACTCATTTTGAAATAGATATTGGCAGGAATAATTACTGCTAGGTACAGTAATATTAAGTTCATCCCAATAATTAGTAAAATACACATTTGCAATATCCATAATGATGCCAATGACTATTGAAACTATTTCAGTGGATAACGATACTACCACAGAATAGATAGGTTCGGAAGGTTAACTAAATCAAAGAGTGAAAATGCACACACACTGTATAAAAACGCAGCTGCAATTGATTAAGAAGCTAGATGCTCATTCCAAAACATTATCCTTGAACCTCTGAAAGAATTAGCAACTAGCTTCAACTTTCTGACTAACACACTCACCATTTGACTATCTAAAACTGTCTGTAATTGATTTTATTAAAATATAAATGCTCTGACGACTGACGGTGGAAGTAGACTAAAGAATTGAATTATATAGAACAAGATTTTTTTTTCTTGTTATTAATATTTTAGTAAGATAGATTAACCAATAAATGCTTTGTCCTAGTTTACACAAAATAATTTTGTAGGTTTAGGTTTTTAGAATATGCATGGTCGTACGCGTGTATGTGTGTGTGTTTTCGCTCGTTGTATAAACTTGGCCTCCTGTATTTATTTATTTAGTGGCAAAACTGTTAGATACTGTGTGATATTTGTTCTCATATGCATTATTGGATTATACGCTATTAGTTGTGAGGATATTGTTCTAATTTAATGATGTTTGTTGTGATGTGTCTCACATTACATCAATAGAAATGGATATAATATACTGTCTTAGTCAGCCAAGGTGGAATGACAAATTCCTTAGAATCTAAATCACTGGTGATAAACGTTACTGAATGAAACTGAAACCGTAGTGAATACAGTCTAACTTTTGAACAGTCACTTGGTGAAGAAAACTTTAAATTAGATCCATCAGTGGAGAAGGTAATAGAAGAATAAATAGCGGCGAGCAGGCTTTTGTAACATTTTATAACTGACATTACTTGAATGTACAACTAGTCTAAATAAAAACTTCCTTTGAATAATCCCATCAAGTAAATTCTCTTCCAAACTTCCGCCATAATTATAATTCATTCCACATAATTATTCCCAAAGACGAATATAACCCCAAATCTTGAAACTCCACGCTAAAACCATTAACTGTAACAATCCCTTGAATAAAAACAAAAGCCACGTAATCTTGTTAAGGAAATTTTAACAATTATAGCTATTGTTATCATAGTATCAAATTAATATTAGACCCTCAATACTGTTTGCACCACAGCACAAAAGAACGTCTCACTGAATATTGTTGTACTGAAGGACTATCATAGAGAATGTCAGGAAGCTTTTTACGCTGTGGTCGAATAGAGAGGGGAACAAAATTCAAGCAATTCACAGAGTTTGTAAGTGGATCCTTTTTATGATAATAATGTCTGTTTAAAATGGCATAAAGTTTCTGCATCGCCTTATCTTTGGTCGCTTGTTTGATAATTTATTCAGTGATGGTAAGTGGGGTTGGAACTTTCTTTGGTTCGTTGGGAATTACTCAAGGTTTTTTCGTGTAAAATAATTGAACAAGCTATAATCATGAAAGTTGTAAGAATCTTTGTAAGATTAGAGAATCTTACGCATGTTTTTTATAGTACCTACTATGGATATTTTTTATTCATTTTGCTCGAGGCACATATATATAAATATGACTATATTAGGCTAAGTCATGTCAACAAGATTTAAGGCTTAGACTTTTTGTATAAAGAAGTTATAAATATGTCGGATATGTCAGGATTTATTCCGTTAGGCTCGTACATCATGTGGGCAGACAATGGGTTTCGTGCTATGAAAACACACTGGGTGCGATACACTGTTTCTACCAAAACTAACGAATTACTTGAGATTACAACTTAACAAAATAACATGGGGCACAATGAATGGGGTACAGTTCCAAGACGTTTTAACTCCGCCGCGATCAAACATTGAATGTCGCCCTCACCCCGAGCTGAACATCAGCGCTCTGTAGAAGCACACTTTGGTGTGGGTAGACTTGTACGTAGGTTGTGATATATAATATTATTAAATATTCCAACAAACTTCGAAAACAGAAAAATAATCCTTTTACCGTCACTATCACAGTCGATAATCAACCGGCAGCCATCTTGTGGAACGAAATAGATTTAAAATGTCGCCCGGCCCATTTTACGCGGGAATCTGAAGATAACGCAGTTATCTTTCTGATATATATTATTGGAAGGGATGGGACTCTGTTTTTTGCTTTCGATAAATTCGTTAGATTATGGACTAGATTTGTTTGGTTTGTGTTTATTTGAAACGAGAAATAAATTGTTGTAGTTATTATTATGGCTGGTAAAGGGGCGTTACCGGCGTGCATGTATGACCAGATGTATGAACGAGGCACTTTGAAAATTCATAGCCAAGCTTTGTATGAATTATATTTTAGTCTAAAATACGGCCCGGCTTCGCACGGGTGTTTTATACATAATAAACCTTCCTCTTGAATCACTCTATATATTGATAAAAACTGCATTAAAATCCGTTGTGGAATTTAAAAAATCTAAGCGTACAAACAGCGGGAGTGACTTTGTTTTAAAAAGATGACTGGACCGGAATAACAAAATTGCAACAGTGTGTATGACTCGTTGGGAACCGTCCTCGAAGATAAGGTTGCAACGAGTCACGCTGTAACCCGTGTGTGACTCGATGGGAAAAGTGATCCCAACGAGTCACACTGTGACACGATTGGGTGTGACTAGCTGGGAACTCACCGTGCGGATTAGTAGACGTCACATGTCTTTGAATTTTTGGTTCTAGGACATGCTAGTTTCACCGTTTTAGAGCAATACAACAAATACAAAGTAATGTGCCTGTATGCGTTCGAACCCAAAATCCACTATTTGAAAGTCATTACCTCTCACCACCGCTCAAAGGATATCGAATGCCGCCCAGAAAATAAGTGAAATATTATGTATTTACCACCTAGTTTGCCATAATACTATTTAATGCTACATAAAGCAATAATCTCACGTGTTCCATATTCAGGAAGTTTCGTAATTAATTGGGGAACGTTGTTCAAGACTGTTCGCAGTATAATAAACTATCCGCTGTTATGTGTTGCACTTGCTTGTGGAGCGAGTCTTGTGCCGCTGTTCGCCGTTTTAGATCTCCTGGGTGTTGGTTGATAAATGAAGCAGATTTAAAAAATAATGTGTTCATATTTTCAGACGTGCCCTGAATTTTACACCAAGAAAGGCCACCTTTGGTGACTCCCACATCCACACGTACTTATTCGTTGATCTTTAGGGCATCCACACTTGTGCCACGAACACTTGGCGATATCTTAATGTATGCCTAAATTATCGGTGTACCTAATAACAAGGTGTGGTCTCTCGGACCATGAAACTGAATAACTTTTGTTCTACGAGTTCTTGAAATTCGCATAAACAATATTAGACTTTGAATAGGAACTGATGGGCAAATAGGCAACTACAGTACTTTCACAGTTTTTATGCCTTGTGACTGGGAATGTAGCTATATTTCATTGTTGCCTTTGTTTCGACTATTCAAAAGTGCTTGTAACTGGCCTACTTGAAATAAATGATTTGGTTGATTTTGATTTTGACTGACACAATTAGCTGATCAACATATTATTGTGTGGTAAAACTAAAAAAAAGTTGTGAATTTCCAAAAGTCGTAGAACAAAAGTTTAGTTTCATGGTCTGAGACACCACACGAGAGGTCTTACATTTATGTTACACCCTGTATATGAGGCTTAACAAAAGGTTGAAGAATCAGACCTAAAACTTTAAATAAAATGTTCACCTTACCACAATGAGGCTCTATATAAACTTAAGGTTTACACACTTTATTCTCAATATACTGTAAATACATTCAAAGTATAAAGCACACACTCCCACAAAAGAACTATTTGAACAGTGCCTAATATAAAATGCAAAATATACAATCAATGGAAACGATTCGATCGTCATAAAACGTAACGTTTACATGAATGGCGAGTAAAATAACATTTCTATTTGGCTTTCGTGTTTATAGAACTTACGTAAGGGAAAGTTTACACTTGACTTGTTGAACTGACAGCTGTCTGATGGTCAGGGTCCGACCAACCCTACGGCTTTGGCCACCTTCAGCCAAACCTTCGGTATATGTCAAAATGGGTTGAAGTTTTAGCCAAAGCCGAAGATTGCCAGCAAGCGCCGAAAATGCACGAACTGTTAGGAATGCGCGAGAGTGCGATAGAAAAGGCAACACGCGCAGGGCAAGGAGCATTTCGAAGTGTTATTTGACAAATTGCAAAGTAATTTACTTTACAATTAATACTTTGCAATTTGATCATGATCATCTTATGTTTTGTTTTATAAAGTCTAAGTCACTACACGACGTTGCAACGTGCCACGATGCAACGTCGTGTCGTGTGTTTCCACCCTATGTTTTAATTCGTACAATCGTGAAAGGTCCATCAACCTAGGTTTAATTACAGTCAAAAAGCCCCAACGTTTTCATATTTCGTTTCCTAGTGAATACGGGACTTAACCCTCATATTTACATTACAATATTGAAAGCAAGAAAGGTTAATAGTGTGTTTTGTATTGTAAAGGTTTTGCCTTTTAGGGTTGGTTGGGTTTTAAGCGATATTTGCGTAGACTATTTATTGTAGGTAATGCCTGAAACCTTGTGAAATCATCGACTGGAAAATAAGGTCTAAATAACACTCAAGTGGATCCCTCCACTTGAGTGTTACCAAAAAACAATTTAATTTAGAACGGTTTTTTGTGTTTCCTAGGATTTGTTGATACTACTGTGCTCTCTTTTACATAACACAACATCACGCCTGTGTACCTAACATTTCTCAAATTATGTTTAAGTCTCATACACTAGGGGGCGAGCCTATTGCCATCAATAGGGCACCAATCAGACTCCGTGGCTGCTACTGAGAAATTCTTGATGGAAAATCTTCCAGGACTTATGCTCGCAGTCGCGATTGCGCCCTCAATACCAATGAGGCAGAACGTTACTACTCAGTGTCATAAGGGTAAAAACTGATCAACTGACAATGAACGTGGTAGAACATACCAACGTAATCTGTTTACAACGTTCCCACAGCTGGGACACATGCCTCCTCGCTGCGAGAGAGAGTGGGCTGTAATCTACCACGCGGGCCCAGTTTGAGGTTTAAGATGATACAATAATATATCCTCGAATTCCCGGTTAGATGTTTTCCATCACCGTGCCGAGAGCAGTGGTGATGAAATAAGTTAAACAAAGAAAACACGAAAGTCGGGGGTATTTAACTAATTTGATTATTGAATTTTAAGAAGGCTTACAGACTAATAAAAACTTAGTAACAATAATTATAATTATGTCGGTTTATCAGGATTTATTCCGTAAGGCGTGCAATTAAAATACACTGGGTGCGATACACTGTTTCTAATAAACTAACAAATTACTTGAAATAACAATTTAACACAATAACACGGCACCATGCTGAACATTACGGCTCTGTAGAAGCACACTGCGGTGTGGGTAGACTTGTAACTAGGTCGCGTGATGTCACCACCGGCGTACTTACGATTCATTTTATGTCCATGCTAACGACTGGATCCGACATAAACAACTAAATAGCTAATAACAAGCCTCTGCAAATAAAATAAATATGTACCCAGTTGATTATTAAATACATACATCATCATGCATCATTTATGAATATCTAGTTTCTAAAATGTCCTCTGTTCAGAGTTAGCTAATCCCACAAAGGGATACTGCGATAAAAGTTTGAACAGCTTACTGAGGTAATTGCTATGATTATGGCGATAAGCCCTCAAAATGACATTTTAATGTATTAAAAGAGTATATAGTGAATAAAATGGAAAATAATAAAAATACTGGTAGTAGATCGATATAAGTTTGTAGTTGAAGAATTTGATTTGAGAGCCTTTGAAATTGTGAAAACCTACATTGTCAAGAGTCAAAAGTACGATATAAGATTTTAAACTATCATGGTCACTAACATTATTACTACAGGAAACGGGATATTTACCATGTTTACTATTTTTGTCGAGTTTTTTTTTTTTTTTTTTTTTTTTTTTTTGTTTTTTTTTTTTGTCGGGAACAGAATCGAGTTGCGAGTGACAGTGGTAGCGGTACTGAGTGCAAAAAACGAACAAGAAAGAGGGTAGACCGATTTGTCTGCTCATAAACACCCACCCGCAATAACTTCAGTTTATCCGTGATCATGGTGCTTGCAACAGCGCCGAAATATCGGGAACTCGACAAAAATAGTAAACATGGTAAATATCCCGTTTCCTGTAGTAATAATGTCAAAAGTACGGTTGAAAACAACATTAAAAAAAGTTGAAACCAGCAGTTACAGCAGCAGTTTGTATAGATTTATAACTACAAAGTGTATCGCAATAACCTTAAAGCATCATTTTCACACATAAAAAGTGTGTACACAGGATTTAAACATCTTATATCTTATCTTGCTATAATAGTATACATGCGAAAGTTTGTGAGGATTGATGTATGTATGGATGTTTGTTACTCTTTCACGCAAAAACTACTGAATAGATTTGAATGAAATTTAGCACATAGATAGTTTATAACCTGGGTTAACATATAGTGGCACTACAAAGAGTACTACAGCAACATAAAACAAAAAGTACTACAGCGCCATCTATAATTCAGACGATGAACTCTGAGTGAGTTCACAAAAATCACGATGTACAGAATATGTAATGGTAGGTAAATAATAAAACTGTAACTATGGCCACACTATTGACTTAGGAAATTCCTGTAATGATTATGATGATGACTTAATAAATAAACTTCCTACATCGCGCAAGTAAAGTTATCCGCGGCTTAAGACTATATAGGAGAACCCGACAACAACTGTCGGGCAGTAGCCCACCAGACATAACACCCGTCTGGTCGGCGGATCCTCCCTTTTCTATGAGGGATGAAGTTAACACCCTGTTCTCCATTCCCCCAAAAACACATAGGACACTATTTTTGTTCCAGTAGTACGATCCCGTAGGACAATACCGAACTCCAAGTGGGCAAGCCGCGGCGTAACCTAGAAAAACATAGAATTAAAGGAAAAGGTGCCAACGTTATACAAGAATCACTGCAAGAGACACAAAAACTTATACTGAGTAGGGTCGACATGTTATTTGCAAAGGACTTAAAAAACTTCAAATTTATTCCACGGTCATGGAATGATATGACAAAAGTGAGTGAGGATTTGATGGGGGAGAATAATTGGTTTCCGTGAAGATTTGGGACTGACGGAAATATGATGGGTCAATCTTATCTTGTTAATACAGGAAAAACCTAATTCTATTTTTCATGATTTCTTTAAAAAAGATTGGATCGTTCTAATCTAAGCACGTTGAGTTTAGAAGACTGCTTTTCACTGCTCAGAAAAAATCTGCTACTAACTCTAAAACATTTGTGAACTCAAAACATCATCATCATCTGCCTAGCCTTTTCCCAACTATGTTAGGGTCGGCTTCCAGTCTAACCGGATGCAGCTGAATACCAGTATTTTACATGAAGCGACTACCTATCTGACCTCCACAACCCAGTTAGTACTAGGTAATACGATACCTCTTGGTAGGACTGGTTGTCAGACTTTTTGAGCGACTGACTACCTGTAACGACTGTCAAAGATCTAAAAATGACTGCCGGGACCAACGGCTTAATGTGCTTTCCGAGGCACGGATGAAACTCGGTATTTAATAGGTAGTCACCCATCCACAGACCAAACCTAGGCAAGCACGGCCTTACCTAAATATCGATCCGAGCGGCTATTATTTTTTAGCCACGAGCTCCTCGATTTTGTTTGTGAACTCAAACAAAATCGCTTAATATTAGCATTCAACATGACAAAAACTCCGAAAGCCCTAGAGGCAAATTCATCTTTGCAGCCTAAACATAAAATAGAGAAAGCAAAGAAAGATCTAACAAGTTCCTAGCCAAAAAAACAGAGGAAAATACAACAGCCAGGAATCTTTTGGAAGAACCAAAATATGCAGGGACCAAACATAATTGTACGGTTCCGCCTCCAGGGATGTGATGTCACCGTTTCATAATTAATTATTTCATTATAAATTTCACCTAAATCATTAAAAATTCTCCCCGCGCCGTGTCGTCTAATTACTACGGTTGGGTTCGGGGTGCAGCAAAAGCGAGGCTACTGATATAAATATCTTCTTTGTAGAGAAGACGAAAAATTATTTGGGGTATGGAGAAACAAATTGTCCACTGGGAGATTTTTAGTTAGCCAAATGACTTGCCAGTAGAAATTGAAACAGAATTAACTATTATTTTCTATTCTGACTATTATTACTGAAATTTGCAAACAACTTGAAATTGATGGTTAAAATCACGATATAACCACGTCTCATCATCCTCTCCAAAGTTCACAAGGTTTAAAATTATCGCAGCAGTTCTTCATTGCACCAACAGTCTAAAGCACTGCTATTAAACACAGAGAAATTGTTGTATTATCATCTCAGGGGCCATTAATCTTCCACACGTTTCAAACGTTTCATTAAAATCTATTTGCTCTGAGCACGCACTTCCCCTGATATTTCTCGGGAGTTTATTATTTTATGCTCTCGTTTTAAAATACATTGTAAGAATGAAGTTTAGTTTTCTTTATGGTCTTCTTTTATTCGCTATAAAATACTCGTGGCAACGAGACTCACTTTTTAAAAGTCTTTACATAGTTTCTGACACAAGAGGTGTAGCAAATTCTAGCATGATCACTCCAAAAGTTGGGAAATAATTTTAGAAAAGCTTCCCAATTTCAACAAAGAATAAAGAATATAATGTAAATCAAGAACCGCAAGTTACAAACTAATTATGACGTTCCTGAAAACTTTTAAAGGTTCCAGCTCAAAACTTTCAGTACGCAAAGATTTCAAGATCTCCATTCTACCAACTTGGCAGTCAGTAACTTCTTCATCCTATTTTATTTCTGCTTCGCCTAATAAAACTTATCGTATGCTGAAGTGAATAGTAAGCAGCAACTCGATAGAAATTCGCTTTGCATAGAAAACTTCCTATTCCCAATAGCAAGCCTAAGTTCACTGCAACTGAGGCAAAATTACAAACCAGATGGTACAAAGTTTTTCTCGACCCTGCAATCAGACAGGAAACCACTCCAAACAATCAGTAACTGGTCCAATTATATTCTGGAGTGTTCTCATTAAGTTTTAATTGGAGATCTTCAGGAAATCAGTTTGGACAGCTGGATCCTAGCACCGTTTGACCTCTAGGCGTAATTAAATGAGCCCGGATAATCTCCGTCAGTCGGGACCCTTAGTTGTAATGCAGTTATTTAGAAGACCCTACTAGTGGACTAGTGGTTTGTAAAGATTTTTGTCATGAGTTTAAGCCTCTTATGGGTACATTAGGATTTAGGTGTGTCGAGTAATGAGTGTTTGGATTTGGGGTAAGTAGGATCAGTTGTGTTAAAATGTAGTTTGCTAGGTCTGGATTTGGCTTTGAGAGTCACTATTATCTTCCCTTCTCTTTAGATAAAGCTGCCTTTTCATAAAGATAATACACACTTCAGTGCTAATCTTTTTAGATCAAATAAAGGCCTTAATTGTAACGGTATATGTACAAGAGGAAGAACAAACTAAGTTGATTTTATGTCTTTTTTAAATATCAGAAAATAAAGTAACCAACAAAAGTAACGGTTATGTAGCGACACTACAAAGAGTACTACAGCAACACAGAACAAAAAGTACTACAGTGCCATCAATGATACAGACGATGAACTAAACATCGAAATACACCTAAATCCTACATCGCGCAAGTAAAGTTATCCGCGACTTAAAACTATATAGAAGAACCCGACAACAACTGTCGGGCAGTAGCCCACCAGAAATAACACCCGTCTGGTCGGCGGATCCTCCCTTTTCCATGGGGGATGAAGAACTTTACACCCTGTTCTCCATATCCCAAAAGTTTCATATCGAACTGTCACTAAGGACAGGATCAATCGTCTACGTCAATCCTTTTTTTTTTTGAAGAGTAGCTCACTCGAGAACTATTAAAAGTTGAGCATGGTAGGGGCAAAATCTCTAATCTATTTAATCGTGGTGCCGAGTGCAGCATCTTACCTTCGGCTAAGATAAACCATTAGAAGGTGAATGTACTATCAGCGAGTATGTACAGAGTCTGCTCCCTGGAGTTTGGCTGCTTCTTAGTGCTTAGCCAGTGGGATTTAGGAGCTAATTCGTATGGATGGAGGGTATACAATTAGCTGTCTGTTTTCATTGGTGGGTTGATTTAGAACCCTTTGGTCCAGCGTGTGTGTGATTAATGTTCGATGTGTTCTAGAGCGATTTTTGGACTAGGCTAGCTATGTCTTGATAAGAGCTTGTTAAAATACTGTTAGGCTTTCCGATAAAGTGATGTGCTGCTATTTTTAAAGTGTGTATAACATGGATATACTACGTATACTTAGGCCCTAAGGCATTTGGCCTGCAAACGCAAATGCAAAAAAATACAAAGGACATATTTTAAACGAAGCGCTAGTTGAAAATATGTCGATGAAATTCTTAATTTCATTTCGGATTTTAGCACGCTAACTTAGCAATGGATTGTTACTTTCTGATTAAAGCAAAATACATTTTAACAAAGTCGACTATGTTAAATTTTCGAAAGCACACCTGCTCTTACGTAATTTGTGTATCCAAATTCTCCACGAACCAAGCAGGGTTAGTAAACCACATTTGTATCAGATTATATCAACAATTTCGTGTAAATCCGGTTCAGTGGTTACCGTGTTATCTATCAATCCGGCACGCTATCACATATCTGTACGGATGAGATGCAAATAGATTTCATGTTTTTGGGGTGAAAAAGGAAATGTCGAATGAAAAAAAAATAAGCATGGAAAATCTGTCTAACACCGTGTGTTTATCATTATGACTTTTTTTTTGTATAAATCAACTCTTTTTAAGTACTAGGCAAAACGGACTGGCTCGAATGGATTTCGGTCCAACACTTTTAAACAGGGGGGTAACCATGATATCTTAAAGCAGGAGTAATTCCAGTATGGGAAAGAGATGGCGCTAGACGACCTGTATAGCTCTGTCTCTTTTCCGCACTGGAATTACTCCTTCTTCAAGACTTCATAGTAACCCCTCAGATTCTATTTTGACAAATATTTGCAAACTACCCTTCGACTGAAAATTGTCTCATTAAGCTAGTACTTTATAAGTAAAGCAATTCTAGGCTTTGCTAACGGTGAAGGTAGACGTCGTAAGGCAAGGTATCAAGTTATAATGGTCAAGACTCAAATGATTCAAAACGAAAGAGCTGTCTAGATCACTACGTACTACCTGACTACTGACGGTCTGCCACTTTTCACCCTTATGCCATTAGTAATAAAGTTGAAAAGTGGTCGTGGTCCGTCAAAATTTGAGTCATCAATTCAACAAGAAGTAGACAATGGTTATATAACGCTAACCCACTCTGTGGAAAGCCGATGAGTGCGCTATTTTTCTCAATATGGGAAGATACAATAAAAATCTATATTACATGAGCAATTTACCATTATAATTATCTATCTAAACATTCAATACATATAAACATTTTATTAATAGAGTAAAGCCATATCTAACACAACAGGATAGAATTATGTTATCAGTAATTGTGTTCCGACAATCGGTAATGAACGTGCGTTATGTCTGTTTTCATTAAAACTAACCAACAACTAAATAAAGGTCTAAATGTTATTGGAATTTCAACTCTCACCGCTGCTCCTAAAGTTGAAATTCCAAAAGCACGGGAATATTTAGGCGTTGCATAATGGGCATTAGTATTTGTATAATCTGTTTAATAGGTAATAGTGGTATGTTGTGTTAGGATCCTCGTGTGTATAACGTGCTCTATTAAACGCGTAGGTGGATCTAACTTAGTTAATTACTTTATAGAATGATTTATTGCTAGTAATTGAGATTAAGCTATGTATAACTTTTCAAGAATATAGCTGGTTTGAATCCTGAAATAAATATAATTTTAGTTATTTCAAGGTATCTCAAATTACTTAAGGAATATAAAGGATTTAAGTGATATTATTTATTTCTGTAAAATTGGTCTTAAAATATATACAACATTAGTTTTAGTATATGCGAAACCTGAAACACGTGTCTAGTATTTCTATGCACAAAATTTCAAAACTGTATCATGAAAAATCACAAAGTTATAAGCTTGTTCTGTTACCTAGTTGTCCGAACAAAAATGCGGTTACCACGGAGCGCGCGCCTCCAGCTTCGTCTTGAGCACATTGATAATAATAATTTGGCAGTAGGTACTTAAATTATAGCGATAGGTACTCAAAGTTGCTCGGTATCCAACTTTTAACTTTTTTAAATATTTTTGGGACAACATATAACGTGGTTTAAAAATTATTGGAATCGATTCAGTTACTCATTCTGAACAAACTATTTTCAGGTTTCGCATATACTAAAAATAATGTTGTATATGTCGTCGCAAGCGATTTCAAGGCGACAACATTTTCAAATTATTATTTCTACCTACCCGTTGATTTCTTAATATCAATCGAACCATACTACAAGTATACAGTACTCAATTCTCATTGGTTGATTGGTTAGTACAGTGGACGCCGTGAGGTGGCGCTTTAATTTCCCGCCATACACGTGGACAGAGTCGATTCATAATTTCTAGACAGGCATTGCTGTAGCTGACACCACACACATCAGATCATACGATCGAAACTGGCACGTCCACCGTACAACCCCTAGTTTCTTAGTTTCTACTACTTATTGTAAATTACCGAGTAATAAAAGTATCTGTGATTGGTGTTGAACCTAAGTTTCACTGGTTTGCCCGAGTACCCACCTTCCTCATGGAACCTGTATCATCGAACGATAACGATGACGACCCTGTTATCGTTACGCCCACGCTCCCGCCGTCATATACATATACAACATTAGTTTTAGTATATGCGAAACCTGATACATGTGTCTAGTATTTTTATGTAAAGAATCTATGTACAAAATTTCAAAACTGTATCAAGCTTGTTCTGTTACCTAGTTGTCCGCACAAAAACGCGGTCACTACGCAGCGCGCCCCTCCTCCGTCTTCGTCTTGAGCTCATTGATAATAGTAATTTGGCAGAAGGTACCTAAATTATTGCGCTAGGTACTCAAAGTCGCTCGGTATCCAACTTTTAACTTTTTAAAATATTTTTGTGAAAAAATATAACATGGTTTAAAAAGTATTGGAATCGATTCAGTTACTTATTCTGAACAAACTATATTCAGGTTTCGCATATACTAAAAATAATGTTGTATATACAACATGTAACGTAATTAACGCACACCCTCAAACACCCCAATTAGAATATTATGTTATAATCATAATACATACACTGAATTTTTAATTTAACATGTATATGCATTGTTATTTACTAAATTAGTTATACAAATTCTTGGAGATTTTTCTTTATTTTGTATTGAATGATGGAATTTGTATGAATACAAATAAAACTGCGATTTTAAAAGTCTTATTACTTTGACTTACGGTCCATTTCAATTTGTTTTGACTGTACAGGGTTAATATGACAATAATTTCCGTAGTTTTAATTATTTTTGGGATAAAAAATTACCTATATTAAAAATGATATAAATCGATTCAGTAAACGATTCTGCACAAACTATTTTCAGGATGTGCGTTAATTAAGTTACAGGTTGTATACTTATAAAAATTAGAAAATAAAGAACAACTATACTGAGAAGAAACACTCAAAATAAAAAAGTTTTATTCAGTCTAAAATTGTTGGCTAAACCTCGTGGTTATATAACAGCTGCACGGGTCGAACTTCAAGGTTGAGCCGTGGTTGCCTAGGTCGGTCCGTGGATGGGTGACCATTCATTACAACAACATGAGACAACGAGTTTAATTAAATAGCCAAACGAACTTAAGGCGACATAAAGTACCAGCGACCTTGAGCGAATCGTCGAGCCGTCGCCCGCAAGTGCTCTCGCTTCAACGCGCACTAAGTTTATTCGAAAAAAACAACTCCCCTTGATTTAGCAAACACAATGCAAATAAAAGCCTACTAAAATATGGGTCATTAAATTGTCTTTTAGATGGTCAAAGTTTCATGCAAATACGCCCGATAGTTTTTGCGTGATTATCGTTTTTTTGCCCAAGTTAGACATTAATTTACAAATTAATTACACTATGTTATAAAATTATAATTTCACATTTTCACATAACAAATTATGAAAAAAATTGTCTAGTATAAGATATATTTTTTTTCAAAGAAATAAGACTAAAAGTTTAGACGTGATGTTCAATTTTAAATCATTAAAAGTCGTATATCTGCGCCTTAAGCAAGTGATGTTCGAAATAATACGAAGTGGTTGTCTCGTCCAAAGACAATGATTCCCAGCCGGCTCAAACATTCCACGCCATACAGATATGCACAGGGACCCTTTGTTGTACACAAATACCTGGATTTTTTCAACCAAACGGTCACGCAAAGTCCTCGAAAAGCCCTAGGACGAAGGAGTAACTAGAACGCGCAGCAACAAACTCTTTTGATCAGTCAGCCGTGAATCTGTTGCTGAATATAGGACGAAATATCTTTTAGGGTTGATACTTGCTACTGCCTAGTTTTTGTGCGAATCATTTTAAAAGGGTGTGTTGGTGTAATATGCTTAGGTATTTATCACGTTTGAATTTGGTTGTTGTTCAAAACGTCAATTTTTTTTTGGATCAATGATACCCTTTACAACGAAAACTGTTTACTGATACTGCTAGCCTGCGTCATCCCACTGCTGGGCAAAGGCCTCTCCCCATGATTTCCAGTTGTTACGATCCAGGGCTAATGTGGGTCACTGGTCGTTTGTTTTGTCAAGTTCGTCCCGCCATCTTCTGCGAGGTATGCCGGGACGCATTCTCGAAAAAAAAAATTCACGAAAACTTTTTAGAAGATTATCTTTGAGCTTTGGCCGCTTCTATAAATGAATATGACATAAAACTGCTGCTGAAAACTGGAGCCCATAGCTAAATTCTTGGGCATCCAGTGCAGATGCTTGGTGGCTTCCATGCCATCTTGCGCAAGCGGTGCGCTGCCTTGTGCTGCAGAGTCTGCGCCCGTCTAACAACATTCTAGAGATGTTTAGTGACAGACTGGACAGTTGGTTACATAAGCTTTGGAGCAACCGACATTTCGAATTAATTTGTGAATGTGTATAGTTATGAATGTACCTATATGGATCTTGTGATATCAGAATTAAATAATTTTATTTTTAAATAAAATCATTTAATTCAACTGCATCCGATTAGACTGGAAGCCCACCCCAACACAGTTCGGTTAAAGGGTAGAGATGAAAATAATTACAAACTCAAACTCAAAGTATTTATTTCAATTAGACCATCACAGGCACTTTTGAATGTCAAATAAAACAAAAAAAAGCGAAGCTACAGTCACAGTCACAAGACATAATAACTTGAGAAAGTACTGTAGTTGCACATTCCAAAGCGTAGATTTCTATGGAGAAGAATGGGCAAGAAACTCCATGGACACTCTTTTAAATCAAAATATTCTTACAAAATCTTGGTTACATCGTGCATGTTGAGATTATACATATATGTGAGAACGATGTAGAAAGACGTGTGCATTAAGAGTGTCTGGAGTAAAAGATAAAAACAACAATGAAACAATAAAGTAATTAGAATAAACCGTGGCAGCTAAGAGATGACCAGTCCCAACTGACAGCGCCCGTTCACGAACATGACGCATGGATCAGCGCCATTCAATTCAACCATATTGAAGGGAACTAAATAACCCGACACACCCGCCACTATCAGCGAGACATTTGAGTAAGCATGACATATACAGTACTCAAACACTATTTTAAGCTCCCACGGTTTAAAACTAAACTTTACTGTTACTTACGGCATAGCAGCGGGGCAACAGCGTCGAAATATCGGGAGCTCAAAATAATAAACAATCACGAAAGATCTCCCGTAAGTGACCAGTATAAGTTTATCTACAGTACTGTTGATTTGTTGAACAACGAAATGAATACAAAAATTTTAAACTAGAAAAATAGCTCAATACATACGAGAAACGTTTTAAATTGCTATTGCTTGAAATTCTAGGATAACAAAATTATCCCATTTCATAAATCCGAAAATTCCATTATCTAAGTAGACAACAAAGACAAATAAACAATATTGGATCTCATAATTCCAAAATCTCGTTTGATTATTATTCTTCTCGATAAGCCAGGGGTTGTCAACCCTCAGCAATAACGTGTCGCAGGTGTATCGAAGTAATTTCATACGTTTGCTCGCGTTCAGCAATGATTACTGAAGTAGTGGCTTTATATTCAGGGACAGTATTCGTACTAAAATATGGTATTTCATGGATGTAATAGAGGTCGATTTTGGCTGAAGGGACGAAAGGACCTAGTCTGACTGTAAATCGTTTCTATGTTGAAATTGCCAAAAATGAACGACGACCCTTCGATTTAGAATTTCATTGTAACTCATGTATGTTATTTTCAAATGAATTTATGTCCACGGGATCATTGGGGATTACAGGCGTGATAATATGATGATCGATATTAATAATTCAGGGCATAATTAATTGCAAGATTTATAAACCATACCATTAATATCACGCATCAAAGTCGTGCCTTGTAATCCCCGAAGGGTTAGGCAGAGGTATACTTAACAAGTACACCCACATTTCTCCAGCTATGTTTTAAGTCTCATATGATAGGGGGCGAGCCTATTGGCATCAACCGGCCACAAATTCAAAACTTTGTGGCACTTAATAAGAAATTCCTGATGGAAAAACCCAATGACACATTGTCCGACCCAGAAATCGAAACCAGGGGACCTCATGCTCAGCAGTCGCGCCACTAGACCAATGATGCAGAAAACATGAAAAACATAATATATCATCACGCCTGTAACTCCCGAAGGGTTAGGCAGAGGTGTTTCATTTTTCACCAGTTATGTTTAAGTCCCATATAATAGGGAGAGAGCCTATTGCCATCAACCAAAACATGAAACTTTAAATTATATTAAAGTTAGACTTTACCAACATTAAGGTAAACCAATATTCCCAGCACCAGTACCCACACCTTCAACACTACATATACGACATACTCACCGAAGGTGTTCGCACGTAATATCCATATGTTTTCCCGCTTTAAGCGCAGATTACGGGAATAGTGGCCTTATGTTGGAGACTGTTGTAAATCTGTTCGCGCAACCTTAGAATTTGGACTAGAATTTTGGGAATTTAAATTGGATTTGGAAGTTCAGTTTAATGTACTCGTAGTTGGATGAATACAAGTTTAGGTCTATTTCTAAGTGTTGTAGCTTTCTTGATGATGGAGAACTGAACCAGAATCTAAATTAAGAATATATTACATACTAGTTTTTGTCGCAGTTTCGTCTACGTAGAGGTTGGAAATAATCGCTCGGAAACGTATTCAAATCAAAATCAAATCAAAACGTTGATTTCGAACAAAAGTCCATATGGGTTAGTAGTGAGCGCTTAAGAACTATGTTAGTACGACTTTTAGATATAACTCAATTCAATCCTATTTAATTTAATTCAATTTAATTTAAATTAGTTTAATCCAATTTAATTTGATTTAATTTAATTTGATTGCCAGGATAAAAATACCATCGAGTTCTAACGTAGATCATGGTCTATCTGCATGCCAAATTACATCCAAGTCCATTTAACAGTTCAAAGTTATCGTACGTCTGCGTACTAATAAATGATTTCATTCACAGCATTTATAAGGGAAGGTACTGAGGATTATCTCTTGCTTAAAGCTAACTATTTACATTAAACAAAACTGTATTAAAACCAAAAGTGAACACTCGTCATTTTTGTCAGGTTCATACTTAACTGTTACTTAACTGTTAGTATGTGTCATTCCACTGCTAGGCAAAGGCCTCACTTATCCTCATCCTTAAAAAATACTAAAAATCAAGGCTCCTTCTAAGGCCATAATCGCTTGCAGACCGCTTTATTAGATCTTTCCTTAAAAGTATTACGCCACTACTTACCTACACAAACGTTAATCTTTGCTATCATCTCCCAAATTCCTCTGAAGCAGATTTCCAAGGTGAAAGCTTCAGAGGAGATTAGACTGTAAAACAACGTTAAGTCAGTACTAAGTCCGCCTTCATTAAGACCTAACTCCTAAGCCCTAAATCCTACTGAGGCCAAGTTCTGAAGGACTTAGTTACCTAGTTACAATCTCCACTATTAATACTGGAGGCGACGGAAAATAAAATATTATGTCCTAGGAGAAAATATGTGGATATTCTTTCTAATCTCTCTTTGAAAGGATAAATAAGATAGTATTATGACTAAGATATAAAAAATATACTTCAGACGTGATTTCATTTTTATCTGAGTTAAGAAAAGAAGAGGTTATGTATTTGACGCGTATTTTTTATCAATTTATCAACTCAGTTTTCCGCAGTCATCTGCTGGATGTAAGCCTGTCCCAAGATGTGCTACCCACCATCTCCTTCTTCGTCTTGCGTATACAGTCTGACTCATTTGACTCCTCCTTTCTTACCCATCCTAGACAATCACCAGCCCCTTTCAGGATTTAAACGAAGCCAACGACAGAGCTGTGCAGGTGGCAATATACTGGTCGGGTATTATTTGAGTCTATCGACAAGCAAAGAAGAAGAAGAAGTCTGACTTAGCCACCTATTTTAATACTTCAATATTCATTTAAATCAAACCAACCCAGCATTCTGTAAAATATACAAAGATTGAGCACTAATATCGATCTTGTAACATAACATAAGTTTTGTGGTTGGTAAGTGGTGATGTTACCTATTATAGTTGAGCACTGAACACACCTGCTTTTAAAAGCAATCTTAATAATTATTCAAAGACCTTCAACGTTTCACTTTAACTTTAGCTATTTCGTTTTAACGCGATAGTGTGCGATAATACTTAAGGCTAGCGCAGATTAGGGTGGCCGGGCCGCAAATTAACGTATTGTAAAAATTATCGTTCACTGCTGGCTGGCATTGGAATGCATATTAGCGGCTGCAAAAATGCGCCTGACGAGGGATTCACCAGTAGAGTGCGATGGTTTATACAAAGCAGACTTAAGTTACGCCAGAATTTTGCAATACAATGTGGTTCAGCCTATCCCATTGCCTTGAACTTGATAATGTGATGCGCTGACTGACAAAATTATTGCTTTGCAGCGTGACCCAGCGCAACTCCCAATGTCCGGCGCCCTTCGGAACGCTCCTATGTGCGCTGAGCTTTACAGTATAGAACCGTAGTGTGGGTGTGTGAAGTGGTTAAAAACTTTACGGGACTCAGAGCAGCTGATGCTTCACTCCTTCAATTCCCAGATCAAGGAAGAACTTGAAGAACTTCACTAATTATATAATTCCAAGATTAAAGTCCTCTCTCTCCCCGCTCGCAATCTTAAAACTATCTCTCCTTCTTAATACATTTTTAAAAAGTTCATTGCTTCGTTACAAAGTCTGGTGTTGGTGTTTTACAATTCAAATATAAACCGAAACTTTAAATAAACCCAGTTTTTTAGTGAATTTAAAACAGTAGGTTCCTGATTTATTGTAGAACTGGTGTTTTGCGATAGTTTCAAATTGCATTAGTAGTTCGCGAATGTTAAACTCCGTGAAACAAAGAAGGGAAAAACTCAGATTATTGATGCGTTTACTTATGAAAATTCCAGAATCATTTATTGAAAAAGTTGGTCTTTAAAACGAGCGCAACGCGGAGAATAGTATTCTGAAAGTGGAGCTTAGAAAAACGCTGATTCATAAATAATTTTTAATCCAACTTTGAAAACAAAAACCCCAAAATTAAACTCGCGACCAACCCCTTAACCCAAAAGTTAAACAACCCTCGAAGTATTTTTTAGCTTGAGTCACTTCATGATTTCCAACTCAAATGTTTCCATTGTACTTTGTTGGTAAAAATGGCGGCCATTCCACGTTATGAGGAAAAAGTGAACCGCGACTAAGAACAACCGTTTCCTTGGGGTGTGGAGAACATTTCTCAGCTTTACTAAAGAATCATTCAGAAGGTTAGCTCCGTTCTCCATGAGTTCGAAGAGCTCGTGGCTAAATAATAACAGCCGCTCGGGTTGATCTTTAGGTTAAGGCGTGCTTACCTAGGTTGGTCTGTGGATGGGTGACCGCCCATTACATACCGAGATGCCTCCGTGCCTCGGAAAGCACATAAGCCGTTGGTCCTGGTTGTCATTTATAGATCTTTGACAGTCGATACAGGTAGTCAGTGGCCCAAAAAGTCTGACAACCATCCTACCAAGGGGCATCGTATTACCCAGCACTAACTGGATTGTGGAGGTCAGATAGGCAGTCGCTCCATGTAAAATACTGGCATTCAGCTGCATCCGGTTAGACTGGAAGCCGAGCCCAACATAGTTGTGAAAAGGCTAGGCAGATGAATGATGATGATGAGCTCCGTTCAATGATAAAAACAAGTGCAGCACCAGCTGGCGCGTATGGTGATCTCACGGCAGCATTCATAGATCATAGATCACATTTAGGCTTTACTTCGCTAAGTAAGCATTGCTTACAAGCATGACTCTTTTTTAAAAGAATAGCATAATTAGACACTCGTGAACACAGCCTTCATCTTTGTAAGAGGGAATTGGCTGTTAAGGGCTGAACCTAACATGGCAGAACAAACTCGCACAAACATTAGCACCGAGCATGAAACAGATCGGGAATGCTATTGCATGCGGCAGCATCGACGATGCGATCGGCGGCACGTTCTGTTTCTCACTCTAGCAAACGATGGTCCCGAGCGACAGAAAAGGATAGGAGCATAGAAAAGTGCGATTCCGTACTGACAGATAAGGTTCAACCTTAATTTCATCACGCGGGCCTAGTTCAGGGGGGTTAAAATGACATCTTAAAGCAGGAATATTCCAGTGTGGGAAAGAGACAAAGCTATACAGGTCGTCTAGCGCCAGATGGTGACATCTACCAAAGTCACCATCTAGACTCTCTGATACTCTTTGTATTGTATTTATTGTATCATATCTTCTTGACTTTACTATGAGTAAAACTTATGTTCATTTAAGCGAACGTAAGCAGACGTTACAGCAGAATGTGAATATTAGTTCTATTCTAGTGTTCTTATTCGTAATACATAACAACACGCCTGTAATCCCTGTAGGGCTAGGCAGAGGTGTACCTAATAGTGCACCTACATTTCGTCAGTTATGTTTAAGCACCATGTAATGGGGGGCGAGCCTATTACCATCAAGACTCCGTGGCTGCTACTGAGAAATTCCTTTTGGAAAAATCCAATAGCATTTTGCCCGCCCTGGAAATCTCACCCAGTACCTACCTCAAGCTCAGCAGTTGCGCTTGCGACCAGTCGACCAACGCTGTCATTTATTTTACTTAGTATCGACTCTCGTACTTAGTCGAATGCCCATCCGCGAGTGCACGTGCACTCGCTGTACGTGTAACATGTCCGTGCGCACGTTTTCGCTCATTGTTCGAAGCTAACCTTTTGTATTATTCTAAGGCTTTACATACGATATATTATCGTGTCTGTCTGGGATTCCCCCTAATATATAGCGGCGGCTGATTGTTTTGGGTTTATTTGGGTATATTGCTGGGGCTGAGGGTATCAGGCACGGGCTTGCAATAGATCCTTGAAGATTTTATAAATGAACTGTTTCCTAGCAGGAAATGAATTTGGTCCGGGTTTCGTAATTGTTTGCGGTCCGGACGATAGTCCAACTTTCAAGCTAGCTGGTTTATTGTAAAAACATTTACTATGTAAATATACCTACCTGAGAAGTTGAAAATTTTTTGCGAGGGTAATATTTTTTTTTCCATTAACTGTAATTGGGTCTCATAAATTTTGTTAACAAGCCCTTTGAAGTTTTAACTAACACTAACCAATCAGTGAAATAAGTAAATTGTTTTTTGCTAGAGTTCAATTAAAGTTATTTTTGATTCTGTAATATCTCTTCACACACACACAACACACAAAAGCACAGGAATCAGGGACAGCACACTATTTTGTAATCACTTTCTTGTGTCATCATTCTCTTGCCCTTATCCCAATTCATTTGGGGTCGGCGCAGCATGTCTTTTTCTTCCATACTTCTCTATTACTCGTCATCTCATTAGACACCTCCTTTCTTGCCATATCATTCTTTATACATCAATCACTTTCTTGTGTAATGAAGAATATTCATAAATTATATTGATTTGGACAGAAAGTTAAAAGTTACAAAAATATAATATAAGTGAAAAGGTTTTTTTGAAGAATTTATTTCAATTAGCTGTATTTATTCATAGATAAAAATGTAAATATGCAAAATACTCTCTAACTAATAAATACAAGTAGTGAGGTGTGTATTTGGCTTATAGGGGAATGAAGAACAGGCTATCAAGTTCTTTATCCTCATAGAAAAGGGAGGATTCTCCAATCAGACGGGTGTTGTCTCTGGTGGGCAACTGCCCGACAGTTGATGTCGGGGTTTGTCTATATGGTCTTTAATCGTGGGCAACGTTAATAGCGCGATTTAGAATGTTGTTGTTAGTTCTTCGTTTGAGTCATAGATGGCGCTGTAGCACTTTTTGTTCTATGTTGCTGTAGTACTTTTTGTAGTGCCGCTACAAAAAATAAACTTATGAAAAATTGATGATTTAAAAATTCAGCACAATAGCTTGATACTTTTGCTCAGGAAGGGATCCAAAAAGCCTCTTTTAATCCATTTCAGTATCCGTAGTTTATTAATATTTTACAATCAATTCATTTAGCCTTGTCAACGCTAGTAACTAAATTATTCAACACAAAATATAGGACCGATGCCTCGCGGCAGACATGTCCCATTTTACCGTATAGATTTTCGGCTCATGTTTTAACCACGATGACACAGGATATATCATTTTTCGTTGTATCAATATCTAGTGGAAATTCAAGTACTTTCAGGTTACATCAATGGATGCGGTAGCCGAAGGCAAAAGCTTGTTGTATTAACATTTTGTTAACGTAACTATTTTACGTCAGGGATACACATCGTGGTTCCACCGTTATGAGAGCAGTGGTCAACTCAAAGCCGTGCTGGCCCAATGGCACAATGTTTATATCAACTGCATCTATATCAAAGGTTTTATTCTTTTTAGTTCTTTAATTCCCGCAAACGAGATCAGATCGTCACACCACCTTCGCTGCGGTCTACCTCGACGGCGATTTCCTCCGACGGGCGTCCAGTGGGGGACGATCGCACATGGCCAGATATCGCACAGGTCAGAGAGGTTTGAAAGGAGAAAAGGGAGGCCTTTGTCCAACAGTAAGACACTCAAAAAGGCTAACAAAAAAAAAAACTTTAATCCTATACCACCGGTAATTACACGTCGACACCGCCACGTGTACTCGTCAGCGCTCTAATGTAATTTGTTGCAGGGGAAGTTTACTCTGTCCTCAAGGTTCAGCCAACACGACATTTTATTAAACATTTTAAAACTATCTTTACCGTTGGTCCTGTAGAGAGTCTTTTTGTGCTATTTTACAAGAGAAGACCTTTGTCCCAGCCGTGAGTCCTTTGTAGACTTGTATTACGATGAAGCTTATGTATTTGCCTGAGAGCATGTATCTAAAAATAATGCAATTGACTTAATAGTCGCAGAATCACGTTCCCTCAATACCCTCTAAAGCCATTGCCTGGAGTGACACCTCCTTGCAATACTCCTCAGCGAGTCCTAGAGGTATGGTCCACTCCCTCTCTATGAGAATGCTATAGGCTGATTATATTGTTATGTTTACACCTCCTTGATCGATCAATCCGATATTTACCCACAATCTCTTCCAATGTTTGCTTCTCTGCTTCCTCAAGAGTACTATCGACGTAAACAATTAACAAACACTTTTCTAGTGTCGGTCGCGTGTAAACCAAGATTAATCGTTCGTCAAACCATCCGTCTTGTGGCGTCAAAACGCAGCGTGTCGTAGAAAGGTTCGAGATTCAAACGTGCGACCGCAATGTGACGTGTCTTAAAATGGGATCTTTTCAAGTACGCACCGACTAGTTCCTAAAAACATAAAACGAAATTTCTCGAATGCTGCTTTTCATTGTAACCTGTATAATTGAAGGCATTAGGCGTAAACACGACCATATGGGGTGATTTATTTGGATGAAACTTCGCATTTTCTTCATTGTCCAAATTGGCAATCATAGATACTACTTACTATCCTTTTAGGACCAGGTTTTTCCAGGGTCTCAACTGGCAACGTACTACCAGAATAACAAATTTATACTGTATGTCCTATTTTAATTCATGGTCTACCTCCGTGCCAAATTTCGCCCGTGTTAACAAACACAAAAAAAAGACAAAAGACAGACATTATGTAAAAAGACAGCCACTTCCAGTCACTAAAAATTTTATGGAAACTGTGTAATTTATTTTTAAAAAAAAATATCAGACCATGATGATCTCCAACGACAGTCGTGTCGCAAGTCTGTCCAACTCCATCGGTAAATAAACGATACTATCAGCACTGTTCACGTGATTTGCACATTTTGTGACGCGTTCGTGACGTCATAAGGAAGCGGATGGCGTACCAGTAAATTTTACGATGTATTACATAACATATTTCTGCAGTAAAGTGCTGGCTGTTCGGGCCGACTGTTCCGTGTGTTATGGTGCTTTTAGCTGTGTGCTAGCTACAATGTATTACTTTTCGTCTTACTTTGTTTCTCCAAACTCTCAGTATTTAAAATGCTTTGGATAAAGTAGTGCCTCTATGTGTGGAACGTTCGTGTCGAACGAGTTTTCTTCTCCACTGTTCACAAAACGGTGAAGGAAAACATTGTGAAGAAACACACATATCCTAGAATCGGAAATTTTAATACATGTGAAGTCTACCAACACGCAATGGGTTAGCGTAGTGAATTATAACCCACTTCTGCTCACTGAGAGGGGGTCTGTGTTTCAGCATTAGGAACGTTACAAACTAATTATACTATGCTGCATGTTTGATTTTCAGTGATTTAAAAATTATTGAACTTTTTCACACATCCACATATAAATTTTTCGTCAGTAATTTATAAAAAACGTCTGCTGTTTCCTACAAAAGTGCAATACTGTAGGTGTTGCACTTTTGTAGTCAGGTTTTACTTACCCATGAAAAATTTCTAAGTGGGATTCGGAATGATGTATTCAAATTCAAAATATTTTATTGTGGATCATAGGTAGGTACAGTTCTTAACAGTTGAAAATTTTGATCCGCTATGTCCCGCCCGTTAGGGCATACAATAATCACACAGAAATTGACTGTTCGATAAAATTAACATTATTACTAATTATTATTTTCCTTTATTTATTTTCCTACATACTAATTACATTTTTAAATATTTCTTAACAAAAACCATATAAAAAAACATTTAAAAATATAAAAAATAGTAGCCCACCGGTATCGGGAACAGGGTCCAAGCTACTGGCGGTCAGGGCTCCAGAGAGAGGAACCTCCTAACAATACGAGCCGTGTCTAGGAGTACCGCTTTCTGAATCAAGCCCTTGATCCAGCTGCCTAACGAGAGCTTCCTCAGGTATTGGTCGAGGCTCTTGGCAATTAAGCCATGGGCTGAGACGACTATCGGCACAATGATTATTATTATTAGTATATTATTATGTCCTTTATTTATTTTGTAACACACTTATTACATTTTTAAATATTTCTTAACAAAAACAATATAAAAAACATTTAAAAATATAAAAAATAGTGGTCCGCCGGTAGCGGGAGCAGGGTCCAAGCTACCGGTGGTTAGGGCTCCAGAGACAAGAACCTCCTCACAATACGAGCCGTATCGAGGAGTACTGCCTTCTGAATCAGGCCCTTGATCCAACCGCCTAAGGAGAGCTTCGAAAGATGGTCATCGAGGCTCTTGGCTATAAGGCCATTGGCCGTCACGACGATCGGCACAATGATAGCCGAGTTCACATTCCACATGTCGACAACCTCGTGTGCCAAGTCGAGATATTTTATTTGTTTCTCTTTCTCAGCTTTCACGAGGTTCTCGTCATGCGGGATGGTAACATCGACTATCATTACGCGGCGCGCTGATCGGTCTATCACTACTATGTCAGGCTTATTGGCGAGAATAGTCCTGTCAGTAATGATAGACTGATCCCAGTACAGCGTGACATGGTCTTTCTCGAGAACTGGGTCGGCCACATACTTGTAGTACGGTACCTCGGATTCCACAAGTTTATATTTCAAGGCAAGTTGCTGGTGATTAATCCTGGCTACTTGGTTGTGCCTGTGCAAGTACTCGCCGTTAGCCAGACGAGAACAACCAGAAATAATATGTCTGATGGACTCACCCGGACGGTGGCATGCCCGACACACGTCAACCGTCCCGTCCTTCATAATATATTTCCGGTAGTTGTTCGTCAACATAACTTCGTCCATAATCGCACAGACAAAACCTTCAGTTTCTCCAAAGAGATCGCCGAAACGTAACCAGGACACGGACGCTAGAAAATCTACATCGGGCCCATGAAGAGCTCGGTAGAAGCGCCCGTGAAGCTCCTTGCCTTGCCATACTTCCTTGCGGTCATCGGTAGTAAGTACTTCAGGTTTGCGCCAGTTCTCTTTAGCCATGGACAGCGGGGTGAGTCCCTTGTCCACTGCGACCACATCTCGGTGCATACCCACCTCGACTTTTAAAAAATATTCTCTGAGACTGCACATCTCGCGGTTGTGAAGGGACTTCGCGTTTAAAAACCCTCGACCCCCGCACTTCCGCGGTATGTACAGCCTCATCACCGATGATCGTGGGTGATGCATCCGGTTTGCGGTAAGCAGTGTACGAACTCTCCTATCCAGGGCATCGAGTTCGGTCTGAGTCCATTTGAGTACGCCGAAAGAGTACATTAAAACCGGCATGACCCAACCGTTGAAGGCGCGCACCTTGTTTCCGCCTGAAAGAAGGCTATGTAATACCTTGTTCAGGCGTCCAAAGAAGCGCTCCTTCAACGATTGCTTCATGTCAGTTACGTTAATGCCTAACGCTTCCGACATACCCAAATACTTATAGCTTTCGGTTGAGGAAAGGGTTCTCAGGTGTATGGAATCCGAGAGCTGAATTCCCTCGGATTCCATAATCTCCCCTTGCTTTACATACATGACTGCACATTTGTCCACACCAAATTCCATCCTGATGGCGCTACTGAAAGTTTCAGTTACTTTCAGTAGCTCCATCAGTTGCAATTTGTTGGGGGCAAAGAGTTTCAGATCATCCATGTAAAGAAGGTGAGATATGATCTGACCACCTCTCCTCAACCGGTAGCCTAGACCTGAATCCTCCAGCAATGTGCTTAGAGGATTCAGGGCTAGACAGAACCAAAGTGGGCTCAGACTGTCGCCCTGGAATATTCCCCGTTTAATCCATACAGGTTCATCGTTCCCCTGGATCTGTCGACATCCTGGATATCGAAGGACCGTCCTCCATTGCCCCATACACGACTCAAGGAAGGCGCGTAGAGTTGCATCTATCTTGTACAACTCCAGCACCCTCATGAGCCATGTATGCGGCACCGAGTCGTAGGCCTTCTTATAATCTATCCAGCATGTAGACAGATCCTTGCGGGATCGACGAACCTGTTGGCTAATGGCCATGTCGATGAGGAGTAGCTCCTTAGTGCCGCGGGACCCATTCCTACATCCATTTTGAGAGGCAGACATAATGGAGTTTTCGTCAATGTGTGTATTAATTTTAGCTCTCAAAATGGATGTAAGAAGTTTATAGACCGTAGACAAACACGTGATCGGTCTATAATTTTTGGGTTCCGCGGGACTACCTGACTTATGGAGCAGGTGGGTAACGCCTGTTGTTAAAAACTGCGGTAGGGACCCAGACTCTAAGGATGACTGGAATTGGGATGCCAGGCAAGTGTGTGAACTACTAAGCCATTTGAGCCAGAAGTTGTGCAGTCCGTCCGGTCCCGGTGATTTCCAATTCGGTAACGGACGAACTGCTCTGGCTACATCTAAAGGTGTTATCAAAATTGGCTCCATTTCTGGGATAGGTTCACACACTTGCTCGACATCACGCATCCAGACAGCCTCAGTATGACAGACGGGCACCGACCAGATGCTGCGCCAGAAAGAACTCGTAGCAGCATCATCCGGGCGGCACACGTCTGTCATATTCTGCTCAGGTCGCTCCCAAGCTCTGTATACCCACCTCTGATCGCTCTGGAACATGCGATTCTGTGAGTATCGATCAACCCGCCGCTTATACCTCCGAATACGGTTCGCCCATGCATAAACTTTCTGCTTCAGGAAGTCGATGCGCTCTGTGACACGGGACATGTATTCTTGAGGACTGATTTCAGTCCCCGAGAATGCCCGCCTCACAAAGCGCATCACACGTGGTCGTGTATTGCCCTCCCTGAAGCAGTGTAGTTTGCCGATGAGTACCCTGGCCCCGTCGATGCGGCGCTCGATCCTGCACTGCCAGGCTGGTACGGCTGGTTTTGGTCGAGTAGCTACGTCACAATTTGGGAACTTGACGTTAGCTAAACGACATGCCGCAACAGCCCCACAGTACAGGATCGAGTGTGTATCAACGAGGTTCTCGCTACTCTCGAATATATTCTTGAGTTGCGAGTCCAAGGCACACACCAGCGCCCTATTTTTATTATGCATGGGTAACCGTGGTAATCGGGGCCTAAAATTGGTAGGAGTGGATCGATATTCACGAAGGGCATCCTCCAGAGCGCTCCTCAATCGGTCGTTGCACTGGCTACTTACCACAGCAACCCTATCATCTTCCTCTACAACAGCTGTATTGAACCGCGGTGGGGTTGCGTCAATAACTGACGCTTGCACCGCGGTTTGTGCCGGAGTTAAGATGACACGGTTGCTCAGTACCTCTGAGCGCAGCCGATCATGTACGGCGTCGTCCAACATGTGATTGCGTTGGATGACCCGCACCTTTTTTTTTTTTTTTTGTTCTCGGTGTGGAAATCCTCTATGGATGTCCTCCGCCCTGGGGAGAGCGGAGGGGTCTGTCAGACTCGTACTGACTAAAACCACACCGGTGTTCCCTCGCACACTTGCACCGGGGATCATGGGAACTAGTGCGCCTTCCACGATCCCCGGCTAGTGCCGGCCCGCTTCTGCGGGCCTCCTCAGTTCCGCGAGGGGAGTGAGGTGTACACCCCCCGCGACTTCCAATAGGGGCGCGCGTGGAACACTACGCGCCACCGCCTCGGGTCCAGTTATATGAAGGGACGGCGGACGTCCCCAAGTCCACCGTCCCTCTGCACCCGTTTAGGGGGGCTGGAAGAGGGCGTTGTCCGCCCTCCGCCGACGCCCGGTACGTCTGCTGCGGGTCGGGAGAGTGGTCTCGGCCTCCCTCATCCTTTCCGCAGCCTCCTTCTGTGAGATGACGGTTTCACAGAAGGAGATCACCGCATCCCACGACTCCGCGCTCCCGACCATCGAACGAGCGACGGCCGGCAGCGACAGGTCGGTTCCGACTTCTGTTATGAGGGCACGGCGCGGCTCCTCCCATGCGGCACACTCTGCCAGCGTATGCCGCGCCGTGTCCTCCAAGCAGTGGACGCAGTGATGACACCGGGCGTCCGGCTCCCTGTTTATGCGACACAGGTACTTCCCGAAGCAACCATGCCCCGAGAAAACCTGCGTCGCCCGAAACGACAGGGAGCCGTGCCTCCGCTCGAGCCATTCCTCGAGCACCGGTCGGATCGCCTCGATGGTAGCGAGACCGGCGGTAGGGCGCAAAAGCCTGTTCCGCCACTCCGCCACCAGGACCTCGCGGAGCTGGGACCGACGCAGATCGATCTCTCGCTGCATCGGCTCACCACCCCGCGTCCGCGCCTCCTCGCGCCACCGGTACAGCGACGCGAGGACCCTCGCCTCTAGGTCCCAGGGTGGCGACCCGGCCAGTGCACAAGCCGCCTCGTTGGAGATTGTGCGATACCCCCTGATAGACCTGACGGCCATCGCCCTCTGCGGTTTTCGCAGTATCGCGATGCTTCCAGCCGTCAGGTCAGTGGCCCACACCGGGGCCCCGTACAGGGCCATGGATCGCAGGACCCCTAGGTACAATCTCCTACAGGCGGTGCTCGGGCCCCCCAGATTGGGAAGCAGCGTTGCGAGCGCGCCCGCCGCACCCATCAACTTGGGCACCAGCCGCCGGAAGTGGGGGCCGAAGTCCCAACGGCTGTCGAGCACCAATCCTAGATACTTCATGGTGGACTCGACAGCAATTTGGGTCCCCCCGACCACAATATGTGATCCCGGTGGCGGCGCCCGCCGGGGGCCATGAAAGACCATGGCCTCCGACTTGTTGAGGGCCACCTCCAGGCCCAGGCGCCGTATGCGGCTCACAACCTGCGAGACCGCAACTGTCGCTAGCAACGCTGCCTCCCTGTACGAGCTCCCCCGGGCCGTGACCAGCGTGTCGTCGGCGTAACACACCAGGGCCACCCCCGGTTGGAGCTCGCCTCTCAGCACCCAGTCGTACCCGATGTTCCACAGGGGTGGGCCAACGACTGAACCCTGTGGAACACCGCACGACATGTTGCGCCGGCCTCCGCCGTCGCGTCCCCTGTAGGTGACACACCTTTCCGCTAAATAAGCCCCAACGATGCGACGGAGGTACGGGGGCACCCTGTGGTAACACAGCGCCTCCCGAATACAGCTCCAGGGCAGGGTGTTAAAAGCGTTGGAGATGTCCAAGGACACCGCCAACATCACCCCACCCCGGGACACCGCTTCCTCCGCCAGGACTCTTACCCGCATTATGGCGTCCACAGTGGAGCGCCCATGCCGAAAGCCAAACTGGCTATCGTCCAGATCCGGCCCCTCTCTGTACAAGTGGCCAGCGAGGCGGGCGCAATGATCCGTTCGAAAAGCTTACCCACCTCGTCCAGCAGCACTATGGGCCGGTAAGCGGACGGCGAGTCCGCTGGGCGCCCCGCCTTCCTGAGCAGGACCAAACGACCCGTTTTCCACTGACTAGGGAATTGGCCCCGCTCAAGACAAGCTGAGTAGAGTCCTCTCAGCTGGGGCTCTAGCTCTTTCAGAGCGAGGGCAAGCGCGCCGCCGGGAACTCCGTCGGGCCCCGGGGCAACGGTTTTGGCCCGAAGCCGCGTTATTGCCGCCCTCATCTCTGGTTGTGTCACCTCAGGGACGCTGACGTCCTCGTCATCCTCTGACTCCGTGGCTGTGGGCAAAGCCATCGGCGGCGGTATGTGCTCCTCTCTAGCAGGAAAGAGAGTTGCGACCACTTCCTCCAGCAGCTGAGGCTGCAGACTCTCAGTGAGTGGGGGCGCCCAGGCACGAAGTTTCCCTCGGACCGCACGATAAGGGCGCCCCCACGGATTTACGTCTAGTGTCGACAACATCTCTTCCCTAGCTCGGGTCGGATGACCCGCACCTGATCCGACAATCGTTGGGCCGAGACGTTGACGGTTGGTTCAAGTACCTGGAACAGAGACAGCATCCTAACACGGTACGCAGTGAGGTTAGTTCCCCCCTCTGTAGACCCGTAGTATGCGCGCATGACGTTCTCGTTTATGGAGTGAGTCCATCTCATGCGCTGCACACAACCACCGGCAGCGGGGACCCGGCCCGGGGCCGGATGGCCCCTAAGTCCCAAGCTTCTCGGTGGCCGGCCTCTCCCCTGCCGACGTACAGGTGTTGGCGACGTCGGCGGAGAGAAATATTCGTCGCTCGAGCTCGACGCAACTGCCGCTGCAGGTAACACAGGTGATCCGGGATCCGGCGGCGGCGAAGCGGAGCTGAGCGGCGAGTCCGGGGTTGTAAGGCGTGCGCGTCGGTAGGCTGCTCTCGTAATCATTTTTCGGTTATCATCTTGTATCTTACATGTAATTTTTAGTATTTGACATTTTTGACGACGCCGTTGACAGGCGTCATTTTTTCATCAACTGTATTTTTTCCTTTTGGTTTCCAAATTTCTGTTTTTATATTCTGGTATTTCTTTGTTAGGTCTTTAGGTAACTAATATAAATACTTTTGTATTAAAACGAATATTAATATTAAAATAAAATAAAATAAAATTGTTCGATGATGAATTAATATATTAATTAGTATATTTATTATTAGTATTGAACACGTGGTAACCGTCTGTGCGTCGATGTCCCTTTCCACCCTGTGTTTGATTGCACACCAACTTACTTATGCAAGTACCTTTTTGGTATTTAAAACAGACCTATTTTCATGAACAGTGTATGTGAAGTGCGATGGTCCATGGAGCAAAATCTTTGTAGATTCTTTGTCAGAAAGCAAAATGCGTTTTTGGAACACATTTTCCCACAGAATTGCTTTGATACTTTGCCAAACTACTGCTTTTTTCATATTAGCCCAACACCATAGAAAAACACCGTTAATATTGCCAAAGCTTTATTACACCAATATCCATAAGATAGCGAGCTAATCCGAGACATTAACAATGATTTAATACCAACACATCCTCACCTTGAGTCTCGACGGGTTTCCTTGTACGGTCAACGTCAGATATATTACAAAAATCAGCCTTACTGCTACGGTATAAAGGTGCTGTAAACATGTTACTATAGACATTTGGTTTATTGTACTATAATATATTACAGCTACGGTTTAATGTTCACGAAAAATGTTTGGCAGCTGTTTTGATGTCGGGCTATTAAAGTGGTAGTATTACATTTGAACATGATATTTGGACATCGTTCCTGATGGACATACCTTATTTATTATGACCTTTGGAAAGGTCAGGTGTGAAGTACTTGAAACCGGCACACGTGTACCATACACGTGCGCCGGTTTCAAATTCTTCAAAGTAAAAGAGGACATTTCAAAAGTAGATATAATGGGTGTAAAAAGACCCTTAACGACGCAAAAAAGCACTTGTTTTCCTCATCATTGCGTTATTTTTTTTTGTTCCCGATCTGGGGAACCTTCTAGTTACAGAAATATTGGAGATTAAAGTTACAACTTTTTCATAAGTTTGTTTAGAATTTTTTTTTAATGTTATAACTTTATTTTAAATATCTCTATGACCTCTGTACTATGCAATGCATCCATCAGCACAATGTTTTGAGTGCGTCACATTAAGTCATACCGTGAAACGTGACTTTTTACCTAAAAGAAAAATCAATATTTCATATTTCAATCAATATTTTTTGCGTTAAGTTACTTAGTTTGATGTACAGAATGCTTGGTTGCTGGCTTTGTGAAGGGTCCGTTTACATCTTGTATATAAAGGGGCATTGTATGTACCTACGTGGCGATATATACATTCTTACTATCTCCATTGCATTTTCAAGATTACCTTACTACTACAACTAATTAGATTGTATTGCCCACTGCTGGGCCAAGGCCTCAAAGCCTCTCCCTGTGGTAAAAGGAGAGGATTTAATAAAAGGTGCTTTAGTTCCCCTTATTTGAACCCAAACCCATGCTAGCATAAATACACACCATGAATATGTTGTTTTAGTTTTACATATTATGTAACATACCAAAAATTTTTCAGAGTTATAAAAATATTACAACCAGACGTTGAAATGTAAGAAATTCCGCCGGTAAACTTATCCCAATTTATTTGGGGTCGGCTCAGCATGTCTTCTTCTTCCATACCTACTTGTCTATTATTTGTTATCTCATCAGACACCTCCTTTCTTACCATCCATCTATATCATCCTTCACACAGTCCATGTATTGTTTCTTTAGTCTTCCTCCACTTTTACACCCATCCACATTCATGCTCAAAACTTTCCTCACAACATTTTCCTCATTTTCTCCACATCACATGCCCATACCAAGCCAACCGATTACCACACAACTTTTCAGTCACATCCTAATACAACGTTAACCATTATTAATATAACAGACACTTACCTTGGACATTCGCCACAATTTCTCGTCTACCCCCATAACATCGGATGGGACGATTTGTTTAATGTTCATGAAAAACGTTCATCATTTGTCATTTAGGTGTTATTTTGTGCTATTTGTGGAATTGTGAGGATATAACGTGTGTAATGTGCTATTTAGGTTAAGGAAATGGCATAAGGGATTTTTTGGGTTTTAGTGAAAACTACTGCTCTGACATTATTTTCCAGGTATCGGCTAATGGTGACAACATGATTGGATATTTGCGCTATGTTTTGGAGTCTGCGAACAGAAAAGATATAAAATTTATAACTACGTTAGACCTTGCCCTATTGTGTATTCTGTAGTTAGACTTTAATAATTGAGAAAAAGCTTGTGACGACGTGGGATTAAAATATTTCTATGGTGAATTTCTACATTTTTCTTTTTTTGCAACGTTTCCCAATAAAGTTAATAAGTTCGAATAATATCCTCCCTCCCTCTTATCCTTACTAATAATATAAATCCAAAACTCTGTCCTTTTTTTTTTTTCTAAATATAGCTGGTCACAGCTCCACACACACAAGTGAACCCGCGGGCAAAAGCTAGTTTTAAATAATACAAAAATACTTACTCAAATTCTCCCACAGATATTTATGCCAATACAGCGTAAATATTAAGCAACCAACAAAGATAATTTTGCGTAGGTTTTCACCGCGAAGCTGAAAACGGTAGCAATGAAATAGCAGGCACTATGCGTCCCAAGGGCTCTCCGCCATTACGACCAGCATTCGGATTAGATTTATAAACGCCAGTGAAAACGACGTGTGAAATGCTGGCAAAATACGAGCTCTGATGGTGTTTAGGTGTAGGTGTTGGGCGTATGGAAATGGGTGGAAAAAAGATGAATTACGTACTACGACTTTTTCTTTTTCCTCTTAAAAAGTGAAGAAAAATTCTTTGCTAATTTCAAAGTTCCTGTTGCAATGAAAATGACTAACTGTTACATTAAGTGTCGCTTAGTAAGCTATTGCAAAGATCTATGCAGAAACCCAATTTAGGTAAGCATCAGTCAGTGAATATCTGTGTGTACAATTATTAAACACTGATTTAAGCTTTCACGGTTTACAAATAAACTGTTGTCAACCCGCGATCACGGCGCTTGCAACAGCCTCGAAATATCGGAGCTCAAAATAATGGACAATCACGGAAGCTATCCCGTAAGTGACAATAGAAGTTGAGACACAATTATTCAGCTTAATTATAGCAATCAAAACTATAAGTTTTTAGTATACCGCAACCTGTTAAATTCTGTTGCTATTATTTTACGTCTCATCTTTTAATGGAAATAAAATAGAAATGATTATTTATAGGTTTGCTATTTACAGGATGAAAATAAACAGTACGAACTGCCTCGTTGGTCTTTTTTTTTTGGGATGGGAAATCATCAAATGACCCCCCCGCTCTGGGCGGAGCGGAAGGGAGTGTCAGACTTGTACTGACTAAAACCCATCCATGTTCCTTCTTTGCCCTTTATGTTCCAGGGCCGCGGTATCTCTTTCGAACAGTCCCGCAGCCCTGGCAGGCATCGGCCCGTGCGGACCCCTACGTGGTTGCTGACATCTCTTTGAGGCGCGCGTGGAACACGAACGCGCCGTCGACACGGCCTGTCGTTATAAGACGGCCAGACGGCGAGCTAGCCCATAACTCGCCGTCCACAGGCCCGCGCCTACGGTGGCCGGGGGCCACCACGTGACCCCCGACGCCCAGGGCGTCTCCCGCGGCGGCTGGGACGTGAGGCTCTTTCCCTCTCACGTTCCGCCACCTCCTTCACTAGCATGACTGCTTCGCAGAAGGAGGTGACGGCTTCCCATTCCCTCTCGCTCCGGACCATGGCTTGAACCAGGGCCAGGCGCGAGAGGTCGCCGCCGCCAATCGCCTCTACGAGGACACGGCGCTGCTCCGCCCATGCGGGGCAGACCTCCACAGTGTGCTGCACCGTGTCCTCCGGACGATCCTCACAATGGATGCCTCGTTGGTCTAGTGGTCGTATGCGCGACTGCTGAGCATGAGGCCCTAGGTTCGATTCCCAGGTCGGGCGAAGTGTTATTAGGTTTTCCATCAGGAATTTCTCAGTAGCAGCCACGGTGTCTGGATTTGCGCCCGGTTGATGGCAATAGGCTTGCTCCCTATTACATGGGGCTCAAATAACTGGCGAAATGTGGGTGTACTATTAGGTACTACACCTCTGCCTAATCCTTCGGGGATTACAGGCGTGATGTTATGTAAAATAAACAGCACCTAAAATACAACAGAAGCCAAGTGTTTTGATCACTTCTGCTTCTTAAGTTTTACAAGAACCAATTGAAGAGAAGCTTCAAATGGTTTCTGTGAGTGCCGTTGAAATCAAAGGCGAGGCTCGATGGGACCCCCATTGTATGAGCACTTTCAAAAGAACTCCGAGTACAATATTTTGATTTGTTTCTCACAAATTCATCTGTAATTTGTAAGAAAAATGAATTGGCATTAAATTATAAGGAAGGTAGAATATAATAGTGTATTTTTTTAAAAGGTGGTTTTAGTTTTCGATCTATAATTCAGTGTTACGCCAAAGGGATAAGGCTATCAATACCTGCAATGCCAATAGTTTACTAATAGCAGTCGAATGCCGACACCGAATCGAATCATGAACATTATAACACTCCTATATGCCGCTAAAGAGTGCGCATAGGTGTACCGTGCATTCAAAGTTGAACACAATAATTATGGAGATGTTTATAAGATTATTCAGTTTCCATTTTACTATTTTTCGGTTTTCCGATAATCGACCTTTCGTTGGTTTAATAAATATCCCTTTCTGACTCTTAAAAAGATATCTATTTCCCATTTTCTCTATCTGCTTTTACTCCTTTTTCATGTGCTAGTTGTGCTTTGTGAGTTGGATGGATGGATGAAACTGTGTATTTGATGTGTGTGAGGTTTCGTCTACCTCACACGTTGTGTGACGAATGATTGCTCAGAGTCCAGCGCTGGCCGGGTGGTGTCAAGTACGTGACGCTCGGATAGCAGATTCTTTGGGTCGCCATGTACGGTAGGCAGAGACAGCGAATGAAACCATTGACTGCTAAGAATATACTGACTTTATTACAATAATAATATGGTATATAAGGTGTCTATAATGACAAAGATTACAATTGTGTACAGGGGACCTTACATATTCATTTAAAATATCATAATTAACGTTATTTCAAATTGAGTTGCATTCAAATTGTGTCATTTTACGTAACATTTTACTTAAATTGCCATTTACAAGTACGACCTAAGTTTATTACTTAACAAAACAGAGTAGAATATACATTTAAATCTCCATTTTCTTTAATACTATGAATATAAACAGTACAATGGTGTACTAGCTAGTTCTTTCAACGTTTAAGAGCCGTCGTAAACCTCAGCTGAGTCTTTATAGCGAGGGTTGATAACTTTATTTACTTTCTTCCCCTTTTACTTTAAATTGAATCATTTTACTGCGGCATACTAAGGAATATAATTTGTAAGAAATAAATGATGTCGCATCACTGGTGTTGATACCTCAAACGTTGCCGCGTTGGTTGGAATTAAGTTGGATTTAAAAATCGTCGACGAATATTATGTAGAATGCGCTAAGGTAGTCCGTAAATTCAAAATTTTGAGTACTGCAACAAATATGGCTTTATAGAGATATAATCATTAAAATCATCAATGTATTGATGATTTTAATGATTATATCTCTATAACTTTTGACCCTCTATGTTCATTTATTCCGGTTGAATGGCTTTTTCATGAAATAGTCATTCAATGGGATTTAATCATCGATACGGATGTTATTAATAATTTTGATGATTATATATTATAACTTTGTAAATACATACGTGTTACGGTGGCGAATCATATTTTGTGTAACTACTGACCTGCGAATTGCGAAAAACCTAAGAAAAATTTGAATTCCGCTAGCTACCCTGGCGCTTTCCCCTTAGTCTTAATTATATTAATCATCAAAGAAATAAACTACCCTCGGTAAGAAATACACTATCCCTCTATCTATAACAATAAAATGTTCACCCAAATATAGACTCACTCAATATCCTGAATCCATTACAGTCAATCTACAGCAGATGCAACGTTAACAAGGTCCGTATGCACATAGCGATGTAGTCTATGTACAATATTTACATAGTTTAACTAGAAACTTGTGAGGATACAGGCGGGTATCATTAACTATAGATATTGGAAGTCATATTTGGTATGCGGAATATTGTATCAAATTTGCAAGTTTTTAATTGCAAGCTGAATTAAAATGATTAAGAATAATTTATTTAAAAAAACGTATGTATTTAGGCGCAGTAGTCTTGTTTCTCATACAATGGTGTAATTAGGGCGTAATAAGTAAACTACAACATTATTTTTAGTATATGCGAAACCTGAATATAGTTTGTTCAGAATAAGTAAAGTGAATTGATTCCAATAATTTTTAAGCCATGTTATATTTTTTCCCAAAAATATTTAAAAAAGTTAAAAGTAGGATACCGAGTGACTTTGAGTACCTATCGCAATAATTTAGGTACCTACTGCCAAATTATTATTATCAATGTGCTCAAGACGACGCTGGAGTGGTGACCGCGTTTTTGTGCGGACAACTAGGTAACGGAACAAGCTTATAACTTTGTGATTTTTCATGATACAGTTTTGAAATTTTGTACATAGATTCTTTACATAAAAATATTAGACACGTGTATCAGGTTTCGCATATACTAAAACAAATGTTGTATAACTAAAATATATTTAACAGTTGCAAGTTGTACGTAACACGTTATGTTTTTGTTGTGTATCTGTGTGTATTGTGTTTCTGTTGTGTGGTGTGGTATTGCTGTTATGTATTGTGTGTGTAGTTGTTGTAAGTTTTACAGTTGTATTGATAATAGGAAGTAGGTTTTCACAATACAGTAATGTGGTATTATGTACGATTCTACATTTTTAGTCAATTGCAGTGGTTGCTCATTAAATATTTTTGTAGGAGAGCAAGTTAGTTAATATTTTGGGCTTTTGAGAGAGCCATAACGGCAAAATGCTTATTTAGAAACTTATTGGTAAAATTAGCCCTAAATCTCACAAAATTTGAGTAAGCTTTCCTTACTTAATCAGCCTTAGATGATTCGGACACAGTCTCCTCCTTGAGAGAGACCGTTATTCAGCACACGCACCCAGTTGGCGAATGTCTCATGATTTCAATGTTATGGTTCTCCTTCACACCATAATAATTATCCATTATGTAACTCCCTGGCCCAACGCAGATTAATAAGTTAAGCCATTCCTCATTATTATCCATAAACAAAAATAAGAAGCAATGTGAAGTTCATCCTTGTATAAATGAGGGGATAAACACAAACAAAGAGTAATAACAGTGCGAGATTAAGATGTAAAAAATGACGCTCAACGACGAGATGCAATGTATCAGGCTTATTTGTGTGACATACGGGTGGGCAGGTTGAGGGATCTCGAAAATATTGTATTAATAATGTCATTGAGATGTTTGTTAATAGCTTGGGCAACTAACAGGTATAAAACCCGCTTTAATGAGTCCTCTGCCTTGTACCATCAAAGGCACGTTAAGCGTCCACAAAGTCCTAACAATATTCCACAGGTAATTTGATTTAAAATAACCATAATCCACGTAGGTATTAAGATACTAATTGAACTAATACGTGATCAACCTTCAGAATATTCCATTTAAATTTATAACTTCGCGAGGTCTCATTAAAGCGGTCGGTCTATAGATCATATCTTTTTCCACTAAATTCTCCGTTACAAGCTTTTAAAAAAAATACAAATGTAAGTTACTTTTAACACCTCCATGATCCCTGTAATATTTCATGCATCCACTAGCAAAATTTTTTGAGTGAGTTACATTGAGCGCTACCACACAACGTGATTTTTCACACCAAAAAGAAAACTCGTTACCCAGCAACAAATTTTGCACAGTATGCATGGTTGACAGTTTTGCGATGGGTCCATTTGCACCTTGTATGTTGTTGTGTTGTAACTTAGAGGTAACTGTAGGCGTGCTCACGACACAAATCCATCGTATCGTGAACTGGTGACTGTCACGTCCAATTTGGTCAGCGAATGTGACTAAGGGTGCCTCCTATTGGTTAGCGGAACAAATTAGTGACTTATAATGAACATGATAATGATGCGTATTCGCCTGACCACTCACTACTAGTCACGGTTCCAAAATTATAGAACGTTCGACTCTTAGACCAGGATCCATAAACAAGTTAAAGTGATAACTTGAGTAAAATTAATTGCTTAAGATACGATTTTTATTCTGTAGTTTAGTAATTGCTTGAAGTTAGAACTGTCAAAAGTTAGAATTCTTAGTTGTACTTTCTTTTACGGTACTTACTTCGTTGAAATTCTTGTCTATTGCATAAAAATGGTTGCATAAGTAATCACTTAAACTCAAGTCATAAATTTGAGTATAGCCTTTAGCATTTAGCATTTAAGCGCTAAGCAAGCTAGCTCACAGTCCGTTCGTTACCTTAGATTTGAACGCGGGGTATGTATGCGTGGCTGGTAAACAAATGATCCGCGCACATATCGCACGTAACCTCTCCGTGCACATACTACGCAGCTGTAGAACACCTTAGTAGTCACATGCACCTGAGACATTCCGACAAGTTTTTAGCATCAACACAATACGTTTAGTAGAAAAATGCTGGACATTTTCACAAGCAGTGTCTCCATTTGCAACTAGATTAACAAGAGAAAGCGTAACACTTTTCAAGGTAACAATTTATGCAGATATTAACACTAACTTATAGTACATATTGGATTAAACCAAGTTTGTTTGTTAGAACTAAATTATTATATTTACCTTACTACGAGTACCTTTGTACTCATTTGTGTTAATTTGTTACAATGTTTAATTTTCATTAGGATTTCAGAATAAAATTTTACTTTTGAAATTTGATAAGGCATTTCTGGTGGGACGATATTTTTATTTCCAGTAGAAAACGTTTTTAACTAAAACGTTTTCTAGTTTAAACTATTTCTAGTTTAAACTAAATAAAATTAATAATGAATGAAGGTTTATTCAGCCTTTCAATAATAGTATTTCTAGAAACTTATGCTAAATAGTTACATTATAATTCTAGGTTTCATTATTTGCATATTCTTTTCACCATTTCAAATCTTGAAGATAACAAACTATCTTTTTGTCATAATTTTAGTTATAGATCTATTTAATATTAATTTAATCTACCTTATATACAAAAGTAAAATCATTTTCTCCATTAGAAAAGAACTGAAAAAGTAGGTATTTTAATGAAGTCTGGAAAGAAAATGTTTTAATTTTAAAACACTATCAAAGAATTACTTTAGCACAGTTTAATGAACTCTTTTGTCGGCCAAATTTCTTTTAACAACGGATATAAACTTAGTTGTTTTGAGGACTAAAGATCCTATTAGTTGTTATTACCCTGGAATTAAATCAATCTTTATAAAAGTTTTTTATCTAACTTTGTTTGGCTAAGTCATTTGCCAAGTTGTTTTTTTGATAATTAAATATTGGCCTGGTACAATTAACATTTTAACTATCATCATTCGGATCATTAACTTAACACAGCTACTCCTAGAGGAGTAGGAGTAGGAGTAGTCTTCAGTATCATCATTGTCCTGCTTACGTCACATGTTACTTGGGGTCACCGCAACACGTTTTTTTGTTCCATTCCGCCACTGTTTTTTCTGTCATATCATCCTTCACACAATCTATTCATCTTTTTTTAGAAATACCTATTAAACTTTTATTTTATTACTTAAAATCAAAATAACAAAACCGCATTTTTTAAATGATAATCTATTCAAAAGCCCTACTTACACTTGACCATTATTTCTATCCCCAAAAATGCTCTCATATGTAACTTTGCCCTAAAATCCCACAACTTTCCTCTCAATCCAACCGTCACGCTTTCATCCTGACTTTCCATTTTTATTACTAACGCATTTCCAAATCCGGACGCTTTGAAAGTCGGACGAACCCAGTCTGTGAAATCCGGACAGATGGCGAGCTCGACTTTAGACTCCGGGGTGAATTTCGAGAGCCCACATGTGATTTACTCGCTGCGAATTTCGCAGTGGGATTTATGCTGGTGCAATTACTGTTGGAGTATTTAGATATGGCTTAGTTTACGCTAGTTTCAGTGTAGATGAAATGGGATTACTTTCAGGAGTACTGTAAATCGGTTTACTCTCTTGATTGACTGATACAGGATTAGTGTACCTTGAATTGTTTTCCAATACTAACTTTGACGGCACCAATACAGTAGCCATTTTTCCTTGTGACATTGTGAATTTCTGCTTCATACAACTCTCATAGGTTAGGCAGAGGTGTACCTAATATTACACCCGCATTTTGGGAGCGAGCCTGTTCCCACCAACCGGGCACAAATCCAGACTCTGTGGCTGCTACTGAGAAATTCCTGATAGAAAAACCCAATATCTTTTGCCCGACCTGGTAATGGAACCCAGTACCTCATGCTCAGTAGTCACGCTTGCGACCACTAGACCAATGAGGTAGAGGCAGAGGCATACAACTCTCATCCCTAATTAACCTGTATAAGGGATGAATTAAAATGAATTTATTCTTTTTTGCTAAATCCTATGTTTCGAGTGACGGAATATTTTCACCCATTCAAAATCTATGCTTTGATTATACTTGTTCATGAAATAGCCTATCGATCAACCGTTCCGGCATTTAAATATCTATCAAAAATTCATCGTACTACTTCGAATTAAAGCAATACATGACGTATTCAAACATGTAAAGCCGTAGCGTCAGTGGTAAGCCGATTTGCTAACAGCTACGTACATGCTAATTTGTGTAGTTGTAATGCAAATGCATTCAGAAATCATCTATACCAGTACTTGAACCTAATACAATGTCGGTTCCAAATTATGTTACCAGAATTCGTGCTTCATTAATCTCTCATTGACCGACTTGAAAAGTAAAATATATTTAAACTCAAACTCATAGCATTTATTTCTATTAGACAATTACAAGTGCTTTTCGACAAGTGTCTTTTTTTCTGTCTCGGTGTATTAGGATTAAATTAATATGAGACGTGACTGCCTCCATTTTGTTCTAACATGACCTTTATTTATGCTAAAATTGTTCTTAAATACAAATAAAATGTCGTCTGAAGACAATACTGCAATTTTATGCTTCCAACTTTACTCCATAATTCAGAATGTTTCTTAACTTAGTTTTCTAGTCGATCATAAGGTTGTCTGTGTGTTTTGATTGATTAAGCTAAATTTTTATGTCGGAGTAGCACGAACACATTACGGACCGGATACGGACACCAAACACTGATAGGTACTTCAGTAGTATTTGTATGGAGGCTTCTGTGTACAGAGCCGTGTCTGCAGTATGTCCGTGCTCGTTTAAAAAAACAACAAAATACAAACAAACAAACCAGTGAACATGGTAAATATCCCGTTTCTAGTGTTAATGATAATGTTAAAAAACAAATCCAGCAAATATACCCAGTTTTCTAATTTTAACTCTATTCTAATTTCGTCTTCCACTACAAATGCCTTAAGCACCGCAATTCCAACAGCAAAGACCGTTGGTAAACGCAGCTAATCCAGTGCTCAAGTGACCACATTACGTGGGACATAAACCGGGACTACTCCGACGGTATAAATCCAAAACAGCCACCGTGTTTTATGGCCACTTTCCTTTTATGCTGTGCAAGGTACAAGCGGAAATTACCAGTATTATCTTTATTTTTGTGAATTAAGAATTTTAAGTTTAGTGAGCATATTTGTTGCGTTTTTTTTAAATTGATTACGCTTAGATATAAGTTTTCTGATAATCACGTAAACAGCAGCTTGATTCTTCTAAGTGGTAGTAAGCGAGGACATATCTTGGCTCGTAGAACTAGTGGCCAATTGAATCAAGAAGTTCTGGTGGCTACGATAGTCCACTTCCATTATGCTGCAGAGTGGACCAACGTGGCCTGGTTTGGGGCACAATATGCACTGGACACACACTATAGGAACGGTCGTTGTGGTATTGTTTGGGGATAAAATTCTTGTCCCGCGCGCGTTTTCCCGCTTTCTCTCTTTCTTTTGTGACGTAGACGAAGTTGCGCGGGTCAGCTAGTATTACATGTTACCAATCTTTTGATATAATAATATGTATTTTTTTCGGCGGCCGTTACATACAACTGACAAAATCACTTAACATGTCATTTCTCGAACTTATCTGTTAATTAAGTGATTTTGCAGATTCAGTTATGCCATCTTTTTATTAGCTTCATCTAGATTAATCTTTTTTTATTTATTCTCAAACTATAATTATACATTACTATGAGATATTTTGAGTTTGTCGAAGCAAATTTTTTTGTGACTTCAAAAAAATAATTGCCCGCTATAAGTGTATAACTTGCGTCAGCTTTCAATTACAACGTGTGGCGGTACGAAATGCATTACATTACATATTTTATTTTAGTGTGTGACGCCCCTATAGATAAGCGTTGTTGCAAATATACCGACGATTTGCTGCGTTTTACTAAATTGGAATATTTGCATTTAAATTTTGTAGGAATTTGTGTGCTCTGAAGTGTTAAATTTGCATTTCAAACATTTTATTTTCTACCTTTTGTATCCTTTGCGTCATCAAAGTGGTGTGCCTTTACTTAGTTTATTGATCATATGAGAATGACATCATATGTTTGTTGTAATATTTCCCTTTGAATAATAATCATAATTTTTTATTATTTGATCAATACCAACTACCAATTTTTTGAACTTGTTTATTTTGCTAACAGGTCCACCAGTTGCCATGCTTCGACGAAAGTCCACAGAAGTCTTGGAGTTACGCCGTAGACAAGTCGGTGCTACGCCGTAGACAAGTCGGTGCTACGCCGTAGATAGCTCAGTGATACGCCGTAGACAGCTCGGTGCTACGCCGTTCGTCGTCGAATCGAAATATTTTAGAACTTAGTTACTCTATGGCAAAAACGTTTATTAGAACATTTGAACAAGTTAAAAACTAATAATACAAATTCCCTCATGTGTATTTTTCTGCCTTTTAAACAAGGTTAAACATTTAAATGTTTAAACCCGCATACCCAATGAAATGATTACAAAAATGCAAATGTAAACTTTACGAAAGTGATTTCAATTCATTTTATTTTATCAATGTGAATTTTGTTGAAGTTCCCTACCGGGCTATTCTCAAACCTAAACACAGGCATACAAAATTCAGTGTAACAAAATTGTTCCAAAATTTTTGTGTACACGAGTCAAGAGTTGGAGTGAAATTAAAAAGGATAATAAAACATTCGTGGCTTTTTGAAATTTCCCTTGAGAAATAAAACAGTACGTTAGGACAAATTGAATAAAATATACATAGAAATTAGTTTCTATGTGGAACAAGAAAAAAGCTGAGGTTACTACAATCTGAAAGGTAGGATATCAGTTTTTGATCATTATCTGCCTCCACGATCCATCAGAAAACCTTTCACCTGGGCAGGCATTGCCTTGGTTGACTTGGACATCCTTAAACAGACTTGGAACCCACATCCGCCGGAGCAATTTATCTCTGCAGATGGGGGTTCATGGACGGCTGAGACCTCAAATGAGTATGTGGCGTTTCTCCACAGACAATAGCTCACCTTCCATATTCCACCTGCTCACCTGATGATCTTTTACTGCATCAGTAAGCGGGATTCACGTGGCTGACTTTTGGGCTAAACACATTTGAACTTTTTGCCATCGACACGCTAAGGAGAAGATTATCAGCTTAGCCTTTTCCCAATTATCGTTCGGCTTCTACTCTAACCGGATGCTGCACATCTAGATATCTATACATCCTTACAACCTTTAGGATTTATCTTACTAATATTATAAATGCTAAAGTTTGTGTCTGAATGTTTGTTACTCTTTAACCCAAAAAACCACTGAACGGATTTGGATGAACTTTAGTACACAGATCATAGTTTATAACCTGGATTAACAACACAAAGGATACTTTTAATCCCGGTAGTACGATCCTGTGGGATAACTACTGAACTCGGCGTGGGCGAAGCCGCGGGCATAAGCTAGTCTAAAATAATCCTTCAACTACCAACATTTATTCAAGCAAAACCGTTTTTTCAGAAATAGTTTCAGTCCCTGAGATACGCAAATACCCTCCCTTTGCGAAAAAGAGTACCTACCTACATGCTTCATCATCATTTCCCTTAGGGACATTTGAGCTGGACCATTACTCACGAAATGACGACCTTAGTACCCTCATTTGTGAGATCTAAGTTCACTCACCTTTGGCCTTACATTTAGTTTAAATGTGAACTCATTATTCTACGTATTCTGGGAGATAGCGAGTCACGGGTTATTCTAGCACTGATTTATTTCGTTAATTTGGGTCTAGAATGATCTGTTACTTAGGTCGTGATTGTATCTAGACTTGATTGATTAAGTAACACTAGTTTTGTATACAAATATCCGTCTGAGGGTAAATTTCACCAACTAAACTGATAGGAAATCTGAACTGAGTTCAAAGGTAATTTTTTTTATAATGTGGTGATCGAGTTCACATTTATTAGCGAGATTCATCATAAACTGTAGTTGTGGTTACTCAAGTCCCGTCCTAAAAACGTTATAGTACCTACCGAATGGTTACCCAACATAGTTCATTGAATTGGACGGCACGTTTGGCGCAGTGACTGCTGCGCTGCGTGTCACGGGTTGGATTCACTCACGGAACAAATATTTGTATGGCCTACAGGTAGTTGTTCCGGGTCTGGTTTTTTGTGTTTGTGAGTTTAAATGTTTGTAACTGCACCTACGATACAATTGAAACTCCTAGTGTTGGGTAAGGTTTTATAAAAAAAAAAACTCTTAGGCCAGCATTCACGGCTTTTTATTATTTAAGCTGGACAGAATAAACAATGCAACTTCCTAGCAAAGCTTTTCTGTCTGTATTTTGAAAAGATCGACAATTCACTGTCGGTTTCACACGAAAAAAACCGCAGGTACATTTCAAGAGAAATGGAGGAGTTTAAAGTAAAACTTTACAACAATTTTTCAGTCAGTATCCGGAGATGCCCGCTGCTGTTCGAGGTTAACCAGTGTATTGGATTTCGAATCGTTTTGATCACATGATTGATCTCAAAGTCCCTTAATAAAATTGGTATAATGGTTTAACTTTGACATTGCAAAAATGCGACGAACAATATATTTGCCCTCCTTGCATAGACATAGACCTTTTTAGTGTTCCGTACCCGAAGGGTAACCAACGAGACTAAGCCTCTGCTCTCCGTCCGTCCGTCCGTCCGTCCCTTTGTCTGTCTGTCAGCGGGCTGTATTTCATGATCGGTAGTAGGTAGACAGTTGAAATTTTCACAGAATGTATATTTATGTTGCCGCTATCACAACTAATAATCAAAATAAATTAAAAATTGGGGGAGGGCTTCCCTCTACGATGTTATGGAACCGTTTATGCGCGAGTCCGACCCCCACTACGCTGGTTTTTTTAATTGCATTAAAAAAATCGTGAAATTAGCAAACACCGTATTTACTTTACAACTGCAAACAATGTCAATGTCAAAACTCCACCTCAATATTCCTATATCTGAGAGAACAAAACTAAGTCATAAAGACATAACAACCGAACAGCCTGGTTTTATGTACATAAGCGTGACCCAGACTATTGTTTACGAGCGCGCACAAGTTATAAATAACATCAATGAATCTAGAATGTCTTACTCGATAGGCTGATGTAACTTGTCTTGTGTATTAAAGTGTATGCTGTAGACACCCATGTATTTTCTAGGGCTTTTTAGACTTATGTCACCCACATTCCGTAATTAATAAACAGTTGATCAACACAAAAGGGATGAATGAAAGGCATAAGCAAGTGGCTGAGATGAGAATGCTAAGGGGGATAATTATGTGGTGTAACGCGTACGTATAAAGAAATGAGTACATAATTTAAGAGGAAGTCTGAAAGTGGCGCTGATAACTGAAAAGTTGTGTGGTGATCGGTTATCGTCGTATGAAAATATTATGCGGAGGGACGAGGAAAATGTAGAGAGGAAAATTTTGAGTATGAATATCCATTGGATGGCTATAAGAGTAGAGAAAGATCAGAGAAACGATGGATGGACTGTGTAAAAGATGATATGGCTAGAAAGGAGGCGACTGCTAAGAAGACGAGTAATAAGGAAGTATGGAAGAATAAGATGTGCTGCGCCGACCCCATATAAATTGACATGATTGACATCATTGTTAACCACTCAAAAATTTTAACATACACGTTTATAGCAGGTATATTATGCGACTTTCGACTTAAATAGCATAATAACACCACAGCCCCTATTAATTTCTGCATTTGACTTTGCCTGTTTTCGACACCATACGCGTGACATTCCCATGAATTATAGCTCTTTATTCTGTCGCCGACATGCATCACAATATTGGTTTGTTAACGTTCGTGTTTGGCTTTTAGATCAAAGAGCTTGTGCGACATGTCTGAACCATACCAGTCGATAGTTAGTGTTATTCTGTTGATTGGTATTAAGTAATTAATTGGCTATATTGTAAGTAAATTGTCATTTGTTTCCTGTAAGTCATCTTACCTTTGAGTTAGATCAAACAGATTTACTGAATTGTTTGAAATATACTATTCCCGGTATATAGTGTTCTCTTTTGTATTGTGCACCATCATTTTATGGGGATCTGTTGTAACTTACCTATACATTTTCATGACAGCACGCATGTTGTCCACGTAGGGATAGTTGAGGTGTACCTAGATTAGACACACCCGCATTTCGCCAGTAATGTTGAAGTGCCATGTAACAGTGATTAAGCCTATTATTACCGCCAAATTGACATACACAATTCTAGATTCCGTAACCGTGCTGAAAAACTGAAAAAAACCTCCTGCTTTTTCTTTCATCAAAACGGTGTCTATTTATCTTATGCACGCCGTAATAGTCCGACTACAGCAAGCTGAAAAAGAGCAATAGTATACCGACAAACAAACATTACGAATTTAAACAGTAAACAAACATGAATTCGCTTATTAAAACGAACAGCTTGTATTGCATACGAACATTTTATTTAACTACTGCAAAACTAAAACTGCAATGGAGCGTTTGTATTTTACCGTAGAACTACGAATTTGTTCAAAAATTGCGACAACTCCGAACTAATTTTAGAGTTCTGGAGTAATTTTTCGTACAAATAAAATCTCTTTGCTCCATTTGTCGATTGGAGAACATCCTAATAGTAACTTGTAGTAAGTAATTGCATTGAAAAGTTTTCGGGCAGCCATTTGTATTTGTAACCTATCTTTTGAAAATACGTATTTGTATTTTGAAAATATATTGTTTCGAAATCGTTGAAATTGAACCCCGTAGTTTTGGTTTATATTTAAGAGAAATGGCTGTTTATGATTGGCCTTACAATTTTCGTAAACAATATTTCTTTGAAAACCCCGATTCCCATTCACGGACAAAGTTTCATCGTTTAAAAAATGTCATAACTATGCAGGCAGAATGGCGTGCGATTGAGGAGGCCTATGTCCAGCAGTGGACTCCTATAGGCTCACGATGCTGATGATACAGCTTAGGTATCCCAACATCCATACGAAAAAAAATGTGAAAGTTCTGATTCAAGATCAACGTGGCAATGCTAGCAGCCTTCTGGCCATTATTCCCGTTGACATCGCTATGCAGACGAATTTTTTGACGCCTTTTCCGCTTTTATACATGTCAATATGTGTTTTATCAATTATGTATGGATTTCGGTAAAGTTTGGGTCATAATGTAGGTGGACTCTTTCTCAGTAATGCAATAAAATTCGAGCAAAGCAAATGCTAGCTACACATAATTTCGCAATCCCTGATGATACTTACACAATATTTAACCAACTTAACAATCGTGGAAACAGCAAAGTTTACAGCTTAAAATTATACTCAAAATACAATTTTAGAATACAAATACAGCATTATTTATTCGCTATTACGTTGAATTTATTCACAGCCACGGCAAGTAATGCTGCAACTAGCACGATTTAAATCTACGTTGCTAGCGAATTGGGTGAGCGGAAACAATAATTCATTTCGATTAACTACTGCTTTTACCACCATTTTAATTCCTTGGAAAATTTAGAGAATGATGTAGTTTACCTACTTTTGAAGGAAATTGTAAGATTTTGGCAAGAATAACTAACACACTAGGGCGAAACCACAGATATAGATAGACCTAGATAACGCAAGTATCATGATCTGTATGAAAACCAAGCGTGCCATTTTTTGACTACCTATTATGACGTCACAAGCACTATTTAGTGATGGGAAAATCAAACCGATTCAACGCAGCCGCGGACGGCGCCCTCCTCGTCCTACCCCCCGCCATGACGCTCACTGACGTCCGACTAGCGCTATGCTCCGATGCAGACTGAGTTCGAAATAGCCCACTTACGATTTTTGTACGTAAGCTACATAATAATATGGCACGCGAAGTAGTTGCTCTCGCGTTATCTAGGTCTATCTATATCTGTGGGCGAAACGGAGTGAACAACATCGAAAAAAGTGTAAAATCAAGGAAAAGTTGTCCTGAAGGGGGTAAGTTCAAATTGTAAGTTTTATAAATAAATAATTATAATACACATCTGTAATTATATGATTAAAAATTACATAGATTTTCGTGTCTGTCGGTGTGACCGCGTTGTTATTTTTAATTGTTCTGTTTTTTTGTGTAGTTTTCATCATCATTGCGAAAATTCACTATGTAAGATTTGTAATAATTATAAAATCATATTTAACTTATAATTTAAACTTAAAACACCATCAATATTTTGTAAAAACGCTAAAGCATGGGCAAACTGCAATTATTTCTTGCCAATTTGTTATTTTCAATCTGCACCTTGGTTTTTGAAATCCTGAATTCCTGATCGACTGTTTGCTGCAGATTCGAGCTGTCAAACATTGATTGGCTATTGTAATTGGTTATTAAACGAGAAAAAGTAACCAGGTCAGCTGACATTGAATTTGACAAGTAATTACTTAAGTTAATGACTTGGTGATATCTATGTTCCATTTTTCATTGAATTTCTGCATTTATCTTAGAACAGAACGACTGTGATAGCATACAATAATATTGACGTACAAACTGTGTGTGCGATATGTTTTTCCATCGAGAAGAATGGCGAATTTCTATACAAACTCACTTCTTTAGGGATTATATTTTTAAAAATCCTTCGTTAGTTATCGACTTCCTTATTTAAGAAACTTTTGTGCATTGCAATAATAGCAGCACGGTTTAATCGAAGGTTAAACCACGCTTGGTGAGATTGATAATTGGATGGGTCAATTTCTTACATAATTATCGAGACTTTTTTGTGCTTTGGAAAGTAGGTCTAGCCGATGGTCCCCGCTGTTATTTGTTGATCTTTGACAGCCGTAACGGGTAGTCAGAGAACTAAAAGTCTGGCACTTCAAGTCTTACAAAGGGTTGTATCGGTAGGAGTAGTGTTAAGTACCTAATGACTGGATTGTCAGATAGGCAGTCGCTTCACGTCAGTACATGCAGCGACTGCCTGTCTTAATAGTACAGTTGCTGGTATTCAGTTGCAGCCGGTTAGACTGGAAACCGACCCAACCATAGTTGGGAAAAGGCTAGGCAGATGATGCTGTATTCTTTGTCACACAAATCTCTCTTAAGATTTTTATTGGATAATTAGGTAAGCTTAGAAATCAATCATCAAGTATTTCCATCGAAACCTGGAACGCGTTTCAATTTCATACGTCCGAACTGGCGCTGATTACCCAAGTAATTCTATTGGACATGCCAAACTGTGCCAGTCGAGCGGTCATTCATTGGACATGCCAGGCTCAGTGGCCTTTGTATTGCTATTATGCCAGATTATGGGCTTAATGAAGTATGATTTTGAGTTTTAATCATTATAGAGAAGGATTTGGTAATAAAAAGTTATAGTTGTTATTACAGTTGAAAATCCAATAGAGTTATTTTAATTAATCAATTAGGTATCGTTTAGTTTTAGTGAAAATGAGGAATTGCCAAACAGTCCCGATACTATATAAAAGCAACCTACACGTTTAAAAATTTTGCAACACTATCATATAGTGAATTAATTCTTATGAAATAAGCAGTGCCTTTGTGCTCTTCTATCTTAATGTAATGTCCTTTTAAGATTCATGAAGCTTGACTGACTTGACTGCCTGAGCATAGGGTACTGGGTATGATTCCCGGGTCGCGGAAATTTTTATTTTGTTTTTCCATCAGGATTTTTCTCGGTAGCTGCCACGGAGCCTGGATTTGTGCCCGGTTGATGGCAATAGGCTTGCCACCTACAACATGGGACTTGAACATAACTGTCAAAATTTGGGTGTACTGTAATTGGCTAACCTAACCCTTCGGGGATTTCAGGCGTGATGTTATGTTTTAATTTCCGAAGCTATTCAGATTTTTTCAATAGCTGTATTTATGTCAAAACAATTTAAGGTCAGATTCATCAACAAATAGTCATAAAAACTTGCACTAAACAAAGCTAATATGCGTCGTAAACGACTAATAAACTGCATAGTTAAAACGGACGGTTAAATTTAACTGCAGTCGAAGTAACAACAGTAGTTTCCATCATTAGTCGTTACCCCCGGGACTTTAGTCTCGTGGATTTTGTATTGCATGAGATTGTGGGTACTTTAGCCTGTTCCATGGAGTATCTTGGTTTATTATTCGTATGATAAGACAGTGTTATAGGGGTACTTAACAAAACTTTTGCCTTTTCAAAGCTAGGCGATAGATATAGCCTTTTATGTTCGTGTATTGTCTTTCTTAGAAACTTCAGGGGTGCTATACATAATTGTGTTTGTATCCTTCGATTGATGTCGAGAACGGGCCTAATAATCTTTATTAGAACAAAAACACATGTTACAATTTAATTGTCAATCAAAGAATTTATTTCAAGTAGGCCAGTTACAGGCACTTTTAATTTGTCGAAACAAAGACAACAACAAAAAGTAGCTACACTCCCAGTCACAAGGCATAAAAACTGTGATAGTACTGTAGTTGCCCATTCTCTAACGTAGATCTCTATTTAAAAAAACGGGCAAGAAACTCCATGGACACTCTTTTAAATCAGAATACTTTGACAATACCTTGGTTACATCATACAACACATACACAATAACGACCACCCCCAGGACAGACACAAAATTAAGTTTCTAGATTAAGAATTGTATGATAGCTAAGCTAAGCTTACTAGGATTAGGGCCAGATTTTTTTTTGTAACTAAGCTTGATTTCGAGTATGTGTGCGTGCGGGTGTGTGAGTGGGTGTCGGTGAGTATGAGTGTGGTGTGTGTATGAGTTGGGTAGTTCGGTCGGCACGAGCTAAATGAAAAGCGAATGAATGTAGTGATTGTTTAGGGTCTGTTCGCAAAATCGAATGCGCTTACCACGACAAGACGTATGGAGCAGCCCTAAGGTGACAAGATTTTGTCAAAACATCTCGAACTTTCTTCCCAGACATCTAGTCATTAATGAGATTGTTAGGCTAAATATAAACATTTAGATAAACATGCTACTTCGTTTGTACAGTCATGTATGTTTATTGGTATTTAAATTAAATTGGTCCTTATCCCTTGGCTTTAAAGATAATTATTGTTTAGGTCTTAGTTTTGCGTAAAACGGTTTGTCTACTTCATTTCTTTATGCGTGCTATACGAGCTAATGTACACATAATATCACGCCCACAGATATAATGTAGATATATCTGTGATTACGCCTGTAATCCCCGAATGGTTAAGCCAGAGATGAAATAGAAAATTCATAGATTTTGGTTTATTTCTTTTTTATTCGATTATTGTGATGTGAGGTGAATAATTCGCCTATGTATTGTACAATGATTAGGCAGGGAGTAGTGTACTAGAGTGGTTTCAAGTCCAGAGTGTGCCAGATGTACGCTTAGTACTGCTTTTTAGATAGGCTCTTGTATTCTATCCCTTCCCTTTATTTCATCACTAGTTGTTGACCGCGGTTTCGCTCGCGTTAATTTAGAATTTGACAATCAATTCGGGTTGTACTCTGCTTGTAATTCAATCATGATTTATCATAAGAACGTTATTGTTGGTTTTCTTGGGAATAGTACTTTATTTCGGAATGAAAGATACCCTATGTCCGTTTTTGAACACCTGAAAACGTATATGCAAAATTTCAAGATGATCGGTTCAGTAGTTTCGGCGTGAAAAGGTAACAAACAAACTTACTTTCGCATTTATGATATTAGTTGGGATAGTTAGGATTGACCTACTACCAACTTAGTAACGGTTGGTTAATTCCAAAAACCAGACTTCAGTACATTAATTTTTAACCGAGAGAAATCGCTGGTTAACTTGGCTACTAAAACTACAAAAATATAAAAGAATTTTATAGGAATTCTTGAGAAATGATTTGTGTGCTTGAACGAAATTTATGATCTTTAAACCAAGACTATAACTCGCGAACGTGCCTTCAAATAGTCAGTTACATAAAGTAGTATATCGATATCCTTTACTTTGGAACTCTGCCCGTTTTGTAAATTCTTGTAATACTTTGTTAAAATATTATAAGAGAATTTTTTAAAAGTAACCGTAGTTTCGTAAATCTATTAATGCGATTAATGAGAATAACTAAGCTGCAATGGCACTGGGCCGGGCATATTAGCCATAGAACCGATGGCTGTTGGGGTAGACGTGTTCTTGAGTTTCCACCTCGAATCGGCAAGTGTAAGGTGGGACGCACTCAGGCTCGATGGAGCAACTGAATGAGAGTTGCTGAGAATCGAGTTGAGTGGCGTGCGATTGAGGAGGCTATGTCCAACAGTGGACTGATATAAGCTGATGATAATGATGATGATTTATGCAATAAGTAGACAAAACAACACTGGTGCTAATCCTTTTGACGTTCTCGCTGTTGTACCGTTTACTCTGATTAGGCAGGGCAATCAGCACTTTTTAAGGTCTAAATAACATGAAACAGCCTCGCAAAACCTCCACAGTTTCACTAATTCCTAGTGTTTAGCTTTAGAGAAGAAGTGGTTATACAAACTCCAAAGAAACATAATATATTTGATTTGAGACAAACAACGAAATTAAACCTCGATTTTAGTTCGGGCAAAGTGTTATTGGGGTTTTTCATCATAAATTTCACAGTAGAAGACTTGGAGTCTGGATTGGTGTCCAGTCGATGGCAATAGGCTCGCGCCCTATTACATGGGACTTAACGTAACTGGCGAATTGTGGGTGTACTAATTGGTACACCTCTTCCTAACCCTTCTGGGATTAGAGGCGTGATGTTATGTTATGTGTATATATTTATGCATAGCGTTACACGTAAAATTTATATGTCGCAAACTTAGGTAACTCCCCTGCGGTCATTGATCTGGAACAATCATTTTAGATCTATCGCACGTGTTATGTGTCAAATAATTTTTCAACAAAAAAATAAATAAATAATTACTTACCTTTATGAAATATAGTAAATATAGTAACCTTATTGGTAACTATATTTTCGAGCCGTTTGGGGTTGAAACTCTAGGTCCGTGGGGTCCGAGTGCTCACAGCTTTTTCAAGGACATTTCTAAACGTTTAGTTGACTCTTCCCGTGACCCAAGGGCTGGCTTTTACCTTGGCCAAAGGCTTAGCGTTGCCATACAACGTGGCAACGCCGCCAGTCTTTTGGGTACATTACCAGTTGACTGCGTTGAGGAGGAGTTTTTTGACGCCATTTTTTAAGTTTATTTTTAAGTTAGTTAGTTAATATAGGTTATTTTAATTTATTAATGTATATAATATTTACTATGAATAAATGTTTTTAATATCCTTTATGAAATGCTCGTAAATTGTTCGTCTGTTTCTACCGTATTTCCTAAAGTCAACCATCGACTTCAAAAATCTAAAAACTCAATTAATACCTACATTTTATCCTTTTCTTGTCGTTCACAATTATTTTAGTTTCAATATCAAAACGGCATGAATTCTTAACGATCTCATTAATATTTGAATACTCAAAAACTTTTGGTGATAAAATATAATTGCTATTATAATAGTTCTTTCATTACTTGTAGAGAAAGTAGTTAAATGTTTTAATTACTTTGGGACCCTTAGAACAGTTAAAAATTAGTTTTGTTACATTTTAATCTTATAAATTTCATTTTAAGGAATTTTTCTTTATCTATCTCTTAAAAGGAGAAGAATTTCTTGTATAGTAAAGTGGAGTGGAGTGGATTTTCTTGTAGTAGTAGTTCTTGTAGGAGAAATTCCTAGTGTGGAGCAACGTTTTTTTTTTTTAAAAGTTTCTGGCGAAATTGCTACCTACGTCGCAAAATAAGCTTCGAATACTACTTGACACCTCGTTTCTCTAGTAGTGAGCAGCTCAGCATGAAGTCCGACCGATTCCTGGTGTTTTTTTCTGTTAAGCTATGACGAAGCGCGAGCAGTGCCATCTAAGTATGTTATTTGTAAATTTGGTCGTTGTGTCGCGCCGCTAGCACGGATTGCATTGTCGATTCAATACATATAAAATAAATTAGATTACTGCTATAAAAGTGTCTAATTTACCCAAACCCTTCATTATCTGTTTTTTTTTGTTCCATCCTGATGTATGAATTTGTGCCTAGTTGGTAGCTATAGACTCGCTTCTTATGACATTGTAGTAAAACACAACTGGCGAAATATAGGCATAATAAAGGTAGGTACACTTCTGTTTCACCCTTCGGGAAACCAAGCGTGATTTTATGTATTTTTGAACAAATGACTTCTCCTTTCTGACAAAAAAAGTAATTCTTCGTGTTTTAATTTTAAGCAATACGAGTAAAATTACAGGTATACGAGATGAAATCACTAGATAGTATAAAACAAAGTCGCTTTCAGCTGTCTGTCTGTCCCTATGTATGCTTAGATCTTTAAAACTACGCAACTGATTTTGATGCGGTTTTCAGAAATAGATAGAGTGATTCAAGAGGAAGGTTTATATTTATATATTGCACCCGTGCGAAGCCGGGGCGAGTCACTAGTATTGTATAAATTCACCTTTAATTTTGAAGAACATTTCTTTGATTTCAAACACACCACACCGGTATTCATTTTACTCAAAATCATATATAATAAACGTCACATTTACCTACAAAGCACTTCTATTTCTTCATAGAACACTACAAGGATTTAGTTTTAAGCATGTAGGTAAGCTTTATCAAGACGTGATCGACTAACAGAGAAAAGTAATCTCCTACTCAGTCTCAAGGGGTCTGTCTATAAATGTGGTGGTTGGATGGCAATGTACTCTTTTTTATTCACCTTTGAAAATATATAAATAAACATTATCATTGAAGTCGCAAAATGTCATGTAGAACAGGTACACAGGTCGAATTACCATAGTCTTCGTGCAAGGGGAACTTAGTTTATACCTACATGACATCATACAGCTTAACTAGCTTTTCTCCGCGTCTTCGCCAGTATGGAGTTCAATGGTCGAGGAACGTACTACCGGGATTAAAGTACAGTATATAAGGTGGAATACACCGACACACCAACGGTTACGACGTATTCAGTAATTTAAAAAAAAATCTTCTATTTCCTACAAAAGTTCAATACTTACAAAATTGTCAAAATTTATGGTTGAGCTGAATTATTATTAGAGCGACGGTGTTCCTTCCATTCTGTAAAAAATTATGCGTTCTAAACTAAACTGTTCAAGCTTAGAGGAAATAGATAGACAAAAAGTGTCATATTTCAATCGTACTCCTTACTTACAAGTAATTATAAATGCGAAAGTTTGTGGGGATTGATGGATGTTTGATACTCTTTCACGCAAAACCAGTTGAACGGATTTGGATAAAATTTGGCACACATTTAGTTTATATCCAGGATTAACTCATAGGATACTATTTATCCTGGTAGTAAGTTCGTGTGAGACAATTACCGAAATCCACGCGGACTCGCGCGCATAAACTAGTTAAAGGTTCGTATGAATGTGTGAAAATTGAAGCCACTTTCAAATATTCTTGACTTCCTTACGATGTATCTTTTTATCATTTACACATAGTATTCTACATATTTTTAAGTCCTCATTATCATATTATAATGAGCCCGGAATCACTTAGTATTTGTGAGTACTGCGTTATAATAAAATTGCTAACCTAGTTTTAAACTTGTCGCTGACAACCAGGCTCTTAGAGGCTAACAATGACTACCTTTTTCTTGAAAATGGTCAAAGAAATTTTCCAACCCAGGGCTGGAGTACGTAATAAATTACTTTTCACAAAAAAGAGAACAGCATCCGGCTTTTTCACTACTTGATTGCAAAATTTTCAGTGTAAAAAAATTATATAAATTGCCAAGGTAAAATTTTATTAAGCCTGATTATTTAACACCACAAAGGGTATAAACCCAGCAAGCTTGTAATGAAATACAACGTTCGTACCCAAAAGAAGAATATGAAAGGTGAATAATATATTAAGTTTTTGATTAAAACTAAAATATGCTGCTTTTGTTCAGGGGATATTTGTTTAGGGTGAGCCAAGGATTTTTTTGGGTTCGATATTGCTAGATTTTTTAAATAATTTTTAATTATAACCTTTAAAATGTCTAGATTAAGGCCCGCTTACACCAGATATTAATAAATACTTGTACAGTTTAGCGAATATAACTTTGTTTTGGTCAATTGTTTTAGACTTACATAGAGAGGCGATATTTCTTATAAGTTTGGCGTAAAACAGATTAAACAATACTATAATATGATTTTTAAATTACTTCTGATTTATTGCGGGCGTGAGTGTAGTGTAGTATTTTATTAAATAGGGAGGAAGGGACACCGAGGTATGTAGGGGTATTTATGTAATTTCAAGTTACCCATAGCAGTGATAGTCTAGTGGTGTGACCGACTGCCAAGTCATAGGGCTCGAGTTCGAACCCAAGACACACTCCGCTGATTTTTCGGATTCATTTGCGTGTTGTACAATTATCACTTGCTACTACTAACTAGCAAGCCTGAGAGATATTTCTCAACGGCATGTAAAGCCAAGTTAGAGGCCCATGGGCGGCAAAAAAACTCTGACCAGATTAGGCACCCACCACACGATAAACAAAGAAGGTTACCCATTTTCAGACCGCCGTCGATATAGGTAAGCGTTGCCTAACCTTGCAGATCGACCCGTGCCACTGTTATTGGTTAACTACAAGCTCAACCGAAAAATAACTAGAATAAGCTATTGCAAAAACAGCACGTTAATCATAATTCAGAACACAGCTAAGCATTCTACGAATTAGAAATGAAAATACGCGAGCATATTACGTAGGAACGTGCCCGCAGCAGTAAGTGAATTTAATTTGTTTCGGCGTTTATTCTGACAGGTGTATTTATGTGTTTACATAATTTATAACAGTAAATAGGCTTACATTTTGTGAATATGGGCTGCCTTATAAACGGCTACGTCGAACGATCTCATTGATTATGAATGTTTAATATTATTAGCTTCGTTACTTTGAAGCTTGTTAAATGTAAAGCAGAATTTTGTAGATGGTTTTTGGGGAATTAAGAGAGAGAAAGTGTGAGGAATTTAGAGATTATAAATGAGAATGTTAGCGGTGTATGTTGTGTATTAAAACTTATCACAGCAAGATTATAAAATAAAAAGAGGTTTATCGAAGCTGATTTATTTATTAGGCTTCTCAACAATGAGCACACTGTTACATTATAATTTGTGCATTGCAAACTTAAGTCTAAGCGCCTCATCACTTACAGAAAAACACAGCATGCACTACATTATGCGCAGAAAATTAAATAATTAAAACAAGAAATATACAGTTTAAAAAAATAAAACACATTGAATTAAATTAAATTAAGTAACATAGATTAAAATAAATTAGAATAGATTAAATTAAATTAACATGGATTGCATTATTTTAATATTAAAGATTATATTATTGAGATTCGGACTCCCTGTCATTATGATTGTTTTGTATACTGCACCTTACTTGAGAGTTTAGGACCTTCTGGATACAAGATATTGAAGGTCAGTAGTTTTATTTTTTATCACGAAGTTTCAATATAAGCTATATCTAGTGCGCTACCATTAGCAGCAATTTTTCACACCAAAAAAATAAAAATCGTTTTCCAGTAATTAGTTTGATGTACATTATTCATAGAAAAAGGCTATGAGATAAGTCTTTTAAGACTCTGTATAAGTTATCTGTGTAGTTTAAAATCTATAGTATCCTGGCGTAAATATGACCCACACGGTTTCGCCATACAAAATTTTGCATAAACACAAACCTCACTTCACTGGTATCCCACCTGCTCATTCACCGTCCCCGCTCACAGCAGCACGCCGTGCATCCCCAAAAGCCCGGCACACCCCAGGGTGTGTTACGTTTAACTAAAGTTTGACGGCTCACAAAAAGAACTGCTGCATTGGGACTGGAATAACGCTTTGTTTTCGAACTGTGTAGCTATGTAATGGCGGTTAAGTTTTTTTTTGGTTGCCTGTTCTTTTCAGTATGTACGACGTGTATAAAATATTTCCTCTATTTATTTTTTTGCCTTCTTTTATAACATTTGAGTATGAATGTAGATGGCTATAAGAGTAGAGGAAGACCAAAGAAACGATGGATAGACTGTGTGAAGGATGATATGGCTAGAAAGGAGGTGACTGCTGAGATGACGAGTAATAAAGAAGTACGGAAGAAGAAAACATGCTGTGCCGACCCCAAATAAGTCGGGATCAGGGCAGGAGAATGATGACCTTCTTTTACAACACCTGTAATCGGCGTCTTACATAATTGGCGAAACTATACACTTTTGATGAACTCTTTGCGAAATTAAGGCGAGATGATAATTTTTATGCTATCCCGTTCTCTGTCCATTGAGCCGTATACGGTTCTGGGCGATTGTTTAGCTATTGTATTTACTTCGTGGACTGTGAATGTGAAGACAAATATCATTATTTGATTTTTTTGCATAAACGAATCATTTAAGTCATTCACAAGTCGCACAGATGGCGCAGATGGCAGATGGTTGTTTGTGTATGTGAATTTAAGTGTTTGTAAACGCACCCACGATACAGGAGAAATTCCAAGTGTGGGGCAACGTTTTTAAAAAAAAAAAAAAAAGAAGTTTTTCCAGACGTCCTGACAAGAACTTCGTCCATTCGTCCGTGATTATACCACAGGTTTAGCGTCTAGAGAGCGTTGAACGCGGAGAGTGTGCGACCCTTCGAGACTGGAACCAGACTCGAGCGGCATTTCGACTCCCAGGTAAGACGAACAATCTGTGCCTCCTATCCCGAATATACATTATTGAGTACAATGATGATACAGTTCGTTCAGGAATAGTTTTTTTTTATAAAGGATCTCGTGGGTATCCTACAAAAATCGCAGCACGAAGTACTACCATTCTAAGTTCTATTACTGACACAACAAGAACGTTTCCTTCCCCTCCATTTTACGACATTCTACTCAATCCTCGATTATTATTAATCCACCCATTACATTCTAAACCACGAATGTTTTCCAAGTTACAGCCGGCCATCTTAAGTTTATTTATTATTTAAATGTTCTGAAGCATCTTCATGAACTTGAGCGAAGTTTTTAGCGACAAAGAATCATTTAAGCCTCTGCTGAGTGTTTTTGTTAAGGGGAAGACGTGAGGGCTTAAAATAATAATTAATCTAGACTAAGATCTGCAATTGTATTGTTTACTAGATTAAGGTAACTACTTCTTTATGTTAACTAGTTCCACCTCAGTAAAAAAAAATCTCGAAGCGATACTCACAACAATGAAATTCTGGTAATAATCACTATGAACGAAAAGTCAAAAATATGCAATGTGTAAACGGATCCTTCACGAAGTCGTCAACCAAGCATTATGTACATTAAGTAACGACTTTTTTTTTGTTGTGAAAATTACGTTTTACGGCAGGACTCAAAATATTGTGCTGATGGGTGCATTGATTAATTCAGGGAGGTATTTAAAGTGAATTTATAACATTAAAAACTTAAATTTAAAAAACCGTTTCGAAAAAGTTGAAATTTTGACATCTAATATCTCTGTAACTGGAAGTTTTCCACGTATGGTTCAGAACAAAATAAATATTGGAAGGACGAACTAATGCCTTTCGACTTCGTTCAGGGTATTTTTACACCCGTTATTAAATTGACGTGACGTGCCAGCCAAAAAGCTGGGGGCCTACCATGACGTCATAAAGCAGCAGTAATTCCAGTGTGGGAAAGAGATGGCGCTAGACGACCTGTATAACTCTGTCTCTTTCTCACACTGGAATTACTCCTGCTTTAAGACCTCATAGTAACCCCCCTGATGTCTGTCCTGTTGTTGAAATATTAAACGCATTGCCAGAGATTTCCCCTTGTCTAGGCCCTAAAGTTTTATCAGAAGTAACATAACAAAATCAAAATGCAGTCCAGTTACAGGCATTTATTAAATTAAATTAAATTAAAATCATTTATTTCAGGACCCATAAAAAATTCAAAAAGGATTATAAAATTGCCATGCTTGCACTATAAATTTTACATATTATTATAGAATATTCAAACACATAAAAAATATATATATTACAGAAAATGAAATTTATGAACTGTCGAAACAAAAACAACAATAAAATGAAGCTACAGTCCCAGTCACAAGGCATAATAACTGTGAAATTACTGTAGTTGCCCATTCCAAAGCGTAGATCTCTATTGAAAAGAACGGGCCAGAAAATTAATGGACACTCTTTGAGATCCTGTTGAGATGGTACATTATGTAAGAACAATGTAGCAAAATGTGCACGCTAAAAGTATCCATAGTAAAGACAAACATGATATTTCAAAAGTAAAATAATTAATACAAATACAGTAAGTTATCTCCTCATAGGTAGTTACCTACAAAGAAACCATAAGAATAAAACAAACATACTTACACACCAGAGATTACATACCGAGCTTCCCCCGTGCCTCGGAAAGCACGTTAAGCCGTTGGTCCCGACTGTCATTTGTAGATCTTTGATAGTCGTTACGGGTAGTCAGTGGCCCCAAAAGTCTGATAACCAATCTTACCAAGGGGTATCGTATCACCCAGTACTAACTGAGTTGTGGAGGTCAGATACGCAGTCGCTCCATGTAAAATACATGGTATTCAGCTGCATCCGGTTAGACTGGAAGCCGACCCCAACATAGTTGGGAAAAGGCTAGGTAGATGATGATTCACACACCAGAGGTATCTAGTCTTGACGTCACTACTACGTCTGGCAAAGGACACCACAACTCTCTTTATAAATCATAAATCCTTTCCCAAGCTAACTATTATTACTTCCGTCACCTGGTCCTTAAGTACGCTGGCAGCAATTCAGCTGCCGGAACCTTACGTCTCACTGCGCATACATCATCTTTACCACGTTCCGGTGGTACATTAGAGGGCTTCGTGCCTTTGAGTTCCTCTTTAAGAGGGATGTGGTAAGGAAGCTCGGCATAGTAAAAAATTCATTCTTTTTTTTTACAATTTAAAGATCAGTATATATTAAACATGTGAAAGTTAGTTTTGTTTATTTGTCTGTCATGCTTTTATAGACCATGTTTTGGATTGAAGATATAGTATCGAAGAGACGCCACAGACAAAAGCTAGTGTAATGACTTCATGAAATAGTCACTTAAAGGGCAATAAAAATTAAGAGTGAGAGATTCATTAAGAGTGTGGTTATGTATGTGTTATATTGATAATTGTTATGAATATCACTTTTTACTTGACACAAACTAACTAATGAACTGAAAATTACCAAAAAAAAAAGAAGATTTGAGTTTCGCGGCCTACCTTAACGCTTTCGCCTTAAGGGACCATTTATTTACCGGCCTAAAACCGTTGACAATAGCATCGCATATTCATGACGCTATCCATTGTTGCCTTTATGAATAAGGAGGGAATTTATGCCTAAACAGTCAAGTTATCGAGAGGGCTGGCTTATAATGAAGTTCATCAGTTATTTTTGAGTTTATGAGAAGTGAATGAGACTGACTTGCATTTTAGTTTCAGTTTCTGTTGCACTTGTGTAGTCTTCATAACATCACGCCTGTAATCCTCGAAGGGTTAGGCAGACGTGTACTAATAGTACAGCCACATTTGGCCAGCTCATTTAAGTGTAATGTAGCGAGCCTATTGCCAGCACTCCGTGGCTGCTACTGAGAAATTCCAGGTGTAAAAACCTAATAAAACTTTGCCCGACCGGGGAATCGAACCTAGGACCTCACGCTCAGCAGTCGCGCTTGTTACTACTACACCAACGAGGCAGTCGTGTATGTGTCTTGCATAGCCTAGTTTATACAACATTAGTTTTAGTATATGCGAAACCTGACACATGTGTCTAGTATTTATATGTAAAGAATCGATGTACAAAATTTCAAAACTGTATCATGGAAAATCACAAAGTTATTAGCTTACCTGGCTGTCCGCACTAAAGCGCGGTCGCCTCTAGCGTCGTCTTGAGCTCATTGATAATACTAATTTGGCAGTAGGTACCTAAATTATTGCGGCAGGTACTTAGTGTCGCTCGGTATCCAAGATGTAGCCTTATTAAATATTTTTGGGACAAAATATAAATGGTTTAAAAATTATTGGAATCGATTCAGTTACTTATTCTGAACAAACTATATTCAGGTTTCACATATACTAATAATAATGTTGTATAATTAAAGTAATTAACTCAAATACTTTATTGATTAGTTAGTACATTTCTTTCGTATCTTAAGAAAAATAATTCTCAAACAATGGTCAAAGGTCAATCTTTCTAGAAGAAACAGTACAACAACAAAGTCAGGCCGAATGATTTTATAGCTCTGAATCACACAATATCTTTTCCTTTGCCTCTGCGTCAATAAAAACACAGTTAGACCTCAAACGACCTTCAATTGAAGACCTAACCCTAAAAAAAAGAACGAAAACTTCGACCTTTGCCCACAGAATTTCCACATTAAGTTAGTTCTTGCTGCCACAAAATTCACGGTTCTACGGTCTACCCTACAGTCGGGTTATTACTACAAAATAAATACGCTTTCCACCGGCCCCTAATTATGTTTACTGCAAAGCCAAAAAGGTAGTCTGAGGACAGAGCATAAACTCATTAATTTATGTACGAACTGATTACAGGGGGTTCTTGTAAAAATATTAGCGTTACGTCAGGTTTGTAAGTTATTAATGTTTGAGTGGATTGGTATGTTTGCGGCAGTGCAATGTTTGATTGGTAATTGAGTAATGCATTTTGTGGCTGAGCGATTGACTGCTGCGCTGCGTGTCGCGAGTTCGATCCCCGTACGGAATAAATATTTAAATGGCTTGTAGTAGTTCCGGGTTTGGCTGTTTGTGTATGTGAGTTTAAATGTTTGGAAACGCACCCAAGATACAGGAGAAAATCATAGCGTGAGGCAACGTCCAAAAAAAATTATAAGAATAGTTACTGTTTTTGGAAAATGTATTTTCAATGGTTTGTCCCTTGAACTTAATTTGTAAAATGAATAAACAAACATCATCTAACATCAAAATTGTTTACATGCATTATATAACACTAGTTTTAGTATATGCGAAACCTGAAACACGTGTCTAGTATTTTTATGGAAAGGATCTTTGGACAAAATTTCAATACTGTATCGTGAAAAATCACAAAGTTATAAGCTTGTTCTGTTACCGAGTTGTCTTCACAAAAACATGGCCACAACGCGGCGCCGCCACGCACGCGCCTCTAGCGTCGTCTTGAGCTCATTAATAATCATAATTTGGCAGTAGGTACCTAAATGATTGCGATAGGTACTTAGTGTCGCTCGGTGACCAACTTGTAACCTTTCTTAAATACTTTTGGGACAAAATATAACATGGATTAAAAATTATTGGAATCGATTCAGTTACTTATTCTGAACAAACTATATTCGGCAAATAATGTTGTAGATTGAATTTTACAATAAGGAAAAATCCTCGACTGAAGACATTAAAAAAAGAAGACAATGTACTTTCACGCCAGCTCCACCTAAAATCTCAAAATTTAATTCAGAAATAATTACAACGTAAGTCACTTCTTAAGTCCAAAGCTCCCAATACACTTTTATGACACGATTGCCTGATGCCCCATATTTCCTCCTCCAAAACAACCATCCAATCCATCCCCCATAAAAAAATAATCAATACAATTTGCGTCTATAGATATTTATGTCCCGAATAAAAATCGACCAAGTCCCAGTCGGACTCGCATATAAAAGGTTCCGCACCACAGTATTACAAAGATCTGGTAAATAAACGACGAAAAACACACGACAAAACACGTTTCTTGTAAAGAATATTAAAATAAAATAAAGTTAAAAATTAAAAGTTATAGCGGCCATAATACACAATCTGTGAACAAGTATCTTCCTATTAAGGTTCAAACGATATAGCCCTGTGACAGACAGACAGATATTGGAGCCAATAATATTAAGGTCTTGTTGCCACCCGTTTGTTACGGAACCCAGAAAACCAGCCTTGAAAATTGATCCAGTTTACTTTGCCGAAATAAATCCACCGGATCGGGTCGAACCTTAATGGATAGACAGTCAGATCGATCGTTGTGAGCTTATACAGTGTTTATATATCGTTTCCCTTTTAGTTATTCTAATTTGTAGTAGGTTTTTATGTTGATATCAGATTTATTGGCTGGTTGATTAGATTTCGTTTAGAGGTTTCTTTGAGTGCTGTGGAGTAAGTTTATGGTGAAACACTCACAAGTGAAATTTCTGATGAAATAGAAAAGATCTTAAATGCAAGTGGAAAAATTAAAGAAAGATAATAATCTGACTGACAATCCCCCCTTGGGGAGGCCTATGTCCAGCAGTGGACGTCTTTCGGCTGAAATGATGATGATGATGATGAATAATCTGACTCATACTTACATATCTTACTACTATTATAAATGCGTTTGTAAAGATGTATGTATGGATGTTTGTTCCTCTTTCACGCAAAAACTACTTAGCGGATTTTGATGAAATTTGGCACACAGATAGATTATAACGTGTATTAATACATAGGATACGTTTTATTCCGGTAGCACGATGCCGTGGAACAATTACCAGACTTCATGAAGAGCAAAGCCAAAAACATTAGATAGTTATTCAGTACTATGATATCGTGGTCATTTGTGAAATTCAGCCAGTAGTCTTGTCATCTATAATCATTTTGTCAATCAATCAACATAACATAACATCACACCTGTAATCCCCGAAGGGTTAGGCATTGGTTTACCTAATAGTAAACCCACATTTCTCCAGTTACGTCCCATCTAGTCTGACCCAACCACCTTTTTAAGGTCGTCGTAACAATTTGTAATTTATTTATATTACGAATGAAGCACACAACCTCTCTCTCGCCAGTCGGTGGAGTAAGGGCTGACTAAAAGCACTGAGTTCATTATTCCTATTTAGGTACTTAAGTGTGAAAGGTTTTATGTAAATCACTGGAGTAGGCTTTTATTTATCGATCCAGCGATAAAACAAAAGGGATGTACACGTTCTTGTGTATGTATGTATTTAGAGTGAAATATTGCTACGAACATTTTATTGTCCTTGTGTAAGAAAGCCATTTGAAAGCTAATAAAAATGGTTTCAAAAGACACACAATGGGTAAGTAGAAAGCTAATGTATCTATAAAAATGGTAGACAATTTTATAAAAGCAAGTAAAACGTTTCTTTACGATCAATGGTCTTTATCAAAACAGGTTGAAGACATCTGAAGTAACTAACCCATCAAAAAGGTCCCTTCGCGGCCTCGGGCGATCCAACTTGCGTCAAGCGACACGTACGTGCTTCTCTTGTTTCCTTCGCATGAAGACCGTATCTTCGCAAGTCACGTAGCTGTGACTCGTGGTTCTAAGGATGCGAGTAGGTGCGTATACGCGCTCCTGTTGCCACACGTCCAACTCGTACGGGCGTCGTATAGGCGCGAGCCGTGAGTGATACCTACTGACTGAATCCCCTGGCTCAAGCGAACACGCTGGTGTAATCGCGTGCACGCGCGTTCGGTTTTTTGAAGCGCAAAATGTGGCGCGCCACTGCCGCGCGTAAGCCGATACCAGCCCATAGCTGGAGTACTGTCACTTCGTGAGTCACGTATAATCAAATCGTTTTAACTCAGCAAAACAATTGAAGTGAACTTGTAGCAAAAACTCGCAATTGTAAACGATATTTATCGCGTATCATAATATACAAGTCTTGTATTATGAATATGATACGCGTGAAATATGACATTTTAGTGACAGTTAGTACGGTTACCGAAAAATCCCGAGATTTTGGTACAACTTCACATTCAATTGTTTTACCTACTAAAAGCGATTTGACTAAAACTTTGAGATGTTTTTTAGTCGCAAAACACGAGGTCCTTTGAGTGTGCCCCAGAGGTAATGCAATCTTTACCAATCAGTACTGGTAAGTATGAAGAGTCGGTACTAGGAACCTATTTATTAATAGCCGAAAAAATAGTTGGTCATCTTCATCATAATCTTCCTGACCTTGTCCCATTCTACTTGGGGTCGGCGCAACACGTTTTCTTCTTCCATTCTCCCCTGTCAGACGTCACGGAAAATAGTAAATTATTATAAACATTTATTTCAGATTAGGTATATATTTCTTCGCATGCTTGGAGAGAGGCCAGTTCCCGCTTCGTTGGAAGACGGGGAAGTTGGTCCTCATCCGGAAGCCAGGGCGCCCTGCGGACTCTCCGTCCGCATACCGGCCCATCGTGTTGCTCGACGAGGTGGGCAAGCTCTTTGAAAGAGTTATTGCTAACCGCCTCGCCGGGCACCTCGCGGGGATGGGGCCGGATCTTGCGGAGCACCAGTTTGGTTTCCGCAAGGGGCGCTCGACGGTGGACGCCATCATGCGCGTGAGAGCCCTCACGACGGGGGACGCGGTTTCCCGGGGCGGGGTCGTATTGGCGGTGTCTCTTGACATCGCCAACGCCTTCAACTCCATGCCCTGGAGCTGCATTGGGGAGGCACTCCGGTATCACCGGGTGCCGACCTACCTTCGTCGTGTGGTCGGGGACTACCTGACGGATAGGGCCGTCATCTACCCCGGTCGGGACGGAGAATGGAACCGGCGAGAGATGTCGTGCGGTGTTCCACAGGGATCGGTTCTGGGGCCGGCCTTGTGGAATATCGGTTACGACTGGGTGCTGCGCGCCGACTTCCCTAGCGGTGTCAGCGTAGTCTGCTACGCTGACGACACGCTGGTACTGGCACAAGGGAGGTCGCACGAGGCGGCGGCCGAAAACATGACACGCGGGGTTGCGATAGTCGTGGAGAGGATCCGGCAATTGGGTCTCGAGGTGGCATTGCACAAGTCCGAGGCCATGTGTTTTCATGGGCCTCGGAATGCGCCACCGTCGGGATCCCTACTGACGGCGGGAGGGGTTTCCATCGGCGTCGGGTCGACGCTGAAGTACCTGGGACTCGTCCTCGACAGCCGGTGGAACTTCGTGGAGCATTTCCGACGTTTGGCCCCCAAACTGGAACGGACCGGGGCTGCCTTCAAGCGGCTCCTGCCCAACCTGGGGGGTCCAAACGCCTCCTGCCGGAGGCTCTACGCGGGGGTCGTGCGGTCCATGGCCCTTTACGGGGCCCCGGTGTGGGCGCGTTCTCTGAGGCGGCAAGCCGCCCGCTACCTGAACGCGCCCCAAAAGGGGATAGCCCTAAGGCTAGTCCGGGGGTACCGCACGATCTCCGGTGAGGCGGCGAGCCTCCTTGCCGGATTGCCGCCATGGGATCTGGAGGCTTTAGTCCTCGCGCGCCTTCACGAATGGCGCGCGGAGGCACTACGTCGGGGGGAAACTCCGCTGCCGCGGCAAATCGCCGCTCAGCGGACAGACCTCCGGCTCGATCTCATGGTGACATGGAGAGAGCGACTGTCGCAACCCCGTGCAGGGCACGCCACCATAGTGGCGATAAGTCCCCTCTTTGAGGAGTGGCTAGGGAGGCGCCACGGCGCCCTCACCTTCCGCCTGACGCAGGTCCTCACCGGACACGGTTGTTTCGGGAGGTTCCTGCACCGAATCGGGCGGGCGGAAACGCCCGGGTGTTTCCATTGTGAGGATCGTCCGGAGGACACGGTGCAGCACACTGTGGAGGTCTGCCCCGCTTGGGCGGAGCAGCGCCGTGTCCTCGTAGAGGCGATTGGCGGCGGCGATCTCTCGCGCCTGGCCCTGGTTCAAGCCATGGTCCGGAGCGAGAGGGAATGGGAAGCCGTCACCTCCTTCTGCGAAGCAGTCATGCTAGTGAAGGAGGTGGCGGAACGTGAGAGGGAAAGAGCAATAGTATTGGCAAACAAAATTTTGATTACGATATGAAGCCGCACCCACCTTTGCAACATGGGGGGCTCCCACCGATCAGTGAAAACACCCAGTATCAACATTAGTTTTAGTATATGTGAAACCTGAAACACGTTTCTAGTATTTTTATGTAAAGAATCTATGTACAAAATTTCAAAACTGTATCATGAAAAAACACAAAGTTATAATCTTGTTCTGTTACCTAGTTGTCCGCACAAAAACGTGACCACCACGCAGCGCGCCCGCGCACGCGCCTCCAGCATCGTCTTGGGTTCATTGATAATAATAATTTGGCAGTAGGTACTTAAATTATTGCGATAGGTACTTAATGTCGCTCGGTGTCCAACTTGTAACTTTTTTTAAATATTTTTGGGACAAAATATAACATGGTTTAAACATGATTGGAATCGATTCAGTTACGTATTCTGAACAAACTATATTCAGGTTTCGCATGTACTAAAAATAATGTTGTAGTGTTGGCACTGCCACGAACGCGAGCGAGTAGGAAGGCGCATCTTCTCTTAACGATAGCGGCAAAGCCATCCACCCGCGCCTCAGAAAACATCCTTGACGCACTGCAGCGCCATGGCAGCCCCAACAGTACCCTGAGTGCATTATTATATTGGACACGCAGGTCGCTGTATGCGCGCTGCGAATAACTGACCCACAGGCTGCAGGTAGAATGAATAAAAAGCGTGATTTTTACTGAATTCGTACACCGTGCTAACCTACGGGCCAGCATGTAATAACTATGTAAACACGGCGGCACATTAAGCTATACAGTACCCCAGTATAACCAGTATAACCTGACTTCGCTTTGTATGAGCTTCCCGTATGATGAGAGATCAGCTTAATTTGGTTTTGCATAGCTTGACTGGTCGCCGTGCGTACTAACTATAATTTTAATTAAGTTGAGTTGAGTTGAATTTTAAAATTTTAATTGTATTTGAATCAATTCTATTTATATTATAATTTATTTTATTTTTAACTAAATTGTAACGTTTTTGTTTTTTTTTTGTGTTTGTAGTGTGATTATAGTCTGACTGTATTGTGTTAATTGGCAATGGGTGTAGATTACCTGAATAAATGAATTTATATATATTATAATAATGGACAGCCAAAATAAATTACATGAAATAATTTAAACCTGTTTGAGATTAAACACTGGGCGATTAACAACGTCAGACATCACTCAATTTCATCGTGTATGTGGATTCTGCATAAAACACTGTCCAATCGATTATAAACTTTTAATTGAACAATAATAAATAATAACGCGAAATTCGCATTTAATATTAAAGTTTACTGAAATTCAGGCCGACATCATGTATTACGTGGGTAATGAATGAGTAAATAAATGTTACGGCAGTGTGAATGTGAAACTGTTTGATGATTTTTATTGCAGGTAATCTATCAGACGTATCAGCATTTTTATTCCTTCTTTGTTTGTTTAGTGATCTGTGCCTCGGAAAGCGAGTTAACAATTGTAGATCTTTGACAGTTGTTAAGTAGTCAGTGGCCCGAAAGTGTGACAACCAGTCTTACCAAGGGGTATCGTATTACCCAATACTAAGTGGAGTGGGTGGTGGAAGTCAGATAGGCATGCTCCATGTAAAATACACTCAGCTGAATCCGGTTTGACTGGAAGTCGACCTCAACATAGTTGGGACAAGGCAGGCAGATGATGTTTGTTTTAGTGATCTTAAGCGCTACTGCTGAGCATGTGGTAGTAGTTCGATCAAAGTGGTAGGCATCATCAAAAATTTCTCAGTACCAGCCCTTAATCTGGATTTGTGCCCGGTTGATGGCATAGGTTCGCCCCCTATTACGTAAGACATGACTGGCAAAATGTGGGTGTGCAATTAGAGTACACCTCTACCTTACCTTTCGGGGATTGTATTGGCTTCATGTTATAGGTGCGAGTGTTCTATAATATTATCATAAATATCAAAGAACGAACACTAAAATATCAAACTTCGAACAGGAAAAACAGAAGATTTTGTAGATAGAAGTTAGTTCTATCTACCATAGACATTATCTAAACACTAATCTATCCTAGTTCAGTTAAGTTCTCCGATACGAGTAAAATGTTATGATTTCACTAATACAGTACTTATAAGTTCTGCAGTAATAACAACGGCGTGCAGTCTATTAAAAAGTTTAAATTGAACGGTGCGATGGGAGTAATTAAAAATAATAGCCCCGGTGCGGGTAAAGTGTGTGTTTTATTGATTCAGTTGTTTTGCTTTCTGAGTTCATGATTCAGTGGGAATAAAGCATTTTTGTTTCAGTTTTAAGAGTTATCGCTTATTGTTTCAATGTCGATTATTATTTATTTTATTTAATTACAACAGTTTAAAACCAATTACAGTAACTAAAGCACAATAACTACTAAACATAAACAAGAATGGAAAACAGAAAACAGACAAATATAAAAAAAAAAAATGAGTCAGGTACTCTGTCAGGAATATTAAAAAAAAAAAAAAAATTGTTATGAAGTTGCTAGAGTGACTGCTGTTTCGTCATCATTCTGATGTAAATTATAAACATTTCGAAATATTTGAAAAGTAATTTTTATGTGGAACTGTAGGTTTTGCCAATGACGTCACACTCGAAGGAAACACGGGGATGACTTCAGGTGATATTTATTTTCAGCAGCAGTTACAGGCTTTCAGTTTTGTTTGGGATGAAACAGTAGGTACAGTCCCACACGACCAAGTCCTAGGACGAAGGTCGGGGAACAAAGTCCTCTATCCAAAAAAATATATTCCCTAAGGGATTTTATTAGGCACCAACTAACAGGGGTGTCCTACGTGATCCTTCCAATTAGGACGAGACCCGTAGATGCACCACACGGCTAGAAGGGTTTATAGCACTAAATAAGTTCACTGACCCAGCGAGGGTCATTAAGTGTCGGAGAATCTTAACACCGCGATTCAGAATTGCGCGTCATAGGCACAGCGCCATCTAGTAGTGAGCGGTGGAACTTTTCATATAACATAATCAATGAACTTCTGTTACTTATGAATCTAATACTTGACAGGATGTGTAAATAATAAATATTGCAATCAAACGTGTGTTACAGAACTAGTTTTTGCCTGTGGTCTGAAATTTTGGATAATTTCTGACCTATTTGAAGTTGTTAATGTACTACCGGGATAAAAAGTATCCTATGTCGTAATCCACGGCACGGTCTATCCCTATTGTCTGTTTTGTCGTTAGGGCGTCAAAATGCGATAGATAGACCGGCAGAGTAATTAAACTTTCGCATTTTTTTTGTTTACACAAATAGCTAATGGATTGATAGCTTGTTTTTTTTAGTGTCAATCCAATGCAGTATTTATTTTAATGCGTAGTATTTCGTCAGAATTTAAAGCAAATTCGATAATCCTTTCAGAGTATTTGGAGAGCTACTTTTGTGACTTTTAATAATAATCATGGAGCGGAAATTGCGTTGCGCAAAACTTAATGCTATCCAAATTCCAAGCATTGTGTTATTTTATCATGTAAATTTTGTTTGCTTTTCTATATTTAGTAGCATAGTTCATAGAAAACATTGTTATACCGCCCAATTCATTAAAACTCATAATAGTAACAGTTCTTTTGCAAAATTTCAGTCAACGCCATCTGTTATCCATAATAAGAGTTAATAAATGTCGTTGCAATTTCAAACGATTCATAGTCGCGGCAATAAAGTCTATTTCCTTACCCTAACGATGTCTGTTCGCAAGTTTTATGGCCAATTATTAAAATGTGTCGCTCGTTATTTGATAGAAACGCATTAGGGTTGCTTCTTGATTGAAAATTAACAGGCAGTGGATCTTCAATGTAGTTAAAATACTCAGTAACAGTGAAAACTTTAATTTGAAAAATCATTATATCCTTTGAAATAAGCCATTTACATAACACAACATCATGCCTGTAATCTTCGAAGGGTTTGTACAATAGTACACCCACATGTCGCCAGTTATGTTTAAGTTACATATAATAGGCGACGAGCCTGTAGTCACCGGGCGCAAATCCGACACGCGAATCCGTGACTGCGACTGAGAAATTCCTGATGTAAAAACCCAATAACACTTTGCCCGACCCAGGAATCGAACCCATGACCTCACGCTCAGCATTCGTGCTTACGAATAAATAATAGCCAGTTAAATAATAGCGAATAAATGCATATTGTTAAATAGTAAAAAATAATTTCCTATTCGGCTTCCGTTTTAACTGAAAGCGATTAAACACTGTCCTCCTGCCCTCGACCTAATTTATAAGGAATCGGCGAAATCAAATAACGGTAGACGAAAAAGACATTTTTACATACCGTCATCTCAGTATTTTCCCTACTTTCCATATCATTCATCATCACCAAACATTGAAATCGTCGTTTGGTCGCACGAAAAAGTGAAAAAGTCAATGTTGATAAGTCTCAATCATTATCGTCATCATTCTCCTGCAATTTATTTTGGGTCAGCGCAGCATGTCTTCTTCTTCCATAATTATTTATCTATTTCTCGTAATCTCATCAGACACCTCCTTTCTTGTCATATCATCCTTCACACAGTCCATCCATCGTTTCTTTGGTCTTCCTCTACTACATATTCTACACATCCACATTCATGCACAAAAATCTAATAATTATATATTGTATGGTAAATTCGATAGATATGGTTCTCAGTATGGGTGATAGAGACAATACTATTTAAATAAATTATCAACGCTTTAGAGTGAATCTATTTATTATAATCCTCTATACTATACGGGGTGGAACGGACACCGACTCGAAAACGTATTCAGCACATCATTTTGAGCCCCCTACATAGAAAATTTTCATCGGTTATTTAAAAAAAAACAGCTGTTTCCTACAAAAATGCAATACCTACACGGTCAAAATGTATGGAACAGCTGTTTTTTTTTTTAAATTACCGATGAAAAATTTCTAGGGCTCAGAATGATGTACTGGTTACGTGGTAACCGTTTTCGCGTCGGTGTGCTTTCCACCCTCTATACAACATTAGTTTTAGTTTATGTGAAATCTGATACACGTGTCTAGTATTTTTATGTAAAGAATCTATGTACAAAATTTAAATATGACATGATACAGATCATGAAAAATCACAAAGTTTAAGCTTGTTCTGTTACCTAGTTGTCCGCACAAAAACGCGGTCACCACGCAGCGCGCGCCTCCAGCTTCGTCTGGAGCTCATTGATAATAATAATTTGGCAGTATTTACCTAAATTATTGCGAAAGGTACTCAAAGTCGCTCGGTATCCAACTTTTAACTTTTTTAAATATTTTTGGGAAAAAATATAACATGGTTTAAAAATGATTGGAATCGATTCAGTTACTTATTCTGAACAAACTATATTCAGGTTTCGCATATATAAAAATAATGTTGTATAAGATAATTCAAACAGCTTTTTTTATGAAACTGGAGCAAACCTAAACTAATAAAAAAGTTCAACAGTCCTATCCTCCTCTTTCAAATTATTTCCATCGGCCAACCCTTATCACATTATGCATGACATAGTGTTATGAGTTTAACTTCGGAGATGTAACAATTATTGTGTTAATTTGGTTTGAGTAATGGCGGCAAGATTGCGTGTTATATCAAGTGATTTAATATTCAAGAGGAAAAGTGGGTGGGTATGTTGCAAATGGAGGAGGGATGTATGTGGTTGTGTGGAAGATGAAGAGGCAATGATACTAAATTTGATAAATTAAGTGTAAATCATGTTTGCGGGGCTAACATGGCTGGGGATCGCACAGGATAGAGAGGTATGGAGGGAGAAAGGGGGGCCTTTGCCCAGCAGTGCAGCAGCGTTTTGTTGTCATGTACACCAAAACAATCCACTATTTGAATTTTTGTTGTTATAAGAAAATAATAGTTTTACTAATAGAATAGAACTATGCAATAAAGATATAAGATGATGGAAAGAAAAGGTAACAGAGACTTTGACTTTGAACCTTGTTTTTGTCAGCTTGGGAATTCACAAGATATGTCCTAGTAACATGTCATTACGGCTGTAATCCCCGTGTGCTAAAGATGCACCACTGCTTAACATCTTGTTTAGCAGTGGTGCATCTTTAGTACACCCAAATGCGATTGCGAACACGTAAGTCGTCAGCTATTTAAAATTCTAACGATCATTAGACATCAAGATGCGTTATATGCTCAATTTAAAACGACACACCCTATCCAATGACCCGTAAAAATAGAAAACAGTCCCATCGAGGATTTTTTGGAACAATGCCAGAATACGCCTAAAAATGTTAGGTTCAGAAAAATAGTCTGATATTTTTTTCCGTGTTAGAACACAAACTGCGTGATGAATCCGTTCCAATGGAGCGTGACTTTTAGTATCCATCCTGAAATGTACTTATCGATTCAATCATTTATCCTTAGCAATCAGCCTAATGATTTTCTTAAACTTTTTCACGCTTCTGTCTTCAAAATTTCAAGACATCGCTGAAATTAAATCCCAACCCTCGTTCCTTTTAATCAGAAACAATAAATCACACTTTTCCTGCTTGTCAATTGCATCTGTTTCAAGTTGCCAAGGTTCCTTAAGGGGGAGCCGTGAGTAAAATATAACCGCAAATAAATTAGCGTCGATTGGCACATCGGGAACGAAAAACATGGTTAATTCTTTTTCGGACAGGTTTTTGCAGAATTAATTTTGGATTGAAGGTCACAGACATTTTTTGGAAAAGGGTATAGTATAAAATAAATTGATTTTCAATTTTTTTTTTCAGGCGCCTAGCAGCATGTTCTCAATGAGTGAGTTCTCATTCCTCATGTAACAGTTTATTATATTTTTTGAAAAAACTAAAAACTTATGTGTGGATTGCAAGGGGTTTGTACCAATATCTTGTTAAAAATATCCACCATATTTTTAACAAGATATAGGTACAGACATAGATGTATTTCAGATGAAAATCAGAAAAAAGAAGATATGAATGATATAATCTGTTCTTAATTCTGTAAATTGGTTTTAACAAAAGAAAATATTTTAAATCTAGATTAGGTTTGTGTTTCATACTGCGTCATTAGATGCAGAAAATATAAATTCAAATTGTAGCACAGTTTTTCTATAAGTATAGCAATTAAATGCGCATATTTTGATCAAAGTTATTAAATGATCGAACAGAAAGCTCGTTGTTCAAAACACTTATTAAAGGAACAAAACATTTTAATGTCACCGCCTTTTTGGAAACTCCCACCAACACCCATTTCCTCATCTCATTAAATTACATTAAAACAACTCTCAAGCGCATCCCACACAAATTCATCAAACTTTAAAATCAATTAGCGGGTAATTCGATTGCCATTCGCTCTCCTGTCGAGTGTTTGAATTCAAATTAATTGGAATTTCGCCCCAAGTGTCTTCCACCGAGGAAGAAAAATAAACTAGAATCGTTCGTAATAATGGAATTGAGAAACTAGTTCTCTATTCAAAAGACGCTACAAGTGGAATGAAAACAACTGAGAATATTTTAAAGAAGTTCTGTTAGATTCTTGCCAAGAAACTGTTGCAGTTAATACATTAGTTTAAACAGTCACTATTGTTAAATGATGGAGTAGTATCAAATGGCCCAATTAAATACATTTTGACTTTGCAAATTAACGAAGTACCGGTTTTAGCTCTGTTTGTTGTATCGGTCCAATCCGTTAATCAATTAGTTGTAGCACAGTTTGATAATGATTTTATAATAAATGCACGTATAGACGTAAAAGAGTTTTTAAAATAAATTCAATTAACGACAGAAGAATATTGAAGAGAAAGACAGGTAAAGTCAGACTCACATTAATGATAACACTTCATCATCATCATCATTTCAGCCGAAAAGTCCACTGCTGGACATAGCCCTCCCCCAAGAAGGGGGGTTTTGCAATAATCGCCACGCTTGGCAGGCGGGTTGGCGATCGCAGTATGGTTGTTGTAGAATCAGAGAACGCTGCTGCCCATTCTCTGGTAAGTCCCTTAGTCGCCTCTTACGACACCCACGGGAAGATATGGGATGGTGCTAACGACGGTGCTAATGATAACACTTGCACTACGAAAATCTACCATACTGCTACGATATAAAAGCACTATCAATGTAATATTTTGACCAATGATGCGCAGTTGACTTATAAGTTTTTTGTTGGCCAATAGTCTGACGTAAAAAAGTGGATAACATTTTTCCCAGTCTATTTATACAAGACCTGACACATCCAACATTCAATCCCGTTCCATCAAAAAAGAATACACAAAAGAAATACCCAAACCGTCTTCTCAATGCAAAAATCATTTTTATACCCTCATCAGAGACTGGACATGTAGATTACCATACAAAGGAGGTCCAAGTATGGTGCCTTGCGGAAGGGGTCTCAAAAGCCACTTAATCAGAGGGTCCCTTTATATTTTCAATTTCCTTCAACGGTATAACAACATACTTCACTCTTTGATAAGGAACAGAGTCTATTATGTTTTGAGTCAACTTTGTGACAGAATTGTATTTTTATTAGAACTGTGACGCTCGAAGGCATTGTCTTAAGAAATGAAAAATGTAGGCGTTTGTTTTATGTCTGCAATTCAATTTAACTTGCAAGGATGGGGAAATGCAGTGGAGGGAAATGTTGTTTTAGAGTTTGTATACCGTTCTTTTTCTTTAAATGTTCCACTTCCACTTGTTAGGATTGTTTGTGATTGAAGACATACTATTGTCCGTGACTGTATACACGATATAGGTTTTCAGGCTCATCAACACCGAAAACGTGTTTACTATTTATTTTGAGTTCCCGATATTTCGGCGCTGTTGCAAGCACCATAATCACAGATAAACACGGTTCATAAATAGTAAACATGGTAAATATCCCGTTTTCTGTGTTAACGATAGTGTATGTGTGTACACTGGACATTGAAACACACATGTTTTGCAAAGGTTTCGGTACTTAAGTAATAATGACCGTCAAAAAAAAGTTATTGGTGGTAGATCTAAAATTAAGGACTGAGTCCATAGTTAAAGTTCGTGTCCCTGTCTCATTATACCTTGTATAAGTGTTTGCTTGTTTTTCAAAATAAATTGAGTTAGCGAATTTTCACTCACACCCCGTTTCTTAGAGAGGACTTAGACAAGACAGTACGTCTTAGTGAGAACATTATTGGCATGTTGTGAATCTTCAGCAACTCATCCAAAATTGCGTACGAAGAACGGATCACCAAAAAAATCTAATTTCCTAACAGTAGTAACTGTTTCATTTCAAAGAGATCTAAAAATACTTCAACCGTACGGTTCATTGTACGCAATAAATAAAAGCGAACGTAATAAATCTATCATTGGACATTTATTCCAACAAAGTTATCGCTTAATCTACTTAATATTCCTTCATAAGTAACTCCGTATTTCGAAGTTGTATAATCGAATCAGCAGAATCAGACCGAAAGTTTTGCTTCGAACTTGGTACAGATATCAATTGACTTGGAATACTTTGGATCCTGGAGCAATGAGCTAAGGTCTTGGCTGGGGGGCTGGGCGTAGTCTTTAGTTGAAGAATTTAGTTGGAGACTCGACTTGAGAATTGGTTGTGGTTAAGCGCTGCTGAGATTTGAAGTTTGCAGTGTTATTGCAAGTTGCTATGATGCAAGGATTTTAAATATACGGAGATATTTTGGCATGTGTCCGACATCGGAACGCTGTCAATATTTGTTTCAATACATTTCTTAAAACAATTAAAAAAAAATATTTTTTTTATTTGACACTTCAAGCACAAAGTAAAGAGGCAGACTTAATGCCATAGGCATTTCCTACCAGTCAACCTTTGGATGATGCAGATACAAACCGTGGTAGGTATGTATTTATCTGGAAATCATTTCACAAATGTTTATCAACGGTGTGACGTTGCCTCATTCGAACGCCCAAAGATGCAGTAATCTTTTGTTGGTGGGTCATAGTGCACCACCAAGAAAGATGTAGACGTTGTTATATTTTACTCGTTACAATAAATAGAATAGAATTTTTAGTACCTTACAACGTTTGCCATATCTATCAAGTTTTTCCCGTCATTATCACTTAATTACTTTCTTAGAATCGTTTCATATATTAAAACAACTTAAAGCCACCCATACTAACGTTTTTCCTGAAATAAATACGAATTCGTAGAAACACGCTTTAAATAATACGTATGATGTATGTGCCGGCTGTAAATGGAAACGCCTGGAGATCGATAGGGTTCTTCACAGTGTAGTCTTTCCCGGGAATAAATATCCGGGATCAAAAAAGGCGGGACTTAAAAGTTGAAGGACCTGTTCAATCAACGAAAGATGGTCGTGTGCCTCTCAAGTACAATTTCGAAGAAAATATTATTAGGGGTCTTATAGGAATAGTGTTTCTTAGATGGCAAAATTGAAAAAAAACAATACATATTGTTACAGAATGATACATGTAACTTTATCTAGTCTCAACACTTACTTTTAACCAGTAACAACATTTTATTATGAGCTTCAGATTGTTTTATACATCACACATGCATTTAAGGCAGAGTACTGCCTGCCAACTGGGCAAAACCAAACTCCGGGCTATTATTGAGAAATTCCTGTTTAGATGGTTTTAAGCTCGTAGCTAAATAATAATAGTCACTCAGGTCAATCTTTAAGTTAAGCTGCGCTTACCTGGGTTGATCCGTGGATGGGTGACCGCCCATTACATACCGAGTTTCCTCCGTGCCTCGGAAAGCACGTTAAGCCGTTAGTCCCGGCGGTCAATTGTAGATCTTTGACAGTCGTTTCACGTAGTCAGTGGGCCGAAAGTCTGACAACCAGTCTTACCAAGGGGTATCGCATTACCTAGTGCTAACTGGGTCGTGGAGGTCAGTTAGCCAGCCGCTCCATGTAAAATACTGATATTCAGCTGCTTTTGGTTAGACTGGAAGCGAACCCCGAGATAGTTGGGAAAAGGCTCGGCATTTATGATGATGAGATGGTTTTCTCACGTAAAACTTTCTAAAAGGACTTTAAAAACAAAACACATCTTCTGGTGTTTTAATGCATAAACAAATTCCGTGTCCCGGGATACTATTAACCCAGCCCCAGCCCTACTCGTCCGGTCTCCGAGCGTTGATTAATTGCCTCGTATCGGTCCCGGCCCGAGGATTCCCACATTTGTCACAACTTGACGAATACGAACGCTGACGAAGAATCCCGTTTTATGGAACTTTTTGCTATCCACTAGTACTTTGATGGGCAGACCTATGGCAGTTCTTGCTGGAGTTTGGTTAGATAATATTGTCGTGGTAAAGGCTTTATTGATTGGATCACGTGCGGTTTTTGTTTTAAGAAGATCTCTTACAGAGAAACTGTTTTATTTGTGCCGCAGACATTTTTTATTTAATTTCTTCAATCCATGTATTCGTTTTGGGTCCATCCTTAAGTAGTAAGATCTGGTTTCTACACAAAAATCTCACCGATGAGTTGAGTTCACGGCTTTTGAAACTTATCTTTTAGACATAGGTAGGTACGCTAATAATCCTCTTCGTTTTTCAAATATTTAAAAGATCTTAAACCTGCAGGACCAGAGTTTGATGTCGTCAAAATAAGATATTTTATCGGCGCAAGCATTATTTTTGAATTACTTAGCCAAATCAGATGTAATTTTAGCTAATAAAGTAATACAGCACTCTTTGTTTACAAAATTTTGAATTACGTACCTTTAATTAAAACTCTATAGCGTCCATTAAGCGTCCAGTGACACGTCATAAAATGCAATTAGTGCTAAGTGCCGATATTCCCTCTTCCATCCCAATATTTTGCGACCGCAGTCCTTGAGCTAATTAACAGTAAATTGTAAATTAAAGTGGCGATGCGTTGACAGCATTAAGTTAAACATGAACACTGCATTTTGTTCGTGTATGTCACGCGCTGTTTCACGTTAAATTACTTACTTTTCTGTTGATTTTAACTGATAAAGCCGCTTTAATGATGAGAGTATTCATTGGTAATTCTCTGTAAAAAATAATTATAATAAACGATTTATCTTCACTCGAGCAAATGTTCATTCTGTGTTTCATTTCACATGGTCACATTACATAGAATGACATGGTGATGAACGTTCTACTGCACATTTCATTTCATTTATCGATCATTTAGAGTGCTAATAAAAGAAACGGAAAACCAGGCTTCACTTATGCAGGGCTGCGGGACTGTTCGAAAGAGATACCCCGCGGTATCTCTTTCGAACAGTCCCGCAGCTAAAAAAAAAAAGAAAAGAAAGGCTTCATTTATGAATCACTTCGAGTGAAAGATAGCAAATGAAAGACATAAAAAGTGGAGCGTAACGTCTTATCAGAGTCTTAGATGTTTTGTAGAATAGATACTAATACTGATAGTCTGAGTCCACCCACTGCTGGACGATGACCAGACTTCCAGTGGTTTCAATCCACGGCTAATGAATAGAAAGCAAAAAATATCATGAGACATGATGGCAATACGAACCAAAAAAACAAGCAACAAAAAGCAAGTCGTGACTGTGACAAGAAAGTTTCAATTCAGCATGATGCTGTGCTATGAAGTCGCACAGCACAGCACTGCCGCTAGTTTAGATAAGGACGCAGATGGTATAGCGGTAACTTCCAATGTATATTCCAGGTTAGAAATCAGCAACGCAATTCAATAAGAGTACTTATTTTATAATAATGGTTCAATAAACGTGAAAGTAGAAATAACAGTAGGGTACGCATACACCCATCGCATAAGTAATTTAATTTTGCTGAAAGAAACGACATAAAAGTAAAAATTACCCATAAACTGGAGTGGGTGAATTAGAGTTTGGAGTAAAACATAAGAGATAAGCTTCCTAGTCACCCACTCATTCGTGCTTGATATTTGACATGTCAATGATGATGCGTGTATGACCAGATGTATACTGGGTGTAACAGAAAGGGGCAGTAGTCATTTTAAAGGGCATGCTCTGCAGCATCAAACTGAACAACTTTCTTCTTGGGTCCAATATCGTAAATGCGAAAAAATTATCGGCTGTCACATTTGGGTCGAGTAAGTATTGAAATTTAGTTTGGGACAGCTGATATTTTTTTCTGTATACATGAACGAAGCAAAACGAGTATGGTGGTGCAAAGCAGGTGGTCAGGTGTTCTGCTGTTCCTTTTTACACCATTAGGAAAAGGCTTCAGTTTTGATGAAGATTATGATTCGAAGCTGTTTTTCATAATTTTTCTCCAACACCATGCTACAAACCAGTTCTCCAAAGAGAATGAAAGTTGTCCAGGTTGTTATAAACCCAATTTCATAATTCAGGGGTAGTATTGAAAAGTGTATAAACCAGTAAAATTTATTAACGAAGAAAGTAAACCTTACCATAATATTATATACATTAATAAATTAAAATAACCTACATTAACTAACTAACTTAAAAATAAACTTAAAAAATGGCGTCAAAAAACTCCTCCTCAACGTAGTCAACTGGTAATGTACCCAAAAGACTGGCGGCGTTGCCACGTTGTATGGCAACGCTAAGCCTTTGGCCAAGGTAAAAGCCAGCCCTTGGGTCACGGGAAGAGTCAACTAAACGTTTAGAAATGTCGTTGAAAAGGCTGTGAGCACTCGGACCCCACGGACCTAGACTTTCAACCCCAAACGGCTCGAAAATATAGTTACCAATAAGGTTACTATATTTACGCCGCTTGAGGTTCTCTGCAGCCGCAGCCGCAGCACCAGCACAGCACGATGAGCTAGGAAGATGGGATGGCGCAAGAGTATCGACACAAGTTGCATCCCACACTAAAGGCCTACCCATCTTCCATGGAAACAAAGACATGCCGTCCGGTCTCTTGCCATCGTCGCGTGCCAAGCCATTTGGTTCTAATAAAGCTGGAACGCCGACGGTGACAAGAGCTCGACGGATGATATCATTTAAGTTCGCGTGCCGTGCAAAGCGGCCCGCACTTCGGCTGCATGAAAGGCCGTGGTGTCCAAGGCTGTTGACAGCTTCACCACAGTGACAGCGATGAGGAGAAAAACAAGGGGCGCCTAGGCGTAGAGCAGCAGCAAGGCGGAAAGTAGTGTCGTCGAGCAAAGTGCCTATGCTCGACGACGGTAGTGCGTGAAGCCAAAGACCCGACTCCCACTCACCCACAGCCAGCAGACGCGCACGCTCAGCAGTAGTAGCAGACGTGAGCAGTAAATTGTTCTGAACTATTCTGCAGAGCGGCTCGTCCCAACGTCTCTGGGAAAATGGATGGTCGGGTTCTTCAGAATTCAGGCAAGCGAGTTTCCAGGCATTAATAGCCTCGGAGAAGCACGGCACATCAAAATCAATCAGTGTGGAAGCCAGGATATTCCTGATTAATTTCTCAGTGCCGAGGACCGAAGATATAAACGCCGGTAAACTAATACTAGAAATTTTGCGGACGCCGAGTCCTCCCATAGGAATGGGAAGAGTAGCTTGTATCCAAGCACGGTCGTCCAAAGCCACATTTAAAACGGATGATATAGTATTTTTGATAATTTGGTCCATTTTGTCCAAAAGATGAGTGTGCTTCCATAAAGGGGAAGCACGTAGGAAATATGTTAATTTTGGGCCGAAACAACAGTAACGGATTAGGGTGATGGCCGAATGCATATTAATTTGGAGCAACCTTTCCGAAATATCATTGAAATTTTGAATTTTTTCCTCGATAAAATCGGGAAAGGAATTCTCGAAGATTGGAGACCCAAGGAGACGAAGAGAACTTTTTTCAATAATTTTGATTTTAGGGGCTATTACGTTAAATTTAGGAATAGTCAGTTGTCTGTTGGTACAGTCCGCTAAATACAGTTCACATTTTGCAAGGTTTAGGTCAAGGCCAATTGAATGAAGTTTATTTTTTAAGAAAATTAAATCATTTAAAACAGTATCTACGTCGCCGCCCAGGGTTCCATCATCAAGATACCAAACGTTAAATTTAGAATTTAGCTGTCGAACAATTGGGTGAATAGCTAAACTGAAAATCACTGGCCCCAGGGGGTCACCTTGTTGACAGCCAACAGCAGATTCCAAAAGGTTGTCGCAATACAGTAATTTAGACGGGTGTCTGTAGCACTGCCAAAGAAAACTATAAGTTTGACGTATCTCATTTTTTACTTGTATAAACCTGTTTGTGGCCTATTTTTGTTTTTTTTTTTTTTGTCTCTCTTTTGCAATTCCTTTAGATGTGTCTTACTTACCTTTTTTTTTTTTACTTAGCCTGTATTGTCCAACTCCTGAGCAACCACTTCTCACGATGGTGTGCTTCTTCTCGCCAATTCGCGAGGAAGCCATCCAAGACGTCCCGCCATCTTCTCTGTCTGTAAATATAAACGTAATCTATCTTTTAGACCACGTTTTTTTTTTGCATAGCCTATATTGTGTCCCACAGCTGGGCAAAGGAAGGTCTGTGATAAGAGGTCATATTGTGAAGAAACCAAGATTTTATAACCAGACGATGGCAAGAGTTAGTGACCCAAATGAAGAATGAGTTCTTTGACCTACCAGAGGACCATACAAGTTTTCCAAATCATTATAATTTCTCGTCACCTTCCATACCTTGAGCCAAACATTTTACTAGAAAGTTAATGCCGCCGAATGTCATAATACCAACGTCTCAGTTATGTCCTACGTATTTCTGTTCGCGCCATTTTATCGGCATCATGTAGATCTGGCCTTTCAACTTAATGCTTACGGCGAAATACTGAAAGTTTATGGTCGTTGAGGAAACTGCCAGTTCTAAGGTAGCTGAAAAAGTTTTATCGTGAGGTATAAAAAGAAAACTAGGTACCTAACTACTACCTACTCCTAACTTCTTTTTCTAATACTATAGTTTTCTCTTTTTTTTTGAGCTGAATTGTGTTTGGAACTTCACTGAATTACCTCAGACGTGACTGAATGAAAAAATATTCATTTCTTTATCACAAAGTCTTTCGTTCTTCTAAACAACGATGGAACAATCGATTGGATGCAGTCATGATAGTTGCCAGTAATTATGGTGCGGGTATCACACAAGAAACCTTGGTTGGCGTAAAGTGCCAAGTCCATACTGACACACACTGACTAAATAAAACAGATTTATTTGCAGCATAATTGTGTATGCTGCCTGGTTGGTCTAATGCAATGTTAAGCAAGCGTGACTTGCTGAGCATGCGGGTCTGGGTACGATTCCTAGCTTGAAAGATAAAGGTAAAGTGAATTTGTATCCATTATAAATGGCTCAGTAGCAGCCACGAAGTCTGGATTTGTGCCCGGTTGATTGCAATAGGTACATTCCTTACATGGGACCTAAACATAACTGGCGAAATATGGGTATACTATAAGATACACCACTGCCTTACCGATGCGTGATGTTATATATATATAGACCGAAAGCCAAACCTAGTAGACAAATAAACTACGATTAAAGTTAAAAACAAACGAAGATCTCTATTCGTTGAACAATTGCTTTGTTAGAAGACGATATCAATTAAGCGATGACGTCACATAAATTCGTTCACAACAGACGAGGTCGCGACATCGCACTACCTAGTACACTTCGCGCGCTCGCTTTGAGATAACGCAAGGGACGTTTATAGGAGACGACCGAGTGTGAATTTCACCTGATGAATGAAACTGAACACTATGAGTACGTCTAAACCACGTTCAAGAGCTTTCAGTCAGCGTTATTTTCAATTTGAAAACACAAGAATAGTAGTAGATAGACCGAGTAAATGGTGCCGTGACGTCCGACAGGGAAGAATGGAAGAAGAAAACGTGTTTCACCGATCCCAAATAAAATGGGACAAGAGCAAGAAGACGAGATGATGAGAGCTCGTACAGCGATCTACCTACTTCGTGACTGCCATGTATTTCTATTGCCAAGCAGTCCTATTATATTGGGGTTTGGGTGCCAATATAAAGGCTCCCTGATTCGTCTTTAGGTTTCAATGGCCATTTATTGACCTTCGAATGCGTTGCATGTTTTTAACCACCTCTTAAATAAACGTATTTTTCTATCTAATGTTCCTAAAATGACATGACCAAGAACACCTCAAATACTGAATTAACATTTGCAAAAAAAAAATGGTATCATTTCAAGAATCGTGTCGGTCGCGTGTCGTCTATTCTAAAGAAGTTCAGTAGAAGTGAATTTTCCGGAGACATTAGGCCAAATCGCACATCTCGGGGGCGAACAGATAAAGCAGCATAAAATATAATGCCAGACGCGAATGTTCCACTCATTTTAGATAAAATTCTGTATGTACTGAAGTTTAGAGGAGATCGGATTAATGCAGTAAGAAATTACCGTCAATTGATAAGTTAATCTAGTCTATTGATAATGTTTCGTGTCGTTCTCTATTCTTGGTATAAAACAATAGGGACAAAATACAGGTGTTTTTATGACAGAGTGGTTAATTTATTTATTCGTTTAAAGTATACATTATTACCCTTATCGCTCACATCATTGAACTGTGTCTTACACGTCTTTCTATCAATCTATAATAGCTGTAATCTAGTTATACCATGATCATCTCATCATCATCATCATTTTGCAACAATGGGGTCGGCTTCCAGTCTAACCGGATGAAGCTGAATACCAGTATTTTACACGAAGCTGTAGTAGTATTTTATCTGACCTCCACAACCCAGTTAGTATTGTATATTTTTGTAACATGAATGTCATCAGCTCTTACTTTACCTGTTTCAGCCCTGAATCACCTACTCCTCTGCCTAGCCCTACGGGGAATTCAGTCCTGATTGTTGAAATATACCTTAAGATCTTTAAAAAAAAACAAATACGTTTACTTACGAAACCTAAGAGGTCTTTAACAGTCCTTAAAGTCTACAGCAAGAACAAAACCAAGGAACAAACAAACAAAAAAATTGAATCAAAAAACCAAAATGAATATTAACGGCAAAGGAATTTACGTCCAGATCACGTACACCAACAACGTGTTAATCTTTTTAAAGGAAATGAGAAAACTTCGGACTGCGCCGTGTTTAAACGTGGCTAACGTTTTTGTTATATTTCTGGGCTTTTATTTTATTGTTATTTTCTTTGTTTTTTGTTTTGTTTAAGATGCTGTAGTCGTTTGTCTTCATTATGTCTGTTAGGGAGTTTATTGTTTTAGTAGTATTAGTAGTAGTTATTTTCCCACACAACTACATCACATCTACATTCCTCGAAAGGATACGTCTGGAATACGATATTTATTTAACATATCTCTAAACCTATGATAACATTAACAGTGCACTAGCGTTATGCCAGTAATGTTTAAATTCCGTGTAATAGAGGGTAAGCCTATTGCCATTAACCGTGCTTAGATCCAGACTGTTCTTAGTAGCATCTGCAGCTCAAAGTCTTCTTTGCCCGATCAGTGAGTTTCTCATACAGGGAGGTAAGGGGTGGACTGCGATGGCTAGTCTTTAGCAGCGCTCTCTGACTTCTCAGTAAGAAAAATTGCAATCAATAACGCGTGAAAATCAACCCCGTTTTTCACAGAGTTTATGAAACTACCACAAAACTGAGTTCGTCTGATGCCAAAGTTTAAGCAACGGATATACCTAAACATACTGTTTGATGCAGTAAGACTTATTTCTCAATTATACACCCAACCGGATTTCCCTACCCAATCTGTCTCTTCGTTCCTTTATTAACATCAACCCAGTAATTACGTGGGTTGATTCATCGCATCCATACACGCCGCACAATGCCGCAACAGGCATCTGTCTGCAAACAAAATGCTGCGTGTAAGCACTTATTAAAGGCGGATTTATCACTGTCTCAACGCCGGCTCAATTATCTTTAAGGCGAACGGTTTAAAACAACGATTATTGTGGTAGATAAGACGAAGGGGAATCGTTGTTGCCTATTTTAGTTTGGTAGGAAATTTGGGCACTGAGGGGAACTATTTAATTCATACCATTTCATCACCTTTTTTTCACTAAACGTTTCTTTACTGGATTTAGGTCTCCCCCAAGCTTCACCACATCGTCCGATCCTGTTTCCGACTAGCATACAGTGGATTCCCACTCTTCTAATAGGTCATCAGTAGAACTTCCAATGTTGTGCCTTCAGGTAACTAGTCACCATTCCAGAACTCTCTCCGGCGCAGAACGCCTGTTTCTATAATATTTGTATCAAACGTCTTCTCCAAATTCGCCTTGTTTCTAGCTATGTCGTCTTTCAGACAATAAGTATCCAGTGTTTCCTTGTTCTTTCTCTAATCACATTCACCCTTAAAACTTTTCCTGCGACATGTCCCTCTCACTCAGCTCAACCTCTCAAGGTCAATGTATTTTACGACTTTTATTACCTGTACCATTTACCCTGTCGTTACTCCGCCATTTAACAACTCTTTGGCATTACCATCCACGGACATAAATCTAACTAAGTGTCAATTAAGAAGAAAATACGGGAGGCGCGAACACCTATAAATACGACTGTTGTGACCTTTGGAAACTTTCAGCGATTCTGTGAGGAGGATCTTTCGATATATGGTGCTTAACTGCTTAATGAAGATCGAGGATCGGGATCGGATTGCGGAGATAGCGAACCTTAGCGCAAGCCCAAGGTTAGGTTACTATCTTGATTTTTTTTCTGGGAATTTGTTTCTGTGTTTCCATTACCTAAATAGTTTGAAACAAAAACTGTTCTGTTCTGATCTGGTCAAAGTAATTGATGTACTTTTCACCACCATTTAGTGTTTTGGGGAAGAATAAAGAGTCCATTCATTCCATTTTTTGTAACTAGTATCATCATTTTCTTGACCTTATCCCAATTCATTTGGGGTCGGCGCAGAATGTCTTCTTCTTCCATACTTCTCTATTACTCGTCATCTCATCAGACACCTCCTTTCTTGCCATATCATTCTTTACACAGTCCATCCATCGTTTCTTTGGTCTTCCTCTACTCATATACCCATCCACATTCATACTCAAAACTTGTAACTTTTAACTTTTTTGTAACTAGTATAAGAACATAAATTGTAATGTACGAACTTGGGCAATTTTTTTATGCATTTTGTAACTTTATTCTAATTAATATCAAATCCTTTAAAGATAAGATTGGATACTTTAAATCTAATCTCGCCTTGAAAGGAATTAATTTAACCAACAATTAATTCCACTTTCAACTTCATTTTCCAATCAAGATGGTATTTAAACGGCATTGAAAGTAAAAGATTATCTTGTACTTCGGGCAAATACTTGTCAAAGGAACTACTTTAGAGAACTACTCAGAACGGCTTTTTGCCCTTCATCTGTGGCGGCCATTTTGCGCGTCATCAATATGTCTGTGTCAGGTCATAGGCCATCTCAGGCCATGTCTGATTAAAACTACGATATCTCGGAAGTTACGGTAGTTAGCTCTCTACCAGTAATATCATTGGAATCGTTATTAAATTAACTACATAAATCAAACAAAAGAGCAGACCTCGTTATTCATTTGTTTCATCTCACAAGCATAACAATAACAAATGACGTCATTTACGAGTGCCGTGCGGGGCGCCGGTTTGGTTAGTTCATAACGCGTCGTTCGTTCATTTAAAAATACTTGACAGTGAAAATATATCTTTCTTGTTCTGTCTCCTAGACTCTGTGCAAGTTTGAGCGAGATATATACACTAATTATAAGCAATTTGCGTCAAAATATATAGAGCTCCATTTCGGAGCCAGACACAGACAGGGAAATTTTGGACAGCAACTCTGATGTTCGTTCACTTGAAATACTTGACAGAGACAAAATATCTTTCTTGTACGGTCTTCTATACTCTGTGCAAGTTTGAACGGCATAGATACAGTTTCCATAGGCAATTTACGTCAATAAATAAGGGAAACACCGAGGACTCCAATTCGGAGAGACCACAGACGCGTAAATTTTGACAGGCCAGCCAAATCGGAGGAGTCACATTTGAAGGGGTGGTCCTATACAGGGTGGAATTTTTCAACGCCACCTGGAGGGAAAGTACTCTAAATACTGGAGATAGTTTTCCTTACATTTAATTTATCATGTTTGTTAGAGAGATTTGATCCTATCGATTGATGCCATAAAAGTACAGCATGTTATTTTTTTGGAATTTAGCCGGTTCGATTCCAGAGTGTGGCAAGTGAGTTTTCGAAAATCTTTGAATGCAGATTTATTTATTTTTTTACATAAAGGACTGTTTCCTTTGAGTAGAATTTTCTATCTCCAGAATTTAGAGTAATTTCCCTCCAGATGGCGTTGCAAGATTTCCATCCTGTATAATATTATGTGTTTGATCAGAGTATACTCAGCGGCAGAATTATCGTAATAGATTAATTAATTTAAATAGAATGGTTGTAGGCACGTAATAGAGGAATTGGAACGCTTGCTTACTATGTTGGAGTCGGCATCCAGTCTAACCGGATGTAGCTAAATACCAGTACTTTACATGGAAAGACTGGCTATCTGATCTCCACAACCCAATTAGTACGGGGTATCACGGTACTCCTTGGTAAGACTGGCTACCTGTAATGAGTGTCAAAGACCTACTAATGACAGCCAGGGCCAACGTTTTAACTTGCTTTTCGAGGCACAGAGGAAATTTGCATGTTATGGATGGACACCCATCCACTTACCGACCTTGACAAGCGTGGCTTTACCTTGAATATAGACTCGTGCGGCTGCTACTATTTAACCACGAGCTTTTTAATACAGTTTTCCCTTAATTGGATTAAAATTGGTTCGATATTTTTGCGACGCCAAAGATGAAAACACACTGAAACTTACTTTCGAGTTTATAATTCGGTGTGAAGTGAACGATTCACTTCCTACTTCGGAATCAAAACACGATGACGTCACCAAAATGGCCGCGTAAACATGTTTTTGTCGGCATTAAATAAGATTTATAATATTGTACTTCTGTAACGCACAACTGTCAAACTTTGCACAGAAGAATGATGAAGTAAATGGTGGTGAAAATTGTTTGGATGAGTTCCTGTTTACAAGGTTACTCTGTTTTGAACTTTATGATTAGGAGCAGAAGAAGCAAAGTTGTTTTTGGCCTTCAGGAGCTTGTTGGTATTTTTATAGGCTTAATCGCCATTAGGTCTTTAAGATCAACTGTTAAAAAAAAACAATTATGTACCTAACACACTGTGACTCTTTGAAGAATTAGAAAGGAAATTCCTAATCCATTCTTTGCACATACTAATACCGATTTTAAAAATTCGTCTGCTCGACAACAAGGCCGTTGTAAGTGTGTAACTTTTTAATTGGGAAAAGCTTTAGCAACCGATACTATGTTGCAGTATCCTGACACTATGTCCTTTTCCCACCACCCATTTGTTATGATTCATTCCATCTAGTAAAATACATTCACAATTCTTTGTACCTTTCTCACGGAAAATTAAATTTCCCTCCCCACAAATACTTCAATTTCCTTCAATATTGGAATCCATGCATCCATTTGAACACCGTTTGACACCAATACAGTATTGTACTCCAATGCACAACAAATTGATAGAACCGCTTCCGCAGTAACGTTGGAGAAAATTCACGAATAAAATGGTGTTCTATTCGAAAAATTTCGTATACGTATAAAGGGTCAAATCGTTTGTAAAATCGTGCAGCGGAGTCGCGCTGAAAATTTAATTTTGAAATAAACGTCGAGCTTTTTTTAATGTACACAAATGCAATTGTTGGAAATGCAAATGGCGTTTTTATATTTTTTCGATGTCACTGTATATGAAAATGTGGGGGAGAAAAACGGAAAGGATGTAAAGGCGTACTGAAAATGCTGAAATTATTCAAAAGATAAAAATGTTCGTAAAGTTTTATGTGTTTTAGATAACTTTGCGCTAAAGTTTGATGTACTCGGTTTATCTCTCGACTAAGAGCTCGTTGTGTATGAAAGTTACTGTAGTCTATTGACTGAAGTACTGACATCCAATCTTTTAAGTTAGCATAAGATTTTACGACAGATTTATTTATTTACTGATTTCGATATGAAAACGATTTCTACGATAGCTTAAAATATAAAAGGGTCTAAGGGGGTATAGGGTCTTTTCTTGCCTCCAGTTTCCTATATTTAAGTACCAAATTAATGCCAAACATAATTTATTTCCCCCGACACAAAATTTAATATCATTATTCAAGCAATATAATATTAAATCTAGTCCAATTTAGTCAGGACTGACACTTAGGGAATACTTTTAAAACAACTCGAGTAATAAAGTTGAAGTGAAAAAATATAAAAAAATCTAATTTTCTTCAAAGTATGAAACGAGAAATATTATCGTTATGAAGTTGTGCTTTCAGTTTCAATTTTTCTGACGGTCTGTTGGTCGTCTCTTGGGAAATCAGGGCTCAGGGTCTTAGCACAGTCTCCAGTAATGCCAGCTCTTCATTACCCAAATAGGAACAGTTGAAAATATTTTTACTTTTGCAGCAATTAATATGACGTTACGACGGATATTAGTTTTGGTAAGGTTTTTTTGAGATAACTTTTGCTGATGATTGATTTTTTTCTTGAGGTGAGATACATTATGTGTTAAAATCGTATTATGTATTATCATTTTCCACTTATGCTAAGAAAGAAAGAAAATATATTTATTTGCCGCAGGGACGTGACGTACATCACACAAAATTACAAAAGAATTAACAAAACACAAATTTTATAAAACAATAAATAATAAATTCAACAGGACGGAACAAAAAAAGAAAAAAAATAACAGCTAAGGCTAAGGCTAAGGGTATTGGTTGGTTGTTTGTTGGTTGGTTGGTTGGTGTAGGGGTTATTATAAATATTTACCCTTTTTTTATTTAGTTTCCAACGCAGTTCGGTAAAAATGGATTCAATATTAAATTACAGCTAATGCATGACCTAGTAACTACACTGAATAAACAGCTTCTTAGAGATTATTTTACCCAGCCCTTTACAAAAATCACACCAAAGAGCCCTCTCTTCAATATTACATTTCTACAAAATATCGCCAACGAACCAAAAGCGCCCATCAACTATTAATGAACGAAAACTCGATTCGCTCAGCGTCACTCTTCGTTAAAACTTTATTCGCATTGTGTGCGAAAATGCTGAGAACCAACCCTAATCAATTGGACGTATGAGGCCGTAGATGTTTCATTTTTAAATAGTCTTAACATGACTTTGAATTTGGCGTTGATTTTGTCTGGTAAACTAATATTTTAACCGATTGCGGGCCCACGCTGAAGATGTAATCTGGCCGAATGGGGCATCCTCAATCCATGCCAAACAGATTGTGTGTATTGCCAGTCTCGAGCCCCTCTGCAGGATATGCTCCACCTCCTGTCCTTCCCATTCTGCATCACAGCTAGCACCGTTCAGGATTTGATCGAAGCAAATGTCGAGAGCTGTGCAGGTGGCTACATACTGGTCTAACAATTTTAGTCTCATCGACACGTAAAGAAGACGCAAACTAAGTTGAATTTCACTAATGAAAATGAACGCGATCAGCACATCTAAATCCCGTTCCAGAGCTGTCAGTGTCATCATTGTTGGGAATATTGTCAGTGACGATCTTGAACGCAGTTTAACTGAAGCTACAAATTTTTCGATTATTGTGTTTTGAAGACTTAAGGCCGTTCCTCACCGAGAGCATTCACCTGTAATGTAACATGTAAAATTCACTTGTTATATTACTAATGCTCCCATTGTGGGAGCATCGTTGCATAGTGAAGTCTTCTTTTTTCGTATCAACGCGAAAACGAATAAACAGCATGAATTGAAACAAAGATGGCCAAAATCTTAAACATCGTCATCCATCGAGGCTCTTGTACCAAACGCAACCCTCAGTGCTCCTAAATATCAAACATGGCTTGTTATACTGCAAATTATACTCATGCACCTACTTACTTATTTAACAGTAAACACTTTCCCAGCACTTTAGTTAACAGAACAACTGTATCCACTTAGCGCCATTACGGCACAACATAGATAGTTAAAGAAGGTCCATTCATTTACCGACCGAAAATGCACGCACATTACAGGGTGTAAACGGACCCTGCACGAAGCCGTCAACCAAGCATTATATACATCAAACTAAGTAACCCTACGCAAAACATATTGCTGGGAATCAACTTTTTTTGGGGTGAATAATCCCTTTTTTCAATGTACCACACTCAAAACATTGTGCTGGTGGATGCTTTGAATAGTGAATGGGTCATGGAGGTAATTAAAGTAAAGTTATTGCCTTAAAAACAAGTTTAAATAAAAAAGTGTAATTTTTTTTTAACTTTGACCTCCAATATCTCCGTAACTAGAAGGTATGGTCCAGTTCAAAAAAAAAGGAATGAGGGGGAGAACAAGTGCCTTTCGGCTTCGCTAAGGGTATTTTTACAACCTTTATTTCCACGTGTTTACGCAAAGTCAACTGCACGTCAGTCGTAAAACAACCTGCAACACAATGCAGTAAAGATGCTCTCAAATTGAAATTATTTGCATGGAATGGTGGTTCACTGTACAAACAGCTAATGTAGTTTGAAATAAATAGTCGTTAGTAGACGGACGGGCGCTGCTGAGGCCGGCCCAAAAAGAGGCGACGAGACGATCTGGACGCGTACGCGACGCGAGGTCTGGTTCGAGGAGGCACTTGAAAATAGCTAGTGGGAGGAATTGGGGGAGGTCTTTGCCCAGCAGTGGGACAAGAAAGGCTAAACAAAATCGTCTGTAAAGCTCCTGTTTCCACTTGCTGTATGGCTCAGCTCTTCCGTAAGTTGTACGTAGATCTAATGGTGCTCGACGAAAATTGAATAAAACCGTTATCAATGTACTTCAATGAATTGATTAATTAATAGCAGCAAAATTCAATCAATTTATTACAATTGCCCACATAATCTTTTAAAATGTTAATGCTAAAACATCCTTGTTCCATGTACAGTTATTTGGCAGATATATTAACTCCAAATTTGCATCACTGTTGAAATCAAAGTGAAGTCTATTCTAATTCTAATAAGGTTGCTTTTGTTAGAAGTAAAATAACTCTGTAAGTTATATAGCTCTGCACCTATTTTGTGACGGTTTTCTCCGCCATCTTTGTGGCATGACGTCACTTGTTGTTAACTCGTAATCGCGAAGTTTGTAATGTTCGTTAATGTTTATTTCGTTTGTTAAACCGCTTTATGGCTAACTTTGTTAATGAAATAAGTGAGTATACTGTATACACGTATAACGGAAATGGTATTTTTTTATTATATTAGTGATTTATAATAATCAAATGTAAGTGAACTGTTCTGTGTATATGAGAAATAAAGATTCTTAGAAACCTGAGGAGGGGGATTATGTTCCTTAATCCCTCTCCTCTTTACAACGTAATTACGTAACCGAGGGTCCCCCGACATGGCCGTACCCAGCATTTTTAAGGGGTGGAGCAGAAGTAAATAAACTTAGTAGTAGGAAATTAAAAATGCTTTTAATTTACTGACTGATACGTTTTATTGACTGCACTACACCTTATTTCAATAATAACCTGCGAGGGTTCTAGCTAAATCTAGCTAAAATTTCGTTTTCAAATGGATTTTGTGCTTCCAGAACAAAGGCTGAGGCCTTTCAAAAACAGAGGCCGACAATACGGTTCTGTCATAGTTGACCTTAACCAAGTTTTTATTTTAATGTGAAAGTACCAAAATGAATATTTAATTTTGTCAATATTTTACTTGTGATAATAAATCAATTATTTATATACATTAATAAATTAAAATAACCTACATTAACTAACTAACTTAAAAATAAACTTAAAAAATGGCGTCAAAAAACTCCTCCTCAACGTAGTCAACTGGTAATGTACCCAAAAGACTGGCGGCGTTGCCACGTTGTATGGCAACGCTAAGCCTTTGGCCAAGGTAAAAGCCAGCCCTTGGGTCACGGGAAGAGTCAACTAAACGTTTAGAAATGTCCTTGAAAAAGCTGTGAGCACTCGGACCCCACGGACCTAGAGTTTCAACCCCAAACGGCTCGAAAATATAGTTACCAATAAGGTTACTATATTTACGCCGCTTGAGGTTCTCTGCAGCCGCAGCCGCAGCCCCAGCACAGCACGATGAGCTAGGAAGATGGGATGGCGCAAGAGTATCGACACAAGTTGCATCCCACACTAAAGGCCTACCCATCTTCCATGGAAACAAAGAGATGCCGTCCGGTCTCTTGCCATCGTCGCGTGCCAAGCCATTAGGTTCTAATAAAGCTGGAACGCCGACGGTGACAAGAGCTCGACGGATGATATCATTTAAGTTCGCGTGCCGAGCAAAGCGGCCCGCACTTCGGCTGCATGAAAGGCCGTGGTGTCCAAGGCTGTTGACAGCTTCACCACAGTGACAGCGATGAGGAGAAAAACAAGGGGCGCCTAGGCGTAGAGCAGCAGCAAGGCGGAAAGTAGTGTCGTCGAGCAAAGTGCCTATGCTCGACGACGGTAGTGCGTGAAGCCAAAGACCCGACTCCCACTCACCCACAGCCAGCAGACGCGCACGCTCAGCAGTAGTAGCAGACGTGAGCAGTAAATTGTTCTGAACTACTCTGCAGAGCGGCTCGTCCCAACGTCTCTGGGAAAATGGATGGTCGGGTTCTTCAGAATTCGGGCAAGCGAGTTTCCAGGCATTAATAGCCTCGGAGAAGCACGGCACATCAAAATCAATCAGTGTGGAAGCCAGGATATTCCTGATTAATTTCTCAGTAATCAGTATGTGTGTCAGTTGTTCTGTATGGTGTCCGGACGTAAAGAATAGCACCATCCCATATCTTCTCGTGGGTGTCGTAAGAGGCGACTAAGGGACTTACCAGAGAATGGGCAGCAGCGTTCTCTGTGCTTTATAACAACCATACTGCGATCGCCAACCCGCCTGCCAAGCGTGGCGATTATGGCAAAACCCCCCTTCTTGGGGGAGGCCTATGTCCAGCAGTGGACGTCTTTCGGCTGAAATGATGATGATGAATTTCTCAGTGCCGTGGACCGAAGATATAAACGCCGGTAAACTAATACTAGAAATTTTGCGGACGCCGAGTCCTCCCATACGAATGGGAAGAGTAGCTTGTATCCAAGCATGGTCGTCCAAAGCCACATTTAAAACGGATGATATAGTATTTTTGATAATTTGGTCCATTTTGTCCAAAAGATGAGTGTGCTTCCATAAAGGGGAAGCACGTAGGAAATATGTTAATTTTGGGCCGAAACAACAGTAACGGATTAGGGTGATGGCCGAATGCATATTAATTTGGAGCAACCTTTCCGAAATATCATTGAAATTTTGAATTTTTTCCTCGATAATATCGGGAAAGGAATTCTCGAAGATTGGAGAGCTTAGCTGCGGGTCAGAGCAGGGTGGTGCAAGTGCCCCACCTTGCCCCACCGTGGGGACGCCCATGTCCCCCGACATGATCCTATCTTCTCTTCTGACTAACCTTAGCGGTGTGAAGCCCATTATAGTGTTTTGTGTTTAGCGATCAGCGAATTCGGTCCGTCCATCTAAGATTCTAAGTGGAATCAAATTAATACGTATTAAATACGTATTTATTCTACGACGATCCCGGCAAAACTCCTCAAGTCTCCTAAAGTACCCACAAAAATTTGGTGGTCGCAACTGCGTTATGACATTTTTTTTAATGTTTCAGCACCATGCTGAGATACCCTTTTGGTCTCGTTCAGGACCAGTTAAGTTTAAGTATGTCTTCTTTTTTACCCGACAACGGCGAAGCCAAAAGTTACGATTTTAGCTGTCTATGTATGTTTGTATTTACGTATGTTCCACCGTAGCGCCTAAACTACTCATCCGATTTTGATGAATAAGGTGTCAATAGATTCATTATAATGGCCCGGGTAATATAGGCTTTACATTTTATTCAGTAGTCGGGTTTTTTAGTTGTTGTTTCCACACAAATTTTCTGAATTATTATTTTTTATTTCTTTTAAATAGTTTTGTATTATAGTGTTGTCCTGTTTGAGTCAAATAAATACTTTTTTTTCTTCCTTTTGCCAGCCGTTGTCTTTGTAATCACTTTATAACACCATCTTATCTCTAATGTACCTACTTAAATTTAGATACACTGGATATCAAACCGATGGTTATTCAATCAACTATCTGCACCCCACAGTCTTCGATAGCCATTAAACCATTTGCTTCCTAACGCATTCAGTCTCCGTCGCAACGGAATCTGTCTTATGCTCAGATTTCACGCCTGATCGGGCCAATAATTTAGCTTGTCTGTGCACGATGTTTGCGTCAGCCATGTCAATTAGTTGTGACTGATAATAACATGGTGTTCGCTACAGGAAGACGCCCAGTCTTGTGTATTAATGAGCGCTCGGATTTATATTGATTGGTACCCACGGCGATGTTTAAATATTGATACTTCAAGAATAGGAGCAGCGATCCTCTCGTATGTTTTAAAACGTTTTTATTAAATAATATTTTCCAACGCGATGTTGAATGGCGCTAATTCATGACCTCATTGGACTGTTTGTTTATTACTGAAAGCAAGCTGCTATTATACAGGGTGGAGGGGAACATCGACTCACAACCGATTTTACCGACGCACATAGTAATAATAGTGAGTTTTTTTTTTTCATCAGCTGTTTTTTGTCACCTACACGGTTGAATGTATGGAAAAGCTGTTTTTTTTTTAAATTACCGACGTGCCTATGTTCATTAAAACTGACCTCATGATTGCGGCTGTGATTTCTGGAAATATTTATCACGGATATTCCTTAGCAGTTTTGCAACGACGCGATCTACAAATAGAAGAAGATGGCCAAAAAATATACGGATTTAAAACCCAGAATTAATAGGAACAAACTGTAAATGAAGTACAACTCATTTTACGGTCTAATACGTCAGTCTTTTCACAGTTTTTATGTCTCTTGGCTGGAGGTACTGTAGCTTCATCTTTTTTTTTACAATTCAAAATGTATGTCACCGAAGCTGAAAACCCTAAATTCGTGTGGTATTGAAAGAAGAAATAAAGAAAAAAATAAAAAAAGGTCGCAGGGACATGACGTGCATCATAAAAAATGCCAAAAAAATACCAATAAACATACAACGCATATCAAATATTTATACATTCAACAGGACGGACCAAAAATCAGTTAACAGCTTGCACCTCGTGACAGGTTACCTTAGTAAGTTTACTCAGTATGATGCTGTGCTATGGGGCGGTCACAGCACAGCGCTAGTTTACAGAGGTCACCCATGAAAAAACGTATAGAAGCCAAGACAGCATAAATATTTTTTTACAAGAATAAGAAAATAAAATAAACAGTACTTGGTATTAGAGTTACAGACCAACACTGACAAAAAAAAATCGTGATCATTTCAAACTTTCTTAAAGCATAAACTCCTAACAATTTCCTCAGTAGTTAATGCTAAGCCGTCGATAACCATTCCAGCATACAATCAGTTACGGTCTCCAGCTAATTGCCATGTCTGGCGCAACTGTTTGCCACACGATTATTGGAGCGGTCTACGATGAAATCGGAGCACAAGGATCTGTGCAGACGATTGATTAAATTAGTGGCTCCACAATGCACAAGTGTAGAACAAAGCATTTTATGGTGTTGGCAGCTGGAGTGGTTAAACAATGGCATGTATATTATTTAATCGTATCCCAAGTAAGTAATATTTTAGTCCAAGTTCTTAAAGATATTTGTGGAATGTGGATACGCTAAATTCCATTTGATCCTCTTTTTGTAATTGTAAACCTCTAAACACTTCAACATCATAATTATTTTTTTATTATAACATAATTATTATTAACTGTATACTTAGTTACGAAAAAAAAAACAGAAGCAGAAATGAAAAGACACAAAAGCACATCGGTAGTAATAAATTTGACTGCGTCTTTGTGTTGTAGCTGCAAAGCTGATTTTCGATTACGATAAAATCATGAGCTCGTTACCACTAAAGTGCGTTTGTTTGTTATATTAAACTAATCAGATATCTTTAGAAGTTATATTACATTGATCAAACGACTAATAATAAAAAAAATGTCGTGTTCAAAATGAGGCGTCGTTAAAGGTTCTCTGTAAGTAACTCTATCCTAGGAACTCAATTTTATTATAAAATGGTTCAAATAAGTTCCTGTTTACAAAAAATAATTTAGTATAGTGCAGAGCAGACAGAATGAGCGTATTGTTAGTTATAAACCGATCTATAAAGTAAACTGAAAGTTATTAAAGTATGACGTTTGAAGGAACTGTTCTGGGGCAGAAAGAAAAGAAAGATATGGATGGTACTGGCAGCTGGCTGCTTACGCAAAAAAAGACATCGCAGCTTTGTCTCCAGGATAGTAGTATCGTAGATGGTCATTGTCCTCAGTGATCTTCAGACTACCCAAATTGATGCCTTTATTTACATTTTATGAGTATGAAGAACAGGGTGTAAAGTTCTTTATCCCCCATAATATAGAGATGATCCTCCGACCAGACGGAGTGTCGTGTCTGGTGGGGTACTGCCCCACAGTTGTAGGATTTTTCTAATTAGTCTTAAGTCGCGCATAACTTTAACTGCGTTTGATGTCTGTTCTACATTTGCGTCATAGATGGCGCTGTAGTACTTTTTGTACTATGTTGCTGTAGTACTTATTATAGTGCCGCTACAACATTTTTATTTAAAAAACCACGTTAAAAAGAAAAATCTCCTCAAAAAAATATCGCTCAATTTTTTCCAACACCAAAATAATACTCCGAATTCTTTTACATTGTTCCATTGCAGCACTAAATACAAAAGGGGATTCCCGCTGTTCGCTCGTAATTCATATTTCTACACGTTAAGCTGGACTGGGTACATGCATATTCATGTTTCCGAGATACAAATATTTTGTGTTCACCCATCTTGATTCTTGCTGGCTTATAGATTTAGTACCGAGAGTGTTTTTTTTTTCGGTTGTTGTATTTTGCAATGACAGTTCGTTTTCATTACTGGATAAATATTGTTTTAGTATGTTCCGTTCAGAGTAAACTTTTTTTAGGTAAAGTAGGTCTAGGTCGCTTTACACAATTGCAAAAATCAAATCAAAATAAGTTAATTAATCAATAGAAACTAAACAGTTGTGTCATGTAATTATAAACGGTGAGCCCCAAACTTAGCATTGCTTGTATATTGTAGAATCTCTATATTAATTTATTAACAAGTGCCAATTAGATAAAACTCAAATCATCTCGCTGAAAGTGTTAGTGATCAAACATTTCTTGTTTTCAGTCCCATCCCAATTCAATTACTTACGAACTAAAAAGCCAACAATATTATAAATTAATGAAACATTTCCTCGACGCATAATAAAACTAGCATAACTTTACCGCCATGCATTTTTAATTTGCAATAATAAAACGGAATAATCTCTTTGCCCGCGAATGAAATGATTACCTCGCTTTGAACTTCAGACATAATTGTGTTTAATTTCTTTTGCCCTTGTTACGTTCCACGATCATGGCAATGTATACCTTATTGGAATGATTTAAGAGTCTTATAGTTAGCTTGAATTGCAAGGAGTATTCTCAACTGAGACTTTTTTCCGACTCTTTAAAACTAATTAGTGATTTAACTACACTTTTAATTCATTTTTTCTCAGCTTTGTAAAGAATGTCGGTTCAACAGAGCTTGAAGTTTTTGTAGGTCGTTAAAGTGAATGAAGATTCTAGATTGACTTCTTTTTTTTTGAAGACTACAGCCATGATGGGATTTTTTTTAAAGCATAAAAACAAACAAAGAAACATACAAAGTTAAAAACATTATGATTTTTAATGGAAAAAACATTAGGCCCCATAGATGCACCTGGTCCTCGAAATTTTTTGTATATTTTATAATATTTTTCAATCTTTATTCCGCGTTTATAAATAAGGCATTGAGTTTTCTAGTCAGTTAAGTTACACCCGTTTCCATGAAATTTAAAACAATTTTTGTTTAACAATTGGAAAACCTCATGGATGTGTGTCACAGGGTCTTCTTCGTCACTTATGGCGTCTTCTCCTCGCCCTGTCACCCTGGGTGAGAAGCGCGTTGAATTACCACGCGACGCCAACTCCCGGAGTTATGAGTATATGACTTCTAAGAAACCTTTATTCATTCGTCGGTACCAGTAATTGATTTTGAAACTGCATAATAATTTCAATGGTGGCAACTGTAGGGTTCAAATTTAAAACGCAGCACGTCTTTATTTCTATAGGCATTCAAGTAACAGAATCTATTTTTATACATGTATGAATTTTAAGCGAGCGTGGTTGAAAATGTTGAAATATACGGAAAAGAACTTTTAAATAAGCATTTTTGGATTGTTAAACAAATGAAAAGGTATTGAAAAGATTTTTAATCTGAGAAGACATTGTCAGTCATGTGGCAACAGTCTTTGCAACAGCAGACCACTCGTCAGTGGTAAAACATTAAATTGGTACGAAGTTTAAATAGAATAAGCCAGCTTGTACTGTCAAGAGCGCCAATATGTATACACTTTTTTTAAATTTAAAAGCAATTTTCGCGAGCAATTACGATTGTAACTTGGAGATAGGAACATTTCCATAAAAATATGAGTTCCAAAATACTATGTTCGTAACAATATGAAATTTTAATCAGCACAGTAGCAGAAAAAACACTTTTAAAAGTTGTTAAGTGTTTACATATTGATGCTCGTGACTGTACTGGTTTTGTTAACACTGTCTTACCCTGGTATCGATACTCAAGTTGAACTAATTATTTGAGTTGAAGTAATTACTTACGTAACCATTTTAATACAATAGACAAGAATTTGAACGATGTGAAAACCGTGAAAGAAAACAAAGCTAAGAATTCTAACTTTGACAGTTCTAACTTCAAGCAATTATTAAACTACAGAATAAAAATCGTATCTTAAGTTATTACTCAAGTAATCACTTTGACCTGTTCATAGACACGGGTGTTAGATTGATGTGCGGTAGACCTATCACACATCTGTCTGAGACAGCCAAGCTTTAATATTCTAAATCCTCCACAATTCCACAATCTTGTTCGGCAACCCATTGAATCCTAAATTTCTAAAAGGTCCAAAGTGCTAACGATAAATTCTATCAGAATTCATGCGTTCAATATCTGTTAGGGTAAAAATATGAGACAATAAGATTGGGTGACTGCGAAATCATGAATTTCACCGATGCCTAGAAGCAATTTCATTGCCATCTGCTCAGATAGAATTGAGGACTTACTTTGAAAGAGACAGTGACCTTTGAACTTAACCAAAATGTTAAGGTCGAAGCCACAATTTGTGTAAGAGTTTCTCTTGCACCTGTGCCTGTGAATGGGATTTGGGAGTGTCCAATCCAACACGCGGCGTCAAATGTCTTGGAATTTATGATTACCTATACCGATTTTCTCATTGGCGTGGAATATAACGGTCAACTCCTTTCCTCAGCCAAACAAGTCTGTGTCCCAGCAGTGGGAACGCTATAGGCTGAACAAGCGGCGCCAAAGTGTTAATGTGGCCTACACAATAGCAAAACAGTACTACACTACCTCGTTGATCTAGCGTTTGCAAGCGCTACTGCTGAGCATGAGGTCTTGGGTTCGATTCCCGGGTCGGGCAAAGTGTTATTTTGTTTTTCCATCATGAATTTCTCAGTAGCAGCATGGCGTCTGGATTTGTGCCCGGTTGATGGCAAAAGGCTCGCCCCCTATTATATGGGAGTTAAACATAACTGGCGACGAAATATCGTTGTACAATGCCTGCCTGATTACAGCCGTGATGTTATATTATGCAATAGCAAAACCATTGTCATATTTTGCTAGTGATCAGTGAGCAATTAGCAAAGTTTTTACCTGTGTGAGTTCAGCCTAAGGTCACTTACGTAAATATTTTAACTTATGGCATAGCTTCAGGAATTAGATAGCCTGTTGCTTGCAATGAATTGATGCCATAATAAAGTTGTACTACCGGAGCAATCATTAGACGGTACAACTTTTGTTATTGCTCCAAGTTATTGCATTCAACAGGTAATTAGATTGCTTTATCAAATTAATGTTTAGTTATGAGAAATTTATTTTATTTGAGAAAGACTGCATGCTAACTAAAGCAACCGAACTAGTGACTGTCACGTTCATATTGTTGACCGACAGAGAACGCCTTCAGTTTTTTCGAACTCACGAGTGACCACATAATATACATATGAACGCGATGATCATGTATTTGTGCAACCGATTGCTTTTGTTAGGACACGGATAAGATATCTCGTATCAAAGGAGAATGCCCAAACATATCATGAACGATATTTTAAAAGGGTTTCTGGAACATCTTACCGATAAAAGTATGAATAGATACTCTTTCTCGTTTTTATACACTCCCGACTTTCATTGAATTCACTGTATTTTGTTAGGAGAAAACATCGAGGAAGATAGCAATAAATATTGCACATTTTCAATAGAGAGAGTATTGAAAGGTTTTCTTTATTTTCCTGTTCAGATGGCAAAAGAATGAGCACTGACCGACGTGCTCGGTATTGCAATTGCATGAAGTGAGTAAAATAAAGCTAAAAATGTGAATTCCTAAAACTTGTAAAACTAGTATCAGTTTTGCGCACCTCATGCTATAATTAAATAGAGACAATAGCTTATTATATAGCTACATGTAAAGATCTTTTGGCGCCATTTGTTTGTCATTGCAAAATTTATTGAAAAACCAAAATGGCGGCGGGTTTTTAAGGCACCAAAAGATCCATACACAAATAATAATAATAGTAATTACGCTTAGTTAGTATGAAAACGACGACGGCCTGTAAATAAATATATGGGAAATATGAGTAGTAACAAACCTATTTATAAAAGTAGTATTATTTAAGCTTCAGATAATATTGATGAAGACAAAATCGAAATCAAATAACTAGAATTCAATTTGATATTTCCAAAGTAGAAAATAATTATTGATGTACCGAAATTCTAGAACAATTTTCTCCAAATTTTTCCCGATTCCCACAAATAATTCTAATAACTAAGCAAATTATCTGAAATACGTTTCTAATGTTTACATCAAACAATTCGATTCCAATTTATTCGCCAGCACGCTCGAAGGTGTTGAAACGGCAAAACTTTCCCCATTCAGTATTCTTATTGTCCGCACTTCATCAAATTCAATTTGCTCTATTTTATCATATTCTTTTACGTTGCCGTCCGTTCTACTAGTTCTTTTTTTAATGTTTATTTTTTGGGTCTCTTAAAAGCTTTTTTTTATAGTAATTTATATGATTGTTTCATTTTTTTTCGAGGTCACGTCTACAAGCTGGCCAAGAACATCTTCAAAGATATTTTGGCTTTATTTTCGAGAACAATGAATAGTTACTTTGTTACTTCTGTTTGCTACACTCTGTCTACACTCGCTGTAGGTTATAAATTAGGAATGCTGATGCACAAGAATTTGACGTTTGCTATAGCGACTCATTATTAACCCATAGTTGTAACCTCCTTATAATTCCCTAAATCCCAAAAAATGCTCCAAAGATTTGATTCGTCAATTCTGCAACTATCTTTATTCCATTTTTATCATTTTTTCCCTCTGTCGTAGTTTTATGTGTAGTCTTCAAAATTAATTCCAGTACCTACCTCTTTATTGGTCAGGTTCTTCAGGAAGGTCAAATGCGTGGTACTCCAAATGTATGAACGTGCACGATGTGAAAGGAGTATTTTAGGATCGTAGCAGGTGCGGTTGTGTGGTTTCTGCCTACCCTCATCATCCCAAGGGAAAAAGGCGTCAAAATACACCCCCAACATTATAATAGATTGGTCGACAGATGCATCAAAACCGCTACCATACACAGCTACTTAACGTATTGCCAACGTGTTGCTGTGAGTTGTACATTAGTAATGAGACCCATACATTATAATTAATTTCAGTGTGAATAATGAGATGTACCTAGTTCCACTTTGGTATTCAGAAATCTAATTTTACACTTGGTTTATTCTTGAAATTGAGGCAGGATGACAAGCACCTAACGTAAATGCGGTTTTTTTACGATTCATCATGAATTAATTTTTCATAGCCGTTATAATTTTTTCTTGCCCCTAAACTGTTACTTTTTGTATCTATTTAAATCGCTGAACTTTAAAACCTTATTTTATATATTTTTTACAATATAATGGTATTGCTTCAAAGCATTTCTAGGTAAGATTATATAAAAACGGCAAGATGCAAATTTGTACGTACCAAAAATACAAAGAAAGAGAACATTGTTCCGAGAACTAATTAGTAACATCTAAATTGTGCTGACCTTTTGACAAAGAGCCACTAAAACTGAATCCACTCCATAAAAACCAAAACAATACGAACAAAGACTAGAAACTTTTGAACAAGTTGAAACAAGTTTCAAGCAAAACGATTCAACAAGACAGGAACTCCGTTCCACTCATTGAAGTTGTTCAGTTTCAACGCAAGTGCACAAAACAGATGGCTGCAAAAGGCCAAAGATAAATCAGGCTTACGCACACAAATATACGCGTGATCAATATCATTTCAGAGAGAGCAGCGGTGGCCCAGTGGTGGCGGTCCCGACTTACGAGCAGTAAGTCGTGGGTTCGAACCCCGGCAGGCGCATTACTTTGTGTAATTTATTTCATCACCACTGCTCTCAAAAACGGTGAAGGAAAACATCGTGAGGAAACCGGCATGTCCTAGAACCAAAAATTCGAAGCCATGTGACATCTACCAACCCGCACTGGGCCCGCGTGGTGGATTATAGCCCATTCCCTCTCATAGAGAGGAGGCCTGTGTCCCAGCAGTGGGAACATTATAGGCTGATTATGAATATCATTTCAGCCGAAAGACTTCCAACGCTAGACATAGGCTCCCCAGAGCGTCACCAGATTGACCGGTCCTGTACTTCTCGCATGTTGCGAATTTTCGCGGCTTTCACAGAATCGTTCTTGAAGGAAGCCTTCCCACATTGCATCTTCCAGTACTTGCTCAGCCAATCCGGAATCTATAGGCTACCTGTTCTGTAAGCGATGCCTACCGCTACCTGAGTTTGTCAATTCTTCAAGCCAAGTTGAATGTTGATTACCTTGGTTTTTCTGCGGTTCTGTTTATTCCTGACTCGATCACGCAGGGAAACGCCAATGCCTTTTGGGTAACCTTTGGTCGTAAAGCCGATTGTAAGCTAATATATTCATTTGCCATAAGTCACGTATCGTCCTTCAAACTAACTCAAACAAATGCCGATCGCGAATGCACTTGCACTCGCTGCACTTGAAGCGTGTGTATGTGTGCGTGCGTTTTCGTTGTCGTTGTATGGAGTTGAACTTCTGCACCTATCTAATTGGTGGCAAGTCCTTCATGTAGCAATCACTTAGCTCCGTGACAATGTGTTTGATCGATTGAACTAATTGGATTGCGGAAGTTCCTGATTAGTAATTGAGAATAATCGAGTGTTTGGTGAGAATGGATTAGTTAATGTTTAAAGTTTTTGGGGATAGGTGAGGCGTTTAAACTGAGTGATTTTCATTATCTACGCATTTTGTAAGACACAGTAGACTGAAACTAGAATATTAAAACGAAGTGCCTAGTGATCCGTTAATCGGATTAATAAAATTTTCATTAGTCGTCCGGTAACAGGATTAATATATTTTTTTAAAATTTTATATTCATTCTCTAAACGGACGAATAATTCATTTTATTCATCCGCTTAGCGGACGATTAGCAACAGCCATATTAAAATCCATACACACGCCAAGTTAAATGGAAACTTTTTCTTCTGCAGGAAAAAAAAACAAAATATTTCTGCCACTTTGATCGTTGTAACTGTCTTGGAGTATTAAACCGTCCTAATCATAATATACTTAAGATGACGTATAACATTCAATTTTCACTAAACCTAGATGCATAAGTGCATACCCAAGAATTAACGACCTAAACCCAACATTAATTAAGTTTAATTCGCCATCTATAGACGATCGCGTGTCCTGCTTCCACTCAGCATATAAATCAACCCCGCGGTGACACCTCATAATTCAAGGAGCAACCTCGTAAATAAGCCTAAAGCATAATCAACAATAGACCCACAGTAACCCTAGAAGATAATAAAAGACGTGGATGCGAAGTAGGAAGAGAAAATGAAAGAATATGTGGCACTGGTAGTGGAAATGGAAATGGAAGGATTTAAAAAGGATGACAGAACGGCTTCGTTAAGAGGTATTGAAAAATGTAATCCTTGTCGGCCATTGTTAATATTGCTGGTGTTTCATGTGTTCGGATTAAGTCGAATATATGTTGGTATTAATAAATGATAGTAGATATTTTTTGTTGTTTTAATATGGATTGAATTTGTAAAGCCATTTAATATTGCTGGATTTGCTTTATTAATCAATTTCGTGGCAACAATTTAAAAAAAGGTTTTAACAAAATACAAAATCAAGTTTGTTCTACCCCAAATGAAACCCAATAACACTTTAATCAACCAGAGAATCAAACTTAGGACATCATGCTCGCTTGCAACTTTTAGACCAACGAGGCTGAAAAAAAGTTTCCGGACAAAAAAAATATTTACGCAGTTAAAATTTTTACGTAGCACCCTGAAACCCAACTTAAACTCCACCATTACGGGAATCATTTCAATAAAACCCCGGAGTTACACAAACACTCATTTCCCAACCCGTAAAAACTACTCCAACAAAAAATCCGACCCTTACGTGCATTAAACCCTCCCTCCACAAAACATTTTAGTACTACCCTACCTGTTGTTGAACTATAAACTACCGCATCCATTCACCTGTACTCGACAATACCCTTTAGAAGCGAGTACAATGGCGAACAAAAGAGTTGTGCGTGACGAACTCCCAGAATGATTTAGTACAGTTGCGTGGAAGAGAACAATGTACGCACTTCATCTCCTCAGTGTACATTTTGATGTAGTGTATAATGGAGTTGGTGGTGCGGTCAGACGACGGTTATTTACTGATATTTTGTTTGTAACAATAATATGGGAGATGAAATGTGCGTGAAGTTGAGTAAAAAGTTGTTTGGGAAAGAAAGCTTATAGCAAAGGTTGTGCTAAATGATGCTGATTTTAATATTTCTTTTAGATTTTATCACGGAAAACACTGACAAATAAAAGCTTATAATGTATATGAGTTAAAGCTATAATGATGATCATTATGAACTCCGATCAAAATGAAATATCACGTCTGCTAGGTTTCACAAGCTAACTTAATTTCACCTTGTATATGTTCCAGGCTGTAGGCCTGTTTATCGCAAGACTGAAGCCCAAAAATCGGGGGACCAAACGTGATCGCTGCAGACCGAGAAAAAGATGGCGGGATTCGAAGGCTTCCTCACAAACTGGCGAGAGGAAGCATAACATCGAGAGAAGTGGAAGGACTGGGTGAGACCTTTGCTCAGGAGTGTGAAAACTCAGGCTAACAAAAAAAAATCTTAACACTGGCAGAATCAGAATCTAAAAATTTTTAACGAGCATCAATTAAAAACAAATTCGTGTTTGCTCCACCAGAAACTGACTTACCTGTTGAGTTTAAAGATCGCGGTGGAACAGCTTAAGCTACTGACGGGTTAGGATTTCCGTACATGGCTTGGAAACTTATTACCTTCTGTACTACTTACTACAATAAAGTACAGACAAGAATAGTCGTATGTTTGGTCTAGTCTTCCGTGGATAGTGTTTTTGTCTGATATTATGAAAGGCTATAAGTATTTAATTTAAATAATAATTGTTTATTGTTGTTGTAATAATATGACAAAATTAATAGTACATTTTGATATAATTGGGGAAACTTTGTTATTGCGTTCGAAGCGGAATTAACACCCGAGCTGCAGGCGAGGGTGCTATGGAGCCGAGAAACTGACTATAGTCATTGAACCCATTTGGAGTTAAAATAAGTATAGTTGTCTGTGGAAATTTTTATTTCCGCACGTGTGCAAAAAAACATTAAGAATCCGCGCGTGTGCATAATCATTGCATGTTGAATCTAATCGTAGTGCGATAAGAACCAGTTTTCGAGAACGTGTATTGAAAAACTATTACTTCACATTCACAAATTATGAAAAGACACATAACATAACATCACGCCTGTAATCACACACTTATTTCAACAGGTATGATAACTTCCATATTAGAGCAAAAGTGCAACGCTGCACTCGTAACTGAAAATACAGTAACTTTAATGTAATAGTACTTTAAATTCACTGTGTTTTCTGATCCTAGGACAGAAAAGCTAGCATAATTAATACAATAGCCCAGGATGACCAATGTTGCCGAAACTAGACACAAGGCTGCTACAGAATAAGTCTTATCAGAAACATCAATAAAATTACCTACGTTGGATATCAAACCGAGAACCTTGTCCCTCAATTTGTAAAAACAAGCACATGTCATGTCTAAATGTGTGTAATGTGTGTGTGTTATGTAAATTACGAGTACATTGTACTAGTAATTTACAAAACACACACACGTGGTACTAGAAGTACATTGTACTAGGTAATTTAAATCTAATTAAATTTTTAAGTTTGTATGCTGAAGGAAGTAAGCGAAATATATGAAACCTTTTTATTTGTAAGGCCATAATGTACCGTATTGTATGCAAATAAATAATATTGAATCTTGAATCTCGCGTCTTGGGACTAAATCAACAAGATAGACTATTGACTATAAACAATAATATTGATTTTTACGCCTATAGTGTTGCACCCCCGGGCTCTGAACGTGTTTGCCTAATTTTAAACTTCAAATTACTTTGTAGTTAGTTCCGCTTGAAATTGCGAAGTCCAAACTATTATTTTGATTAGTTAATAATATCCCCTAGTGGTTTTAAATGTAAATGTTATTTTGGGTCGGTCCAGGTGTAATAACTAGATTTGGGCGGAGGCTCAATTGGGTTCAGCGAGGTATAGTTTTAGTAGAATGTTTTATTGTTCTAGTTTGTAGATAATTTATTAAGATATTCGATTGAACGTTTTGTTTTTAATTGATATTAGTGTTTTTGAGGCACACCGTTTACATTTTACCAAAGTCTCGTGAGCAAGGACAGCTAGGGTTGTACTCGTACCTTTGAATGATTTTTTTGTGCTAAAATAACAATAGTCTTGCAAAGTGTGTTGTATTTTAAATAATTTGTTAATGACAAAGGAACTTTCCAATCTTATTCAAGAAAGAAGCTGACTTATACTTCAAGCGGTAAAAGTAAGTAAGTACTCCAGAATACGAAAAAGTTTGAATACTTAATAAATGCTGTGCCAACCCCAAATAAATTTGCGATAAGAACAGGAGAATTCATGACTTAATTTCTACATACTAAGACCAATTACTCTGTAATATTAATAAAAATAAATTCAAATTTAATCTGTATAAAAATACAAACACACAATATTATAAACCCTTACCAAAAACCATTTTCGTTAAACCAAAACAATATCAAGCCTCTAAGCGCCGCCGCCGTTCCGAAATACAAAGCCAAAGTTTAATAGTTTCTGATCCATATCCAGTTGATTGTAATTAAATCTTCATTGAACTGGTGCCGATCAATCAAAACTTCGATTATGTTTCAACATATTTAGCCACACGCTTATGTAGGAGAAAAGTTGTCAAACTAATCTAGAAATAAATTATCGGATAAACTTGGTAAGTCAAAACTTCACACAAAATGGTGGAAACACAGGAGAAATGCTTTTTCTAGAACTTATAAAATAAGGTCTATGTTCTCCTTTATACAACATTATTTTTAGTATATGCGAAAGCTGAATATAGTTTGTTCAGAATAAGTAACTGAATCGATTCCAATATTTTTTAAACCATGTTATATTTTGTCCCAGAAGTATTTAAAAAAGGTTACAAGTTGGACATTAAGCGACACTAAGTACCTATCGCAATCATTTAGGTACTTACTGCCATATTATTATTATCAATGAGCTCAAGACGACGCTGGAGGCGCGCGCGCGGCGTCGCCGCGTGGTGACCATGTTTTTGTGCAGACAACCAGGTAACAGAACAAGCCTGATTGATGACTTTGTGATTTTTCATGATAAAGTTTTGAAATTTTGTACATAGCTTCTTTACATAAAAATATTAGACACGTGTTTCAGGTTTCTAAACTAATGTTGGATAGAAAATTTTCTTACATGATCATTGTGTGTCATTACAAACCTAGTTTCCTCCGTGCCTCGGAGATGTTAAGCCGTTGACCCCGGCTTCATTTTTAGATCTTTTACAGTCGTTACAGGTACTCAGTGACCCGAAACTCTGACAACCAGTCTGGTTGTCAGAGTTTTATTAAGACTGAGTCTTATCAAGGGGTATCGTCTTACCCAGTACTAACTGGGTTGTGGAGGTCAGATAGGCAGTCGCTCCATGTAAAATACTAGTATTCAACTGCATCCGGTTAGACTGGAAGACAACCCCAACTTAATTGGCTAGGAAAGGCTAGGAAAAGGCTAGGCAGATGATGATGATAATGCTTATTGTGGGCATAGCCAAAGACATCAAGAGAGCTAGTGGAACACCTTGCCGGACTACGTTCCTCGACATCTTTTGTAGCAGTGAATTGTGTTCTTGAGAGAAGACCACGCATTTTTGGCCAGGTGGCATGACTGTCTTTGAAACTTGGCTTGTAGCAGCCGAAAGTAAACATCCCTGAATCGAGTTAGTTGTGGGTTGCAGAGGACTATGACCACTAAGTGGACCACTGTTGCTAACCATGATGAATATTATTTCTCATTGATTGACCGTCTGTTATTACAGATGGAAAGGGACAATTCAGTTTTTGCCTTAAAAAACCCAAAAACAATAAATCATTCTTCCATAATTTGTCCCTTCCCAAAAATTTCGACAAAATGAAAACGCGGAAACGTGACGGCATTAAATAACTTTCAAGCAATCCCAAAACTTTTGAACTAAAGGTCCTTGTCCTTTAAATTATGAATAACGCTGTCAAAATACGGAAACTGTGATAATTTAGTGAGAGGTCGCCGACTAAAATTATTTTATTGTTTTAGTTGTCGCAAAGTTTGGTTTTAGTTTCAGCAAAAATGTTTTGACTGCAATGAAGATGGCTTTTATTTGTCATAAAGTATTCAATTTGGCTGTTTTATGAGTTTTGGAGATAAGTATGACTAGAGGAACTATATTGAATTTGTTTTTATTTTGAACAGTTGCGTTTGCGTAACTAATTTTGAATGTGCTTATTCATTACACCCAATTTAGCCATAAAGCTTGATTTTTGAGTAGCGATGCCATGAATGTTATTTCAGCCAGCAGAAAAATATCCACTATAACTGGGCCGGTTCCGCGCCTCTCGCATCCAGAGGATTAACTCCGGACACAAATACAAGTCTCGGACGTGGAGTTGCGGACACCAGCCCAATATACAATAAAATACAACACATAGGATTCCGTAACCATTAAGGCTATGGTAATCATCTGTACCTAATTAAATAGACGGCAAAACTCAGGATTTTTAACTTGCTTAAAAAGGAACGTTTTCATAAATGATATCCTTTCAATATTTCGCTTCAAAACGACAATTTCACATGAAATTATTTTCACAATGCACCAATATTTCCCGAATTTACAACCTACAGCGACACTGACGGCGAAATCTATGGGGCCCAAAACAAAAGCGATCTACCCCATAACAACGTTACCATACATGAATAGAATTTACGCTGAGATTTTAACATCCGTGTTACAGCCTCCCATGTATAACACCTCTGGGAAATTTGCATGAAAATTCACACCCAGATTTCCATTTGAAACGAAGTCTGGCTTTGAAACGGTCCTTCTCGGTATCCGGGACATATTGTTGAGTACGTTTTGCTATATTTCTGGTGGAAACCCCCGATCGAGAGGCCGTTGTATTTTCCATCCAATTTTTTTTTTGTTCTTTATTTCTATTTAGGAGTTTCGCTTTCGAAGAATGAGTGTAATTAATGTTTGCGATGTTTTAATAAACATCTAATTAACACCTGTTAACTTTTGTGTTCCTTCCTCTTGTATTCTAAATGTTTGTTACGCGTTGTATGTTTTTTGGTTATTTAATTTTTTTCTAATTTTGTATGCACGTCATTTTCTTCTTATATTGTTGTGTACCGCCCGCATTTTACTTTCTGTTCCTTGTGTACCATTTAATGTAAGGTCCTTTAGTAGTACGTTTGATGATAAATTCCATTTGGTACCTGTAATAAAAACAATTTTCTTTCTCTCTATAGCTGTATAGTAATTTCGAACTAGAAAACTTTTGATGACGTGATTACACGTCGTTTAATGGATCAATTAGAAACTTGTCATTATAACTTAGTTCTTTGCCTCAGTTGCCGCTCCAATCACGCTGAAAACTTTTCTAAAGAATGTCAACATGTCTCAATTTTCTCTAACAGCTAAACTAAAGTTGAAGTGTTCGGAAGAAAACTTTGCAATAATAAACCCGTAGTTTCGACGGTAACATATTATATTAGCTCAATAAAATGCGACGATATCAGAAGTATTTGTGTCAAAGTTAGGGTGATAGTTGTGTCAACGTTTTAGTTTTCTTTGTGTTTGAGCTAGCAAGCAACGAGTCTAATACATGCTATTTTATTGTCTCTAAAAATAATGTTTTACACATATAATGAATAAATCACCGTTAACAAACATGAATTAATAATGGTCCTTGAATAAGTTAGTGTTTAAAATCCCTAATGAAAATGTTGTTTTTGAAACTATCACACTTCTTCAATTCACTTCTTGAATTTAGACAAAGTAAATGTGACTTGTCCTGTATGGTGTCCGGACGTAAAGAATAGCACCATCCCATATCTTCCCGTGGGTGTCGTAAGAGGCGACTAAGGGACTTACCAGAGAATGGGCAGCAGCGTTCTCTGATTCTACAACAACCATACTGCGATCGCCAACCCGCCTGCCAAGCGTGGCGATTATGGCAAAACCCCCCCTTCTTGGGGGAGGCCTATGTCCAGCAGTGGACTTTTCGGCTGAAATGATGAAATGTGACTTTAAGTAATAATGATTGATACAAAAGCTCACCGTTTTATTTTGCCCAACATTAAGTTTTCTTTAGATTTATTTTCCATCGATGGCAGCATAATAAGCTTATTCTAACAGTGTCACTGACGCAATACAACCCTCCTCTCTATGAGAGGGACTTGGTTATATAGGGTGACTGGTAACCAGTGACCGATAACACGTGATTGTACTGATGATAACAAATAACTTTCGCAAAGAAACATTTTTTTTTTATAATCTGCGATCTTCTTCTGATATTCTGTTGTGTTATTTTAATAAAAGTACAATTACTATAAAAAAAATGTTTATCATAAGTACAATTAAGTTTATAAGTATCGGTCACTAATTACCAGTCACCCTATAATAATAACTAATAATAACCCAGCTCTCGGATTCCATAAATCTTAGATCCCTCTCAGCAACCGAAACCTATAAGTATTTGGGTATGTCGGAAGCGCTGGGCATCAATGTTGCTGACATGAAGCAATCGTTGAAGGAGCGCTTCTTTGGCCGCCTGAAAAAAGTATTTAATAGTCTTTTATCAGGCGGCAATAAGGTACGTGCCTTCAACGGTTGGGTCATGCCGGTTCTGATGTACTCTTTCGGCATACTTAAATGGACTCAAACAGAACTAGACGCCCTGGATAGAAGGGTCCGTACATTGTTGACGGCATATCGAATGCATCACCCGCGTTCTTCTGTTATGAGACTGTATATCCCGCGGAAGTGTGGGGGTCGAGGCTTTTTAAACGCTAAGACTCTCCACAATCGCGAGATATGCAGTCTCAGGGAATATTTCCTTGAAACCGACGTGGGGATGCATCGAGATGTGGTCGCAATGGACAAGGGCCTCACTCCGCTTTCCTTGGCTAAAGAGAACTGGCGCAAACCCTTAGTGCTTGACACTAACGACCGCATGGAGGTATGACAGAGTAAAGAGCTTCACGGACGCTTTTTCCGGGCCCTGCATGGGCCCGATGTAGACCTATCAGCGTCCGTAGCCTGGCTACGTTCCGGGAACCTCTTCGGAGAAACCGAAGGTTTTGTCTGTGCAATTATGGATGAAGTTATGATGACGAATAACTACCGGAGATTTATTGTGAAGGACGGTACGGTTGACATATGTCGGGCATGCCACCGTCCAGGCGAATCAATCCGTCACATTATCTCCGGGTGTTCTCGTCTGGCTAACGGAGAGTACTTGCATAGACACAACCTTGTAGCCAGGATTATCCATCAGCAACTTGCTCTAAAATACAACTTTGTGGAATCGGAAGTGCCGTACTATAAGTATGTGCCCGACCCAGTTCTCGAAAATGGCAGTATCACATTGTACTGGGATCAATCCATCATCACTGACAGGACTATTGTAGCCAATAAGCCTGATATAGTGGTGGTGGATCGATCAGAGCGGCGCACAATGATTGTTGACATAACGGTCCCGCATGATGAGAACCTCGTGAAAGCCGAGAAAGATAAGAAAATCAAGTATCTTGACTTGGCTCGCGAGGTTGTCGACATGTGGGATGTGGACTCAGCGATCATTGTGCCGATAGTCGTATCAGCCCATGGCTTAATTGCCAAGAGCCTCGACCAATACCTGAGGAGGCTCTCGTTAGGCAGCTGGATCAAGGGCTTGATTCAGAAAGCGGTACTTTTGGACACGGCTCGTATTGTTAGGAGGTTCCTCTCTCTGGAGCCCTGACCGCCGGTAGCTTGGACCCTGTTCCCGATACCGGTGGGCTACAATTTTTTATATTTTTAAATGTTTTTTATATATATTATTTTTAAGGAATATTTAAAAATGTAAACTAATTTGTAAAAATTTAAATAAAGGAACTAATAATAATAACTTAATTTCACAAAAATACATATTTAACATGTTTTATATAAACACAGTTTAAATGAGCTTTGGTGCAATAAAAAATTCAGTTTTAGTTTATATTGCACAATGCAATATAAACTAAAACTGAAATCTGTACACAATATGGAAAACCCTGCCTCTCAAACTAGGAAACCTGTATCTTGAGAGACAGTGATTGAGCTTAAAAAGTGATGCTGTATTAGTATAATAGTAGACTGTGTCGATCTACCTGAGCGACTATGAATATAAAGGTAATTTAAGTAATAGCAAATGTTTTATACGTGAAGTGTGTGACTGCTTGCGTGTGTGAGTGTGCGTGTGTGCGTGAGTGGGTGTGCGCGTGTGAGTGCGTGTGGGTGTGTTGTGTGTGATTTGGCATATGTAGGTACTTAGGAGACGTACTTAAGTAAGGATTCTGTTCGTAGGTAGTATATATCCATCATGCAGGTCCCGTGCAGATTGATGGTTCGTTTTGCTAAATCACTTGAGCCCTGCAGGTGGTCACGGTTTTGGTGCCAGTAAACAAAACACTACCGTCATGTATGCTACACGACAAAGATTTCGTACAAAAACTAAAACTTTATTATAACTTCGTAAAAATATTTTATGGCATTAACGAGCCTATAAACGAGCCAAAAACTTAATACAAAGCAACTGACCGGAATTCTACGTGACGTATTTTATGACCCTGTTTACGAGTTAGATCCGAACTTAGTTTGAGCACGATCCGTATTTAATAGTTGAGACCCATACGACATATAGTGCCCGTGATTAATGAAACTAGTATGATCAAATTTGATTGCTCGTAAAATTATTAGAAGTGACTAGTTAGAACTTTATTCCTGGCAGTGTAATGTAATGGTCTACATGCTTCTGCCCGCGACTTCATTTGCGTAAACTACCTGAATAAAAAGTATATTTTGTGGTTATCTAGGTCATAAACTATCTATGTGTTCAATCGCCGGTTTTGCGTGATTGAGTAACAAACTTCCAAACAAACTTTCACATTTATAATATTAGTAGGAAGTTTTACTTTTGATTGAGCTTTATTAGTTGTAGTTTTTCTTGTTTATCTCTCTTATCTTTATATATTTTGTTTTATGTTTGTAAATTATCAGCTGTCCCATACATTTGGGTCGAGTAGGTATTGAAATTTTGTTTGGGACAGCTTATAATTTTTTCGCATTTACGATATTGGACCCATGGAGCAAGTTGTTCAGTTTGATGGTATGCAGCATATCCTTTCATATGACTATACCCTTTCTGTTACACCCTGTATAATGTCAAACTGCAGAATTTTGCTGTTGTCTGACACTACATTGACTATGTAGCTTGGCTAATACCCGTATTCAATACTTACAGCAGTTTTTAGGCGATTCTATACCATCATTTGTTACTATTACGCGGAATTCACAACAATTTTACCAATAGTTATACCGTAAGTAATTACGAACACTACCTAAAGTGTTTTCTCCAATAACGAACAATCGACCGTAGCTCACTTTTCAAATGACAAGCGAAACGTTTCGGCGGACGGAACGCCGCAGTGTTTCAAGTTCTCACAATACGGTTACCGCAAACGATTCGTTACAACAGATACCTTTCGTTTCCACATTAATTACTCGCGTGACTTGCTATACGCGTAGGGTTGACGGGCGTATTGGAAATATTGGGTTTCTAGAATGTTCTTTAAGATAGACCATCAGGCTGAATTTTCGCTTTATCTCGCACTTTCATGGTCACCTATTTATAAATAAAATAATAAATTGTTTATTCTCAGACAACTACATAATCCCTATTCCCTAAATACATTGCAAGCAACATGGAGACGTTTAAGCAGATATAGGGAATCAGTGTGGCTGATGCACGAACTGTTTAGGATTATGAGTATAGGCACTCCTATCCTTAGCTGCAATTAAGAACCAGTATCCTTGGTACTTCAGTTATTAAACGCAATTTTAAAACTTAATTGCAGTTCTTCAAACAGACTGTTTAAAAGCATTTTTTTTAATTAAACGGTGTACCAATTTACGTAAAAGTAAATCACCGATGCTCTAAGAAAATGAGAGCGTAGATCAGCACTGAATAATTTTCTGGGTAAAATTTGTTTTGTCTGAAGTAAATAAATTGAATTCTTCTTCTTCGCGTGTCGATAAACCCAAATTATAGCCGGCCAGTATATTGCCACCTGCAAAGCTCTGTCGTTGGCTTCGTTTAAATCCTGGAAGGTGCTGGTGGTTGTGCAAGATGGGCAAGAAATGATGTGGGGCATATCCTGCAGAGGGGCTCCACACTGACATTGTATTTGGGACGGATCGATGAAACCCCAGCAAAAAAAAAAATTGAATAAATTCTTAAAAGCCAGTTTGCCATCCCTATATAAAAACAACGTGTTCACCAAACAGCCAACGGAAGAAACACCAGCTAAATAAATAGGCCGAGTGGGAACCCTAAGCAAACAAGTCTGAACAGGTCTGAACGCGTCTGAAAGGTTCGCATTTTGAGCCAGAAACAATGGCACGCTAGTAATTAATTATGACAAGTATTACTTCTACGGGAGTACATCACCCTGTATATGCGGAGAGTATTCACCCTGTAAATACGGAGCGTTCTCATTGTTCTTGTGTGATGTGTTTGTCACTTGCAACTCACTATTCATTTGTATGAGTGAGCATTGTGTTGTCAACGAAAGCTTAAAGGAATTTTATGAAAAACTGATAACGACCTTGTGAATGAAAAAGGAATAGAAATAGTGGACATGCTTGCACTTACGATGACAATGACATTCATTTTAACATAATATTAACAACACGCATAGAAGAAGACAAAGAAACGACGGATGGACTGTGTTAAGGATGATATGGAAAGAAATGAGGTGACTGCTGAGATGACGAGTAATAGAGAAGTGTGGACCAAGAAGATATGCTGCGCCGACCACAAATGAATTGGGCAAGAGGATGATGATTAGCATCACGCATAATCAGTATAGCCTTTTTCCAACAGTATTAGGGTCAACTGCAAGGATGCTGTTGAATACCATTTTAAATAGATTGACTGCCTATCTGACTTCCACAAACAAGTTACTGGGGAACGCGATACACCTTGACGAGTATTGCATAAACTATGTCGTTTGGTATGACAGTGCTACAGGTGACCTTCAATTTGCGGAGGTTAATCACGACCATTATTTACACGGAGGAGCTCGTGGCTCAATAATAACAGCCGCTCGGGTCAGTCTTCAAGTTGAGCCGCGCTTGCCTAGGTTGGTCCGTGGATGGGTGACCACCGATTACATACCGAGTTTCCTCCGTGCCTCGTAAAGGCCCAAAAGTCTGACAACCAGTCTTACCAAGGGGTATTTTATTCATCATCATCATCATCATTTCAGCCGAAATACGTCCACTGCTGGACATAGGCCTCCCCAAGGGGGGTTTTGCCATAATCGCCACGCTTGGCAGGCGGGTTGGCGATCGCAGTATGTTTGTTATAAAAATCACAGAGAACGCTGCTGCCCATTCTCTGGTAAGTCCCTTAGTCGCCTCTTACGACACCCACGGGAAGATATGGGATGGTGCTATTCTTTACGTCTGGACACCATACAGAACAATTTTATTACCCAGTACTAACTGGGTTGTGGAGGTTAGATAGGCAGTCGCTCCATGTAAATACTGGTATTCAGCTGCATCCGGTTAGACTGAAAGCTGACCCCAACATAGTTGGGAAAAGGCTAGGCAGATGATGAACGACCTTTATTATAACGGTACCAACTCTATATAACATAATGCTCTATTGTTTCCACTTCTGGGACGGAGGACTCCTTTGTGTGAGTGAGTGGGCCGTTATCCACCACATGGGACCAGCGCAGGTTGGTTCCAGGACAAGCCACTTACCTGGCAATGTTTTCTTTCACCGATTTAAAAGCTTTAACAAAAACATCACTATAAAATATCGTTTAATTACAAGCGCCGTCGAGTGTTTTCTTCTATAATCTATAATAGAGGGTTGTCATCTGTCAACGTCGGGGTCGATCGACGAGGGCTTATCCTGAGAAATTGCTCTGATGTTCGGGCTTTTGTAGATAAGATATAGTTTTAAAGAGCTGAGAAAAGTGCTGTTGGAATTCAGTAGCTTTAAGTAACAAGTAACATTTAATTAAAAGTGTCAAAAAACCCGACTACAAATTGTATTAAGTACCTATAAACATATATTTATAATCTCCTTTTAATTTCCTTCATTTTGATATTCTACTTGCTAGGTTAGGTTGAAGAAAAAAATTAAAGATTTACAATTTAGCGCCAAAAATCCGCCATTTTGTTTTTTTTAAACACCTATCTAAGGATACTTGGGTTTTTAAGACGATACCTTAATCGTCGAAATTCATCCAGCCATTGGAACATACGAGGTAATAAAGTTTACAAAAAACAAACAAACTTAAAAGATGCGCGCGAAAAAATTACCCTTCCTAGGCAGTCGGGTAAAAATAACATAACATTACGCCTGGAACCCCGTTTCGTCAGTTAAGTTTAAGTCCCATGTAATAGGAGCGAGCCTATTGCCATCAACCAGGCACAAACCCAGTACCTTATGCTCAGCAGTCGCGATTGCGATCACTAGACCAAAGAGGCGGTAGTAGTAGCTTTAGGTACTTTATATAAAAAAAGTTTGAACAATTAAAATTACTTTATACCACATGGCAACACTAAACACGACTATTTTACGCTGATTTTCAGCGACTATCTTTGGGGCAGCATCCCACTCAAAAAACACAGACGCACTTTTTGTCACAATCATGTCATAATGCGATTTGGATCTCAATAATTAAGTTTTCAGTGAACTTGCTAAATAAGCATTATTCTAGCTAATACGTCGATCTGTAATCTGTTACCTGTTTTTGGGCGATGTTTCGGTAAATAATTAAGATTTCTTGGAACTTGAAACTAATTAATTTGTTTTAACTACCGCTGAATTAATACACAAAATTCGCTTTCAGAAATTCCTTCCATTCCTAGAGTTTCAGGCGGTCTATTGAGTGTTTTTCATTCGACAATATAATTATATTATAATTTGTACGGAAATAGTAAATACCTAGCAAGTCACGGTGATGACAGGTGTAGTAAAGCTGCGACCGAGTGTCTTCTAAGAACTAGAAAAAGAAGATTTGATTATCCAATGCCGAGATGGGCATCATGCCATCGCGAGAATGGGCCTCTGACTTGGCAGTACATGCCGTTGAGAAATATCTCTCAGGCATGCTGGTTTCCTCACAATGTTTTCCTTCACCGAAGCAAATGATTATTTATACAATATGCACATGAATCCGAAAAATGTATCTTGGGTTCGAACTTGAGAGCTTTGACTCGGCAGTCCAACGGCCACACTACTAGCTGAGCAAAGCTGTGTAAATTAATAATCAACTGACACTTACATTACCATAGCAAATTGGCTAATAACCATTCCAATCCCATCAGAAATCGCCAAATGTCCTGCACTTACAAAACGGGTTAGTGTCAAATCTATGGGGTCGGTTCACGACCTTTCATCGTAAGGTCCCTTCCCATTACATAAGGTCAGATTCGAACCCAAAACATTCCCATAGGGATTCCACGCCCTAATCGTTTGGATATAACTTTAAGTCAAGTCGTAGAATAACTGTCTACTTATCCTTTGGAAAGATAATTTTGGGAGTTTACTATATACAACATTAGGTTTAATTTATGCGAAACCTGAAACACGTGTCTAGTATTTTTATGTAAAGAATCTATGTACAAAATTTCAAAACCGTATCATGAAAATTCACAAAGTTATAAGCTTGTTCTGTTACCTGGTTGTCCGCCCAAAAACGTGGTCACCACGCAGCGCACCGGCGCGCACGCCTCAGGATCGTCTTGAGCTCATTGATAATAATACAGTAGGTACCTAAATTATTGCGATAGGTACTTAATGTCGCTCGTTGTCCAACTTGACTTTTTTAAAATATCTTTGGGACACAATATAACATGGTTTAAAAATTATTGGAATCGATTCAGTTGCTTATTCTGAACAAACTATATTCAGGTTTCGCATATACTAAAAATAATGTTGTATAGGTTCTTTTTCTTCATGAAATTAATCCACCGCGCGGGGCCAACGTGAGTTTGTAATTTTTTCAGTTCTACCTATTTACGTCACAGTTTAAGAAACAGTTACAGTGATGAGATAAATTGCAAAAAGTCAACTGCACTCTTACCTGGATCCTGGAGTTGTGCAACTTATAAGACAAAACCGTTCAGTCACCACTGTTCTTTAATTTCTTCAATTTTCCGGCAACAACGTAGTGTCTACAGGTTTACCTTCAATGTTGTTAATGAAATCGAAATAACCGATCCTTCACTTAATGCAAAAGTATCCTTACCAGATCATGAACATACCTTCTGTATCATCATCCTGCCTAGTATATTCCCAACAATGTTGGGGTGGGCTTCCAGTCTAACCGGATGCAGGACCAGTAGACCAGTAGACCAGTAGAGCGACAGCCTATCTGACCTCCACAATCTAGTTAGTACTGGGTAAGACTGGCTGTCAGACTTTTGGGTCTGACTACCCAACGGCTTAACGAGCTTTCCGAGGCACGGAGGAAGCTCGGTATGTAATCTCTGGTGTATGAATATGTTTGTTTTATTAGTCACTCATCCACAGAATAACCTAGGCAAGTATGGCTTAACTTAAAAATCGAACCGAGCTGTTACTATTAACCACGAACTCCTCATGAACTTACCTTCTGTATATAAATAAGACTATATCTTTTGTTTCTAGTATCCACAGATCAGTAAAGTAAGCTGTTTGTGGTATTGAGCCAGTTGTGTGAGCAGTAAAACAAGTAAGTTAATGTGGTTGCCAGACAAAAGGCTTTGTTCCTTGTAGTCGGTAAGCTTTGTATCTCGTTGCTACTGAGGTAGTCGCTGAGTGATTAAATTCTAAGTTTGCGTTGTGTTTAAAATAACAATAATATTCTTTTATTATATACTGTTCGTAGGATATCACATCACGTCTATAATACGCCAGCGCATCAAGTTACCACAAACTGTAAAATTTTCTCATTCGATTTTAAACTAAACCATCAACATTTTATGGTTTAAAATCATTTTTAGATATTTGAAAACTTGATGTGCTGGTGTCTGTAACTAATTGTATTGACGGTAAGTAAAGCCAAGTCCGTGGGCGTCATATAAACTCTGACACCAGGTTGGGCACTAACTACACGCTAAAAAAAGAAGAAAATAACAATGGATCACAGGGGCGGCGGCAAAATTAAAAGTATAATTTAGGAACTACCCGGTTTAGCCAAATCGTGCGGAATCATGCCAAAACGAATGTCTATGTAACACGCCTAACCAAATAAGCAATTGATCTATCAGTGCTCCTTTAAAAACAAGTTGTTAACTGCTAAATTAAATTGCGTTCCCACTACAGGAAAATTACTGTCCCCAATTGAAGTCTCAGAATACATCATTCTAGGTCATAGTTTAAATGTGTTCCAGATTTCACCCAAATCCCTTAAACTATAAAAAGTTTACTCGAGTTTGTAACAAACATCCAAGCTCGGATAGCAGGATTAACTGCAAAAACTTTCTTAGGTTCAAGAACGTCACCAACATTTTCTTTAACTTCAACGTCTTCAAAAGAACCTTGTAGATAGTTAAATTCTGCTGCTACCCTGACTTCAGTACCCGGCTTATCTTTTCCGACTAAGTCGAGGTAACTTGGTTCCCACTAAAAACTTGCTTCATTCAAATCCAAGATGGGTATTCCATGGAGTTGATTAACGTATTATCAAACTCCGAATCCCCGCTGGCTAGAGACTGGTCTGTGGTTGACCATTATTCTCAAACTTTGTAAGTTTCTAGACTTATCTTGGCCTTTGCTTCTTTGAGTACTTTTAGGTTGTACGATTTTGGTGTCGACTTTATTTTTTATGTTGTTGTATCATGATTGGATCGAAATTACTGCTGTGTGAGACACATGTACTTGTGCATGTCGAATAATTTGTATTTGTTTAATGACAATCCACAACGAGGCAACATTTTTGAAATTCTCCTTATTTTTGCTACAATCTTTGTCTGTTATGCAGTTCCTTTCTATGAAATTGGGGTTATCCCAACCATGACCCACTTACTGGGGTTTCCAAAGTATGCCTACACCTGTCGCGCACCTTGGATAGTATAAGAACGATAGTGATCCCGCGATTATCCCAGCCACCTACTTGGCCCACGTAATCTGACAAAACGAAGGTACCCTCCATGCGAAAGAAGACGAAGAAGCGATTCCTTGTAAAAGAAACAATAAAACTATCACCATTGTCTAGGATTTTTTAATCATTTAAGCAACGTTATGTCCATTCCATCAACGATTAATCTTATCATGTAAATGGCTTCCCCCGTTTAAATATTCAAATGTATACTGAATCCAAAACTTTGTTATAAATAAATAATGAAGAATAGTTTCGAACTTTCCAGTTTTGTGGTAATCCAATGGAGCCAATTATTTGAAAATAACTTCGTACTTCATTATGAATGTACTGAATGTTCATTATGTTAATTCATTATGCCAAATTAATAACTCAGCGCTGAATCGTGACTGCAATACAATTTAGAACTACGATAATTACTTCCGTGTCATCTATTTTCATTTTGGTCATTCATCAGATTCAACATGATGAATCACGCAGGCGAAGTAACCTATGCATTGCCACCGACGCGCGATAATACGATGCACGGCGAATTTATGGTCTAACAAAATATAAAAATTGTCGTGCCAGCATCACGAAGAAGAATCTGAACATGATGAATCTTGAAACTATTGATAAGCTCCTCAATAATACCAGCAGGCCTTTCAAATGAATTATCGAGAATCTTAAAACACATCTTGGATTTCTTTAATTTTTCATAATGTTTATAGGACAATTATTAAAGCTCATTGTTGTAATCTACACAAATAACTTTGTAACCATTAATGTCCTCTTCATAATCAAAAGCAAATTCACATCTAAGTCAGTAATTAGTTTCATTCAGTCTTCACTTTAGCTCAACTTCATTCTAAGAGAATAAAATACCTATTTTCTCAGTGTTTTAGCCCAGCTTTACTATAAGATAAAGAAATATGTCTCCATAGTCTGGGCTAGAAGACTAAGTGCGGTTTGGGTTCAGCTCGGCAGAGCGTTAAGCTTGTGGCAGATGGCTTGATCTAAGACACGCTTTTGAATTTAGAATCTAGTCGCTGGCTAGAACACACAAGTATATTATTCTTAATCCAGCAGAATGTAAAATAGACAAGCGATTTTAAATCCTTTTGAATATAATCTTATTTTGTGGTCTGTAATATTTTTGAGCCAGTTAAAATGTTATAAATTTTTAGGAAAATGTTTATGAGGGAGGAGGATTTAGCACAGCCGTGAAAAACACAATCCTACTCATCCATTCTCACATACTTTCGCATTTATAACATTTTATAAATGCGAAAGTATGTGAGAATGGATGGATGGATGGATTATTACTTTTTCACGCAAAAACTACTGAACGGATTTCGATGAAATACACACAGATAGTTTATAGCCTGGATTAAAACATAGGATACTTTTTATCCCGGTAGTGTGATCCCGTGAGACAATTATTGTAATCCACACAATTATTATCTATTTTGCTACTTATGATATAAAATCCACGAGACACTATGCTCGTATACGTTATTCTTCGTACCGATGCCAATGACATTTTGTGAATACGTTGTGTCAGGACAGTCCAGCTTGAAATATAGGAGTAGATAGTAGTTTTGAAACCGATAGGCAGGGTCGCATTATTGTATATTTGTTATGCAATTGTGAAAAAAAACATATTTTATTTCTGTCTTTTCAATTGCGACGAACTAATATACAAAAAAAAAAAAAACATCGTGAGGAAACCGGCATGTCCTAGAACCAAAAATTCGAAGACATGTGACATCTACCAACCCGCACTGGGCCCGCGTGGTGGATTGTGAGCCCATTCCCTCTCATAGAGAGGAATCCTGTGTCCCAGCATTGGGAACATTATAGGCTGATTATGATCTGATATACATGATGAATATACAAAAATCCATTACCTTCCCTTTGGGTGTTGCCTCAGTTGAGTAGAATGAATATCCGATATTTTTTCCAAACTATTCAGCAACTTCTTTATTCTAGAGTAATGTAGTAAATAGATAAAATTTTAAAAAGCTGAAAAAATATATTTTCCTTTCAGTAACCTAATAAAAAGGCCTATGTAAACAACAAGAACGTAAACAAAATTATGAATACTAAAGCAGACGGAATTAAGAGCCGCTTTTTGACCGCAATCGTAAATTAAAACGAAATTCTGAATGTTAAAAGAGTCCATAAAGGAAACCTGTGAGATAATTTCAGACTTGAAGAAAATAAAGTCTGGGTGAAAATAAGATTCACGTCGCAAGATGGACTTAAAAATATTACTTAAGTGTTTTCAAAAATGGATGAGTTGGATGATAATGGCAAATCTTATCTTGAAACTTTGTCGTATGAAAAATCAAAGCTATTCGATAAAGTCGATTGTGATTTATTACTATCGAGAAAATAATTTTTAAAATGTTATGAATATTCACTCAAACTATCTATTATTACTATTTTATTAACACATTTGAATTTTATTAAACTAACAATAATTCTCTCTTGGTACTTGCATAGACACAACCTTGTAGCCAGGATTATCCATCAGCAACTAGCTCTAAAATACTACCTTGTGGAATCGGAAGTGCCGTACTATAAGTATGTGCCCGACCCAGTTCTCGAAAATGGCAGTATCACATTGTACTGGGATCAATCCATCATCACTGACAGGACTATTGTAGCCAATAAGCCTGATATAGTGGTGGTGGATCGATCAGAGCGGCGCACAATGATTGTTGACATAACGGTCCCGCATGATGAGAACCTCGTGAAAGCCGAGAAAGATAAGAAAATCAAGTATCTTGACTTGGCTCGCGAGGTTGTCGACATGTGGGATGTGGACTCAGCGATCATTGTGCCGATAGTCGTATCAGCCCATGGCTTAATTGCCAAGAGCCTCGACCAATACCTGAGGAGGCTCCCGTTAGGCAGCTGGATCAAGGGCTTGATTCAGAAAGCGGTACTTTTGGACACGGCTCGTATTGTTAGGAGGTTCCTCTCTCTGGAACCCTGACCGCCGGTAGCTTGGACCCTGTTCCCGATACCGGTGGGCTACAATTTTTTATATTTTTAAATGTTTTTTATTTATATTATTTTTAAGGAATATTTAAAAATGTAAACTAATTTGTAAAAATTTAAATAAAGGAAATAATAATTCTCTCTTGCATCTTTCGTCAATAAAATAGATGTACTATTTTTATTACGGCTAAATATCATTGTTTATTACTGATACTGTTAGCCTGCGTTATCTGCCGCATGACTTCCAGTTTTATCAATTCAGGGCTAATGTAGACCTGGCCATTAGTTTTGTCTAGCTCGTCCCATCATCTTCTACGAAGTCTGACCGTGACCCATTCTGGATATGTCAGGTGATCCAGAAAGTGCCTATTTCTGTCCACAGCTTATTTGGTAAACTTCAGACGTGGCCAGCCCATTTCAGCTTAGCGACGTTTTGAGCAAACGTCAGACATTTGTGTTTTAAGTCTTAAAGTCTAGAATGCTACGCTCCATTGCACGTTGGAATACCTTGATTGATGATTTTATGTAATTATTTATCTATTACCCAAAATTATTTGCCCGGAGAGTTAGACTGAAGTGTACCATAGTAGACCCACATTTTGCTAGATATCTTCAAACTCATGTAATAAACTTAGTACAAGAGCCAGAGCTACACTGATGTTTGAACAATCACCTGTTAATAAAGATTTTATAATTAATAATGTATAATAAGGAGCGAGCCTATTGCTATGGACCGAGCACAAAATCCTGCTACTGAGAAATTCCTGGTATAAAAGCCCAATTACCCTTTGCCTGATCCGGGAATGGAACCCAGGACTATACCAACAAAGTATACATTCGGGTATAAACATTATTTAAAACATAGAACTATTTTCATTTATTCTATGATCTGCGGTGCAAGTTAGCCATGTTACGAGCATAAACACTTAAACCGTATTTCAATTAGTGCATCAATTGAAACCAAGTTTGGCATCGGCATCTACTTGGTGATTAGAAGTTAATTTAATCGCACTGTGAAGCGTGTGACGTCACTTGAGATGCGAGCAGGACTTCGCGTGATAACTAGGTCCCTCTATTGAATTTGAGAGTTGAAGTGAGTGAGTTGAGTAGTTGAGAGTTTGATCGGTTTTAAAAGCAATACCTTCATTATTGTGGTAATCTGGAATTTCTCAGCAGCAGCCACGGAGTCTGGATTTGTCTTTAGATGAGGGTTGTGGCTTTGCCTCCTATTACAGGTGGCTTAAACACAACTGGCGACATGTGGGTGTACTATTGGGTCTGCATAACCCTTCAGGGATAACAGGCGTGATGTTAAGCTTTGTTATGGCTGGAATATTTTGCATGATAAGTGTATATCAAACGATAAAACTAACAGGTATCGCGCATTCAGCGTAAAGGTCAGATAGGCAGTAGTTCCATGGAAAATACTGGTATTGAGAAGTACATCCACATACATCTGACATAGATGCTAACAGACAGGCAGATGATGATACGAAGAACGAAAAAGATTAATCTGTTCAAACATTCTCAAACAAGCGTCTTAGTAGACGCACGCTCTTATAAAGCCATTCACGTTTTCAATTCCATTCCTCCACCCTCCATCCTTCGTGCTCACAAGCACTCTAATTTGCCCCTCATCCCGAAAATCATCATGAAAATTTAACACACAAAATTAACTTCAGCATTTTCTTGAGTTGCTCGAAGAACATTTTCTCGCATCACTACCTTCGGCCAATCTCTGGGAAGTTAATCTCAAAACATCGTGCACTTGCGAGCTATGTATTTTAATTTAGCCAGTTCACGGCGTGACACGTACCTCTTAATTAACTCGGAAGCGAGTTTATTACCTACAACGTTTATTTTATCTTTGTGAAATGCGAAGAAAGTGCGCCTTGGGAGCGTTTACTGGGCTAGTAAGTAAGATGTCGTCTAGGTACGCGAATAGGTAATGGGTGTTGTTATGCTGTTTTCTTATATGAGATCGGTAATGGTGGGTAATATGGTTGTTATAAAAGGATTATGGTAGGGTAAGATGAGCTTAAGAACTCCACTTGAGGTTTCTATTTAAACGTCGATACGTTAATCTTAATATCAGGCTCTGATATTAAGATCACATCATATCCATTCGCAAAACGGAATATGCCAATATTTTTTTGTAACAAAGATATTGGTTACGATCTTGAGAGAAGTTCAGAAACATAAAGATTATAAAATACGAGTAGGTGTGGGCAATTTTGCTGTATCTGGCCAATTTCTCATATAATAAGGTTTCGGAGATGGGTACAGAGCTACTCACCCGAAAAATGAAAATTGTAAAAAGTTGGCCATTTATATCACTAACCAGATTAAAACTCGTGTAAAACCATGCTACCACCTGTTTTCGCCGAAAAACCGTAATTTTTTAACCTTCCATAACTTAATAGCCATTAACTCTTCAGCACAAAGTGATTGGAACTATTAGGGGAGCGCGCTGGACAAATTTTCAAGTTTTCAGGCAAAGTACGAACATCAATATTAGGTTTCACACGTGAAGGAATGCTTCGATTCCCAAGACCAGATACTTAGGCAAGCAATATTAGACCATGTCTGTAACAACATAAGGTTCATGTCCAATTTTTTTCAACAGCACATTCCGATTTTGTCAAATCATTACTCAACAAACTTGAAAATGCTATCGGAAAACTAAATTTTCGCTCTTAACATTTCAGCGATAAGGTTCAATGATAGCTTGATTTACCACGAGTCAGGTTCTGGTAGTCGATCGTTAATAAATTTTAGAAAACTTTTAATGGGCGCCGCCGCCGCCGAGAAGTTTTAATTTTCGATGGATGCAACTTTTTTCCCTTGACTTTGTACTTGGGAAACATTTTGAGCGATGTTATAATTTCGTGTGGTAAGTACTGACGATTCAGGCGAAGTTTTTAATTTAAATTTGTGATAGTACAAGTTTTCGTGTTATTAGATTTTCGCAATATAATTTGGAGATGTCGATGATATTTTTTACGTTGGTAACTTAAAATAGACAGATTTATACCTACTGAATTTATAGATTTACATAAACTTGACAAATTATTGTGGACCGTTTTGATCTACCAATTTATTGACAAATAAGAGAAAGCTGGTACAACAACAGCCATCTACAAAATTACTTTATTTGATAAAACTAGCGTGTCCTCTTTTCAAAACAAAAGAAAAAACACAAAATTCGCCATTATAAATATTATATGATCATAGGCCCATAACAAAGATGCAATAATCGAAAAATATGCGGGCGAGGTCGCAGGCGATGCGAGTGTATCATAAAGTTTTATTACGTCGCATGACTATGAAGATAGTGTTTGAAACTGCTTCCGAGAAAGTTTATATTTTATCGATAAAATGATTTAATACTGCTCGACGTTATCCTGTTTTGTGTGTTTTGCACGCGGCTTCGTATAAAGACTTATGTTTTGTCATTGTTTTCTTTGAAGAAAAGAAAGGGCTTAACATCATGGACCATAATCCAATCTACCTACAACCACAAAAGTTCTTTAGTTTTGATATTACTACGCAGTGGTGTAGGGGTAATTCTTTTAACTGTTAGAGTATGGGAAAATCCGTATCTTTAAGAGATACATACGGAAAATTCCTATTAGCTCTTTTTTCATGAAAATTTTAGCGGACTCGATTTTCATTTTTAATTGATCAGCTTCACTAATTTTCATAGACAAACTTAGACGAACACACCTGATTAATAAAAACACCCTGCCTTAGGTAGATACACAGAGTACAGCAATATAATAAATAAATATGTATATTGGAAAGGTTGAATGACTTACCAATACTTTTGAAGTCTTTCTTGTAATAAAATTAAGAAAATTTACTAAATAAAGTCTCACCAATTCAAGTTGTAATTATGAGTCCAAATCTAGAATCTAACTCAATCCCAAAACTGCACAACGATTTAGAAACTCATACAAAACATAATAATATGTATCCTATGGAAAAACATGACATTATTTACCATTTGTTAGCGCGAAACAGTACTCTGGAGGACATTCATAATACTTTAAACCGCGGAACTAGTAAAGTATGGCGTTAGCATCATGCTACCGCGTTTTTGGCTCCGCAGGCGAAAGAGGGTTTCCATGTTTAATGGGAATTTCAATATTTATAATTCGGCGACAACTCGGGGTCTTGTGTAACTGCATTATTAAGCTGGAATTTTGTTATAATTGGGTTGTACTAGATGAGGAAATTATGTATTTACTGCATTCTGAGGTTTTATTTTTACATGACAAAAAAAAACATATAGAAAAATAACTATAACACCTGTAGCTTGTCCACTATCAGCTATGCAAGAATTTGTGACTATAGACACGATTATGTAACGGCAACTTTTTATTTCCTTAAAAATATGCGATGTGATGATTATTAGGTGAAAAACAAAAATATCGTTTTTGATCCATTACATTTTTTTTAAGTTAAGTATATCTGTAGTATTGATATATGAACACATTAAAGTACATACTTTTAATACGAATGTAACACCTACTTATTACGTAGTTATAAATGTTACTAGGTATTAGGTACACCTCTGCCTAATTCTTTTTGGATTACAGGCGTGATGTTAATATGATGATGATGTACTGAGTTTTTAAACAATGTCTCGTCGTGCCTCACAATACAGTATTCCTAGTCCAGGAGCCAGTTTTGTTCCACCACAAAACGATCATTGTTTACACTGTAGCCGAAGCGACTATCGTCTCTTTGTCCTTAATAGTCGTTTGGTACTGAAAGTCTGGCGATAAAGCGATTTATTTTCTACAAAATACGTTTTAAATTTGCAAAACGAGTTTAGAAGTAATTGATTTAGGTCCTGAAGACCGACTTCAAAGACTCGATCTATTAAATTATTCTAATCGTTTGAAGCCAATGATGGTATCGGAATTTAATTCTGGTTTTGGTCCTAGGACATGCCGGTTTTCTCACGATGTTTTCCTGCACCGTTTTTGAGAGCAGTGGTGATGATATAAATTACACAAAGTTGTGCACTTGCCTGGGTTCGAACCCATGACTTACTGTTAGTAAGTCGGGGCCGCCACCACTGAACCACCTGTGCAATAGAAGGCGAAGTTTTTATAATGCTTGCGAGGTAGTTATTTGACTATAATTAATGTGTTTATGTCGCGCATGATTGTGTTCTTTTCGGGAAATATACCTAAAAAATTCTGTTTTGTGTCAAAAATATTTTCTTATTTACGAGTTCAAGGACAAAAGCTCTGAATGAGTAAAACTTTGTCATTTATTTAGAGATTGTTTTGATTAATAATAATTAACAAAACCCTTTATTAGAGAATCGAATATTAATGTAATGGTAGTAATACTTGAGAAAAAAGAACAACCTGGCATATACTAAATTATCTTCAGATCACTCCATGTCCTGAATTCTCTACCAGCATAAACATGAAGTGTTCGTATTTCTTAACATAAAGAATGTTTATATTAAAAGTTTTAAAATACCTCCGTAATAGACACAAAGTTAACCATGGAGGCTTCATAAAACGATCCTGAACGATGAAAATTCTCAAACGTGTTCCGCGTCGCGTTTATACAATATCTTAAAACTATAAATTTTAACCAAAAGTATGGAAACGATATTCTTGGAAGGCTTTTAGGGATCAAGATTTTTGGAGTAGGGTTTTAGATTAAAAAAAAAATGGTTGAATTAGAAAGATGGGTAGTTTAAGAGTGTATAATGCCACGAGAGAAATCGGAGCACAGATTAAAATCTTTAGGTGTGCACTCACGCACTTACCGTACTTAAGTTGCACGAAAACGTTTTTTGTTGAATAGAGTAAGCTCACTGCCTAACTCATCCCACTGAAACGATATATACAATTTTCAGTTAAGCTCCTAAATTAGACAATGCTATTATAATTTAATTGCAAAAGAAACAGAACGAATTATGATTATGACCTTCTTTTGATACGTTAGGGTGTATCTGCCGATTTAAATCTTTGGTTGGGAGGCCGTAGACACGACTGAATGCGAATTCGGGTTGAAAAAGTCCAATAATTTAATTTTTCCAGTTTCAGCCATTAAGCGGTCGTACACGTGGTTCAAGTTGTTACTTCAACCCTCTTTTGATAACATCGTTGCATTCGTAAAATAAAGTCCAAAATCGCTTGTATCAAAATTAGATCTAATACTACTTTGCATACCTAGATACTTGTAATAATCACCTCACAACCCGATACACCATAATATCGCCTGTTCGCTAATTATTAGCACCTCGCCATTAACATCGACCACAATTCCTCGAGCAAACCATTCGGAGGACCGTAACTAAGCTGATCAATTGGGTAGGTATTCGAACATTCGACACGTAACACTGTAAATGTTTCGAAAAGCCTCTTTTCGAAGAGAGAAGGAACATGTTTGTACATACGTAGGATATGCAACACTTAATATTATTGCATTTTGCCGCAACTCGGTGTGAAACGATGATGCGGCCTACGGTGGAGGTGCGCGCTTGCCTAGGAAGACCGATTCACTCGAACTTTGAAGAGATTAAGATTATAATGATCGAGAAACAGAGAAGCCGGCAGTGAATTCCATAGACTGGCGGTTTGCACAATAAATGTGGAAACATAGCGCTTTGTTCGGGTCCCTGGGACGTCAACCATATATTATAACGGTGACACTTCGACAAGAGAGGACTGGAAACACCTTTAATGTTACTCTTAAAATAAAATTGTAATATTGTAATCTTTTCTTCTATTATTTTTATTTTTTATATAAGTTAAATTAGATACGTACATTCATGCATGGATCATTGCAATAGCATAGTAAAAATAATTAACTTGTAACCTAGGGGGATCGGCGTTGAGGTCTGAAATACAGGCCTTGCCTAGTTCGGCCTCAAATGTGTGTGTGTTTGTGTACTTTAAGTTTAGATTAAGCGCTGTACTTGTAAAAAATGTGCTTATGTATGTGAATAAATATTACTATTACTATTACTATTACTTCGCTGTACGCCGATGATAGAATGGGTATGGGGGATTTCATGTGAATTAACCACAGGACAGACCAGCTACACACTATGTTGTGCTTCTTTGTTAATTTTGCTATTAAACATACAAAGCCAAGCTTTCTATCAGTGGCAGAATGTTTTAAATCGTGTGAGTAGTTCGTTTAATTCATAATTATAAAGTACTAACTGGATCGTTCATAACAATCATCAGGTGTTTATTCAATACAGATTGAAACAAAAACCACGAATTTTTATTTAAATGACTACTCAGCTTCAGATATTCAGTCGCGTTCCATTGGCATCGAACATTGGCATGCAATAAAAATTAAAAACACAATCGTCACACTATCGGGTCATGTCAGGAATGAACGCACCCAATACATTGCATACTGCAAAATATGGTCTGAACAATTGAACTTTTAAAATTTTAATATCCTGTATTTGAATGGTGTTTCATTAACGGGAATATTGTGTCCAAGCCTGCTATGTTTTTCTGTTTAACGTTTGATTACAACGTAGCGGAAATCTAACCGAAACTATTAGTCACACGAATACACAATCGTCGCGGTGATAATGTCATCCATTTGTTCGGAAAACCGAAAAGTGCCCGCGACCACGCCTTCGGTTTCACCGAATACAATGCGTCGATGCTCTGCGACGATCGCTTCGATGAAAACACGGTCATCCAATGCTGCTAGTCGTTGTGAAGCTTGGGGGAGACCTTTATATCAATTGGTCTACTGCTTCTCAGCTCTTTTCTTATCACTTAGCTATGCTTCAACACATAATAATTGATTATGTGTTGAAGTGTTGTCATTATTCAAAAAGATGATTCAATCCCTAAACATCATAGGATACACTGTTCACAAACACGCAGCCAGTGTTGTTCATATAAAATCGTCACGTATCCGGATCGTGCCGTATAAACACCCGTATCGCACAAACCGCATGGGACTCGTACCGTTCGCCGCTGTTTTGGAAAAATATGACGCGATTAAAGTAAATTCTCTGCGAATGGTAAATGTTAAAACATCGGCGTTGTACGTTGTTGTTGATGTTAAGTGTTAGTGGGAGGATCGTGTGTTTTGGCTTTATGTTTTTTAGGGTTAAACAACGTTTTTTTTTTCGAAATGCGAAATGTATTTGTCGAAATGGAAGTTGGGATTTAACCGTACTTTCGCTTTTTACTTACATTATTTTGTACTCTTTGAACCAGATTGTAATACAATCTGATCTTATTTAATCAAAAGGTTTTACATGGGGCGACTGCCTGTCTGATCTCCACAACCCAGTTAGTACTGAGTGACAATGACTGGTTGACGGACTTTCAGATCACAATCTGTACAGATTGTCAAACATCAACAAATTACAGTCGAGACCAACGGCTTAACGTGCTTTCCTTGGGACGGAGGAAACTCGTTATGCAATTGATGGGCACCCATTCGCGGACCAGCCTAGGCAAGCTCGGCTTAACCCTGAAGATCGACCCGTCCGGTTGTTATTATTTAGCTACGAGCTCCTCCACTATGTACACGAAAATTAAATAAATAATTCAAAACATTGAATATTATGTTGTCTAAGCGAAACAAAATGTTGCGGCAATCATTTAGTTGTCACCTAGTCTTAGGGAAGACAGGCATTTTTTTCCTAGCCTTCTCTTTTCCCTCCTGGGCAACAGCTTCCTATCCGAAGGATCCGTCAGAACTGGAAGAAGGACGCGCAGGTTCGCGAGACATGGAAGGAGGACGGGCATTAAGATCGTTAATATTAAAGCAAGTCGAAAGCGCGACTGTTGAGCATGAAGTTCTTGGTTTAATTCCCAGGTCGGGCAAAGCCTTTTTGGGTTTTTCCATCAGAAATTTCTCAGTAACAACCACGGAGTCTGGCTTTGTGCCCGGTTGATTGCAATAGGCTCGCCTCCTGTTACATGGGACTTAGAACTAGTTATAGACCTTATAGACCGACCGCTTTAATGAGCTTTTTTCTTTTTTTTTCCTTTCAGTGAGTCCTCGCGAAGATATAAATTTAAATGGAATATTCGGAAGGTTGATCACGTATTGGTTCAATTAGTATCAAACAACCAAAAGTAAATAACCTCTGGGATATTGTTAGGATTTTGTGGGCGCTTAATGTGCCTTTGATGGAGCAAGGCGGAGGGCTCAATAAAGCGGTCGGTCTATAAATGTGGGTGTACTATTAGGTACAGCTCTGCCTAACCCTTCTGGGATTATAAGCATGATGTTATGTAATTTTGAAACATTGACAAAGAAGCTTAGCTCTTTACCTAAATTATTGTGAGTGCGTTGAAGCAAAGATGATACAGCCGGCCTTAAGTTGACATACTTTGGTGAAACAAACCAGCAGGCCTGAAGTCTGTCTAGCTTACTTTACTTAAGTACTTAGAGGAATAAGTTGTTGTGGCATAACTTCAGAGGCTTATCATAAGCTGATTGGAGAAAGTTGGACAGTTCTGTCACCACTCAATGTTATGAGTATTACTATGGCGGACAAGCTGAGAGAACCTTTTTCGTAAGTAGTGGATGAGGTTTACGAGTATTTTAAGTGAAATGTAAAAGTTTTTTTACTATATCCATACTAATATTACAAAGAGGAAAGATTTGTATTTTTGTATATTTGTAACGAATAAACTCAAAAACTACTGGATCGATTTCAAAAAAAAATTCACCTTTAGAATGCTACATTATCTCTGAGTAACATAGGCATCCGTGCGAAGCCGAGACGGGCCGCTAGTCTATGATAATGATTAAGTTATTTTTAAGTCCCATGTTACAGGAGCGACCTATCCTGCCTGCCTGCTATCAACCGTATACAAATTCAGACTCCAAGGTGCTACCGGCAAATTCCTGATGAAAAACTCAATACCTAACACTATTCCTGACCGTATCGTACCCTCATGCTCATCAATATTGCACTAAAACAATGAGACATTTGGCAAAATTCATGTCCACATCTCTGCTTAACTCTTCGTCAATTATAGGCGTGAATTAATGATTTGATAAGGACCCTCAGTATAGGACATCGACTGAAAATATTATCGTTTTCCGGTCAGCAAATGCACACATTATATAGTACACACTATATTCACATTCACAAACACACTGGTTACATTTAAACGTGCCGCTGCACGTTTTGCAGCGGCACCATGAAACTACACCCAGAATTTATTTCTTGATACTCTTGGGTGACAGCGCTGTGACATGAGCGTTAGCGGGCGCGGCGGCGGCGGCGGCGGGCGCAAGGGCCTTATTTGAATTCCACAGTGAATCTTTAGTTCTTGCTATCATATTACTAGGACACCCAGGACTGCTATTCTCGTGTTCAAGTCGAAACACTCGATGCGACAATATTTGCAGCAACAAAACCGTCCCAAAGTATTTATATATTCGATTTTGATTCGCTTCGGCTCGAGCATATAGACTGAAGAAGAAGCAGAAGTAGATTCGCTTAGTCAAATTCGGTTCGACTCAACACAGTTATAGCTAAGCCTTTCTTAGCGGTAGACACTTTACTATATAAGGTCCCATTAAAATAGATAGACAAATTTTAACACAGCGTTTAGTACGTCTAACCAAAGATATTCAAGCAAAAAAAAACACTGATTAAAGTGATTTAATTTTTTTTTGAGATAACAAAGACATGGATGTGTTTATGCATTGGGTAACTAAATTTTTTAGTGTATTTTCGTTAGCTGATTTTTTTCTTGTAAGTATCCAATGCGTTTTTCTTATTTTGTTTTTTATCATTGTCCTTATTTTGAATGATTTCTAAAAGTTTATCTATCTATTTTAATGGAACCTATATATAGAAGCAAACAGCATTTTCATGACGTCTGATATATTTAACGCCTGTAAACCCGCAAAAGCTCTTCATAGTGGACGAGGCCTAACATTTCGCGACAATTTCAGTAAGGAAACAATGGGAAACGAAAATGTTGGGTTTCTAAGGTAAAATGACATTATTGTGAGCATTACCCTTTTGTTGGGTCCGCCTATTAGTATCCTTATTGCTTCATACATCAGTAGACGTAAATGCTTTTCTGCAAGTAATTCCGAAATTGGTCTTTAGAGCTTGGGACAAATGGTTGTCATTGGTTGTTGTTGTTGATCTTGTCTGTTATTATTCTTTCAAATATTGACCGACATCGTTTCTATTGCAGTATCAATTCAGTGTGAGAAAAAATGAGAAGTGATTCACGGACTCAAAATTATGGCGGTTATAACAGGCAATCAGAAGTCCGAAACGCGATAAAACTTCTTTCTTATTCGTGTTGTGGTTAATGCCTAACCCGGTGTCAGAGTTTTTATGCTGCCCATGGGCCTCTGACTTGGCTTTACATGCAGTTAAGAAATATCTCTCTGCTGGTTTGGATTCCTCACGTTGTTTTCTTCATTGATTGTGATTATTACACAATATGCACATGAATCCGAAAAATCAGAGGTGCGTGTCTTGGGTTCGAACTCGAGACAGTCCTGCAACTTCTGCTACGGCGGATTTGGCAGTCTGACGGTCATACCACTATAGCCTAGTGATGTGACACTGCTGGGAAAGGTGATTAATTATAAACTGTAATATTTCCATGCCATCAAAATTCTGAATAAGTAATTTCAGTTCCGTTTTGAATTTCAGAGCCGCCATTTACTGTTTATGAAATAATGTTAAATGAACTTGAGATCAAGGTAGAAGATATTGTTTCCGTTTTAATTTGAAACAATTTGGCGAAAATAGAAGTTTATTAACAGAAAGACAAAATATACTTCTTGTTTGTTTGTTTGAGGATCTGGTATTGAAAAAGCAAATTGATCTTTCAGATTCAAAGGATAATATTGGTACAGGTACGTATAGCCATAAGCTTATAACAAAATATAACCAGCGAAATGTATGTGTCATCTCTGCCCAACCCTCTGGGGAAATACAGGCGTGATTTATTTATTATCTTAAAAAGGTATGCTAGTGAATATTTGTATCTAAGATGTACAGCGTTTTACGTGATCCTCTACTTTTAAGCTTCGCATTACTATAAGCACCTATCTAAAATCTGACACCTAAAAAAATGCTTAAATATAACAAAAAAAAATAACCTAACATTAGAATCTTCGTGTGTAGCCACTTGTAAAATAGATCCACTATTTGCGGAATTAAAACTACATTTTACTGTCATTTTAATGTCATGAAATTCCGAAAAGTATCGCCTGATTCCATATTTGCCTGATCTTACCATTCGCCTAAGATAACGTAACTAATAAAGTAATGACCACAGTTCTTTAAACGAGTTTAATTGAAGCCTATTAATTTAAATGCTTACGTCACATCGCCCAATTGAACAAACCATCCATACAAAAGCGATAAATTTTAACAGTCAAACAAAACGATGCCAAGCCACATTTCCACAATGCGTCAATGATTAACATACTCAACTCAGTCCCATAGTACTCCCACTACATACGAAACCACCTGTGAAAATAAACAAAACCGCGGAAACAAAAGAGATAATCGCCATTTTGGTTTTACGCCGAGCGATTCCAATTTGTTGCAAATCACACGAGCGTCAGTTGAAGTTAGTGGCAAGCTCTCTTTTATTTGAGGTTATGCGGATCATATGGTTACGGGAAATGTGTTTTTTTCTGATGTTGTATTTTTGAACTTATTGGCCTTTGTGAGACATTTACTGAAAGACGTTTCATTATTCGTTTCGGTAGTAGTCTGGATAAACCGCACACTATTTAGCTGATAGACTGATATTATTAAGAGATAGACTGTATACTCCATAGTATTTTAAACCTATTTTAAATTGCGAGTTATAAACTATTTGTATAGAAATGAACGCGGCAAGCGCGTGTTGCCCGCCGATCTGTAAACAGCAAATTGAAAAGAATATTATAAAATAAACAGTAAGGAAAAACCTCTGTGGTTTTACAACCCATAGGTTTCCTTTACAAAATACCTACGTATGTTGGAGTGGGCTTCTATTCTAACCGAATAAAGTTGAACACCAGTATTTAACATGGAGCGACTGCTTATCTGACCTTCACAGGCCAGTAACTGACTACTGGGTAATATGATCATCCTCGGTAAGACTAATTGACGATCTTTCGAGCCACTCACTGTCTACCTGTAACGACTGTCAAAGATCTTCAAATGACAGCCGGGCTCGATGGCTTAACGTGCTTTCCGAGGCACGGACGAAACTCGGTATGCAATGGATGGTCACACATCCACGGACCGACCTTTGAAAGCGCTGCTTAACGTTGAAGATTGAACCGTGTGGCTGTTATTATTTAGCTACGAGATGCCTACATAAATACGTTGTCACCTCTAATTTTTGTAATATTTTTTTGACAAGAAAAAGCTTAGGCTCAATAAAAACTACGAAAAAATTAAAACAAGACAAACCAAACGAATTCAAGAGCAGTTGTCTTTCTAAGATTACAATTTATAATTGGCCAAGTTTTTGGAGAGGCGCGTAAGGATCAGGGGCTAATTGGCATGAGCAGTGATGACGGGGACCTTGGATGGCAGTCATGACTCAAGAATTACACTTACAAACTCGCTCCACGATAACGCTTCTGAATGTAAAGTTTGTAAGTGTTTGACAGGGCTAAGTTAGAAGAAGGAGCGGTAAACATAATTGCAAAGTTTCAAAATGTGCAGGGAAAAAGGTTTTTTAACTGAAAACATAACCACCATTGAGTTGTGAACCAGAAGCAATTGTTTTAGGTTTTGTTTTCGCAAAAGCGTCTTTATACTATTCGATTTTATCGGTATCCATAACCTTTCTGATTAAACTATCTCAGAGTATATTATTAAATTCAGTACTAAAGGGCCTAGGTATAACAAAAAAGTGTTTCGGATCCTCTTCGTTTAGATCTATCTTTATGTTATTTTCAAATTATTGACGTTCCTCGAAGTGTGACTGGGCTGGCTACGTGTACCGCTTGCCCGATGAACTGTGGGTCAAAATAACCACCATGTGCAGTCCTGAAACAGCCAGAAGGCGACGCGGTAGACCTCATAGATGATGACAGAGCGAGCTGGACAAAATCAACGACCAGTGGTCCACATTAGCCATAGATCGACAGAATTTGAAGTCATGGGGAGAGGCCCTTACCCAGCAGTGGGATAACGCAGGCTAACGGTTACAGTTAGATCTTTTTGTTTGTCATAATATATTATTTACGTAAAACAAGACTAGCAGAGAACCGTCAACAGCACATCAGTGTTAATACTACGAAAATCGCTGGTACAGCTAAAAAATAAAGGCACTGCTAAATTTCATGAGTTTCAAAGGTGTATGAATCTCCTAACTTGCACCACATCCAGTATCAAAGTATAATTCGGGACATTTAGGAAGTAACAACGTTTTCAAAAGACAATAAGAGATTTCGCGAAGCCGGGAATATCGTTTAATACTTACTGCTGGTTTTATTGTTAGGATTCAAAAGCAGGCTATGAGAAACTTACGATTGTGTACTCGTAAAATATTGTGCAGTATTACTTTTTGCAAAGTAAAATAATTCCACTCTTGTTGGTCTTGAATGATGGGAAAGCAAAATTAGTTATTGTGATGAAGTAAAGACAATAGATCAATAATAATTTAAAGACAGAAGGCGGTTCATGGACAGCTTTGATTTTCAGTGCGTATGCGGTGTCTCCCTACAAACAATGGCCCTCCTTCTATCTTGCGCCGCATTTGATAACCTTTTTAAAGAATCAGAGACAGGAATTCTCGTAGCTGAATTTTGGGCCAAACATATTTAAATTTTTTGCCATCGATACGCTAAAAAAATGAAGACTGAACAATCAAACAAATCAATTATAATTTTGTACAAAACTTATATTTTCTAAATGCATTTTTACATAAATGGTACTTTGGCTTACATTTGGTCAAATATCTTAGTCGTACACAATACATTCATACACAGTACTTACATTATTTTTATCATAAAACTATACATTACCACAGTAAATCCACTAACCTACTACGTAGGTACTACAATATTTCATATCTTAAACTATAGTAAATGTACGAAAAATACGGCGTGGATAAAGAAGCACATTTTTATGAGGCCATTAATATTGAAATAAACAATATTTTTGTAAACGACATTCCTATTTAGCGCTTGTTCGCTATATCACTTGAATTTCGCAATTTAGGTTCAATTGTACTACGGTTATTCGATTTCAGTTCATCCTTTCTACATCTACCCACGTTCTCATGTTTTAAGGCCAATTAAGAATTGTCACAGGGTTCATCCATTCTCAAAATATCTTGTAACGTTGTTTGGCACTACGGCCTCACTAACTTTATCTATTAAATCTATAGAGATCTTACTGTTGTATGTTGCTATAGCTTAAATTGCAAAACGTTAAGGTATTACTGGGATATTGAACTGTAAACTTATAAAACTATATGACTAACCTTTACTTCTCAGTCTAACTTATATTCAACCTTTCTTGAATTCTACCTTTTTCACGGTCCCTGTGCTTGTTTCAGTATCATTGGAGGAACCAGAAGTAGAATGTTCCAGTTTTACTGAATCACCTTTAGTTTTATCACTGCCCCTTTTACCCTTAGAACTTCGGTTCAAAATGGAAGGTGTTCTTATGCTTTTCTTTTGTTTTACTTTAACTGCCTTTTCTGGTGGTCTGTTAATACTATCTGTCCTATGCTGCAGTTTGTTCAAACCAAAATTTCTTTTTATTTGGGCAGTTTTTTCTAAATCACTTACATCTGGCAAAAATAAATCACTTACGCATACGTAATCATCTTTCTTTTTAGGAACTAATAAACCGGGATTAATTTTTACAGGTACAATTTCTAATTTCTTCTCAAAAATCGAGTCTGGACCCTTAGAATCTAATATATCGTCCATATTTGTTGGTGAATCAACGCCACCAACCAATTCTTGTATCAGTTTATCTTCAAATTCTTCATCAATATCAATGTCGTCTTCGTCATCCTCATCAGAGCAAAATGATGAAAAAGATGTGACTGATCCAGCTTGGACGTGGAAATCAGCAGGAAGACGAACTCTTGGCGCATTTGTAGGTATTTCAACCAGGCTGGGTGATGGTGTGATTACTATTCTTGGTTCTTGTGCTGAAGGCATGTCACTAGACGCTATAATCACTCGAGGAATCTCTCTGTCTTTTGCCATTATAATAGACGATTCTGGTTTACTACTATCAAATGATGCATTGCGAGATGTTGCAGCAGAATACGAATACGGTGACAAACTATCAATGTTTTCATAGTTTTTAACCATAACATCTTCGTTAATCCTTTTAACGCTGGAAGCGTCAAACGAAGACAATGGTTTTGTATTTTTATATGCAAGACGTCGCTCCAAAGTTGTAGTTCTCGGCGGGGGCTGCGGTGGGACTCTGGGTCGATCATCCATAGATGAATATCCACGAAAAGTTTGCAATGATGTCGGTTGTAGTGATAGCCGCTTTTGGGCTTTTGGCAAATCTGGTAGTACTTTAGGAAAATTCCTCTTTTTGATAGTCAGTAGGGCTTCTTCAGCTGTCATTGGATTGGCTTGTGAACGTTCCTCTCGAGAAGTCACATTTATGTCGTTTCTGAAAGTGACAGGTGGCAAGATATTCGCAAGATTAGCAGACTCCATCTTTTCTCGTAATTTATCATAATTTACGTCGGTAACTGGATCAGATGAGGAATGCTTGTGAGAAATTATCAGAGGTTTATCTTGAACTGCTAGAGTCACCACATTGGTGAATGTTTTTTCATCTTGTTTTGGCTCAGTACTACTCGGAGACTTAAATTCAATCTCCGTAGATTTTTCAACTTTATTGGAATGTATTTGATCACCAGCATCGAATGATTTAGATATTTCGATTGGTTCTTGAATTAATATGGAGTGAGTTCGAGCGGCAGGTGTTGCATCGATCGCTACTGAAACTTTCTTAGACTTAATACTTTCAGAAGCTTTACTTTTTATGGAATCATTAGATTTACTTGTTTGTTTAATACTGTTAAGTGATTGTTTATGACTGCCTATTGAAGAGTGTGAGCCAAGTGCCGAGGTGGATGTGGTTTTCTCAGATGTTCTAGTTTTACTGTACGTTTTCGATGCATAGCTCTTAGAATTCACGCTATCATTCATCAGCAGGCTGTCTTTTTTATTTTTCTTGGTATCTGAGAGTAGCTCTTCTGATCGCGTGAAAGGTTTCGCTACAGTCATATGTTTTTCATTTAAATCAGAGTTTGATTTTCTAAGTATGGCAGGAGAACATCGGTGCATCATTTCATTGGCAATCCAGTCCCTTACTTTAGTATGAGCATCTAAAGTACTCGTCGATAAGTGCCTTCTTAGCTTAAATCTCTCTCTAAACCCTCCCGAGTCATCAGACTTAGGCGTCTTACAGGGGTCCGATTTCTTTTTATATTTCTTGGAATTATTTTTCATTTTATTAAAACTCATCGACTTGATGACGCTGCAACTTTTTTTTAGAGTTTGCAAAGCGCTTTTGTCGTCCTTGGAGCTCTTTTGACCGATTACATCCACTTCGCCTATTTCGGCGCGCGGCTGATGAGAATTCTCGAGTGTTTGTTCCCGTAGTCTGAGCTTACGTTTTTTGAAATACAATATAGAGCAAATTCCGACGTTGATGGCGAGAAAGAGAATAGCTAACGAGACGATCAATGTAATGGTTGCACTGGAAGTTTTTACGGACAGGTTGTTGACTTTCGGTTTTGGCGTGGTAGTGTACATGAAGGTTTTTTCGATTAATCCCGATGGAACGGGTCGCGATGGCTTCTCGATGGACATAATCTCCTTGTATATAACGTTGGTATCCGGCCTGTATACTGGCTGCGAATATGGACGCATTTTTCCGTATATCGATGATGAAGAATAGTGTGGAGTTTCCGCCACTGGCGGTGTCCATATTCTGCGAATTGGATCTGTTGAAAACAAAAGTTATGATGATGATTTCCAGAGATAGTTTTAAAAGGTATCGTTCAAAGATTTATCGAATGAATTTTTTTGTTTATGTTTTGGTAATTGATTTTGCAAAACAAAAAGTATGTTGCCATCAATTTTGACTCTTATTATTGTTAAAGCTAACACAACACAAAAAAAAGTGTTTCTACCTGTATGTCCTCCTGAATTCCCTCCAGCATTCCCAGTATTTCTATGCGTAATCTTCGGCTTCGGCGAAGAAGGAAGTGGAGTATACTCGTACAGTGGATCTACTACGTATTTGCTCATCTTGTTTGGTAATGTGTCCATCCAAAACTTGGTATAATTGGATCGGTATGAGGTATCTACTTCAGGTGGGATATCTGCGTGTAAAAATAAGAACATTTTAATAAATTAGATGGTTAGACATTATCAGCACTAAAAACAATTTTTCAGTTTAATAAAAGTCTCTATAAACGTCTAGATTTTTTTAAAGAAAAGTAGCTCAGGCCTGAAAACAAATTCTTGACATTTTCAAAACTAAGTATTTTCATATTTTTGTTAAGACTTACCAAACCTCAAGTATGACTGTCGAGTACCGTCATATTCTGGCCAGTCCAGGTCATACACACTCCATTGTCTTCTATCCAAATTAAAGAACTTGACCGGAGCCTGTGAGTTAGGAGAACTGCGAAGAAAAAGTCCTTATTAGTTTCTAAAGTAATCATTATACAGATACGAGTACACTAAACACTAGCTTCTGCCCGTGACTTCCCCTGCATGAAATTTCTTGTTATGACATAAAACAGTGTAGGGGCTCGGCAATAGTATAAGCATTCTTTCTGTCAGTTACATAAAACATAGTATGGGAGTCGGCAATCGTATAAGCTATTTTCCTATCAGTGACAGATTTTTTTAGATCGAATGAGTATTTTGTGATATTATTACCTCCTACATCCAAACTTACAACCTTATATTAGTGTATAAGTGAATGAAAAAAGTTTTTTATTATGACTAGATCGTCATGATCTGCCTAGCGTTTTCCCAATTATGTTGGGATCGACTTCTAGTTTTACCGGATTCAGCTGAATACCAGTATTATTATTATTTACATGGAGCGACTGCAACCCAGTTAGTATTGGGTAATAACACGATAGTATCACTAGATAATGAGGGAATATTTACCCATATTTAACGAAATTCGTCCACATTCGCATGACGACCTCACTGAGTAACTTCTCGTGCTGGGTGTAGTCAGGGCTGAAGTGGGTGTTTGTAGCTCCAAGTGGAACACCGAATACGAACGGCAGCTCCTGACCTTGGACGCTTTTGTTGAGCTGGAAACAGAATTAATAAAACAAAGTATTATGAAAACGAATTTCAACAATAAAACTGATTCGATCAGTATAATGTAATAATTTCTAAATTTCGTGCCTGTACTGACAGCTCGTGTACGTGTTTTAGACGCGGATTGAGTTAAGTTTCAGTGGTAGAAAAATTGTTCTAAATCTTGTACAGTAGCAGCTTGTTGCTATTTATTGTTCAAAACCAAAAAAATGGGTCTATGAATGTATTCCTTGCCAAAAAACTAGGACTTATAGAACGATATTTACAGAACACTGGGCAACAATTGTATTGTATGTGTTTATGAATAAAATAAATAAATACTGCATGCTCAGCAGTTGCGCTTGCGACTGCAGGTACAAATCGCAATGAAAGATCTAAAAGTACTGCTCTGACTCTGAATCATAGCTTTTAGGTACTCGGTATACTAAGTATATTCAAACAGAACTAAGTATTTCATGGTCTTTGCGTGAATCAATGTTCATTTTAATATTGAAGACACGGTTGGCGCAGTGGCTTAGCGATTGGCTACTACGTTTCGTGTCGCGGATTCGATCTCCGCACGGGACAAATATTTGTAAGACTTGAGGTAGTTGTTCCGGGTCTGGCTGTTCGTATATGTGAGTTAAATTTTTTATACGATTTTTGTTTACGGTCAAATGGCCCGCGGTCCGTTCGGTTTGGGCCGTTCAGACTAAATACCCTACGAAATTTAACTACCTAAGTACTTGAATAAAACTTATTTGAAGAGGACATGCTTAAACTTCTGATAAACTAGTAAGAGGGTTCAAGGATAGAGTTCGTTCATTACATGTACCTATATTAAACCAGTAGCTTATCTTTGATGTAACAGCTGATACCAGCACCTGGTCTGCAGTATCTTCACACTAGTTTACGATATCATTATAGAAACTAATTTCATAACCCTAACTTGGAAACCGTACTTACATAGTAAGTAAGTAGGTTAGTTGTATAGGACATATCTACTAGAAAACGCCAGCAAGAAAAACCGATTAATACATCAGTTCAGTCTTAATTTATTTACTGAGCAAAGTTTTTTTTTTTTGTAGCGTATACTGTCCCACTGCTGGGCAAAGGCCTCCCACAATCCTTTCCTGCTCTGACGATCTGGACCGCGAGGGCTGGTTCGAGGAGGTACAGAAAAAATATTTTTCAAAATAAAAATCAGTACAGCAGTAAAATAATACTATTGAGTAATAATAATAATAATTGTGTAATAATAATAGCAGTCATTGTGCCGATAGTCGTGTCGGCCAATGGCTTAATAGCCAATAGCCTCGAACAACATCTGAGGAGGCTCTCACTTGGCAGCTGGATCAAGGGCTTGATTCAGAAAGCAGTACTTCTGGACACGGCGCGTATCGTTAGGAGGTTCCTCTCTCAAGAGCCCTGACCACCGGTAGCTTGGACCCTGTTCCCGATACCGATGGGCTCCTATTTTTTATATTTTTAAATGTTTTTTTATATTACTTTGTATAGAAAAATTTATAAATGTAAATTATATGTATAGAGAATAAATAAAGGAATACTAATTTTAATAAAAATCATTGTGTGAAAATGTTGATGTTGATATCTATAGGATGGTGATGTTTTTCTTTCTTTCTAAAATCGCCACTGCCTCGTTGGTCTAGTGGTCGCAAGCGCAACTGCTGAGGATAAGGTCCTGGGTTCGGTTCCCGGTCGGGCAAAGTGTTATTGCGATTTTCCATTAGGAATTTCCGTGTAGTAGCTACGGTGTCTATATTTGTGCCCGGTTGATAGCAATAGGCCATAGTTACTGGCGTGTTAATAGACTTTTGCTGCTGAATGTACGATATTGTACTGCAAGGCATTGTTTGCCCAGTAACGCTACACTGTCAGTGAGTGCCTGTGCATGTGTGATTTGAGTACTAAAACATACTTAAGGCCGGTGCACACCGAACATAATTCAGTGCAGTTAGTATTTCCTGCACTTAATGTGTGACATATCTGACATCTATTACTCAAATTGCAGATGTTGGAGAAAAAACAGCCAAGCTGAAGTGGGAGTGGGCTGGCCACGTAGCACGAATGCGCTCGGAGAGATGGGCAATGATCGTCACTCACTGGATGCCAGTCGGAGGAAATCGCCGTCGAGGTAGACCGCCGCGGAGGTGGTGTGACGATCTGATCTTGTTTGCAGGCAGATCGTGGCCAGATATTGCTCAGGATAGAGAGGTTTGGAAGGAGAACCGGGAGGCCTCTGTCCAGCAGTGGGACACAAAAATAGGCTACCAAAAAAAACCTATATATTATATCATTGCGTAGCCGGTAAAAAGCTACCTGCCATAATATAACAACAATGATAACAATCGTAAAAACAAAACATTGGAATTAAGCAGAATGAAATCGTAAAACCACCAGAACATTTATCGCAATTAAACGATTTTTCATTTATATAACTTTAGCACTTGTGGCAATACGGTTCTTTTGAAACTCAAAGAACTTAACTACAGACCTTTCGAACTTTTTAACCGACCATTGTTCAATGAAACAAAAGGCTTTCGCGATACATTTCTTGCAACGTCTATCGTTTTCAAGTAGAACGTGAAAGTCGATTTGACATCGAGAAATACATTTTACTCTTTGAAATCTTTCCATTTGCATGGACTGTTTACTTATTTTTCTTCTTGAGATTTCTGTATATATAGTTTATAGGGTACTACAATATGAAGAGCGGAAGGAATTATTTCTTTCTTTCAAATAAAAATTGTAAAGTATGCGATGGCGATAGGATGGCATCGCCACACGGTACATGAGTTTCTTCTCTTAGTAAAAGAATAATATTAATTCATTTTCACAAAAGCTACACCTTAAAAATAAATCATAATCAAAAGGTAGCCTACACGTTCTTAAGACTTCCTCTTAATAGTGCAAAACAGTATTTGCTTTATTTTACACTTGCAGTGACAAATTCGCAGGGGTATAAAATCCACTTTGAATACTATAAAAAATCCTATCTCTTCTCTATATAATATACGATATAGGTAGACAGACTGACTGCTTAAGAAAGTACTCCACACTAGCACTTCTCAGTCAAATCCTCCGATTTAGGCACATCTTCTTCATCGTGTGAATGGTATTACCACTGCATGGTCGGTGGCAGCGCAGAGCGTTTTGATAGCTGTTTTTGAGACTTAGAGGGCAGGAAAGTAAGTGAATCATATTCTACTATGTAATTCCACAATCTTTAGCCACCTTAGGCACTTATAATACTCATTTTCTCACAAAAAAAAACCTTCTCCAAAAAACTAAACTTACCGCAGCATAATCGGAGCTGATGGAGTTATGCCCGAAGACATAGAAGTAAGACTGTCTGTTGGCCTTAGACTGGTAGTTGGCGAAGCGGATGACGGGGGCCAGCGTACGAGCGTCGCTGAACATGTTCAGGATGACGTCTCGGTTGGTCTCCACATTCCAGCGTTGAGGATCTAACTTTGATGGAGAATATCTGAAAAAACCGTAAATAAATTGTCACCATGGCAAGTGTCACAAATTAGAAGTATTCATGACGGATGGGTCAGAAAATTCTTCAAAAAGGAAAGAGTAGAAGGTAATGAGGGAGAGATCTTTGCCCAGCAGGTGCAGCCATCGTTACCAAAAAAAATTACTCATTAAGTCCGAAGTATTTGTATTTTTACTGTTCACGAAAATGGCAAGTAATCTTAAGAAACTATTAAACATTTTTGAGAATCATCAATGAGAAAACTTGAGCCAAATCTTTACCAAAAACTCACTCTTTCAAAATAGACTTCAGTGTTTCATCCTCAGCTCCTTCGAAGATTATCTTAGCATACTTCTTGATGAAGTCATCTCTCTGGTTCTCTAGTACTCCGTGTTCTAACTCAATGACACCAAAGTCGTGGTACCTTTCTATTTCTGTCACACCGCTTAGGAGTTGGTATCTGAAAAATATTTTATAAACAGTGTTATAAGTGGGTCTGACAAAAGGTAATGTGTTTACAAATAAGGTAGAGGAATCTCGCGCACTACGTGGCCACGACCAAGGTATGTCGCCTGACTGGTCGATGTCTCGAACAAAACTGGTCAAACGCTCGTGCGACCAAACTTTCTTCCTGGTGGAAGCTTCTGCGGTCAAAAGTTGGGTTCGTGGCCACGTAGTGCGCGAAGTCCCTAAGTATAAGTAAGTAACTAGACTACCAATAAATCGTTTTATAGTAGCAAATGCCTGGTCTTGAATAAAATTTGCTCGATCATAAAAACAATTTTTACGCTGAAAAATTGTTTTACTACTAATATAGTTTTGTACTCAAAAAGCCTCCAATTTTAACAATAATACCTCGACGAATTGGAAGGAACAGTTTTCGACATTCTTATCTTATATTTAAAAATGTTTTTTGGTAATCTGTAAAATACCATATTTCAAGCAAATAAATGAATCTGAATCTGAAAATACTCCATCCATAGACAATACGTTGCACTATCTTTGGTTACTTGGCACTAACTTTGCACCTAGTGGTGTGATCGTCGGACTCCCAAGTCATAGGTCTCGAGTTCGAACCCAAGACACGCACTTCTGATTTTTCGGATTCATATGCGTTTTGTAAAATTATCACTTGCTTTAATGAAGAAAAACAGCGTGAGGAAATCAAAACAGCATGCCTGAGAGATATTTCTCGACGGCATGTAAAGCCAAAACATCGGCCCGGCATAAAAACTCTAACACCAGCTTAAGCACTAACCACACTAAAAAGAAGAAAGAAAGTCATTATATCTGTCCAATGGCATCAACATCAGAAACTACAATTAACACAACTATCAAAGTATATATACAAGTGCACTTTGAGAAGGTACCAGCAGCTTCAGTCAAAGCACGCACTAAGAAACGTTCATAGATCTAGGTCTCAGTTATTCTTCTTGCACACAAATAACTTCTTCAACATACACCTATCATCATCATCATCATCATTTCAGCCGAAAGAGGTCTACTGCTGGACATAGGCCTCCCCCAAATGTCGCCACATTTACCGGTCCCGTGCGACTCGCATCCAACGGATCCCTGAAACCTTCACCAGGTCATCGGTCCACCTAGTGGGAGGTCTTCCAACGCAGCGTCTTCCGGTTCGCGGTCGCCACTCCAGAACTTTTCGGCCCCATCGGCCATCCATTCTGCGAGCAATGTACCCTGCCCACTGCCATTTAAGTTTGGCTATTCTTTGGGCACACCTACACCTATCAACTACGTCCGTTTTTAGACGATCTTCATCCCACTTCTCTAACTCCATACAACACACTGTATTATTAACATAACTTATTCTCCCATTCCTAGATTCGGCCAAACTTAGGGCACTCAACAAACAATGACCAACAAAACTATAAACATCAATATCTTCCCGAGTATAATGCGCTCAGTGATAAATTCTTCCGATACACGCCTTTTGGCTATGATATAGTGTATTAGTACCGAGCCCACAGTACACGTATCAGTATTAACATACAGTATTTCAACTAGAAACAAATGTTAGGTACGGCCCACATCCTACTAATAATATAATGTCAGGATGGATGGATGGATGTTTGTTACTCTTTCACGCATAAACTACTGAACGGCTTATAATGCTAAATTAAAGGGCCTAGTTATTTTACTGGTTAATTGTATACTGTGACGAAACCATACTAAACACCCGTTTGACTACCTATATCCGTTGTTGAATTCACGCACACATAGGCCCCGTGTTTTCCCGTTGAATAATATAACTTGTCGGTGAGAATTGTGTATGCCTGCGTGTGTCTCTTGTCTAACAGTCCAGTGTCTGTATGGCATAGTTCTTACGAAATAATTTTGTACGTACGGTTGTATCTATTATTGTCTATTATTGTTTTGTACCAAATAACGAGCTTTGAAAGTTCTCAATAGTAATAGTATGAAGACAGTTAACAGGACTTAAAGTTCTAACAATATATTATAAAACAACTTTTTAGGTTAGCATCTCTGGTTTATTTTCATAGACTTTCGTTCTACGTTCTAGACTTTAGAGTATGTTGACATACTCACACACACACATGACACACATGCTATTTTATAATGTGGTCAACCACATTATAAAATAAAATGTTTGAAAAACGAGTCAATAAGAATCAAATTCCCACAATTAATTTTCCTAGTTTAACGGTTGAATCTAACTATAAACGAATAAGAGTTGTTTCCAAAATAAACCCCTATTTTCTTTGAACACAAAGAAAACAAACCATTCATTTTTCAAGCGAATTAAAGATCAATCTGGCGGAGGGATTTAATATTGACAGATCAATTTATTTACGACGTAAAGCCTTGATTTTAATTTATTACTTTCTTAAGCTGATAGGATGACTGAAGCCGTACTTAACGATTTCAATTTTTTAAGAACGGTTTATTTTGGTTTGGTTATCAGAATTTCAGCAAAGAAATTAATTAATTTTTGATTCAGTTACACAGAGATATAATATTCTATTTGATCTTTGATCTTTTTTAATGTTGTAGGGACATAAAATAATGAAACCGATGGATTGTATACTATTATGAATTGCTTGTAAGATTGCTTTAAAAAGGCGTATTTACAAGGACAACGAACGTTGCTTATATCTCCATAACTCGAAGGTTCCCAGGTATGGTCTAGAACAAAAAAATGATCGCAATGTCGAGAACAACAGGTGCCTTTGGCTTTCTTAAGGGTCCTTTTACATCCATTATTAGGTGATAGCGACCACTTTCAATCAAAAAACAAAACTTGTTCACGACCTTAGCTCTGATCCCATTAGGCGAACAGTGGGTGGCTGACTGTCCGCTGGCTGACTCGGAGCGGCGAATCGGCCGTCAACTCAATTTCAAGTGAGCGGCGATTTGTAGCTTTATCGCGAAATTTTTGCACGTAATATCGCAGCAAATCGGCTGCTCACTGAATGACTCAGCAAACGAGCACCGCAAACTGCGTACGTAGTTCGTGCTATATGGACACGTATATATGGGGCCAATTGGAAGCAAACAGTCAGCTACTCACTGTTTGCCCAATGAAGATACAGCCTAACCTACTAACTCACTTGCTCAACAGATTAGGGTATGACTCCATGGTCTTGGCTGGCTCATTCGGGATGAAAGATCCGGCCACAACAGGACCCAGCGGTGTTTCGAACTCTCGAGCTAAGATTTGCACCTTCTTGATTTCTGATAATCTGTAAAAAAGTGTCATTTATACAAATTTTCAACAAGCTTAGGTCTGGGTAGATCTTAATATTACAAATTGAGTAACTATTTAAAAGATTCCGTAAAATTACTGTCTCTGTAAATTTAAAATGGAAGATGAAGTAGACTATTCCCTCTGCAACTACAGTTTGAAGATAAAACAGCATAAAAACATAGTCAAATGATTTGTACGATCAAAATAAACTCTAATGATAAAGGAAAAGCATGAAAACCTTATCCTCAGAAAAGATCTTAAGAAAAACAAAACAATGCCTGATTATCGAGAAACAAGGAACACAAAGGTCAACCTTGTTCACAATATTTTTATTAAAGCCTTTGTAAAATAAGTCGAGGTCGGAAAGACTATTATTTTAACTCTACAGAAACAAAAAAAAACACAATTAGTCAGTATTATGTTTTACTAGGTACAGCTAGGTAGGTACAGTTTTCTTGGAATCTTGATCAAAAATATTGCAACTTCAAACAAATCAGTAAACATGGTAAATATCCTGTTTCTAGTGTTAATGATATTGCAACTTCACTTTTGAATTGTTTGGTTACAGGCAAATTTTACACCACGCCTGTAAACCAAATGGTAAGAAAGTGAAATATTTTATGGATATGCTAATGAAACAAAAATAGTCCCCTTGATGTACTATAAAAAACATTTTCGCTACAGGTTCAATATCTGAAACACTTCCCCGAAAGAGCTATCCACAGGCTAAACAAATATTTGTTTTGTACAGAAAGCACACCGGTAATCCACTGCATCAGCTGGGACTTCAAATCGTTAAATAATAATAGGGCAAAAGTAATAAATGACATTCAAACGTAATTTATTTTAGTGTATGTACTGTAATTGTGTCTAAATTCAGATACGAAATTACTTGTTAATGATTAAATGACTATAAATATGACTCTGAATATGACTATGAATATGACCATGAATATGACTATGAATATGACTATGAATATGGCTATGAATATGACTATGACTATTAATATGACTATGATTATGACAATGAATATGACTATGACTATGACTATGACTATGAATATGACTATGAGTATGACTATGAATATGACTATGACTAATACTGTACGGGCAGTAGCTCTGCACACTCAGATATCTCTGAAGTTGGACGAATCACACGGGATGTGTAATTGTGTACAGAAAATTAAATCACTGTTTTGTGTCCGTTAATGATTGATAATTTATTAGGTAAAAACATTAAAATATATAATACCTAAAGTAGGTGATTTGTGGTGGGCGTAACAGCCTAGTCAGCAAATGTACATAAATAGGTATTTAAGTACATTTGCTGCTTGTTCAGTTTAAAAACTAAAACAATTGATATCATGTGGCGATGCTCGTACAGATACAATACCTCCGTCATCATTATCTGCCTAGCCTTTTCGCAACTATGTTGGGGTCGGCTACCAGTCTAACCGGATGCAGCTGAATACCAGTATTTTACATGGAGCGACTGTTATCTGACCTCCTCATCAATAACTTCATTATTAAAATAAATATCATACTACAAATAGGTATGCGTAACCTACAAGCCCGATGCGTTGTTAACAAAATCAGTTCGCTCGAACATTATAACCGGGACGGACTACATATTTTATAAGGCTTTTAAAATTTCTATAAACGGGAAAAGCTTTTAACGCTTCAGATGAGGAATAGGAACTGTTCAATGGTGAATATTGCGTGCTTTATTGTTCGTTTAGGCTTAAAAGTTATTCTGATGAGGAAGAATGGAAGGGTGTTAAGTATTTCCTTGTGTTTTGAATTGAAACTTTTGATGGAAAAGCAGATTTAAAGCTTGACAATGAGAACTTCTGAGTCAAAGAAGCTTGATTCGAGGTAGGAAATATTTGTATGTATCCTGTGTTGGCGTGTTTAAGGCTGCGTTACATTATTCCTCGTTCTGCTACTTCGTTCGTACTGACACGTTGGTCTAGTAGTCGCAAGTCGGGCAAGTTGCTATTTGGTTTTTCCGTCAGGAGTTTCAGCTGTGGAGTATGGATGTTTACCCGTTTCATGGCAATAGGCTCGTCCCCTATGACGAGTATATAGAGCTTAAAACATTTCTGGCGAAATGTACCCACGTTTTCCGAACCCTTCGGTGATTACATGCGTGATATAAGATTTTAAACTATCATGGTCACTAACATTATTAAAGAAACAGTAAACATGGTAAACATCCCGTTTCCAGTCTAAATAATTACATGCGTGATGTTGTATAACATTATTACAAACTTTCGAATTTCAGAACTCAACTGAGAACCAGAGCGGCACCAGTGGGATTCTCAAATAAGCATTAAACTAACATTCATGCACTTTTTCCAAAATTAAAGTGGTATTTAGTAAGAGTACTTACGGTTTCTTTTGCAAGCAAGCCATCATGTTCTTTGAGCTAGGATTGCAGCCCAAGCTCTGGGCCACCTGTAGTGTATACGGCGTTGGGTCTTTAGTCATCGCCCAGTCTGATAACGCAGACCCTGACATCAGTATTGCGCGGTGGAATAACCCTGAAAATAAATACTAAATGAAACTAAAGTAAGTAAGACAGGAATATCGACCACGACACTATTCAAAAGTAACCAGAGGGTCTAAAGTGACCGCTTTAGCAGCATCCAAATAGGATAATAATATGAATCATGTTCAAATTTTTGAAAATGCCCCCCCCCCGTTCCAAACTGAGATCACCAAAGAGTGAGTGAATTATTATTTATTTATTTATTAAAAATGTCCCTTACACTATCATTACAGGTGTATCCCTAATGCGATAGCGCGGTCTTAAAATTAACTTATTTACAGTATAAAACTAAGAAAAACGTAAAAAAACTAGTAGGTCTTATAATAATATAACAATCATAGCTTCTATACTAAGTTCCTATAAAAACACAATATTTAAATTATAAAACAACAACATTTAGCCTATTCTAATCTACACTTTATCATAAAATAAACAACAATAATTTTGTGAATTCACTCAAATAGCATGTAAATACATCGATCTTGACGTGAATTTATTTATTTATTATTCATTACATCTATATGTATAATATCAAAGACAAGAATCAAAAACAAGTTAGGAAAGAAACATCAACATTTGAAACATCGTTTCAAAATCCCACTACGTTCTCGTATCGATATCTAAAGATTCTATCGCACTAATGCTCGTTTAGCAAAGGCATTCAAAGACGCAAGTACGAAAGCCGTTTGAAGGGTAGTGCGATAACGCCTTCAAAACGATTAAGGAAAACATGGTGAGAAAGCTCATACGTTCACAATAAAATATCGCCAGTGTAATGGCCCGAACACGATGATAGGTAAGTCTCTGAAGAATGAAACATGGGGGCTGTGTGAACACGGCAAGTGTTGGGAATTAAAACTTGGAAAGCAGCGCTTTTCTGTTTTTCTTTCAGAAGTTTCACAGCAGCTGCATCGTAAACTACGGCAAATGCTGCAGAAATTTTGCATTAAATACAGGACTTTTGTAATCTTTATTCAGATATCGAGTTCTAATTTTTTACTGAACTACGGCGAAGCCAAAAGGAAGGGCTATGATTTTAGCAGTTTATGTATGTTTGTATTTACGTATGTTCCTCCGTTACGACTAAACTATTCATCCGATTTTAATGAGTAAGGTGTCAATCAATTCGTTATTATGATCCGTAGTACCATAGGCTACATTTTAACTGACTTCAACAATAGGAGGAGTCGATTTTACCTTGTAAACCCCGAATTTAATTAGAGCGTCATTTTTCAGTAGTCGAGTTTTTTAGTTGTAGTATACCACAGAAATTCTTTCACTATGTATTGGTGCCCAATAAACAGGCTTGTCTAATTTGGTGCCCTCTTGTTTTTTTATTAATATCTAGGTTTTGAAGAGACACAGGATTAAAAATTCCTCTTGCGTCATAGAAAAGGGAGGAACCTTCGACTTGATTAATGCATGACTGGTGGACCAATTCCCGATAGTTGCTTCTGGGTTTATCAGTAAAGTTAATAATGCGGATAACTCTGATGGATTGGGCTCAAATAGCTTAAGAGAGAAGAGTGCAAAATCGGAGGGGAGGCCCTAACCTTCCAGTGGATTACCGGGCTCTTATTAATAAATTCTGCTTGGGCGATGCAGGATTTTGCGTAAAGTCAAGAATGAAGTAGTTCCTGTAGGACGTTGTAGATTCACCCACAATGTATTTTGAAAGAATGTAGTCTTTCACGTTTTCTTTCGTCATTTAGAATAATGATAATACTTCAGACTTTAACTTGCAGCTGATTGCAATTGCTGCGTGATAAAATGATGACTATAGAGATCTGTTTGAATTGGAAACATATCGGATGAATGCATGAGAATTAAATATTGCACTTACCATTCGATATTGGAGAGAGCATCAAGAAATTAACACAGGCAGCTCCAGTGCCATGCCCCATCAGGGTGACTGATGATGGGTCTCCGTTCAGGTCCTCAATGTTGTCTTTGATCCACTGGAGAGCTGCCAACTGGTCAAGTAGCCCGTTGTTACCGTAAACGTGTTCTGTCAGACTTGGCTTCATGAAACCTGAAATTATGAAATGCAAGCTTGTTATCGGCAAATCCCATCTAGGGTGATTTCAGAAAATTCTGTGGAAAGTAACGAAAAGGTAAAGAAAAAGTCAATGTGACATATGTAACTGATGTGACCTATAATAACTGTTCTTCTGGGGTAGTCAACGGAATGTAACATTGACATAATAATTCAAAATCAAAAGTATTTAAAACTGAGGAGATGGGCTGACAGTACAAATATGAAATGACTTGATCATCGACATCATCATTCTACAGAAAACCACTCATTAACCACAGGCTTAATAAATCGCATGCCATTATGGCAATAACATATATTTGGCAATAATTATAGTGGTATAGCGTCCTTAGCTAGCAGTAGGAATAATAAGTAAATGTAGAAGGTAATAAGTGAATGTGGTCATAAAGACGGCACTTACCCAATATCCCCAGCCTGAAGTTGACAGTGATGACCATGACATTCCCGTACGAAGCCAACATCCTCCCATCGTAAGGGTTCCCAGAACTCCACTCGAAAGAATCCCCGTGAATGAAGACCAGTACGGGAAACTTCTTTGTCTTTTGTTCTGCGGACAAAAATGTAATTCTTAAAAACATTTATTTTATAGTCTGAGTACTGAGTTTCCTCCGTGCTTCGGAAAGCACGTTAAGCCGTTGGTCCTGGCTGTCATTTGTAGATCTTTGACAGTCGTTACAGGTGGTCAGTGGCCCGAAAGTCTGACAACCAGTCTTACTAAGGGGTATCGTATTACCCAGTATTAACTGGGTTGTGGAGGTTAGATAGGCAGTCGCTCCATGTAAAATATTGGAATTCAGCTGCATCCGGTTAGATTGGAACCCGACCCCAACATAATTGGGAAAAGGCAGGCAGATGATTTATTTTATAGTCATGTTGAAAATGTCATTAGGAAAACATGCTTGAGTCTGAAAACTAGCGATTTATCATGAAATTTCGAACTGATCTGTCTCAGACTAAAAGCCAAATCATCAAGATATTTTTATAATTTGTTTAAAGAATTTCATGCGTTATCTAGTTGTCTGGTTGACCTGATGAATCACAACATAGTTTGAAACAATAACGATTTGTTAGCTATAGACCGACCGATTTAATGAGTCCTCGCGAAGGTATCAATTTAAATGGAATTTTCTGAAGGTTGATCACGTATCGGTGCAATTAGTATCGTAATACCTATGTGGATTATGGTTATTTTAAAGCAAATAACCTGTGGGGTATTGTTAGGACTTTGTGGACGCTTAATGTGTCTTTAATGGGGCAAGGCGGAGGACTCATAAAAGCGGTCGGTCTATAACAAATACCGTCACCTTGCCAACTTCCATTTCCCGATAGCACCATCCCCACATACCAACATTCCAATAAATCCATCCTATGATCGCCAATTCTGTATGGAAATCGAGAAATACGTTCAAAATATTCCGTTGAAGTATGTAGCGGCACATAACTGCAGTATGCCTAAATATGCAGTTTGCACATTTCGTAGATATTCCTGATTTAGTGTCAGCGTTTGACCGATCGACCGTTTTATATATGCGTTGCAGTGAAACTGACCTATTTATTTTTATGTTATTTACTGGACGAACTGGATTTCAGATCAAATATTGAGCTATTGCATAACTCAAGTTTTTGATTGCTTGTTTGATTTTAGTGGATGAAAGATTTGTTTTTCAGGCGCAGTTAATAACAAACCTTATATGAGATAAGTACAGATTATTTATCAGTTAATAGAGAAAATGATGACAGAGACCTGCTGTCACAGTAGGTACACTGAATCATCATCGTCTGCTAGCCTTTTCCCAACTATGCACGGGGCGGCTTCCAGTCTAAACGAACGCTACTGAATACAAGTATTTTACATGAAGCAACTGCCTATCTGACCTCCACAACCCGGTTAGAACTGGCTAATACGATATCCCTTGGTAGAACTGGTTGCCAGACTTTCGGGCCACTGACTTGCTCTAACGACTGTCAAACAAAGATCTACAAATGATAGCCGGGACAAACAGCTTAACGTGCTTTTCAGCACAGCACAGTAGGTACCCCGAATGGTGATGATAAAAGTTGTCTTCAATTCAAATTTTTCTGTTGATTGGACACTCATCATCATCATCATTTTAGCCGAAAGACGTCCACTGCTGGACATAGGCCTCCCCCAAGTGTCGCCACATTGACCGGTCCCGTGCGACTCGCATCCAGCGGATCCCTGCAACCTTCACCAGATCATCGGTCCACCTAGTGGGAGGCCTTCCAACGCAGCGTCTTCCGGTTCGCGGTCGCTACTCCAGAACTTTTCGGCCTCATCGGCCATCCGCTCTGCGAGCAATGTGCCCTGCCCACTGCCACTTAAGTTTGGCTATTCTTCGGGCTTCGGGATTGGGCACTACAAGGAGATAATTAATAACCAATTTAGTGATTCCAGATCCATACAACAGGTATTGCTGGAAATAAATGACGGGTAGAGCCCGTAGTATGACCACCGTAGACAAGGATTTCTTTGACGGAAGAATCGACAAAATGACAGATAGTGCAAAGAAATCTGTCATTGTGTCGACACAATCAGTCATTTTGTCGATTCTTCCGTCAAAGAAATCCTTGTCTACGGTGGTCATGCTACGGGGGTAGGTACGTAAAATCAATTAAAAGATGAAGGTCACCAAGGTACGAAAAGGATACATTTCATTAAACCTTGTAAATCATACTGGAATATCGTTTAAAATAACTAAATTCTCACTGTAATTTTCTCTTTAAAAAAAGCTAATCTTTATTTATTTGATAATCTCCCCTCTGAGTGGATGAAAAGCAAAAAAAAGTCTAGTTAATTGTACCTACCGTAATATTGGATTTGGGAATTTCAACTCTAAGTTTTTCAGCTAAGGTTTGTTATTGAGTTGCAGTTGGGTTTATTTTTTTGCTCTGCTGACTGTAATCGTTGCAAAGATCAAAGGAGCTTTTCCACAAATCAATCCTGTCTAATCTTTTCTCGTTTCTAAATAATGTTCAGGTATTGTTGCCTTTCTCATTTATATTTTTTACAGATGATACAAAAAGTTTTACCTACATACTCTTATTGCAGCAGTGTAGATTGGTATAGTCGGTATAGTATGGAAATAAAAATAATTATAACATAAAATAATAATCTGGGAAATAAAAGGAGTTCTATAATGTTAATTATTTTATTCCAGAATTTACAGCAGATATTTGTTTTTCTCATTTCCGAATTGGGTTTTATTTTTTAAAACAGTTACATTTTTCTTTCAAAAATACACAAAACTTTTTCTTGGAATCGCAAACCTACGTCAAATTCAAATGATGTGACTTATATCGCCATCTAGTATCAGTTTTGTGAACTATTATCGCTGGTACAGACTACACAACTAAACATTGTGTGTTCATCCCGAATCCGAAACTGAAGGTAGCAACTTAAGGAGTTCCACGTTTCATTCATAGATGGCGGTGTTACCAAATCTACATGGATAGGTGAAAAAAATGTTACCTCTGGTTTATTCTTTAATATCGTGCGCTTCACAAAAAAAGTACTAAATTAACATGAATTATGAAAATAAAAAAGATAGTAAAGTTTTTTAACGTTTCATTTTAAAGATAGTCGTTTAACAAAATTATAATCACATAAATGAATTTTATCTAATAACAAAGCAGGTAAATAAGTACGCACTATGCCTATTAGGTAATTTATCTATAAAAGTTAAATGTAGATTTCTATGTTTTAAAGACAAAAACAAGAGTGCTAATGATTCGAAATAAAAAACCATCATCTATGCAAAAACCTTGACTTATAATTTTGCAAGATTCCTAAACATCTAAAAACACCTTAACTAAACACGCCTAACTTAAAAGTGAACGCTTTAAAAGGACATTAAACCAAAGCATGAGTAACGCGAGCGGAAATGAGAGAATTCTAGCGGCGCGGCGACGGCTTTTAGCACATTACTGTACCATTAGTAAAGCTACGGTGTGTTTTACGCGAGCACAACTAACAAAAAACCTCGCAAGCAAAACTTAAAACGCTCACAATCGCAGTTATTTTATTTTTCGTTTTAGGCGTTACTAAAGCCACGGTGTGTTTCACGCGAGCACGACAATCAACATACCTTTTTAATGCAACTTGAAACGATTACAAACGGCAATGAATTTATTTTTGGTTGAATGCACTTTAAGCATGTATCTGGTTAGTAGGTTTGGTTAAATTAAGCATAATAAAAACACGTTTAAATTATTAAAGGACGTCGGTAATGGAATCAGTGAGAATAACGTTATTATTACGATAAAGCAGAGGTATTAACTTCATTAACTGCTCAAAATTATATTAATGCATCCGTCGAGAAAACTTGAAAGTAGACTATGCATAACGCACCACCGGTGCAATACTGTCACTTATGCAAAAAGTATTTTTTTCAGGAGAAGCATTTTAAACTTTCGTATCGTATTACTTGATGATACTTCCTGATTTAGGAAAGGTGAATAGCATATATGCGGATGTGTTCTTTTGAGTTTATATTAAAGAAAATAAATGACCCCAAATAATTAAAACAAAAAAAACTATAGCGTTTTATAATTTGGAACCACCTCAATTGTGACGTTATGGCACTAAACTAAAATAATTTGTGTAATTATAACAAAGTAAGGGTAATAAAAAACAAGAAATTATTAAATTAAAGTTTTATTTTAATTTGTTGGACTTATAATATTAAAAAATATATATATATATATATATTTTGTTCCAGTATCAGTATAAAACAATGTTACAACTGTACTTTATGCCATTATTGCTCCAGTATCAATATAAATAAAATATCACAATTACCTTATCAACGTTGTAGCTCCAATTCACTCCTGCTTTTGCGGGGGGCCGCGCGCAACTGACCAATGAAACTTTGTTTCTCGCAGTACCCGTTTGATTCACGCCAAAACCACAACGTCTTACGCTCTCATACGGAAACTTTACGTAGCAAGCCAGTGACATTATCGCACCAAGTGCAGAGGTACTTTAGGCAACTTATTACATACTCAGCTCATTTTTGGAAATTTGACATAAGTGACATTATTGCACCGGTGGTGCGATAAGTATTATCCTTTACGAGTTTTCCTAAGTAGCACGACGTTCAAAAGAATACCTACCTTCAAATTAACAGTTAAATGCAAAAATTCATTTGTGATTTCTCAGTCTTTAATCAGCACAAAAAAATCTATACGATCGCGTAAAACAAACCTCTCCCTCACATTCCGTGTAACCGGAATATCTCTATCCTTGTCTTACATTTAAAAATAAACAAGGAAGGAGCATTTTTACGAACGCGGCGTAAATCACTGGGCCTTTTGTTCAAATCAAAGTGGTTTTCTTTGACGAGTCAGCGTTAAGCCTTTAGTGTTTTAAAACTATTAAGGATTTCTGTATTTACTTCTCAAATAAAGAGCATTAAAGAAGATTAGAAGTGTTTCAGGAGACGAAAACTAAAGAATGAAGCAGTACAGCCCTGCCACGATTATTCTTGTTCTGATAGCGACCTTATTTCGACGAAATAAAGCTCAATGTGACGTACAATCAGGCTAAATAATAGAACGAAGGAAAGTAGGTCTGTAATAAGGTGCACGGTGATTGCATCTATCGTAAGGGTAACCCATTGACATTATTGTTGACCTTGTCTATGGGTCCAATTAAAAAAAAAACATGATTAAACTTTGAAATGCTCTGCGACGAAGACAGCGGCACTGCACAGAAAAAACCGCAAAGAGTAAAATACTTATACCTAAAAGCCTAGTTGCAAAAGTATTTGACAGTAGATACATAGGTTTTACATTAGTTTCTACATGAGCATCTACTTTAAAGGTCTATCAAAGATAAAATACCTTTGACAGCAATTATATTCAACCGTATTGGTAAGGGGAATAAGGATCACTGATTTTGATTGACTCGCCAGTGACAGCATCCTTATTTTAACCACAATAAAGGTCACAATGGTTTAGACAGATTTTGTAAATCATTGGCAAAAAACCCAACTGTCAGAAGACTGTTAGGGTAAGATTCACACATCGCACATTGACCTTGCCTAACAAATTAAAGTAAGGGTCTTACACGAATAATTATGAACCATTTTCGTATAAAAATAATGTTTATATTGGCATACATTAATTTGAGCAAGCGTTTCATTCGAACATTTTTATATTTAAGGGCAAGATTCATAGATCGGACTTTGATTACTCTCTCCACTAGTAAAGTAAGCGTTCCATAAGAATAATTATGAATTGTATTTCAACCTGTATAAGGCTTATATTAGCTTAACAAAATGTGAGCAAGATTCACAGAAAGATTCACAGATTCACATCATATTCGGGTACCGGTAAAATAAGGTACGTATGGAACGTTTATTTTAATAAGCTAGGTAATTGTGACCAAGCGTTTTATTTGAATACTATCTACGAGTCGCGGCTTCACCCGCGTGGATTTCGGTAATTATCCCGCGGGATCGTACCTACAACCGGGATAAAAAGTATTCCATGTGTTAATCCAGGTTCTAAACTATCTGTGTGCCAAATTTTATCCAAATCCGTACAGTAACGTTTCCGTTTTTGCGTGAAAGATTAACACGAATCCATAAATCCATACATCCTCACAAACTTTCGCATTTTATAATAGACTAGCGACTCGCCCCGGCTTCGCACGGGTGCAATATGTACATATAAACCTTCCTCTTGAATCACTCTATCTATTAAAAAAAAACAGCATCAAAATCCGTAGCGTAGTTTTAAAGATCTAAGCATACATAGGGACAGACAGACAACGGGAAGCGACTTTGTTTAATACTATGCCGTGAAGTAAATGAACATTGGTTACACAATACAAACTGCGCACAACATTCACAATCATATTCAAAACATACTTTACTTACCAAAGGACAGTCTACGAATCATGCCCTAACATTTTGCGGTCGCGCGCCTCCGACGCAAACCGCACTCGCAACCACAAACGGCGCGACAGTTCCATGCCACGAGAAACCAATTCAAAATGGCGGCGCTACCCACGAGCATGCCTTCTCACTCGCACATCTGTCCCTTTTCCTACGTGCGAGTGAAACGACAGTATCAGTCAGCGCGGCTGCCGCATTGCGGTCGACGACACTGCCTTCGCACGCTCAGTAGTGCCGCGTGCCGCAAGCAAAATGGATGTGTTTACCCCCGAAGAAGACGAAAGATTCATACATTTAGTTTCTCAGTATCCCATTTTGTATGACACTAAACATGTGGACTTTAAGGAGTTGCATTTAAAGGACAATATTTGGAAGGATATCAGTAAGGAGCTGAATAAGAAAGGCAAGTTTTTGTGGTACTGTTTGTTTCGTCACATGTGTTCTGATTGGTCGATTGATGTGGAGTGAACCGTAACGTGTGTGCGTGTGTATGTGTTTGCATGAGTGCGTGTGTTACTTTACGATCCGAGATAATTATGCGAAATTAAAACGACAATAATTCATAATGTGGTAAATGATTTGCTTCACTGCCGTCGTTTGTGTAATTCTACATTCAAGTCCGTTTCCAACTGCTGTTATTTCCACTTAAACAAATATCGACGTTATTGTTGTGAAGATAAAGTTGATTTCAGAATGACTACATTTATGTTGAATTTCCTTGTTTAGTCGTCGCTGAGCTGAGCATGAGGTTCTGGGTTCGATTCTCGGATCGCGCAGGTTTTATTGGGTTATATTGTGCGAAATATGGTTGTTGGTTACTGGTGCCTACACCTCTGCCTAACCATTCTGGGATTACAATTATTATTATGAAAAATTATCTATTGAAAATCTCATGTTTACAGTTGAAGTGTAGCGTAAACTGAACCTTATGTAGCAGAAGTTAAAGTTCATTTTCCCAAAAACACATGTGACTGTATTTGCCTAAATATTGGAAATGAAATACAAACACTAGATTGTTAATAATTGAAAGATAAATGTTAATTATAATTGTTATTATCTTTTATAATGTGTGCTTATATTTTTATGTAAGTACCCAACGATATTAATAATGATGTTTATTTCTGTTTTTAAGTTTAAGTGCTAATTTAATTATTTTGTATTGTTGTCCCTTTCACATTCTCTGTACATGTCTCACCTAAATCTTCTGTAATTCTCATCCAACTCTTCTATAATTTCAGATTACAGCATCTGCAAGAGACATTGGAGAAACATCAGAGATGGCTACGCAAGGTTCAAAAAATGTAAAAGTGCGCATTCGGAAACCAAACATCCTCGAGCGAAATGGCAATTTTACAAGTTACTAACTTTCTTAGACGGGGTAGCTCAAGACAAATCAGAGGCGAATTATGCTGAAGAATTATATAGGAATGAATGCGAAACACAATCTCAAGATATGTCGTATAACGTAGAGGCAGAATTCGTCAGTATGGATACTATTCAGACAAACAATACGCCAACAGAGACTACGGAAAATCACACTACATCAACAACTTCGGCCAACTTCGGCAATGATCGAAAACGTCGCCGAATGACACCTGACTCGACCAATTTCGAAAGCTTGCTGAATTACTTCAAAATGAGGGACGAAAGAAGACAATCGTTAGCTAAAAAGGATGTAGAAAATGACATAGGATCTTTTTCCACGCATGTTAAAGACATTTTGAATAAACTTCCTCCTGTCTTGCAAATAAAGGCAAAGAAAGACATATTTGATGTGCTTTTCAGGTACGAATTGATGGCTTTGCAACAATCTAGGAATTCTAATTTAAATTCTGATGATTAGATGAATGATCCACACTGTTAGCTAGCGAGCGAGCGATCGAGCCGGGCGACCATCGTTTCACCTGTTTTCATATTTCGGTTCGAACCGCGAACTACTGAAAGTATGAAAAGATAAGTAACGATGCTCCCGGCTCGCTCGCTAGCGGTGTGGCCTGCGCTTTATAGGTCGATTTTACTCGAGAAAGAGTAAATGTGATGAAGATTAAAACATTCTACAATGTATACAACTTTTTACTGCATTGGAATTTATTTTACTTACTCATTAGTTATAAGTTTCTGGTCTAAGTTCGTTACTTAAAGATTAAATATAGATAATCAAGAAATTGGTTTTATTTATTTTTATCGAAACTTTTCTCACGTTTTTTCTCTTCTTTTGCTTCTACATATAAAGATTACACCAGCCCCCGTAGCAGGACCACCGTAGACAAGGATTTCTTTGATGGAAGAATCGACAAATTGACGGATTGTGTCGACACAATGACAGATTTCTTTGCACTATCTGTCATTTTGTCGATTCATCAGTCAAAGAAATCCTTGTCTACGGGGGCTGTTGGATTTCTTTGAACATTAAGAAAATAAACCAAAAAGGTCTATTTTTAACGGTGAAAGGTAGACTTTCAGATAAACGATGATTAGTATTTTAAATAATTGCCTCTGTGATGTAGTGGCCTCAAGCGTTACCGCTGAGCAAGAGGTCTCGGGTTCCTTTCCCAAGACGGGCAAAGTGATATTAAATTTTCCAATCACGAATTTCGCAATTGCAACCTAAAGTTTCGCTTGGCGCTGAGTATCAAGTCGGTAAGCACCAGCCACCTGGGACTACATACAGCAAAATGTGGGTGAACTACAGGTACCTTCATTTTCCCCTACGGCGATTACAAGCGTGATTTTCCAAACAATTCTTCTGATGCGTAAGACCTAAGAATAACCTGAAATCAGGTTATGATAGCACTTGTTTGTAATGAGCTATTATTCGTTATTGCCTATAAACATTTGCGATCTCTAAACCTAACACATTCACTGCTCTGTTTATGCTAATCAATGATTTCAAAATACCGTGCAGTGTGGAGAGTATTCGTGTCTGGTTGATGGCATTTTTTTTTTTTTTTAGGATTAGATATCATCAAATGACCCCCCCCCCCCCGCTCTGGGCGGAGCGGAAGGGAGTGTCAGACTTGTACTGACTAAAACCCATCCATGTTCCTTCTTTGCCCTTTGTGTTCCAAGGCCGCGTTATCTCTTTCGAACAGTCCCGCAGCCCTGGCAGGCATCGGCCCATGCGGACCCCTACGTGGTTGCTGACATCTCTTTGAGGCGCGCGTGGAACACGAACGCGCCGTCGGCACGGCCTGTCGTCATAAGACGGCCGGACGGCGAGCTAGCCCATAACTCGCCGTCCTAGTTGATGGCATCTGCCTAGCATGTTACCAGCTGTGCTGGTCAGCTTCCAGTCTAACCGTATGCAGCCTATTAACCCCCACAAACCAGGAAATGCATAGGAAAGACGATACTATTTAGACTAGTTATCTAAATTTCGAGACGGTGACGGTTGATGATGTAGCAACACTACAAAAAGTACCTACTAGAGCAACATAAGAGAAAAAGTTCTACAGCGCCATCTCATCATCTGCCTAGGCTTTTCCCAATTGTGTTGGGGTCGGCTTCCAGTCTAACCGGATGCAACTGAATACATGGAACGACTGCCTATCTGACCTCCACAATCCAGTTAGTACTGGGTAATACGATACCCCTTGGTAAGACTGGTTGTCACACTTTTTGGGCCACTGACTACTTAACGACTGTCAAAGATCTACAAATGACAGCCGGGACCAACGGCTTAAAGTGCTTTCGGCGGCAAAGAGGAAACTCAGTATGTAATGGGCGGTCACCTATCCACAGACCAAACTAGGAAAGCACGGCTTAACCTAAAGAACGACCCGAGCGGCTGTTATTATTTAGCTACGAGCTACAGCGCCATCTATGACAAAAATTAAGAACTAACATCAAATTCCTAAATCGCGCAGTTAAAAGTTATCCGCGACTTAGGACTACATAGAAAAACACGACAACAACTGTCGAGCAGTAGTCCACCAGACACAACACCCGTCCGGTCGGAGGATCCTCTCTTTTCTATACGGGATGAAGATCTTTAACCCTGTTCTTCACACGACCGGCACTCCTAAAACGGCGATCAGCCTCGTATTTATTGGAAAACAAAGTTGTGCGACATAGTTTTTGTGTTACTGGTAACATGTTGCTGGCAACGTATATTGTTGAGGTATTATAATAGCAAGCATACCGTAACATAAATAATGCTGCTTTCAACATTGTTTCCAATAATTACGAGGCAATGGGCTTATTCTCTTTTAAATAGAGCTTAATTTATCGCAGATGTAAAGCATCATTAACACGATGAGTGTGTAAACAAATGAGTACGATAAATCGTCTAACGATTCGTCCACGAGTTTCGCATAACTCGACGGTCGAGTAAAAAATCTCCACGTATAAACGAGGCATAACTGACAAAATGTAGATGAATACTGTTTACATCTCTGACAATCCCCTCGGGAAATACAAGCGTGATGTTGTACTAATTCTCTTTTAAAGGGCGAATAATGAAGATGTTTTATCTTAGCTACTACAGAATCCTAAATATAAAACAGGAAATGTTTATTTTAACCAACTCAAAATGTTTATTTGTAAAACATTTATTTACTGACGAAATAGGTTAATTAGTACAGCTTGTAGGCAATTAGCCAAGTGCCGTCTCCAATGATAAATTGCAATAGCTTAGTACAATATTATGCCAATGTTGGCCATAGATGGATCATCGTTTGTTGAACTCAATCAGGACAGTAAATTAATGTTATGAAAATTCTAATGTAACCTAAGTTCGGCCACTTTTGAGGAATTTAAATTATGTTTGTTTAATGGTCGCACCTAATTTCCGATTTCCATACAGCAGAGATTCGTCTCTGCGAAGAGGAGAGGAATCGTCCGGAAATCGAACAATCACATTGGTTGAACTCCACATAGCGTCTCTCGTCTCTCCTCTGATTGGTCGAATCTGGAACGTCTCTTCTACGCTTCACTCGTCTTTGTTGTGGTAGAATCCGGTCCTTACCCTCTCCTTTGCATTCTCTTAAAACCTAACCAGGTAAGGAGTTCTAATGGCTACGAATGTAATGACATACGCCTCACGCGGAGCCCTGATACAAAGCTAGTTAGTACCAGCTGTCCAAACGCATGAATATTTCAAGCGTCTTGCAAATTCTACTCATCATTCTCATGCCCTTATCCCAATTCATTTGGGGTCGGCGCAGCATGTCTTCTTCTTCCATACTTCTCTATTACTCGTCATCTCATCAGACACCTCCTTTCTTGCCATATCGTACTGAGGTGTATGTACTTAGTAAGTAAGATCTATGTTATAAGATATATTGTATTAGCATAAGATGGGCAGTAATAAATGGTAACCGATCGGCTCCAGTCGTTTCAATAATAACACTAGTTCCCTACATGGCGACCCTGCCATTCGGGGCGCGTGACGCGTTAGTACTATAGTGTTACGGCTCCAAACAGACAAAAAAAAAATGTGAAGAAAAATTACGGTGCAATAATATTTCAATATGTAAAATCCGAGTTGACCAGTTGACACAATAATAAATTATGTGTCGATCAAACGTAGAAAAGGAGACGGTTTTTTTAAACCAGAATGCTGCAGGATCAAACAATGGACATGTCGAAGAGATGAAGATGCACATGTCGAATATTAGCATTGTGCTGCTAGTAATTTGTATACTACTGGGTCTCGGCGCTATTTATTTTGTGTACAAACAGTACAAGAAGTGCCACCATTCATGGATCACAGACCAAATAGTACAACATAACTTCCGGCGATCAATCAACCGTACCAGAGGTAGCCGAGGAGACGAACGAGAGGTCCATGTCCCGATGAAATAGGAGGCAACAGCACAAGAATGCAGAAGAACAAGTGTGAAGAGCAGTGGTAACTTTGTGAGTGATTTGTGCGATTTCAACATACAAAAGTGCATAATGTGTGATAGTGATATTATACTCGTAGAGTGGATTCTTCACAGAATTATGGATTTTAAAGTTTAAAGACTATAAAGTTTATTTTATTAAGTACTACCTAGGAAAAAGGTGAAACTATAACTCACCTTCTGAATTTTGTTTACTAATGTAGTTAAGTCGTGTACTACGTGTATCATGTTACGCCTGTATCCCCTACTACCGTAACTCACCGTGAGAATGTGGTATGTATATTAAATATTAATTCATTGATTGCGAGGGAATGGAAGATGAATTAATTAAATGTTTAGATGAACTTACATTAATAAGAAAATATCTAGTTAAGAAAGGAAAATCGCGTTTCAAGGGTAATGTTATAAAAAATAAATTATCAGAGACAGACATAATATTTGATAAAAGTACAACATTAATTAAAATATTGAGTACTAAGGAAGGAATTAAATCGGAAGCTTTAGCACGATTAACTCTTATAAGAGATGAAATAAAAACGTGTTACTTAAAAATTCAACAGTTATGTACGGAAGATAGTAGTAGTGAAAGTGATTTTTGTGACACGAGCTCAAATACAGAAGTAATCATGGAATTCGATTTAAAAACTGCGTGTAATTTGATTCCTGTAATGAACAATAAGGAAAATAACATCAAGAGTATCATTGACTCTGTTGAAATGTATTCAGATATGCTGTCAGAAGCAGGGAAGAAATTACTAATAACATTTGTTTTAAAAAGTAGACTGTCAGAAAATGCTAAGCTACGAATGTCCCATAGTTACACATCTACAAACGATCTTGTTAAAGACTTACGTTCCACACTGTTACCTAAAAAGTCATTTACTGCCATACAATCGCGATTACAAAATACAACACAAGGTTGGCGCACTATCGACCAATACGGTACTGAAATTGAAAAACTTTTCACCAACCTGACAATATCGCAAGCCGATGGTAATTCTCAGAATTATGTAGTTTTAAAGCCAATTAACGAAAAACTAGCGATAAAACGATTCGCAGATGGGTTAAGCGATTCCCGGCTCAGTACAATTATTGCAGCACGTAACTATGACACGCTGAAGGATGCAATCCAGGCGGCGAAGGACGAGGAGTTGACTACGGCATCAACTTCGGGAGCAGAAAATGTCATGCATTTTTCACGTCGTGGTAGAGGTGAGTCGCATGCTTATGATAATTATTCTCGTCGAGGGAATTCTTATAGTCGTCGAGCACGGGGACAACGTGGATATTATCACCAGAACTCAAACAATCAGCGAGGATATTATCACCATAACTCAAATAATGTCCGGAGAAATTTTGATCAATCACGTGGAAGATCATTTTATCGCTCTCGTGGTGAACCTCGAAGCTCATTCAACTCAAATCGAGGACGAGGCAACCAAGTGCCTCACGAGAACCGATCGAGATACGAAACTCATGGTAGTGGAAATCATCGTCGCGTGTTTTATACGGAACAATCTAATAATAATAATAATAGTAACAATAACAACGAATCCGTAAATTCTAAATCAGAAGAAATGCAGTTTTTTCGATCATAAACAAAATATTTTGATGTTAGCAGGCAAAGCAAAATTTTTAACATTATACTTTGGCAATAGAAAATACTTTTGGTTGGTAGATACAGGAGCATCCATTTCCATAATAAAGAGAGTCGCGTTACCGAATAACATGACTATAATTAGAGATGATACTATTATAAATGGTATTGGTGGTCAAACAAAAACAAACGGTTTTATTAATCTTAGCCTGACTCATCGTAATGGGCAACAACATGTTGACTTTCATGTCAAGCTGCATGTTTTCGATAACATTTCCTTAAAAGCAGATGGAATTTTAGGTTTAGATTTTCTATGTCATTACACATCCAATATCAACTTGGAGACTAATATCATTACCTTGTCTAAATATGGAGTGGAATATTCTTTAGTGTTAAGTGACACGATAGATTATTCAAACGAAGTGTTACACATTCCAGCCAGAAGTGAATCATTTCATTATTTACTTTTAAATAACAACACTGATGAAGATTGTGTTATACATAGCAAGCAATTAACGGAAAACGTGTTTCTTGCGGGCTGTTTAGGAAAAATTAAAAATAACAGATTACCTGTAAAAATTTTAAATACCAATGAGCATGACGTTACATTGCCAATGTTTCAGCCAGAGATTTATTCGATGCAAGATTATGATTTATGCGACTTTAAATTACAAAATAACAATTTACAGAGGGCAAAAGTGTTATTAGACATTTTAAAATTAAATAATCTTAACATAGAAGAACGACAATCAATACAAGGAATATGTGCTAAGTATTCCGACGTGTTCTTTTTACCAGGCGACAAATTAACAACTACAAACGTTTATGAACAGTCAATAACTTTAAAACCAAATACTAGTCCAGTTTATGTTAAACAGTATCGACTGCCTCATTCCTTGAAAAATGAAGTCAATAAACAAATACAAAACATGATTAACAACGACATAATAGAGGAAGCAAGGAGTGAGTGGTCAAGCCCAATTTTATTGGTCCCAAAGAAAAGTGGAAATGACAAAAAATGGCGTTTAGTCGTCGATTATCGTAGACTTAATGACTGTATTGTAGATGACAAGTTTCCTTTACCAAATATTACCGAAATTTTGGACTCTCTGTCTGGATCAGTCTATTTCTCACATTTAGACTTAAATCAGGGTTATTACCAAGTAGCTTTAGATGAAAACAGTAGAGAGTATACTGCGTTTACTACAAACACTGGACAATACCAAATGAAAAGGTTACCGATGGGACTCAAGACAAGTCCAAGTGCTTTCAGCAGAGTAATGTCAGTAGCCATGTCCGGATTAACATTTGACAGATGTTTTATTTATTTAGACGATCTAGTAGTTTTTGGAAGAAACTTAGATATCCATAACAAGAACTTAGTTAACGTTTTAGAAAGACTGAGAAAACATAATTTGAAATTAAATCCAGAAAAATGTAATTTTTTGCAAAAGAAAATTCTTTATTTAGGCCATCTAGTAACACAAAATGGAGTTTTACCCGATCCAGCAAAAATAGAGATATTACAAAAATATCCCACACCAACTAATACAGATGAAGTAAAAAGATTTGTGGCGTTTTGTAACTATTACAGAAAATTTATTAAAAATTTTGCAGAAACTACCTATCCATTAAATAAATTAACCAGAAAATATGAACGATTTAACTGGGATAAAGAATGTCAAAATGCATTCGTCACGTTAAAACATGCTTTAACAACTCCACCAGTATTAGAATTTCCCGATTTCACTGAAGAAAATGAATTTGTTTTACAAACTGACGCATCAGGTACAGCTGTTGGAGCAGTTTTGTGCAATCAAAATATGAAACCAGTAGCTTATGCTAGTAGACCACTCAATAAAGCTGAACTAAACTATCCAACTATACAAAAAGAGCTATTAGCAATTGTGTGGGCAGTGAAGTATTTCAGGCCTTACATTTACGGAAAAACATTCACAATTATGACCGACCACAGACCATTAATATATTTATTCTCAATGAAAGATCCATCAAGTAGGCTAACTAAGTTCAGATTAGCGCTCGAAGAATACGATTATAAGATATTGTATATAAAAGGGAAGGATAACAGTGTTGCAGACGCGTTGTCTAGAATAACAATAACATCAGATAACTTAAAACAAATGAATGAAGAAATTATGTTAGTGATGACTAGAGCGCAAAAACGGCGTTTAGAATTAGACAAACAAGTACATGACACACCTCTTCTCAGTGGACCCGACGACTCGTGGCCTGATCAACCACCAGTAGTCGAGGTACTAAGAGTACCAAGTGACTCCGTAGAAATGACTTTTATAAAAAATGATGAACTAACTAAATTAAGAAGACAAAACAACGTAGACGTAGAGAACGAATGTTTCATTTACAGTCGTCATAGAAAAACGTTATTTATTAATCTTAACTTTAGGGCACAATTTACGCGAGACGAATTTGTGACTAAGTTAGGAGAATATTGTAAGAATATAAATATAAATGAACTATGCATAGTCAAGAACAAAGAATACGAAAGCTTTATCAAAGATTTATTAAAAGAAATCAATGAATATAAGGAATGGACAGGTCCACGGATATATGTATTTAGAGGAGTTAAGAGAATTGATGATGAGGAAGAAAAGAACTATATTTTACATGATTTTCATCTACTACCTACCGCAGGTCATGCAGGTATACGTAGGATGACGAACAACATAAAGAGGAAATTTTACTGGCCAGGCATCGACAAAGATATAAAAGAATTTGTGAGTAAATGCACAAAGTGTCAGAAAATGAAGCATTGTAGGTATGTCAAGGCGCCCATGGAGATAACTACAACAGCTTCACATTCTTTTGAAAAAATATTTCTCGACATTGCAGGTCCATTAGAAAGGGATATACACGGTAATTGTTACATTTTGACCCTCCAGTGTGAGCTTACTAAGTTTGTAGAGGCATATCCTCTGAAAAACAAAGAAACAGTAAGTGTTGCGAAAGCATTAGTTGATAATTTTATACTAAGATTTGGAGTGCCAAATGCCATAGCGACTGACCGTGGCACAGAATTCGTGTCATCAGTAATGGATCAGGTATGTAAACTTCTGGGAATAAACAAATTGATATCTACTGCATATCACCATCAAACTATTGGTGCCCTTGAGAATACACATAAACACCTTGGTGTTTTTTTGCGGATACAATGTGATGGAAAAAAAGACACATGGAGTCAGTGGTTACCTTTTTGGTGTTATAGTTTCAATAATACTGTTCATACAGAAACAAAGTACACACCTTTCGAACTTGTATTTGGTAGAGCTAGTGTAATACCATGTAGAGTCAGTCAATATATTGAACCATTATATAACCCGGAAAGTTATCCTTTAGATCTAAAGCATAAATTACAAGTTGCACACCAAGATGCTCGCAACAACTTACTCAAAAGTAAACAATACCGTAAGTTATCTTACGATAAAAATGTTAATAATGTAACGTATAATAATGGACAACTAATACTAGTTAAAAATGAAACAGCCACTAAATTAGAAACTCTGTGGCAAGGACCATTTGTTATTTTAGAAGATTTAGGTGTTAATGTGAAGATTTTAAAGAGTAATAAACCTTATGTAATCCATAAAAATAGAACTAAGCCATTTAGAACCTAAGCATAATCTAAGTAATCATTTAAACTAAAAAAAAAAAATGTTCATTTATTATTTTTGTTTTTTTTTTTTATCTCTCCCCCCCGAGGTGAGGTGTATGTACTTAGTAAGTAAGATCTATGTTATAAGATATATTGTATTAGCATAAGATGGGCAGTAATAAATGGTAACCGATCGGCTCCAGTCGTTTCAATAATAACACTAGTTCCCTACAGTACTTTACACAGACCATACATCGTATCTTTGGTCTTTCTTAGTCCTATACCCATCTACATTCGAACTCAAAACTTTCCTCACAACATTTTCCTCATTCCTCCGATTTACATATCCATACCACGACAACCGATTACCACACAACTTTTCAGCACCGGCGCCACTTTCAGACTTCCTCGTACTCCTTTCTTATTTTATCCATTCACGTAACACCACACATCCCTAGCGAATAAAAAAATGACAAAAGTTGTCCAGAGCAAGAGTTCGGTCTAGTCGGTTTGACCGATAAAACGCGAGAGCCCTATAACTACGGGGTCTAGTTGAGTCCAGCATAAGCGCGTGAAATGCTTTGTCTGAATATAATGCTGGTGGTGTAGGAAACAATCGTAACATTATTAAAATGGGTCAGTAACGTATGTGAAAGGAAATGTCAAAGATCAGGGAAAACCACAGGGTTACAATAAATTGTGAATTAAGTTAAATGTACCGAGGAGGAGTCATATTTTATATGGAAGAACGTGCGAGATGATTGCATATTAAACTGAGAATATATCTTTTTAGAGTTTATTTTAATAAAACTAGGGTTGTGATGACCAGCATAAGATGATATGAGACTGAGGTCTACTTAGGGTCTATTAGAGATTGAGTTCGCGCTGTGTTACAGTTATAGTTTTCCTTCTAATCTCCCAATTTATCCTTCCAATTTAGAAAGGACCTACTCTTTTCCAGAGGGCCAAGACAAATGACAATCACTTTCTACAACTTCTTTCAATAGAATTGACATAAACTTTTCGATAGCCTTTGTCAATTCCATATACTTCGACCAACATATCTGTGCAGATGGTAAAACGAAGAATTAAAATATTCGTAAGAAGCTTGACATACTGTTGCATTTTTTCTTGACAAGCAGCAGAATATTGAACTGCAATCTTAAACTGGTAGTACTGTAGATTATTTACTTTACCGCCAACGTTGTCGCTGATAGATTATCACTTTTTCTTGGGTCTCTAGCAGAAATTTGAAGTTATCAGAAAAATGTCATTCTTTAAAGGCTCAGTTACAGTCGGAAAAAGGCGGTCTCAGAGATCTTGTTTGCTGTGACTTTTTGAACCTCCAGCCGCAATGCTCTCGCTGGCGGTGTTACTTCGCCAACTTAACCACAATTCAGTATCACGAATCTGTACCGCTTCAGTCAGGAAACACGCAGCATTCGGCCTTCGTTCTAGAATCTTTTTTCCACCGATGTAGTCAGAAACAGTTGCGCGCTAGCTTCGCTTCCGCCACGCGTTGCAAATGCGACTAACACGATGGCAGCGATGCTGTCACGCGTTTACGAGGTACTAAAACTTGCAGTTGGCGTAGAATAGAACCTTTGGGATATACAGTCTTCAATGGCTGCAATAAACAGAAAAGATATTTCCCATTGCTGTACTTCTTTAAACACAACAAACTCCTTAAATCTTATCTGACACATTCAGCGGCAGATAATTACAGTTTTTTGGACATTAAAAAACAAGATTAAAACAATAGTGTCGCACCCTTGCAGTCAACACGTCTACTGCGCATTGTTCACCGGATTTCTTTGTTCCTAAAGGCCTTTTGTTTGTAGGAAAATTACGTGAAAATTTTACTGAGACACTGTGGAGATAATGGGAGTAGGACAAGTTACATGTTTAGGAGGCAGAAGTTTGCATTTTAATATGTCTTCACTATACAATTTTATTCACTGTGTGTTATGTAAGATTTTTTTCCTTATGTACAAATAAAATAAAATTATTATTTAAAAAAAATATATTATGTTCACTAAATTATTTTCCAAAATGAGACATATATAGAAAACCTTGGCGTTCACTTGAATTAAGAAAATGTTTGCATAAGTTGTAGTATTAGTTTAAACATCTCTTCTCATTCTCTTTTTAACCGACTTCTACAAAAGGATTCCACCGGCATTTTTTTCTTTTCATGTATGTACACCGATTAGGTACTCCGTGATCACTGGGCCAATTTAAGAAATACCGCCGATTTTTTCATTTGGTAGAGAAATTGATTGGGGCCCGCGTGGTGGCCAATAAATTGTATTAACGTTGCTGGAGTAGGTTATGAGTTAGTTTCTTTAATAAGTATTTTTTCTATTTGGCCTATTTTGATGACAGTCATGATGGTTCCTTAGTAACTTCTAGTTACAATATAAAATTAATTTATGTCAATAATTTGTGTGGCATACTAAAACTAAGAAGGGTTTCATAAAAAACTTTTATGCAAAAAGAATTAGTCTTCTTTTTTATTGTTTTTTCGAATTCGATTCTTTGTAATGACACTTACTAAGAATTACTCCTGTCTCGTGGTTGCGCTTATAATTATTATACTTAAGACGGACATTTAAAGGCATATACGGTAACAGACAGACCAGGAACAACTTCCTGTACGGTATCTAGGGTCCCTTTTACAAAAGTTATCTCATATCTTAGTTTTTTTAAGTACTCCTAACTAGAGGTTAAGGAACTTCCTGAGTGAAACCTTGATTGGATATTTTCTGTATTTGGAAATCTTTTAAATTCAGTTAGTTAACTCAGCGATCTATTTATCAGATGAAGTCATACCTAATATGAGGCAAAACTCAATAGTATTTTGCATCACAGACTTGTTGAACAAACTTTATCAAAATAATAGATTGTACAAAATTATACTACTGCCATTACAATTTTCAATGACTCACGTTTGCTAGGTTACGTCTGGAGTTGACGGGACGTTTCTTCTACCCACGCGAATTTAAACCTTAACCACTGCCTTCCAAAGTATAAAATAGACTGCCCAACAAAATTTAGTAATCCCACTTTTTTCCATTTAAGATTTTATCGAGTTCCTTATAACAAAGGTATTATGTTGAAGGGTGCTTGTAGTCCTAACGTTTTGGAAGTGAAGGCAATGTACTTTATCCTAGACTTAACTGGCGTCTTGTGATCTGTGAATGAAAGGTCAGATTTTGAACGTTTTTGTATTACGTGGTAATATGTTTCAGGCGAAACTGGTGAAATGTGGGTGTACTATTAGGTACACGTCGGCCTAACCCTTCTGGGATTACAGGCATGATGTTATGTTATGTTTCAGGTCGTCTGTTGAATAATTTTTTAGGTTTCTCAGTTAGTGAATGAATGAAACAAGGATTTGTGTCATTTGGATATTGTTTGTTCTCTTGTGAAAGAACAGCTAAGTTAGACAAAGAATTTAATAAGACTCACTGTCTAATGAAAGAAATAAAATATGAGTATTTGTGCTAAAAATTTAACCTGCGATTCGGGGTTCCCCAAGTCCCGAGCTCGCTTCGCTCGCTCTTTCATCAAATATAATATTTATAATTATTTCACTACATTAGTCTGGTAAGATAGTTATTAATCGCTTTCATAATGTTTACTACCGGGATATAGCTATATCCTTAGGGATATAACTTACTATATCATGGCTATATCTATCATAATGCGACAAATACATTTATTCCCAAGAGAACTACAAAAACGCCACTTGCCACGATCCTTACCTACTCCTTTTGCTTCACCCACGTTCACACATCTGTCCCCACCTGCATCTACGCATAAAACTGCCGCCATTTTGAATCCCGTGACGTCACGGCCTACCCCTATACACCTATTACAAGCCACGTCAGCTGCGCACCAATTCCAAGTCTAATTCTGTCACTTCCGTCGCTAACTATCTAAATTCTAAGACAAAAATAAACATTTGGAACTATTAGAAGTGGCGCGTGAAACGAAACTTTGTTGTAGAAATGTTTGTGTGCTAGTATTTTGAGATGCTGTGATGTTGCGACATGAATGGTTTTGAAGATAATGATGTGTTTTAATTAATGTAGGTTAAACTGGATTTTGGTGTGCAAATCATGTAACCTAAGTAACAAGTCTATTTACTCAAAATGGCGTTACACTACATTATATTATTATCAATGGTTATTATTATTCGTCAAGGCGTGTGTCAAGCGTGTTCGATCCTAGGCCGCATCATCGCTTCACATCAGGCCATTTGCGGTCAAACGCCAGCCCATCTAGCGTAAAAAAAAAAATATAATTATTACTCTATTTAATTTCATGTTTCGTATCACATGTCAAAGGAAGAACAGTAGAGCTTTATAGGGCTTGTAGGGTAAGGAAGCTAAAGTAGCAGGAGGCTGGCCTTTTTTTTGGAAGAACGATGGCCGATGGAGCAAACGAATCCTGGGACCACATATTGGCAAGCGTAGGGTGGGGTCACTGTAAGACCCCAGCTAAATGGATCGACGACGTTATTAAGGTGGCCAAACAATCTGGACTCTGAAGACAAGATATTTTAGCGCTGCTTGGGAGAGGTCTAAGTCCAGCAATAGACTATCTTCTTAACGTGTCGATGGTAATCTAAATTCAATCAGCCCAAAATTACGCGACGAGTTTGGCACTTCCAGTAGCGTCCACCAGCTCCTGTAATATACAAGCAATAGGGCAGGCAGGACACGATATTGAATGTCCCATAGTTTATGGAACAAATAGTAAACATGGTATATATCCCATTTGAAGGTATCATACCTTTGATGATTCAAGCTAAATTGAAAATGGTCCTATCTACCTGTTGTGACAAAGCAATAAAATGCTGGTTGATAGCAGCAATAATAAAAGGAGCCTAACTATTGTTCCTGGCCCTTTGCCCATCTTCTAAACTAGCACAAACTTAAAGAAAAGTAGATAAATTGCCCTAATTCCCTACGAAACTGTAAGCGAATGTCTACAGTTCTTCACACTATTTCGGTATTTTCGTCCGACATTTTGCATGATTGACATATATTTACTCTTACAAATCAGTGAGATGGCGCCAAAGTTATTTTTAACAGCTTGAACCTGTATTAGTTTCGTTGCTAATGTTTTTTTGAGATATCGGTTTGAATTGGTTAGTTATGGGAAAATCAGCTTCTGTTTTGAAGTTTGAAGGTTCCATTTTCAACAGACAAGATGGAAAAAAATGTCACAGTGATTAGACATGGCTGGATAGATATTACTGGTAACACTTTCCCTTCACTACAGTCAGCGTCAAATAACCGACGAACAGAATGAATGATCAGGACAGAGTTCAGAGTTGTTCTAATTGGCTGCTTGCTGTGTTATTCTAAAAACACCTATGTGTCATTGATAAAACAGTATTTTTTAAAGTTTCAAGTTTATTTCAACAATTTAGAAAAATTTAAACGGTTATGGTCTTTCTTTATACATTTACCTAACCTTATTTTGGGGTCGGTTTCAAGTCTAGCCAGATGCAGCTTAATACCAGTATTTTATAAGCAGCAACTGCCTATCTGACCTCCAATCCAATAGGTCAGATTGGTTGGCCTTTGGCTACCCTAACACTGTCTATAATTTAACTAAAAAATACCGAATATCATCATCATCATTCTCTTGCCCTTATCCCAATTCATTTGGGGTCGGCGCAGCATGTCTTCTTAAAAAATACCGAATAATGAAAGGAAATTAACCTACAATTTAGCTTAGCAACAAACATAGTAACGTACGTAGTTAATTACTTGCCAAACGGCCTCCTGTACGAAATCATCTCATTCCAGACCTATTTCCTGCTTACAGCTTCACAAACAGGAGTCAGTAACACATCTAAACTGCAGTCAACAAATCGAGTGCATGGCGCTTGTCATAACTGGAAGATCAAAGACTCGCCCATATGTAATGAACTGGTACGATGCTATTAGCTTTAGTGTTACTAACGTTGCTGGTTCTTGTATTGACTTAGTCTAGTTTTAGGTGGTAAACCACTGTAGTTAACTAGTTTAGTTTGTATGACTTTATGTCTTTAAGTACCAAAATATAGTTGCAGAGTTAAAAATTCCGTTTTCATTATAATGGATACGTGAGTTCATAAATCACTAAAGACCATATTGAGAGAAGATCAGAGTGTTCCATCCTTCTGTTGCTTTTGCGCTGAAGAAAATTACAGTGAGAAAAACAGTACGTTTTGGATGCAAAAAAATCGAAGAAATGTCCTCCACTAGACCTCATCGGTAGACTTTTTCCTCTCATGGTGTCACAACTCTCACCAAATCGAGTGCATGGCGCTTGTTATAACTGGAAGATCAAAGACTCGCCCATATGTCAGAACCGGTACAATGCTATTAGCTGTAGTACTGATGTACCTACTTGCGACCACCGTGATTGGATAGTTATGATTCGCGATTTGGGTGGAAACATTAAACAACTGTGAATTAACAGTAGTTCTACTAAGAAAACTAGTTCAGTAAAGCCACTTATCACGCGACACCACTCATTCGCGCGTTTGGGCCGTGAAACGGATCTCACGTCACGTTCATCATCATCTGCCTAGCCTTTTCTTAACTACGTTGGTTTCGGCTTCCAGTCTAAACGGATGCAGCTGAGTACCGGTATTTTACATGGAGCGACTGCCTATCAGACCTCTATAAACCGGTTAGTACTGGGAAATACGATAACCCTTGGTAGGACTGATCTTTCCGATTTGCGGACCACTGACTATCTGTAACGGCTCGGTCTCTATCTATAGCCGGGATCCGTTGTTCTGTCATTTACGTTCTCACGTCATATTGACTCTTATGAAATCCGTTAATGACGACACCGTCTAACCGCGCGGACGGGTGGCGCTCACCGCCTCTCCGCGCGGCACACTGCCCTTACATCCGTTTCGCCGCCTCCATCCGACCGCGCGGACGAGCGGTGTCTTATAAGAATCGCCTTATAGGACTCGATAAAATTATCATGTGTACCTTTTCATTTCTTAGATTGAATCGTAAGTAACTAAATCATTAAAAGCAAATGTGTTCTACCCACGTTCTCATCATTTCAGCCGAAAGACGTCCACTGCTGGACATAGGCCTCCCCCAAGTGTCGCCACATTGACCGGTCCCGTGTGACTCGCATCCAGCGGATCCCTGCAACCTTCACCAGGTCATCGGTCCACCTAGTGGGAGGCCTTCCAACGCTGCGTCTTCCGGTTCGCGGTCGCCACTCCAGAACTTTTCGGCCCCATCGGCCATCCGTTCTGCGAGCAATGTGCCCTGCCCACTGCCACTTAAGTTTGGCTATTCTTCGGGCTACGTCGGTTACCTTGGTTCTCTTGCGGATGTCCTCATTTCTGATTTGATCACGCAAGGAAACTCCGAGCATAGCCCTCTCCATTGCCCTTTGGGTGACTTTAAGCCTTCTGATAAGGCCCATTGTGAGCGACCACGTTTCGGTCCCGTATGTAATCACTGGCAACACACACTGGTCATAGACTTTCGTCTTGAGACACTGCGGTAAGTTGGACGAGAAGATACCACGCAACTTCCCGAACGCTGCCCAGCCGAGTCGGATTCGACGATTGACCTCTTTCTCGAAGTTAGACCTACCTAACTGGATCGTTTGTCCCAGGTAGACATAATCGTCTACAACTTCGAGTGTAGAGTCTCCGATCTTGATAGGAGTGGGTGTTACATGGGCATTCAACATGATTTTGGTTTTGTCCATGTTCATTTTAAGACCCACTCTTTCGGAAGCTCTACTAAGGTCATCGAGCATTGTACTGAGGTCCTCCATAGTCTCAGCCATGACCACTATATCGTCGGCAAATCGAAGGTGAGAGATGTACTCGCCATTGACGTTGATGCCTAGCCCTCTCCAGTCCAGAACCTTGAAGATATCCTCCAGTGCAGCGGTGAACAGTTTCGGAGATATGACGTCTCCCTGTCTCACGCCTCGCTGCAGAAGGATAGGTTCCGAGGTCTGGTCCTGAAGTCGGACTGACATGGTGGCGTTTTTGTACAAACACTTTAGCACCTCGATGTACCGATAGTCGATTTGGCACCGTTGGAGAGACTGCAGTACAGCCCAAGTCTCGATCGAATCGAAGGCTTTCTCGTAGTCCACAAACGCTAAGCAGAGAGGCAGGTTATACTCTTCGGTCTTCTGTATAACCTGCCGCAGCGTATGTATGTGGTCTACGGTGCTAAAGCCTTTTCGGAATCCGGCTTGTTCGGGAGGCTGAAAATCGTCAAACCTGCGCGCGAGACGATTCGTGATGACTCTTGAGAACAACTTGTAGACATGGCTTAGAAGTGAGATGGGCCTATAGTTCTTCAGCCGGGCATTGTCGCCCTTTTTGAAGAAGAGTACCACCACACCCCTGCACCATGCCTGCGGCGTCTTCCCCTCGAGTATGACGGAATTAAACAGCTTCTGAAGGGCCTTAAGCACCGGTTTTCCACCCGCCTTCAGGAGTTCGGCCGTAATTCCGTCATCACCCGGTGCCTTGTTGTTTTTAAGCTGTTTAAGAGCCATCCTAATCTCGTACAGGCTGACATCCGGAATGTCTTCGGTATAGTGTCGGGTCAGTCTAGCTCTTGGGTCGTTAGCTAGAGTTGCAACGGGCTTTCTAGTTGAAGTGTACAACTGCCCATAAAAACTCTCGATCTCCCTCAGCAGCTCCGGTTTGGCGGATACGATCCTGCCATCGTCGGTCTTCAGTTTCGTGAGCTGGCTCTGCCCAATCGCCAGATCTCTTGAAAATACCTTGGAGCCTTTATTCCGCTCAATAGCGTCTTTAATACGCTCGGTATTAAAGCGGCGGAGGTCGCTCTTCAAGGATTTAGAGATCCGTCTATTGAGCTGCCGGTATTTCCACGCCTCGTCTGAAGACTGCAGGATCATCTCACGCCGCTCCTTCATGAGCTCGAGAGTATGATCAGAGAGCTTTTTGTTGTGTGCACGACGTGTCTTGAAGAACTTAGACCCAGTCGTATGGACAGTTTCCACGAACCCATCGTTGCATTCGTCAACTGAGCTTCCTAGGCACTCGAAACGATTCTGGAGTTCAAGCTGAAAGCTCTCGGGGTTTTGGATCTGGATCTGTGCTGGACGGAGCGTAGACTTCATCAGTCGAGACCTTTCAAGCTTTATATTGATGTTCAATGTGCCTCCCACCCACGTTCTACCTCTCTTTTAAAAAACAACTGACATGTCCTAAAATGAACTATTTGAACACATGACTGATTCCATCCAACAAATCGCACTGAGTTTGCATTGCGGGTTTTGGCCTATTCTCTCACACAGAGAGAAGCGCTGTGTTCCAGGGGTGGTATCAATAAGTACGTATTACATCTCAGATCATAATTATCACAACTAGGTACCTACTCATCCAGTTAGTAACCAAATACATTAATTTCTTACAAAGCATCCTAGCAGCTACAATAAACTTACCTACGTAAAGTAAAAAAAAACTGCCACAGAGGTCGCAAGCGCGACATCTGAGCATGAGGTCCTGGATTCGATTCCCAGGTCGGGCAAAGTACCACATATAACTAAAACATAACTGGCGAAATGTGGATGTACTATTAGGTACACCTTTGTTTAACCCTGCGGGGTAACAGGCGTGATGTTATGTTAAAGTAACAAAATAATAAAAAAACATCGTTAACTTTCTACAAACCAACTGAACACGACTTGAATTCATTATCATCGAACAAAGAATTAAAACCAATCCAAATGCCACAAAAAAAAAAACGAAAACCGCAAAAGATTTGCTCCTCAGCAGTCCGTCCTTGAAACAATCTCGAAGTAAACGGTGATTATATTTCTTGACGAATGCGATACGATTAGGTGTACTTAAAACTTTTCGACGCTCATCTCTGGCGCTAAATAGGCAATCCAACTTTTTGATGAACACACCATCCATTTGGGCTTGTTTTCTTAGGGGACGCAAATTTTTGGAAGTGGAACAGTATTTAGGATGCCATTAGGATTAGTGGTTAAGTACTAAGTGGAAGTAAGTTTTAGGAAGTTTGGATCTAAGTGGGCCTCCTTATTATCTGTTAGATCATATTCCATTGAAAACTTTTCTTTAGTTTTTTTTAATGATTCGAGTGTCTAAGTAAACGCGTACAGTTGGATTTTCAAAACTAGACTTTGCGATTTCAGAATCTAGCTCAAACTCAAAGCATTTATTTCAAAAAGACCCGTGACAGGCACTTATGTATAGTCCAAAATAAGCTACATACAGTCCAGCCACAGGCATAATAACTGTGATTGGAATGTAGTTGCCCATTCGAAAATATTAGATCTCATGGAGAAGAATGGGCAATAAACTCCATGGACACTCTTTTCAACATCAGGTACAATCATATTTATTTCGAAAGAAAACAGGTTTTAGTCCTTTTTTTTTGTTTTTGTTCCATAAGTTATAAAAAATTCATCATAACTTTTATGATTGTACTATTTACAAAAGGAAAAATTATCTGTCTGAATTTGCGGAGATAGTACACGTAGTATTCAGTTTATGAAATGTATTTATGTGTTTATTACTAGTATGATCGTAAAATATAACGAGAACCACATTTATTTTTACAATAATGTTCCATTTAATTTAAAAAAAAACACTGAAATATTTACGACAATAAAGAATAATGCCAATATAACAAAGCAAGAATCTCCTCTTTATAAATCAAAACTAAAGACAAAGGTGACATTTTCAAATTGGATTTTCAACAAATTCTGCCTGTAATTTATACGTTTTTAGCACATGATAGGCCGTTCACATTCCTAAATGATTCATTCGTGGAATCTTACCAATTTTAACGCATGTGCCAATATTGTTTACCATTACATTCCGTGGCTTAGGAGGCAGACGATTAGAGCATAAATTGTGTGGCAATTTTAAATAGTTATCTTTGTTCCATCCATTGTCTGTGCACTCTAGTAATTCACAATACATAGTGCTACAGTCTAGTGAAGATTGATGAAAAACGTGTTACTAATGTGATGAGTGTGTCTGTGGCCTAAGTTTTTTAACGTGTCTATCATTTCATCATTTCGGACAACATACGTTCACTGCTGGAAATGACCTCCCCAAGCATGCTTCTCGCATTCAGCGGATACCCTTGTTCTGCACCAGGATTACGGTTTTGGTCTTATGGGAGACCAGCAGCACTGCGCCTTCCAGCTCCATGTTTTTTTGTTATTATTTATGTTAACTTGGAGAGAAACTACAGCGACCTAGTACAAATAGTATTACAGCGTCATCTATGACACAAATGAAGAACTAACATCAAAATCGAAAATGGCGATATTAAAGTTTTTCACTATTTAAAAGCATACAGAAACCACCACCAGACACACCGCGCCACCACAAGTCTGATCGGAGGATCATGTCTTTTCTATGGGAGATGAAGAACTTTAAACCACGTTATTCATATCATTAAAACTTCACAGCTTATCAAGGCTTTGATTAATTTATTCTGTGGCATAAACGAAATGCAGAGCGTGATCCACTGGCTACCAGTCAACGCCGATATTGATTCTTCCCCGTGCGTACAAAAACTTTCACTAGATATTCTATTTTGACAATATTCACAAAATTTCAGAAATGATCAATTGTAGAACCAGAGGAGTACGACTCCTCTGGTTCTACAATTGAATCGTATCCCTCGGAATAAGGCTGAAGTGGCTATTAGCCGGCTTTATTAGCCGTAGAACCTACTACCATTGGAGTAAATGTGTTCTTAAATGGAGACCGCAAATCGGCTAACGTAAGGTAAGACTCCCTCCGACTAGAGGGAGCGATGGTTTTAGCAGGGTGACTTGAAACATCTACAGTATGACCACTTTAAGTGTGCAGTTCAAGGTGGCGTTGCTTGTCAAGAAAATTTGCATCGATATAACAAACTTGGTACATTCATTTTAGTTCTGTGTTTTCCCGCCAGTATAGATAAGTTAGTTGAAGTAAACATGATTGAGGATGAGATCTGTTAACGTTACTAGGTGTGTGCTTTGGCTTTGACTTGATCCTTTCTCTTTCATGCACAAGTAGTTTGACAGTTGTGTGACAGTGACAAGAATAACGCTAAGCCAAGTGCACGCTATAATTATATTTATGTTTGTAAATTGGTTGTAAAACACTTTTACACGACAAAAAAACTCTGTTTTTAAAAGAGAAGGGGTCGGTTTTTCTATCCGAGTACTCTGAGAAGATATTTCGAAATAAACTCAGAGGTCACAGTCTCTTTTAAAGTCCAGGCATATAATCTTGGTCAAGTCATATAAGGACAATGCAGATTAGCGTCTGGTATGGTCTTTTTTAGGAAAGAACCATACAGATTTGAGTGGACCTGTTAAATTAGTGCAAGCATTTTTCAGAAATCGTGTAGCGCAATTCAAAATTCAAGGAGCTCTTAATTAAGTCAGATCTCGTCCGGAGTGGGCGAGTCCAATAGCGTACAATTCCAGAGGCGTGAACTACTCAAGATTAACTTCTAGAAAATAACACTCCAGCAAAAAATATTTAAAACCTTAGATTTTTTCATTTGATCCCATTATTTATATGATTCATCTGAAGCATGTGAAAACTGTGGAACTCCTGCCAATTTATGTGATAGTACGAGTGTTGTGTACTATTGCCAATAATAGGCGCCGAGGGAATTCTAGTTCAATAGTTGACAGACATTTTTAGAGCTACGTTGTGCAACCGTCATCGTTTAGCTATGAGACCGTACAAGTACATATACATATATGTATGTATGTCGATAACGTAAAGACAACCGTAATACAAAATATCTTTAAAGGTAATTTTGGATCAAACTCGCAGCACACTTTCAAGGGGGGCGAAAATGACCACTTTTGCAGAATCATAACAGGATAATAATATGAATTAATAAAATGGTCACAAAGCAACAATTCATAATATTACACGTAAATGCGTCTGTAAGCTGAGCGTCAAATACTACAAACTGCAAATAATAAACAATACTGAAAGTACAATAGTTTTCATAATATCACATTACTTTTTTCATTCATTTTCATACAATTCAGACAGCGCTTCAGTGGAAATTGAAACCAAGAAAGAAATAGTTTTCCTAGTAACGAACAGTTCATTTTCATAACTAGAACTAAATGTAATAGGTTCCATTTTCAGTCCCAGTCTCAGGTGGAATATTATTTTCAGTGCAGTCAACTCTGAGGAATTTACGAGTGCCTACTGAAAATATTTTTAGATCCCGCTGCACATTGGTTGCGTTCGTGTTTTCATTCACAACGTTGTAATTGTGTCACTCAGTGAAATGTTGTTTAATTGACAGTTTTGACAATATTTAGTTTTATTGTGTCTAAAACGTAGAATTAATAGTCGTAAATTATTGATCCGTTTATTTATTTTAGTTTACCTTTTTATATTTTTTTATAAAATATTTTAGTTTTTAAGAGGTTGGAATAATACATAGAATTTCTTAAACTACTTTGACTTAATGCAGATGAGTCATTTTGTCGTATCTATGCTAATAGTATAAAGCTGTAGAGTTTGATTGGTTGAACGCGCTAATATCAGGTACAAATGAATCTGATTCGAATTGAAAAAAATGTCATCATCTGCATCATCTGCCTAGCTTTTTCCCAACTATATTGGGGTCGGCTTCCAGTCTAACCGGATGCAGCTGAATACCAGTATTTTACATGGAGCGACTGCCTATCTGACCTCCACAACCCAGTTAATACTGGGTAATACGATACCCCTTGGTAAGACTGGTTGTCAGACTTTGACTACCTAACGACTGTCAAAGATCTACAAATGACAGCCGGGACCAACGGCTTATCGTGCTTTCCGAGGCACGGAGGAAACTCGGTATGTAATGGGCACCCATCCGCAGACCAACCTAGGCAAGCACGGCTTAACCTAAAGATCGGCCCGAGCGGCTGTTATTATTTAGCCACGAGCTCCTCATGAATTGAAAAAAATCTATTAGTGTTTAATAGCCCATTTATTGAGGAAGGCTTTAGGCTATATAACATCACGCTACGACCAATAGGAGTGGAGCCATAATGTAAAATGTTGCAAAAACGGTTAAAATTGTATTTTTATAATAATTTCATGCGGACGAAGGTGCGGGCAACAGCTAGTTAATTATACATTCAAGAACTTATTTTTAGACAACAGTTAGTTATATTTTTTACTATTTAAATGGGCAAAATACCACAGCTACAATGCTTATTTATGCCTTCAAATAAATATGTTTTATTTCTTTCTTTCTTCCAACCCATTTGAGTTTCTCAGACTTATTCAGCCTTTATTCATTCCAGTAAAAGCAAATATTTTTCAGCTGAACTCGCTTGAAAGTTTGTCTAACAAATACACAACATAGATATAAACCATTTTTATTTTTAGTCGAATCTAGGCGACCTTGTGACGTCATTTTGGCGTTGCTTTATGTCACTCTAACCACAGCACAGAAAAGAACGGAAAATCTACTTCACACAAGTGTTCTTCTTAAAGCTATAGTGGGTGCCAATCCCCCAGGGACCAAGTGCGGGTTGCTGAATTTCACATAATCTATGGTTATTGATCATGATGTAGCGGCACTACAAAGAGTCCTACAGCAACATAAAACAAAACGTACTACAGCACCATCTATGACGCAGATGATGAACTAAACATCTAAATCCTACATCACGCAAGTAAATTTTCCACTCAGATCCAGCCTGTCCCTTTGCTGGCCTCCCCCAGCGACGCCCTAAGCCGGGGTTCGTACCCCACAGGGGGTGCCCTTAGCATGTAGTCACTTTGCTTGTAAGTTTTTTTGCCCTGGCTGGAGGCCTTACACTTAAGGCACCCACAGGATAGTCCGGTTAAGCAGACAACAACCTCGAGAACTGCGAGATGCCATTAACAAAAAAAAAGCAAGTAAAGTTATCCGCTACTTAAGCCTTTATAGAGCACCCGTCTGGTCGGAGGATCCTCCCTTCCCTTTCAATGAAGAACTTTACACCCGGTTTCATTACGACGATCTCCTTCACGTTTTTAGAACAGTGATGTTGAAATAAACTACATTAAAGAAGTACCTTCCAGTACTGGGTTCGTACCATGACAATACGTAAGTGTGGCCAGTTACCACTTGTGCCCCAAAGCACTGGTACCTCATGATCCGTGTTTTTCCCCTACTATATTGGGGTCGGCTTCCAGTCTAACCGGATACAGCTGAATACCAATATTTTACATGGAGAGATTGCCTGTCTGACCTCCACAACCCAGTAAGTACTGGGTAACACGATACCCCTTGTTAAGACTGATTGGTATTTCATAAATCGAAATAAATTACTACTTTTTTGTATCTTAGCTGTCCAGTTTAAAATAATTAGTTTATTTGATACGTATTTCGCAATAAAACCGAACCAAAATTAATTTACCTGGAAAAGAACAATGGATTCCATTCCGAGAACTTCCATTTCAGTAAATTACATTGAATACTCTAATTAAAAAGGTATTTTCAAAGGTTTTCCTTTCATCAAAATGTGTTGCTGCCTTTTAAATGGTATTTGTGGAGGGTGACTCTCTTGCGATACGAACGGTTCTTAAGCAAATTTGACCTTTAAAGAACTTAGATTTTCATTAGTTTTTAAATATGACGCAATCGCAATTCGCTTGCTCTTTTTTCTATTAACTCTTCGTACTCAAGAATCTTTTTATGTCTTTTGATGATCCTTTTGTATTCAACTTTTCTGTGGCGTTTCAAAGTTCAATATTCTATTTGCCTACAAGATTTTATTTTAACTAAAGTGACGTAAATTGAGTAGTGTATTTTTTTATTTGTTGATTAATTTCGGGATGGTGACATAAAGTTCGCGTCTCAATCGTACAGTTTTTGTTTCTATGATTAATGGTAGACAGTTTAGTATATTAAAAGTGATAAAACTTATAGTTCCAATGTTAATGCTAAGCGCTTGAAAATTCTAGATGAAATAATGACAACGACATTATCGTCCAATTACTTATAATGGTTGAGTCCCTGGGTGACCGAGCTCTGCTCGGGTGAAAATAGAGAAAACGATTTTTCCCAGATATTATGAGACCTAGCTCAGCTAGATAGATTTTTCTCTTACAGTGTACACGGAACCTTAAATTTTGTGTATTGTCCATCAGTTCGAATTCAGTGTTATTTTTAGCTTGTTTCTATTTATTTCAACTTTGCACATCCATGGAAAAAAAATCGAGTACTCATAAACAGGAAATACTATTGAAAACAATCCAAAATTAAAGTACCGGACTGTCACTTCTATCTCGCGTCATACCGCCGCCATCTTTAAAAGTAAACAGTCGTTACTTATTTATATTGATACTCCTCTAAATTACAGAATATCTGTATATTTTTCTAAGATCAAAGGAAATATTAAAGAGGGACCGCTGGATTTCTCGAAGGAGATCAATTCTTATGAAATGGATGGATATTGTAAATATTTCTTTTCATTCAGCGGTGTTTATTAGGGTGTGCGTTGATTTACAGGGGCTGTTTGATCAACTGTGCCTACGCATTCCAATATGTCTTAGTTTAGTTTAAGTTCTTGATTTAAGACGCAGCAAAGATTGATAGTAGTATTTTTGTTGTGGCTATAAAGTTTTAGATGGAATATTAACGTAAATAAATTTTATTTCTGATAACGTGAGTGATTACCCTTAACAAATGACAAAAAAGATTGTAATTTTTCTTTGAAAAATATAAATATGCATGTATCTCCAAACGGAAAGTTTTCAGTAAGAAATTCACTGTTAAAATATTTACTCAACAATAAAATATAAACTTTCTAGCATTCAAATCTTTACGAGCGTTAGACGGACCAAGACGATGAAAATCGTGATAGATTTTCTTCATCTTCAGAGGATCTTCAGCCGCAGACTGCCAGCGCTGAATCTACCTGCCAGAAATAGAACCTGGGTCTAGAACCATTGGTTTCGGGCGAATACTGAGTCGAGACCATCATCGCCGTGGAGACGGTTCAGGCCAGTGTTCCTTACCACTTTTCTATCTCTGTAATCAGGATTTCAGGCGGCCACGGAAAATAAGGCAAAATAAATAATAAGTGTTCTTCCATCTAACTTTTGTTATTTATAAAACCCCTACCTACCTACCAACCCCCTAACAAGGGTAAGTGTCACAGTGGCAGACAGACCGAGTCTAGTGTACGTGCACATACTGCGTGCCCGCTTGTCAAAATCGTAAATATTCGAGATCAACAATTTTATATGTGATATTTCCAATGTCCGTTCTAATTCATTGGAATCTTTTTGTATTAATCCAACATGTTACAAAAACTAGAATATTTTTGATATTGACTTACCTCTATACGGAACATAAATATTCAAATACAGGCAGTCTTCAGACTCATTGGTGAGGAACGCCTTCAGCTGGTTCATATAGTGCTGGCGACCTGATGATGGAGGGTTTCCCTTCTTGATGGGAGGGAGTGACTGAGGGCAGACGGGGGCGAAGCGCGTCGCCATCTTGACTCCCGGCCAGGGTGGGGCGCTGACTGTAACAAGGAATTGGGGGTCAGTGTAAGATGTAAATATTTGATATATTAGTCCTTATTGAAGGAGATGACGGGATGAGCTGGACTCTTTGGCAAAGGATTCGCCTATAATCGTACTAGACCGCGAAATGTGGAAGAACGGAAGGGAGGCCTTCGCCCTTCAGTGGGACAATTTAGGCTTATAATAATAATAATAGTATCTATGTGGTTTCGACGCGCGGGCTACGGTTCCATCCCTTTTCTATAATTTGCTACGCACGAAACGAAATAATAAAATGAAGTCACACTCCGGGGCACTTCCGCGCCTGCACCTCGACTCTTGATCGTGTGGGCGATGCGACGGGTCTAATTTCTTTTTCTTAAATAAAAGTAGCCTAAGTTACTCCTTATAACATCAGCTATCTGCTAGTCCAGTCAATATCGGTCCAACCGTTTCGGAGATTAGCCGGAACAAACAAACAGACAGACAGAAAACAATTTAAAAAGATATGTTTTTTTTTGTTGCTAAAAGTACCGTAATTATATACATTCAGTAAAAGCTGTTATTTTGAAAGGAACAGACACTTCAAATTTATTAATTTGTGTAGATTAATAGTCATATTACACGATCCATGCTAAAAGTAGCACTTAGTCCAACCTCGACTTTCACTTTCGGTAATCGAACTCAGTACCCCATGCTAAGCAAACATGCTTTACACCACTTGGATAGCCACACACTGGGCATTTTTGTCCACCCCACCGTTAAACACAGGCGTTATTCGTTCACAATGCGTAACAAATATTTCTAAGCTGCAGATAGTTATTACCGTTTCAAAAACTACGCAGTGCCAAAACCACTAAACGAAAATTGCTGACACGAAATCATCGCACATAACACTAAACTTTAAGATCATGTGCGAAACAACTCACTTTCCACCTCTATAAAATAAAATGCCAATATTTTTATTTCACTAGGAAGAAAATATCGAATCTTGGGAATCTCGTAAAGCCCCGCTAAAGTGTTTTGCTTAAACGCCAGCGGATGTTCTCAGAAAACTGCAGCACATCCGAGATACTTTCGTGATAACTGCTTTAGCTTCACAGATAGTTTTAGAAGCCAGCCAAGTGGAGGCAATGTTACATTATCAATTCAATGCAATTCATTTATTGCATCAAATATGGTAGGTACATGAAGTTCTTATAGAAAATATTTAGTATTTACTAAAAATAATGTTGTATATTGGCCACATGTGGGCCAATATACAACATTATTTTTAGTAAATGCGAAACCTGAATATAGTTTGTTCAGAATAAGTAACTGAATCGATTCCAATCATTTTTAAACCGTGTTATATTTTTCCCAAAAATATTTTAAAAAGTTAAAAGTTGGATACCGAGCGACTTTGAGTACCTTTCGCAATAATTTAGGTAAATACTGCCAAATTATTATTATCAATGAACTCAAGACGAAGCTGGAGGCGCGCGCTGCGTGGTGACCGCGTTTTTGTGCGGACAACTAGGTAAAAGAACAAGCTTATAACTTTGTCATTTTTCATGATACAGTTTTGAAATTTTGTACATAGATTCTTAACATAAAAATACTAGACATGTGTATCAGGTTTCGCATATACTAAAACTAATGTTGTATAGCATGCAATAGTACAAGTTTTTACACTTAAGATATTAATTACAGGCAACTACATTTTGTCGATTTATAAGTAGATACATAAATCGTTATCGTTTACTGTTCAATAACGGTTAAATATGTCTATGCTTTAATGTAAAAAATTTACAGGGACGCTTTTGAACGAACTCATCTATCGAATAAAAACTTATGGAATGATAGTTGAGTAATTGACCTCGGCAAAGCATTGCAAATTAGGGGAGCCATATAAACGCAACTCCGCCGAAAAAGTTCTAGCTTTATAACGGGTATTTAAAAATCGAATTGTATACGTTTTCTTTTATTTGTGTTATCTTTTCGTTCAAATAGTTCAAGATTGGACCTCACAAACCTGGCAACTTCGTAAATATAAATGCATGGGACCGTCAATAGATTGTGCTATTGTTTTTTTGGGCGATGAAGATTTTCGCCATCACTATACCCTGTTTATTTTGCGATGATTCAACATCAAGCCTGTATTTCTATGAAGGGTCAAGCAGATCCGTATCTATAGTACACCGAAATTTCGCCATTTATGTTGTGACGGCATGGTTGGCTCAATGGCTAAGCGATTTGCTGCTGTACTGAGTGTCGCGGGTTCGATTCCCGCACGGAACCAATCGTTGTATGGTCTATAGGTAGTTGTTCCGGGTCTGGTTGTTTGTATGGTTGTGAGTTTAAATGATTGTAAACGCACCCACGATACTGCAGGAAAACTTGCTAGTGTAATAAGTAATAGCCCTCCTCCCCCCTATTAAATAGGACTTAAAAGGGCCCATTGCCATCATCCAGACTTAATCCTGTAAGGCTGCTAATGCAATATTCTTGATAAAAACCTAATGACACTCTGACCAGGACCTCTTGTTCCGCAGTAGCACTCAAGACCCCTCGACCAACGAAGCAGGTGATTTGACACAAATGTCAATATCAATGTTTGTTTAGTGGCCACGACTGCTGAGCATGAGATCCTGGGTTCGATTCCCGGGTCGGGCAAATTGTTATTGAAGTTTTCCATCAGAAATTTCTCAGTAGCAGCCACAGAGTCCGGATTTATACCCGATTGATGGGAATAGACTCGCTTCCTATTATATGGGACTTAAACATAACTTGTGAAATGTGGGTGTATTATTAGGTACACCTCTGCCTAACACTTCAGGGATTTTTGGTTTATACCCGATTGATGGGAATAGACTCGCTTCCTATTATATGGGACTTAAACATAACTTGTGAAATGTGGGTGTATTATTAGGTACACCTCTGCCTAACACTTCAGGGATTTTTGGTTTATACCCGATTGATGGGAATAGACTCGCTTCCTATTATATGGGACTTAAACATAACTTGTGAAATGTGGGTGTATTATTAGGTACACCTCTGCCTAACACTTCAGGGATTTTTGGTTTATACCCGATTGATGGGAATAGACTCGCTTCCTATTATATGGGGCTTAAACATAACTTGTGAAATGTGGGTGTATTATTAGGTACACCTCTGCCTAACACTTCAGGGATTTTTGGTTTATACCCGATTGATGGGAATAGACTCGCTTCCTATTATATGGGACTTAAACATAACTTGTGAAATGTGGGTGTATTATTAGGTACACCTCTGCCTAACACTTCAGGGATTTTTGGTTTATACCCGATTGATGGGAATAGACTCGCTTCCTATTATATGGGGCTTAAACATAACTTGTGAAATGTGGGTGTATTATTAGGTACACCTCTGCCTAACACTTCAGGGATTTTTGGTTTATACCCGATTGATGGGAATAGACTCGCTTCCTATTATATGGGACTTAAACATAACTTGTGAAATGTGGGTGTATTATTAGGTACACCTCTGCCTAACACTTCAGGGATTTTTGGTTTATACCCGATTGATGGGAATAGACTCGCTTCCTATTATATGGGGCTTAAACATAACTTGTGAAATGTGGGTGTATTATTAGGTACACCTCTGCCTAACACTTCAGGGATTTTTGGTTTATACCCGATTGATGGGAATAGACTCGCTTCCTATTATATGGGGCTTAAACATAACTTGTGAAATGTGGGTGTATTATTAGGTACACCTCTGCCTAACACTTCAGGGATTTTTGGTTTATACCCGATTGATGGGAATAGACTCGCTTCCTATTATATGGGGCTTAAACATAACTTGTGAAATGTGGGTGTATTATTAGGTACACCTCTGCCTAACACTTCAGGGATTTTTGGTTTATACCCGATTGATGGGAATAGACTCGCTTCCTATTATATGGGACTTAAACATAACTTGTGAAATGTGGGTGTATTATTAGGTACACCTCTGCCTAACACTTCAGGGATTTTTGGTTTATACCCGATTGATGGGAATAGACTCGCTTCCTATTATATGGGACTTAAACATAACTTGTGAAATGTGGGTGTATTATTAGGTACACCTCTGCCTAACACTTCAGGGATTTTTGGTTTATACCCGATTGATGGGAATAGACTCGCTTCCTATTATATGGGACTTAAACATAACTTGTGAAATGTGGGTGTATTATTAGGTACACCTCTGCCTAACACTTCAGGGATTTTTGGTTTATACCCGATTGATGGGAATAGACTCGCTTCCTATTATATGGGACTTAAACATAACTTGTGAAATGTGGGTGTATTATTAGGTACACCTCTGCCTAACACTTCAGGGATTTTTGGTTTATACCCGATTGATGGGAATAGACTCGCTTCCTATTATATGGGGCTTAAACATAACTTGTGAAATGTGGGTGTATTATTAGGTACACCTCTGCCTAACACTTCAGGGATTTTTGGTTTATACCCGATTGATGGGAATAGACTCGCTTCCTATTATATGGGACTTAAACATAACTTGTGAAATGTGGGTGTATTATTAGGTACACCTCTGCCTAACACTTCAGGGATTTTTGGTTTATACCCGATTGATGGGAATAGACTCGCTTCCTATTATATGGGACTTAAACATAACTTGTGAAATGTGGGTGTATTATTAGGTACACCTCTGCCTAACACTTCAGGGATTTTTGGTTTATACCCGATTGATGGGAATAGACTCGCTTCCTATTATATGGGACTTAAACATAACTTGTGAAATGTGGGTGTATTATTAGGTACACCTCTGCCTAACACTTCAGGGATTTTTGGTTTATACCCGATTGATGGGAATAGACTCGCTTCCTATTATATGGGGCTTAAACATAACTTGTGAAATGTGGGTGTATTATTAGGTACACCTCTGCCTAACACTTCAGGGATTTTTGGTTTATACCCGATTGATGGGAATAGACTCGCTTCCTATTATATGGGGCTTAAACATAACTTGTGAAATGTGGGTGTATTATTAGGTACACCTCTGCCTAACACTTCAGGGATTTTTGGTTTATACCCGATTGATGGGAATAGACTCGCTTCCTATTATATGGGGCTTAAACATAACTTGTGAAATGTGGGTGTATTATTAGGTACACCTCTGCCTAACACTTCAGGGATTTTTGGTTTATACCCGATTGATGGGAATAGACTCGCTTCCTATTATATGGGGCTTAAACATAACTTGTGAAATGTGGGTGTATTATTAGGTACACCTCTGCCTAACACTTCAGGGATTTTTGGTTTATACCCGATTGATGGGAATAGACTCGCTTCCTATTATATGGGGCTTAAACATAACTTGTGAAATGTGGGTGTATTATTAGGTACACCTCTGCCTAACACTTCAGGGATTTTTGGTTTATACCCGATTGATGGGAATAGACTCGCTTCCTATTATATGGGACTTAAACATAACTTGTGAAATGTGGGTGTATTATTAGGTACACCTCTGCCTAACACTTCAGGGATTTTTGGTTTATACCCGATTGATGGGAATAGACTCGCTTCCTATTATATGGGGCTTAAACATAACTTGTGAAATGTGGGTGTATTATTAGGTACACCTCTGCCTAACACTTCAGGGATTTTTGGTTAAATAGAAGTATATTCTAAGGCATCAAATCTCGCTTAAATCTATTTAGCATAACAAGATTCTAAAATATACCGAGTTTCCTCCGTGCCTCGGAAAGCACGTTAAGCCGTTGGTCCCGGCTGTCATTTGTAGATCTTTGACAGTCGTTAGGTAGTCAAAACAGGTTAGGCCCAAAAAGTCTGACTACCAGTCTTACCAAGGGGTATCGTATTACCCAGTACTTACTGGGTTGTGGAGGTCAGATAGGCAGTCGCTCCATGTAAAATACTGGAATTCAGCTGCATGCGGCTAGACTGGAAGCCGACCCCAATATAGTTGGGAAAAGGCTAGGCAGATGATTATTCTAAAACATACATAGTCTCACGCCTTTTTCCTATTGGGGTTGGCAGAAACCACAGAAAGCTGAAAGCAAAAAAGCACGAAGAAACACGCTCACACATCTGGTCACAAACGCACACCGGTTGCGAGTACTACGCGCCTGACCTTTCGGAACCACATCATCATTAAGGTCAGTTTTGTTAGGAATTTCAATAACACAGGGTGTAAACGGACCCTTCATGCAGCGGTCAACCAAGCATTCTGTACATCAAACTAAGTATCTTTACGCAAAAATTATTGCTGGGACACGACTTTTTTTGGGGTGAAAAATAATGTTTTACGGTAGGACTCAAAATATTCTGCCGATAGATGCATTGAATAGGGCGAGGGTCGTGGAGGTTTATAAAGTAAAGGAATAACATGAACTTGTATTTAAAAAAAAAACTTGTGTAAATTTTGACCCCCAATATCTCCGTAACTAGAAGGTTCCCTGGTATGGTCTAGAACAAAAAAAATATCGCAATGACTGGGAAAACAGTCCTTTCGGCTTCGTTAAGGGATTTGTTAAACCTTTATAATTTTCAAAATTTACTTCATAATCGATAATGTTAGGTAGTAGGTGCCTCTATAACTTCGTTATTTTGGACCGTGGCCAAACGTCTATCCTCACTCTGCGCTAAAGTCAACATACAACGTACTATGTGAATTAAAAAATGTCATCGAAGTAAAGTCTCTTCTAAATTGCCATACAAATTTTGCCTTTTCAACAGTCTGCTTCTAGATAAGGCCTCTCCAATTTGAAACAATCTAAAATAAAATTCCTTACACAATGACTATTCAATAAATAAAATTTGTCTCATAGTCTAAAAGCCACGATAAAAAAACATGCCAAATTATCTTTGCACAGTTAACCTTTTTACTTATTATTTAGCGTCGTCGGTTAAATAGGAAGAAATAAAAGTAAAAAAGTAGAAACTCACTAGCAACAATACAATATATCATTTAGCCCGCAATACTATGTTAAACAGTGGCTTGATAACCACCATTTTGCATTCTAAGGCATTAGTTCTACCGCAGACGAGGAAGGGAAAAGCTCTCTGTTAGAAATATTGGGGCGCAATCATTTTAGTTCCTTAAAATATGCATAGGTGGCGCTGTGTCACCTGTCACTTTTACGTCTGTGAAACCATTGTAACACGTTGAACAATAAACTAAGTTGTAATTCTAATATAATCTGCTATTTATTTTTCACAATCACACAACTCTATTGAGGTCCCGTGTCAGTATAAGAGATACGTAGGTACACAATAATGGGTGTAAAAAGACTCTTCACGAAACTGAAAGGCACTTGTTCTTCCCGTTATTGTGATAATTTTGTGCTTCAGACCAAACCTAGGAACCTGAAAACCTGGAAAGTTACGGAGATAAATTGAAGATCAAAGTTATAACTTTTTCACAAGTCTTTTTTTTTTTACTTCTAATACCTCCATGACTGCTGTATTATTCAAAGCCACTGGGTCCTACAGGAAACAGTGATTTTTCACCACGAAAAAAGGTCGTTTCCCTACAATAACTTTTACGTAGAGTTAATTAGTTTGATGAACAGAATGCTTGGTTGAAGGTTTCGTGAAGCGTTCGTCGCGCGGGCGCCGCACTATTCTATGTTCGCTGACAGTTCACTCCGCCGCCCGGCGAGAACGCTGTCAAACATTCACTTCGTTTCTAATTGCTAGCTCTGATCGCTTCTCGCCAATCGCTTACGGTGGGACATGTCGCCAACGCTATGCAGTGGCATGCTCATTGTTTTTAATATTTATGTTGATCCTCGCTTCTCAGTTTTTATATTGAAGTTATAATTCAAGTTTATTTGATTCAATTTGCATCTATTTACGAAGTGAATTTTTCTGCGTGGATTCCGGATGTTTAATTTTGCATCTGTAATTTTTATTGGGACTTGAATAAAGGATCTAGTATCGCCTTAAGAGTAGCCCAACAGGGAACTTCTTATGTTATTAAAGTTGATATTATTTGATGATCATTACACCTGCTGAATCTAAGAGTTAACAATAGGTAATTGAATACCTTGTGAACAAGGCATACTGATTTAATATGGGTTAAAGGCAAACTGACCAGCTGTTCTTCAATACTTTGGCTTGGATACAATCATGTTAACATTTTCAGTATTAGCTACAATCATCTATGCATAATTATCATCAATGCGTGTATGGAAATTACACGCGTTACAAGGGTTAGGTAAAGGTGTACCGCAAGGCACATACATTTCGCCAGTCTAGTTTAATCATTGTTTCGCATCTGCTCCGTTCTATCATAACCATGCCCTACTAAGTATAACCGCATTCATTTATATTTTTAGAAATACAGTTTTTCCCCGAAATAATCTCTAAAGCTCCGTAGTCTGATTGGCATGTTTAAAATAGATGTAACCGGTGGATTCTTTGCATTCCAAAGTATGCAATTCCACTGAATTCTACAAACTTTGTTCTAAATTACAGGCACAGAACAATCTAGTGTATCGTGTAACGTTTTATGGTGCATACATTGTTAGCTCCGAAACTAGTAACGGAAATGGAAAATGTATGAGTGTACAAAGTGTTAAAATAATGATTGTAGGAAATTGGCAACTAGAATCCAGTGTAAGGGCGTGCGCAGATTTGCTTCACACTAATTAATTACAAATTATAAATGAAGTATTTCATAAATAACACGAACCGTAACACCACGCCTGTGAATGGTTACGCAGAGGTACGTATGTATTCTATACGAGACCAACAGTTTGCCAGTTATGTTCTTAATTTCATATTTATTCCCATCAACCGGGCAAAACTCTAGATTTCCCGCTGCTACTTAGAAAATTCTAGATGGAAGAATCCGATAACACTGTCCGACCTGGAGATCGAATCCTAGATGACATGATCAGCAATAGTGCTTGGCAACCTATAGACCAACGAGGCAGTTTCCTAGCTAATACAGTAAGTATTTCAATTGAAATGTTATAGTAAGGGATATTGTCTATATCCTTTAATTTCAAAATCCAAACAGTCACAACAAATACACTTTAGATAAATACTCTAACATGTTTGCATAACAATAAACCCGTACGAGAATCGTATCGCTGGATCAGGCTTGACCTGGCACTGATCCCAAAACTGATCTTATCGTGTTATGGTTTGAATGGAACTGCCATAATAAAGTCCTAACTACCGACTAAAGTTACGATGATATAACAGTACTGAATCTATACTAATATTATAAACAGGCAAAGTTTGGATATAAGAGATGATCTCCAAAACTACTCCATCATCAATCTCCTGCTCTTATCCTAATTTATTTGGGGTCGGCGCAGCATGTCGTTTTCGTACATTCTTCTCCTTTACTCCTCATCACAGCAGTCACCTCCTTAATAGCCATATCATCCTTCACACAGTCCATCCGTCGTTTCTTTGGACTTCCTCTACTTTTATAGCTACATTCATACTCAAAATTATACTACATTTTGCTCATTCTAAGATTGATGATTAGTTAAAAAAATCTTTCATGCCATAGGATATTATATGTTGTTATGTTTCTTTTGACGCGGAAAAAAAAAAAAAGTTGCAGGCAAAACCTAGTTATGAACACAATTGTGTTGTTGAATTCTTACCTGGTGGCATAAACCGTAGGTGCCCCGTCGGCGCAGCAGCATATGGTATACCAAGAAACATTTCTACATACTGAAAATCATACTGTCGACTTGGCTTTACTATCAATCCTCTAAGAGCACCTTGCCTCAGGTGGTATTCCCTCGTCAATCGTTTCCCGCCGTCATCGTTCAAAAAACTTCGGCTGTCACCGTACACATTCGCGGCACCTTCGTTCGCCATCGGCAACAAGAGCGAGACGAAAATACAAATAAACATGTTGTGATTTATAAACGAAGTCGCGTGCCGGTTAGTGGCCATTTTGTTTATGAGCAACGGTTTGCTCGTTTTATGCTTAGCGTTCTCAAAATAGTTGCTGTTTTATTGTTTGTTTGCACTCAGCTTTTATTGTCCACTGTACTCTGTGAGTCTGCGATCTTAATCGCGATTTATTTTTAACTAGTGAACGACCATTTCCAATAATTCCACACAACACTTAAAAATAAACTGCCAGACTATTTTAAATTTCCAAAACTTCTAATTTTGACTTTTCAACTTTTTTAACACATTTTTTTAAATAGATATATTTTGAAAATAGTTCTAACCTAAATATTGGCACTGTTTATTTTTGTTCCGTGATTTTTTTTTTTGACGATCGATAAACGGCGTTTGCGCGTTCCCGGCGCGTGATTCCAACTGGATGGCGTCCAAAGTTGTCCCCGCGAGACTCTAATACCGAAATACTACGGCATTCGAAGCAGAGGGGATGTGCATTGCTGAGATTGTTTCTGAAGACGCAAGCATTCCTTTTGGTTCAAGTGCTAGACGTTATTTTATTTAGGACTTCTGTGAGCGCTCCGATATGTACAAACGAACACAATAATATGTTGTTTTGTCAAACTTTAAACCGTGTAGAATTTGAATGATTTGTGTATTTGATATGAAAACCATCAATTTAGAAGGCATAAATAGACCGTAAAATACACGTTCTTAATGGTATATTTCAAGCGGTTTAAATTGAGCCTAAATTATAATATAATAGTATTTTTTATATTTGCACTGTTTGAGCGCAATATAATTATATCCCAATCTGTTTATAATGCTTTTTAATCGTGTAATTAATTAATTGAATTATGTAGGTATTAATTTCGTTAATTTTAATATTATATCGCATTAATTTCAAACACAAAGCAATCATTCAACCGAAAACTATTTCAAAGGTCTTTGTGAATAGTCTATTGGTTTCGACACGTTTGGCTGAAAATAATATACCTAATTATTTGTAATTTTATTATTGAAACATAAATGCGTCCCCAATAACATAATTTGAAATTGGCAGAATATTAGTGAAGACCTTCACAAAGGTCTGGTAACTACTCGTACAAGTTGCGTGCGTGTATAGTCAGAAATATGGACGACTTAAAATGAGGAGTCACAGGATTGTAGCAGGTGGCGCTTTGTAGTTTCTATCTACCCCCAAGGGAAAAATGATGTTAATTTACGTATGTATGTAGCAGACTATTATTTTCAGTAACCGTTACCTGTAAATTATACAAACTGCTTACAATGTTGAAACCCATTAGATCTAACAATAAAACACGCTCCTACATTAAAAAACCATAACATCATAAATTCTTAAAACTCAATTTATCTCGCGATCTATCCCCAAAACGTCTCTCGCCTACACCCGCATCTTTCATCGTCGCACGCGCATCATTATAACCGTTGGACTAACGCTCGTCTATTTATGTCGCCGCACGTGGCATTCCGGATAATGACCGGCCAGGAAGGAAACAATGCTTTGATCCGGATGTTTGGGGGCTTGAAAAGGGTAAGCAGAGATGTAGAGCTGTTGAAATGAGGAATATTCACGACTGTTATAATTAAAGGTAATGTAGAGATGACACGTTGGTTATTTATTTATTCTTATTTGCTATCTTTAAAAGAACATACTTATATCCTGTGACCTGAAAGGTAATGCCATACGACAGATAAGAAGGTATTAAGTTGAAAGGTAACTTCAAAGGGATATTATGTAGCAGCATCATGAGTAAGTACTCATCTTCATCTGCTTAGCCTTTTCCCAACTATGGTAGGGTCGGCCAGTCTGGAGTGAAGCGACTGCCTATCTGATCTCCCCCAACCCAGTTGCTGCATTATGCAGGGTTTTCAGACCTTCGGGTTTTTGACAACCCATTTAAGTACTAATAATATTATCAGCGAAAGCCGTTTCATATTTTTCAGCTAAGACAATGTGTTCACACGAATGTGTGTTTTTCATCATAAATTATGGTGGCGATGAGACCTCTTAAAATTTGTTTTAAGTGAACTCAAAGTGAAGCTCGCTTTAAAATTCCGATGTTTAGAAAGTGTTTAGATACTTTATTAGCTTTAAGGCGCAAACCCACCGCGGCGCACGGATAGGCTACGCATGTGTGTTAAGCTTCGGTTTGCAAGAAAATGTATGTGATTGTGTCTACTGAAAACCACGGATACGCTGTGCATCAAATGACGTCATTAGTACATGCGTGCCTTGCTCGAATAAAGGCGCTCACATAGCTCAACGCTGTCAACGCCATGCACTCTGTCCATGCGGTACACGCTATACATTAATATTACCGCTACAATTGTACATAGTTGTGGGTGTGTAGCGTGTACTAATGTGGAAACGTAGACCCACGTTGTCAAACAAATGAATCCACGCTGCTAAAATGCACCGCGTGCCCGTGCACAGCGTGCACCGCGTTGAGTTTGCGGCTTTATTCTATTGTGAAACCTAAATCAATATTCCCTTCTAGGTACTTCAATGAACTTGACTAACATAACTATGAACCAGCATCGGCCGATATCGTTTACACTATATATTCCACTCCACCTTGCGTAGGAAGGCAGCACCTGGCACACAGTTCCTTTGTTCCCAGATCTAAATATTTTGTACCTGTTAGGAATTCTAATCTATTTGTGTGGGAAGATTAAATGTCACTCTTTGATTTATCGATAGTGTTTTATTTTCTTTTGTCGACACATAGGCAGTCGTTATCTCTATTTATTTTTTATTTTTGTTTCTGGTATGTGTACTAGGAAAAATAAACTATATTAATGTGGGTGTTTCAAAGGAAAGGTAGGTGCACACGGCAATATCTGTACAAAATTAGTATAACCGGACCTCGCTTTGTGTTTATTTTTCTGGACAATGAGAGGTCAGCTTATAGTGGATTTGTATAGCTTGATTGGTCGTCGTGTGTGTTTCTGTTCTCTAACTGATGGTTTTGTTCACCAACCATGTCAACAAAGACGTACCTTGAGAATAATTCTAGCAAGAAAGCGCGACGTAAATCCGCACATGACATAAAACCGATACTGAATTGAAAGTACAACTCTTCTAAAGCAATAGTAGATAATTATTAGGTACTCATCTTAAAAAGAATAGTTAATAAATGTAATGTTGTGTTGTGTGATGTGGATGGTAGAAGCAGTGATAGCCTAGTGGTGTGACCGTCGGTCTGCCAAGTCATAGGTCTCGACTTCGAACCCAAGGCACGCACCTGTGATTTCGGATCGGATTCATGTGCGTATAGTATAATTATCACTTGCTTTTCGGTGAAGGAAAACATCGTGAGGAAACCAGCATGCCTGAGAGATATTTCTTGACGGCATGTAAAGCCAAGTCATGGGCGGCATAAAAACTCTGACACCAGATTAGGAACTAACCACACGATAAAGAAGAAGAAGAAAGAATGTGATGTGTGAAAAGAGTATTTTCAATTTTTAAAATCTTTAGAATTTATTTTACCGCGTTCTTGAAAGACCGCAAATAGAGGATCAAGTTATAGTGAGTAAACTCTTTCAAGCATGAAATGGTTAGGTTTTTCTACCTCAAAACCGCAATAATTTTATTTGTGAAATGTAATATTTAAAGAAAATTCCAAGTATGTAAGTAAAATTGAGACCAAGTTCTGACAATAATGCCGTATAAGGAATGCAACATTTATTTTGAAAGAACATCTATTTAACTTCAAATAAATTCAAAGGGCATTATATTATTTACTTATTCGTATATAAACAGCTCCGTTCTTTGCGTGGCTGAAAATAAATTGGCAAAGAGTAAGACGTTTATTGAGTTAAGCTTATTATGTCACCTCTTAGTATTGAAAATGTATCGAGACACTTTATAATTTCAGTACAAATACAAAATAAAGGTACAAAAATTATCGCCTCATCGGTCTAGTGTTTGTAAGCGCTGCTGCTGAGCAAGAGGTCTGGGGTTCGGTTCCCAGATTGGGCAAAGTGTTATTGGGTTTTTCTATTAGGAATTTCTCATTAGCAGCCACGGAATATGAATTTGTGCCAGTTGCTGGCTATAGACTCGCCCCTATTACATGGGACTTAAATTTAAATGTTGAAATGTAGGTGCACTATTTAGGGTACGCCTCTGCCTAACCTGTCAGGGATTATAGACGTGATGTTATATGAATTATTCTAACGAAGAGTGACCATTTATTTATCGACTCGAAATCGTGTTGATCCAGTCAGAAAGTTTTGCAATACTCGTCAAAGTGGAAACGCATCATTCGCTTCGTTTTTCGGACGACGCTCAATTCGATAACGCGCTCTAAATGCGACAACTATGCTTATACATCACAGGCTGAAGCTGATTCCGTGTCTATTGGAATGGCCATTCTCAATTTCACATAACATAACATCACGCCTGCAATCCCCGAAGGGTTCGGCAGAGGCGTACCTAACATGGACACCCACATTTCGCCAGTTATGTTTAAGTCCCATGTTGTAGGTCCCTTGTAATAGGTATTCTCAATTTAATTTACATTATATCATCAATTGATTCAAATTCGAACCTATTTGTTAATGATGCCATCAAGCCAATTTCAGCCACAGCGACTACAATAGCATTTTTGGGTGGTTGTCGAGAGCTTTGGTGTGCTGCTCTTTCATGTAGTTTCAAGTTACTAGCATATCCAACTCTGGCTGAAAAAGGCTGAACACAAAGCGGACATCTCAGACACTATTGACAACATTATGAGTTATAGCTATCACTATTAGGCAATTTACTTACATAACAAAACCCTAGAATTTCCGCTTTTACCACACAAAAACTCATTCTTACCCAGCACCAAAAATACACGGCAACAACAGACGCTCCCCGCATTTTAAAGGTCCCAAAAACGCCGTCAACTTATTAAACACATAAATATGTCACATCTGCATAATTTTGCACTTGATCATTGTCAGGCCGCTCCGCCATCTTGGATGTACAGAACAGATTTCCAGGAAAGTCGAAGATGAATCGTCTAGTCGGTTCGCCAATTACGGAATTAATTTTATGTTTATTTTAAGTGCTGTGATTATTCATGTGAACAATAAAGGAGTATATTTTGTTTGTGGTTTTTGTTGGGAATTTTTCTATGTCTATTTTAAAATCAGGGGTGTCATTAAACAAATGTAAGTAGTCTAATTAAGTTAGCTGGCAAAGCAAGACGTGATCAGGTTATATATTGATCAATATCTAATGACGATAAGAAAATGTTATAAGTTTGTCGGCTCCGGTCGGATATAAAATGAATCGCAAGTGCGCCAGTGGTGACATCACGCGACCTACTTACAAGTCTACCCAAACCACAGCGTGCTTCTACAGAGCCGTGATGTTTACAGCTCGAGGCTAGGACGACATTCAATGTCTGATCGCAGCGTTATGTTCCGTGTTATTGTGTTAAATTGTAATTTCAAGTAATTTGTTAGTTTAATAGAAACAGTGTATCGCACCCAGTGTATTTTCGTTGCACGAAACCCATCTTCCGCCCACATGATGTACGAGCCTAACGGAATAAATCCTGATAATCCATCAGGTATTTAAATTGATGTGGTCACTTACACTATTCATCATTCATCATTTCAGCCGAAAGACGTCCACTGCTGGACATAGGCCTCCCCCAAGAAGGGGGGTTTTGCCATAATCGCCACGCTTGGCAGGCGGGTTGGCGATCGCAGTATGGTTGTTATAAAACTCAGAGAACGCTGCTGCCCATTCTCTGGTAAGTCCCTTAGTCGCCTCTTACGACACCCACGGGAAGATATGGGATGGTGCTATTCTTTACGTCCGGACACCATACAGAACTCTACAAACACACAACACTATTATTAGCACAGGATATTTACAATATTTATTTTTTTGAGTTCCATATATTTCGGCACTATTGCAAGCGCCATGATCACGGACAAACTGAAGTTAATAAAAATGGTAAATATCCCGTTTAAGTGATAAAAAAAAGTTTTATAAACTCATAATTTTAGGTAATTATACCTACCTACAGATTATGTCACGAGTGAAGAGAAGCTCGTGGCTAAATAATAACAGGCACTCGGATCAATCTTCAGGTTAAGCTGCGCTTGCCTAGATTGGTCTGTGGATGGGTGATCTCCCATTACATACCGAGTTACCTCCGTGCCTCGGAAAGCACGTTAAGCCGTTGGTCCTTGCTGTCATTGCTAGATCTTTGACAGTCGGTACAGGTGCCCGAAAGTCTGACAACCAGTCTTACCAAGGGCTATCGTATTACCCAGTACTAACTGGGTTGTGGAGGTGAGATAGGCAGTCGCTCAATGTGAGTTGCTGGTATTCAGCTACGAAAAGGTTAGACAGATAATGACCTGCAGACGTCCTTAACCATGTTATCGCCTCTTATTTTTGCTGCAGCTTCCTTTGAGGAGCTAAGAAAATCCTTTTTACTATCTTTATATATCTATTGATAAATTTTACTTAAAATAATTTCACTTTAAATATCAATCGATATCCGTCACGTCTCTGCAGTTTTGTTCAGACTAGAACTTCCAAGTACAACTATTTTAAAGATGACAAGTTGCTCATCTGAATAGAGAGTAACCCGTCAACGTCGCCTGTTACTCCATGTAGTGGTTATGATAAATAGATTCTACTGACACATTAATCTTCAGCTCCTTATTCATGTCGTACAAGTTAAAATAACACTAGCTGCGCCCCGATGTTTCACCCGCGTAAGTTTCGATCTCTATTTAATTATTTTGAAAATAGATTATAGCCCATGTTACTTCTTGATAATTTAGCTTTCTATTGGTGAAAAAATGGTTAAAATCGGTGCAGTAGTTACAGAGCTTATTCTGTATAAAAAAACAGACAAAAAATCTTTCCTCTTTATAATATTAGTACAGACAAGTATAGATCACGATCGCAAAATAACGGCGAATAGGTACTTAGATATTGAAGTGAAAGCTTAATGTGCTTTACAATGAATATATAATTCGATAATGCATCATCAAAAACGTCTAAAATAACTTGACTTTCGGAAGTCGGTGGCAAAAAGTCAATGAAACAAACAATGTCACCGACTTTCAAAAGTACCTTAAGTTAATTTGGACTTTTTTGTACATTTTTGGAAGTTTGTTTTTGGATTTTTTTTTTATTTTAGTTTTTACCATCATCGTCACTTTGCCTAGGGCTCTCCTACTTAAATTACAACCAAACACATTGTACACAAAATATTGAGCCAAGTCACTTAAGCAACTGACAAATTGCTTCAAAAATAAGCAGTTACAACTTTGCGAATGCCAGGTGCTTCATCTAAGAGGACAGGAATAGTCCCGAGGGAGTTACAGATATAGCAGTTTGCGCATATGGCTTTAATTGTTTTTTTTTTTTCTAAGACTTACCATGATTCATACTGAGAATATGATGGGAATTATGTATTTGTGGTTCTATGAATCGAAATGATTCATTACAAGCTTTTTTTAACTAGCAATGTTTGTTTGTTAAGGTCAAATCTTGAAACTGAATTTTAAAACAGTTATACTCAACCAATTGACCTGAAATTTTGCATACACGTTAGGTTTGGATGACAATGCATGGTTTATTAAGTGACGTCATCTTTGAATCCAATATGGCGGACTCCCAAATATGGCAGACTAGTTATTTTTTAAGCACCCCCATGATATGGGTATCAATTACAAGGGTTTGCTGAAAAGAATACGAAACAAATGACGTCACACCTATATTTTTAAAATCTCAAATCAAAAAAATCTTGTTTTCAGAAGGCGACGCGGTAGATCTCACAGGAGATGGCGGGACGAGCTGGAAAGAACCAACGACCAGTGGTCCATATTCGCCCTGGATCGACACACAAACAGTAACAGTACAAAAAGTTAGTTTTTAATTTATGATGATAGGTTGGAATTATTTGTTATTGAAAACTGAATCTCTGCATTTACGCTTTCTGTATCTTGTGGAACTTTCTTAGATTCTTTATTTTTATTATAAGAAAAATTATCGAGGTTGGAATATGAAAATGAAAACCGGCAACGCTGTAAAGGTGTCTCCACGCCGAAGTTATTTTTTCTGGTCTTTTTCGTATAACAAAAAGTAATATCAAATTGCAAATTAACAAAAAAAAAATTTGGCTTCCTAGGTTTCAACTTACGACCTACAAATCGTTAGTCTTGGCTGTTACTATTAAATCACCACTATACCGCTATGCTCTCACAGTATTTTTTTTGCCATTACAAGAGAAAAAGATGAAGTACACCTCATTCTTCTTCCACTATACCCCAAACCTACAAACATCATTTAAAAATTCCTCCACTTTGATTAATGTTCCTTCCTAAAATTCTCCACACAGTTCTAACCGACTCTCAGTACAAGATCTCAGTACCTCTGGCGACCAGTCACCTGTCAACCTGCTTTCACGCGTCGCCAATGTTATAAGGTAGGACAGCGTTGGCACCGGATTTAGATGTGTTTATGCTCGAAATATAACTGCGACATGATATTATGGGTAGGGTGAAGGAACTCGGTGGTTTATAACGGTACACGTCTTTTAAGTGAGGTTTCCTGGGGGTAATGTAGAATTACACAGTTTTCTATTATTGCAAGTTTTCTACAATAATCATCTGCCTAGCCTTTTCCCAACTAAGTTAGGGTCGGTGTTCAGTCTAATCGGATGAAGCTGAAATACCATTATTTTACGTGGAGCGACTGCCTATCTGACCTCCCCAATCCTGCGCCCTGTGTAATACGATACCCCTTGCAAGTTTTTAATAATATTTCAGGTAAATGTAGCAACTTGACTTGTCCACCGGTATCAATCATTGTCTCAGCCTTACTTTACGACAGAATCTTTGCAAAGCGTCGCGGTCGTCACAATGAGTGTTCCTGCGATGATGCTTGAAAGGGTCGAGCAGAGAGGAGAGGATATTTCTCGTAATTGTTTAGGCTAGAAGAGACAAGAAGAGACGTGAGCGGCGTACGGTGAGCGGTGTGCTCTGTGCGGAGTGCCGCTTGGCACATCTCATCTACTTTGGTGAAGTCCGGGCCTTAGGGTGTGGACATACAAATGAGTTTTTACTGTGCTCAACACTGGCATCTGTGACATTTTTAATCAAAGTCATTGCCTAGTTTTATAATTATATGAATACCTAAAAATATTATAATGGAATTTAAAAATAACAAGTCACAAAGCATAAAAAAAGCTTTTGTAGAAATCAAATATTCAACTTCTTGCATTCTGCGAAAATACAACAGTCAAAAATCTGAATGATTGATGACACCAATACTGATTTATTACCTTTCCTGTCAAAGAAAATGAGATGGGCTAAAAGGCAGAAATCCCGAATCAATTAATTCACACCGGGAGATCCAAATCCACTCCCCAATCTGCAACAGAAAATCCTAGCTCAATAGCTTATCAACTGTTCGCACAGGCAAACGAAACAAAAGGGCGAACGTATGCATTCAGAATTTCAGAACATCACTCGAGAAATCCGTTTCAAAATATCACGAGCTTGAAGGACAGGAACAAAAAGTTGTGTCACAGTCGCCACAGCTGCTCGTTTCCAGAGATATCGATTGCAAAAAGTACAGACAAACAGACAAGCTAACGGCTTGTACACAAAGGGGGATCGTGTTTCGTGTGATTTTCGTTTTTGGTCTTTGCTTTGCTGACCATCGTTTGCGTTTTGGCATTGTTCCGGCCAATTAGGTGGTTGGATTAGAAGTATTTGTATTGGTTTTAATTGAATTCTACTGTGTTCATTTTGTTGTGTAGCCGTGTTTTAAAGGCAAAAATGTGGGGCTTTGTTATTTATCATGTTTATTTAGGGTAAACAGTTACCTGCGGTAACTCTTCCTACCTTGAGTTGGTTTAAATGAGTTCACAGTTTGTGTAGTTCGACTGTGTGTCTGCTTGGGTATTTTGTCAACAAACCCTTTCTATTCTGTTCATCTATCTGAAACGTTGGTTCTAGTTAAGCCATGTCATTATAATGACGTCGTCATCTGCCTAAACTTTTCCCAACTATGTTGGGGTCGGTTTCCAGTCTTACTGAATTCAGCTGAATACCAGTATTTTACATGGAGCAACTGCCTATCTGACCTCCAGAACTCAGTTAGTTCTAGGTAATACCCCTTGGTAAGACGGGTTGTCAGACTTTCGGGCCACTGACTATCTATAACGACTGTCAAAGATCTACAAATGACAGCCGGGACCATAGCCTTTGCATGATTTTCGAGGCACTGAGGAAACTCGGTATGAAATGGTCACCCATCTACGAACCAACCTAGGCAAGCGCGGCGTAATCTGAGTGGATGCTATTACTTAACCACGAGCTCCTCTCCATTATAATGAAGTAACAACTTAAAATAAGTACTAGTACTTACTCTTAACAAACTGTCAAAAACAGACCCACTTACAAAAGTAGTTAGACAGTACTTCTGTTTATTTAACTTTGATTTTCGTATTTAGCTTTTGTGGGAAAACAAACATTTCTGAGAACTTAATATTTTCTTGTATTATTAGTTCAGTATGGAAACAAATAAAGAATGGTTTACTACATAATATTTTCCTCCTTATCCCGCCTCAATGGTCGCGACCTATTTAGATAGTAATCTTCTTTAGTATTTCGTTTTGGCTATTTTATTTTTAGCGATTGTTGGTATTGTGTTTTATTTTCGTTAGTATGTTAATAGTCAAAGGTATTGCTTGTGATTTAGATGAAAGAGATAGTGTTGGAAACCTGGACTTATCATTTGATGAAATCTAATCTTATCTAGCTAATCCATCCATCTTGAATAAATATGGTAATCAATGCTCATGGCTTTACCCTACAGTGGAGAGTGATAGACTGGTGCCACAATTTTGCGTACTCTTTACTTCTGTCTCTCTTTCGAGGAATATAAGTGTAATGTCATGATAATAAATATTATACTGGATTGTAAGTCAGATACGCAGTCGCTCCAAGTAAAATACACTTTTTTAAGCAACAAGCGTAACACGTTAATTGGCGCATAACGCGATTGGTGCCTGACATAAATGTACGAGCCATAAAATAGCGCGCGTAGCATATTCTGGTATTTTATTTGGCCACTAGGGAAGAAGACATTCAGAATTTTTATTTACGCCATCTAGGTATTTTCAGCATTTTGGCTTGCCAATGAACGTGTTAAAGTAAGACAGTTTCCACTAGTGGTAATCAAGCATGGATATCTTATTCCGTGGAGTATATTCTATGTTTTCAAAGGAGTTCAAATAAGTGTAAAATAAAACTTGAGATAGCTCTCGTGACTGAGCACAAGTACCCAACGGTTGTCAGCTGCTATTGCAACCACAAGACTTATATGGCGATCAATTGAGGAGAGCTGTAATATATAGTGAGCGCAGGAAGTATCCGTAAATCATTTTTATTACATACTGTTCTACTTCCATTTCACTTTAAAGGAAAATTATGTGCCAATCTGTTCAGGTTCTTGAAACAAAGTATCGATGATAGAAGATGGTAGATTCAAAGAAGGAGGAATAATACTTACTAAAAGAGAGAAAGTGGGAACTTATGCTCCAAACGTGATAAAAAAATGCGCTTTACGTCTACAGGTTTAAACCAAGTTTAAAATGGTCGGATTTTCATGGGACTTTTTTATTGAGTTCCTAGAGGTGCAGAGAAGTTAAAAAAAAATTTCGCCGCTCGCGAATTTTTTTTAAAATTTCCATTTGAATATATATTTTTTTTCATTAATGAATACCTTTAAATTCGCCGAATTTATATTGTGTCGTAATAGTGTGACCTATGTGTATATCCATTAAAAGCCAATTTGGTCTGTTTATTGTTCATTGTTGTCGATAAAATGTATATTTCAAGATTGTTTTTTCAATAATATATAAATTACCGAATTTTAAGGCTAAGATTTCTTTTAAAATTGCTAACTGATACTATTTTACGGATAACGGGACGTACAAATTGTCAAAGAAAATTACACGAGTGTAATTTCTAAAAATTAATTTATGAGTGTAATTTAAAAAAAATAATTTGCGAGTGCAATTGCTAAAAAAGAATTTACGAGTGAAATTTCTAAAAAATAATTTACGAGTAAATTTCTAAAAAAATAATTCGCAAATATCAGAAAATCGTCTATGTAAACGTTAAAGAAGACGATTTTGCTCAAACTCTCTCCGGATGCAGCTGAATACCAGTTTGTTAATCGGAGTGTCTGCCTATCTGACGTCTACAACCCAGTTACCATAGAATACGTCCTATTTGCTCCAATATCTTATAGGGTTCTTTTATACGGTAAATAGAGTAATGTTAAAATAATAAATCACTTCAGAGATTTGGTCTGAGTAACAAGAAAGAGAGGAAACCCTTATATTGCAGCTTATTGGTTAAGCAGTATACTTACCGAAGTGATTAATTTGACACTCAATTACCCAAAAAAAACAAGGAAACTCCAACAAAATAAAATTTTAACCTAACCAAATCGTCCCTAAATCCGGTAAACACAATACAAACGTATATAAAAATATAATCGTATTTCCCGACAATGCAATATCAGCTTAAGAACAAATCCTTGGCTGGCATCTACGCCAGATTGTACGCACCCTAATAGGATGGTATAATAAATATTTGCCCACAGATTTGAGCAGATGCGTCGTGGCTTTGATATGAAACATGGCTGAAAAAAGTCTTCTCTCTGGAACAGATTATTAGGGTGCTTGACGACGATTTATATGTTTTTTTTTTTTGTTTATGATGGATCGGTTTTTTGTTTAATGGTAGCTACGGCGATCTGCACAAAATCATAATCGGTACATTTATTTTAATTGCTTCTACCGAGCATGAGGTCCTGGGTTCGATTCCCGGATCGGGTAAAGTGTGCTTCCAACAGAAATTTCTTAGTAGCAGCCACGGAGTCTGGATTTGTGTCCTGTTGATGGCAATAGCCTCGCCCCCTATTACATGGGACTGAAAGATAACTGGCGAAATGCGGGTGTACAGGTACACCTCTGCCTAACCTGCCTGCCTTCGGGGATTACAGGCGTGATGTTATTTTATTTCAATTTAACCATTTTCAGGATCTTTTTAGTTGTCAAGAAGTCGGTCAGTTACAAAGTGGAAGTTACATGCCCACCGCTGTTTTACGGTAATGTGCTGATGTAAGTGATATGGCGAAACATTTACGACTTTCACTTTTTGAGCGCCACAGTCACATATACGTGACAATTAAGCGCGTGCCCTGTTCGCCAAACAACAATTTGTGACAAAATGATAGATGAAATTGTGGCTTCGCGTTGGGAGTACGCGCGTGCGTTTATGCTTTGTCGGTCAAAATGTTAATATTAATAATTCCTCAGTTCGATATTAATGTTTTATACTTACATCTATAAATATTCCCGAATAAATGCCATAAATTATGATAAAAACTTCAAACAAATCTATTGTGTTATTTAAAAGATCTAAGTGGTCACATAAGCATCACAAAAAACGACTTTGTTTTGTGTATCAAGTTGGGAATAATATGGTTATATGGGGAATTGTAATCAATCACTACGGATACAATACGTAAGTGTTTAATAGCTCAGAGGATACTCCATTCATTCTAAAAAAAGAGACAGCCGTCATCTTTTTTTTTGTATTTGTACTGATTTTTCCATGATTACAGATCCGATTTAAGTGATTCATCATCATTTCGTAGGGGAAGCCTGCACGTTGGTTCCATATATTTTTTATGAAGTTTGCTTAGGTAGTTTAAAAGTTATCTTCCATAATACGTATTTTTTTGTTCTAGTTCATGTTGATGTGACCTGCTAATATTAATTTGTAGTTACAATGTAAAATTAATACTTGACAAGAATTTGTGGGACATACCACAAAAGAGGAGGCTAAAATAAAAAAAAACTGTTTTTGCACAAAAAAAAACGTGTACGCGGTGGAAGGGACACCGACGTGAAAAGAAAACGGTTACCACGTACGGTATCCACATAGAAATTTTTCATCGGTTATTAAAAAAAATCAGCTGTTTCCTACAAAAGTGCAATACCTACACGGTCAAAATGTATGGAACAGCTGATTTATTTTTAATAACCGATGAAAAATTTCTTTGTAGGGGTGCTCATAATGATGTACTGAATAAGAGGTAACCGTTTTCGCGTCGGTTCCCTTCCACCCTGTATATCGGATACCATTTTTTTATTGTTTCAACATCGTCACGCTTTTTAAAGCCATCTTATTGACTTGACTTTCACGACACCCAAGAGAGCAACACAAAATTTTCAATTAGTCCACATTTATAAAGTCGTCGGAAAATGAAGTTAAATAATTACATTCCTAGGGGTGAATTTCAGATAATTCCCGAATGAATCTGACGAATAAAAGTTACAGATTGAATACAAATGGACATATTTTCTATAGTCAAACAAAAATATTTACTGCTCAAATAACAGAAGGGCTTACACTGAACTTATTGGTGATGCATCTGCATCTTCAGGTTCGTGGTACACTTTACCGCTTTGCTTGGATGAGCAGTATGAATGGAAGTGGACGATGCATAACGGGTATGTAAGGATCGTAGCAGGTAGAGTTTGTAGTTTTCGTAGGGAAAAAGGTATGAGATTTTATTTTATTTATTGGGGTTATACAAACAGTTTTGTGTCATGTTCAAGTTTAAAATTATGAGTCGTTACATAAATAGTTTATAAATGAACAAAAATAAGGAACGGAAAGGTATTGATGATTTTGTCTTTGAATTAATTTTAGATTAAGATGATTTTGTATGTATAGAAAATCAGTCCTTCAGGTTCAAAATTCAGGACGGCATTAGCAGCGGTTAAATAAAAGTCTATGTTTTTAACATTATTTTTATATAATGAATGAGGAAAGAAGTCGAGTTTTTCTTAGAAACTCTTTCCCAACAATTATGGGAAAATTATTTTTGAAGTCATGTTGTTAATTTTGTTAGAAATAAGTTCATGGTTAAAAGAATTGAGCTAACAAATTATTTACTATGTTTTATTACCTGAACACGATTGCCCCAGAAGGGTTAGACAAAGACCCACATTTCGCCAGCTGTGTTAAACACATGTAATAAGGGGTGAGCCTATTGCCATTAACGAGGATAATCAAATCCTGACTCCGTGGCTGCCACTCAGAAATTCTAAACGGAAAAAACCCAATAGGACTTGGCCTGACTTCTGAATCGAACCCAGGAAGCGTGACTGAGTGCATGAGGCACTCAGTCACGCTTGCGACGACTAATGAAGCAGCTATTTCTCTTTACTATTGATGTACAGATAATATAACTTTTAGGAAAATTTAAACTGATAAGAAACCTACATGCATCCATCCTAATCCTATCCTAACTAATATTATAAATGCGAAAGTAAGTTTGTTTGTTTGTTAACTTTTCACGCCTAAACCACTGAATCGATCATCCTGAAATTCTGCTTATATGCTATCAGGTGTACAGAAACGGACATAAGGTACCTTTCATCCCGAAAAACAAGTATTGTTCTCGAGGAAAACAACAATAACGGTCTTATGATAATAGATGGCGCCACGTGTCTTTCGAATCATGATTGAATTATATTATTATTGAAACTTTAGTAGTGTGTTAAGAGTTTAATTGTCAAATTTTAAATTAACGCGAGTGAGCCGCGGGCAATAACTAGTACTGTATAATTGGGATTTTAATACTCAAATAGTTTGGATGATAAAAGAGGACAAAAGCTTCATTTTCTTTTTCTTTTTTTTAAGTGTTGCTTGTTGAAGGTAAAAACATCCGAATTTCTTGCGGACGGAGTCACAGGAAAACCACAAGTATAAAAAAATAAGTTAAAGCTATCTCCACATTTCATTGCTCTATGATCACTGAATATTAAGTACCACATTTCAAATCCCACTGGATTCACACAAAACTTTTTTCTCCGACCTATAAGTGAAAATGTTCGTGAATATTCCAGAAGCGTTTGAATAAAAGCAAAAAACGGAAAGTTAGAATTAATTCCTCGAAGTAATTGTTAATTAGGAGTTTTTATTAAAATTACGACAGAGTGGACAACAAAGGAGTTCTTCTTTATCTTTTTTTCTGTTCCAGTTAGTTCCTGTCTTTGATTTTTTTTTGTTTCGCTTTTTAATTATTAAGCTGTTTCAAATTAGGAAAGTGTCTGTACCTGTTTTGTCATTGAAACAGAGAAAAATATATTGTTAAATTAAAGACTAACAGACTGCGAGACTGACCCATTTTTACTTAATAGGGTTCCGTACCTCAAAAGTATAAAACGAAACCCTTATAGGATCACTTGCGTGTCTGTCTGTCTGTTCATCCGTCTGTCACAGCCAATTTACTACGAAACTACTTTGGTACACATATGTATGTCGGTGACCCAACGACGGGGGGTTAAAAGTGTAACGTAAATTAACGAACTTTTAATAAAGTTAATAAATAAATTTTGTTTATTTGTTCTGTATGGTGTCCGGACGTAAAGAATAGCACCATCCCATATCTTCCCGTGGGTGTCGTAAGAGGCGACTAAGGGACTTACCAGAGAATGGGCAGCAGCGTTCTCTGATTCTACAACAACCATACTGCGATCGCCAACCCGCCTGCCAAGCGTGGCGATTATGGCAAAACCCCCCCCTTCTTGGGGGAGGCCTATGTCCAGCAGTGGACTTTTCGGCTGAAGTGATGAGTGATGAATAAATAAATAATTAAAAATAAATAAAATAATAACTAAAATAAATAAATTTAATTTAAATTTTATTTTGTGTACAACTTAGTTATAATATTATTGTGTGGTGTGTATTATTATCTCTGATTATTTTGAAACTAACATTATTTTTAAGTATACTTACTAACTCAAGTATGGATCGTTGTGTCTGATGCAAATAAATAATAATAATAAACATGGGGCCCACTTTTGGGGGGTTTAGAATATAAAAAAAAAGTTTTGCAAACTATAACATGTTATATATCAAATGGCTTATTGTGAGCATCTCAAATACATATTTTATATAATTTAAAGATTGAAAGCGAAAATTTACTATTGCCCCTTAACTCCGAAACAAAAAGTTCCGAAAATTTTGAAATAAATACAAAAAATAGTTCTTTGCCTATAGATTACAGAAAAACTATAAGAAATTAAGCTATTACAACAAATTAATTAAAAATTAAAGGGGGCTCGAATACTACGATGGTACGGAACCTTTCTTGCACGATTCCGACTCGCACTTGTGCGGTTTTTTTTCAGTTAACATTTCTGTCTTAATTATTGATTGATGGTCTCTTTATTTTTTTCTGTAATGTGGCCCCAGACTAGGACTTTTTCCTGTATCGTGGATGCGTTTACAAACATTAATTTAAACTCACATACACAAACAGCCAAACCTGCATCAACTAGGTACCTGTAGGTTTTGACCTACAAAAATTCGTTACGTGCGGTAATCGAACCCGCGACACGCAGCGCAGCAGCCAATCGCTCAGCCACCGCGCCAACTGTGATAAAATTTTTAAGGTGATGTAATTGGAAAACTAACATTATTCGGAATTATTATTAGTATAATGGGTGGAAGGGACACCGTTGTGAAAACGGTTGCCACGAATTCAGTAAATCATTCCGAGCCCTCTTCTTTTCATCGGTTTTTTTTTAGTAGCCTGTACTGTCCATGGAAGGAATTGAGGGAGGCCCTTTGCCCAGCAGTGGGACAGTACAGGCTTTCATAGGTTATTAAAAAAAAATTGCTTGTCCATACATTTTGACCGTAGTAGTATTGCACTTTTGTAGGAAACAGCTGCTCTTTTTTTAATAACCGATGAAAAAATGTCACGTGTGCTCAGAATGATGTACTGAATACGTGGTAACCATTTTCGCGTCGTTGTCCCTTCCGTGCTATACGGGGTTATAGCAATGAGCAATGGTGTATTTTCTATTTTCACCGTCAACTCACAATTTAACTCCAAACGACGCCAACTATATCAAAAAAATATCTTTAACAGTTTCACACACTTGCCTATGAAAATGATAAGCCGCAAAAATTCAACGAGACCGTTACAAGAAAAATATATGGCGTTCAACCACGCAGCGGTAGTATTTGGTATTCAAATGTTATTCAACAAAAATGATAAGAGCAGAAAACCAGGAGGTGTGAACTGTCCCTAAGATATTAAGCAGCCATTACCGATGGTGCCCACAGATAAAACAGGGACAGAATTTGAAATGTCCCATTAAAGAAACTGTATTTTTGTGCTCCCTATATTTATTCAAATTAATTGCTTTTTTATGGCGACCGTTGAAAATCTCAACGTTTTATTTTTTTTGACGATGAATTTTTTTATTGTTGGCTCGCGAATATTTGTGGCAGATGTATAAAAGATTATGAGGGATTTTGTGTTTTAAACTTGGCATTAACAATAACATGTTTTATGCCTTCATTATTAGAAGTCATCATAATCAGTCTTGCCTTTTTTCAACTTTTTATTTATTTGTTCATTAATATAGGGTCACCGCAGCTTCCGTGTACAACATATCTTAAGTATAGGTTTTTACAGTCTTGGATTCGCCAATTTACTGGTTAAACAGCATCAACAAAAATAAGTGAGAACATAAAAGAAAAGCCTAACATGTTGGGGTCGACTTTCAGTCTAACCGGATGCTGCTGAATACCAATCTTATATAGGCAGTCAGACTTGCAGGGTTCCGTAACTATACTAAACTTCCACCCGTAACGACTGTCAAAAATCTACAAATGACAGCCGAGACCAACGGTTTAGCGTACTTTCTGAACCACGGAGGGAACCCGGTATGTAATGGATGGTCACCCATCCTGGTTCTAACCTCGGCAAGCTTTGCTTAACCTTGAACCCGTGCGGCTGTTATTATTTAATCATAAGCCGTTATTAAAAGTAATTCCGTTTTTTTTTAATATTTAAACATTTCATTTTGGTTCTTACTGGTCTTCACTGGTCTCTTTTCATGGCATTTTTTTGTAAAAGTGTATCTAAAATTCAAGCTACATTTTTAAGTCTAGAATTTTCAGCAAAAAAGAAAACAGATCCCAATTTACAGTGAATTTCCATTTCGTTGAATAAAATGAAAAGTAAATAATTAATTAGAAACCTAGTCTTACTAAATGAGGCGTCCTTTTTGGCCGACTGTAACTAGACGAATAAGTTCTGTTTATTTTAATTAGTACTTAAATTAACCGTAGTCTATGGCCTAAATAAAATAATAATAATAATATTTGGATTACTTTTAACCCTCTCGTTTACAAGTGTTGTTATAGTACTTTTTTTCTAATTAGAGTCTGTTTAAGACAAAAACATAACAAGGACATTCAGTTTTTACAAAATAATTATTCTCTTTTAGCAGGTTTAGCAGAGAAATACATTGTCGTATTAGCAAGTCTGCAAGTCTTCTAAAAAGATTCCTTGCTCAGTACTTCGGTAAGCTGACCCAGTGACTACAAATACATACACGAAGGTAGGCAGAAACCACATAACTTGCTACGATCCTTACATGTTATAATATTCTTATTTTGCCTCGTCCACGTTCATGCATCTGATTATACAGGGTGTAAACGGACCCTTCACGAAGCCGTTAACCAAGCATTCTGTACATCAACCTAATCAACTTGACACACAAATGATTGCTGGAAAATACCTTTATTTGGGTGAAAAATCACGTTTTACTGTAGGACTCCAAGTAACGCACTCAAAACATTGTGATGATGGATGCATTGAATAAAACGAGGGTCGTTGAGTTCAAAGTAAAGTTATACAAACTACACAAAGTTACATCAAACTTGTTTAAAAAAAAATACTTGTAAAAAAGTTGGAATTTTGACCTCCAATATCTCCGTAACTAGAAGGTTCCCAGGTATAGTCTAGAACAAAAAAAATATCGCAATGACGGGGAGAACAAGTGCCTTTCGGCTTCGTTAAGGGTACTTTTATACCCATTATACGCACGCCGGTTGCGGGTACTACGCGTATGACTTTGAATGTTCATATTTAATACTCATAGTGATAGTCATCTTTAGAATCTCCGATTATTCCGTTCAAAAAGCTGTATAACCTATATATTATTATAGTACATTAGGACACTCACATTTATTGGACGTCGTACACAGAGACGTTGGTCGTGGTAATAATTTTTACCAGCAACTGAGTTGTGGAGGTCAGATAGGTAGTCGCCCCATGTAATATTTATTCATTTAACCCTCTTTAATTCCTTAGCAATAATAACATAAAGTGTTTTTTTTCTATTATTTGTTTTACATAATCTTAACTAAGGACCTCTCGGTGAGTATAGGCCTCCTCCATCTCAATCCACTTTTTCCTATCTTGTGCTGTTCTCATCCAGTCGTTGTTTGCGAATTTTATAAGTTCGTCTTCGCATCTTTCTCGAGGGCGACCTCTTTTCCTTTTCCCGAGTGGGCTAGCCCATGTAGTATTTTTTCTAGTCCATCTCGCTTTATCCTGGCGTGCAATGCGACCAGCCCACTTCCATTGGGATGGTTGGTGATTTTATTCCATGGGAAGAAATGAAATTTATCTCTGATCTGGTCATACTGGAAGGCAACCCCAATATTTAGTAAGAAAAGACTAGCTAGATGATAATAATGAGAGACAGAGATAAATTATTTCTGTCTTAAAAAAAAACACGCCAGAGAAACAGCTAAGCAAACATTTCCAAAGCTTAGCACGGAAAAAAAATCAAATCAGAATTCCTGTTATCGACACAATGTAAAGTAAATTGACTTTGAACAACGTTTTATCGGAAATCAGTAATTTCTATGGAATGAGTGAATAATCTCGTTTCTGTATCGACTTAAAAATTGACGGCATTTTGCACGTAGAATGATCTTTTTCTGCCGTAAAGCTTAAACAGTTGGTAAATAAATACGTAACATAAAAGTATGAGCCATGGTCTGGGAACTGAAGAGAGAGCGATTTGGAAAAACACTTGGAACAAATCTGTGAAACAACACGCGTAATAATACTCCATTATATAATCAGTTCTCTCATATAGTAGGTATTGTTTGTATGATATTATTTGATCCGTTTTCATCATTCCATTTAGTTTAGTTTCTTAGTCTGTTTCACACCCTGAAGTATGACCTCACCTTTCTAGACACATGCTTTATTTCGCTGCATTTTTCCGTTCTGGTAACCTTTCTGTACTTGAAAAACGAATTCATTTCAGTAGATTATAGTCAAACAGCTAAACACTAATATCTACCTAAATATTCAGCTCCTCAATTGAAAGCTTTTCTTATCCGCTTGTCAGTTTTGACTTGTACCACACCAAAACTCCCACATTGTCGAATCTTCATTACATGAAGTTGTTTGCTAAGGGCCGTGTAAACAGGGCATGCAATTTGACTGCCCGCACACTTTCATGTTTTTGTACTTGACGACTATTTAGCCGAGGTACAGCGATGGTCATTACTGATAAGCTGAAATAACATCGTCAAAGCATGGTTACATTGGTCAGCCCATGTTTTGTTTATAAAACCCTGAATGAACTGTTAAACTCTTGGGCAAAGGCCAAACTGCCTCGATTTATTCCACTTTTTCGATGTTGTGATTCTTCTCGAAAATTCATGAGGATGCCATTCAAGGCGCTCCGCCATATTTTCCTTGGTCTTCTGCGACCCTGTTTCAGGCTCTAGTCTTGCATGGTATACGAGCCCACAGCTTTGTCATCATCTGAGAGACCGGCCTGCTCAGTCCCAATTCAGTCTTCCAGCTTTATGAGCTACGTCAACCATTTGTGTTCTGGAGCACAGGATTTGGATTGAAACACAAGATCTTTGGAAGAAATAGAGTTCTCGAGCGGAGACAGACAGATGACCAGACTGGATCCGAAAGACGGTAAAATTGAATTAGGACTTAAGAGAGGCCATCAGGCCAGGTGATATTACTGGACATAGGTCTCTCTCAAGTTTAAAGTAGTATAGAGCGATAGGCTGAGTAAATTGAATGATTGCCTGGAGGCTTAATTATACATATAATGAGGCCGTTTACAATCAGTGGTCCAAAAAGATTTTTTAGCCTCTCCAACAGTTTTTCGATGTACTCTAATATTTTCGTAGAGTGATAACAGTCTCGATAGCAAACTAAATGCGCCATCAGCGACAATTTGTAGTTTTTTTTTTTTTTTTTTTTTATTCTGTATGGGCTTACTCTTGACCTTAATCTAGTCCTGAGGACAGAGATGAGGTCGAAGATGGAACGAGCTAACCCAAAAGAAGCCTATTAACTCGCGATTTAAATAGATTGGGGTCATATGAACTTGGAAACACCGACGCAGGCAGGGAATTCCACTCCTTGGCTGTGCGCATAATAAATGATGTAGCAAAGCGCTTCGTGCGAATGTGTGGAACAAAATAATGTAAACCATCTTACCAGGTTACAACTCGTACCTCAGAATATAAAGCACTTCTGAACCAGCATGACACAAAAACCTAATCAAGATTAATTCACCAACGATAACTATAACTTCTGCCCGTCCCTTTCGAACTATCAGCGCAACAACCATCTCCAGTTAACGAGAAAAAGCGTAATAACGTACAAATACACAAACAAACTGACCTATTTCTTATACTCATTCGCGATATTACAGAAACTGGATGGCAAACACATAAATCTATGTTATGCTGTTACTTTTAGTCCAGGAGATAGTGGAGGAAGTTGCAGAAATGAGTATTCGAGTTTCAACTTGGGATTTGTAACTCAAATGTTAGGTATAGTATTAAAGAAAAGTTTTTTCATTGTATACAGAAAGTAAGAAAGCATTTTATTTTCATAGAAATACGTGCATTTCTTCATTTATGTATCTAAAACAAAACAAAAGCTATAATACATGAAGGCTGTCATTTGGTATACTATGGGGAACCCACAGCACAGTGCTCATTTTCAGTCATCTAGGAAAGTCTTAGAGAAATATTATCAGGTTATTAAAAGTTTATATATCGCGAATGTTTAATTAATTATAGGTACTCATAATTTTTAGTCAATTCGATATTTCTTGAGCATATCGCGTATGGTTTACGCTTAGTTTCCGAGTTTTGCACCTCATGAACTTGATGACTAGTTTTGTCTAAATAATACCTTTTGAAAGCTGTCTCATTCTCACCTGTCAACCTTTTTACCATGTGTAAGAAATGCTAAAACAAAACACTAACCTACGTATTTAATTAACTAACTAGCTGACCGTCTGAGATAGTTCATTCAACTGTAAACCGACTAAATACTCAATATTACGGCACTTAACTATCTAACTCCACAAACGTCAAACTGTCACTAATACCATCTTCGATGGCGTAACTTACAGCGTCACTGTCTCCTGAACTAGTCGTGTTTGGACAGCGAAACTGCAAATCGACCGGATGGCTGAGTAATTATGTTGAATGTTTTGCATGCTGAGATAAACAGTTGCTAATACTGAGTGATCTGTTCAGTAGTGTTTAGTGAAAGGTAAACAGGAGTAGAGTGGTGTACTGAACATCGAAATGGCTATTGGCAGAAACGTTGGTGATTCGAATTCGAAACTTGCAACTTGATTTATTATTATTGCAGCAAGTAATTTAGTAGTATTGGACGTTTCTATAACGAAAATGGAGAAGATTGTCGCAGATAGGACCACAAAATACACAGAAAAATAACAGTATTCTTTTGAATATTACTAAAACTGGCAGTTTTCTTACAGCATTTAGAAAATACTCCACGAGTAGCGACACAAAACCGTAAGTAAAACGCTAGGCGTTTCAAAAATCATTCATATCCTGAACTCTTTACCAGTGTCTGTGTTACTTACCTCCTTTAACACGTCAGCCTTCAAAGCAAGAGTTACAGCTATCGTCTTGGCACATACATTGCTCGTTCCATCGTAGAATACATCCATCACTTTCCTTCAAGCAAGATCTGGTTCAAAAGCATGCCCATAATCCACCTATAATGTACTTTCTGCCTTGACACAGTCATGTGTCCTCTATGTAAGACGGAATGGGCTGTTTTGACGGCACGTTTGGCGCAGTGGCTGAGCGATTGGCCGCTGCGCTGCTTGATGCGGGTGTGATCCCCGAACGGAACAAAATAAATATTTGTATGACGAACAAGTAGCTATTCCGGAGCTGTGTCCTCAGTTTAAACGTTTGTAAACACACCCACGCATACGCACCCTACAGGAAAAAATCCTAGTGCGGGGTAAAGTCTGAAAAAAACCAACCATGCCGGCCCAATGTGGGCGATGTCACTTGTCGTCGACGGGTCAGGAGCATGTCCATTAGGAAATAAAAAAAGCGTTGTAAATTCCATACATTGCCTTCCAAAATCATGCCACAATTTCTTATAACGTCTCCTTTCTGCATTAAATACAACAAAAGAATCTTCTATCACAGCTTATCCGTAAAAACAAACTGCCGACACACATAATTCGGCTAACACAAGCCCTGTGACGTGATTGAGGACCATTTTCCTTGAGAAGTCCGACAAAACTTTGTTTCTTGTTAACTCTCAAAGTGGGATTTGTCGCAGATAGAGCCTCCGAACGACACGATAAGGACTGTCTTATCTGCCTCTGATTTAATATTATACTATGTCTGGGTAGGACCCGGAGTGGGATCTGGTTTATCTGATAATATATTTGGCTTTTTTTTTTGCTTGAGTTTTGAAGTAAATAAAGCCTTGAGTTGTTGATCTTGAAGTGGGTCTTATTTTGTGCGTAAGTGGCATGTCGTTGGCATATTAACAGGTTTTTTATTATCGTTAGGTAAGAAAAAAACTGAACCCAAAAATTTTATTTGGTGCAAGGTTTTTGGCTTTACTGTGTATAGCAACGGAAGTAGTATGCTTCAAGTAGGGTTCGTAAATTAGTAGTTTTACTTTTATTCCAAAATTAAGTTCAAGGGATGAACATTGATCTAAGTTGAGACAAGTTTAAGCGTTGAGTAATGTATGTACTTATAATTTTTTTTTAACATTATGCAGTATTTATAAACAAACCCCCTAAATTATCCAAAGTTCTACATCAAACAAATGTTACCAATGTAAAAATAGATTCGTCTTAACCATAAATAAATGACTCGACATAATACGACACAGCCAAACTCCAGCTTAACCGAGTCAAACACCATTCCCCATGATAAAAAAGTCACCCGTTTTCCAAAGTCTGTTCACTGCTGAAACCGATTGAACCGAGATACTCCAGACCCTTAATTCTCATTCGAGACTGACAAGTGTCCACTAAATGAATAATGAAAACGTAAATGGAGGCAACGGACATGTAAAATTGACAGACGGATGCTGGTCGCGTTCGGGAATTTACAAGTGGGAAAATGTTTGGATGTACTGAGTTTTCGACTCTTTTAGTATCTCATTCTGCTGCGTAACACCGTACTTGTTTTCGGAAAGAGTGTAGGCTGCCTGCATTGCACCAAGCAAAGTAACAACAACAACAACAACAACAACTAACAACAACAACAACAACAGCAACATCAACAACAGCAACAACAGCAACAACAACAGCAACTTTTAAGATTATTGACATTAATAGGCACACTACCTTCAGCTTAATCACGTCCACTGCTGGACATGGGCCACCCCCAAAGATCGCCATAACCGGTCCGGTGCTTTTCTCATCCAACGAACTCCCGCAAACTTCACCAGGTAGGTCCTTAATCTAAATATTTACAGTTATAGTAGACGAGGCTGACTCAGTATGCAGGAAGCACATGAAAAGAGGTGGGGCATAATTATTATCCTGCAAAAGAGCTTCACACTGGCATCGTGTAAATGGTTTACACTTTTTATTAGCTTTTAGTCAACTTGCCTTGTTAGTTCGTTTGTTTGTTAGTATGTATTGGTCAAATCTAGCAACTGAATTTCAAACCAGTTCACCACTACCGATTCAGTTGAAATTTTGCACACACCTTTGGTTCTGGTGACAATACATTTTTATGACTGATATGACTTGATCCTGCAGCCAGGGTCACCTCCACATGAGAGAACTCCTCAACGGTTAATAGCATGAACACGAAACTTTTTATACGCTTTCAATGTTGATAGATAAACCTAGTTTTCTTCTTTTCATTTTAACGTTTTTTCTTTTTAAAAGTTTAATTTAATTTGAAATTCAATGTTATTTAGTTTTCACTATTGATGAATGTTTTGTAAGTTTATACTAATCATTACAGTGTACCCCTTTTACAAGCGTGATGTTATGTTACATCTCGTCTAAACGTGACGAGAAAAACCACTTTTCCACACCATTTACCCTACTGACCTCAAAATGAAACAATTCCATTCGTACCCTGTCAACGGACCCAAACTTTCTAGTACAAAAACCGAAAAAACAAATTCTAACACTAAATTGAAAAACGCACGGGACGTTCAAACGGCCGTGTTTCGTTGACAGTCGGGGAAAAAAGTGCTTTGTGTGTTCGTCAGTCAGAAACATAAAGAGATGTTGATGAGGGTTCTCTGTGAACAGTGCTGAGTTTTTTATTGATTTCGACTGTACGTGACTTGTACTGTTGTGTCTTAATGCCTGGCGTTAAGTAGATCTGGTGAAGATTTATTTGAAGGTGCGGTAAAAACAAAAGGAAAAACCAAATTAACACAACGATTTTGTTAATTTAATATTTCTTTTTAACTTTTTACGCAAGAATTTTATGAAATCTTGTAGCTTATTTACTAAAAAATCGATTAATTGAAACAATAATTTTAAATCTTAATCAAATAGCTTATTACTCAAAATATTCGACACGCAAAATTCGCGCTTTGACGTGGAGTTGCGGACACCAGCCCGTTATACATCATTTCAGCCGAAAGATGTCCACTGCTGGACTTAGGCCTCCCCCAAGTGTCGCCACATTGACCGGTCCCGTGCGACTCGCATCCAGCTGATCCCTGCAACCTTCACCAGGTCATCGGTCCACCGTTAGCGGTCACCGTTAGCCGGTCCAGAGTCAGCCCGTTATACAATACAATTCAAATACAATACTCAAAATATTACATTAAAGACATCTTCTTATAAAATTTAATCATTAACAAGACAAAATTTTTATCCCAAACTGATTGTAAAATAATTGCACTACACTGTTAAAAACCTTGCCTGAAACATTACGTCGCAAATACAGAAATGAGTATGTCAGCACCAGTGATTGAGTTTCCCGAGAACCGGTATTTTTCAAATTACCGAACATTTTCGGTTTTACTGACGTTTATTACGCTTTCAACTCCACGTGAATGTAATTGTTTTTATTTATTATCAGACCCGACGTAATTTCGCGCAATTAATGGCGACATCAGATGGAACCCGATCGTGGTTTATTTGCTGTGATGTTGTTAAATATATATAAATATTTTATGCCACCATGTAACTGATCTTCATCAATGATTTTGCGTTGAAACCTTTTAATCTTGTATTTTTTGTTTTTTTTTTTTGTTATTTTAAGGTGAGTGATTGATAACTGGCCGGAGAAGGTAAATCATATGGAAGATTTTTATGTGTTAGTAGTGTCTGAGCAAATAAGATTTTTTTTGTATGAAGGCATTTTATTTCGGCAGTCCTTTTTAGGTTTCTGTGAGAGATCTATCTACATATCTAGAATGCTATACCACCTTATGTATTCTACACTCTGCGAGAAAATATTAAAGGTATGGGAGAGGTCTTCGCCTAGCAGTAAGAGGAAAAAAAGTGCAAGTACGGAGTACTGTATGTTCTGGAATACTGTCCAGAACATACGGTATTCCGTAATCGCACTTTTTAGTCCTGGACATGGCCCCAATTGATTTATGTTTACTATGCATCGAAAAGAAGAAGGATCTTACTCTTTCTTTCTTTAATAAATGCGAAAGTTTGTGAGATGTTTGTTACTCTTTTACGCAAAAACTATTAAACGGATTTGTAGGAAATTTAGCACACAGATAGCCTGGATTTACACACAGGATACTTTTTATCCCGGTAGTATGATCCCGTGGGACAATTATCGAACTCCACGCGGGCGAGGCCGTGGGCATAAGCTAGTCTTTTATATCTTTTATTTTTTTGTGAAACTACTTACCTTTTGCTCATTTTTACGTATTCTTCATTAATTAGTGACGAAGCAGCAGTACTACATTAATTAAACCAATCTACATTGTTCAAAGTAATCAAAATCAAGAATCATAAAATGTCCAATATTTCATTGTCTAACTTACTTTATCTTCTACTATCAAATTTGAACCTTCTTCTAATTAATATAAAGGTGATTTCGTTCTCAAGTCCCTTATAATTAATAGAGGGTCAAAACTTTGCCCACTTTGCGACATTTTCGTTAAGAATTGACGATTGTACTTGTCTCAAAAATTAATGTGACCTGTAAGAAATATTCGTATGGAGTGAGGATTGAGTTAATAGCGATTTTGATCTTTGTTTTTAGACATCAAAGACCATTCAATTATTTGTTCATTAACCAGCAGCTTTGCTCCAGTGAACGTCGCAAATCATCGCACAGGATCGTGCTACCGGGATTAAAGTATTCAATGTTCTAACCGAGGTTGTGGTCTATCTGTGTGTCAAATTTCACCGAAATCTGGCCAGACGTTAAGGCGTAAAAATGTTACAGACAGCAAACAGAAATACAACAAAGATGCTTGGGGAAGGCTTATGTCCAACAATAAACATCTTTCGGATGTTATGCTGATGATGATGAAAAAATGACTTGACTTTGAATTTCTAAATGATTATTGTAAAAGATGAGAAACTGAAAAAATTGATATGAAAGATTTGATGATATAAATAAACAGAATCTTTTGGTGAAGTGGTGGCTTGCTTTTGGACACTTTTTCATTTGATTTCAAGCTACTAACTAATAATCCTCCTAATCGTTTTCGGCTTTGGCGCTCAACCTTAGCGGAGACTAGCCACCGATGCGGGAGATTTCATACAATATTATATTGCACAAGTGTGCGCATACACAGATCAGGCCTTCTCTCTTCCCTCACTTTCATAGCTATGTAACCTCAAGTAGCGTCAAAGTCACTCCGCAAAATGCAATAGTAGCCCATTCTCCGTGTTTACCGACAATTTGTTACCAAGTGGTACAATATTGAGACCTGCTAAAATATTTGTTGCAAAACGGTATTGCAACCTCTTCAAAGTTAATTGTTTCATTTATCATCCTTTAGCTAATCTCTGGGGTTATTCCTCTTGCGGCTTGCGTAGTTGTTTGTATCTTTTTCATAACTTGGACCATTAAAATTTCTAAGTCGCCAGAGAACCCAAGAGTTTCGGCGGATTAAGATAATTAAAATACTTGATGGCAAAGTTACGCTCCCGCTGCCGAGATTAACGGAAACATGTATTTTTTATCATCCACCATTAAAATTTGAGAGGATCATATTTTTGGGAATAGTAAAACTGCTCTTCTTGATTAATATTGGCCTGTTAATATTAGGGTTGGAGATGAAAAAGGTGGTATGAACGAATGAAATATTATGATGCTGCTCTAAGAGGTTTACAGACATTTAAACAGTTTCAATGAATATTTCAGTGTTAAGCATAAAACTTTGTTAATAATAAAAGTTATACTATATAACATCACGCCTGTAATCCCCGAAGGGTTAGGCAGAGGTGTACCTAATAGTACACCCACATTTCGCCAGTTATGTTTTAAGTCCCATGTAATAGGGGGCGAGCCTATCGCCATAAACCGGGCATATATTCAGACTCCGTGGCTGCTATAGAGAAATTCCTGATGGAAAAACCCAATAGCACTTTGCTCGACCTGGGAATCGAACCCAGGACCTCATGCTCAGCAGTCGCGCTTGCGACCACTAGACCAACGAGGCAGTTATAATACAAGTAGTAATATAAATTTAATATACAAAGTTTTACACAACATCATAATCACGCCTGTAATCACCAAAGGGTTGTGCAGAGGTATAGGTACCTTTAGTACCCACACCAGCATTTCGTTCAGTTATTTATGAATCCCGTGTAATAGAGGTCGAGCCTTTTGCTATCAACTAGACACAAATCCAGACTTCGGGCTTCTAGAACAAAGTATGATGTAGGCTTTCTCAGAAAATTGACTTTTGTTAGAACCAATGAAAAAAGGTCTTTGTATTCAATTGGCCTGAGGTAGCTCCACTGAGTGTAAAATTGAGTTTATCTCAGTAATTCAACACGTCGTAAGTAGGTACCCTATTTCTTTTGACTTAAAAAACAACTACACAACTCAGCGGATTGGAAACAACTGAAACAAGAAACAAATGCAGACGGAGCGAAAGGGTCGGGCGGGTCGAATTCGGACACAAAGTGACGTAATGAATACGTCCCTCCTAAGTGGTAGGTGACGAGACAAGGGTCATGGAGGTCAACACGTATTGATAATAGTACAAGGCAAGGGTTTGAGTGAAAATGGGACTGAGATGCTTCACTTGAGTTTGACATTGAGTGACCTTTGGACATTGCTTTGTTCAGCAACGAGACCTTCATCTCTGTCACTCGGATGGCTCTTGTAAGGTAATAAACTATACTCAACATTACCTACCCGCCTGGTAACTAATATACAGGGTGATAAGCGAAACGAAGGACATACTTTACGGGAGTGAAGTACTCATGAAAATGTAGAACTTTTCTAAATTACAAACTCTGAAATTCTATAAAAAAACCGTTAGTCAAATTATGCGAATATAAATGTATGGAACAGCTGGTTTTTGTTGTAGGTCCCACAGGAAAAGTTATTAATGTCATTGGTAAAGTATGTCCCTGGCTTAACCTAACATTATAATTATTTTTTTATTATTTATTTATTTATCAAGACAAAGTTTACAGAAATTTTATCTTAAGGGCATTACATTGCTCGATGACCTTGATGATTTGATCCCTGTACTGGTTTTTGTTGACTTGCCCCGCACATTTCGCAAAATTTCGGTTTTTATTGATTATTTAAAAATATTAAATGAAATAACAGAAAAAAAAACAATACAGATTGTTAAGTATATCATTACGTATTTGTTGTTACAAAATTCATGCCGATCTATTTAGCCGTTGCAGAGATAATTTACAATTAAGGTTGAAAAAGGACCTATTTTCTACGATTAACCAAAAAAAATTGAGAAGGTTTATTAAAATTTTAAACAATACAATTTATTTGTGATGAACTTAACTATAACATACTTTTTTTACACGGAAAACGCACGAAGGGATTCATCAACAAATTTCTTTGAACATACGCTGTTTTTGGGATTTGAGCCATGTAATGCCCTTAAGAACTATGCTCAACAAAACCGTTTTCACGTTTTGTCTGAGGGAACGGAACAAACAGTATAGAGGAAAGTTTACAAGTGCGGATAGAAAATTTTCACTTGTTTTACTTTTTAACAAATGCAGTAAAGTATATAATTTAAATATTCATAAAGAAATTATGTTTATACTCGTAGAACAACTCTTTTTAAAGCTCAATATTTCATTTATTTTCGCTCAAGTGGTCGCTCAAAATACTTTTCCCAACTGAATTGTCTTTGAAAATGTAATTAACAGTGGTTAAGCGTTTAATTACTTTACCGATACAGTTGTATTTACGAGTTTAAAAGTTCAGAATCGGATGTAAGAAAAGTACCTTATTGACTTTTTCGTAACAAAAACATCACGCCTGTAATCCCCGAAGGGTTAGGCAGAGGTGTACCTAGTAGTACACCCACATTTTGCCAGTTTGTTTCAGGTCCCATGTAGAAGACATGACCATATGATATGATGTGACTTTTTCAGTTATACGATATTTTAGCAAAGTGTGGAGTACATAAGATCTGTATCATTATGGTAGCATTGGGAGTTAGTACACAATTTTAAAGTAGGTACAATTCAAACACAATGTTAAATAAAAATTATCTAAGCTATTGACAACGCATAGCTTAGTCAGTAATTGAATTTATTTACGATTTTTGTAAAGTAAATTACTATTCAGATGTATTTAAATTGTGGAAACCATATCATATCTTTTTTTTTTTTAAATATCTACATCTGTTTCCGTCACTAGTCAATATCAGAACACGCAATGGCCCCTTGAGATCCCAATACAAGAATTTGCTACATTCGGGAAATTATAAAACAGCACTGTTAAGAAAAAGTGTTATGACAATGGAATGGATGACGAATTTATCCAGATTATGATTGTTATAATTAACCGCAAATTTGACCATGTAAGACTTATATACCTTTTTTTTTTTTTAGGATCGCAGATCATCAAATGACCCTCTCCCGCTCTGGGCGGAGTGGAAGGGAGTGTCAGACTTGTACTGACTAAGACCTTGTTCCTTCTTTGGCCTTTGTGTTCCAGTTCCACGGTATCTCTTTCGAACAGACCTGCAGAAGACTTATATACCTGACTTTAATATTATTAATTGACTTCACTTTAATTTCTATTTTGTTTTGTTGACATTATTTTGTTTGTATTAATATTTTAACTTATGTAATAATTTGCACGCCGTAAGGTAGACTGTAGCCGATCTCATTAATTTATTTACGACACCTAACCTGTACCTACTTTCATAGCAAATAAAATTCTGAATCTGATTCTGATTCTGATTCTAAAATATCTTCAACCCGATCATTTCTAAAAATAAACAACGAAAACACACAAACATCTCGAACGGCCTTTCACTACGAATTCCCTTTAAACACTTGGGCGTCTAAATCGAATTTGTCAAAGTTTCTCATGGTGAAACGTTATCAATCAAAAACACTGAAACTAACTTACGAAGAGACAATTTTCTCTAGATTTCACAGGAAATTATTAATAAATCCTCCTGCGAGTTGTGGCGGTAAATATTTATAAGGGAAATTGAAAGTTGCAAACAGAATTATGTAGCCAATGATTAGCATTATAAATCCATTGGTAAGTATAGTATCTTTATGGATATTCGCTTTTAAAGAAATGCGTTAGCCAATTTAACTTAGTAAGAGTATTTTGAAAGCAAAGCCTTTTTAAAAAAAAAAATGGAAATAGCAGGTTGTCTTTTGCATTTTGACATTTCCACAAAAACATACGAAAACACAACGTTTGGGCGTTGCCTTTATATGTGTGTTTTTTACTATCCTTTTAAGCATTCATTCCGTATTTGAGGACAGGTTTAAGTCCTGATAAATCATCATCATCGTAATCATTCTCTGGGCCTTGTCCCAATTTATTTAGGATCGGCGCAGCATGTCTACTTCTTCCATACTTTTTTATTACTTGTCATCTCAACAGACACCTCCTTTCTTGTCATATGATCCTTCACACAATCCATCCATCGTTTCTTTGGTCTTACTCTGCTCTTATTCCAAACACATTCAAATCCTGATGAATGCGTAAAAATTTACAAATAAAATTGTTTAGCTCTCAGTACACTTATCTCTGCATATAAAAACGTAGGGACGTGTTTCGTAAAAATGTCTCATTCTTAACAGTATGACTCGAATTACGATTTCTCGGTAAATTTTCAGTACCCACAAACTTGAAATACAGCACAAACTACCAAAGATCTTAGCTTCGAAATCAACATTAAAGCGTCAACTCCTAACTTGAAGAGATAACGATAGTTCTGCTTGTCCCACTTAGTACAGTAAATAGGCCGCGATAAGTGTTAGGAACTTACTTTGAGAACTTGAGATTTGTGCTGGATATGTTTAATTTATAATTTAGGCTTTTTGATTTCTGTTTTGTGTCTTTTGACTGGTCTTACTTTGCTGTGCTTATACAGTGTATAACACAAAGGGTATAGTCATATTTAAGGGTGTGCTACAAACAATCAATCTGACTATACCCTTTCTGTCACACGCTGTAGTGCTACAAAAATTGTTCGGCACTCGAATGACGTTGACAAAGAGACGCTAATGGTAAGCATGTTGTGAAATCTATTGAAAAAACAAGATGGCCGTATCACATCTGTTAATAGATCATTGTATTGCATTATGTCATGACTGTCATCTACTTGTAATTACATTATTGTTCCTGATTGAGTATTCTGGTTACGAGAGTGTGAAGGTGGATTTTTATTGTGCCTACCAATCAATATGTGTTTGTATTCAAAAGACAATAAATAATGGAGATGGACTAATATGCTACGTACATCATCTGCCTAGTCTTTGTGTTCTGTACATAGAAACCGATGCATCATTATCAGACACACTACACAGTGTACAGTATTCTACTGCTAAACAAAGGCCTCTCCAATCAAACGCCGCATATTGATTGCTGCAAAGATCGTTACTATAACAAGCCTGAGGAATGAAAAATACTAAAAAGATTGAGAAATTTAAAACAAAAGAAAATCTATATTTTACCGTACATACCTTTAATTATATCACAGAAAAAACACCAGATATTTACTAAGGGCTTCCTTAAATAAACATAGCCTGAAGTACCCACGGTTCAAGTTTTATAGCTCCCTGCATAACAACACAGAATAAATTAATTATTACCTGTTCGCTTGCATAATTTCATGGCTTCAAGTTTATTTAGGACTTAGGGGACGTTTTTACTGTGTAAGGCACACAGCTCAACATTAAACATTTTGTAATTTGGTTTTTGTTATACTTTGTAGGATAGGTTTTGATGATGAAGGTGGGTTTGGAAAAATAATTGGTAAATTCTCATGATATACGAGTAGAGGACTGCAGCTGAGATGGCGGATTTTTCCAGACTGTAGGTGTTATAATCGCAAGTCGGGCATAGTATCATTTGGCTTTTTCCGTCAGGAATTTTTCAGAAGTAGCTCGGAGTCGTTCGCCGTTCGCTTACTGTAGAAATACATGAAACCATGCACAATAATAAAACAATGGCATACGTTATGGTTGGTTGACAGACGGCGATATTGTTGACATTCATCATCCTCATTCATCATTTCAGCCGAAAGACGTCCACTGCTGGACGCAGGCCTCCCCCAAGTGTCGTCACATTGACCGGTCCCGTGCGACTCGCATCCAGCGGAACCCTGCAACCTTCACCAGGTCATCGGTCCACCTAATGGGAGGCCTTCCAATGCAACGTCTTCCGGTTCGCTTTCGCCACTCCAGAACTTATCGGCCCCATCGGCCATCCGTTCTGCGAGCAATGTGATCTGCCCACTGCCACTTAAGTTTGGCAATTCTTCGGGCTACGTCGGTAACCTTGGTTCTCTTGCATCCGCAAGAGTATTCATTTCTGATTTGATCACTCAAGGAAACTCTGAGCATAGCCCTCTCCATTGCCCTTTGGGTGACTTTAAGCCTTCTGATGAGGCTGTTGGCATGTTGACATTAACGAATGCTATTGCTGTAAAGAATTTGAACTCAAAAGTTGAAAAGATAAGGCTAGCATTTGAGAAAAACGAAAATAAATTTATATAGATTGATTAAAAGATGAATGATCTTCTTAGAAATGAAAATAATTTTAGGACGACGGTCTAATAGCAATATTGTATGAAACAGACGTGCTGTGACGACCCTAGTAGGTAGGCTAAGGAAAAATTATGTTTTTGTAGATATTTTCTTCTTATCTATACTATAATGTATTCTAATGATGACACATATAAAATAAAATCACGCCAAGGGCTAGGCAGAGGTGTGCCCAATAGTACACCCACTTTTTTGTTGCCATCAACTGGGCACAAATTCAGACTCCGTGGCTGCTACTGAGAAGTTCCTGATGGATAAACCCAATAACACTTTGCCGGACCCGGGAATCAGACCCAGGACCTCATGCCCAGCAGTCGCCACTACCCAACGAGGCAGTCCATTCTAATCCCCCTTTTGGCGTAAACTTCTTTCGTCTTCATTCAAGTCCCACACACAATAACATTAATTGACATAAATCTCAAAAGTTATGTCCAAAATCATTTGAAATGTGTAAAACTTCGCCAATATCCGCGTCTTGCGTGATGTAGGGGCGAACTTGCACATAAAATGTTTCTATTCGCTAATAAACAAGCTTGGTTCAGTTCATTTGTCAGTGGTGCCACGGCATCAGTTTTGGTATGGTACGAGTTACGAGCTTTCGCGGTTTAAGATTTGTCTTGTCAAAACATTTAGCTGGAATGGATAGTTGGTCGCGCCTTTTCTTATACTTTTAAGCCATAGAGTGGTAAACAAGCACTTACTCAATCTGATGTTATCTGGGGGCCTAAAATGACTGGTGTAACAGATTCGAAGAATTTTAACGTGATTCATATTATTATCCTATTAAGATTCTGCTAAAGCGGCCATTTTAGCACCCTGATCACCGCCACCTATGGACCCGCACTACCAGACAGAGATACCACGAGTGTTACTGTACTATATCTATTCTATATTTTTAAGCTGTCCACGTCTAAGCTAAGCGGAAAAAGGTTCCTCCTTAGGAGGAAACCCATTAACCAAGCATTCTGTACATGAAACTAAGTAATTTACGCAAAAATTATTGCTGGGAATCGACTTTTTTTTTGGGGTGAAAAATCACGTTTTACGGTAGGACTCGATGGAAAGCACTCAGAGCATTGTGCTGATGGATAGATTGAATAGTACGGGGGTCGTGGAGGTGTGTAAAGTATAAATCTTACATTAAAAACATTTATCTTGGAACTTTGGCCCCCAATATCTCCGTAACTAGAAGGTTCCCAGGTATGTTCTAGAACAAAAAAAAGATCGCAAAGACGGGGAAAACATGTGCCTTTCGGATATGTTAGGGGGCTATTTACATCCTTTATTTGCAGGAACGTGGTGGCAACAATCGTGTAATTAAGTATTGTGACCACGATCATTTAGGTATCTACAATGTGTAGGTGGATTTTCTTTCAATAGCGTTACGATGATAAGAAGCACGAAGGTGGGATGAGGTTGAACAGCTCTTCAGTGGCGTCCCTGTTGAAGTACTTGTAAAGCGTTGGTGCAGGTTCAGTAGCTTGAGCTTGAGCTATCACAGATACCTACGAAAACAAGGGTCTTGGAGTATTTAATTCTATAACCCAAATACATAACTTGGTTGAAGCTTTTTAATCTGCTTTGTATGTTATTCCTAAATTAAAGTTTTTTTTTTCCATTTTAATCTTTTAAAAAATTACTCGTAACATTTATGAAAAAAGATGGATTATTCAACTTATATTGTCACTGTTCTAGTACAAGAGGCTACTAAAATTATTAAACTTGACCAATATTCATATACCTATAATATAAATTAATATTTTGGACTATTACCATTTCAGCAGGCACATAGGGAGGTTACCAAAACGTATAACAATTTCAATTGTCATTAACATAGTCTGAAAGCTATAAAACCCGATCGTATCAGTTTAAGTTCTAATCTTGTAACTTGTACCATGCAATAAACACAACGGTGCGGTCTTGGTCGCGTATGTGCAAATTACACTCGAAAATTTATTAGAACATTTCGTTTCAAAATTATTGTTGGTGTTTTTGGTTTCAACGATAATGTAAAGTCGGGGAAAATCATTGTTAAGCAACTTGATTAATAACTTAAATAGTCCGTATATGTATACAAGTCATAACTGACCATCTTTGGCAGTTGTAAAAATGGTTTTAGCACGGCAAAGTGACACGAATATAATTATTGTTTTCTTTTTCTTTATTTTTGTGAATGTTGTTTGTTGAAGTGATAACGGTGTAGGCCATGTAGATTCATAATTGCATCGATCACTTAACTTTTTCTATATTATTTTCGATTTTGTGAAGTTACCCACTTGTTGTCGCCCCAAGCTATCCTATCATACTTAAGTATTAAAACTCTAATATGACAACATTGCTAAGACCTAATATTTTTTTTAAACCATGGAGTTTCTTGCCGATCCTTCTTCATAGGAAACGACCAACCCGAAGCATGCACCAAGGTTTCATCATCATTCATCATCAGCCTACAACAGTCCACTGCTGGGACATTAGGTCTCTTCAATCTCACGCCACTTAACTCGATTCTCGGCAACTCTCATCCAGTTGCTACCAACCACTCTGCGCAGTTCGTCACTCCACCGAGCCTGAGGGCGTCCCACCTTAAGTTTGCAGATTCGCGGTCTCCACTCAAGAACACGTCTACCTAACGGCCATCGGTTCTATGGCTAATATAGGCCGGCCATGTTAGCTACTTCAGCTTACTTATTCTGTGAGCTATGTCGACAACTCTGGTTCTCTGTCGGATCACCTCGTTCCGGAAGCGATCCCTCAGAGGAATCCAAGCATAGCCCGTTCCATAGCTTACTGAGCGACCTTGAATTTATGGATCAACCGTACCGAGGGTATCCGTAGTAGCCACAGATATAGATAGACCTAGATAACGCGAGAGCAACTACTTCGCGTGCCATATTATTATGTAGCTTACGTACAAAAATCGTAAGTGGGCAATTTCGAACTCAGTCTGCATCGGAGCATAGCGCTAGTCGGACGTCAGTGAGCGTCATGGCGGGGGGTAGGACGAGGGGGGCGCCGTCCGCGGCGGCGTCTTTGAATCGGTTTGATTTTCCCATCACTAAATAGTGCTTGTGACGTCATAATAGGTAGTCAAAAAATGGCACGCTTGGTTTTCATACAGATCATGATACTTGCGTTATCTAGGTCTATCTATATCTGTGGTAGTAGCTTTATGTGAAATATATAAAATTTAAAATTTAAGCTTCAGAATTATTTCCTCTGACGGTACATTAAAAACCAGATTCGAATTCTACAGTTGTATTTATTTAGTTAGTAGTGATGTTTAATTGAGTAATTCTGTTCTGTGGTTAGCATTTAGGTAACTATCGTAGCATTAATGGGTAGCGATGCTTTTGAAATGTTAATTTGTAATTTAAATGTGATGATTGATTAGCTATCATAGTGTTAACGCAAATTGAATTAGAGCCGTTTGTTGATATACGCAAATTGTTAATGTTCTGTGTATAAAGGGACTTATGTGTTGGGCATAGATTTGATTGAGTAATGTGTAATTCAGATTTCAGATACGTGATTGCTGTTTAGAAAATTATAGGGGGAAATAGTGTTGAAGTAAGGCTTTTGTCATGCTAGTTTGTAATTTAAATGCTATTGTCTAATAATTAAGTATTCAGATTGTAACGTATTAATTATTTGAAATTGGTAATGGATTCGGTTTCCTGGGTTGCCAAATCTCATCAACATTTTCAATGAGAACTTATTATTTTGTCCTCTCTCAAATAAACTTACTTAGATTCAGTTAACACTTGGAACCAGGACGCACTAGCGTTATGTCGGACTAGCGTGATGTCGAGCTTCAATTTATCGCACAATCGTGCTTTCGAACTATGGTGAATCTCAGTACAATTTTGTCGCACAAACGTTATTCGCAAATCTGCTTGAGCTCACGCAGTGACTCTCGTAAAAAAGCCTGATCAGTCTATGTACAACGTCCCCACTGCTGGGACTCAGACATTTTCTTTGTCCAGACTCAACGTGGGTTGGTGTTTGTCACATGTATTTGAATTCCTGAGTCTAGCACATGCCAATTTCCTTACGATGTTTTCCTTCACCGTTTCGAGAGCCGTGCTGATATGATTACGTAGATAAATGCATTTTTTATGCTAATTTGCAATAAAAATACTACCTAATCAGCAGCTACGTATTCAGATTGTAACGTATTCATTAAAATGATTTAAGTGGATTTTTAGTGGACCTCGTAAAATAAAATAGGTGTGAAATGAATTAGCCAGTTATCTCTTGGAGCTTAACTACTGAGCTTTAATGCTATACATGCTTAGGCATCATAGTAGAGACAAGCGGAGCGGAGCGAAGATGTGAAAGATTCGACCAATCACAGGAGAGACATGAGACGCAACGTGGATTTGGTGGAAACTAAGTCAAAGCATGTATACCATAAGTAATAAAATTCTTCTTCTTAACATAACATCACGCATGTAACGTGTGAAGGGTAACCCAGTGGTGTACACCCACATGTCACCAGTTATGTATACCATATTACGGCAATTTGTATTTCACAAGTTTAAAATAATTCACAGCAACCACAAACCAAATCCTCTAAGCAAATGAAATCCAGCAAAATTATAATTCCAGCAGCTTTTAGAATGTTTTTTGCTGGATCTAAAGCTCAGAAGTGACTGTACAGGCTTAATCTAGAATTAATTACTAAGCGTTTGTGTTTAGTGCAAACGCAATTAAAGAGGCCGCATGCCCCGCATAATTGCGGAAGTAGGGACGTGCTGGGAGGTTAGATTTGTCGATATTTATAATCGATTGTTAAGAGTTTATTTATGATGTATTTATTATTTTATGATTACAATCAAAATCATATTATTATATAAGTTTTTAAACTATCATGGTCACTAACATTATCATTAACACTAGAAACGGAATATTTACCATGTTTACTGATTGTAACTTCAGTTTATCCGTGATCATGCTGCTTGCAACAGCGCCGAAATATCGGGAACTCAAAACAATCCGTAAACATGGTAAATATCCCGTTCTTAATGTTAATGTTAATATCATATTATTCTGTTGAGGTCGTCTTTCAGTCTAAAAGGACGCAAATGAATATCAGTATTTCATATGGACTGATTTGGTAGTTCTGAGGGCCGTATGGCACCCAAAAATACAGGTTTTCGGATATCACCGGAACACTTGCCGTAACGACTGACTACAAAATTAAATGATAGCCGGGGCCACAACGGCTTAACGTGCTTTCCTAGGCACGAAGGTCTCTCGATATGTAATGGATGCGAGCGGCTTCTATTATTAAACCCCGAGACCTTAACAACACATTCTCATCTCTCGACTGTCGACAAACATGCGTAACTTTTGTGACACCAAAACATGAAATATATCAAATTCTCCATAATATTAAAGTGTTTGATATAGCACTATTTCTATTACATACGCTCATTTGTACGCTGCAATAAAAATTATGCTTAATGCTAAATTATTGGCATATTTGAACATAAAACATACGCTATCTACTGCGGATATTAATATCAAGCGGATACTGCGTCACATCACTACGTGGAAGCGAATATCCGCCTGCTCCTGTTTGCTCGCAGAGTGTTTTATTTTTTAATTCAGTGCACCTTAAATATGTTATTATGTGGTTTATTATCTTAGCTTTTAATTTATTTATATTAATTGCTTTTGTGTTTACAGGGAAAAGTAATTTTCAAGCTTGAATTTCTTTAAAATTATTCGTGAGGCATCCCGCTCGTAGCAAATTTAAAGTATACAGATGGAACTTGCTTCAGGCTGTTCTTCATATTAATCATTATAGCATTAAATCGAGTCTATATAGGCAGGTAACCTCCCTGATGGGCAGATATAGGAATATGGTGTATCCATAGTTCGCCAGTTATATTAAAGTCTCGTGTCATATAGGAAGAGCCTATTCTCGTAATCGGGAACAAATCTAGACTGCCTACTTTTAAAGAGAAGATGATTGAAGAATTCACAATCAAATAACCAAAAAAAAATATGTTGACCAACCTCGAAGATCGTGCTCGTGATTTTACGCTCTGCAGTAGCAGTGCCAACTACTAGACCAACAGAGCAGCTAGAACTACCTAACTAACATAAGAAAAGTAAAAGTGAGTTTGTATGTCTGTCACGCCTTTAGGTCTGGACGTACATAGATAGACCATGACTTGTGTGAGGACATAAGATCTTGACTGTTTGATCGTAGGTGTAGTGGTCGCAATTGCGACTACTGAGCATGAGGTCCTGGGTTCAAATCCCAGGTCAAGCAAAGTGTTAATGAGTTTTCCATCAGTAATTTCTCAGTAGCAACCACGGAGTATGTATTTGTACTTGGTTTAGGGCAATAGGCTCACCCCATATTACATGTTACTTAACATAACTGGTAAAATGTGGGTCTACTATTAGATATACCCTTGCCTAACCCTTCGAAGATCACAGCGTGATGCTGTTTTATGTTATTTTGAGTTTTTATGATATAAGTTAGTTGTAAGTTCCTGTGGTATCGTTTTAACTCAGTTGAAGGCGTGGGAAAACCATTATAAAGTAAACAGTAAGTAAAATAATGATTCAAAATATAAAGATCGGAGCTACCTACCGAATATTTACATCTAAACTTATGGGTATGATGCAGCTCGCAGTTACAATGAGCATTTACCCGTCGGCATGGCTGCCACTCCCAAGTCCCACGAGAAATAAGACGAAGAGCAAATGTAGTACAGTGTACATTGTATTACTTCGACCGTGTTTGTTCCGTATTGGTTATTTGAAAAGTTTGGCCAACGCTCTTTGAAAACGTATGTCCGAAATGTGGAAATTCTGAACTTTTAGATACAACTTTAATGTTGCCGTCATGTCGTAAACTTTTGCCGCATAATGGTGAAATTACACTTGGTTGTTTACCAGGATTTTGCACAAAAAACATTTGAAGAAAATATACAGGAGCGGAAGGGAGTGTCAGACTTGTACTGACTAAAACCCATCCATGTTCCTTCTTTGCCCTTAGGAACGCGCCGTCGACACGGCCTGTCGTCACAAGACGCCCGGACGGCGAGCTAGCCCATATCTCGCCATCCACAGGCCCGCGCCGCGCGTGGGGCCATTACGTGACCCCCGACGCCCAGCGCGTTTCCCGCGATGGCTGGGACGTGAGGCTCTTTCCCTTTCACGTCCCGCCACCTCCTTCACTAGCATGACTGCTTCGCAGAAGGAGGTGACGGCTTCCCATTCCCTCTCGCTCCGGACCATGGCTTGAACCAGGGCCGGGCGCGAGAGATCGCCGCCACCAATCGCCGCTACGAGGACACGGCGCTGCTCCGCCCAAGCGGGGCAGACCTCCACAGTGTGCTGCACCGTGTCCTCCGGAACACAAAGAATACAGAAAGAGCTGATGTCACTTTGTCACAGCCATTTACTAGCAGTGAGGGGCTAGAAGTAAGAGTAACATAATGGGCTGTATTATTGATTTCCATTTTTAATGTTAATGCATTTAGAATTAGGGCCAATAGGTAAAGGCTCATAAATAGACAATAATAATATATTCTTTATTATGTACAGACGCCAGCACATCAAGCTACCCGAAACTGCAAAATTTTCCCAATCAGCCTTGAACCTAACGCATAAGCGATAAAGTTGAAAATCTATTAAAGAAATTTGACAGATTGTAGTAGCTTGATGTTCTGGGGTCTGTACACCATACAAGTAACATTAATTTAAAAAAACATTTCTCATAAGATGACACAATGGGCGGGACAGACAGACTTTGGATGGACTACAGGAAGAGGGTGTACAATATAGGTACATAGATACATAAAACATATAAAAATCTATATACACATAAATATCATGTAACAAGAGCAGAGAACCATGAGTAGTGATTTTAAGGAGAGAGGTAAGTAGTGATATTTTTGAAAGTGGACAAAGTGGGCAATAAACAGTGCAAATGCAGTCAACTTGGTCGTAGAACTCCATAGACTGCTAGATTCGTCAACGATTCTCAAGTTATTCGTGTCGATTTAGGGGTGGCAACTAAATAAATTCACCTCAATATTTATTTAGGATTTATCTTCTATTATAGAATGTTTTGCCATGCAATCCGGCTAGCCCCCGGCGCTCACAGGTATCCGGGCCTGTGAGTGAGAAATTGATTACCGAAGACTGTAAGAGGGTGGGTACCCAGGCCCCCTTACCAGTAAATACTACTGGTCTTAAAGAGAGTAAGAGCAATAAGAAGCTGGTCCAGCAAGCTTTTCATCCGGGACTATTTGCGACTAGACCAAGAAGTTTATCACTAAGCTCGATAAGGGATGCTAACATTGAAAACACACAGCACAATGAGATGAGGAATAGTAAGGACAACAAAGAAGCCAATTCTCCCACCTGGCAGAGAGCACCAGACTCAAGAAATGCCAAAAGAAAGAAAGTATCTTCATCTCCTGAGAGAATAATTGTCACCAACACATTCAGTGGACTCCCAGTAGACCAGGCGGAAGACACAACAATAGCACATACTGAGACAACTAAAAAAGTTGTAAAGCCACCACCCATAATTCTGTATGGCATTGAAGACCTTAACAAACTAACTGAGCTGCTAGAGAGTGTCGTGAACAAAGCAGACTTCACATACAAAATCGTTAACCAGAATCAACTACGGATTAACTGCGCTAATATAGAGGTCTACAAAACCACGATAGATATTGTTAGACAAAAAGGACTAATTGGATATACATTTAATAGGAAGGATCAGCGACCCTTTAGAATTGTGATAAGGAACCTACACCACTCTACACCAAGCAGTGTGATAAAAGAAGTACTAGAAGAGACAGGAAATACCGTGATTGGGGAGATAATAAATGTAAAGTATGGCCCAGAAAAGAAACCAACATCTACATTCTTCGCCAACCTCCAACCCTTTTTTTTTTTTTTTTTTTTTTTTTTTTTCCCACCTACCTCCAACCCAGCCCAACCAACAAGGCTATAAAAAATATTAAATTCATACATCATCAGTCGGTAACTATAGAAGACCCACGAAAACGAACCTCAGTAGTCCAATGTCAAAGATGCCAGCAGTATGGACACTCCAAAAACTACTGCATGAGGCCTTTCCGATGCGTGAAATGTGCACAATCACACAAAACTTCAGAATGCCCTAAGAAAGATCGCAATACCCCAGCAAAATGTGCCCTATGTCAAGGCGCGCATCCAGCAAACTTCAAAGGGTGCGAAGTATACAGAGAAATACTAGCAAGGAAGCCAAACATACAACCACATATTAAGGCCAGAGGAAACCCAAAACCAGATGCCGATGACGAGCCCCAGTCACAAAAGAATAACTACCCATCCCTTCCAAAGAAATGGACTAGACCCACGCCAGCGGCCTACCCATTCGAACCACGACCAAAACCTAACAACACGCAAAAACTATACGCTGAAGTAACTAAAGCTTACAAAACCTCCAAAGATAATGTTCCCACACTAAGCATAGAAGAGATGCTTATAAAACAAGCAGAGAAATTTGATTAAATCCTACAACAAATGAGTATGTTAATGAATCTCATAACGACCCTAGTCACTAAGATGTCACAATGACTTCCCTCAAGATAGCAACGTGGAACCCAGCTGGGCTATCTCCAAATAAATTAGAGGTAGAAGCTTTGTTACACTCCCACAACATAGACATATTACTAGTGCCAGAATCTCATACAACCGCAAACAGTAGTGTTAAAATACAGAATTACAACATCTACTGCACAGATCACCCAGACGGTACTGCACACGCAGGAGCGGCTATAGTAGTAAGGTCTAACATCAAACACTACGAACAACCACAATTCAAAACTGAGCACATACAAGCAGCTACAGTCGCAATAGAAGATCGAAACGGAACATTTAATGTATCTGCCATTTACTGCCCTCCCAAACATAAGTTAAAAGAGGACCAATATGATCAGTATTTTAAGATCCTGGGCACCCGTTTTATAGCCGGAGGTGACTGGAACGCCAAAAATGTCCACTGGGCATCCAGACTCACTAATACAAGAGGAAGAGAACTCAAAAAGAGTATAGACAAAAACCATCTCAGGACAATCTCTACGACGGACCCCACCAACTGGCCCACAGACCCAAATAAGCTCCCTGATGTCATAGACTTTTTTATTGTAAAGGGATTATCCAGGCTTTTTCACCATGTAGAGACAAGCCTGGATGCAAACTCTAACCATGTTCCGGTAATACTGACGATTGGCACCACGGTCTTGAACACAGAAAGAAACTCCAAATTATATAACAAGCACACAGATTGGAGTTCATTTCGCGAATGTGTCGAACACGGAATTAACCTCAATATACCATTAAAAAGTGAGTCGGACATCGACGTTGCTGCGAGAAATCTTACCTCGGTGATCCAAGAAAGTTGTTGGAAGTCAACTCCAGAAGCCAAAGAACGTTCACCTCAAAATAAAGTTTACTCGGAAACCATACGGTCAAAAATCATGGAAAAAAGAAGACTACGGCGTATATGGCACACAAGTAGACACCCAAATGACAAAGCGGCACTAAACAAAGCTATTAAAGAACTAAGAACCCTTATAACTGAAGCAGATGAGGCCGCTTTGGATACGTACTTGGAGGGTCTCACAGCTACAAAAGCGACTGACTATTCATTATGGAGAGCCTGTAGAAACCTGAATCGACCCTTGCACGACAAACCACCGCTTTGGAACCCAAATGGAACCTGGTTTAGAACTGATCAAGACAAAGCTGATGCATTTGCGAACCACCTCAGCAATGTATTTAAGCCTAATAACCCGAGTCCAAACGCGGATGAATCTGATATCGACATGGTCCTCAACCAAGATTTTCAACTGGATCTACCCTTAAAGTTAGTAACGCCTAAGGAGATATGTAGAAATATAAACTTAATGGACAACAACAAGGCCCCAGGTTATGATCTTATCGACAAAAAAGTCCTTCAAGAATTACCACGCAAAGGAATTGTGTACCTCACCATACTTTTTAATGCCATTCAACGAGTAGGCTACTTCCCAGATATATGGAAAGTATCGCAAGTAATAATGATCCATAAACCCGGTAAACCGATACATGATGTCACCTCATACAGACCTATCAGTCTCTTACCGGTTATGTCTAAACTTTATGAAAAGTCCCTACTATACAGAATGTTACATGTTCTCAATGAGAAGTCCATAGTCCCAGACCATCAATTCGGATTTCGAAAAGAACATGCTACCATAGAACAAGTCCATAGAGTGTGCAGAACGATCAGAAAATCCTTTGAGAAAAAAGAGTACTGCTCAGCTGCTTTCCTTGACATACAACAGGCCTTTGACAGAGTCTGGCACAAAGGTCTGCTTGCCAAAATAAAATCCCTGTTACCACACACATTCTATAGTGTACTAAAATCCTATATTACAAACAGAATATTTCAAGTGAGAGAAAATCAATCCACCTCGGGATTCCACGAAATATCCGCAGGGCTCGGTCCTTGGACTTATGCTGTACACCCTATTTACTTCCGATCTGCCACAGAGTTCCGAGATCACAACTGCTACCTTCGCGGATGACACGGCCTTACTTGCTTCGCACAAATGTCCAACACAAGCATCTCGCATATTGCAAACCAGCTTAAACGAGACTGAAGAATGGCTAACCAAATGGAGAATTGCCGCCAGCGTATCCAAGTCTGTGCACGTCACATTTACTCTCTGCAAAAATGATTGTGACCCAGTCACCCTAAACGGCAGTCAACTCCCACACCACGAGTCTGTGAAGTATCTGGGCATGCATCTTGACCGCAGGCTTACATGGAGGAAACATGTCGAAGCAAAAAGGGAAGAAATGAACCTGAAATACAGAGGTCTTTTCTGGCTCCTAGGAAGAAACTCAAAACTGGCGATAGACAACAAACTCCTCATTTACAAGACTATACTAAAGCCAATCTGGACATATGGCATCCAACTTTGGGGATCGGCTAGTGCCTCCAACATAATGAAAGTGCAAAGGGCACAAAATTATATACTAAAACAAATATCCAACGCACCATGGTTTATCAAGACAACAGAGATTCATGAAATCCTCAATATACCTTTGGTCAACGAGGAGATAAATGCACATGGCGACAACTACAAATCCCGATTGCTAAAGCATCCAAATAAGCTTGCGGGGCAGCTAACTATCCCAGAAACCATCCGTCGATTAAAAAAGCGACGGGACATTTTCGACCAGAACAGTCAGTGATGACTTTGAAAAGATAGGGCAGACTCCACTGGGAGTAGCGCCCAACACGCCATCAGAACCATCCCATCTGCTCATAGTCTGAAAGACTGATCGCAAGATTACAAAAAGAAAAAAAAAAAAAAAAAAAATCTTCTATTATAATTTGAAAACAAATTTCATCACAAAACATCATGCCCCGTGAACTATTTCCCTCAAAGCCAATACTTTATTAGAAAAAGTCTAAAACAAAGAACTTGTTTCTTCCATATTTCAACGTCGAAGATAATCCAACGCCACTTACACGTATTTCCTTTGGGAACCGATCGTTGCACCGTGTTACATGTGGAATATTTTCTATAAGTCATAAATTCCATATTGATTTTGTATATTCGATTCAAAAATTTAATTTCAGTTAGTGATGTTGAGATATCGCGAAATCCCGTAACTGGGTTATAGAGGTCATGTAGGTTCTAAAGTTCTGGTATTCAGCTGCATCCGATCCGGTAAGAGTTCCATCCTAAAATAGTTAGGAAAAGGCTAAGCAGATGATGAGATAGTGACTTTTTGATATCGCGTAATCTAGTAACTGGAGTTCAGATAGGTAGTCGTTCCATGTAAGACATGTGACACTCGTTCCATTCTTTTAGAACATTGGTATTCAGCTGCATCCGATAAGACTATAAGTCGATCTCATCATAGTTAGGAAAATTCAAGGGACAGATATAGACGTTGAAACTTCCGAATATTCAATGAGATTGGACATAGTTGTACTAAAGTTCTGGAATATGGGACTGTAGTACTTATCTACAGGTCTCTCAAGCATGCTGAACTATAGTTTAGTTCTGAGTTGTATGAGCAGCTGTAGTTGGAATGTTCGACGCTCAGTTTGCATGACAAGTCTGGAGGATTCAGTATGTGACGTTACAGATTAAGAATATTATTTCTTTTTGTCTGTAACTTCTGAGATGGTATTCTTCTGGCTGTTTCCAAATGTATTTAGAGACGGCGCATCATGTCTTTTTCTGATATGTTCTCTATTTTTCGGCATCTCATGATTCATCTGAGATGACGGCTTATAGAGAAATATAGTAGAAGACATGCTGACCCCAAATTAATGTGGATGTTCACTTAAACAGACTAATACAAAGAATAAGCGCCTTATATTTTTAAAGGATCATCATCCTTCATCATTCTCCTGCCCTAATCCCAATTTATTTAGGGTCGGCGCAGCATGTCCTCTTTTTCCATACTTCTCTATTACTCGTCATCTCATCAGACACCTCCTTTCTTACTATATCATCCTTCACACATCCATCGTTTTTTTGGTCTTTCTCTACTCTTATACCCACCCATACACAGTCATATTCAAAAACACCTTCTATTTTTTAAATGATATCGGTTAGAATTTAGTAATATATAAAACTTCAAAGAACGTGGGTTAGTTAAAACAAAAGGAAATAAAAGGATTATGTAAGTATTGTAACCGGTTACGTTCTGTAGTTTGTGCCAACCAAACCATCCATTTATACGAGTTTAATATTGTATATAAGGAAGGTTAGTCACCGAAACGAAGAAATTATTAAAGAAAGAACGACAAAAAACCTCATTTTACTCAAAAAAACTTGTTTAAAATCTGCTTACCATTCATAGCAGCATAAAAATAATATGCAGTTCAAGCTTGATTGCGCCCAAATTAAGTTTAAACAAGCGAGCTTTATGCTTTGCTCGAGCACATAATGAAAATATGCAGTTGTAAGGTAAAAAGAAGTATAAAAAGTTTAATTACTGAAATAATCGGTGACTGTAGTAAACATGAAAACCTTATGTTACGGTTTCTTTGCCCATTTTCACTTACACTAAGTGACTCCTTAATGAATGCCTAAATTTTCTAAATAATAATATTATTTTAGAACAGCAGGCAGTTTTAGTCTTTTTTATTTTTTTTCTTGTCTTTCTGAGGCGTAGAAAATATCATGATGGTAGGACTGGTGTCAGTTAACGATTGGGATTCACTAAAACCAACATGACCAGGACCTTAAATGGCCAACCGATGTAACCTTGCTTGTTTATATCTTTACCAAGACAAGATTTGCCTTTCCTCATGTACATATACAGGAAAAGAACTTGAACAACACACAATCAAGAAGCAAAATTCTACGGTCAGTGACCTCCTATCTTTTCTTCAACTATTTTGTAGGAATAGTATTTTCTAGTATAAACTGGGTTGTGGAGGTCAGACAGGCAGTCGCTTCATGTAAAATACTGGTATTCAACTGCATTGGGTTAGATTGGAAGCCGACCCCAACATAGTTGGGAGAAGACTAGGCAGATGATGATGTCTAGAAGCCGATATCTGTTTAAGCAAAGTAGTAATTATCAATGATAAAAGGTCAGCGCAGTCTCAAAAAATCTCTCTTGTAACTACCACATTCAGAGGGAAATAATACCAAAAGCTTTCGTGATATATGACTTGCCTCAACGTCCCTCCCGGGAAACGATAAAGTGGTCTTCTCGACAAATTATACAGGTTTGGAAACTTGCTTCAGTTCTCCCCAGACAAGCATTCCAGGAGCGTTAACATTATGCCATTCAACGTACAACAAGTGAAGTTAGTACGTGTATTATGAACTAAGAAAGTTGATACATGTGCAGTGAACGGACGTGGGACTATCGCTGCCTCAGACTGTTTAGATATAAGCTATCACGAGTTCTCGAATGAAGATTTAATTTTAGAAATAATTAAATGTTTTTTTGGGTGATTGAGAATAAATACCTGGTTGGTCATGAGATCCTGGGTTCAAATCCCACGTCAGCGAATGTGCTATTGGGTTTTTCCCATTACGAATTTCTCAGTAGCAGGGTGTAGTCCTTGAATTGTGCCCTGTTAATGGCATTAGGCTCGCCCGTATTACATGGGATTAAGAAATAACTGGCGAAATATGGGTGTTCTATATACCTCTGCAAAACCTTCAGGACCTACGAGTGTGATGTTATGTTAAAAAATCTGCACGATGATTTTTTTTTTTTTTTTTTAACTGGGCACAAATCCAGACTGCAGCGCAACCTGCAGTCTGGATTTGTGCCCAGTTCAATAACACTTAGCCTTACTTCGAAATCAAACTTAGAACCTCATGTTGTTGCTTTTAACCATCAAACTAATAAAGCTGTTAAAGTAAGATTTTTTATCATCTTCAAATTCACAGACTTCCTACTTCAACGACAAAGAAAGAACCTGAAATCACGTCGAATTAAAGCACCTTCATCTCGATTGAAACTCACATAACGAAACCTTAGTACTACCCCCACACTGCAAGTTTCAATGTAAGCTTGTGAAAGGCGTCTCATGGCTAAAGTTGTAGATAAGAAGTTTGTACGAGCACGTGAAGGGAATACTCTCGCAACTCGACTTTTTGAGAAGCCACACGGGTAATTAATTTCGCCCCAATATTTGTTTGTGTTTATGTTCCGGAGTTACGTGTTTGTGGGTTGTTTCGTGTGTTGTGAGGTGTGGTTATTGAATCTTTAGTAGGTATTCATAAACTGGCTCGTCTGACTTGTGTTTATATAGAAACGGGAGGATCCTCCAACTAGACGGATGTTATGTCTGGTGGGCCAGCGCCCGACGGTTGTTGTCAGATTGTTGTATAACATCCTAATCTCGATGTAGTTGAGATGACGATGCGTCGTTCGTATTTGGCGTTGCAGTACGCAGTAATCTGACGAAGTCTTTTTATACCGGGTGAAAATCATACCAAATAATAGTTTAAGCATAGTACAGCAGGGATGCGCGTCAGCTGCTCCAGAAGTATGGGACCAAAGTCGGATGCTCCTCTACTTTGGGGCTTGCGACTCAAGTCACTTGCTGCCTAGCCGAATTGCCATTTAGACGGTTGATTTTTGCCGTGCGGCCTAGCCGTGTGGCGGAAATCGACACGTGTAAGCCTAATAAGCCAATTAAAATTAATCTGTAGAAGTCTTTTTATACCGGCTGAAAATCATACCAAGTAATAGTTTAACCAGGTACAGCAGGGTCAGCTGCTCCAGAAGTATGGGAAACTAAAGTTACAGCATGTCAAAGACAGAAATGATATAATAAAAGCAATGTCATACCACATATAGGAAGATTATTGGGGTCACTTTCATCTTAAAAAATAGTCAGCTACATTTATCAGTAAGTGGGGTGAATAGACGTCAGCTGCATAAGTGAATTTAGAATTTTCGATGGCATATTTCGCTAAATCGGGGTGGGCATGAGTGCAGCAGCTTACTTTAATTTCGATGATCAGTGCATAATATTAAACAACTACTAGAAATTAATTTCATTCGGTATACAAATGCAAGCAAAAGTTGCGCGCCGCCTCCCGTTATAATGTAGGATGCCACAGTATAATTGCAGAGCGGGAGACTCTTGATTTGGTCCCCATAACATAATAAATAATAATATGTAGCAGTGTTTTTGTATTTTCCATTAAAAATGCCTTATTAGCAGCCTGAAATCTGGATCTATGCCCGGTTATTGTGAAAAGATTCATCCTTTATAACACGTGACTCAGCCATACATAATGAACACGGTATCACGCCAGTATTACCCCAAGGAATAGACAGAGGTATCTAATTTCATATTTGAGTGGGGGCGAGCTGGTTCCCATTAACCGGGAAATCAACCGGTTTCCTACGTCCTGATTCTAATACATTTACATAACATAACACCATATCAACATGCTTGTAATCCCCGAAGGGTTAGGCAGAGGTGTACCTAATAGTACACCCACATTTCGAGCGAGCCTATTGCCATCCACCGAGCACAAATCTAGACTCTGTGGCTGCTACTGAAAAATTCCTGATGGAAAACTTTGCCCGACCCGGGAATCAAATTCAGGACCTCATGCTCAGCAGTCGCGCTTGCGACCACTAGACCAACGAGCCAGTCTTGTAAGTCCATTTGTTTTAATTATTCGTAAATTCTATCTTAATCAGTGTAATATAAAAGTACCTATCCGATATTGCATCGTAAACACTAAAAAGTAAGTAGGTAGCAGGATACAAATCGAAATTCTAAGCTAAATAAATTAAATTCTCAACATTTAGAACTGCAAGTATTTGTGGTAACACCAACCGGGCGTGGTTGCAGTTTATTCCCCGAACGGATTTGTTACCGTTTTACAGCATTGTTTCAGAGGTTTTACATGCACCGTTTTATTTATTACCTACAAGATGGTACCTAGGGTATTTTCTAAACCAACTGTATTTGTCGGTGATAGCTTCCTCAAGAGACGAAAGTAAGGAAAATGTCGAGAGTAAGTGTAAAGGCTAAAATCTACTAATGTACGACGAGACTATTAATTCAATTTACTGAGTTACAGGAAGAGCTCGTGGCTAAATAATAACAGCCGCTCGGGTCAATCTTTAGGTTAAGCCGCGCTAGCCTAGGTTGGCCCGTGAATGAGCGACCACCCCTTACATACCGAGTTTCCTCCATACCTCAGAAAGTACGTTAAGCCGTTGGTCCCAGCTGTCATTTGTAGATCTTTGACAGTCGTTACGGATATTCAGTGGCCCGAAAGTCTTAAAACCAGTCTTACTAAGGGTTATCGTATTACTCAGTACTAACTGGGTTGTGGAGGTCAGATAGGCAGTCGCTCCAAGTAAAATTCTGTTATTCAGCTGCATCCGGTTAGACTTAAAGCCGACCCCAACATAGTTGAGAAAAGGCTAGGCAGATGATGATGATGACGTTGCCGATCGGACGAATTTTTCAAAATTATGAAGAAAGTAATGATTTTAGGAATTTCGTTCAAAATCCTTGCTAGTAAATGTGAGACGAGGTATGTGGATAGTGGACGTGGGTAGCTGGCTACACGTGGTGTTCTAAAGTTTCATCTACTATACAGGGTGGAAGGGCACCGATGCACAATTGAAAAAACAGCAGTTTCTTACAAAAGTGTATTACCTTCATGGTCAAAATGATGAAAAGAAGCTGATTTTTTTTAAAATTACCGATGAAAAATTTCTACGTGGGGTGGTTCAGAATGTTATGTTGAATACGTGGTAAGCGTTTGTGCGTCGGTACCCTTCCACCCTGTATTTATCTTCCTTGCTATTTAAACACCCACACGTTATTCAAAACATAACAGTACGTACACAAAAACAAACGGAAAACAATATCAAAAACAGAAATAAAATAACAAATAAATATAACATTTCAGAAGAGGAACTACGAAAACTAAAGACCCGCAAAACGGCTGGGGAATAAAAAACAAACAATATGCTCAGTTACCACGGAAAAGTTTTTGATTTCTCCAGGGATAGACAGTTGAAAAATATGATGGTTAAATGTCTCGGAGACTCCTGAATTTATTTCTGAAAGATATTAAATAGTACGAAGAAAGAGTTGATAGTAGTTGGTACGATGATTGATGATGGCGTTGTAACTACCGATCGACAACTATTCAACTTTATTACTTAGAGCATAAGGGTGAAAGTGGCAGACTGTAAGTGAACTCGCTAGTAGAAACAGGAAAAATGATAAGTTTGCAAATTAACTACCACCTCATGTTGTCGGTAAATTCAAAGTCATTCACAGTCATTCATTTACAGTCATACTTAGTGGCAACTCTGAAAATTCGCTAATTATGTCCTTTCTGCTGAATAATTTATTTCCCTGACTGTATCTACATAACGTATTTCATCATCATCATACACAGCCCGAACTCATACACTGCTGGGTATAGGCCTCTCTTTGCTTGTGCCAATCCCACGGTCCTGTGCCAGCCTCATCCAGGTTTTTCCCCCGATGGCAACTATATCGTCTTCCCATCCCGCCGCCGGTCGACCCACGTTTCTTTTGCCAGTTCTTGGATGCCATTCGGTAAAAAGTAACGTATTTAGTGTCAAAAAATACTTTGGCGTTGCTTCCTATATAAATGATATATAAAATTGTTTCAAGATCGGTCGAAGCCTATTTTGACATTTTGCCACCAGACAAATATCAAGAAAATAAAAAACCTTTTAACATCTAAATAAAACTAAAATGTAAGCCATTAACACTACCACCTTCCACTTAAATGTTTACCCACACTTTTAATAAACGAGCCGTGGTCTGTGATAAATATTATAACGCCTTTACAAAGAGCAAAGAGCACTGCGCGAGTTCCATCCATTAATCATGTTAGTTCGCGAACAAATGCCAGCTGGGGCGAGTTGGCGTGACTATTCAATATTGGTACACATACCCTACATGCTCGACACAGCCTAAAAACTATCCAAGCAAAAAGCTAAGCAACTGAAAATAAAACGAAAAAAATGCTCAATTCTTTTAGGCTGTGTCAACGACGTGTGTAGGGTAAATGCTCCTGTTATAGGCAGTGTGTAAAAGTTTTCTCGATCACAACCGCAAACATACCGTCGTGCAACTCCAGCCATGATGGATTGCGACAGTTTTGTGTGGATTTATTTATTATTTCATTCATTCGTGTTTTTCTATGACTCATACTTCAAGTGTTTGCGTGACCGTCGCATTATTTGATTAAAATTTTCATTTTTTTTATGAAAAATTTATTAGGTATTTTTATTCAAGAATGAAGATAGATGGCGTTTTCAAAGTTTCAAGGCAGGGATTTATTACTACTGAATCTGTATACGCGTGTATAATTTCCTTACGTGAGCGGAATTCCAAAGGGTTCTAGAACAAATTGCTTTGATATCGCTGGAGCCACGTACGGCAATAATATGCTATGTATGCATGGAGATAGTTCATATGGCATTCATAGGAGCCTCTATGGTAGCTATTAATATATTTTATTGAAAGGTTATATCCAAGATAACTGGAGAGTTAGTCCTTTCCGTTTATTCATCTGAATGAATTATTTCTACTTGGATAAGTTATGGTGGACTAAGGCTGTCACCGAATGGCGTCCAAGAACTGGCAAAAGAAACGTGGGTCGTCCGGCGGCGAGATGGGCAGACGACATAGTTGTCATCGGGGGAAAAACCTGGATGAGGCTGGCACAGGACCGTGGGGATTGGCACGAGAAAAGAGAGGCCTATACCCAGCAGTGGGTGGATTCAGGCTGTGGATGATGATGATGATGGATAAGTTCTAAGTAGCAGCAATTTCATATTTTGTATTATTTACATGTACTTCTAAGATTTATTTTGTATTTTACCAAATTTAATTTGTTTATTAACTTTGGTGTTAAAAATAATAGTAATGAAAGCGTTCGAATATTTTAATGCCAAAGTCTGCATAAAACGAACAGATTATTGTTGAAAATTATATTTTAATATGTAGGGGAAATATATAGCTACTGAAATGAATAAATAAGCATCAGCTAAATTCCAAATCATGGTGACTTTTTAAACAAAGCTTGATCAGAATTTTTTAAATTGGGCAAAACCTTTTCGTCTAAAAAACTATTCAAAACACTCATTTACTTTATGAAATCTAAATTCTCGTTGTTATCTCCAGCTAATCATATTCAATCTTCCCTAATCTACCAGAAATGTCATCAAAAGTAAATTCACGTACCTACACACAAATAAGTTCCAATAAAAATCCAGCACGTTGTATTTCACGACACATTTGCTATTCCCGCGTATTCACTGTATGAACTTACCACACTGAAGCAAAACTTGTAAAAAGTCACGTATCAGCCAAGCCCGACAAAGCATTTTTATACGTTTTTAAAAACTGTAGAATAAAATTAGAAAGGGTAGACACCGCTGTTTCACAAAGTGTTGCAAATTTCGCGTGACATTTTATGTTCTCTATTCGAATTTATCTCGATTTTATTCTTGTAGTATTTTTATTGTCTAAGTGGAGAGTTGTTGGTGTTTTTACCTTGTTGTTTGATGTATTTTTAGGTAGTTCCGAGTATCAGATGGGGAAGGGAAAGAGGAATAGGAGAATACTGTAACATTCGTTCATCTTCCCACGCTAATTGAAGGATTTCATTGAGAAAAAAGGTTATTCTCATGTTCCTTTTAAGGAACGTGATACATAATGCAGTGTTGGTCTTTTTTTCAGACGTGCTCGGTGTACGGCGTCTTTTTTATGTGTATGGGAAACAAGGTTATAACGTAACAGTACTTACCTATCTAGTTTCAGTAGCAAACATTTCAATTAGCAATTAATTAAATTTCAATTTCTCAAGAAATAGTTGTTCTAACAATTTAATTTTTTTTCAGACAATTTGTGTGTCACTGTAAAAAAGAAACAACCTGACTAAAATTGTCAAAAAAATCATCTCGTGAATTTTCTTGTCTTCCATTAACAAGCCTATGTATTCTCTTAAAATTCTCTCTTACGAGATACCTAATGCCATCCAGTATTATATCCGGTCATTACATCCGGTATCTTGAGTGTGGCTGACAATAATGTCAAAACGTGGTCATTGTTGGAACCAAAACCGCCATCTTTTATTTTCAATTTCAATTTCCACGGCAATTTCTCAAAATGAATCTATCAAAAGAATGATTTATGAAAATATTGGAACAAAGCTACACAGTTTTTACGGTAAGATTGATAACAGACGTGTTAATTGCAAGACTAAACTGTCTGAGTCAAAATATACCAATATCTTTCAATACAGACTATGAAGTATCACTAGATACTGAACTCCGTACATTAGTATGGGCGTGTGGCGCAATCACTGCGCTGATATATTGAGTAGGGAACGAGGCACGTGAGAGGACTATCTCAAATATACAGACTTGAACTCTGCGCGGCGACGTGAATTTACAAACGCTTGTGTGAATAAATGATATTTATTTCTGTAAGTTGGTTTTAAAAAACACTTTAACACGTCATAATTAATTTTTGAACACTAGATTAGGTCAAAGACTGACTACTCTGAGAATAAACACCAACACCAACACCAACACTGAGGTCAAGATTAATCATCAAATCAAGAGTCATCAAGTCTAATTTTAGTAAGATAATAAACAGAATAAAATCATGCTTTTATGTCCCAAAAGTAAGCTCAAAAGTATGTTATGTATTGCACCCACGTTTTGCTAGATGTTTTAAGTCCCGCATTATAATTGGAGAAACTAAGTAGGCATTCAAAGTTTAAATGGAAAATCCAATAAAACTCAACTAGCTCAGTAAAACTTATGCAGTGCCTACAGCGCTCTGGAATCGCGTTTTTCGTATTATAGCAAAATGCCAAATTCTCAAAATGTCAACCTCTTTAAAGTACAATTTCTCAAAATAGCCTCACTAAATGTCACCTTCTCAAAATGGCAACCTCTCTAAATTTCACCTTCCGAAAATGGCAACCTCTAAAAACGCCAACTCTTCTAAATGTCAACCTCTCAAAATGCTAAATTCTCAGAATTTCAACCTCTCTAAAGGAAAATTTCTCAAAATACCAACCCCTCTAAATGCCAAGTTCTCAAAATGCCAACTTCTCAAAATGTCAACCTCTCTAAAGGCCAATTTGTAAAAATATCAACTTCACTAAATGTCACCTTCTCAAAATAGCAACTTCTCTAAATGTCACCTTCTCAAAATGGCAACCTCTCAAAATGCCAACTTCTCAAAATGCCAATTTTTTTAAATGTTAACCTCTCTAATGTCTGGACTGGCTCTTGGACGTTCAAATTACGATGATCCAAAATTGTCAAACCACTCTGAGAAAACGTGGTAATTCCCACTAGTTACTGTAAGTAGATAATAAAATCTGATTTTAAATAAATTGATTGATTTTTTAATCTTTTCCAAATATGACTCACGTATCCGTCTTTCTCGTACAACCAAAGAGCTTGCTGGAACCAAACTCTCTCCCCCGTATATTCTGCGATCAGGTAAACACGCCCCGTCTGACGCCTCGCCAAATTTGAATTGACGCGGTGGTGATAAGGATGCCATAAATCATGGTGGAAAAGAATCCCCCTTTAATCCTGCCACTTGGATATTATTTGCCATGTTAACGTACGAAGAATTTATTACCTGTATGAGTATGTTATGTGTGTGAGTTCTTGTCTCTGTCTAAGGTAAGTCGTTATAAGGGCAAACTTCAATAGTACCTCCCAGTTCAGTACGGTAATTAGTTTAAAATTATAATTTGTGAAGATTAGGTGTAGGGTTATATGACAAGGTGCAAATATTTTCAGGGCTGTCGTCGCTACAAAATTTTAATGAACACTTAGGTGGCAAATCTGGCATTTTGCCTTTCCTTCTGTGCTTCTTTTGATTGTAGATGCATCATAGTCATTGAGTCAAGATAGGAACGATATAATCGGTCACGCCGTGGAAAAAATACAAGAGAGCTAGTAAAAAGGCAGCATAGGCATGCTGCATGCTGTGTCTATCTCATCATATTGTACATTATGCTTGTATTATTAAGATAAACAGTGTAACAATTGTAGATAGGCCAATAAATAAATAAATAAAATAAATAGGCCATAGCTAAATGGTTAATTTTGGTATCCCTAACGTATTTCAATACACAATCCTGTTAGCTGGATTCAGGAACAGACTCCCACCACCCATTATTTCTATCAACATTACATCACGTCTGTAAGTCTCAAAGGGTTAGGCAGAGGTGTACCTAATAGTACACCCACAATTCGCCAGTTATGTTTTAAGTCCCATGTAATAGGGGCGAGCCTATTGCGATCAAACGGGCACAAATCCAGACTCCGTGGCTGCTACTGAGAAATTCCTGATGAAAAATCCCAGTAAAACTTTGCCCGACCCGGGAATCGAACCGAGAACCTCTTGCTCATCCATCGTGCAATTATTTATATCAACTCCTTCTGAAAACAACAGCATAGTCGTATCCATAGGCAAGGACTTCAAACGATGCATACAAAAAGTATCTAGCGCCTTTTTTACCTGCCTTTATCAGTATGCAAATTGAGCTTCGAACTTAAGACTATAGTCCTTTTTATTTACTCTCTACTTCGATGAATATTTACTGAGCTAAAAATTAGATTTCGACCTAACGAAGACTAAATAAAATATAGGGACTAGGTTTAATCAATTTAGTAATACGATATTTTATTTAGATAAAAGTGTAATTTCGTTTGAACCACAATAATTCGCGTTGGTTTTTGTTGTGGTTCAGTTTGTTAAACAGATAATATCATTATTTAAGTTTGTTTGATAAAATCATTTGACGCTGGATTGATTGATCGGGTAAATATTTTGATTTAATTTTGAGAAGACAGAGATTTCAGTTCATTAGAGCGCTTAGAAATATTTGCAGATAGATTCCTAAATATAGAATTAGCAATATTGTATAAGAGTTGTATCACCTAAATTGGCTCATCAAGCTACTACAATCTGTCAAATTTCTTTAATAGATTTTCAACTTTATCGCTAAAGCATAAGGTTTAAGGTTGATTGGAAAAAAATGACAGTTTTGTTTAGCTTGATGTGCTGGCGTCTGTATATTCTAGTATGTTCTATAAATTTTTCTTTTTCACGAACTACGAAACACGGTGCCCCACACTAGGAATTTTTCCTGTATCTTGGGTTCCTTTACTAACATTTAAACTCACATACACAAAGGCCCAGAACACCTACCTGTAGGCCATAGAAATATTTGTTCCGTGCGGGGAATCAAAACCGCGACACGCAGCGCAGCAGCCAATGCTCAGCCACTGCGCCAACGGTGCTGTCATCTAAAATTTAACTTCCGTTTTTTTTCTGGTGTATATATATAGGTAGAAAACCTTTTCGATAACAGTGTCCATAATGTATGCCTGTAATTTAAAATTGATCTGAATACAAAGAAATATGAACTGACTTCTTTGATAGGTACCGATTTATTCTTCCTACTAATAAACTTCGAAGCGAAACCTGTAACTTATAATTTAAACCTACAACTTCCAATACTTTTCGCAAAATTTGAACATGCTTACATTTTAGTCAAAAAGTTAAACTCAAAATTGAAGCCCTCTCGTACTACTTTTCCAAGTTTCACGTCAGTCGAGATACGGTGTAAATTGAATGTTGTATGTGCTATTATACTTGTTGTAGTCGGCACATTTGATAAGGTTGTATTTCTTGAACAGCAAAGCCCTTCCGAAAAAATACTACACAAATTGAGATTTTCATTTGGCTTGTGCCGATCGGTAAACTTGGTTCGGTATCTACCTTGCTTGGTCATATTTGAGTTGGCACGTCGGTCACTTTTAGCGAAACAAAAATGTACAAATTTTTGATTTTGCCGAATTGTACCGACTTCAACACGTTTTTAACACTATGAAAATTTTATTAGTAAGTATTAGAAATACTACGAGAAATATAGTGAATACCGAAATCCTTATTCACTTGTAAAAAAATAATATGTTTACAAAAACAAATGATTCAGAATTTCAGAGTACAATTGGCGCTTAACACATCCCATGTCTATAACCAAATTATTATTTTTCTAAAACACCTAACCTAACCTCCCTATAAGTCATTGCGCAAATAACACATGCAAGAAAATAAAACTGCAAATTAAATAAAAACTCAAGATTTAAAAATAAATACAGTCTTATTCCAACAAACACGAAATGCGCTAAAGAAAATATTTTAACCCGTATGACAATAAAAGTAGAATTAAGTATGAATAAGTTACATTGTGCGTGCAAGACTCCTCCATATTCACGAGGAAAGAGATATAAAAATCCCCGGCTTTACTTGGAGTGAAAATGCAATCTCTGAGTAACTAAAAAGTTTTCAAGAAAACGATCTTGGCGCAACGCCTTGTGTGATACAAAGGTGCTGAAAGTAGGGAACGTAATCCTTTTTAGCTGTCTAAAGGAAGGTTCTTTTTTTAAACTTTTTATAACGAAATGGGTGTGCTTGTTCTTCGTAGGTTTTGTATTTATTTTTGTTGTTTACTGATTAGTTGAAGTGAGCTGACCATGTAGCACGAATGCACCCGGAGAAGTGGGCAGATATCCTCACTCACTGGACGCCTGACGGATGAGATCGTCGTCGACGTCTTCTAACTCGACGGAGATTGACGATCTGATCTTTTTGCGAGGCGTGAATGGCCAGATATCGCGCAAGATAGAGAGGTTTAGAAGGAGAAATGAGAGGCCTTTTCACAGGAGTGGGACATTTGACTGTCTAAAAAAAAAGTTGAAGACTACTAAATAGTTAATCAAGCTTGATTGGTAATTTGAATGTGGCACACTCAATAACATAATCAACTTATCATGGTCCACTGTTGAAACCAAACATCTTCTCTGTGAGACGAATGGCCACTAATCCACCACGCGGGTGCAGTGGGGATTGGTGAATGTCTCATGTGCTTCAGTTGTTTCCAGAGGATGCAGTTTTCTTCACGATTTTCAGAGCTGCAGTGATCAAACTATTTACACTGTCAACCAACCTATAACACCTAATTCTGGTGGTAGACTTAACTACAGCACCTTCTGCTGAGTTACGACCTCTATTTTCAAACAAATTGTGATCATCATCTCTAAAATCAGTTCACCAAGTGCTAAAGCTGAGCAAGAGTTCTTGGGTTCAATTCGTGAGTCGGATAAAGTTAAAGTAAGGTTTTTCCACCAGAAATTTCTTAGTAGCAACCAGCAGACGAGAATTGTACCCTATTACATAGAACTTTAACTTATCTGGCGTAATGTGGGTGTACTATTATCCGCCTCCCTACTCGCTCGCGTTCGTGGCAGTACCAACACTATACTGGGTGTTTTCTCTGATCGGTGGGATTCCCCCATGCTGCAAAGGTGGGTGCGGTCATGTTGTAATCTAAATTTTGTTTGCCAAAAGCAAACAAATTTTTTTTTTTTTTTTAATTTTTTAATTTTTTTTTTATTTTGTTAGCTTTTTAAGAACATGGATCTGGTCTGAAATAAATGTTTATAATATTAATAGGTAATACTTCTACTTATGCCTTCGGGGATTACATAAACGTAATGTTATATTTCATCTCCAAACTGCAGTTCTTCATCGAACCCACCCGTATGTCACATGTAAAGTCAACCCGCCAATGTTTACAGAAGACTTTGAAGAGGAAAGCTTTCACATTGCCTCCAACCTTTCTGTTTGCCACCTCGCGATTTGTGTTGTGCCGTATATTATGTGTACGTGTGTAGTTAAGTGGGCTTAGGAATGTTTGTTCGGGCATATTATAAGGATGTTGTGGGGTTGGCTGTTTACTTTACCATGTATAGGTAGAGGCGTGGTGTAACAGATACTTTTTTGCTTAGAAAACCTTCTATTACAAAGAAATAAAGGTCAATGGATAATTAAAAGAACTGTACGGGACCGGGATTGCCTCAAATTGAGCCTTTTTAAATTTATTTAAAGTTCTCAAGTCAAACTTTGGGTTAAAAAGGACATTATTCTTTCTGTGGAACTTCGTAATACATTGCACACTTGTAACCACCGAAACAGCATCGCTTCGGCATGGGATCAGCTAGTAAAATGCAGCAGCGGGCTGAAGGACGTACACCCATATATGTACCTAGTAGTTGGTCTACCAACGCTCACCACCGTTTTACCATTTCTCGGTGACCATTCCATTAGGACTCTACCTGCGTATAAATGAGCCTCCACGAAGCCATCAACCAAATAATGTGTACATCAAACTAAGTAACACTGCTTAAACATTTTAACTGGGAAACTATATTTTTATCCTCAAACAATCGGTGTCTCGGCTTCGGACCCATAATTTTATAAACCAAATTTGTACGCCGGAATATTATGATCCTAATACATTTTAAGCCTAACAGCTTTGTACAATAATCTGACAAATGCATGCATTCGTTCATAATGTTATAAAAGGCATATAAAAGGTGTAAAACCTTTTATATGCCATCACCAAATATTCAAGCCAAGTGTCCTGCCCAAATAAATTTCAAAACCACTAGCATTCATTACCTATCATTAACTTTGAAACGTATTTAATTGATTTTGTGCATTAATGACCAGATGTATAAACGTGGACGAAGCAAAAGAAATAAGTAAGTTAGGATCGTAGTATCTGGTATTCTTTTGTATCTGCCTACCCTTTTGGGAAAAAGCGCAAGGTTATGTTTGTTGATTGGTTTTCTTTTTTTTGATTTTTTATAGACAACGAGTTGGCTGACGAATAGTCTAACAACACCGATGAAAAAGTTTACAACAATAAAAATAAAGTTTTTATTTATCTTCTAAAGTCTAATAGCCTTAAAATGCATTACCAATTCAATGTTTCCAACAAGTGGTGACGTTAGTCAAGCGAGCTGTACCCACCAGCAAAGTTTCTTACTCAATTATTAACGAGTATGCACTTACTAGCCTGTAAACTAACAGGTTTGCCTCAATTTAGCTCAAACTTGCACCGACGGTAAACCGATGTGGGTAATGTGATTTGCAATTAACCCTTTAGAGAAAGTGAATCAATTTTATGAAGAAGTTCAATTACAACACAGCCTACCGTAATCTATTGTTTTAGTTGCTTGCTGTTTGCATCGTCCAGCTCCCGTAGCATGACCACCGTACACAAGTATTTCTTTGACGGAAGAATCGACAAAATGACAGATTGTAGAATGACAGATTTCTTTGCACTATCTGTCATTTTGTCGATTCTTCCGTCAAAGAAATCCTTGTCTACGGTGGTCATGCTACGGGGGCAGAAGCTGATAGACGCTCTTGAAAGACCAAACTCGTCACTAAATTTTGGGTCTATTTAATTTAGATTGTCATGATCACGGTAAGGAGATAGATTCTTTAACATCTAAAACTACAAATTGACCTCACCTCACAAAACCACAGGCCAACACAGTATCATAACAATAAATCACACAAGACTAAAAGAAAACATAAAAGCATTGCGCAACGTTATATATTAATGAGTTTACCCGTAGCCAAACTACATTTTCTGAAATAACGTCTAAAATTGTTGTATGATTTTAAAATTATATGAAGGTGGAAATGAACTTCTCACCTACTCTAGTAGTTTAAAAAGATTTTTTGATTTTAATGGCCATTTTTATACAAGGTGTTTTTTTATGTCCCAAAATCCTAGGGTTAATCCATATCAAAGAATCAACTGGCATGACTGGAATTATTTTTCAATTATCATTTGTATTTGTTTTCTTTTTTCATACAAAATAATATAATAAAATAATAAATTATTAATGTAAAACACCCTTACATGATGTATGACAACGTTGCGTTTTCTGAACTTAAAATATGATTGATTGGTTTGAATGAAAACGAAACTATGAATTTTTAGACGACATATTCTAGGACTTTTTGTTTTAAAAAAAAAAACAAGATGTATGTTATATCTCAATATATTATGATGAATAACAATTCTTGTTACGGCTTCATCTTGCATTAAAGATTAAGATTGACTTGCATATTCAATTAGTTATTTAATAGTCATATTAAATTATCTTTTACTTTATTTAAAGCATTATTGTTTATTTTCCCTGCCTTGATATCTGAAGAAAAAGGCCTCTTTCCATGCAGATAATAAGAAAAGCAAGCTGATTCTGAACACGAAGCATTCTCCCCATTTTTCTAACATGGGGAGAATGGTGAAAACTAACACTATTTCAAAGCCAGTCATAAAGAACCAAACAACATTACCAAAACAAAAAACGATCCACAACCGTTTACACATCACACAAATGATTTCACATTTCTCATGAAAACTGTCGAGCAAAAGTCTCGCTTAAAACCCTGTGAAACAATAACACATGACCCTAACGTAGCTCGAGCGTTTCACAAAGGCAAGCACTAAATGTGCTTCCTGAAATATGAAACGCTTGCCTCATGATTACCGAGTCTGCGGTTAGCTGGATACTCTTTGCTACTGACTTTAGCTTTAGTTATGCTGTTGGCTTTGGTGAGACGGTTTTGTCGCTTTTCAAGCTGTAATTCTTGAATGTAAAGCCTATTTAAATTTTAATCGTGTTCTCATTTATCCAGGAGCTACATTTTGGTATCGGTAACTAGAATCAATTCTAAGTTTTTGTAAAGACATTAAAAAGACTGGCAGTCGAAAAAGCAAGGTACATGATAAGCCGAATAGAAATTATATATATTTTGACTTTGTCATTTGACTGTAAAGTACTTGGATGAACAAGAGAAACCTACGTACTTATAAGTCTTTTGTATACAGGGTGTAAGGGATACTAACGCACAAACGTTTACCACGTATTCAGTACATCATAGATTTTTTTCATCAGTAATTTATAAAAAAAACCTACTGATTCCTACACAAGTGCAATATGAAAAGAATATCCTCAATTGGTTTGGTAGTGAGATAATGAGGAAAATGCGACTAACAGAAGACATATGCTAGTATGACTGCCGCGTAGGTCTAGTGGCGACAAACGCGACTGCTGAGCACGAGGTCCTGGGTTCGATTCCCAGGAATACTTATACTTCAAAATTTACGGAACAGCTGCTTTATAGACAGATAGACAATCGCTTAATGTAAACCGCTAGTATTTAGCTGCAACAAATTAAACTGCAAGCCGAACCCAAGTAAGTTGGAAGAAGGAAGTCAAAGTAGATGATGAGTATAGTACTCATCATCTACTATCTGCCCACTTGCAACATACATATGTATTACGAAGTTCCTAACGCACGCACAGAAAGATGCTCATTTAACTTCGAACCCAACGCCATTATAAATAAAAAGAGGAGATATCGCACTAACTCGCGCAAATTATTGCAGAAAAATTCAGTTAATTGTCGTAATTTAAGTACTTAAAGCGCAATAGCTATCTCTTTCAGTATCATATGATCCGTATATCTATCGCAGTCGTAATAACGCAACGATACCTGAACGCCGCTCAGTGTGAACGTAGCGTATCTTTCTTTATAGTATCATTGTTGGAACCTAACAAAAAAGCAAAAAAAAAAAAACAATCTTTACTCACATACACGGAATTCTAACGAAATATTTCATCAAATTTCCCGTACAACTGATCCTAACTCACCAAACTACAAGGATATCTCGCGCAATCTTTTATTCAGGGCGTATCTACGTCATAAAGTATGCAGCAGGGGTCCAGTTATGATGGTTTTATCCGTTTAATATCTGATGGCTACCGGTTAATAAGCCGAGAGGTTAAATATAGATTCGCAATCGTGCAGGTAAGATGACTAGGGTTGAATGGTGGTGAGATGGAGTTATTTAATGATTAATAGGTAACGATATGATCCAAATTGACAATTTATTATTAATTCGCCCCATAGTACTTGGTCATGGCGGTTATTATGCTTCAAAGTTTACAATTGTCTGTGAGGGCCATCATATGTACCACAATTGCGTAACACAATTATAATTCACAAGGTTTTAAAGAAAACTAATAATAACCAACATCTAACAAAAATTAAAAAATAAATACGTTTGTTATAAAATTTTGAAAAATTGAGAATATTGTTGACATAGAAGAAGGAAAGGCATTGTATTGTAATTTTATAACGCAATAAATAGGTAAGGTACGTACGCGTTATTAAGCGTTGTCTGTCGTTTCTACTAACATCGTCATCATAACATCGCACCTGTAATCCCCGAAGGATTAGGAAGAGGTGTACCTAATAGAACACCCACATTTCGTCAATTATGTTTTAAGTCCCATGTAATAGGGGGCGAGCCTTTTGTTTGCCATCAACGGGGCATCGATCCAGACTTTGTGGCTGCTACTGAGAAATTCCTTATGGAAAAACCCAATAACACTTTGCCCGACCTGGGAATCGAACCCAGAACCTCGTGCTCAGCAGGCGCGTTTGTCGCCACTAGACCTACGCGGCAGTCATGCTAACATCTGCCTTCGAAATGACTTTTGTTAGTCGCCTTTTCCCCATTATCACACTACCAAACCAATTGAGGATATTCTTTTCATATTGCACTTTTGTAGGAATCAGTAGGTTTTTTTTAAAATTACTGATGAAAAAATCTATGATGTACTGAATACGTGGTAAACGTTTGTGCGTTGGTATCCCTTACACTCTGTATACAAAAGACTTATAAATACGTAGGTTTCTCCTGTTCATCCAACCACTTTACAGTCAAATGACAAAGTCAAAAGATATATTTTCGATTCGGCTTTTCATTATTGTACCTTGCTTTTTCGACTGCCAGACATTTTAAAGTCTTTAAAAAAACCTTTATTATCTCAACACTACCAGATTCCTTAAGGATATTATTTTCATCACACACATTCAAACCAAAGTATGATCCTAAATTATTACAACACACAGTAACAAATCCCTAACCCCCAACCCCGTAAATTATAAATTCCTCTTAACCTTAGGAATATCGAGTATCAGGAAACATTGACAGCTCTCAGAGGCAAAGGGTGTGACCACAACTCGATGGTTACTCCTCCACTTACGAAGCTCTCCGTGGCCGGGATTACTACGTCGAAGGCAGTAATGAATACTCGAGGTATCGATAAGTAGTACGTATTAGTGGTATTACTAGTAGATTGAACTTTGAGTTTGAATTCAATTGTGAAGTTACTTAGCTTTATTAAAGACTAGCGACCCGCCCCGGCTTCGCACAGGTGCAATATATACATATAAACCTTCCTCTTGAATCACTCTATCTATTAAAAAAAACCGCATCAAAATCCGTTGCGTAGTTTCAAAGATTTAAGCATACAAAGGGACATAGGGACAGAGAAAGCGACTTTGTTTTATACTATGTAGTGATTAGCTTTTGTCCGAGGTTTTGCATATGAACGTTTATGTAAATCTATACATATAAAATTCAAAGTCCAGATTAACTGATTGACTGACTGTCTGACTGACATATCAACGCACAGCCCAAACCGCTGGTTCTAGAGATATACAATTTGGTGGCAGTATTCTTTGTGAAGCGTAGGTATCCACTAAGAAAGCGTTTTACGAAATTCCAGCCCTAAGAGGGTGAAATGGGGGGTTGAATTTTCTGTGAAACTTTACATTTTCTGGGTCGATTGACTCAAAAATTGGTGTACACAGTCCTTAATTAAAATTATGAGTCACGTCACAGTTTCTCCAAAATCATCCCCCAAAAGAGTCAAATAGGACTTCGAAACTCACGTAGACGGGCGCATGGCGCGCAGTCTGGCGCAGGGCGTGCTGGGCGCGGGAGTATTTATTTATTTATTTATTTAAACTTCATGTACAAGAGTGGTACATAGGCGGACTTAATGCCACAAGGCGTTCTCTACCAGTCAACCTTTGGGTCAAATAGGATAGCATTGTGATAGAGTACAAAAAAAAAATAAGAAAAAAACCAATTTGTTAACATAGATTGATATACATAAATAGGTACATACCAATACACATATATACCTATTAGTAAGTAGGTAGAATTTTTCTGAGGTAGACGTAGCTGTAAATATATCTGAAATCCCGATTTTCACATTGGCGTACATAGACGCGAAAGTTTGTGAGGATGGATGGAGGGATGGATGTTTTTTATCTGTTACTTGGATGAAATTTAGCATATACCTAGATAGTTTATAACCTGGATTAACAAATAGGATACTTTTTATTCCGGTAGTATGATCATGTGGGACAATTATCGAACTCCATGTGGGCGAAGCCGCGAGCACAAGCTAGTATGACATATAAAACACGGGGATAATGTAGCTTCTCATTAGTTAAAATAACTCTTCCTTTTGGGTTCGCCGTAGTCGGGTAATAATTTCGTAATCGGATTAGTAGTTCCATAGATGACCCGCTTCATCCAAACTTTACCTATTTATAATTTTAAGTCAAGAAAGGAGAGGTGAAGTGTATAGCATAAGCATGACCTGCCTACAATTGTCACACTGCTGGGACTACTTTTCTGTGAGAGGGAGCGGATCTTAATCAGTAGCAGCAATGTGGTTGGTGAATGATGCACGCGTGCTTGTTTGTGTCCGCTGTTGCTTAGCATTAGGCCTTGGGTTCGATTTCTAGGACATCTAGCAGTCTTTATTTACGCTCGGGTGATGGCAATAGGGTGGCGTCTATGAAACTTGAGCACAACTGGTGAAAATAATATTGGTGATCTACGTAGGGCATACTATGTGAGTTTCCGGGTACGCCTCTTTGTAATAAGATGCTACGGCGTAGCTCTACGGCGTAGCGCTACGCCGTAGACGTGCTACTCAGACGTCTGAGACGACTCAATAGGAGAAGGAATATTATCATTTATACGTGTATTTGGTGGCAAGATGATCAGGACGCACATCACGAAGGCTGGTTTAAGGTGGCGCAGGAGTAAAGTACCTGGAAGAATATGGGGGAGGCTTTTGCCCAGAAGTTGGATAAACAGAGCTGTTAAAAAGAACTTATATTTAGTTCTGTATGAGTTTTGTCTAAAATAAACACTAAATCATATGAGCAAAAACAGCCAAGAATGACTATTAGCCAAAACCAGAAGAAATAAACACAGCAAAGAAAACGTCTGGCGTTCAAAACACCGCTCTCAGTTTTATGTGATGTACGTGATTCTTGAAGTTATATTTATTAAGTCTCAGAAAAGAATCATTCGGACGAACAAAAAAATTACAACCAATAAATATTGTAAGGGCTTTTTCATTTAAGGATGAAACTTTGTTTCTGAATATTATTAACCGACCTCTAAGATGACTGAAAAGGTGGAATAGAAAAAGAAGTCATGTTGCGTTGACCCCAAATTAATGGGGTGAAGGACAAGAACATACTGATGATGATGATAAAGAATTAAGAACGACTGGAATCTTAGTCAGGAAATAAATCACACATTACAAAGACCTAGACAACTCTAGATAACGTGACAGAAGAAACGATTTATTATAATTTATCAAAGAATCAACCGAGTAACTGTCGTCAGATACTACTATGATATGTTTTTCAAGAAAGCTGTCGGTAACAAACAGCAATGAATATAAATTCTTTATCACTCTTCCATTGGGAATTCATTATACGTGCATCAGTCATTTCAATTGTACCTGCCGAATTGCAGTGTTAAACCAAAGGTTTTTAAGCCAAGTCAGAGGCCCATGGGTGGAAAAATAAAGAAACTGAGGTAACTTGGGTATTGCTGACGTCCTTGGGCTGCCGCCAATTTAGCGTCTGCTGTCTACGTGTCTGATTACTTGCGTCAATAACAAAGAATATCAGCTACCTATCAGCTCATGATAAAATATATTAATTCAGTTATTCAGTTCAGTTCATGTATTCAGTTCATGATTATGATGATGATACACAGATGCACAGATTGTGTGGGAGACCATCCAATACAGCACTAATGCGTAAAAGTATTTTCTGTATGGCTCCACGTATATTTAACCACCTTCCACAGGCACTCAGAGATATAACTGTTACTAACTTATTTAAAAAAAAAACTAAAAGAGTATTTAGCAGCCAAATCTTTCTATAGTATTGCTGAGTTTCTAATGGAGAAAACATGCTAATTCTAATCTAATTCTAATATGGGGGCGATATTTGGTTCTGTTGACTGTTGTTAGATTTTTATCTTATTTTGACATAAGATTTTTTTTTTTTCTTTTAAAAATTGATCTTCTAATTTTGTTTAATTGATATTTGAAATGCTTATGCTGTACCTATATTATATTCAAATGTAATTTCGTTGTCGTTGACAAATGAAGTTCAATTAATTTTATATGTTTAATAATTAACAGAAATTAATTTTATATTTGATCAAATGTTATTATAATACATATTTGTACGCCGTAAAGGTAAAACACGACTGTGATCCTATCGGCAATGTACTTAACATCTTGCATACTCATGTTTCTGACAAATAAATGAACTATGAACTATGATATTCTTCTAAAAATCACAACCCTTCAACAATAATCAGATAAAAATAAAGCCAAAATCTCGCCCATATCAACGCCTTCCTACCTAAGGCACACATGCAGAATTTTACACTCCTTTTCTTTATTGGGTCGACAAAGTTATAGCGAATTTACGAGTACGTACTGTGACAGAGTGGCTCTAAAGCACCTATTTGTTTGGTTTAGTATCCATAATTTACTTGGGCAATGTATCTGGGTCACAGGCGGATTTGGAAATTTTCGGAGGCTTAGGCTCCTTGTAAAACTTAGTGTGATACGAGATTTTTTTAGTATACTTTCGATCTTTTTTTTGGCGTGTGTAAGGTTTTCTATGTTTTCTTGAAATTTAATGCTCAAATTTCTCGATATTAATTTTATTCTTAATCTAAATTTGACACATAAATTATAAACGTACTGTTACAATATTATAGCGAATTTACAATGGCGAATAGGGTTTTCTGAAAGCAATCCTCGTTGCAATAGTGATATTCGCTAAAAAAGATAAGATAGCCTGGCTGCATCAGTTATTTAGCTGAAAGACGTTCACAGCTGGACAAAAGTTTCGCCAAGCACCGCTTTCATGACAGATTTTGTGATTCTACTATATAACAGATTCAAGTGGCCTGATTCTACTGCCAGTAAGCTTTACTTGGTCAGCTGAACGTAAAGATAGGTTTTAACTATTTATAACTATATGTAGCAAATTGAACTGTCTTCTGATTTCATCCTACCGTATTTGATTTACAAAATGAATAAAAACCCTATGTAATTGTGGTGAAAGGGAATTTATAAGGCATTTCAATTGTTCATCATTTCACACTTAATTAAAAAGTAAAAGAACGTGTGAAGATGGACCGCAAAAACTACTCTCAACGGCAGAAATAATTAATAATTTAATTTTAAAAAGTTTTAGCAATTTACTACTGACCTCCTCTCGAATTGGAGGTAAAACTCTAAACACATTTGAGGTTGCTGAGCCAACGGAGTAATTTACTATTTATTGAACCTAACAAAGGAAAGTAGGTTTAAAAATAAACAAATGAAAAAAAAATAGTTTTAAATTTTCAGTATGACTTGCAAACATGCAGCCTATCAAATAATCAAAACAAATATACACCTAATTATTTCAAGATTTATTTCATTTAAGAAGGAGTGTTTTTACCCGACTGAGGGTAATTTTATTTTTCTAAACCTCCACGACAATCCCAGTACAATAAAATTCTACTGTTTTTACATCTTGTACTGTCTCTGTTTCAAGAGTAACAAATCTCATTACCCCACCTTAGCCCTTGGGCGTGGGTTTAAAATATTAAAATTTAATTTGCATGTAACGGAGGTTCACTTCGGGGCCTAAATTATTCTCACTGCGTGGCTAGACTAAGAGGAACTGCATTAATTAGGGCGGTCAGACCCACTACCGTAATTCACTTCATTTACATCACCAGGATATATTATAATATTAGGGTGGATTTTTCGGAAGCAAGTCATGGTTCGTAGCATAATTTACTACACTGTCCGTGTCTGTGTTTCTGAGGGATTTCGCAACATTACATAGTCCTGGGCTGGATGTAATTATTTTAGTATTGCTTTTAGTAACATAACGTCACGCCTATAATCAGAGACGCACCGATGGTACACCCACATTACGCTAGATATGCTTAAATCCCATATGAAAGGCGCCTATTGACGTCAACCGAAGTTACTGTTCAAAACACCCAAAACTACTTTGCTCATCTGGGATTCGAACCCTAGGCCTCATGCTCGGTAGTAACTTGCGATCACTAGGCCAGATAGCCTATTGCTGTATTGTTGAACTTTTTAAAGATTCTAGGCTTTATTTATTATCATTAGAGATTTTTTTAAATATTTTTGGGTTTGTAACCAATTGATGGTGATTTGCACGCCCCTATTACATGGGACTCTAGCTTTTCATTGAATATTTATGCGTTATGTCCCTGATGACAAATATAGCTCACGTGGGGGTAAATATTATTTTTCTATTTCTGTGATAAAATATTATTTCAACAACGTTATTGGCATTATTCGATTGATGTCACGTAACCTTATAAAAATGTGATGTGTATTATAATCTGACTACGAAGATTCCAATTTCCTAGGTAGATTAGATCGGTACGATTAGATTGGTCGCGAAATTGAGGTTTCTGCTGATTTTACGTACGGGGTGGCGTGACTACATACATACATAAAACTCACGCATTTTTCCCAAGGGGGAAGGCAGAAACTATGGAATGCCATCTGCTGAGATTCTTACTTAATCAGGTCATGCCGATATTTTAACATAGATGAAGCAGAAGGAAGAATGATCACGCACGCCGGTTGCGAGAGCTTGCACTACACACCTAGACTTACTGAAGAATATCTAACTACTGTTGTCAGATTTTCGGATCACTGACTACCTGTAACGACTGTCAAAGATCTACAAATGACAGTCGGGACCGAAGGGTTAACGAGCTTTCCAAGGCACGGAGGTAACTCCTGAAAACCGAGCGGTTGTTATTATTTATCCACGAGCTCCTCAAATGTTGTTTGATGAATGTTTACGTCAAATGTTGATGTGCAACATTAATTCAACACGGCTCAATTTAATACCGCCTTTCAACATAAAACTCCGACAAGAAAAGAAGAAAGACGTTTCATATTCATCATCTATGCGAAATCAGCATGAAAGTATAATATGACCAAGAATCTAAAAATCTTTCAAACAATATGTTCGCGTAGCTACGATTCGATACTTTATACTAGCAATATAAAAGTTTTAGACTACCGTAAACTGAAGATATTGGGGCAATATGAGATAAATGCCGGAGGCAAACCACCTTCATTTTATTGTGGACTGTTTCAGTTTTCTTCTACAATAAAAATAACCGTGACTTTTAAAGAAACCACAAAGCGCCGAGGCGCCATGGTGATGCTCTTCTTTCTTTCTCTTCTGGGTTTAGTGCGTTGTACTCGCAACCGGCGTGCGTGTGTGAGTAGATGTATGATCGTGGACGAAGGAAAAGGAGTATATAAGAGTCATAGTATTTGTGTTTGGTAGTTCCTCTGCACGCCCATTTAAAAAAAGCATGGGTTTATTAATGTACGAATACGTTTAGAAACTTACGGCTTTGAAGACGTTGAAGGATGACAGAAATTGTTTCCTTGTACACTTTCGGCGTCACGAATTGTATTAGTACTACCGTGTTTAAATGCTGCTGTCATGGTGATTCCGTTTTCCGTGAAAGAACCTCTATTTCCTTTATTTGGCGAGTAATTTTAAATTCAAAGACAATTTCCATGACGCACGCTTTACGGGTGTAGTGTTAATATTCCGCATTATGTCAATAACTTTAGTGGCACTTAACATTTTGTGAGAATTACTTTTTTAGTGATAATGTGTTGTTAATTAATACCGAAAATGTTTTCAGATTCTGGTTAAAGGTGAAGAGAAATATCTATCTTCTTTTATCAACAGAAGTTGAGTTTAGTTTTCAGTATGCTAGGAGCGTTGGCTCAGTGGTCACAGCCCTGACTTACATGTTGTCATGATCATGGGTTTGAACCCAGGCCGGTAATTTACTTTTGACTGCGGACGCTGGCCAGTGACAAATACTTCAACAAGGAGGAGGTAGAGGAAGAGGTCCGTATCCAGCGCCGCGTCCATATTTTGTCCGTATCGGTTTGACCGAGTTTTAAGTTGCGTCGGCGTCGTGTAGACAAAATGTTAGAATTTTAATTGTGGTGAAATTTCCAGGATTTAATGTCAAAACTCATCATCATCATCATTTCAACCGAAAGACGTCCACTGCTGGTCATAGGCCTCCCCCAAGTGTCACCACATTGACCGGTTCTGTGCGACTCGCATCCAGCAGATCCCTGCAACCTTCACCAAAAAAAAACTGTCAAAACTCAGACTAACAAAAAATAGAAGACGGCGCGCCACGAACATCAAAAGTGAAGCCCCAGAAACCGTGCTCCTGCAAGTAAATATAAACGCTCACGCACACACTAAAACCATGCTCATCGATACGTATGTAGGACGTAGGATTCTTGACATTGGATATTCGTGGTGCGCCCAATTCCTTTTTTTGTTGGTCTGAGTGTCAAAAATGAACAATGGCCGCTTTCATTGTATATTTGTAATACACATTTTAAAGAAATATACAGGGTGTAAACAGACCCTTCACATAGCCGTCAACCAAGCATTCTGTACATCAAACTAAATAACTTTACGCAAAAATAATTGCTGGGAATCGACTTTTTTTTTTGGGGTGGAAAATCACGTTTTACGGTAGGACTTGATGGAAAGCACTCCAAGCATTGTGCTGATGAATGGATTGAATAGTACGGAGGTCGCGGAGGTGTGTAAAGTAAAAATCTTACATTTATAAAAAAAAAAAAATGGATTTTTGACCCCCAATATCTCCGTAACTCGAAGGTTCCCAGGTATAGTCTAGAACAAAAAAAATATCGCAAAGACGGGGAGAACAAGTGCCTTTCGGATATGTTAAGGGTCTATTTACACCCTTTATAATTACTAGCTGACCCGCGCAACTTTGTCTGCGTCACATAAGAGTGACAGAGGGTTAGAGAGAGTGGGTCGTAGGCACCTATAATAAAATTCTGAAGGAACTCATCACACACATCATTCCGCATAATGAAAATGCGCGCGCGGTACTTGATCATTATTTTAACATGATGCATAACTAGTAACTGTAACATAAAGGTTATTTACTTTTAACAATTTAAGCGCTGCGTTCTTCGCAACAAAAGTCAGAGTAGAGTATCCAAACAAAACCGCTGTATTTGTGAAGCACGAAGCTAAACCAACACTGATCTGTTTCCACAACAGATCACCGGTTTCCATGGCAAACACTGGCACAAATATTTGTTACTTGTTAGTATGGCTCATGGGGCCAACGTTGGCTATATGTCAAAGTAATCCCCCGGTATTTGTAATGCATGTTATCAATATTTTACACGGTGTACATAAATTTTAACGATTGTATCTGGTTTGTTTCTAGTTAAAATTTGAATTTGTGCAGAGATGGGAGTTTTAATTTGTTGACTCAATTGTACGTTGATATAGATGGGTACAGGCACAAACAGTGATAGTCTGCTTAACTCGTGTAGCATATTTGTATCTACATTACATCACGCCTGTAATCCCCGAAGGGTTAGACAGAGGTGTACCTAATAGTACACCCACATTTCGCTAGTTATGTTTAAGTCCCATGTAATAGGGGGCGAGCCTATTGACATCAACCGGGCACAAATCTAGACTCCTTGGCTACTGTATAATGAGAAATGTCTGAAGAAAAAACCCAATAATACTTTGCCTGACCTGGGAATCGAACCCAGGACCTTATGCTCAGTTGTCGCGCTTGCGAAACATGCATAAAACATTTATTCGCGCATTATACAGAAATCGTGTTAATGTGCTTTTGCCGATAGTGTTATCAAAGCATATCAAAACGAGAAGACAATATATCAAGCGCATGCTGTCTCTTTCTCTCCGATGATAACAACAATAAAACTTGACGATTAGTGCGTAACCTCTAAAATTTTTAATCTTCATTAAAATGTTGACAAAAATACTTTAAATACTAAATGTTCACATTTCATTTCTGGTCATATTGTTTGAAATGTAGCTCGTGACTTGATAATGATAGCCGCGGAAGTCGATCTTCAAGCAGCACTTCTCAATGTCTTGGATGGATGGTTGACCATCCATTACGTACTGAGTTAAGCCGTCGGTCCCGGCTGTCATTTGTAGATCCTCGACAGTCGGTACAAGTAGTCAGTGGCCCCAAAAAATTGGCAACCAGTCTTTCTAAGGGTTATCGTATTACCCAGTACTAACTGGCTTGTAAAAGATAGGCATTCACTTCATATAAAACACTGGTATTCAGCTGTATCCGGCTGGACTGGAAACCTATTAGCCGACCCCAACATAGTTCTGAAAAGGTTAGGCAGATGATAATAATTGTTTCATGATCAGCCTATAATGTTCCCACTGCTTGGACACAAGCCTCCTCTCTATGAGCAAGATTGAGCTATAATCCGCCACGCAGGCCCAGTGCGTGTTGGTTGGTAGAAGTCACATTTCTTTGAATGTTTTGTTCTACGACATGCCGGTTTCCTCACGATGTTTTCTTTCACCGATTTGAGAGCAGTTCTGATGAAATAAATTACACAAAGTAATGCACCTGCCTGCGTTTAAACCCACGACTTACTACTCGTAAGTCGGGGCCGCCATCACTGGTCCACCGCTACTAGATGGCTGTTTAAAAAGTATCAACTAATGAATCCTTACAGGGCTAAAGGCACTTTTTATTCTGGTCTGCGCACAGCCTTAGACCACTTTCTCTCTCTCTTCGATTTTGAAGACCAGTCCCTACATTTATTTCACAAGAAATATGGAGATTGACTAATTAACCATCATTTACGTCTAAAGCTGGATTTGTGTATTTCTAAAAGGGATGTAATCTGTGTAAAGTATGGTTTCTGGGAACTGTCCTCATTATTTTGGCAACGTCTTGTGTTACCTTTATATATTTTTTCTTCGTACATATACCTGCTTTATAATGTACTATATATAAGTACCCATGTTGAGACCTCAATTTTGTTCTTTATTTTAATGTTGGAATTTCAGATTTTGTTGTTCTCATGAATACTTAGGTTATTTTTTTGTTTCAGTGTCAGCTGTTTGCCTGGTGTGGAGGAAACTTGGTATGTAAAATGGTCACCCATTCACAGACCGACCTTAGCAAACGCGGCTTAACCTTCAAGACCGACCCGTGCGTCTGTTATTATTTAGCCACGACCTCCTACAACACGCAAGTATTTATTCAAAAAGCCATTTCACAATACGTTCAGAGCTAGACAACTAGATGACATCTTATTTTGAGCTCATCAAGAATTAACGATGAAATGATAACAGGTTGCTTTAGAATTCAATTTTCGGGTTTGGGGTGTAGGTATAAATTTCCCGTGGGACCGCTATGTCAAATACACGGTAATGTGATGGGCTGGAGCGGACAGCAGCGTCGAGTTACTGGCGAGAGCGGGCAGCGGAGATCCAAGACAATAACAGCACTCATTCTTCATTCTTGCAATACTATTGTACAACCTTTAACAATTGAAAATCGTGGTTTAATACGTTACTAATATAATGAGTGTGAATGTGAGTTTATTTTGGGCACAGGATATTTTTCGTGGAATAGTTTTCGAACTCCATGCTAACAAAGCCAGTAGGTTCTTTATATTTCTGTTTGGATAATATAATTTTATTATTTTCTCACTTTGCGCGTGTAGTCGTCACTCAAAATATGCTCATATTTTTAGCAAGGGTACTCTGGCAGACCATGTCGAAAGAAAACCAATGTATTTTTCAATATAAGATTTTAAACTATCATGGTCACTAACATTATTACTTAGACAGGAAACGGGATATTTACCATGTTTACTGTTTTTGTCGAGTTCCCCATATTTCGGCGCTGTTGCAAGCACCATGATCACGGATAAACTGAAGTTATTGCGGGTGGGTGTTATTTTTCAATAGTTTTTTCAGAGGTTTTTTTTCCGAGAAATTCACGGTATTAGATCTATTGCTTGATGAAAAGAAAAATAAGGCCATTCTCACAAGACACGGCTCGTCCGCGCGGTCGGGCGGATGCGGCGTTTATTTATATGGAGTTGCGCTGCGCGGACGATCGATCGTGTAATAACCGCCATACAAACACTCTTACCATTTTTTATTATATATTATTAGAGATCTTAGGCAGGTATTCGACATAGTAAAATGTCGACACGTCCTTAACTCCGTCCATTAGACACATTGACAGCTATAGTTTGTTATAAATGGATATGAACGGCCTCGACTCGAAAGTTTTCGTATGGAATAATCAGTCAACTTCGAAGAACCAGCAATTGGGGCTAAGAATACGATTTTGTGGGCGTCTTGGACCGTCGTCACGACGATTTCTGTCACGCTGATTTGAACAATTAACTCCAAACGGTTCTAGGAATACTTAATGAGCCTAGTCGCTGCTAGCTTATAACTTACTCTCGATGATTTTTAACACGCAGCGTGATATCTAAAGCTAATATCTAAGGTGTTGCCTTATCATTGTTTCCTGAAGTTTATGTAAAGTTTATTTTTATTTATAGTAGGTATTTTCGTAACCTCGTTTATAAAAGATAAAAACGTTCGTAATAGATATAATTATAATGGGTGTAAAAACACCCTTAACAAATCCGGAAGGCAAATATTCTCTCCGTCATTTCAACTTTTTTTTGCTCTAGACCATACCTTTTTTTTTTTTAGGATGGGAAATCATCAAATGACCCCTCCCCCCCCCCCGCTCTGGGCGGAGCGGAAGGGAGTGTCAGACTTGTACTGACTAAAACCCATCCATGTTCCTTCTTTGTTGTGTTCCAGGGCCGCGGTAGCTCTTTCGAACAGTCCCGCAGCCCTGGCAGGGCTCTTGACCATATCTAGGAACCTTTTTGTTACAGAGATGTTGGAGCTCAAAGTTCCAACTTTTTCACAAGTTTCTTTTTAAATACAAGTTTTTAATTTATAACTTTACTTTAAATACTTCCATGACCCCTGAATTGTTCATAGCATTCATCAGCACAATGTTTTGAGTGCATTCCTACCGTAAACTAAAAAAAAATCATTTCCCAGCGATAATTTTTGTTTAGAGTTACTTGGTTGGATTACAGAATGTTTGGTTGACGCCTTCGTGAAAGGTCCGTTCACACCTTGTAGAGATATTTATAAAGAGAAGCTAGCTGCTGTCTGCTGCGTCACCTGCAATCGAAACTGTGCAAGAGAGAACAGTACCAACAACGTTTAATTTCATCAAATTTTTTACACTATTCATATTTTTTTATGCTCATGGAAAAATAGTTTAGCTTGATAGTCTGCACCAACCACATCCTTAAAATAACAACACCTTTCTGTTAAGTGTTGTGGGTGAGAGTTTCCTCCACAATAATTAAGGTCAAAGATTCATATTCACACACATTCTCAATAGAAACTTTATGTGCGACATAGAATTATTATACCAACATAATAAACTTAGCTATAAATTGAAGATAAAATGTGGATATGGCTTTTATAAGGAACTAATAAAAACTTTTCATATTAATGCCTTCAGTAAGTTGTGCTGTTAGGAGTTTATTCGGTACCTACTTGTGTGTTGATCTATCTTTAATTTCACTGTTCCCTCAGGCTTTTGATTTGACATTATTAATAAGTAACACTTTGACCCTCAGCTGGCGTAGAGTAAATTGGACTGGAACTTTGACAACCTCGTTCATCTAGTAGTCGCAAGCGCGACTCCTGAGCATGAGGTCCTGGGATCGATTCCCGGGTCATAACTGGCGAAATGTGGTTGTTAGAACACCCACACTTCCCAAGTTACGATTTTAGGTTCATCTCTGCTTCACCATTCGGGGATTACAAGCGTGATCTTTTTTTAATGCCACCCAGCACTACCCGATTTTGGCCGATAGTGACCAGCACTGCAGTGACTCATGTGTAGGCTTCCTGACCGTTTTCGGTCACGCGGCGCGGGAGATATTTTAGCACACAAGTGTGTACGCAGGGATAGTTGCCGTCTCTGTTTCTTTACTCTCATATTTCGATGGGACGGCAATCCGACACGACCGGAGAGAGACTAGGCGCAGGAACAACGGGTTAACGTGCGCACCGAGGTAAGGGTGTTAACATACCGCCAACTTCCAACCTCTGAGCTGCTACCGAATTTCTCATGGAAAAACCCATTAGCACTTTTGTCTGACCCGGGAATCGAATCCTGAACCCCAGGTTCAGCAGTTACGACCACGAAAACATCGGAGCAGTTGCAGTGGCCAATGTAAAAAGCACTCAAAAGATTGCGTACCCAAATAGGTCGCTCCAAATTATATTCCGACACTTAGCGTGAATGGGGTCCTCACGACCAGACCGTGGCCCACTTGCTGGAGTTTTCAAATTATCCGTACATCTGCACTTTACTTAAGATGACTCACAAACGCTACTGACGCCGTGATTATACGATAAAACGTATCACTAATACGGGAGTATCTGTGATACTCGGGGACAATGTAGTTTTCCATTAGTGCAAGAATTTTTGGAATCGGATCGAAGTTTTCCGATGATTACCCCCAACATCTAAAAATACCACCACTAAATTCAAAACGGTGAAGGAATACTAGTGTAACGTAGAACAAAAAAATTCGAAAGCATGTGATATCTGCCAAGCCGCGCTGGTCCCGCGTGGTAGATTATAGCTCATTCCCACTCACAGAGAGAAGGCCTGTGACACAGTATTGGCAACATTATGAACTGATTATGTTATGCTCTTCTTCTTTTTTTCAGTAAATTATCGCTTAGCTATCGATTCAGTACAAGATAAAATAATATCCTTTATCATGTCACAAGTAGTAAGTTATCAATCACGTGGCAAGTGATAAAGCAAAGCTATAAATACAGTACATTGTTTTAAAAAAAATTACCGTAATCAAAATGTCATGGCCATACAAACATTCGTCTTCATAGACTTCGCGAGAGTTCACGGTAATTCAGAAAATGTTAGTGAAGCTAGCCTGTTAGTTGCACCCCGCGTTCTATTTCTTAATCTTCAGACATCAAAATCAAGTGACAAGCTGACACTAGATTTAACGTTACATGGATTTTATTTGAATACTTATAATGCCATTAATGACTTTATGAACAGTCAACAAAAACCTGTCGCACATTATTTTTATTTTTATTTGTTTGCACATAGTCTTAATACAGGTTCGTTTGTTTTGTACAATTAAACCAAAGAGCTTTTAGCCGTAAACATCTAACCGTAAGTACGTGAGTCAAATATAATGTTTTGAAGCTGCTTGTTATTGGGCCGCTCATTCTAGTCGACGTATCCTATACAGGCTGCTTAGTTTTTATATTTTTGTATTAGTGTTTTCAAAATAATTATTTTCTTGGACAAAGTTGTTTATGCAGTTTTAATAGTATGTTTTGTATTTTTGCTCAAGGTTTTTCACGTTTATTTCGTCTTTTATGGATTTTGACATAATGGCACGATGTATGATTTTCCCATACTTGCTCCGGGAAGTACTTACGTTCTCGTGGAATACAATAAACCACAGGAGAAGCTGTGGCTGAAAGTTAGTTTTACCATGAACGCCAGTGTACGGGATCAGCCGCTGCGGAAACATGCTCGGATAATAACAAAAACAAATTCAACATACTTTTAATTATTTTTATTCTTTACATTTTTAAAATTTTGAAATATTACTTAAACAAAACCAATAAAAGTATTCAGTACACTTTATTATTAAAATAAGCCATGTCTCCTGATAATTCCATTTACAACAACGCTTTTCAGATTTTGTTTCTTTGTGTTAGGTTTTTTAATTATACAAAATGTTTGTTCGGGTGCTATACGAATAAACTTACATTTATTATTAACACTAGAAACGGGATTTTATCCACCATCACCATTATTTTGTTTTTATTTTTTTCGGGGTTTTTTTTTTGTTTTGTCTTTTTTTTTATGTTAGTGACCATAACAGTTTAAAAACTTATAAAGTGCCATATATTTTTGATTTTTTGTATGTTATCCGGAGGTCTGCGATTATTTCTGTAATTTTCCAGTAAGAACGCTAAATTCAGTATCACGTTAATATTTATCGTGGTATCATCAAGCAAGCTCTTCTGGTTCTACATCGGCAAACTCACGTTGTATTTGGTCAGTCCATGACAAAAAATTTCCACCCAATCTGCGAGATATTCTGAAGCTCATGATGTTATCATTTTCAGGAGGATGCGGTACCACAGGAGGGTATGTCACCTCTCGTTCATAAATTTCCCCTAGCTCATATGACGCATTTGGATCACCTTCTCCACCTTCGTAAAATATTTCTCTTACAGCACTTCCATCAAATATGATTTGGACATCTTCATCATATTCATAGGGATGTTCAAGTATATCGTAAAAAGCGTAAAGGCTATCAGCACATAGAACATCATCAGATAAACTGACATTCAACTGCTGAAGCTCTCGTTTCAGTATGGGAAAATCACACCTGGTGCCACTATGGGCGACAAGGCACACAGGTTTTTGCTGTCGGTTTATGAAGTCATTGATGGCATTGTAACTATTCAAATTAAAGCCATGTAACTTGAAATCTAGCGTCAACTTGTCACTTGGTTCTGGTGTCTGCGGATTAAGAAACAGATTGCGGGGTGCAGCCAACAGGCTTACTTCAGTAACACTTTCTCGATTCCCGTAAATCGTCCCGAAATCTATGAACACGAATGTTTGTATTGGCGGCAATGCCATTTTGATTACTGTCAATTTTCAAAACAATTTACTGTATTTATAGCTTTGTTTTATCGTTAAGCGCAGCGATGCACGTTGCACTTGCCACGTGATTGATAACTTGGTACTTGGGTCATGACGCAAATACCACTGTGCTAATGTGTGCAGTGTTTATCATGATAAAGGATATTATTTTATCTTGTACTGAATCGATAGCACAGTGATAATTTACCTAAAAAACTTTCACTTTAATTAAACAATTCTGGTTGAATGATTTTAAATAAAGAGCATAGCTTATGCAGTTCATAATGTTTCCACTGCTGGGATACAGGCCTCCTCTGTAGGAGAGGGAATGGGGGGGGGAATTATAATCTAAATCGCGGGCCCAGAGCGGCTTGGCAGTTGTCACAATGCTTTCGAGAATTTGGGGTCTATGAATTAGGGGTCTAGGTTTCCTCTTGTATTCCTTCACCGTTTTGAAAGTAGTGGTGATACAATAAATTAAACACGACCAACGAAACAGTCTGGCATAGGAAATTTTCATTACATAAACAGAAAATATTCTTGAAATCCCGGCTTCTTCTCCGTTTTTTGATAGATTGCATCAAGTCAAATCGATGGCAAAAATACTGAACAATAAATGAGTTTGGCCCATCAATGGCGTTTGTAGGTCCCCAACCAAAAGTGTAGATACTTTGGGCATACCAGCAAATGGGACATAGTTTCGTCAGGAGCATAGCATTTACGCTGGGTGTTGGTGTGGTCCATTGTTCCCTTAATTCGCTAGGTTGTGCTTGTAGCGATCTGCTTGAGTCCACAATGACTGCCTTAAAAGCCACTGCAGATTACGTGTCAGTGGCAGGGATGATGAAACAATTTACACAAAGTAAAGGGCCAACATCAAATAAAAAACAAAAACAAAATGGATACAATTTATTTTTAAAATAGCCGAAGCCAGGCATTTCTTGAATTCTCATCGCTTTCTAGCTGAGTTCTGTGTGTGTTTCGTGTCTTCTTTGAAATTGTTACAATTTTTTGATCTTCCCAGTGCAAAAATATTTCGCCAAATTTACGTGAAGTTTTAAAGTGGTCAGTTTCAGGAAGGTGTGAATTGGCATTTCTGTCACTAATATTGTCAGTATTAGGATTCACCGCACGGTTAGCTTGGAATTGTCGTTCAGGTGTCCTTTCGTTTAGCGACTGCATATCATCATTATTGGAATTATCAAGTACGTATTGATCCATGTTATCAGCACATAGGACATCATCACGGACATCACTGGATATACGGGCATCCAACTTCTGAAACAGTTGCTTGAGCATAATATATGCAAAGCACTCCTTTTTTATTTGTATTTGTACGGTCAATAAGGTACACGGGCTTTTGTTGTATGTTTTTGGAATAATTGATAGCTATGAGGCTTTTCTGACAACTGACTTCCTTTAAATCACTTACTCACTCTTCTGGCATTTCTGTTGCTCTTTTGAACTTTTTCTGTTTACCCTTAAATCCATCGTCATCTTGTCATTCGGTTCTTCTATGACTTGATCGAGAGATATGCGGAGTGCAGTCAAGTTCTGTAAGATTTGCCTTTCTTCAGTAACACCTTCTCGAATACAGCGAACCGCCCCGACATCTATGAAGACGTATGTTTGTATCTTCGGCATTTGGATCACTAAAAATTGCATCAAAATCTTCCGTATTTATTTGGCTTTGTCTTTAAATGCAATGACGCACGTTGCAATCGATCCACGTGATTGATAAAATTAATCCATATTAATTACTATACATGCGAAAGTAAATCTATTTGTCTGTCTGTTTGTCACCTGTTCACAGCTTAAAAGCTGATATCAATAAAATTTGGAACACAGGTAGACCACAACATAGATCAGGACATAGGGTAGGACTTCTGATCTTGGCAGTACATAATTATGTTACCGTGGGATAAATTCCGACCTCTCCAAGCGGACAATTTCGGGAGCATTAGCTAACACTATGTTAAAGGACACTTTTATCTCATAATTTGATCCGATAGAGTGTCCAAAGTCCTGATACTAAGAATTGACGTACATTATGACAATTTTTTTCTGTAATTATGTTTTTCCTTGTAGATAGCATAGGATGTCTGCAAGTAGTGAACGGGTTACTTCTAGGCACGGGTGTTCGTCGACCGCATCATTAGTCCCCATCAGATACATAACGCAACTTACTAAAGCGTTATTAACCAATCTGTTATTGATTGCGACGTGTATGGCTCCCCATCGAAATATTAGTACTATGTCATTTGGGTTACTTATTGGGTATTTGAGTTCGTCACACCTTACTTTCGAGTAGCATCGTGAACTATAGGTTTTCCTGATCAGAGACTATTAAGCTATTTTAGAAGAGCTCGTGGCTAAATAATAACAGCGGCTCGGATCAATCTTCAGGTTAAGCCGCGCTTGCCTATGTTGGTTTGTGGATGGATGATCACCCATTACATAACGAGTTTTCTCCATGCCTGGGAATGAACGTTAAAGCGTTGGTCCCGGCTGTCATTTTTGTAGATCTTCGACAGTCGTTACAGGTAGTCAGCGGCCCGAAAGTCTGACAACCAGTCTTACCAAGGGGTATCGTACTACCCAACTACAATTAACTATCTCTTTCTTTGACTACCTCGTTGGTCTAGTGGTCGCAAGCGCTACTGCTGAGTAAGAGGTCTTGGGTTTGATTCCAAGGTCGGTCAAAGTGTAATTGGGTATTTCCATTAGGATATTCTCAGTAGTAGCTACGGCACTTGGATTTGTGTCTGATTGATGGCAAGTGTCTGATTGATGGCAAGTGTCTGATTGATGGCAAGTGTTTGATTGATGGCAAGTGTCTGATTGATGGCAAGTGTCTGATTGATGGCAAGTGTTTGATTGATGGCAATAGGGTCCCCTTCTATTACATGAGACTTCAGCGTCCACTTCAACCTCTGCCTAACCCTTCGGGAATTACAGTTGTCATGTTATGGTTATTTTTTTTTTTTTAACAACTCTATAATTATGATATAATAACGCCTGTTCTGTACGTTAAGCAATCCAGTAGGTATTAATAAAACATGTTACACATTTCCCTTGTTTAATATAACATGTACTTACGTAATTAAGGTTTAAAATTAACGCTAAGTTTAATTAAAGTTGTTAAAATTAACAGGTGCTGCTCTCACAGAACTTATTTCATACTTAATATGTTTTACGATTTAAAGTATATGTATTCGTTCATGGTTAAGTAGAATTATGGTTTGCATTACCACCTCCCGACCAGTTACAATATTAAAAAAAAATGTGGTGTATGGTGTGTTGCGGTGTGGTGTGGTGTGGTGTGGTGTGGTGTGGTGTGGTGTGGTGTGGTGTGGTGTGGTGTGGTGTGGTGTGGTGTGGTGTGGTGTGGTGTGGTGTGGTGTGGTGTGGTGTGGTGTGGTGTGGTGTGGTGTGGTGTGGTGTAGTGTGGTGGTGTGTGTGCGTGTGTTTGTGGTGGTGTGTGCTGTGTAAATATATAAGTGGTAAATTATTGTATTGTTATATGTGAAGGTGTTCATTAGAGAGGGTTTTTGTAGCCAAGCAGTTTTGCTGACACAGAACATGGAATAGTCAGGCTAACAGCATCTAGAGACGGTTGTTCTTATAAAACTTGTGGCGCCGAACAGCGTTTATCTAAGCGAGTAAAGGGTGTCAGTCTTGGTTTGTATGGAAAGTCTCAGTATTGACAATGCCGTTTCTCGTACCGGCTAAGCATCTTAGTGATGTTCGGTATATGTCGGTGTAATTGAAACAAGTGCACGAGATATTTCAGCTATATCCTCGTCGGCCGAGTGGTCGCAAGCGCGCCTGCAGAACATGAGACCTGGGTGCGATTCCAGGATCATGCAAAATGTTATTGGGTTTTTCCATGAAGAGTTTTCACAGTAGCAGCCACGGAGTATAGATTTGTGCACGGTAATAGGCTCGCCCCATATCACATGGGACTTAAACATAACTTTCGTAATGTGGGTGTACTATAATTGGGTACACCTCTGCCTAACCCTTCAGGGATTACAGGCGTAATGTTATTATCATTCCGGCGCGCGGCGTAGGCAGTTTTGATTCTTATGTACTCTTTTTGATTCGTCCAGATTCATACATTAGACGCGATTGCCGCGAGTATACTGCACGCGCACCTGACCTTTCTAAAGTACGTCACCAAAAAATTCAGTGTATGTATACCACATAACATCACGCCTATAATACCCGAAGAGTTAGGCAGAGGTGTACCCATTAGTATAGTACACCCACATTTCGCCAGTATGTATACGTGTGTGTTGTATGTATTTATATCCTTACGTAATATGTCTCATCCAAGCCTTTACAATCACATCTGCCTTGTTACATATATTTAATTACGAATTTTAAAAAGGTCTATCTATAAAAAGTCCAGAAAAAATCAAAATTTAAACACCAACACTATTTCAGTCATACACAAAAACCGTACAGTACCGCTCCTAAAATATCTCCGAGCAATTTAAGTTAGTTGCAAACTGTCTCGGTACGAATTTATGTTGTATCTCATACGCCTGAGGGCAAGCAAGGGCGCTCACAGAGCCATGATTTATTTTGTTACATTTTAATTTCGCCAAGCTATCTCATCACCGACCCGTTTCCGAGCGACGGCGAATTTATAACCCTCCGAAATTCGCTTAGGGGTCGTGCATGGAACTATAAGTATACGATATTTTTTTAGTGAGAATGAAATTGTGTATTTATTTTAACTGATTCGCTGAACAGTTGATTTCACAGCGTGATAGTGTGGTGATTTCTTGATTGATCGCAAATTGAATTTGATTTCAAATCAGTCTTGTTGTGTGGAAGAGTTGTGATGTTAAGGATTGTAGGTTGTAACTATTCGAGTTTATGTGTAAGATATAATACTGCTATTCAGCTGCATCCGATTTGATTGGAAGCCGACCCCAACACAGTTTGAAAAAAAGCATCTCGGTAAGATTGATTGTAAGTAAGACGGTTATCCACTGGACTAGTCATGGGTTTGGAAACCATGCCTGATTTCCAGCCTATCCATTGGATATTCTGGAGCTTGAATTTGGACGAAGCTCATTGCATCAGTCATAACTGCCAAGATTAATTGAGCTAACAGTTCTGATTACCTCTTAGGCGAAAACAGATATATTATTCTGAAGGTGCATACGTGACAAAATGCACGTAGTTTATTATTGTATGTTTATTATACACGAAACAAAAGATAATCTCAAATCCGACGCAGCTGTTTTCAAAGTAGAATAATTGACTGCAATAAAATGCGTTAATCGATCGAGATAAGATATTATGAATATTAATTTACCAAAATGCGACAAAGCTGATACGCCATATTTAGGACATTACTTGTGCATATCTTTAGGTACTCAATTAAGTCATGTATACAAAGTACATAACATCACGCCTGTATGTCCCCGAAGGTTTAGGCAGAGGTATGATACACCTCTGCCTAGTAGAACCACATTTGTGTTTTCAACTTTAGAACATTTTAAATGATAACTATACATAGACGAGCAGCAATGCGTTTTTTATACTGAACAGCGGTGCATTACGGCTTTAATGTGCGCTTAACTTTATCAAGCATCAAGTTTCTCGATTCGTTAAAGTTCACTTTTGAAAAATTTTAAAAAGTTCTCGTTTATAATACATTTCCTTGAAATCACTCACCTGCTGAACTCTAAACAAAAACTTTCTCAATTTTGTCCCGGCTAAATAAAAGAACAAGCCTCACTCTTACCTGTACAGTCGACAACGAGTTTTGTTTACCGTTTTAAAAACATTCTAACTTTCAGCCAAAAAAAAAACTTCGATTTTAAATTATGTTTTCAGAGCAAAATTATATTTTGGAAGCTTTATAAAAAACTGTCTTTGTCAGCAAAATATTTGTAGTAAAATGGAAACTTGAAAATCGATTTCGGTGGCTAAGAACTTTAGACTATCACCATCATCTGTCTCGCGTTTTTCCAACTGTGTGAAACCACCTTCCAGTCTTACCAGAGGCAGCTGAAGACCATTATTTTATACGGAGCGACTCGCTATCTGTCCTCTACAAGCCACTTACTGAGTTACACGATACCTTTTGGTAAAACAGGTGGTCACATTTCAAATGAATAAATACTAAAAATTAAAAAATTAGGGCCTGTCACACCTGCCAAATTAGGGCCTGTAGTGTGTGACACTACGATATAAAAACTTACATAGATACGCGGGAAAAACCTTATCAGTTTTTACCTTCATTGTAATCAGGTAAAAACTCATAAGTGAACTAGATTATGAAATTAAATCAGAGCGGCCTGCAACAAAAGTCCAACACTGCAAAAGCATTAATAAATATTTTCAAATACAAACTAATTAACATAAAAAAACAACCTGTCTGTCAGCTATTTGCTTACTGGCTTACTGAAAATGGCACAGAGCTATATCATACCCTGGCTTAAGTTATAGATTCATGGGAACATAATTATCAGTCTTTCTCATAACAAAATACCAAAACCTTTTTAGAAAATATCTTAGAAACAGAAAGACTAGTAGCAACACTTGCGTCCTTACATACCCGTCTCCTGCACTGACAAATCTAAGAAGACGGTTGCACCATAAATCAAGTTTACCGAGGGCTACCCCACAAAGAGCTAGCACTTTATTCCTTTGAAAAACTGTAAGAGCTTCCCTGACATTCGCATGTGGAATGAGCTCTTTTGTACCGAAGACGTTTTTGCTAGACGGGGTCTCAATAGAGATCGAATTCACGGTCCTTTTTGTCTGTTCATCGTAGGACAGACTGATAAGTATCTGTGTAGCAGTCTGTTTTTTTGGAAGGGGTGAAGAAGGTGGTATGTTAGAAAATTTTGTTGCTGCTGTATTTTGTCTGTTGAATCAAAATGCGATGATCCAAAAGTATAGGCGACCTTGTATTTTATCATTACTTTTAATTTAAAAAAATATTACACAGAGAGCTGTTTCTTTTTTGTTTGGCATGTGAAATCATCAAATGACCCCCCGCTCTGAGCGGAGCGGAAGGGAGTGGCAGACTTGTACTGACTAAAACCTATTCATGTTCCTACTTTGCCCTTTGTGGTCCAGGGCCGCGGTATCTCTTTCGAACAGTCCCGCTGCCCTGGCCGGCATAGGCCCATGCGGACCCCTACGTGGTTGCTGACATCTCTTTGAAGCGCGCGTGGAACACGAACGCGCCGTCAACACGGCCTGCCGTCATAAGACAGCCGGACAGCGAGCTAGCCCATAACTTGCCCTCCACAGGCCCGTACACAGACAGCTGAGCAGACAAGCTGCCGAAAAGCTAATGTCAATCAGTGTGTCAATCCCGTTGAAAGGCGTTGCGGAATTACGATAAGCTTTAGTCATTTTATGACGTACAACTGAAGCTTGGTTACGCAATTTCGATAAATAATTCATAATTTCTATACCACTCAAAATTTTGGAAAACATTGAAGTTCTTTCATGAATTGGCTTGCCGAATTTGCTGTTTGAATACTTAGATTTATTTGATAAACAACCAATGACCGTGGTTATTGCCTCTGAGAACCAGACGTATAGTCATATTTATTTTGAACTGTCACACTTGTTAAGTTACGAACGTCCGTGTGTGGTACGGTCAGTTCGACTGAATGTTAAGCCCGATTTTCGTGTTACTAGTGAGGTTTGCAGTAGGTACTTGCAAAACGACGCATTTAAAGATCAACCATTTGATTATGGTTATCACGTCAATGTCAAAACAGTTTTCGCTGTTCACGCATCACTCATCATCATTCTCCTGCCCTTATCCCAATTTATTTGAGGTCGTAGCTGCATGATTTCTTCTTCCATACTTCTCTATTACTCATCATCTCTGGAGTCACCTCCTTTCTAGCCATAATTATCATCCTTCACACAATCCATTCATCGTTTCTTTGGTCTTCCCCTACTCTAATAGCTATCGACATTCATATTCAAAACACGACTTTTCCTTATTCCTCCTCACCAAGACAACCGATTACCACACAAGTTTTCAGTCAGCGGCGCAACTTTCAGACTTCCACTTTTGTAATCATTCCTTATTTTATACATTCGCGTTACATCACACATCCCCTTAGCAATAAACTTATACTGTCACTTATGAGATATCTTCCGTGATTGTTCATTATTTTGAGCTCCCGATATTAATGAACAATCACGTAAGATATCCCGTAAGTGACAGTATAAGTTTAGTTGTAAACCGTGAAAGCTTAAAACAGTCCTCTTACCATTCACATCTCAGCCACATGCCTTTCATTCATCTTTTTTGTGGCCCAACATTCTGAGCTAGTTACACATACATTTATACATCGTCACTGATGTATACATATAAAGAAAAGCAACATTTTTCAAAAAGATCCTAAACCAGAACCGAAGAAGTCACAAATTTTCGCCAAGAAGATGGTGTCGGAGATCGAATTTTACACTTTGATATAGTGTAGGCGTATATTCCGCTCACGACCCAGCCACTTAGGAGAAACACGGTGCAGCACGTAATTATGTGTATGTGTCTGTGTAAAGCTGCTTTCTTACTGTTTGTTATAGAACATTTTATTGGTGTTGCTACGTCTGGCCTTGATTTAAACACAGGGAGTATAGACAAAAGGTCAATCGCTTTTAAAATATTTCATATTAGCTTTTTCGTAGCTTAAGTCAATCCATTTTTTTACTTTTCCATAATCGTTGTCGCATTTGAAAAAAATAAATAAAATGAAAAACGTTTATTCGTGGTGACATCCTAAGCATTACAAAAATGTATGTGTGTGTATGTAATGTGTATGTGGGTGTTGTGTGTAATGTATGTTTAGAATGATAATTTGTCTATTGCCGCTGATTCTAAACTAATAGCAATTTTCAGGTTTCTTATTATCGATAAAGACTAAATGGCCTTTTAAATAGATTTAAGAAGCCAGATTCAGGTACTTGTCAGTAAATAATAGGTAAATTTCGTATGCTGGCTGTGTTGATTAAATAAATGACATAAAATTCTTTTTCAGAAACAAAGTTCATGTTCCAACGAAGACATATGCTCAAAAAAATCAAAACAACTCAGCCTTTCATACTGACCATTTCTCCAAATTCCGCATCCAGCATATCCAAACTATTGAGATTTTAAATCCATTTACACTCGTCGACACTTGGTCCCCACTTCAGGACACGTCCTTTCATAAACAACGCTGGCCTATTTTAAATTTATTTGTATATAGACTTATGTTAGCATAATCAGCGTACAATGTTCCCACTGCTGAATCACAGACCTCCTCTCTGAAGTAGGGAGTGAACCGGGTCGAATACCACCACGCGGGTCCAGTGCGGATTGGTAGATGGGCCTCGGGGCCTTTACCGCTGTACCACTATATTGCTTTATGTTGATGAAGGTAAAGTTTGCAGTCTGTGCAACCAGCCTAACGTGCACTGCATCTCCTAAGTGCACCGTTTCGTTGCAAATTTGTCGCCGCGCCCCAACGTCTCGGGGACAATTTGGGCTAATTACACCGAAACAAAGACACGTTCCTTGCTGAATAATGAATGTAGTGCACTTTTGTGCGGCCTCGGCTGAACTGACGTATTTCCTCTGATTGTGTTCTTTTCTTAGGAGCTGTGAATATTGGAAAATTTTATATTATTTAATTTTTTAAGGTCTGATGCGCAGTACTACAGAACTACAGCAAGCGGTATGCCTTTATGAAGAGGTGTATCACCGTGGACCAGGCGAAAGGAGTTTGTAAGGATCGTAGAGTAGTTTCTGCCTACCCTCCTTCAAGGAAAAAGGCTTGTGTTTGTGTATGTTATGTAATCGATACTTGGCGGTATACTTTTTTGTTTGACCTAGTAAAAACGGTTGCTATTTATGTGTTTAAGGTCGCAGATTTGAGCCCAGACAGGCTATCTTAATTCGTTAGTTATTTCATCACCGTTATTGTCAAAACGGCGAAGGAAAACATCGTAAGGAAATCTTTATGTCCTAAAACCTATGTTCGAAGATATGTGACGTCTGTCCACCAACCTAACCTGGGTATGCTGGGTGAATAACAGCTGTGTCTCTCACACACAGTGAGGATGCCTGGATCCCAGCAGTAGGAACAATAAGCTGATTATGCTATATATTTCTATACTAGAATTTGCTTCTAGCGATGACGAAACAAACGGTATTATCGATATCATTATCATCATCGTCATCCACAGCCTGAACTCACCCACTGCTGGGTATAGGCCTCTCTTTTCTTGTGCCAATCTCGACGGTCCTGTGCCAGCCTCATCCAGGTTTTTCCCCCGGCGGCGAGATGGTCGTCTGCCCATCTCGCCGCCGGACGATCCACGTTTTTTTGCCAGTTCTTATTTTCGATATACCAGGGATTTAAAACACAAATAAACCCAATCACTAAAACGTTAGCAAAAATGAAGATTCAACACAAATCCAGGTTAATCCAAGAGCATTAGGAAGTCTTACAGCAAAGAAAGCTAAACTCCTATAGAAAATTCATGCTCGGTTGAACAGAGTTAATGCAGCTCAGACACTGCAGCTTGTGATTTTCTTAGATGAAGCAGCTCCTGCTAAATTACAGGAAAGGTTTTCTTTGATCGGTTCATTTTATTTATGGTTCGGCATTGCGTAGAATGTTTGAATTTTAATGGAGTTTAGGGCATGTTATGTAGTGTTACATTGTATGACGCGTGCTTTCTCGTAAGGATTAGACACACATATAACACCACGCCTGTAATTACCGAAGGGTTAGACAGAGGTGTACCTGATAGTACACCCACATTTTGCCAGTTATGTTTTAATCCCATGTGGGCGAGCCTATTTCCAGCAACCAAGCACTTGTGGCTACTACTGATAAATTTCTGATGGATAAACCCAATAACAATGTGCGCGACCCGGGAATTAAAACTTCAGGACCTGATGCTCAGCAATCGCGATTGTGACCACTGGACCAATAACGCAGTTCATGTTCAACTTTATTATGCCTTCAGTCCACCGGTTATGTTTAAACATAACTGGTGGACTGGAGGGGCGGGGAGTGGGGGGGGATAGGGGCTGAGCCTTTGAACATCAACCTGGTACAAATTTTGTTTCCAAGCGGCGACTGCAAAATCCTGAACTGACTTTAAATCTGGGAATAAGGAGCACATGCTCAGCGAGGCAGCTCAATATAGTAAATACGTCACAAAATCACGCGCTTTAATTATATCTTCTGGCGGCGATGCCAGAAGATATAATTAAAGCTCGTGCTAAAAAGATGCCTGGGTTCGACTGGATGCTGATGGTACAAGACATAGAGTTGTGTCCAGCATTCTACTGTGATAAGTCGAATATTTGTTTTTAAAAATATTTTTTTCGCTTATTTCTTAGATAGTCTAGGCTAAGCAATAGCTGGGATACGTTGGACTTGGCATAATTGTGGAAACGGAACTTTAAAGACTGTCCTGAGTAGTAAACTAAAGCACATGGTTACACACAGTGCACGGTAGTTACAGTATTAATTAACAAGAAACAGTGTCATAGCGCGTCGTTTGCACGAGAACATGTTCCACAGAATAGTCTGTAGAGCATATTCGTAGACGCGACATCACAAACGGTTCACGTTGGATACGCCTAGCAGAAAACATGCAAACCCAGTGCGGCTTGGTGGTGTCGACAATTGTTTGATTGTAGAACATACCAGTTTCCTCGATATGTTTTCCTTTACCGTTTTGAAAGCAAATTGATGAAAATACTTGCTTGTTTTACAACCACCGTTTTTACGGTCACTATTGCTTTTAAGAAATTACACAAAGTGCAGTTAAGGATGAACAGGTGATATACTATGACCGCTTATAGCAAAATTATTTTAATTTTATTGAAAGAGATGAAGCTAGACGTCGCGTATACCTCCCTGTCTTTTCCACACTGAAGTGGCATTACAGTAACACTGCAATAAGAGGTGGTGATACGGGGCCAGGTGTACTAATGAACCATTACTTAAAACATTTTTGCCTATTTTTTTGTTTGAACAACGACACCTTCCTTTTCTACATACTCTTTGACAGAAGACACTAAGTACAAGTTCTCCTCAGCAGTTAACGAGGCAACTTAAAGCTCACTGTTAAGTCGTCACAGACTTTCCGCCATGCCTCGGATTGACTCAGCAGCGTTCTGCACAAAAATTCAAGCCTTTTGTACTAATTCCCAGTAATTAACTCGGTTTAGTTCACTGGCACGACTGCCGCGTTTGTCTAGTGGTTACAATCGCGACTTTTGAGCATGAGGTTTCCGATTAGATTTTCTTTGGCAGGAATTTGCAGTTGCCGCCCGGAGACCGAATTTCTAACCGGTTGATGACAGTAAATAACTTTCTATTCTTTATTGAAATCATATGTACCATAGTTGTAAGAAAGACTGATTTAATGCCTTAGGCTTATTCCTCCACCTGCCAACCAGGGGTGGTGAAGAGGCATCATGACAGGTCTTACCTACATGAAATTTAATAGTTGGCGAAGTGTGGATGTCCCAGCATCTCTATCTGAATGTACAGGTACTTCTGTATATCCCTTCTGGAAAACAGGCATGATGTGTTTTTCCTAGCCTACTCTGTCCCACTCCTGGCAAAGGGCCTCTTTCCACTCTTTAAATTTTTCTTGAACCCGCGCTGGACAGGTTCCGTCAGAAGGGGAAGGAGGACGCGCGGGTTCGAGAGGAGTATGTTTATACAAGTTTTTATTGTTTTTTTTTAATTATCTAGCTTTGAGTTACAGTGTTTTATCGTAAATATGAAGTGGTTGTTGTATTTTAAGAGCGTATGAATTGTGCTTATTATATGCATTTTGTCTTTACGCGCTTGTGAATCACGTCGTCTATTTATATTGTTGATTCATTTAATATCAGTCTGTTTACATTTTTGCGAGTTGGTGTAATTATTTTGTTAGGAAACCTATACCTACTTCATTAACGCAACATAGATTTTTTCAATAACGGTCAAGGGTAACATCTGCATTTTCCCAACTATATTGGAGCCGGTTTTCAGCCTAAAAAAATGCAATAAAATACAAGTAGTTTACATGAAGCGTCTGCCTATTTGATCTGCAAAGCCCAGTTAATAGGCAATAAAATTCACTTTGGTAAGACGAAGCGTTATTGAGTTTTTGGAGCAGAATTTTCTCATGGTATATCGGGGTTGTTCTGTATGGTGTCCGGACGTAAAGAATAGCACCATCCCATATCTTCCCGTGGGTGTCGTAAGAGGCGACTAAGGGACTTACCAGAGAATGGGCAGCAGCGTTCTCTGTGATTTTTATAACAAACATACTGCGATCGCCAACCCGCCTGCCAAGCGTGGCGATTATGGCAAAACCCCCCTTGGGGAGGCCTATGTCCAGCAGTGGACGTCTTTCGGCTGAAATGATGAATGATGATGATGATATCGGGGTCTGAATTTGGGCCGTTGGCAACAGGCCGATAGTAATACGGCGCTTACATGGTACCGAATCGCTTCTCATATCCATGCAACTTCTCAGTTCTCCTGAACTCAATAATGAATTTGAATGTGGTTTTGCACCATTACTTTGAAAAACTTACTCTGGAAGATTCCAGTGTATGATTCATTAAGATTGAACTAAAATAAAACGAACTGAAATCTTAATGTTTTAATATGTCGCTACATTGCTAGATTGCACCTGTGTAAAGCAAGGGCGGGTTACTAGTATTGTACAAAATTCAATAACCATGGTAGTCATCGCATATTAGGTATCTTGACAACGTGCATGTCTTTATGCACGTAGGCAGTGCACGTGAATCTCCTTATCTTACTCAGTCCACTGTACATCATAAGCTATCGGGGAAAAACTTCGTTCCTAATGAGTCACTAATTTATAATAGATACTGCGGCTATGTTGGTAACGTGCGTGCGTGTCTTGTTAAATCCAGTATTTATGCTGTCTTGGCTTCTGAATGATTTTTTTTCAGGGGTGACCACTGAAAACCAGCACTGTGTTGTGGGCCTCCTGTAACATGCTGAGTGGTAACCTGCTTGTTGCAGTCTCAACGACGTGCAAGCTGTCAAGTTTTTTGTTCCGTCCTATTGTATTTATAAATATTTGTTATGCGTTGAATGTTTATTATTTAATTTTTTTTGTTATTCTGTAAACATGTTTAGTCCCTGCGACGAAATCAAAATCAAAAATCAAAGCATTTATTTTAAATAGGCCAGTTACAGGCACTTTTGAATTGTCGAAACAAAGACAACAATGAAAAATAGCTACAGTCCCAGTCAGAAGGCATAAAAACTGTGAAAGTACTTAGTTGCCCGACAAATAAATATTTTATTATTTCTTTTCATGTATGCTTTTGTGAATATCTTAATCTGGATAAGGAGTAAATCCTTTTAGACGTCGTCAGTGAATGAATCTGAATCTTGAATCTCGAATCATAAATGCATTATTTCTCCCATAGTTCCCTGTTAACCGTCACGTAAAAGTTCTTTTCGTTTTCTTTCATACCACATTCTCTACAAATCGTTGCGTATTTTATTTGAACTTCTTCTTCTTCTCCAACCATCAACATTTATACTCATCACTCTTTTAGTCCGACGCGTTTCCTACCAATTGCATTAATCACGAATTTATAACTGTATAAATAGATATTTCGATCATATTATTATAGGCACCGTACATGTCTATACGCACGTATTCATTTGCACTTGAATTTTTTCAGCTTAATAATTACACGCTTAGTTATCTTATGCGTCATTTATGTACGGGAAAGAACCTACCACTCATTAATTTTTGTAAGTACATAATACAGTGACAACATTTCGATAAGGCTAAAGCATTTGATAGCTGACGTAATCCTTCGTATTTTGGCAACGTGCCTGTCTATGCATTTTTGCAAGAATCTTCTAATCTGGACATACACTTTTAACTGTAACTATGCAGACAGAGGTGTGCTTAACTGTACTTGCATGGGCTGGTAAAAACTCGTAGGAGGCCCCGTGTCTGTACAAGATGTAAAACATTATTCTAGAAAAATTGCTTTGAACTTTCCGTGTGCGATATTGCAAAAATGTCCATAAGGCATGCTTTTAGCCGTCCGATCAAACTGCAAGCCGTGACCGCTTCACGGCTTGTTGGCTTTGAATAACGACCAGCACTGATGTGCAGGCGTTTGTGTCAGTCCTTCCTTTTACATGTACGTTTACACTAGATGGAGCCAGTAATGTGGTAGAAGTGGAAAATGGCTTTGAAGTGACACAAAATGTTCTGTTTGGATTCTTTGAAGTATCGCTCGTACAAACATGTATACAACCTTTAAGCTCTGCCGGTTTTCACGAACATTGGGCGACATCTAAGTAAGTACCTAAATTATAGCTCACTTTTTATTGTCAACGCTCGGCTTAGCGATGAAAGTAGGAATTTGCAATTTAATAATGAATAAATATCGGCACAAAAACCTTATTTTCACAACGGGATAAAGGCAAATAAAGAAAACAATAAATAGTAAACATTTATTTGTTAAAATACCAAAAAAAAAAAACGTTTTCAAAATAAGTACCACTTTTTCTCATCACTACATAGTATAAAACAAAGTCGCTTTCTCTGTCCCTATGTCCCTTTGTATGCTTAAATCTTTGAAACTACGCAACGGATTTTGATGCGGTTTTTTTTAATAGATAGAGTGATTCAAGAGGAAGGTTTATATGTATATATTACACCTGTGCGAAGCCGGGGTGGGTCGCTAGTACTATTATATTTATGAAACTAGTTGATAATTAATCATCTCCTCTAAGAAGTCATTAACTGTTAATTCCCCTACATTTAAGTTGGTCAGCACCCTTTTATATTTTTTGTCAAAATTTATATCTCGCTGTCTTCGCGTTCGTTTGGCGTTCTCGAACAAACATTTTTTAATCTTAGTGTCATAGATATTAGCTTCCTTACGGAGCTTATGAATAAAAAGAAACAAACTCGGGCGTTTCGGAATCAAACCATTAATGCGATGATGCCAACTCTATAATGCATTAGTTGTGCGATGTCGTTGCCCTTCACAACTTATGACAGCTGCTGAGTGCATTCCTGGATACCAGTACTTCTCAAAATATCTATGAAACATGTCCATAGTTCGCACCGCCTCCATTTCCTCTATTATATTCCGCCAACCTTCTGGTACGCACCGTGCCGGGAGAAGCGGTAAAATTGCTACTTTTTTAACAATATTTTTATTTTCAGTTGTGTTTGTTACATTTAATTCTTTCGCTTTCTTCCACACTGCTTTTTGGAAGTGAAAAAAACAGCCAGTAATCTTTACATCACTGTATACTGTCCTGACAGCATTCATGATAGACCGCTCATAATCACATTTAAACTTTTCTATTTCAAGTCCTAATTTATTTTTAAGTAAATTGAAGAGTCTTGTATACGTATCCTGGCTCTTATCGGGAAGTAATGTGTATACAACTGGTACAATATTCGTACAATCCTCGTCAGAGTATAAGTCCGTATGAAGAGTGAACACCTGGTAAAAGGGCTTTGGCGCACATTTGAAGGTGCCATCTCCAAAAAAGGATTTTGAACTTCTCATAACATTTTTCGAGAGTTTTGTTGCAAAAACCAGTATTTTCTTCTCATTACCATCATCTGTGACAAGAAAATCTTTTTTTAGTACCTCTGGTATAACTACGTTTTCCAATCTATTGAAAGTTAATCTTTCAGCGCCCAAAAATTGTTTTCTAGCCCGGTACAAAGAATCCTTTTTATGATTGAACACCGGAATATTGAAAGGACTGAGTGAATCAACATTGCCAAATGATTTGTCAAACATACTTCTAATTGGACCCAAATCCATACACACTTCTTCTTTTAGTTCATTAAATTTTATGTATACCGCGTTTTTTTCTTCATCAGCTTGGCAGGTATGACGGGACTGCCTCAAAATATTCCGACAATCTCTGTCTACTGTAATACTTGCATTACATAAGTTCTTCTTTGCACATCTCCATACGGTACTTAAGTCTTTGTTAACACGTTTAGACTTATTGTATCTGTAACCACCTTTTACAAGACAATCATTGTTCTTCTGGTTTTTTACAACGATAAATTCACATTCTTGCATTTTTTAGATATTGGCGATACACAAAATGTACACAACAGTGGTTGCAAAAACGACTTTAGTATAAACGCACAAACGGGTCACGTACACCTCAAGAACTTAAACACTCATAGCACAGAGATTGCCCGAGACTACTGTATGGATTGGTATGATTAAAACAGATTATTCTAGGCTTTCTATATTTTGAGCAACTCACAAATATATCGAGTAAAATGAAACACTCGCAAACGTATGAACTGACAAAGTATAAAGTGCAATATATTTCTGGTTGAGAAGGGGTAGAAAAACACGCATTATTTATGAAACCAACCGCTGTCTACGAAAAACGACGGATAGAATGCGACGCAGTTATGCAGTATTTTAATTAAATATCAAGTTCAGTTAGGTATGGCATTTTATAAGTTAGATATCTCAAGTGTGTTTTTATCGCCCCTATCGCATTGATCGATGTTTATGATTAATACTCAATATAACCTTAAAACGCAATTAAACAATAAGTTTTAAATACCAAAACAATAAATTATCAAAAAAAATCAAAATCAAAGCACTTATTTCAACTTTGCCAGCCTTTGTTTCGACAATTCAAAAGTGCCTGACTTTTGAATTGTCGAAACAAAGACAAAATGAAATTTAGCTACAATCCCAGTCACAAGGCATAAAAACTGTGAAAGTACTGTAGTTGCCCATTACCTAGCGTAGAACTCTATTGAGAAGAACGGGCAAGAAACTCCATGGCCATTCTTTTAGATCAGAATATTTTTACAAAACCTTTCACATCATTCATATTGTTATAAAACCTTTACCATATTATCCAATCCAACATGGATATTAATTAAAAATAAAACTGAACTGCCTCGTTGGTGTAGTAGTCACATGTGCGACTGTAAGGCATGAGGTTGAGGGTTCGACTCCCAGTTCTGCAAAGTGTTATTGAATTATTCCATCAGGAATATCTCTATAGCAGCCATGGAGTCTGGATGTGTGCCTGGTTGATGGCAATAGCCGCACTCCCTATTATATGGGACTCAAACATAGCTTGCGAAATGTAGGTGTACTATTAGATACACCTCTGCCTAACTTTTCGGGGACAAAAGGCGTGATGTCATGTTTAATAAAATTATAGTTAAATCCTATTATTCACTAGATTTGCCTGCTTAAGTTGTTTTGGTTCAGGTCCTCCATGAGATAAAAATCAACGTTGCTGAACAGCCTGATGTAATGTAGTTTTTGGAATCTGGGAGTGCCCATTTTCAGATTGCTAACAAGACTGCCATCTGTCACTTGTCAAAAATAGTTTAAGGGTTCTCTGATCTCTCCCCACTATCAAGTTTTAGCGCTGTATAAGAGATTCGAGAGAGAGTTGCAGAGAAATCCTATGGGTTTCACTTCCAGCAGGTATTGTATATCAAAACATCGAACCAACTCAGAAATATCCTTCTAGGGTTAATATTTTATCGGTCAACTTAGATAAACACTAAGCTGTTTATCGGCTCATTAGCATTAAATTAGCCTGATAGATAACACCAATTCCAAGTAAATCACGTGATAACTGCAATGCAGTGTACATCCAAGGACAACAAAATTGCTATATATACTGTAGCAAACAACAACTCAGCTATCAGTTTAAAAAATGTCGCCAATACAAACGTTCATGTTTATGGACTTCGGGACTGTGTTCGGGAATGCAAAAATTGTGACAAAAGTAGGCCTGTTAGTTGTGCCCCGCAGCCGATATCTACAACCGAAAAACATTGAAGAACCATCAACTAAGAAGGTACTGGATTTACGTTTAAATGGATTTGATATGAAAACCTTTAACATAATCAATGATTTTATCAACCAACAACAAAAACCTGTGTGCCTCGTCAGCCATAATGGTCACAGGTTTGATTTCATCATCCTCAAGCGAGAGCTTCAGAACTTGAATGTCAGTTTGTCTGATGATGTCCTATGTGCTGATAGTAAGTATATTTTTTATGATATTCTTAAAGAGAATTCAAAGAATGTTGACAGTACAAATGTTGAAACTGTTCCGCACAAATTTGAGGAGCAAGATCCTAAAACAGGTGAAGAAGAAAGAACTTATCCTAGTACGTCGAATGTCAACAATACTATCGATGTGACAAGCGGCCAAATAGCTGATGATAAACAAGTTACAGACTCCCAAGAAAATGATCTAAAAGGAAATTTGCTTGAAGAAAATTTTCAAATGCAAAATGAAAAGACACCTACGAAGCGAAAACTTGATGGTAATAATGAGGCTATCGAAGTTATGAAAAAAAAACAGCGTTCAAATCTTCTGAATCTTGGAAATGCTAAACGGGAATTAGACTGGGAGATTTACATATATACGGGTGCAGCTATAAGAAAATTTTTTTATGAAGGTAATATTATACCACCTAAAGGCTATTATAAACTCGGGGCAATTTATGACCGAGAAGTGATACACCCTCCTGTAAAGCATCATCCGGTTGAGAACGACGTTTACATGTTGTTTAGAATATCACATAAACTGGACAGAAGATTTTTAGCCTGGACAGACCAAACACAATATGAATTTGCTAAAGTTGAAGTAACGGAAATTCTCTTTGGTAATCACTAGGTATTACTTCTAACAAAGTGTGAACTGCTGTCCCGTTGCGCTCACATTAGTAAACTAATAAAAAAGCTCTACATCGTTTCAAGAAGAATTTCACAAGGAACGAAAAAATCACACATTGTCATAAACGTGATTAACAAAGTATAATCGCGGACTGAGCCAGCCACGATTCGAAACACAGTTTGCTTTTGCGTACTGTGTTTTAGTTCCAGGACAGTGAATAAAAAACATTATCTTACAATTTTTTTTTTTTGTTTTGTACCCACCCCCGCTTCACACAGGAGAAACTTAGTCATATTTTCATGATATGTATTCCAGAGAAACACGTACTCGGTCACTTGATAAAACACTACAATAATGGCAAACAAATACCTCAACTACTTTCTTCATCAGACTGTTCCATTGCGTTCGCATTACAAAAAAAAATGTTAAAGAAGTTACGCTTTATGACGATTTACGCAAGGACAAAAAAAACACACATGTATTTTTTTATCAAATAATTTTTGTAATTAAAAAAGGCATAAAAATGTTAAATGAGTTCAGTGTATTGTGCGCAAGAGCATAGTGAATAAATATCATTATCTCTCATTTTTTGTTTCATTTAATTATTTTAAGCAGTGAAAACGGCTTAACATAACACAAGCTGTAAAAACTGTTGCCACAGACCCCTAAAAATATTATCTATATTAAAAAATATATAAATTATTCTATGTTTGTTTTTCAGTTCTTAACAGGACACTAATATCCTATTGTGATGATAAGATAACAGACATTCTTGGTCAATCAGTGACAAGTGATTAATTTGCATTGAATTATTTGTATTCATTGTCGAAAATGATTCATTCGCCTTATTTATAACTAGCTGTTGCCCGCAACCGTCGTCCGCGTGGAATTATTATTATCATAAAAATATTATATTTGAATCAGATTTTAGTTACAGTTTCATGGGTTTTATTTTTTTACACGAAACCCTAATCTTTTTTCTAAAATAAAAATTGCCTGATGTTATAGTGAGTAACTTAGGCAACTAAAAGTTCCGTCAAAATCGGTCCAGCCGTCTCGGCGATTATTTTTTTAATTCAGAATGTACATTCTAAACTTAGTATTAACCGGAACAAACAGACAGACAGACAAAAATGTAAAAAAAGTGTATTTTTGTTATAAGTACCATAATTATATTCTTTCATATGCATTCAGTAAAAAGCTGTTACATATTTTGACAGTACAAACAGACAACTTCAACTTTATTTATTTTGTTTGTATATGTACCTCAGCTCCATTCTGTCCTAGGCCCAGGTGTTAACTAAATCAAAGTAAGCTTATTTGAGAGATAACAATCATATTAATAAATGTCCTAACCGATGGCGTAATTTAGCAATCCAGTAAACGACTTAGAAAAAAAATATTATTCTTGACCTGGTGAAGGTTGCAGGGATCCGCTGGATGCGAGTCGCACGGGACCGGTCAATGTGGCGACACTTGGGGGAGGCCTATGTCCAGCAGTGGACGTCTTTCGGCTGAAATGATGATGATGATGATGAAACGACTTAGAAAAACGAACGAAAAAATATCCCAATAAAATAGGCATTAAGTCCGCCTTTGTACAGTTTTTACTTGTACTTAAAGTTTTAATAAATAAATTTAAAAAATCAAATCAAATGTACTAAAATGAGGAAACTTACAAAAGGCAACGGTACGGTGGCACAGATAGTGACGTCATAAACAAACAACTGACGATAGAACATACTAATGCCGAAGATGATCACAGTTTAAAAGTTTGTTAGATTTTAGGGAAATGTTGGTAATTTGGGAACGAAAAACAAGGTTTTAAAATTTATTAATAATATGCCTACTATAAGATTTTAAACTATCATGGTCACTAACATTAAAAATAAAATAATAGATATAATATGCTTACTTTCATAAATAATTATTTTTCTTATTTTATTTGTTAATGTTATGGGTATACATAATATTATATTTTATGCCCCTTTCGGATCGGACAGTTTTTTATTAAGCATATTGTATAGGTAGAAATTTATTTATTCAAACCTCAGTTACGTACATTATGGGTGGCCCCCTTTTTATTTTAATTCAAAATTTCACATCTCTTTTGTGTAGAGGTTCATAGAAGACACCTGCTTTCCTTTCAACTGTGTGTTCCAATTAATAAGGGTTCCGTTTTTGCCATATTTCTCACCAGTTTTTAACCGACTTCTTTTGTAAATTAAAACTTCGACAAATGTTTCTTCGAATTTTAATGCAAACCGAAGACTGATTGCCTCGAATGTATATTAAAAAAAAAAAAACGTTTATTTAAAAATAGTTTTAATTTAAAATGACATATATTCTATACTATAAACAAAAACCTTTAATAAATAAATATACAAACAAAATTTTAGAAAAAATATAATTCTTAACTCATAATATAATGTTTTAATACTTACAAACAAATAATGTTCAATAAGGTTGATTAAATAAGTTCACATACGGGTAATTGAACAAGAATTGATTGATTGGTTGATTTGTCTGGTAAGATTATTTAAATACTTTTCCATGTCAGGTTGTCAGTGTTCGGCTTCACAAAGACAGCTACTAGTCGATCGAAGGTTAAGTTACGCTTTACGAACTTAGCCTGTGGCTGGGGGGGGGGGGCACTGTCAATCAATCAAAAACAATCGAGACCGATCAAACGAGGGTTATTTTTTTTTCCCAACTGCATACAGGTTCCTTACCTTCAACAGTAGAAAAAAACCGTTGTATTTGGTCTGTCCAGGCTAAAAACCTTTTGCCTAATTTTTGTGCTATCCTAAACTTCATTAACGTGTCAAATTCAGGTTTGTGCAACCCTATAGAAGGATATTTCACCACCCGGTCATAAATATTCCCTAATTCAAATGACACTTTCGGTTCTGGATTACCTACAAAAAATATTCTTCTTACAGCTGCTCTGCCTGAATAATCGTATATTGGTGACTCGTCAAATCCTAATTTCCGGACAGTATTTCCCAGATCTTCTGAGTTTGAATCAAGTTTTTGTTTTTTGGTGTTTTTGTTTTTTGGCTGAGTACCTTGAGCCGTCCGCTTGCGCGGGGTTGTTTCGTTCTGCGATTGCATACTCACATCTTTTATAGCGTTCTTATCATAGTTGGTAGTGGATGTAGAAGGCGTAGCTTCCTGATTTTTGACAGCTTCTTTCTTAACGGTAATTCGGTCTTGATAAAATCTTGATGTGTTAGGATTAACAACATAATCGCCTTTTTCCAGTATATCGTAAAAAGCATAAAGGCTATCAGCACACAGAATATCATCAGATAAACTGAATTCGAGCTTCTGAAACTGCAGCTTGAGCAAGGGGAAATCAAATCCGTTTCCATTATGAGCTACGAGACAAATAGGTTTTTTCAGACCTGACAAAGATTGTTTGATCTTTTCGCAAGTATGTATATCGAACTTCTCACCGCGTTTCATTGTCAGCGACAACTGTTTCGGGTCGTTTCCACCTGGTGTTTCAAGACGACTTCGGTGTGCAAATAACAGACCTATTCCAATAATCACTTTAGGTTTGTCTTCGTCTGCTGTAGTTGCCAAATCCAAAAACACGAAGTTTTCTATCGGTGCCATTTTGAAGACTGATAGCCACAGTTTTCATTACGAGAGTATTTATACCTGTTTTTTATCTTTGAATTGCATTGCATTGCATTGCAGTTATCAAGTGATTATATAATGGATTAGATAGCAATTGGGGGAAAAACTTATTATATCCCTATAGGTAACTTTTTTCCTTGCGTGATCAAATCAGAAATGAGAACATCCGCAAGAGAACCGAGGTAACCGACATAGCCCATCGGATGCCAGTCGCACGGGACCGGTCAATGTGGCGACACTTGGGCGAGGCCTATGTCCAGCAGTGGACGTCTTACAGCTGAAATGATGATGATGATGACACTTTTTCTTTTCATGATGTCCGTCATTATTTACCCTCCAAAAAAAGCTAATACGAATAATTACCAATATAGAACCAACAATCATTTCATGGTCCAATTATATATTTTTGTGATAAATGAGTTAGATGATGTAATAGATGATGCATTGAAAAATCGATTATTGTTTGTTAATGATTGGAACCGTACTGAGAGGCAATACGGACGTGTGTTCCGAAAGTGGAAGGGAGCTCGCCGTCATGGTCACAAGAGGGTATATATATATATATCTTCGAAAGACGAGGCGCCCCTGTCGTGTTCGACGTAGACTGGTTTATCAGGGTCCATCCATTTATAGTATTATGAGTCAGTCAGGTCGTGTAATGAAGTACGTTTATGCTGCATCTTCTATCCAGCAGTTAACATGCGAGTATAGCGTTAATAATTATGATGTAAAGTATCAGGAAATGCCCTTTTTTACTTTATTTGCTATGGGAAATAAAAGTCTTGGTGTTTATTTACAAAATCAATATGGGATGGTGATTCTTAACGATTCAATTCAAACAAATATTGAATTGAATCGTTATTTTGCCATCGGTAAAGTTGAAATTGTTAATAAGCATTTTGCTGATTTACTGGTGGATCCTTTGTTAATTCAGGATAGTTTTCCTATATGTACTTATATGACTGGCAATCGTGCGTCATTTTGGGTGCCTGAGGTTACCGGTTCTTTTAAGCATTCTTTGCTGAAAAGAGGTTGTAGTATTAGGTGGACTTATTATTCTAGAAGCGAATTCAAACTACTGTATTAAAAAATAAGGTACGAATTAGTGAATTGTGTATTGCAATGGATTCTACAGATGTAGTTAATAATGCTCATGCTGTTAAATCAAAATCAAAAACAAAACAAAATACTAAAACAAGAAATCGAAGTTCTTAACATAAAAAATAATTCACTAGATGGTTAAAAAACTAAAAGTACTTTTAGATAAAACTAAAAGTTCTAAGTTTTTGGTAATGATTTTGAAATTTTCAAGCTTTAAAAAATTAACATACCTATTTACGAAAAGTGAAAACCGGCTGGGGATCGAAACTCGTAGGAGGCCCCGTGTCTGTACAAGATGTAAAACATTATTCTAGAAAAATTGCTTTGAACTTTCCGTGTGCGATATTGCAAAATTGTCCATAAGGCATGCTTTTAGCCGTCCGATCAAACTGCAAGCCGTGACCGCTTCACGGCTTGTTGGCTTTGAATAACGACCAGCACTGATGTGCAGGCGTTTGTGTCAGTCCTTCCTTTTACATGTACGTTTACACTAGATGGAGCCAGTAATGTGGTAGAAGTGGAAAATGGCTTTGAAGTGACACAAAATGTTCTGTTTGGATTCTTTGAAGTATCGCTCTTACAAACATGTATACAACCTTTAAGCTCTGCCGGTTTTCACGAACATTGGGCGACATCTAAGTAAGTACCTAAATTATAGCTTACTTTTTATTGTCAACGCTCGGCTTAGCGATGAAAGTAGGAATTTGCAATTTAATAATGAATAAATATCGGCACAAAAACCTTACACAAAGGGATAAAGGCAAATAAAGAAAACAATAAATAGTAAACATTTATTTGTTAAAATACCAAAAAAAAAAACGTTTTCAAAATAAGTACCACTTTTTCTCATACTATTATATTTATGAAACTAGTTGATAATGAATCATCTCCTCTAAGAAGTCATTAACTGTTAATTCCCCTACATTTAAGTTGGTCAGCACCCTTTTATATTTTTTGTCAAAATTTATATCTCGCTGTCTTCGCGTTCGTTTGGCGTTCTCGAACAAACATTTTTTAATCTTAGTGTCATAGATATTAGCTTCCTTACGGAGCTTATGAATAAAAAGAAACAAACTCGGGCGTTTCGGAATCAAACCATTAATGCGATGATGCCAACTCTCCAATGCATTAGTTGTGCGATGTCGTTGCCCTTCACAACTTATGACAGCTGCTGAGTGCATTCCTGGATACCAGTACTTCTCAAAATATCTATGAAACATGTCCATAGTTCGCACCGCCTCCATTTCCTCTATTATATTCCGCCAACCTTCTGGTATGCACCGTGCCGGGAGAAGCGGTAAAATTGCTACTTTTTTAACAATATTTTTATTTTCAGTTGTGTTTGTTACATTTAATTCTTTCGCTTTCTTCCACACTGCTTTTTGGAAGTGAAAAAAACAGCCAGTAATCTTTACATCACTGTATACTGTCCTGACAGCATTCATGACAGACCGCTCATAATCACATTTAAACTTTTCTATTTCAAGTCCTAATTTATTTTTAAGTAAATTGAAGAGTCTTGTATACGAATCCTGGCTCTTATCGGGAAGTAATGTGTATACAACTGGTACAATATTCGTACAATCCTCGTCAGAGTATAAGTCCGTATGAAGAGTGAACACCTGGTAAAAGGGCTTTGGCGCACATTTGAAAGTGCCATCTCCAAAAAAGGATTTTGAACTTCTCATAACATTTTTCGAGAGTTTTGTTGCAAAAACCAGTATTTTCTTCTCATTACCATCATCTATGACAAGAAAATCTTTTTTTAGTACCTCTGGTATAACCACGTTTTCCAATCTCTTGAAAGTTAATCTTTCAGCGCCCAAAAATTGTTTTCTAGCCCGGTACAAAGAATCCTTTTTATGATTGAACACCGGAATATTGAAAGGACTGAGTGAATCAACATTGCCAAATGATTTGTCAAACATACTTCTAATTGGACCCAAATCCATACACACTTCTTCTTTTAGTTCATTAAATTTTATGTATACCGCGTTTTTTTCTTCATCAGCTTGGCAGGTATGACGGGACTGCCTCAAAATATCCCGACAATCTCTGTCTACTGTAATACTTGCATTACATAAGTTCTTCTTTGCACATCTCCATACGGTACTTAAGTCTTTGTTAACACGTTTAGACTTATTGTATCTGTAACCACCTTTTACAAGACAATAATTGTTCTTCTGGTTTTTTACAACGATAAATTCACATTCTTGCATTTTTTAGATATTGGCGATACACAAAATATACACAACAGTGGTTGTAAAAACGACTTTAGTATAAACGCACAAACGGGTCACGTACACCTCAAGAACTTAAACACTCATAGCACAGAGATTGCCCGAGACTACTGTATGGATTGGTATGATTAAAACAGATTATTCTAGGCGTTCTATATTTTGAGCAACTCACAAATATATCGAGTAAAATGAAACACTCGCAAACGTATGAACTGGCAAAGTATAAAGTGCAATATATTTCTGGTTGAGAAGGGGTAGAAAAACACGCAATATTTATGAAACCAACCGCTGTCTACGAAAAACGACGGATAGAATGCGACGCAGTTATGCAGTATTTTAATTAAATATCAAGTTCAGTTAGGTATGGCATTTTATAAGTTAGATATCTCAAGTGTGTTTTTATCGCCCCTATCGCATTGATCGATGTTTATGATTAATACTCAATATAACCTTAAAACGCAATTAAACAATAAGTTTTAAATACCAAAACAATAAATTATCAAAAAAAATCAAAATCAAAGCACTTATTTCAACTTTGCCAGTTACAGGCACTTTTGAATTGTCGAAACAAAGACAAAATGAAATTTAGCTACAATCCCAGTCACAAGGCATAAAACTGTGAAAGTACTGTAGTTGCCCATTACCTAGCGTAGAACTCTATTGAGAAGAACGGGCAAGAAACTCCATGGACATTCTTTTAGATCAGAATATTTTTACAAAACCTTTCACATCATTCATATTGTTATAAAACCTTTACCATATTATCCGATCCAACATGGATATTAATTAAAAATAAAACTGAACTGCCTCGTTGGTGTAGTAGTCACATGTGCGACTGTAAGGCATGAGGTTGAGGGTTCGACTCCCAGTTCTGCAAAGTGTTATTGGATTATTCCATCAGGAATATCTCTATAGCAGCCATGGAGTCTGGATGTGTGCCTGGTTGATGGCAATAGCCGCACTCCCTATTATATGGGACTCAAACATAGCTTGCGAAATGTAGGTGTACTATTAGATACACCTCTGCCTAACTTTTCGGGGACAAAAGGCGTGATGTCATGTTTAATAAAATTATAGTTAAATCCTATTATTCACTAGATTTGCCTGCTTAAGTTGTTTTGGTTCAGGTCCTCCATGAGATAAAAATCAACGTTGCTGAACAGCCTGATGTAATGTAGTTTTTGGAATCTGGGAGTGCCCATTTTCAGATTGCTAACAAGACTGCCATCTGTCACTTGTCAAAAATAGTTTAAGGGTTCTCTGATCTCTCCCCACTATAAAGTTTTAGCGCTGTATAAGAGATTCGAGAGAGAGTTGCAGAGAAATCCTATGGGTTTCACTTCCAGCAGGTATTGTATATCAAAACATCGAACCAACTCAGAAATATCCTTCTAGGGTTAATATTTTATCGGTCAACTTAGATAAACACTAAGCTGTTTATCGGCTCATTAGCATTAAATTAGCCTGATAGATAACACCAATTCCAAGTAAATCACGTGATAACTGCAATGCAGTGTACATCCAAGGACAACAAAATTGCTATATATACTGTAGCAAACAACAACTCAGCTATCAGTTTAAAAAATGTCGCCAATACAAACGTTCATGTTTATGGACTTCGGGACTGTGTTCGGGAATGCAAAAATTGTGACAAAAGTAGGCCTGTTAGCTGTGCCCCGCAGCCGATATCTACAACCAAAAAACATTGAAGAACCATCAACTAAGAAGGTACTGGATTTACGTTTAAATGGATTTGATATGAAAACCTTTAACATAATCAATGATTTTATCAACCAACAACAAAAACCTGTGTGCCTCGTCAGCCATAATGGTCACAGGTTTGATTTCATCATCCTCAAGCGAGAGCTTCAGAACTTGAATGTCAGTTTGTCTGATGATGTCCTATGTGCTGATAGTAAGTATATTTTTTATGATATTCTTAAAGAGAATTCAAAGAATGTTGACAGTACAAATGTTGAAACTGTTCCGCACAAATTTGAGGAGCAAGATCCTAAAACAGGTGAAGAAGAAAGAACTTATCCTAGTACGTCGAATGTCAACAATACTATCGATGTGACAAGCGGCCAAATAGCTGATGATAAACAAGTTACAGACTCCCAAGAAAATGATCTAAAAGAAAATTTGCTTGAAGAAAATTTTCAAATGCAAAATGAAAAGACACCTACGAAGCGAAAACTTGATGGTAATAATGAGGCTATCGAAGTTATGAAAAAAAAACAGCGTTCAAATCTTCTGAATCTTGGAAATGCTAAACGGGAATTAGACTGGGAGATTTACATATATACGGGTGCAGCTATAAGAAATTTTTTTTATGAAGGTAATATTATACCACCTATAGGCTATTATAAACTCGGGGCAATTTATGACCGAGAAGTGATACACCCTCCTGTAAAGCATCATCCGGTTGAGAACGACGTTTACATGTTGTTTAGAATATCACATAAACTGAACAGAAGATTTTTAGCCTGGACAGACCAAACACAATATGAATTTGCTAAAGTTGAAGTAACGGAAATTGTCTTTGGTAATCACTAGGTATTACTTCTAACAAAGTGTGAACTGCTGTCCCGTTGCGCTCACATTAGTAAACTAATAAAAAAGCTCTACATCGTTTGGAACGAAAAAATCACACATTGTCATAAACGTGATTAACAAAGTATAATCGCGGACTGAGCCAGCCACGATTCGAAACACAGTTCGCTTTTGCGTACTGTGTTTTAGTTTCAGGACAGTGAATAAAAAACATTATCTTACAATTTTTTTTTTTTTGTTTTGTACCCACCCCCGCTTCACACAGGAGAAACTTAGTAATATTTTCCTGATATGTATTCCAGAGAAACACGTACTCGGTCACTTGATAAAACACTACAATAATGGTAAACAAATACCTCAACTACTTTCTTCATCGGACTGTTCCATTGCGTTCGCATTAGAAAAAAAATGTTAAAGAAGTTACGCTTTATGACGATTTACGCAAGGACAAAAAAACACACATGTATTTTTTTATCAAATAATTTTTGTAATTAAAAAAGGCATAAAAATGTTAAATGAGTTCAGTGTATTGTGCGCAAGAGCATAGTGAATAAATATCATTATCTCTCATTTTTTGTTTCATTCAATTATTTTAAGCAGTGAAAACGGCTTAACATAACACAAGCTGTAAAAACTGTTGCCACAGACCCCTAAAAGAATTATCTATATTAAAAAATATATAAATTATTCTATGTTTGTTTTTCAGTTCTTAACAGGACACTAATATCCTATTGTGATGATAAGATAACAGACATTCTTGGTCAATCAGTGACAAGTGATTAATTTGCATTGAATTATTTGTATTCATTGTCGAAAATGATTCATTCGCGTTATTTATAACTAGCTGTTGCCCGCAACCGTCGTCCGCGTGGAATTATTATTATCATAAAAATATTATATTTGAATCAGATTTTAGTTACAGTTTCATGGGTTTTATTTTTTTACACGAAACCCTAATCTTTTTTCTAAAATAAAAATTGCCTGATGTTATAGTGAGTAACTTAGGCAACTAAAAGTTCCGTCAAAATCGGTCCAGCCGTCTCGGCGATTATTTTTTTAATTCAGAATGTAGATTCTAAACTTAGTATTAACCGGAACAAACAGACAGACAGACAAAAATGTAAAAAAAGTGTATTTTTGTTATAAGTACCATAATTATATTCTTTCATAGGCATTCAGTAAAAAGCTGTTACATATTTTGACAGTACAAACAGACAACTTCAACTTTATTTATTTTGTTTGTATATGTACCTCAGCTCGATTCTGTCCTAGGCCCAGGTGTTAACTAAATCAAAGTAAGCTTATTTGAGAGATAACAATCATATTAATAAATGTCCTAACCGATGGCGTAATTTAGCAATCCAGTAAACGACTTCATTCATCATCATCATTTCAGCCGAAAGACGTCCACTGCTGGACATAGGCCTCCCCCAAGAGGGGGGTTTTGCCATAATCGCCACGCTTGGCAGACGGGTTGGCGATCGCAGTAGGGTTGTTATAAAACACAGAGAACGCTGCTGCCCATTCTCTGGTAAGTCCCTTAGTTGCCTCTTACGACACCCACGGGTAGATATGGGTAGTAAACGACTTAGAAAAAAAATATTCTTCTTGACCTGGTGAAGGTTGCAGGGATCCGCTGGATGCGAGTCGCATGGGACCGGTCAATGTGGCGACACTTGGGGGATGCCTATGTCCAGCAGTGGACGTCTTTCGGCTGAAATGATGATGATGATGAAACGACTTAGAAAAACGAACGAAAAAATATCCCAATAAAATAGGCATTAAGTCCGCCTTTGTTTTACAGTTTTTACTTGTACTTAAAGTTTTAATAAATAAATAAAAAAATCAAATCATATGTACTAAAATGAGGAAACTTACAAATGGCAACGGTACGGTGGCACGGATAGTGACGTCATAAACAAACAACTGACGATAGAACATACTTATGCCGAAGATGGTCACAGTTTAAAAGTTTGTTAGATTTTAGGGAAATGTTGGTAATTTGGGAACGAAAAACAAGGTTTTAAAATTTATTAATAATATGCCTACTATAAGATTTTAAACTATCATGGTCACTAACATTAAAAATAAAATAATAGATATAATATGCTTACTTTCATAAATAATTATTTTTCTTATTTTATTTGTTAATGTTATGGGTATACATAATATTATATTTTATGCCCCTTTCGGATCGGACAGTTTTTTTTTAAACATATTGTATACGTAGAAATTTATTTATTCAAACCTCAGTTACGTACATTATGGGTGGCCCCCTTTTTATTTTAATTCAAAATTTCACAAAAATAGATTATTGTTTGTTAATGATTGGAACCGTATACATATCTTCGGAAGACGAGACGCCCCCGTCGTGTTCGACGTAGACTGGTTTATCAGGGTCCATCCATTTATAGTATTATGAGTCAGTCAGGTCGTGTAATGAAGTACGTTTATGCTGCATCTTCTATCCAGCAGTTAACATGGGAGTATAGCGTTAATAATTATGATGTGAAGTATCAGGAAATGCCCTTTTTTACTTTATTTGCTATGGGAAATAAAAGTCTTGGTGTTTATTTACAAAATCAATATGGGATGGTGATTCTTAACGATTCAATTCAAACAAATATTGAATTGAATCGTTATTTTGACATCGGTAAAGTTGAAATTGTTAATAAGCATTTTGCTGATTTACGGGTGGATCCTTTGTTAATTCAGGATAGTTTTCCTATATGTACTTATATGACTGGCAATCGTGCGTCATTTTGGGCGCCTGAGGTTACCGGTTCTTTTAAGCATACTTTACTGAAAAGAGGTTGTAGTATTAGGTGGACTTATTATTCTAGAAGCGAATTCAAACTACTGTATTAAAAAATAAGGTACGAATTAGTGAATTGTGTATTGCAATGGATTCTACAGATGTAGTTAATAATGCTCATGCTGTTAAATCAAAATCAAAAACAAAACAAAATACTAAAACAAGAAATCGAAGTTCTTAACATTAAAAATAATTCACTAGATGGTTAAAAAAAACAAAAAGTACGTTTTGATAAAACTAAAAGTTCTAAGTTTTTGGTAATGATTTTGAAATCTTCAAGCTTTAAAAAATCAACATACCTATTTACGGAAAGTGTAAACCGGCTGGGGATCGAACTTGCGGACCATGGTTATTATTTGAGAATCTTACAGAATTAAATACAAAAAGAGAATATCTTAGCAGAGGCTCGAACCTGTGAACCATTGTTTACAGGCCAGTCGCTGATACAGTCGGGCTAATTATTACGATGACAATGGGTCTAAAATAGCTTTTCTATATTCTAATGCATGTCATGACAGTTGTCAAACAATGAGTAACAACATAATGCAATATTTCTCATTCCCCTAAGTTGTTAGCGTGATAATATATAGCCTATGTCCTTTCTCAGGTTGAAATCTATTTCCTTGCCGAATTTCATAACGATCCGTTCAGCCGTTTAGTCGTAAAAAGGTAGCAAACAGAGTTACTTTCGCCTTTATAATATTAGTATGGATATTGATAATACACTAATAATAATGAACAATTTTTAAATCGAGTAAACAAATAATCAATTTTTTTTTTTCTTTGTTAGCCTGTTTGAGTGTCCCACTGCTGGGCAAAGGCCTCCCCTTTCTCCTTCCAAACCTCTCTGTCCTGTGCGATATCAGACCATGGTCGCCCCGCAAACGAGATCAGATCAAGCAATTTTAAATATAATTAAATAAATAAGAAATGTATTAATGTGTATTCTCCCCATTCTGACTTATGGTGCACAGACTTGGTCTTTGACTAACGTCCAGAAGTCCAAACTCAAGGTTTGCCAACGAGCGATGGAGCGCAGCATACTGAATGTAAAAATAACTGACCGGATAAGAAACACCACACTGCGCTCCAGAACGCAAATTCCCGACGTAGCTTATAAAGCTGCGACACTAAAATGGGACTGGGCAGGCCATGTCTGCCGGATGCCGGCACAGCTGTGGGCCCGAATATCGCAAGACTGGAGTCCTGAAACAGCTAGACGGGGTCGCGGCAGACCGAAGAGAAGATGGCGGGACGTCCTGGATGGCTTCCTCGCGAATTGGCGAGAAGAAGCACACCATCGTGAGAAGTGGAAGGAATGGGGGGAGGCCTTTGCTCAGGAGTGCGACAATACGGGATAACTAAAAAAAAAAAAAAAAAAATAAGAAATGAATAGATAGACTAGAAATATATAGATACTAGATAGAATAGAATGCATAGAAAATATTAATAGAATAAGTAAATGAATGGAAATATACAATACTTAATAGGATATAAAATAATTCAAACTTTACAACAAGGAAAAGTAATAAAGCGTCCTCCCTCTCTCTACTTATTTAAAAAAATCACTGTGCCCGACAGGGTCCATAAATTGTATCTATTTTTTTATTTACTACCTGTTAGTGTACGTTATGGATATAGCAATAAACGATTTGAGATGAAATAAAACAAACTATGAAATAATATGCTACATATTATTTCATAATTTGAATCAGTTTTATTTTATGTCTAACAACAATTGTTCACACTGAATCTGCCTACCTAGCCTTTTCCCAACTATGTTAGGGTCGGCTTCCAGTCTAACCGGATGCAGCTGAATACCAGTATTTTACATGGAACGACTGCCTATCTGACCTCCGCAACGCAGTTAGTACTGGGTAATACGATACCCCTTGGTAAGATTGGTTGTCAGACTTTTTGGGCCACTGACTACTTGTAACGACTGTCAAGCAAATGACAGCCGGGACCAATGGCTTAACGTGTTTTTCAAGGCATGGAGGGAACTCGCTATATAATGAGTGGTCACCCATCCACGGACCAACCTAGACAAGCGCAGCTTAACCTGAAGATCAACCTGAGTGGCTGTTAACCACCTAATTGCTCGTGCCACGTTAGGTAAGTAGCGGCTCGCGCGCAAGTCGTTATAATTTAGCCACGAGCTCCTTTTCCCGCTTATAGCAGTATTATTTTGATATTACTTCGGAATCGGAAAGACATGAAGATTTGCGTCACGTATAGGTGCATCTTTACTCATAAACTGTAATTTAATAAATGCTTTATGATTCGCTAAGAATAATAATAATTATTCAGAACCTATTAGGAGCTTAAAGATACATTAGCCGGTCATACTTCCATACACACGTAGTATGGCGATAACTCCACTGTTTGATGGTGTACGTTCAAAATAAGAAATGGTATCAATTTGTCTCATCATTAGCTAGCCCTGTATGGAAACAAAAAAGTAAAAAAAAAACATATATTTGAAAGTTATGAGCGTCGAAAATTCCATATTTCAACACTAATTTTACCGCATCGTTGGGTGGAAATAAATACCATAAGAATAAGGAAACTTGCAAAATAGTTACCATACAGAGGTAGATTAGTTGTTCAAAAATGCAAATAATTTTGAACGGATACATTCAATAGACTTTTCATGATATCCATTTTTCCAAAGGTCTGTATAAAAAAAATTACGAGCTCGTTTTCGTTGTAAATCATCATGTTTGCGTCACTCAGCGTTAGGAGTGTATGTGTATGAGCACTAGCTCCTTACTGCTCATCACAGCGTCTATCTCTTTCGCATGTGATGTCGGATGAGATAGCATGCATGTTAATCCCGCCCACCAACTAATGTGTGCCCTTAACGTCTGCAACTAAACGATTTAGGCACCTACTTACTTCGTAAAAGTAATCACGATTAATCGATTCTTTCAAGAACTAAATGCTAAAGTGTTTCAAACCATTGATGCAAATAAGCACTGTCGATGGCATTAAAATACATAATAACCCATCTTTACCTAATAAATTATAATATCCAGAAAAACAAAATTGATAGAATAAATTATGCAAAACCCGGTACAAATATCGGAATACCGATTTTAGTGGTAGGTACCATAATAAACCGCGATCGATGTTAATTTGGTTTAGCGGTAATTTCATAACGGAAACGTTTTGGACAATGAGCCAATTTAATTTACCGTGGACAGAGCGCGGTCATAAAGTAAATGGTTGCAGGAAGTCGATTCCATACATCATCAAGCTCTTGCACTTTTCCCAATTTATTTGGGGTCAGCGCAGCAGGTCTTTTTCTTCCATACTTCTCTGTTACTTGTCACAAACAACACATGCGAAAATGCTCGCACACATAGATACGTATTCATATGTCCTCGGGTTTTAAACAAAGCAAGCAAAGCAATAAGCGATTAAAGGCTTCTTCTTTTGTTATTGATATGGCTAGATGTATGGCACCTCGCAGATCCATCTAGAAGTTAATCGCCTGCTTAACCGTTACCGAAAACTCTGTTAGTAATCCACCTTGAGAGAAAGGCCTCTAGCATTATAAGCTTTAAATCTCCGCATTCTTATTTATGGAATAGTTTATGCCCGCAGTTTATGCCCGCAGCTTCGCCCCCGTGGACGATCACTTTGGTTATGATGCGGTCTATTTATACGCAGTGTAAACTCAAGAGTCGCAGTAGTTTGAGACAATTTAAACCGTATGTATATCCACGTCTGTGAGTGCGCCTGTTTTTCATCGTTCTATAGAGTCAACCTACTGTTCTAATTTACTTTGTCCATACATCTATGTCATTATTATGGTAGTGTCATGAAGCCCCATGGTTTCATGAAGCCCCATGGTTTCATGACACTGCCATAATAATGACGTCACGTTGTGATATGCGAATCTAATCTACTGGTTAGAACTTTAACCTCTAGAACGTTTCATATTTTTAACGTAAATGCAAAGATTTTACCAACAAGTATAGAATTTACCAACATAATGCTAGAACCGCGTTTTCACCAAAAGTCTGGCAGTTTGCCTAACCACAATTCCGATATCTTTTTGAAAATACTCGCGTATTAGGAACCTATATCGCGTATCTTATTACCATATTTTTTATACAGGGTGAAAGGGACATAGATGCGAAAACGGTTACCACATATTCAGACATACTTCATAAATAGAAATTTTTCATCGGATGTTAAAAAAAACAGCTGTTTCCTACAAAAGAGCAAAAAAAATAACCAATGAAAAATTTATATGTAGTGGTAACGTTTTCGCGTCGGTATCAATTCCACCCCGTATTATTTACCGTCACAATGTTTAAAAACAATAGATATAATGTAAATTAGGCAGCGGTAGTAAAATAGTAAATAATATACCCGGCTTAGACTCGCCTAGACCAGAAAAACATGGCATAGAAGAGATGAGTCCTAACCTCACAAGTGAGTGGCACAAGGTTGCCATGATCGCCTGCCAATTTTTCCCAACTATGTTGGGGTCGACTTACAGTCTGACCGGTTGCAGCTGAATACCACAACCCAGTTGGTACTGGGTAATACAACAACCCTTGGTAAGTTAAGGTTGTCAGATTTTCGGGCCACTGACTACTTAACGACTTGACGAGATCTACAATTGACAGCCGGGACCAACAGCTTAACGTGCTTTCCGAAGCACGGCGGAAACTTGGTACGTAATGGGTGGTCACCCGTATACGGACCAACCTAGGCAAGTGCGGCTAACCTGAAAATCAACCCGAGCAGCTGTTATTATTTGGTAACAGCAAGGTAATTAGGATGACTAAGATCTCGTTCAGCAGTGTTTCTACAAAATTGTAAGCATTATGACATCCACGAACTGCCGCACAGGGCTCAGGAGGTGTATTACTGCAGAAGTACCCATCCCACTGCAGTGCAAGCATTATAGACTGATTGATTATGTATGAAAAACCCACTTTAAAACACAAAACAAACAAAATTCATTCTGAACAACTAATTGGGAATTAAATAATTTCCGACGGATACGGATTAATTGCGAAAAGATTGAACAATAGGCTTCATCTGCATGCCTGAAACTTTAGCGAAGGAGCGGGACGCTCCTGGTAACAGATGAAAAGGGTTGTGCAGGCCTGAAGTGGAGCACAATCCTCGTTGGAGCAAGGAGTTTTAGTGATACTTCGTTTTAAAATTAATTAAAATATTATTTTAGATGAATGATGATGAAGTTTTGTAAAAATATTTAAGATGGTGAAGTGAATTAGATTTATTTTTACCTATTTACACTAATAATTATTATTATAAAGTTTAGATGTTAGGTGTAATCTTCGGCACAACTAATTCACTAACTAACTAATTCAATACCGGAAATTATTTTATTAAAGAGGAGATATATTATCTCCAAGTGTCATAGGTGGTATTATGAGATAATTTCCGACAATAACTCGAGCGAAGTCGCGGCCAAATTGTAGTGAATAAAAATGTTATGGAGGATTTTGAGATGGAAAAATATTAAAATATACAAATAGGTGATACATAGCTGCTGCTTATTTTAATTCGTTTTATATTTAAAAACCATTGAGTATTTAATCTCTAACTCGGTGCAGCTTTTTTTTGTGTGGCCAGAATAAATAAAAGTCTTATAAAAAATGGAAACTCTTTAAATATTTTTTTGGCGATGGGAAATTCCATCTGGACCTGGATCTGAAAGTTGGCTAAATCCAAACAAACAACTTGGAAAAAAAAAACAATAAAATTAGCTTAGACAGTATTGATATCGACAAAAAAATAGATAAACTTAACTAAATACTTCCAAAACTGATGTTAATAGGATAACTGGCATTTAATTAAATAAAACTGTAAAACAATGTCAGCGAATAGCCGGGAGCACTGCAATGGCCCCGAGGTCACGGTTTTAAAGCAAATGGAGGCATTAAACTGTGTACACCATTGGCACACTTAAAACACAGAGTAGGAAAATGTAGTAAAACAATGACAACTTTGTTAAGTTTTAAGTCATTTTTGGTAACGCTGTTTAGAGATAGAAAAGGTACTTAATTTACTAATGATACCACCTTAACACCACATTGAACATTTTTCTGTATTTTTTTTGTAACTGGTAATTTTATTAATTTTAAGAGGTGGCGTGACGACCCTGTTTATTAAACCTTACAAGCCTTGCATAACAAGAAATTTTCCTGTAAAATAAATAATTATTTCAAATTTGTGTTTATCAAAACTACACGTGTAAATTAAGAGTTACAAGGATCATTATTTATTTCGCAAGTATATTTTTGCACTTGTATTCGTGATTTTGTTCATCAAAAATGTAAACTACAATTTTTTGAAAATCATAGCAAGTCCTGAGTGTAGTCGGAGAGTCCTCGGATGCATATTGCGAGGGTTGGTTCGAGGTGTCGCGGGACAAGAGTTCATGGAAAGACCTGGCGGTGGCCTTTGCCCAGCAGTGGGATAGAATGGTCTACACAAAAAAAACCTAATACTAGTATAATGCCACTGATGTCTAATCTTGTGTAAATCCTTATTGTATTACGTGGATAATAAACTATTTTATATTTTCTAATCTTTCAAGTTCGTTTAATATTTATTGTTTGTTTTTATGATTAAACTAGCTGACCCGCGCAACTTCGCCTGCGTTTGGATTTTTCCCCGTTTTTGCAACATTTTTCATGAATGCTCCGCTCGTATTTGTCGTAGCGTGATGGTATATAGCCTATAGCCTTTCTCAATAAATGGGCTATCCAACACTAAAAGAATTTTTCAATTCGGACCAGTAGTTTCTGAGATTAGCGCGTTCAAGCAAACAAACAAACTCTTCAGCTTTATAATATTAGTATAGATTAATGGTTAAGTAAAACGTTCCGGATCAGTTTTAAGATACTTGCTAGTATTTTGTGGGTAAACTGAATTATTTACTCTGTGTCAAATACTCCGGGTATTACCCGCGGTACGAACAAGTTTTATAGGTGCCACCTTTACGATCCTCGCTGGAAATAACTTTACACGTCTTCCTCGATCAATCCCCTGGATTGGACACTATTGTCGTAGTGCCATAGCATTATGCTGAGCTAGCTTTATGCTGCTTTACTTTTTCTAAAAAGTTTTCGTGCACAACACAGACACACACACACTTACAATGGGAATGCCATTAGTTTTCACAATTTTATTCAACAAAATGTATTCGCATATGGATTTCAAACGAGGTGCTATTGAAACACTTATTTTTTACAATAAAAGCATTCAAGGGATGTACATACAAGGTGTATAAGTAAACGGATCCTTAAAGAAGCCGTCAACCAATCATTCTGTACATCAAACTAAATAACTCTACGCAAAAATATTGCTGAGAAACAACTTTTTTATAGAGGAAAATCATGGTTTATGGACTCAATGTAACGCACTCAAAACATTGCGCTGATGGATTCATTTAATAGTACAGGGCTCATGGAAGTATTTCAAGTAAAAAGGTATAATATTAAACATTTGTAGGTATTAAAAAAAAACTTGTGGTAAGGTTAGAAATATGAGCTCAAAAAATACACAGATATTCTCCGAATTTTTTTTGTTCTAAACTATACCTACCTGGAAAGGCATGGTTCAGAAAAAAAAATCGGGGAGAACGAAATGTGCCTTTCAGCTGTGTTGAGTTTGTCATTATGTAGCTATTGGATTTTCACCCATTATGTAGCTATTGGAGGGGGTACCAGACTGCATACATTTACTGACATAATCCTTTTTAAAACATGTAAAATATGAGGAATTTCCTTCAAAACCCTTCGGTTTAAGATTTAAAGTATGTTACAAAATTAACGTGCAGATTTTACAGTAAATTTAATTTTTCCGGTTGGTGTAGCAAGAGTGAAATGAAACTGATCCAATTTTTTTTTTTTTTAGTTTTTATTAAGTCCGTGTTTAGACCTCTCGTACTGGATCAGAATGCTAGGTTGTGAAGAAGAAGGATGAAAAACAATTGCATGTGGTGGAGATAAAAATGTTGAGATGGATGTGTGGAGTGACAAGAATGGATAAAGTATGGATTGAGTATATTAGAGGAAATTTTAAAGTGGTGCCGGTTACAAAAAAATTAAAAGGAAGTCGTTTGTCTTGGTATGGACATGTAATGAGGAGGGATGAAACACATGTGACCAAAAGAGTGATGGACATGAATGTTGATGGATGGAGAGGGAGAGAAAGGACAAAGAAAAGATAATGAAAGAGAAAGGAGTAAATAATGCCGTGACGTCTGACAGGGGAAAATGGAAAAAGAAAACGTGTTGAGACCGACCCCAAATAGGATGGGACAAGGGCAGGAAGATGATGATGATGTTGGTTGGCGGTTTTTTTTCTAAAAGCACTCATTTTATAAGCCTGATTTTCAATGCGGTACATTTTGATATACAACATTAAACATAAATTCAGTTAAACACACCACATTCAAATATTTCAAAAGAGGACTGCATAAAACATGACAGTCAATTACAGCATGCAGTTTTATAAATCCCCAAACACAACTGTACAATAATTTCGGCTATCAGCATTCGGGCTATAACGTAAGTCAGGGCAAATTAGCTTGCTGCAAATATCTGCTGCATTGTGGCGGAAACATTTGGCTGGTAACACTGTGCCAAGTAATGGCGTCTGTTTTCATGCTGTCAAAGGTTTTAGGAAAAGAATTATTCCATACAGGAGTGTATGGAATAATTCTGGCAGATATTTTACTTTTGTTATAAATCTTATGGAAACGAGAACATTAGTAACTAGTACTGCACAATCACATGTAAATTAACTTAAATTAGAAAGGACAGTGGGCAGAACTTATGATTCAAATGAGGCAACGTTTAAAACAAAGGTAAGTTTTGTTTTTTTTGGTTACCGACATAATTGTTTGAACTAAAAATTCTTTTGCCTGTCTAAACATTTTCGACTATTTTACGTTTTCCCTAACACAAGCTATAAATTATTGCACGTTGGATTTTCAAATCAAATAATTTATTTGCATGAATTTAAAATGAAATTTTTAATTGAAATTTTATGTACATGAGGTGATACATCATTATAATAGAAGTTCTTTAGGCCATATCCTACCTTAACAGGTGTACAAATATATATTACAATAAAAAAAAAAAAAACAATAATAAATCTTACATTAATCGTTACATAGACACAACAAATACAGCACATATTATTATTAGGGTAATTATGACATTATAAAATTTTATTACTTTATTACATATGTTAAAATTTTAATTACATTTATCATTTAAATAATCATTCACGTTATAATAAGCTTAATTGATCAAGTAAGTCTTTAATCTATTCTTAAATGTTAACAAATTATTTTCATCCTTTATTTATTAGGTAATTTATTATATATTTTAGGTCCCATACAAAATGCACTCTTGTCAAACATAACCGTTCTATGGCGTATTGGACGAAGTATACTGGCAAGCCTGGTACTTTTTAAAGTCTCATATTTGGTTAAATTATTTCTAATGTCTAATGCTAGTTCATATATAAAAAAACAAAATCAATAATATAGTCAATATTTTTAAGTTTATAAAATGAGGTTTACAAGTATCCGTAGGTTTTAATGCACATATTGCCCGGATACATTTCTTTTGGGCTTTGAAGACAGTCTCTCTCTCTCAAACGCTCAGTCTCTCTTTCAAACTTCGAAATTGAGCCAAAATTGAGTTAAAATCCAACTTGAATTTTTTTTGGACATTACTTTTGAATTTCGTGTGTTTGTTAGGATGGATAGGTTCTTCACGCAAAAACTGCGGAACGGATTTGGATGAAATTTCTCTATAAAGCTTATAACCTAGATGAATACATAGGATACTTCTTATCCTGGTAGTATGATCCCGTATGATAATTATCGACTACACGGGCGAAGCCGCCGGCATAAGCTAGTGTTGCGTAAGTCAATAATTGTCATAAACAAGGTGTATCAGAAAGGTATTTTAAGGTTTGGTAATCATCACCTAACTGAACCACTTTTCCCATGAGCCCAATACCGAAATGGCGAAAAAATTACTAGCTATCCCATAAAAACTAAACTTCAACACTTCATCATCATCATCCACCGCCCGACTTCACCGACTCTCTTTGCTTGTGCCAAGCTCCACGCTATTGTGCCAGCCTCATCCAGGATATTCCCGACCTTACCCAAATGGGGAAGTTGATATTTTTTTGCCATTCCGATGTTGGTCTAATGGTGAAAGTATTTCAGTTGAATAGTCCCAACCCTAAAATCATATGGCCACACGCAAACGTATCTGTTATCACGGAGAAATCGCGGTACATACATACAAAAAAAAAGATGCGGGTTAATGGATACATAACCTCCTCCTTGTTTAGAAGTCAGTTAAAAAGTAAAAGCAAATACCTACATAACAATAATACCGCTTAAAATCAAGTACCTTGACTTGGCTCGCGAGGTTGTCGACATGTGGGATGTGGACTCAGCGATCATTGTGCCGATAGTTATATCAGCCCATGGCTTAATTGCCAAGTGCCCCGACCAATACCTTAGGAGGCTCTCGTTAGGCAGCTGGATCAAGGGCTTGATTCAGAAAGCGGTACTCCTGGACACGGCTCGTATTGTTAGGAGGTTCCTCTCTCTGGAGCCCTGACCGCCGGTAGCTTGGACCCTGTTCCCGATACCGGTGGGCTACTATTCTTCTTTATATTTTTAAATGTTTTTATATTACTTTGTATAGGAATATTTAAAAATGTAAATGTAAAAATGTAAAATGTAAGCGCTTAAGTAGCTGAGAATGAGTAAGTGCTATGTAGAATTTTGTGAAAGCTGAGAATAATAAAATATCAAGTATCTTAACTAAGCACACGAGGTTGTTGACATGTGATAGTGGGCTCTGGAATCATTGTACCGATAGCCGTTACGGTTAATGGACTAATAGCAAAAACGACTAATACCTTAGGACCCTCATTGCGCGGCTGGGTCAAGGGCTTGATCCAGAAAGCCGTACTCCTGGACACGGCACTCTCACACACGTGCACGCTCTTTAGAACCCTGACTATCGGCAGCCTTGGACGTTTTTCCTGGTACCGATGCAGGATGGGCTATTATTTATATAATCAAATATTTAAAAATATATAAAGTAAAGTATATTGATGTTAATTAAAGAAAATTACCGCTTCAGTATCTGGGGAGGACTAATAGCTACGTAAAGTATAATCAAAGCAACATTTCATTACTTAAGAGCCATAAAAGTTACAATAAACAATCGTGGCTAATAATAAAGTAGTTAATACTAGTGTATTTGTGGTAACAAATGCTGCGGTCACAGTCCACCCAATTTATTTGTAAATTAAAACCTAGTAGCTAATAAGCTATTCATTTCATGCGTCGTTAGATAGTTCTGTGGTTTAACGTTTTTTAATTACTAGTATAATAGAAAAGAGTAATTTATTTCAATCAACAAAGGATAATAAAATTAAACATAAAATAACTCATGAAATAACACATTTAACTACAGACTGAATCATGCAGCAATGTTTGAGGTACTGGCGATCAAACCTCTGCGCAAATACCCTCAGGATGCCACTGGAGCCGGCTCGGACCCTATGGACCAGGGATGTGCACCGTTTTCGCATAGTCGCATAATTACTAGTTCTACATAAAGGGTGTAAAAGTACCACTTGTTTACAACGTCATTGCGATCATTTTTTTTGTTCTAGACCATACCTGGGAACCTTTTAGTTACGAAGATATTGGGAGACAAAGTTTCAACTTTTTTTTTTAAATACATGTCTTTAATGTTATAGCTTAACTTAAAATACCTCTTAACAATACCCTTACTATTCAATGCATCCATCAGCACAATGTTTTGAATGCATTATATTGAGTTCTACCATAAACCATAATTTTTCACCTAAAGAAAAGTCGTTTCCCGGTAATAATTTTTGAGTAGAGTTACTTAGTTTGATGTACAGAACGTTGGGTTGACGTTTTCGTGAAGAGTTCGTTTACTAGGGTTTTCCAAAGATTACCTACCCTCTACCTCCAAAGTTACAAACTGTACGTCTTTATAATATTGGTAAAGATAAACGGGTCATATTATGTATCGCAGCACAGATTGGGGGGAGGCAGAGGATGTGGTATCGGCCCAACTCAGGAGTTAAAGGTTTGAACCCAACAAGGCACTTTTTGACCTTGGTCTATTTTTGTCTTTAAGTAGAATCCTGGAATCTGGCTTTGTGACTTAGAACATGATTGATAACAACAGGCTTGCCCCTTCCTCAGATGACAGCATATGGGGCAGTTACATAACCGGCTAAAGGAATGGACCGAAGTGTAACACATCCAGTGTTACACTTCTGGGCTGCGGGACTGTTCGAAAGAGATACCGCGGCCCTGGAACACAAAGGGCAAAGAAGGAACATGGATGGGTTTTAGTCAGTACAAGTCTGACACTCCCTTCCGCTCCGCCCAGAGCGGGGGGGGGGGGCATTTGATGATTTCCCATCAAAAAAAAAAAAAAAAGTGTTACACTTCTGTCCATCCCTTGGCGTAATAGATGTAATGTTTAACTTCAAGTCCTACAATAATGTTTCAATGTTGTTCATGAGATAAGAGTGTTAGTTATACATATTAATACACGTGACACATATCTCAATAATAATAATAACATTCTTACGAAAGTTCGGAACTATGTCATAATATTTTTACCATCGACTTTGCTTTCAGATGAGAGGATATAAAATTGATACATTGAAATTGGTACATTGTGTCTATCTTTTGTAGCTTCATTTATGGTTTAATTTAAATAGCTAAAGAGTTCCATTTTGAGATTGTGCCGTTTTCAGAATCTACTATTGTTAGAATGTTCCATTTACAGAATTTACCATGTTGATAATGTGCCGTTTGCAGAATCTACCATTTAAAGAATACATTGTTTATAGAAATTATCATTTTGAGAATGTGTCGTTTACAGAATCTACCATTGTTAGAATGTTCCATTTACAGAATCAACTCTGTTGATAATGTGCCGTTTGCAGAATCTACCATTTTAAGAATACCGTGTTTATAGAAATTATCATTTTGAGAATGTGTCGTTTACAGAATCTACCATTGTTAGAATGTTCTATTTACAGAATCTACTCTGTTGATAATGTGCCGTTTGCAGAATCTACCATTTAAATAATACCGTGTTTATAGAAATTATAATTTTGAGAATGTGTCGTTTACAGAATCTACCATTGTGAGGATGTTCCATTTATAGAATTTACCATATTGATAATGTGCCGTTTGCAGAATCTACCATTTAAAGAAAACCTTGTTTTTAGAAATTATCATTTTGAGGTTTTGCCGTTTATAGAATCTACCATTTTTATTCAATACTATTTTGAGAAATTGCTGTTTATAGAATCTGACTTAGTAAGAATGCCGTTTAGAAAAACTGTCAATTTAAGAATATGCCATATGTATTTCGAGAATATGGCATTATTTTGTAGATTCATATGTCATTTTGAGTATATGCCATTTTACGCTTTAACTGAGTATATAAGAAAGAAAGAAGAAAGAAAACATATTTATTTGGCACATGCCACAAGTGCACACAGCAAACAAATAACAATAAACAAAAAACTTAAATTTACACAATAAAAAAGTTAAAACTAAACAGAAAAAAAGAGATAATATAGTGTGTCTCACGGCTGCGCCAAATAGGCCCAGTTCAGCAAACTTCCGAGCAGCTAGTGCCCGACGCTGGTTTTCAACTATACCGCCAGTACTTATATCGCCAGTTCATACACCGACTTATAATAAATGTGACAAGATAATTTCAACCAAATTACAATTTATTAAGGTTCTTAACAAAAATTTAAATCTGAACCTTTGTCTTTCATACTCTAATCAAAAACAATCAGAAAAATAAAACTAAAAAGAATAATTATTTACCTCATTAGGTCCCGCGCTCTCCCAAATAGTCAATTTATAGCTATATCACACTCAATAGCCCCCATCTCACAGCTTCGTTGGACACTCGTGATACGAATGTGTTATCCTGTATCATGGTACAGGGTGTTGCTTTCAATTTAGCTTGGCCAGTTCGTGTCCATTAAAACGGTAATTTCGGCCATAAATATAGCCCCGCTGGCCACTGGGCTAATCGCACCGTCCAAAATGCGTTTTGTGGTCTTAAATATTAATAAGGACAGGATATATGGCGCGGTGTGCTGGCTCGATAGTTCCGTTCCGGGTCGATTGTTTTATTATTGAGGTAGAGTTTCGTGTTTGAAGGTCAATTATCTTTTATGAGATTGTCGGAACATTAAACTAGTTTATTTTTATAGTTTTATTGAAATGATCCGAGAAAAGTTCTCTCTAGTTCGAGGTTGATAATGAAATTGATAGTTAAAAAAAAAAATCATATGATAAAATAACTTTTGCTTTCTTATTTTCATTTCGTCTTTCCTTTTCATATTCAGCCAACCACGCTTTTAACTTAACAAATAAACAGGTGACTCTTTTCTATATTTCCGCATCGAAGTAGGTACTTGCAAAAAATCACAATGTACCTCCATCTTCACCTCTCAAAAGTAGGTTAAACACATTTCACCGCGCCTCGGGGAAAGTGTCACAGCCTAAAAAAATCCAACCGATTTTTCTAATTTTCCGACAGTATTGAATGAAAATGTTTGGGATTAATTTATACTGTGTCGTTATATATTAAGGGACAACCTCGTTATTTAGAGCCCGATCAGATACCCGAGGGCTGTCGTAAATCATGGATAATGTATTTGACAGTAAAATATGCTTGAAATGATAGTATGTATTGTGTTTGACTTGGTAAATGGATGTACCTACATTATTTTGCGGTTATTGTGGATTCATTTTACAATTTAAATGTATTAAATAAGAACCTATTACCATTTTAGTTGCTAGTTTAATTTATTTTATAGTTTTTCCTTGTTAATGTTTATAGTTAAAATTAAGAGTGTCTTTTAATACACTTAAGTATTTTTTCACTATAATTATCAGAATAAGTGTTATAAATTCATAAAATCTAGACGTATTTTGAATTCGTAAATAAATTCTGACAGACTTCTAAAAGTTACTTTTAATAAGTACTTAGACATACAGATGCTTTTTATCATGATCACTGTTTAACATAATCATGACATAACGCCTGTAGTTCCCGAATGGTTAGACAGAGAGCCTACAGTACACCCAACTTTTGGCACTTCTATTGAAGTTTCAATAGTAAAGGAGCGAGCTTATTTAGCTATAAACCGCACACAGTTGCATATAAAAAATTCTCGCAGTTTGAAGAATCGTACTACTAGTTAAATAAAAGGATGCTTTCATTCCTGAAGACAGGTTCAAAGTAACAAGAAGAGGTCTTTTCATAAACAAAAGTGGTTCAATTACTTGAACAGCTCTCAGTCGGGAAACAAGGAGTTATTCTTTAATTGCCTATGAAAACCCTTTGGTACCCACCTATAATTGTAAATATTAAAGATAAAGAGTGTGTATACATTTTTGTTTTGTTTTTGTGTAACTTTATTTCGAGTTTTACCTTTGTAGTTATGGTATGTTAATTCAAACTCTTCGTTTCGAGCGATGGCTCATACAGGGTGTAAACGGACCCTTCACGAAGCCGTCAACTACGCATTATGTACATCAAACTAAGTAACCCTACGCAAAAAATATTGCTGGGAAGCAACTTTTTTTTTGGGGTGAAAAGTCACGTTTTACGGTCAAAACTCAATGTAATGCACTCAAAACTTGGTGCTGATGGATGCTTTGAATAGTAAACGGGTCATGGAGGTAATTTAAGTAAAGTTAAAACCTTAAAAAGTAGTATTTAAAAAAAACTTGTGAAAAAATTGAAACTTTGATCTCCAATATCACTGTAACTAGAAGATTCCTAGGTATGGTCCAGAAAAAAAAAATATCACAATGAACAAGTACCTTTCGGCTTCGTTAAGGGTTTTTACACCCTTTATAGGGTTAATAACTTAGTCCTTAAAAACTAAGTGTTAGTAAACAACACGATATGGTGACACATGTAACTGACAGCAACCATTTTTGGAACCATGTTAGTTCTTGCCATAACCCGAGCCACCATCGATGCTGCGCGCTTCTGCATTTTTGTGTAAAAAAATAAAAAATCGCCGCCACCAACATCCCTGACGCACTGCAACGCCATGGCAACTCCATCAGTTTCCTGAACGCATTATTGACTTGGACACGAAGGGCTCTATACGACGCTTGTGAATAATTTTCCCACAAGCTGCAAGTGTAGAAGGTGGTACAGAATGCTCTAAAGAGCGTCACCTTTACGTCTGAAGTACAACGAGCAAACCTGCGGGCAATCATATTCGCGCGTGCGGGCAGAGCCCTCCGTTTCCTTTCAATGTCAACATTATTTTTAAGGTCACTGGTGATCAAGTAACCTGGGTTTTTAAGTTTGTTCTACTTGCTCAAGAGGTACACCGTTTAGCCGTTAATGAGTGCTTTGTTATGGTATGTTAATGAGTACTTTGTTAGGGTATGTTAATGAGTACTATGTTATGGTATGTTACTGAGAATAGACAAGCAGTAGGTACTTAAAAAGTAAAGTGTAATTCTATTGAGCCGTATTAATTGGGTAAAGTAATAAAGATGACACTCCTGTTCTTGTAGCCGACTCAGAGTGTGGAAAAGAAAATTATTGGTAAGCCCCTATGATTTTTTATAATGTTTTCTTATAAAGGTATCAAATGCGTGAATAAATAATTAAATAAATAAAATTTTCGTTACGGTTAACGGACTAATAGCATAGAGCCTTGACCAACACCTTAGGAGGCTCTCATCGCGTGGCTGGTTCAAGGGCTTGATTCAGAAAGCAGCACCCCTGAACACGGCACGTAGGTTCTTCTCTCTCTAGCCCTGACCACCGGCAGCTTGGACCTTGTTCTTGATTTCGATGGGTTTCTATTTTTAATATTAAAAATGCGAAAGTTTGTGAGGACAGATGGATGGATGTTTATTACTCTTTCACGCAAAAACTACTGACCGGATTTAAATAAAATTTGGCATACAGATAGTTTATAACCCGGATTAACACATAGGATACTTTTTATCTCGATAGTATCCCGACGAACAATTACCGAACACCACGTGGGCGAAGCCGAAGGCATAAGCTAGTCTTATCTATTGTTTTTAAAAATATTTAAAGATGCAAATTATTTTAACTTTGTTTTTCATTTTCTCCTCTCTCCTGCCAAAAAAACCGTGTTATATAAAAACAAATACCGGTGCTGGGCTACGCGCTCATGTTTTTTGGTACTTTAGACCAGAGTACTTCCTAACACAATAAAACTAGCAATAATTTTCTTTTTGCAACTTTTTTACAAAGATAGGCGGCCATATTTGGCGCGGTTTCGTTCCTGGGCCGTTTTTTAACAGCTGGAACCAATCCAGAAACTATTAAAATAGTTTCGCGGTTGTAGAGTTACTAGGTATTGAAGCCTAATTAGTCATCATAATAAGTTATATTGTGCGCGCAAGCAGAAATTTCAATGACTTATACAAGGAATATGATTTAGATCCATTCATAATTAGTGTGAATTCGGCCAGATTTTTCAAGTAGCGGTAGGTTATATTATTGTTTTTATTATTTTACTTTTTTCTCTATTATTTTAGTCATATAATTCCAAGCCAAGTATTTATATTTTCTTTCTTTGATTAAAGCGGTGTATTTTCTGTTTTTGTGCTCACACCATATACTTTTTACTCAAAGTCTATACGTGAGGATTTGTAATTGGCTTTCTGGTGACTATGGTTTCCTATTTTGTTTGTTTTTATTAGCTGTAAGTCCTCCATGTACTAAAATAAATAAATAAAAATTAATTAATTAATAATCGCCTTTTCCCGACTATGTTGGGATCAGCTTCCAGTCTAACCGGATGCAGCTGAATACCAGTATTTTACATTGAGCGACTGCCCGTCTGACCTCACAACCCAGCCTGTACTGTATACGATACCCCATGGCAAGACTGTTTGTCAGACTTTCGAGCCACTGACTCCCTGTAACGACTGTCAAAGATCTAGAATTGACAGCCAGGACCAACAACTTAACGTGCTTTCCGAGGCACGGAGGAAACTCTTTATGTAATGGGGGATCACACATCCACAGACCAACCTAGGCAAGCGCGACTTAACGAACGCGGCTTGAAGATTGAAACAAGCGGCTGTCATTATTTAACCACTTGTTCCTTATTGAACCCTTATTAGCCCATCATAATATTAGGTCTTGGTCTCCATTAAAAACAAAATATTAATATTAGGTTCCGCCTGTTGTTCGCCGAAGAGTTAGGGAGTTGTCGTATGCCACCCACATAAGTACTACATAATAGAAGGGGAATTGATTCCCTTCTTTTTTTTTATAACCATACTGCGATCGCCAACCCGCTTGCCAAGCGTGGCGATTATGGCAAAACCCCCCGAATGACGAGCACAACAAAAAAACGGCCCCTAGTACCCGGCAGCCCGTCTACCCTCGACTATGGTAGCGGTCGAGGTTACGGCGTGGCAAGGGGTGCGAAGAATCTCCGGAAGGGATCAGGCTACCTATACCGACGACTTGACCTGGCAACATACAACACGCGTTCACTCCGGACCGACGAGAAGATAACGGAACTCGAAGAGGAATTGAGCAGGCTGCGATGGAGTATTGTGGGATTATCTGAAGTCCGAAGAGAGGGTGAGGACACGATAATCCTGAAATCCGGCAGCCTGCTCTATTTCCGAGAGGGTGACCGGCAGTCCCAGAGTGCTGTTGGGTTTATCGTCCACAAGTCCCTCGTGAATAACGTGGTGAAGATCGAGAGTGTGTCGACCAGGGTGGCGTACCTTATACTCAGAATATCCTCAAGATATTTGCTGAAGGTCATACAGGTCTACGCCCCGACCTTGGCACACCCCGACGACGAAGTGGAGACCATGTATGAGGATATTTCTAAAGCCCTGCATGGTTTCAAAACTCACTTCACCGTTGTCATGGGGGACTTCAACGCAAAACTGGGCAAACGAGACGGGGATGAGCTGCAAGTGGGGCAATTTGGGTTTGGACGTCGGAACCACCGGGGTCACCAACTGGCTAGTTTTATGGAGAAGGAGGGCCTCTATATGATGAACTCCTTCTTCAAAAAGCGCGAGCACAGGAAGTGAACCTGACAGAGTCCCGATGGTGCAACTAAAAATGAGATTGACTTCATCATGTCAACCAAGAAGCAAATGTTCAATGATGTCTCTGTGATCAATTCGGTGAAAACCGGGAGCGATCACCGCATGGTAAGAGGCACATTGAACATCAATATAAAGCTTGAAAGGTCTCGACTGATAAAGTCTACGCTCCGTCCAGCACAGATCCAGATCCAAAACCCCGAAAGCTTTCAGCTTGAACTCCAGAATCGTTTCGAGTGCCTAGGAAGCTCAGTGGACGAATGCAACGATGGGTTCGTGGAAACTGTCCATACGACTGGGTCTAAGTTCTTCAAGACACGTCGTGCACACAACAAAAGGCTCTCTGATCATACTCTCGAGCTCATGAAGGAGCGGCGTGAGATCATCCTGCAGTCTTCAGATGAGGCGTGAAAATACCGGCAGCTCAATAGACGGATCTCTAAATCCTTGAAGTGACCTCCACCGCTTTAATACCGAGCGTATTAAAGACGCTATTGAGCGGAATAAAGGCTCCAAGGTATTTTCAAGAGATCTGGCTATTGGGCAGAGCCAGCTCACGAAACTGAAGACCGACGATGGCAGGATCGTATCCGCCAAACCGAAGCTGCTGAGGGAGATCGAGAGTTTTTATGGGCAGTTGTACACTTCAACTAGAAATCCTGTTGCAACTCTAGCTAACGACCCAAGAGCTAGACTGACCCGACACTATACCGAAGACATTCCGGATGTCAGCCTGTACGAGATTAGGATGGCTCTTAAACAGCTTAAAAACAACAAGGCACCGGGTGATGACGGAATTACGGCCGAACTCCTGAAGGCGGGTGGAAAACCGGTACTTAGGGCCCTTCAGAAGCTGTTTAATTCAGTCATACTCGAGGGGAAAACGCCGCAGGCATGGTGCAGGGGTGTGGTGGTACTCTTCTTCAAAAAGGGCGACAATGCCCGGCTGAAGAACTATAGGCCCATCTCACTTCTAAGCCATGTCTACAAGTTGTTCTCAAGAGTCATCACGAATTGATGATTTGATTGAATTGATTGTTTGACGATTTTCAGCCTCCTGAACAAGCCGGATTCCGAAAAGGCTTTAGCACCGTAGACCACATACATACGCTGCGGCAGGTTATACATAAGACCGAAGAGTATAACCTGCCTCTCTGCTTAGCGTTTGTGGACTACGAGAAAGCCTTCGATTCGATCGAGACTTGGGCTGTACTACAGTCTCTCCAACGGTGCCAAATCGACTATCGGTACATCGAGGTGCTAAAGTGTTTGTACAAAAATGCCACCATGTCAGTCTGACTTCAGGACCAGACCTCGGAACCTATCCTTCTACAGCGAGGTGTGAGACAGGGAGACGTCATATCTCCGAAACTGTTCACCGCTGCACTGGAGGATATCTTCAAGGTTCTGGACTGGAGAGGGCTACGCATCAACGTCAATGGCGAGTACATCTCTCACCTTTGATTTTCCGACGATATAGTGGTCATGGCTGAGACCATGGAGGACCTCAGTACAATGCTCGATGACCTTACCCTAACATGGACAAAACCAAAATCATGTTGAATGCCCATGTAACACCCACTCCTATCAAGATCGGAGACTCTACACTCGAAGTTGTAGACGATTATGTCTAGCTGGGACAAACGATCCAGTTAGGTAGGTCCAACTTCGAGAAAGAGGTCAATCGTCGAATCCGACTCGGCTGGGCAGCGTTCGGAAAGCTGCGTAGTATCTTCTCGTCCAACTTACCGCAGTGTCTCAAGACGAAAGTCTATGACCAGTGTGTGTTGCCAGTGATTACATACGGGACCGAAACGTGGTCGCTCACAATGGGCCTTATCAGAAGGCTTAAAGTCACCCAAAGGGCAATGGAGAGGGCTATGCTCGGAGTTTCCTTGCGTGATCAAATCAGAAATGAGGACATCCGCAAGAGAACCAAGGTAACCGACGTAGCCCGAAGAATAGCCAAACTGAAGTGGCAGTGGGCAGGGCACATTGCTCGCAGAACGGATGGCCGATGGGGCCGAAAAGTTCTGGCGTGGCGACCGCGAACCGGAAGACGCTGCGTTGGAAGGCCTCCCACTAGGTGGACCGATGACCTGGTGAAGGTTGCAGGGATCCGCTGGATGCGAGTCGCACGGGACCGGTCAATGTGGCGACACTTGGGGGAGGCCTATGTCCAGCAGTGGACGTCTTTCGGCTGAAATGATGATGATGATTAAATATTGTTGGGCATGAAAGCTACTTTAATAAAAGAACCACAGAGTATCATTTTAATATTGCGGCATACGAAGCTGCAAGACCCTCCTAGCCGTTACAATTTATCTATTTGTTTTTCATTTTATCTGTGAAGATCTTCCTTATTTTCCGCTCTTTCTTTATCGTGTGGTTAGTGCATAACCTGGTGTCAGAGTTTTTATGCCGTCTGACAATGTTTTCCTTCACCGAAGCAAGTGATAATTATACAATGCTGATATGAATCTGAAAAAACAGGGGTGTTGGGTTTGAACATGAGACCTATGACTTAGCAGTCCGACGGTCACACCACTATACTATCACTGCTATAATACTGCTTTATTTTCCTCTTTCAGGTATTTAATTGATGAAGTGACTTGTGTCGCAAATTATGCCTCGCCTCCAATCCTAGCAGAATTCTGATCTGTGTCCCAAAACAGTAGTCAAAGTGACTTACGCGCCTGACGACAGGCTCGAAGCGGCTAAATGTTGTAGTGCCAATAACACAAAGAAGAAAATGATCACTACAGACTCAGCCTTTCCCCAAAGCGTCACCACATCAAGTTTAAAATGTCCAGTGCTAGATTCAGAAATCTTGCGGCTTCCGGCGAATTGTGTGAGAAGTGAAAAGTAGATCAGGTGAAGCGAAAAAAATACCCAAAAGAAGAATGAAAATATTTCTTAAGAATTTGTACTTAAAAGACTACTTCAACCAGATACCAATCAAAAGGAATCACGTACCTGACCTAGAACTGTCTGAACCAGTCAACCATCTTTAAAATCTTAACGTAATCCAAGAAACATTTTAGAAAAAAAAATCCAAAAGGCGATTGAATGTAGGTATACTGGGGCCGCGATTTAGCTTCCAACCATGTAAACTAATATGTCTTTTTGGGAAAATTACTTGAATTGATACATACACTTAAAGTTCAGTGTGCGTTACGATTTACGTAAAAAATAAAATAATGAATGAAGATAAAGTTTATTTTCGTTTGAATGGAAATAATATCTTTTTGGAAACAAGGATTTGAATGGAATATAAGTGAGAACGTCAATACTGACTTAGAAAGTTTTATCTGGACCAATCGAAACTTCTTAATTAGCGTTGGAGCGAGAACAAACGTTATCGAATTAGATTTGACGTGAAATAATTGGACTTTTTGTGGTCCCCCTTAGTTTTTGTGATCCCCCTTCGAAATGGGGGGTGAGATGTCATTGTAGCTGGTACCTACTGGGATTAATTAGCAGACGTTATGTTTTGTTCTTTGTGTTTTTATGTGTTGTATGTTGATCCCAATTTTGTGTAGTCCAGTAGTTGGGTTGCTGAGGCAGATGTGCAGTAGCTCCACGTAGTACAGCGGGTACCTGAAGGAGAAAGTGGTTCAGTTTGATGGTCCTGAAATATGACGTGGCATATTTTCATTAAATATCTTTTTACCTAAAATTCAGCATTTTTTGTACTCGAAATAGTTCTTGTACTTAGGTTTATCCATGTCAGTAATATTATTTTTGTTTACTTTCGTCCTATTATGGAATGAGTGAATTTAACGGAAAATTGTGAGGTAGTGCGTTTTCCGTTTGCTTCATTTGTTTAAAAATAATTAATTATAATACCTTCAGAATAGTGTTATTTTATTTCCATTCAATCTTGGTTACACAAAGTCCTACAAAGTGTTATTCTAATGAATACAAATTCTTGTACAAACAACAACCCGAAATAGCTGCCAACTGAAATACCTGTACATCCACCCGATTAATTTACTTTCGGAACCAGTTTATTAAAACCTCTGATAAGCCCGGAGACAAATTACAGAGGGTTCATTTTATGCTGGTTTTTAGTACAAAATGAAGTTTTGTTGCTAACAAAAGGAATAGCGATGACATATAGCGATTTATGCGGGTTCGCTTTAGCGGGACCCTTTGTGATACTGTCATTGCGGTATTCAATGAAAAACTGCGGAGGATTCTGGGAGAACTTAATTTTTTTTTTCAATTTAATGGTGTGTTGACCGAGTCGAGAATCGGGAGTGATAGAGATCTGAAGGGTTTGACCAAGGTAACTTTAACAGGGTTTTTTTTTTTAAAAAATGTGTAGCCCTTTACGACACGGGACCGCTCAATGTGGCGACACTTGGAGAAGACCTATGTCGTCTATGACGTCTTTTGGCTGAAATGATGATGATGATAGCCTTTCATTCCACTGCTGAGCAAAGGCCTCTTTATATTCTTTTCTTTTCTTGCTACCCGAACAAAAACCGAACCTTCATAGAATCACTTTATTGGCCGTCTGTCTGTCTGTCCATCTGTCAAGACCCTTTTTCTCAGGAACGCGTGGAGGTATCAAGCTCAAATACTCTGGTCTGCTACCCCTTGGAGCAGTGCAAAAATCAAACTTGTAGCCCACGAAATAAAACAGTATTATTTTTTACCTATACCTTTATAAAATTAACAGAAAGGAGTCGTAAAATAATAACCGAGTCTATTTTTAAAAAAGTACAATATCCAATAAAATGTACTTTATTTTATTACAAAATAATAACATACTAAATCCTGCTACAGGTTTACCCTCTAAAATAAAGAATTAAAGACACAAAAAAAAAACATGTCTATGACAGATGAAAAATCGTTACACAAGAAATGTTACAAAGAATTGTTATCTTGTATAAATACACGTCGAGAGACGTCAGTCCAAAAGCACTTAAGGCTTGATGCGGTGCAAAAATACAAAATATTAAAAAAAAACTCGTTTCGCAGAATACTTTTCAAGAGTGTTCACTCGGTTTTTAATTTAATTGAAGAAAACACGAATGTGATGCCTTTAATGGGTTCCGTTCAGTATGTTTCTTTTGTTTTTTTGGTTCATAAAATTTTTAGGTCTTAAAATATTTGTGTTTTTACAAGCTTTTCATCATCATCATCATATTATAGTAATGAAAAAAAAATAAAGGACCGGTATTTTGCATAAACCACTTATTACATTTATCTTATTTTTTTTTAAAGAAACTTTGCACCATCCTAGGAATGTCTCCTGTATCGTGGTTGCGTTTACAAACATTTAAAACTCACATACACAAACAGCCTGACCCGGAACAACTACCTGTAGATTTTACAAATATTTGTTCTGTTCGGGGATCGAACCCGCAACACGCAGTGCAGCAGCCAATCGCTCAGCCACTGCGCCAACCGTGCGGCCACGAAATACCCAACTATGCAACTTTCTCTTTCTATTGTGTTTTCTCCTTCTCTGCTGACTTCTGCTAGGCCAACTACATATAAGTATAAGCATAATCAGCCTATAATGTTCCCATTGCTGGGACACAGGCCTCCTCTCTATGAGAGGAAATGGGCAGTAGTCTACCACGCAATTATGTTTATTATATGTATATCCCAATTTACATTTTCTAGTACATGTTCTTACTTTTACATTAAATGAAAATATTCTTAATTAATCGGTGTCCTTTTTGCGTTCCGTAGTGGCTTGGCAGTAGAATCTCATTCGGTGATTTTTGTCCCAGACTGGGTGTATGCTACCAATAGCCGTGCACTGTCTGGAGTCATCGAGCGCTTGGGGATTGGCTTGATTGTCGTAATTCATAGTTGGAAGGGGTTTAGACAATTCAATCCACCACGCTTGTCTAATGCGGGTGGATGGGTGGGCAGTAGACCAACTAGGTCCATAGACGCCGCCGTTGCCATGCTATATTATGTTCTTCCGCCACCGCCTTATGGCAATATCCTGCTCAGATGTCTGATTTCAATGAACCGGCGACTTGCGAGTCATGTTCACAAACGTAGGGTTCCGTACTATCGTAGAATACAATCGAGCAAAAAGCGTTTCTTGTCCCCCTTTAATTTTGAACTTTATATTTTCATTTCTTTTTATTTTAAAGTAAGAAAGTATATGTTTGTCACACAGTTAGACGGTCCGACAGACGGACAGACAGCGGAGCCTTAGTCATCGGGTCCGATTGGCACCACTAGGGTACGGAATACAATAAAAAACGTGCCAAGTTTGAGTCGGACTCGCACATGAAGGGTTCCGTACCATTGTAGAACGGGAGCTGCCTTTAATTTTTAATTTATTATTTGTTGTTATAGTGGCAACAGAAATACACATTCTGTGAAAATTTTAACTGTCTACGTAATATGGATCATGAGAAACAGAGCCTGCTGACAGACAAACAAACGGACAGACAGCGGAACCTTAGTCACAGGGTCCCATTGGCACCCCTAGGGCACGGAATACAAAAAAAAGAGTGAATAGTTGGTTTACTAGCTATCTTTATACTATGCTAAAACCATAACACGACCGCATTGGGCAGTATTACCAACAGAAAACTCGCGGCATATTTTAACATCCTTTCATATCCTGCTTTGTACGTATACACAAAGAGATTTTAATCCATTACACGCTTTACGTTATCATCATCTGGACGGGTATGCGTTTGTGAGAGAAAAATTGTGTGGCTATGAAGTTAGCGAGTGATGCCTGGGTTTTGAGGTATACTGAGTTTGTTTCGCCATTTTTTTAGTAGAACAGATAGGAAATGCCGTTGCCGATGCCGTGTTCATCTAGCTTATGTTATGGAGGGAAGTTCTGTATGGTGTCCGGACGAAAAGAATAGCACCATCCCATATCTTCCCGTGGGTGTCGTAAAAGGCGACTAAGGGACTTACCAGAGAATGGGCAGCAGCGTTCTATGATTCTACAACAACCATACTGCGATCGCCAACCCGCCTGCCAAGCGTGGCGATTATGGCAAAACCCCCCTTCTTGGGGGAGGCCTATGTCCAGCAGTGGACTTTTCGGCTGAAATGATGATGATGATGATGGAGGGAAGTGGAAATTATGTTTTTCCTACCCCTCCGCTATTCTTTTCAGAATAATTTCGTTGCGGGCTCCAAGACAGTTAAATAATTGTTTCTCTGGAACTTCGTCGAGCTTCATTGTCTCGGCGCTTTTCTGGTGGTAGCCACGGTTTGATTCTGGCTTTTAAAATATGCATTGTCATTTTTTTGCCTTTTTTTGTGACAAGTCCGCCGCAAGACTTGTCACAATAAAAGGTAATTTTAAAAGACGCGGTAAAGTAAAAAGTGATTTGATTTTGATATACAATTTACTTGTTTTTTATTTTTATTTTTCGATTTACTTTTTTTTTGATATACTAGGCTTCATAGCCTGGTCCATCGGCGCAAAGTTGCATGTTTGTCGGTCTTTTACAGATTGTACTTCGGTGAGTGTGCCCAAGAGCTCCTCGAGCTCATTCCACCATCTCCCTTCTTCCATCGGGAGTCCAGACGAACTGCAGGTCACCCATACTTTGTCGATGTTCCACACTTTCGCACGAAGTGCTTTGCTACATCATTATGCGCACAGCCAAGGAGTGGAATTCCCTGCCTGCGTCGGTGTTCCCAAGTTCATATGACCCCAATCTATTTAAGTCGCGAGTTAATAGGCTTCTTTTGGGTTAGCTAGTTCCAGCGTCGAACTCATCTCTGTCCTCAGGACTAGGTTGAGGTCAAGAGTAAGCCCATATAATATAAAAAAAACTGATTTAATGATTTTTTTTTCTCTTTTTTAGAAGAATAAATAATTTTATTTCATGTCGTATCAATACGTCATATTATTATGATTGGACTGTTCCCGGTTAGACTGGAAGCCGATTCTAGCATAGTTGGGAAAAGGCTAGGCTGATGATGATAGATGAAAGCTATTAATACACAGTTTTTTCAATGGGTGATGGAAGAAACTACTGAAACCGGCATCCTACGATTCGTCAATTTCATCAATGGTCATCCACTAGCGCAATTTGGATAACTTACTACGAGTCTACCTATTCTGAAAAATCTTACCAAAATAATTCTGTTTTGTCGCTTCTGTTCAACAAACAACATTTTTTTGTAAATGCTTCATCATTTAAAAGCGCGTTGGGTTGACCATCGACTAAAGTTGTAGAAAACACCACTTGAATTAGGGACGTCTTTAAATAGACTCCGGACCCAGGTTGGTCGCAGTAAGGGAAACCTGCTCAGGTGGAGATTCTGCTGCTCTACAAACGATGTGGCACTTAATATCGTGCCCTGCGTGTCCAGTTGGTTGTTCACTACAGGAACTGATGGATGCTACCGAAAGTGCCAAACTAGTAGCTCAGTTCTGGGCTGACACAATTTAGATTGCCATCGACACGCTAAGAAGAAAAAGAAAAAGGGACATACAGCACCGAGAAGTATGGCAGAAGACAGGAGAGGCATATATATACCCATCAGTGGTTGGTTAGGGGTCGCAATTATAGTCTGATGACTATAACTTTCAGTCCGAAATTACTTAAAAACTTTTATAAACCTTTTTTCTTCGATTAAGAAGAAAATCTCAAGTCTCACCATTTTAATGGCCCCAACGTTAGGGAACGGTGCATTATTGAATTAATTTTATTTACTTTGAAGGACTAACCAAGTCCAAAATTATCTTTGTTTATTTCTACGACGTCTGAATTGTTTATTTTTCTTGTCCTAAAATAACAAATTTTGGGTTTGCCTTAGTCCTAATAAACATGAGGTCGTATTTTGATAGTAGAATACTGTTTTAATTACCTAAAATGGCCACCAGTAGAGTTTTTCTTCGAATATGTTTTCTAGAAAGATATCGAAAACAGATGTGAGGGGAAACGCCGTGAGGGGAAGCTATAAAGCCTAGAGCGTTTCCTTACGGCGTATAGAGTCTAGAGGCACATACCCTGACCTTATTGGTGGTGTTCTTCAGAAAAATGTTGTGGGTAGGACTGGCAATCGGCTCGTGCGCGTGACCAGTCCTTATATGATGTCCACGCCTTTTTCCCATGGGGGTAGGCAGAAACCGCAGAACCGCTACCTGCAGCGATCCTTACATACTATTTTTACTTCGTCTACGTCTGCGTGTATGAAGAATGGATATGTTACCGGAAAGATATATAATTCGGTATTCTATATAACACACCTAGGCATTCTGTAGAATGCCTAAAAGGTCCAGGCAATGTATGAAATAAAAAGTATTCCATACTTTGCCTAGGCAGTCTATACAATACCGAACGTTCAGTCGGCGGGGACGGCGGGAAAGACTTTGGTAAGCCATTTATTTTGATGCAAGTAACTTGGATGTAGCGCTCGCCAGTAACACTCATATTTTACCATTGATAGTCAAAACTGTTTTGTAGAAACTCGTTACCAAAAAGCGAGATCCAACAATTTGACACAGAAATAAAGATGAAAAATCAAGCAAAACCACGCGTCAAACACAAGCCTACCCGCTATCAGTTGCGAATGGCACACATACAGTGATCGATGGAATTGGGAAATATTTCATTTTCATACACCGCCCGGTTTTCGTTCCGTCACGCGTTCAATTTGTACATTTTTGGAGTTCCGTGTGACATGATAGAAAACGATTATGGGTATAATTTTTTCACTATATAATGAAAAAAATATAAAGCAATATCAATAAAGCTATGTGTATCAAATAATAATCAATAAAATAAAAAATAATATAATAATCAATATCAGCTTATAATTGAACGTTATTAAAATACTATAATCTTTTCCTCTTTCAGCAGAGGTGAAATAAGTACCTATTATGGTAGCGGCGTTTGGTGATTCAGGGTACAGTCGAAGTCACGAGACCACGTGGTCGATCACCAACTTGATGAACAGACTCCATCTAATCTGTCACCAAGATCCCTCTGGCAGAACGTGCTCGCCACGGGCCAATAGGGACCAGGGGAAAAGGATCGCGAAGGCAGCGACCGCACTTGTGGGCGACCCCCCATGACCACAACCACTCTGTCAATAGTGAACGACTAAGAAGAAGATATGTTATGTATCATTTGATCAACAAAACAAGTGAATGATCAAACTAGGACTTTCTCATCCTTTACAACCCCCATGGGAAAATGGAAGGGAGGTATTTTGCTGGCCCCCCTGAAACTGTGTTAGGGACGGCTTTCAGCCTAGTGGGATGCAGCTGTATATCAAGGTTTTATATGGAGCGACTGCCTATCTGACCTCCATAGTACTGTATAATACGATACCTCTTGGTAAAACTGGTTGTCAGACTTTAGTACCACTGACTATTTGTCACGGCTGACAAAGATCTGCAAATGACAGCCAGGAATGGCGGCTTATCGTGCTTTTTGAGGCCCGCAGGAACCTGCACATTCTGACCTTAGCAAGCACAGCATAAAGATCGACACGCGTGGCTGTTATAATTTAACCACGAGCTCCTCAATAGGCAATGACTTTCATTTTAATTTTTTTTTTATAACAGTTATGATATGAAAATTCTCGATTCGATTTTCGAATTTAAACCTGCTTTATAAGGATGTATGCATAGTGTAATCATAAAACTAATTTCAGAGCTACAGAACCCGATTGAGCGTTTGTACATTTTTCCCAATTTAACGTTTTTGTTTGTGTCCGCCTCATATTTGTACAGCTGGTTTTACTCACAACGTAATACTCATAACGTATACACCGGAAATAAGTTTGCCAAAACAATATTCTGGCGGTCTCCATTTTTTTTTGTTGATTTGTGAAGGTGTCGACCAGCGGCGTGTTACCTAGTGAATGAATTATGGAGATCAGATCGGCAGTCGCTCTATGTAAAATACTAATGATTCATCTGCATTTAGTCAGACTGCAAGCCTTAGCCTTAGCAGAAATATGCAAAAGTATCTGTCTTCCCTTACAGTAATTGTCACTAATGGGTTCACAATCCGCCACGACGAGTAAAACAGGATCAGCGGTTAACATAGTTTCCGAAGCATGCTGCTGTCTTCCAAACTCCGTGCTGCTTCTGATTTTTTTTTGCCTTCTAAAGGAAGGGCTAAGAGGTACTAAATAGGCTCCTTCTGACTTAAAATCCAAAATGTGTCAGGCCACATTTTGAGACCAGTCATCATCATTTTGCTCCTATTCGAATTTATTTAGGGTCAGCACAGCATGTCGCCTTCCTAACCTTTATTAGATGATTTTCTTTCTATTTTATCTTATTCACAATCCATCTACAACCTATTTTTTAAAAATCATATCGACTAATCAACTGAACCCTGAAGGAATTTCGACGGAACAAAAACATCCTCAAAGTGGGATGAAAAAATCTTTTATCTCGAATCAAAACTAAGCCTAGCATAGCTAAAGTGTGTAGTTTTGATGTGGTTTGTGTTTTCATTAGTTCATTTTTTTTATGTTTTTACTTTTTCGTGGTTACTGTTTTGTTGGTGTGCCGCAGTTTCTATGCTGTTAAACGGCGTAAACATGTAGAAATATGCGAGGTCGGCGATGACCAGGATCCGTATTCAACACGCGTTCATGTTAGGTACATAACTTCGTTTGCATTCTCCATTTACTGAAAAGGAGTTTTCTGTCCATAGACGATATTATTTTTCCATTCTCTGTATTACAGTCTCTTTGCTCGGAAAAACATACCTACAACTTGCTGAACTATTTTTCAATTTTGTCGCGAGGCTCCCCAAGCGATTCAAATGGCTTCAGTTGTTAGTAGTCTTGAGGAAAACATTGCTATTATAAGGGGGTGTCTTTGGGAGAGAAAAGGGTAGGTCTTGACCATGAATTATTTAGATAACTTCTGACCCGTTTGGTTATTTATATTTTTCCATAATAAAACTAAGTAGTAACAGACCTGAAAAGTGATAATAATGTCGATGGATATTGAGTACCAGGCGCAGCATCGTCTTCCATTCTTCCACAAAGCAGCTGATGTCTTGGGAATGTGCTGCATGCAGGTTGAGCAAGACTGGTTGATTAACAATCCACGGGAACGCGAATTTACAGCACTGGACTTCTTTTTCGTCTTCTAGAACAAAAGAGAAAGTTTATTTTAATTATATTGTATCTTTGCCCCTTACGAGTACCAATCAATACCTACATTATTTTATTAGAATTTGGTTTTACCAAAAACTTTTACGTGCAAGACCAGTGAACAGTTAAGTTAAATATTGAACAATACTGATCCTACATGATGGAGGCTTGAAGGAGGCTCGTGGCTTCATAATGACAGCCGCACAGGTTGATTTTCAAGGTAAAGCCGCACTTGCCTGGGTCGGTTTGTGGATGGGTGACCATCATAACATATCGGGTTTCCTCCGTGCCTCAAAAAGCACGTAAAGCCGCCGGTTCCGGCTGTCATTTGTAGATCTTTGACAGTCGTTACAGGAAGTCAGTGGTAAAAATTCTGACAACCAGTCTTACCAAGGGGTACCGTATTACTCAGTACTAACTGGGTTGTGGAGGGAGGTTAGATAGGCAGTCGCTCCATGTAAAATACTGGTTTGCAGCTGAATCTGGTTGGACTAGAAGCCGACTCTAACATGGTTGGGAAAAAGGCTAGGCAGATGATTACTGATGTTACATGATGCAATTAAATAATCAATACTGATTCGCGGTTTTGGGCAATCGTAAATAATAAAGTGTAAGTTTAAGGCCCACCTAAAGAGACTAAACTAGATTCTGTAGCGAATCTACTAAGCATATGTCCAAGTTCGGTGTTGCAGTTAGTCTACAATCTGAACTTACCCTGTCCTGTTTTGACTGCACCTTTAGACCTAATCACAATGAGCATGCAGTTTAAAAAACCCGCTCATCTCGTAAAACATATAAGGTGCAAATTATACAGAAACGGCGTAACGTGAAGGCGCGGCACAGGCGCTGCGCAGGCATGATGCCACTTCAGAACGTTTTCATACAAAATTTACGAAGGCGACTTCTCGTGAAATACACTTAAACGGCGTGGCGCAGGCACACCGTTCTTTCTTTTCGTTATCCGTTCCACGCCTTTTTTTTTTTTTTTTAGGTTGGGAAATCATCAAATGACCCCCCGCTCTGGGCGGAGCGGAAGGGAGTGTCAGACTTGTACTGACTAATACCCATCCATGTTCCTTCTTTGCCCTTTGTGTTCCAGGGCCGCGGTATCTCTTTCGAACAGTCCCGCAGCCCGTCCGTTCCACGCCTGCGCGGCGCCTTCACCTTACGCCGTTTCTGTATAATGCACGCATAATGCGCAGAGATAAGTTGTAACTTTGAAATTGCAGTTTAAACCTACCTTCTTAATAATTCATCCAACTTGTTTGCTTTGCTCACAGACCTTATTTGTTTAACTATAAGGCTGCCTGTCGTGTGTTTAGAAGTTAATAATACTACATTTGCAGAGTGTATTGTTACTGCGGCTATTTACACTGTAGTCGAGATTGCTGCTCTTTTTTGGTGGTTAGTAATAAAAACGTTGATAAAACGATCACAAAACGATACGTCAATTTCGTTGTTATCAGGTTGGTTTTGAGATGCAGCTGTCAGAAGTAAGTAAGTCTACACACAAGAGCCTCGATGACCATCTTTCGAGGCCCTCCTTAGGCGGTTGCATCAAGGGCCTGATTCAGAAGGCAGAACTCCTCAATACGGCTCGTATTATGAGGAGGTCCCTGTCTCTGAAGCCCTAATTACCGGTAGCTTTGGCCCTGCTCCTGACACCAGCGGACAACTATTTTTTTGTTTTAAATGTTTTTTTTGAACCAACTTCAAAAAGAGGAGGTTATCATTTTGGAATGTTAATATTTTTTTATGTATGTTCGTGCATAACTCCGTCATTATATAAAGGCATTCGCAAAATTCTTTTTTTGTTCGAAAGGAGTTTATTCCGAAATGGTCCCATTTAAATTTCATATAGATCTGATGACGAGTTTCGGAGACAGACAACGCAAGTCTTCAATAAATGACCGCAAATCAACCGCGATTGCTACTATCGCATAAATATGCATTGTTTACGCAATCGCACAGCATAACATCACGCCTGTACACTCGAAAGGGTGACGCAGATGTATTCAGTAAATCAGGGTACACCCACATTTTCTATCAAAGTTAGTAGTAGTTGCAAATTTTTATTCGCAACTGTTGGTCCCATAGAAATAAATTGTCATGATCTGATCATGGACTTCGGAGATATGTAACGGAACTCTTCAATAATAGACAGCAAATCTGTCGCAATTGCTGCAATCGCTTGGATTGTTTACACAACATCATAACATAACATCATGCCGGAATGCTCTGAGAGGGTACGCAGATGTGTACAGTACACCAGTTGTATTTCATTGGGGATTTGATATTACTTTATTTTTATTTATTTATTTATTTAACAGTTTATGTACACACTAAATACAGAAAAGAAGAAAGGAACAGAAAATAGTACAAAGGTGATGCTTATTTCTAAAGAAATTTCTTCCAGCATACCTGCGAAAGGAGATACTAAAAAAAAAGAGATGTAGACATAGTGTGTAAAAGAAGAAGATAAAATGGAATACATAAAACACAAAGCAGAACTATTTAAACATAATAATATAAGAATATACTAACATACTTATAAATATAAAGACAAAACATAACAATACTGTAAATACAATAAAATAACTAATAATAAATACTTATGAAACTATGACGCAATGGAAAGATAATGTTCTTTCACTCCTCTTTTAAAAACTGCAAGAGTTTGGCAGTATTACCATGAAATGTATTGTTAATAATGTACAACAAATGCAAATATTTTTATGGGATATTATAACCGAAAATGGAAAAATAAAAATAAACTTTTCTTCTGCTTCAGAAGTCGGTTACAAAAAAACTAAAATTAAACAAACAAAAGTCACCGACTTCAGAAGCTAAAGTTATTTTTCCCCTTTTTGTGTTTTTGAAGTCTGTTTTATTTTTTACAAAAAAGTTTTTTATATGGTATTGTTTGTATTTTAAAGGGTGTAAATAGACCCTTAACATAACCGAAAGGCACTTGTTTTCCCCGTCTTTGCGATCATTTTTTTTTGTTCTAAACAAAAAAAAAGATCTATATATGAATAAAATATAGATGACTAAAAGGTGGACCTGGGAGCCTTTTAGTTACGGAGATATTGGGGGTCAAAGTTCCGACTTATACACAAGTTTTTTTTTAAATGCATGTTTTTAATGTAAGATTTTTACTTTACACACCTCCACGACCCCCGTACTATTCAATCCATTCATCAGCACAATGCCTTGAGTGCTTTCCATCGAGTTCTACCGTAAAACGTGATTTTTCACCCAAAAAAAAAAGTCGATTCCCAGCAATAATTTTTGCGTAAAGTTACTTAGTTTAATGTACAGATTGCTTGGTTGGCGGCTATGTGAAGGGTCTGTTTACAACCTGTATATTTATATGTGTATGTAATAAAGGAAATAATAATCAATGTGATTTAAACAATGATGTAAAAATCAGATAACTGTCAAAGGACTTATACACGTTCTATTTAACGTGTTAACTGCCGTAACGTAAAAAATCACCGTGCTCCATAAACGGTCACTGAGCAGTAAAGGGTTAAGATTTGTTGATAAATAAATTGGTGGCTTAAGATAGCTGCTTCCTCGACATTTGTGTGAGTGAATCTGGGTTAGTCTGATTTCAAACTCATTTCTTCACACCGATATAGTTTTTTTTTCTAAGAAACATTCCCCCACTCTTGGAATTTCTCCTGTATCGTGGGTGCATTCACAAATATTAAAACTAAATACACAAATACCCGGCACAATAATCTATAGGCTATACAAATATTTGTACCGTGCGCATACGCAGTGCAGCAGTCAATCGCTTAGCCACTGCGCCAACCGCGGCTTTGTTTTCCCGATGCTCTTGACTTGGTATTATAAATGACCGAATTCATGACATAAGACCATGCTTCCGATCCTCAAAAGGTTAGGCAGAGGATTTCCTATTGTGCACCCACACTTGACCAGTTTAAGTTCCATGGAAATAGCGGGCCGGATTGCCAAGATTTGTGATGTGATTGTTGATGTCAACCATTACAGGCGGTGTGCATGTAGGTATAATAGAATACCTCCTCATTTGGGGATTACAGTCGTGTTAGCTAAGCAAATCTTTATATCGTTTTATGACCGTTCTTCAAAATTCCCACAATTTGTTTGGGGACAAAATTTATTTTTGTGTTTGCCCCGTTCAGCAAACAATGTGCTCGGTCTCTGAGTAATGTAGAAGAGTAAAAAAGCCAACGCGCTACCCCTCTCGCTTCTTCGTCCCGGAGGGAAAGTATAATGAGATAAATACACGGAGGCGTCTCAGCGGCCGCTGCTGGGTGTAGCGATTACACGTTCTGTTGAAAAATATGACACAAATGAATTGAAAACTAAGGCATGAAACTCTTCAAGTTAAACGATTTTATTTGTTTTTGAGTCTACAAGAAGGAGGTATTCTGACAGAGTACAAAGTTAAGTAAAATGTTTGACTCATAAACTCATGATTGCATTGAAAATATTAATATTTTATTAAGAAGAGGGTGTTTTACATAGTTCTAAATTAAAATCCTAGGTATTTCTATTATCGGATTTGAACTTTTTTTGCAAGGAATCGCTTGTTATTGGTCGTATCTTTCAAGTTGATTTAAATTTGCCAAATTAAAAATTAACATAATACTTAACATTTTGGTAACCGATGACCTAAATTGCGCTGACTTTAACTTATAATATATGAATTAACGAGTTGGCAATATGAGTCTAGTATTTATAACATGTGTTTAGTGTGTATGTTTATATTATGCGGGAGTCGTTAACCTGTCGGTGCTAGTTTATTAGTGAAATTGAAAAATAATGTCTTGTGACTCGACATATTCAATTGAATTTTTGTATGCAGACTGGAAACTTCATAAGGATACATTCAATACACAGTTTAATTTATTTTTGAATTGTCGGCGCTATTATACAGGGTGGAAAGGACAACGACGCGAAAACGGTTACCACTTATTCAGTACATCATTCTGAGCCCCCCACATAGAAAATTATCATCGGTTATTAAAGAAAAAATCAGCTGTTCCATACATTTTGACCGTGTAGGTATTGCACTTTTGTAGGAAACAGCACCATCCTGTATATATCCAGTTTAAATACGCTACAAAAAAAAACGAAACGATTACATTTTGTCTACGCCCTCTGGATCTTATTATTTGACTTTTACGTATTAACTATGAACTTAAGATAGTTTGTTGGATCACTTTTTCTAGCGTCCCCACATAGATAGTTCTTGCATCCAGCTATTCCGATCCAGTAACAACATAAAAACATGATCTGTCTTCGTGATGGCTACAGAATAATTCCTACTTTCTTTAGAGGCAAAAACTTCATAAGTATGAAAAAAACGTCATTGGTGGAAATAACAATACCAAAACATATTCGTACAATGGGTAATTCTAATTATATTTAACCTGAAGAACGTCAAAAAATCTAGTAGTTATAGAAAGAATAAGGAAAGCTTGCTAAAACTTTTCTGAATACTTTAATATAATAGTGATTTAATACTGTTTAATAAGAAAATTATCACCATACCACGAAGTAGAAAAATGCATAATAATTCGTCATCGGCGTCAAAACAGGAAAAAATAAAACTCTCCGATATTTTCGCGGTATCAAAACAAACAACTATTTAGTATGGTGGAACTAAAATAATCTAACTTTACTACCTATAGTTCCACTGCGTCGAGATTCCCATTGCATCTAACTATACCTAGATATGGAGGTCTATGTCCAGCAGTGGACGTCTTTCGGCTGAAATGATGATGATGATGATGATGCCCTAGATACTTCAAACTCTCTACTTGCTAGAAAAACATCGGATGCAGTCGCTGTGGCTGAACTCGGCTAGATGATGTGTGATGGGATCATCATCAGAGACTACTAGAAAAGGTATGCACTTCGGGAATCATCGTTTTTCTACTCTAGTTACTTGCATAGGATTGTTATTCTCTAATTTTGAATCTATGGTAATTCACGATAGGTAGGTAATTCTATAGTGACGATCATGCGATGCAGTGCCATTACTGTAAAGACCTGATCATCTCATAATCGTAATTCCGGTATAAGATGAATTTAGCCGAGGAGCAAAGAAACAGTCCTTGCAAATCCATCATTTATCGTTCTTTTTACTGCGCAAGTGTGCTAAACTAAGAACATGGATGTTTCTAATAACTGATTAATTGTTAGCATATTGAAAAATCCGAGATCGCACAGGATACGCAGGAAGGGATGAAGAAGAAAGAGGGGGCCTTCGTCCAGCAGTGGGATACTTAACAGGCTAACAACAAGTAAAATAAGAGGATTTTTAACAAATGTAAACATTGATACTCTAGCAGTCTAGCACTTATGATCCTGGATCGTAGACGGCAGAAATCATTGCGTCATGATTTTTGTATGTTAGTTAAAAAGCATCCTAGTGTAGTGTAAAGCAATGCAGTTCAGTATACATATAAAATGGACTATCGTCTGCTTAAATGGTCTGATACCGTGATGTAATTGGATATGCATTTTGTACAAAAGAAAACAAGGAAAAAACAATTATTCGCGTCGAAAGACGTCAAGTCAATGCAAATTTCGGACTCAAACCTAAAAATAATTTGGTTCAATTTTCATTATACAAGCAAAAGACTCAACTGTTACAGCTTTCCGTCATTATTTTCCCTAACACCGTGCTTCGTGTATTTCAAACTAAGGGTCCACCCTTTGTCCAATGGCCCTGTAAAACAAGTTAACGAGATAATCCGGGATTATCGTCACGTTGCCTTTCTAATAGGGATCGCTTAGCCGTCACTTGATTAGGCCCTTGCCTCATTAAATTGTTTTACATTTTAACGAAGATTTGGGTTTAAAAGTTTGCACAGGCTCAAATTACAGCTGACTTGAGGAAATATTTTGGGAAGATTTTTTTTATGAATTTATTTAATCAAAGCGTAGATAGACTATTTGATATAAAACGAAAACTTCAGAAAGTATCAGGCTATTAGAAATACGATTGAACTTACCTTACTCGTTAGGTTAGCTAGGAAAAGTACCCATGCCTATGAAGTACCAGGCTTTCAGAAATATGAGAGTAGTTTACCTCAGTGAGTTGTTTTTCATATCTATGAAAATGACTAATGCTTATCTATAATAATATTAATATTATAAAGCTGAAGAGTTTGTTTGTTTGGTTGAACGCGCTAATCTCAGGAACTACTGGTTCGAATTGAATAATTATTTTAGTATTGGATAGCCCATTTAATGAGGAAGGATACGGGCTATATATTATCACGCTAGTAACTTAGTGAGGAGAGCAGTATTGCATTATGTCCATATTCCTTAACTGTTTGACAACTGACATGTGTCATGACAAGCATAGAAATAGAACAGTTATTTTTTTGATTACGGAACCCTAAAAAGCACAAGAAAGGACACATTTTGCCTGTCCAAGTTTATTGAAATCTTTAAAGAACGTAGACAGTCCAAAACTGATCATAGTGACACCCATAGTATCACCACTGTATCATATATTATGTCCAATGAGAGACGCTAGCTCAACCGAAGTACTTAGATTTGCCGAAATCATTAATTGAAAGACTGAGAGAGTCTGTTGCTTGATTGATGATTTAGGAGACAATTAGACGATTAATCAGGAGCACAATCAGCATAATTGGTCGGTACTAAATCCATTATATTGTGACTACTAGTTAATTGTCAATACTTACGTATTTCATCAGCGTTAATGATGAGAAAGACTTTAAAACATATTGGATTGACTTATACAGGATGATTGGTAATTGGGTGCATTCCTTGAAATGGGTACTAGACCTAATTTGCAACAATTTTGATAAGTTGAGGTCCAAATTGGGTTGTTTTGGAGTAATTAACTTTAAAGTTTTTTGGAAATTTTCCACGTTCCCACCATGAACTTCTGATTGTGAGAAATTTACGCCGTTCAGGATGTTCATCTGACACTTTTCTCAACCTTTCAACAAGAAAATCTGCAACAAGGAAAACGTGCACCTGAAAAACTGTACACACGGCGGCACATCAAGCTATACATAACCAGTATAACCTGACTTCGCATTGTACGAGCTTCCCGTACCATGAGAGATCGATCGAGATAGTCGTCTCTGAAATTTGTACGACAAACAAAAACAAACATTGTTTGTCAAACATTTATTTTGAGAAAACTACCTCGAAAATTATAGAACGTGAACTTTACGGCGCTTAATTTCCAAAGGTAAGAGGTACTTTTTTGACAAATTGGTTTTGAAGGATTTATTCGCTCATGAGCAGATCAGAAAAGTATCAGTTAAACATCTTGAACGGCGCAGATTTCTCAAAATCATCATAGTGGAAAGGTGGAAAATTTCCAAAAAAAAACTTTAAAGTTTGATTTCTCCAGAGCAATCCAGTTTGGACCCCAAGTTATAAGGAATAAAATCTTTGCAAATTATATCTACTAGCACCCATTTCAAGGAATGAACCCAATTACCAATCGGCCTGTATAAATCCTGTTAACAGCCGTTGAAATGAAACGAATGAAACGTTTTGAATGCGATTGTCACTATTTTTTTGGTTCTCAGGGTCAGGAAAAAAACAAGCACTCGAAAGATAAATTCCAACCCCCCTCCCCCCCCCGCCCCTCCAGATGAATTCAAAAAGTCACATTGTTAGTTCCCCGCTATAATTAACATCTAATTTTAAAAATGCGTTAAAATTTTGTTATCGGGAATTCGTCAATACTATTTCATAGGATTCAAGCCCGTCTGATGGCAAAAGGGTCGCCCTTATTATACGGGACTTAACTGGCCTAATGTGGTTGTACTAAAGATACAACTCTGCCTAGCCCTTTGCGGAAAACACTACACCAACCGTCACCCAAACCTAGATTCTTTCAGACCTCCTAGTAAAAAAAGTGAAGAGTCCATTACAGTTTTTGGAGACCTGCCAGAAAAGTTAAAATGCTAGACAGACAATAGTGTCAGAAGAAGTGATGCGTTGATTTATGAGATATTGTAATTGAAATATATTATTATTTATCTGTAGTCATGGTGATCTTAGAACTTCGACAGAAAAATAGCTTGTCATCACTTGTAAGCGTTTTTTAAGAAAAAAATACTATTGTGTTCTATTTTTAAACAAAAATCTAACTGGCTTGACTATACCTGTGTAGTCTACTACTGTTTGAATTAAACTATATTTTGCCTACGGCTCCGATCGTGGAGGTTTGAAGTTGTTTTGGAAACGTACTATCAGGCTACAAAGTAATAATGCTTGTAAAAATAGTAAATACACTTTTCTTCCTCAGTCATGGGAAGGGGGTCACGTGGTGGCCCCCGGCCACTGTAGGAGCGGGCCTGTGGACGGCGAGTTATGGGCTAGCTCGCCATCCGGCCGTCTTATGACGACAGGCCGTGTCGACGGCACATTCGTATTCCACGCGCGCCTCAAAGAGATGTCAGCAACCACGTAGGGGTCCGCATGGGCCGATGCTTGCCAGGGCTGCGGGACTGTTCGAAAGAGATACCGCGGCCCTGGAACACAAAGGGCAAAGAAGGAACATGTATGGGCTTAAGTCAGTACAAGTCTGACACTCCCTTCCGCTCCGCCCAGAGCGGGCGGGGGGGGGTGGGTCATTTGATGATTTCCCATCCTAAAAAAAAACAGTTTTTTTTCATTTTGATCATTCCATAACTTTATTGTTACGGAGGTATTGGAGACCAGAGTTTCAACATTTTCCCTTTTTTTAATGTTGTTAATCTCTTAACTTTACTTTAAATACGTGAAGGGTCAGTTTACAGTTTTTATATGAACTAATCCAACTTATGGTCCACTAAGAGTACTAAATTTGATTTAAAAAAAATTAAGCCCTTAAGACGCCATTTATACTAATATTATATTAGGGATGGATTTATTTTTTTATTTAAACTGTATCAAGAGTGGTCCATAGGCGGACTCAATGCCACAAGGCATTTTCTATCAGTAAACCTAAAGAAACCACAACACACACAGGATACAAAACAGGACACAGGATTAAAAGTTTCTAGGTCTGCCCCCGTAGCATGACCACCGTAGACAAGGATTTCTTTGACGGAAGTATCGACAAAATGACAGATAGTCCAAAGAAATCTGTCTTTGACGGAAGAATCGACAAAATGACAGATAGTTCAAAGAAATCTGTCATTTTATCGATTCTTCCGTCAAAGAAATCCTTGTCTACGGTGGTCATGCTACGGGGGCTGGTATAGAATTTAATTTTGAAGTTTTACTTAGTTGCAAGATTTTTACCACCAAGCACGAAATCGATGAAGTTATATTAAACGGTTTTATCATTTTTATAATCTTAACAACTCACTGCATTGTGGTCTAGTGGTCGCAAGCGCGACTACTGAGCATGAGGTCCTGGGTTCGATTCCCAGGTCGGGCAAAGTGTTATTGGGTTTTTCCATTAGGAATTTCGCAGTAGCAGCCACGGAGTCTGGTTTTGTGCCCAGATGGCAATAAGCTCGCCCCCTATTACATGGGACTTAAACATAACTGTCGAAATGTGGGTTTTCTATTAGGTACGAGATGTGCGTAATCATTTGGCGATTACAGGTGTGATGTTAGGTAAATGTAATCTTAACAATTAAAATGTGAAGTATATTGAAACCCAAGTGACTAAAATTAAAATTTTCCTCACAAAAATCACAAAAACATTCTCGGTTGATAAACCTGGACTCGTAACAAACAAACTATTGTCCCACAACATCGAAACCGATATGGAACCACTTTCTATATATTTGTTACCTCAATAAACTAACCGTTAACCGGTTTGACCACCGAAGTGTGGCCAAACCTTACGCGGATAAAAGTCCGCAGAAATTTTACTAATGTGTTGACAATAGAACCCCGGGACGTTCAACCGAAGTTATTGGGGTACGCCGGTACCCCAAAGTGAATCGGCAGTAACTGCTTGTGTTAGGAACTATAATCTGCGTGATCCGGGTTTTTATTCGTGTTTCTATAAAGTGGATGATTAGGTGCGTTTTGTCAAGATGTGTGAATTTAGAAGAAAGTTTGGGGGAGCCCAATTTGATTCCAAAACTTGAGCTTAATGTGGGTACAGTCATGGACACTAATATGTATATGTTATGATATAACAGTCAGAACTGTTAATCAAACAAAACTACTTTTGACGGCTGTTAATCAGTCAAAACTATTTTTCACCTATTTTAACACCTAACCTAACCACCTAGTTTGTTAGGATTTTTTTTTTGTGACCTTTTGCAAAACATTATGTTGTAGTAATTCTAGGACTAGGCAATTAAAACGTTCTGAAACAACATATTTTAAATGGAGAAAACTCATTTTAACATAATAAATATTTCGACTGACACCAGTCAAAAGTGGTTTTGACCGATTAACAGTTTTGACTGTAACATAATAATATACTAACACGAAGCAACCTTTAAATGTCATTTTCTCCTATCGATTAACGTTTTATGTTTCCTAGAACATAGTATTTTGGAAGCTATACTATTTCGAAATAGGTCTTATCTCAAAGTAAAAACATGAGAAAATTGCTTTTGAATTTTGTTATGTGTTGACTATATTAATTCAGCTCGTGACTGTACGCCATAAATATTATAACTATTTTCTACTATAATAGGAGTACGGTCTCTCATAAACTACATGAGTCAATCGCTTTTAAAGCGTTTTGGTACAAACAAAGACACATTGAGCTATATATTTCCAGTACAACATGGCCTCGCTTTGAATAGATTTCCTGTACAATGAGAGATCCGCATAAACTGGTTATGTATATCGTGATTGATTATATAATTATGATTAGTCGTCGTGCGTACTTTCTACAACTTTTTTCAACAACGGACTTTACTTTGTAAGTAAATTCTACGAATAGTAAAAGTTTTACGGAGTGTTATTTCAGTTTTGACGAATTTAACCAGAAATATTTGCATAATTTACGAGTTCAAGGCCGTTGTATGTTACTGTACATTTGATATTATGTAGTAACCAGCAAAGGCTTTCAATCAAGAACATGTCACTGTTTATAGAGTAAAAATAGACCAAAATAACATTTCGAATAGGAGCGATTATTGCAACGATGCCTCATATCAAGTGATAATGTGTAAACAAAAAATAAATCAAAGGCCCTAGCACGAACTATAATGTATTGCATCGCATCGTAACCGCTAACATCGACGTAAGTTTTGTACTGAATGCCTTACATTGGAGCTACCGAAATTAGTTTCTCATACGAAAGAAGTGCTTTTCAAATGCCAGTACGAGACTTAACTGAACTCGTGCTAGGCCTTCTAGCTGAGAGGCTAACCAATGCTACACTTAACCTTAATATCTGACATAATAAGTTAGAGGTATGGATGGTTGGACTGCGTGAAGGATGATATGGCTAGAAAGGAGGTGACCGCTGAGATGAAGAGTAATAGAGAAGTATGGAAGAAGAAGACATGCTGCGTGAATCCCAAATAAAATGGGATAAGGACTAGAGAATGATGATGAAAAAGCTCTTTTTTAGGGATCTAAATACAGGGTGGCGCCGACAATACGACAATAAATTAAACTGCGTATACCCCTTGATGGTTCCACTCTGCATACAAAAATTCATTCGAATATATCCAGTAGTTTAGTCACAGGATATTATTTTTCATTTTTAGCATTTTCTACATGATAGATTTAGAGTATAAGGATAACAGCGACAGGCTAACGACCCCTGTATCGCTATAAACATAAACCGCTACTTCAAATACTTTTGCCTAATTCGTTCCTTAAATTTTATTTCAGCTAAGGTTAGTAAACCAATATTTATTTAATAGGTGTCGTATTTCGTAAACAGTTTTATGCTATTCAGTTCGTTTGGTTTTCTGTCTTTAATTTAGATGCTAGGATTCCTATGTATGTACTAGTATTAACAGTGTTTTCATTTATTGTCGTATTCTCGGCGCCACCCTTTATAAATAGGTTATATTATTTTCCCACTATATGCGTGATGTTATGTCACAATATTTTCCATCCAACGTCCTTACATTTTAAAACACACAAAAAAAGAGTGTTCCCCTTACCGTTCACAAACGTATTGTGCAATTCAAACCCTTCCATCCTCTTTGAATCTATTCAGAAATCAAGTCCGTCCGGAAAAAAGTGGCCTCTCCTTGCTTTGAGTACCCAGTTAGGAGCAGTTCCCATACATTAACTGATTCCGTGCTCTAGTGGGAACTAAACTGTTCAATTAGTCCGGTGTCCGGCCGGACACGGCTAGTCTTCTACAAACGAGCTGTGGGCAGGCTGTGCTGTCTGAAGCGCTTTTTTTGCTTTTTTGTGTCGCGTAGGACTATGTGTCAACTGGGATTTGTAGAGAAATGTGCGTGTTCATTCGTATGTTATTGTGTTTTGGGAACTTAAAAATAATTTAAAAATCCAGGTGTAATCGAACCTTTGATTAACGCTTTGAGGAATACACTACAAGCATAATAGGCTTATAATATTTCCACTGTAGGGAGACAGGCTCCCTCTCCATGAGTGGGAGTCCCAAATTTTGTGCTATAAGGGTTTTGGTGATACCTACAGGATTGAAATGTATATGCCCTCCATCCATAGTAGATGTCATCATAATAGAAAGCCATCATGAATGCTTTAAAAAATGGTCACAAATCTATCACATTTTTACACAAAAATAACTGACAGTTACAAGCGAGCCGAAATTCGTAAAAAGAACGTTTGTAAACAATTACACATGGCGTGAAAGATGTCAGATATGAAAAATGTACACCGTAATGGAAAAGCAAAGGAATGTATAACAATTTGAATAAATAAAACTCTGGCTAGATGGGTTCCCGACGTCACGTTTGTAGCAGCCATAAAGAAGCTTAAATATAAGTTTCATATCGTTAAAACTTCACGGCCGTTTTTTCCTGAGGAGTTAGGCACAGAAGGCACATATCCCAATTACGAGCTTCTACTGAGAAATTCCAATGATAAAAAGACCTCTCTCTCGAATTTGCCTCACCTGAGAAACGAACCCAAGACCATACGCTCAGCAGTAGCGCTTTCGACCACTAGACCAACGAGGCATTAAATATTAATTGTTCTCAGTAATATCATTTAATAAGCATAGTGGGTAAAGCAATGTCTCCATCTTACAGAACCGATAGCTGATGGGACCTAAGGATGTGAAGGATGGAGTGACGTCCACGTACCAGAATGTGTAGCAGCGGTGCGTCTCTCAGGATATGAACTCCGCACCTGATGAAGATCACAAGAATACGTTGGCGCGGGAAGCACAGGAACAAGTCGATGTGGCGATGCTTGAGGAGGCCCTTTGGCTATTAACGTCTTTCGGGTGAAATTATGATGATGAATTGTAACTTTTTTGATCAGTGATTGTTTTAAGCTTTCACGGTTCATAACTAAACTTAACCTGTAACTTACAGCACATCTTCTGTGAGTTACAATTATTGTGAGGTCCCGATAAAGATTTGACTGCACCTAATAGTTTATATACCATCCAACCCCATTCTTCAGTCATCCCGCGATCATGGTGCTTGCAACAGCGTCAAAATATCGGAAGCTCACAATAATTGAAAATCACAGAAGATATCCCGAAGTGACAGTGTAAATTTGGTCAATATCTGTCGCATGTTTTAACGACTTAAGAGCAATTTGAATGCAAATAAACAATTCGTCTTCTTACGATGAAAATTTAAATCGCGCATTTTCATTTAAGCCCAACATTTGGCGACGAGTTTGACACTTTGAGTAGCGTCTATCAGCGCCTGTGATGTGCAAACAACCATTGAAATATGAACTGAAGGCCAGGAATGAAGGGGAAAATATATATTCAGTTATTCAGTATTCCAGTCTTGTTCCAAAAGTGTAAAAAAATGGTAACGCGTAAAGTCACACATTCCATTTAAACCCTTTGTCTACCGAACCCTAAAAACCGACGAAAAGTAAAATGTTGAATAATTCAGGCGATCCGGGTGACATCCACGAGATTGCGTGTTAGTTAAAAATGTAAGGCAGTACTTATCATCATTATTACATCTAACTTTGCTGTGTAAGCTAAGGGCTAAGCGATGTTAGCAAAATGTTGACACGTTTACAAAAGTAATCAGACCTCAACGATCTTTTAATACAGGGTGGAAGGGCACTGACACACAAACGGTTTCCACGTATTCAGTACATCATTCCGAATAGTATAGAAATTTTTCATTGGTAACTTGAAAAAAAAAACATCCGCTTCATACATTTGAACCGTGTAGGAATTGCAGTTTTGTAGGAAAAATCTAGATTTTTTTTCAATTACCGATGAAAAAATTATGCATCAGTCTTCCACCCTGTTTATATACTTATTTTTAGTTAAGGTCCACCGTCTATGACGCTATTCAAAAGGAACGTGTTACTATTTTCAATCACCAATGAGTAGCCAGAGGAACACAGCACTAGGAAATCAAATACCATAATGAAATGTTAGCAAAATCGTAGTCATCGTTTCAGTAGCGTAACAATAACACAAACACCATTCTATAAATACATCTCTGCTTATTTATTTTCAGGAACTGTCTTTGTTATGTATCTAAGAGCAATCTTGGTAATCTATCATAGGTAGGTTAGGTAGTAACCCAAGTAGCAAAATCATGTCATATAAATGGTACAGTAACGTTTTTATTTAACTTTCAGCCGTAATAAAATGGTTTTATAATAGTTTTTTATACGTAAATATAACGGGGGTTTGGGCGCAGATTATACAACATTTTAATCGTGTACGGGTCGTTTTGGTGTCGCGTCAGCGACACTAACGTTGAGTAAAAATCACGTTGACATTGTAAGTTTAACTGGTAAGGTTTGTAATAGTTTTTAGTAATACTCCAACATAACTATATCATCGTATACACGTTTTGTTATGCTGGTGGTCGGTCTGTGGTACAAGCTAGACAATTTGTGTGACAATTTATTGAGTTGTTGTAAAACTTATAAAAAAAGTTTAAGTCAAATGTTTTAATATTATTTATTAATTTAATGTAAAGAAAGCTTATTGTGGTGGAAGATGACGAGCGGTGACTTATAGTTGGGAATTTAAAATTTTCGTTGATATGTATGATTATCTTCGTTTTTTGGTTTTTTGGTTTTTATTTTAATGGGCCTCCATAATATTGGTGTTTCAATATTATTTATAAAAATTAATTAATGATTGTCATCAATAGTTTCCGCCATATTACCAGTAGACATTGGGCGACTGCATTTAGACATCTATATAACTATTGGTTATATACATGTTTTTTGTATGATCTATGGAGTCCACCATGACGGTTGCAATTAAAGTTCTTAAGTTATATTAGAATAACGTTTCAACCTAAAAATTACTTAATAGTTAACTATAAAATCATAACATAACAGTTTGTTATTTAAGTGCTGAATAAAAGGTTCTAAATTTACAAAACATGGCGACTCATCACTGTTTTCTGACTGAAACGTTTACTCGACTTAACGTTATAAATTATTGAAATGACGTTTACCAGACACATTAATATGACTTAAATTATAAATTAAATTATATAACTAATGCGTCGAACTGAATACTACTTTACCACTGTTTAGTTGCTGCAAAACTGTTATAAAACCCTTACAGGTCTGTTAGTTGTATAGTACTAATATTATATAACTTTTTTGCTAGTTGGGAAGTAAGGTACATTGGCATAAAATATTCAGTTGTGAAATTTCTAATCTTCTTTATAGAGTGGTTAGTGCCTAACCTGCCCCCGTAGCATGACCACCGTAGACAAGGATTTCTTTGACGGAAGAATCGACAAATGAATCCTCTGACTTGGCTTTACATGCCGTCGAGAAATATCTCCCCCGGCATGCGGGTTTCCTCACGATGTTTTCCTTCAGCGAAGCAAGTGATAATTATACAATACGCACATGAATCTGAAAAATCAGAGGTGCCTGTCTTGGGTTCGAACTGGGGACTTATGGCACATGGCAGTCTGATGGTTACTCCAATAGACTATCACTGCTGCAATCTCTAATTGAGGTCCATAAGTTTGTTGTTAACAGAGGCAAATTGATGCATATTGCTTAAAGTAAGTAATGCAGTTTTTTTTCATTGAACAGCTTCTTGTTTCTATCGCATTATATTGATATTGATGCAACAACGCTAAGTAATCATTAAAAATGTCACAGACAATTGGAAATATCTTTTAAGAAGCGGGTAATTTTAAACTAAGAATTATTTTTGCTACAATACGACCTAAAATTAGGATATTAGCAAAAGATATCTGATCTTAGGGTAATCGCGAGCGTAACTATGTAAAGATTGGCTTCCAGTGTAACAAGATGTAGATGACCTTGACCTAACCCTTATTTCTAAAACAATGTAAACTAGAGATATGTAAGGAGACCTATTTTATCTTCAGAAACATCCAACCCATTTCCAAAAAGGGCCAAATATTTCATTGTCCTCCGTCGATCTATAAATCTATCCTTTACAAGACAGATAGATGTTAACAAATCCGATGTGGAATTACTGAGTAGTTCTAATGTCCCTCTGAAACCCTGAAGCCATTCATTGGGTTGTTAAAGGATCCGTTCTGAAAAAGATTGATTGCCAGTCGTCATTGGCAAAGTTGGCCCGTGATAGCCAATTGTCTTCTAAATTACAGAATTCTGTTTAGCGCTAATAGATGATTTAATCGTTATGTTGGTTAATGGTTCTAGTTGCTATGGAGCTCGTGGCAAAATAATAACCACCACTCGGGTCAATCTAAAGGTTAAGCCGCGCTTGCCCAGGTTGGTCCGTGGATGGGTAACCGCCCATTATATACCGAGTTTCCTCCATGCCTCGGAAAGCACGTTAAGCCTTTGGCTCCGGCTGTCATTTGTAGATCTTTGACAGTCGTTACAGGTAGTCAGTGTCCCGAAAGGCAGTCGCTCCATGTAAAATACTGGTATTCAGTTGCATCTGGTTAGACTGGAAGCCGACCCCGACATAGTTGGGAAAAGGCTATGCAGATGATGATGATGGTTCTAGTTTAAGAGGAGATTAATTCATATAAATGCTAGATGTTTAATTAAAGTTTAGACCATACAAAAATACGTTCATTCATAAACTTACGACTATTTTCCATGGGAATTAGCTGAAATTACAGAACAACACTTGATTGCGATCTTATTTGTCTGTGAGATAAGATAAGGAAATCCAGGAAATAAAATGTTACGCAAAATAACTTCGCCTAAGGATGCCCGTGGAAGGGCAAAAAACGGGTCGAGTATGGGTTTGGGTGCATGCATGCTAATTATTATTGCTTTTCCTGCATGTACATATTTTTGATGCGGATGGTTGCTGACTGCTGTGAAAAAAAAAATAAGTGTGTGTGTAAATATTTTTTCAGTCTTCTTTCTTTCTTTTGTGCCCTGCATCCAGGCCTGGATCTTTTTCGTGGAGTTAAAACTAAATATTTTGCATAATTATACTCTTCTTGTTTCGTTCAGTTACTACGCTGGCTATTACGCCCACGCTGGTCGCGAGTACTACAACTGATTTCTTTGAAGAACATCACCGATAAGGCCAGTGTTATAAAACACACTGAATATTAGCTTTGAATTAATTTATCGAAACATGAAATAGTGTGTTTGTTTGCGTTGATGCCAAAATAGTAGTAGCAGATGGTAGAAAAAGCAAAGGATCTATCCCCTTAAGAGACACAATACCTGCATGGTCCACTAAAACTGGCAAAATAGTAGTCAGTGCAAAAATCCTACTAATATTATAAATGCGAAAGTTTATGAGAATGGATGGATGGATGTTACTTTTTCATGCAAAAACAACTGAACGGAATTGGATGAAATGGAATACAGATAGCTTATAACCTAGATAAACACATCACATCTCACATCACATCTGCCTAGCCTTTTCACAACTATATTGGGGTCGGCTTCCAGTCTACCTGGATGCAGCTGTATTTTACATGGAGCGACTGCCTATCTGACCTCCACAACCCAGTTAGTACTGGGTAATACGATACCCCTTGGTAAGACTGGTTGTCAGACTTTTTGGACCACTGACTACCTAACGACTGTCCAAGATCTATAAATGACACCCGGGACCAACAGTTTAACGAAACACATAGGATACTTTTTATTCAGGTAGTATGATCCAACCTAACAATGATCGAACTCCATGCGGACGAAGCAGCGAGCATAAGCCAGTAAGTTATAATAAAGCTCTTTTCGTTTGCAGAAATTTGGACACATTGCAAAGAATGGTGGAAACCGATTGTTTTTCCAACATTCGGTCAGGTCCGTTGATTACTCGGCCGTTTCACGCTTCCTTGCACAGGGATATAAGCGACAAAAACAAACCAATTTTTTTTGTAGACTATGCACAAACGAGATTATTGAAATGCCGAATAGTTGTTCAATTACTTGGGCAAGATCAACGAGCAATTATTTTACAAAACATTTATACAAAAAAAAACTTCTCTCTTTTAATAACAGCGACAAAATCTCACGAAAAACATAATAAAACTAAGTCACAAATTATCCTCCATACATCAAAAAGGTTACAATTCACACAAAAAAAGTTGTACAATTAAAATTTTCCGACGAGAAAATTTTAAATAAATTCGTGTGATGGCTTCATTTAACTTTTCACATGCGGCTATTAAAACTCACACGAACTTTTCCGACGAGATGTAATTACAAAAACTGTGCATTGCATTGGTCAACACTACCCACTATTTTGTGCTAATGTCCTACATTTTTGTTCTTTGTTGTATAGGATTATTTCTTTGATGCTGACCGTTTATGGCTTGGTGAGGCCAGGATTAGTTTTTTTAATCGAAGTAATATTGATATTTTTCCACCAAAATCCTTGCGTATGTGAGCATCCTTCTTATTCACAAAAGTACGTTCTTTCTGTGAAATACGTTCAGCTTTACGCTTTAGTGATTTATGATGCGAATAGGCTTTAGCCCCAATAGTGCTTCTTGTGAAGAAGGCTGGGCTGATCCAACGGGAAACTTCTCTTTTAACTTCTGTTTTTATAGCTACGAGCATAAATTCACTAATTCGTTGTCAATTCTTCATTGTCATCATCATTCTCCTGCCCTTACCCCAATTCATTTGGGGTTGGGGCAGCATGTCTCCTTCTTCCATACTTTTTCATTACTCATCATCTCCTCAGGTATGTACTTCTTTTCTAGTCTTATCATCCTTAACACAGATTTTGTTTGTTTCATGACTTTTTGGAAGCCGGTTTTTTTTTGTTTTACCCTTTTTAGTTGTAGTATACCACACAAATCCTTGTCAGGAATTAATGTTTACTTTATAACTAGAAGTTATGTCATCAACATAACCCGAGGAGAAAAAAATACGTATTAATCGTCATGTCATCAACATATCCCAGGAAGAAAAAAATACGTATTAAAAGACAAAAAACAATCTACTGAACTGATTTTGATGAACCAAACTATTGGACCAATTGGAAAGTATATCACATAAAATAATAATTTTTCAAATCGGTTCTTATATTACAGAGTTCCTTCTTTTTTTGAAGTCATTTAAAAATAAATTAAAGTCATTCTAGAATTTTCTTTAGTACACCTTTTTCACAATTCTTACCCGACTTTACAACCCGGATACTAAGTGCATGTTCTCGTTAAGGTTTTAATACTGAGAGCTAACGTCACTTTGTCAGCTGTCAAATGCAACGTCTAGTGAATTAGTCCATCATGCTTCATTCGACAGCTGAAAGCATTTCGGACATTCCTGGCAGATGGACACTGGTGGAGAATAGAATTACAACTGTCCTAGCCAGTTAAAGTGCTTGTCAACTCAAGGTGAATGTTACCTAATAGTTGCACCAAGCACAACATAATATTATTATATCATCATGCCTGTAATCCCCAAAGAGTTAGGCAGTGGAGTGCCTCAGTTGCTACTACAGTACCTGGGATGTTAATGGTTGATGGTTTTGTTAATAAATAAAAAGCGTAAAATAATAAGTTTTTTTGCTATGGAAAATATATTTATTAGCTAAATATTACATACATTTATAAATTAAAATAACCTAAAGTAAGTAAATTAACAATCAACTTAAAAAATGGCATCCAAAACACCTCCTCAACGCTGTCAACTGGTAATGTATCCAAGAGACTGGCTGCGTTGCCACGTTGTTTGGCAACGTAAAAAGCCAATACAATAAGTTTTAATGTCTATATTTTTTAAATTATACCTTTGACTCAATGACACATGATAATAGACATGTATTACATAAGTAGTGTATCATCTCTTTATACTTATGTAAGTAAGTGTTCCGGTTATATATGGGTTATCACCAATCCTGCTAGTAATTTTAATGCACCTCATACATTAAATCTACAAGACAACCTGTGTACACAGGTTACCTACTGTTCAGCATTAATATCTGAAGACCTAACGCTGTCATCAATCATTGTATACGATACTATTTCTATGTAATCCAAGGTCTCACAGGCGTATCGTATTCAAACAATGTTTGGGATTCGGAAGGGATTCCTAGACGAAGCACTTACCTACTATTGGCTCACACCTAAATGTATTTAGTACTGTTATACCATTACGGTGATCTGTTATTGGATAATAATTTAGAGCGGACTTAAACTAGCGTATTTTGTACGCGTATAAGCTCGTAACGGCTTACGCGCGTAATTACACGCTTTAAAAAATTTAACGGTTTTTTCGCGTGGAGAGAATATTATGAGCGTGCGCGCAGGCGTCTCCCGCGGTTCACGCTTATACGAGCGCGTCAACGTTTGTATGAATTAGACGAGAAATTAAAGGCGCGAGTACACGCGCGGATACACAATAATAGTATACGCGCCGAAAATATGCTAATCAGAAACTGACCGTATGAGCTCTATCTGAACGTTCACTTCTCTTACAAAGAAAAGCCTAGCGTTTATTCTGAGCTTGTTTAAGTCTGGTTAAAGATCCTGCTGGGGCTGTGGGATTCCTGCTGGGGCTGCGGGACCCCTGCCGGGACTGCAGGACTGTTCGAAAGAGATACCGCGGCCTTGGAACACATACGGCTAGGAAGGAACATGAATGGGTTTTAGTCAGTACTAGTCTGACACTGCCTTCCGCTCCGGCCCAGAGCGGAACCCCGGACATTTGATAATTTCCCATCTGAAAAAAAAAATACCTAGATAGCATCACCCCACTTATTTTCAAATTTTGCTGTTATTCTTTCTGATGTATTTACTAATGGGTCCACCTCTGCCTAACCGATGGGGGATTACAGGCGTGACGTTATGTTATGTTTTAGGTACGTACTCCAGCGATTTTCTTTTGAAAAAAGTAAAGTATTCTCCACAATATACCGATGCAACAAACAATCTTCCTGTTTGCCGGCACATACAGAGGTAGCAAACTTTTTTGTAATTTAGCTGTTTGCACGCAACAACGTGACAGCGATGTTCCCGTATCGTGTAGCCTGTAGCCCAGCCTATTGGGCGCCATAGAAAATCACCAATGACACATACACCTCAGCCAAGCGATCTTCAACTTTAAATATAGACGCTAAAGGAGTTTAGGACTGCAAAGATATGTTGGCATCGCTCATTGACTCAATTTCTTGAGCAAACGAATCGTCGAGATATCTTCGAATCTTCGACCTGACTAGGAAGCGTGCGTGATTTCTGTATTACGTTTATCAGGCATTGATTGTTGATTAGTTTGTTTGGAGAGATTGTTTTAGTCTACGTTTAAGAAATGGAAAAAAAAATATTAGAAATTCTATTAAAAAGTCTGTGATTGAGTTTCAGGAGAATATAAGTATAATTCAGCGCAAAATATGATACATTAACACACACACACTACACACTCATTACATCATATAGGTTATTGAAAATATCGCATTATGTTGATGCGACCTTATTCAAGTAATTATTGTAAAAATGTTTGTCATCATCATCATCATCATCTCAGCCGAAAAGTCCACTGCTGGACATAGGCCTCCCCCAAGAAGGGGGGTTTTGCCATAATCGCCACGCTTGGCAGGCGGGTTGGCGATCGCAGTATGGTTGTTATAAAGCACAGAGAACGCTGCTGCCCATTCTCTGGTAAGTCCCTTAGTCGCCTCTTACGACACCCACGGGAAGATATGGGATGGTGCTATTCTTTACGTCCGGACACCATACAGAACCAGAAAATGTTTGTAAAATAGTTCAATGACTGGATTATTGGAAACTGTATTTTTAATTGTAAATTAATACGGGTATAAAATTAAAAAAAAATGAATCGTACGAACTTAAAGCACAAAAAGCGATGAATAACAAACAATTATTCCAATCATCCTGCAACATTATCATAATATTTATCTTCTAAGTATTTTGTAAGTACTTCAAGATCAATTATTGAAAGCTAGAAGAAGTAATCAACATTAAAACGGTAGTTAGTGTCATGCAACTACAGCCCATACGAATCACGCAAAACAAACAATACTAAGTAAATTCTAGCATGACCTCACTCCAAGTTTGGTAGGTCCTAATTGATTTCCAATGTTTACTGTATTTGGTCCCCCAAACAATTGAGTTGGGTAAACAAACAGTGGATAGTGTTGGAGATCTCGCTTCGAGAATTTCATGTCTGATTAGTAGGGTACTGTTTTGTTTTGATTGTAATTTGTTTTTTTAGCATGTTTCTAGAATTTAGCGCTCGATAGCAACTGGATTAGATTTAGGAGTAATGCCACAGTGCTGTAATGAGGTTTCTGTCTAACTTTGGGTTGGCTAAAGATTTGTGTTCATGCGTTAAGCGCCTTCCTATTCCATTATTGTAGTTGTGGATTAGATGAAATGGTACTTCTTGGTTTCTCCAACATTTAAAGTGGTTTATTGCAATGGGGAGTTAGTAACGGTACAATAAAAAACGGTTCAATATTTAGGTTTGAAGTGAAGCTATACAGAGCAAGGTTGAGATTCGAATGTGTTAGTATTCAAGAAAAACCGAGCGGCTAACGTTCCACGGAGAAGAATTCAGACATCCTCGTGAACTGCTCCTATTGGTGCTTCTTCGATGACATCCCTTGAGGTCCTTTCATTGGCTGTCCGAAGATGATGCTATAATTTTGAGTCATGACGAGTAGGTAGGTGCCCCAAAGAACGGTACGCCTACGGTTTGGTGATTGCAAAATGTGCACGTCGTTCATGCGTCAACAATGTGGAAGAAAATGAATAGGAGAAGTTATATGTAGCTTTATTTATGATGTATTGTATGACGTATAACAGAGTAATGATTACTTGACATGAAAATAAAACACCAAGAATATGGATAATACAGTCATAATTGAATTTTAAAACTGCTGATATCATCAAAAGAAGAAAAAAAATACAACAATACAGATTAATGAATGTTCAGTTGAATAAAACTATTTTGCTAAACATTCGACTTTGCAAATATTATCTACAGAAATACCAAACCGACCCTCCACCAGTGCTAGAGAAAATCCAATCAATCAAAGAACGTCCTTTTCGTCGTACAATTTCAACGTAGCTGAATATTTTATTAGTATACTACTTAGCCGTGCGGAAAGTTTTATAATGGTTCTGGAACTCTGCCAGATATGAAGCGAGCTTGCTATTATATTGTATAACGTTCCCGTTTTAACCCAGTCTCGTATTGTGATCAAACTTCGTGTTATCGGCGTGTGATAGTTGTGCGACTGTTATATTAGCTATTTGGAGGATCTCAAACAAAAATTTTTGAACGGCTTCATGATAATTAAAAGACGTTTTTTCTTTATTGACTGGCCGTCATTTGTCTACTGTTTTTGTAATAGTTTTGAAGGCACGGCCACACCGCCAGCTAGTGAGTGAGCGAGCGAGTTGACGGGTGAAGCGAGGTAATGGAACCTGTTTAAACTACGCGAAGATATTGGCGAACAAAACTATATGGGTTCACACCGAAAACTACGGACGGACGGGCGAGCGAGAAGGCAGGCGCGAGAGCGAGTGGAGCGTTCCGTTATTCCGGCTTGTACCGGGCGGGGCAGGCGAGGTGAACGAATAGCATCGCTTGCATCGTCGGATATTTCGTTCGCAACCTTTGTATCCCTGACGTAGCTTAGCTCGGTAGTGCGCAGTGTGAACCAAAGTATGAAAAGAGGTGAAACCATGCTCGCCCGGCTCGCTCGCTCGCTCGCTAGCTGGCGGTGTAGCCTGCGCTTTAAATTTCTTAAGAAGTTTATAATCGAGTAATAGGATGTTGAAGTTTGGTCGTTGATATTACTAAATTATCGCAAAATATGGCTATGCTCAGCAATCGAAGATAACACAACGATCGAAAAAGATGATGAAGAAAAATATGTTCTGAAAATGTTATTGAAAGAGCTGATAGTAAAAAGCCAAACAAAACTACAAATAAGTTGTAGAAACAAATAAAGCAATTCACAGCCAGTGAATGTTATACCATCGAATCCAATCAGTTGGATGCAATGTAAAATTAGGATAAAGATAATTTTATTTGTCAAAACATGCGTATGCATGCAAATTAAGCTTGCAGGATGACACAATATGGATATTTAGTACGTACAGGTTTCACCAGTAAGGCGTACAAATTTAAAAAAAATACAAAATGTTAAAAAATAAATTACAACATAAAAACTAAATTACAAAAGGCACTTCAAAATAATAGTCGGTAATAAATATTGATAAGTCAGTAAAATAAATTAGTCATAGAATGTCACAAAAATTAAGAATTAATAAAAAAGAAAATTAAAAACATGTCAAATGGTGTCTTTTAAAAAGTCATTTATGTCATTATAACACTTTCTGTTAATAAATCTCGAATATTTTTTTTAAACAAATTTACCGACAATGCTTTATATGACATACAGAAAACGCTTTTTCCCATTAATGCAGTCTTTGACGTATGCGAACACAGTTGATTATTTTCACGTCTGTTACTGGGGCAGGTGTCAGCTAGGCGTGGAAATAGCCATTGATTTACCTTCACAAATACCGCAATTTCAAATCATTTTTTATTTGTCAGAACATGCTCGGTATGCATATTCCATCATCATCATCATTTCAGCCGAAAAGTCCACTGCTGGACATAGGCCTCCCCCAAGAAGGGGGGTTTTGCCATAATCGCCACGCTTGGCAGGCGGGTTGGCGATCGCAGTATGGTTGTTGTAGAATCAGAGAACGCTGCTGCCCACCCACGGGAAGATATGGGATGGTGCTATTCTTTACGTCCGGACACCATACAGAACATATTCCATGGTCTTGACTTAATGTAGATTGTCTCATCACATTCTACCACATGGGTGTAAAAATGTTAAATATACATTGGTGATTAATAATAATATTTTTTAAATTATAATTTAAATTCAAAAAGGAATGTCACAAATGAAATAATTTAAATAATAATTGAATTCAATTACAATGTCAGTGTCATTTAAGAATCCATTCAAATTATAATAGCATTTATAACATAAAAATTCTTTAAATTGCTTCTTAAATCCAGCCAAATCTAACTCTCGAATTGATTTTTTTTTTTTTTATTATAAATTTGAGGGGCTCTGCAGAATATGCTTTTCCGCATAAGAGCTGTAATGGCTCTGCGTCCGCGTTACATGTCATTTCGCCTGTTACGTTGTACAGTATCAGTTAGATTAGAAAACAAATTTGGATTTAATCTCACAAATAAGGCAGTTTCATATATATACATACTTTCGGCAGGTCATTAATGTAGATTAAAAACACCCAGAATACTGCCCTGTGGCACGCCGAAGAATACCGTACGTTCTTTGGACAGGTATGTAACTTCTTCTTTCGTCTTTAAGTTTAAGTCTGTTATAGCAGTTTTTTGTTTTCTATTTGAGAGATAATAGTCAAGCTGAAATCAGAGATATCAAAACACAAATGAACGTCGACGGATTGACGATACAAATACGTATTGGTTGAAGCAGCATTCGGTCAACATGTTTTGCTCGCATCTTGTATTGACTTATCACGCTTCTCCTGCCAATGACGTCACTTTTACCGACGCCCGCACCTTTCCTGCTGCCGACTACGCCGGTGATCAAAGCTGGACCGAAGTAAAGAAAAATAAACTCCGAAAACCTGCGTCATTATATGGCATCGCTGGGCCTGAAATCACTAACTTAAGAGCAGTCGAACCACGTAAACATTTACACTTGTGGAATATGCAATCCGGCGCCGAAGAGATTCGTGACTATCTGCGTCAATTGTGTCCCACTGGAACATGCACAGTCGAAGAACTACGGGCTAGAGGAAGTTATAAGTCGTACAAAAGCGGTGTTCCCATAATTCATTATGAAAAATGCTACTCTGTTGATGTATGGCCAATGAACGCAAGAGTGAATACCTGGATTAGTTTTGAGAACCCTAGGCATACTACGAACTATAAGGGGCCTGATAAGGCCCAACCGTATGATCATCAGCAGACATTTTGTGCCTGAGCAGCGACATAATAGAATTAAGAACATTGATATGTTGTATCAAAATGTCCGTGGTCTCAAAACCAAACTTTCGACGTGGAGAACGAACTTCTTACAGTTCGAACATAACTTGATCGCTGTAACAGAGAGCTTTCTAGATGCCTCTATAGAAGATGGAGAACTTGTGACCGCCGATTGGAATATTATGCGACGAGACCGAGGTACACCGTGCGGTGAAGTGATGCTCGCTGCGCGCGCGCCCATTGCGTTGCGCCGCCGCCGAGATCTCGAAACGGACCGTGGTGAGGACTTGTGGGCTGATTTCACATGGTGCGGCCGGACTGTTCACGTATGTGTGGTATATATCAAACCTAGTGCAAGTGATGATGTGTACATGGAATGGTTTTGTAAAGTGGAAGAGTGTATTCATAAATTAAAAGGAATTGTTGTAATTTTAGGCGACTTAAATTTAAATAGTGTTTCGTTAAATATTAAGAATTATTACTGTTATTTTGTAAGTTTTTGCGGTCTGAATGAAATGAATGTTGTGAAGAATTCGCATGGAGGTATGTTAGATGTTGTTTTGGTCCAAGAGAGCATAAGTGTACCAGAAACATTCGTCACCGCCACCGAGGGGATAGTACCGCTGGATGCATATCACCCGGCGCTTCATATTCAGGTAAGTGTTGATGTAGGTCATTACTCAGACTCCTTGGAGCCCAGCAATATAGACAGTGCTAAGGATTGGAACTTCCACAAATGCAATTTTGAACAGCTATATTCATTACTCTCTAATGAGAGTATTTGGGAGGAGGTTTTAGAATCCACAGATGTTACAATAGCTACTCGGAAGTTTTATAATATTATTTATCATTTCTTTGACTCTTGCATACCTAAAAAATACAGAAGTAAATCCGCGAATAAACGATACCCAGTATGATTCACAAGTGATATAATCCACGACCTAAGGCTCAAGCTAAAGCACCATAAAAAGTGGAAACGAACTGAGTGCGATGGCGCCTATTTGTTATTTTCGGACCTCAGGTCAAGTTTAAAGGCCCATATTGCAGATGCGTATTCCTCATACATGAGAAATATAGAAAACTCAATTAAAACCAATCCTCGCCAATTCTGGTCACACATTTCTAGTCTGTGATCCAAAGGTGGGTTTGAACCGTACATTACATACAAGGGTGTAACTTTTTCAGGATCTAAGGCGGTAGGGACATTTGCCGAATTTTTCTCTGATGTTTTTCTTCCTGATGTTCCGCGGCTCAATGCTGATCATGTTTGTATCGCTGAGCATACCAGCAACAGCAATTACATAGATATACCCCCCTTGTGCCCTGTAGACATTGTAAAAGGCATAAACAAACTTAAACCTAACAGCTCTATCGGCCCCGATAATATTCCCCCCTTTATTGTTAAAGATTTAAGAAGTATTCTCAGTGAACCTCTTTGCCACATTTTTAATTTAGCCTTGCAGGCTGGTTCATATCCCTCTGAATGGAAAGTTTCCAGAGTCACACCCATTCCTAAATCCCAAAACAAGAAATCTGCCGAAGATTACCGCCCTATCGCAATTTTATCTTCCCCGGCCAAAGTCTTCGAGAACATCCTCCACAATGCTATCTTCAAACAAATAAACAAATACTTATGTAATGAGCAGCACGGTTTCAGAAGTAAGAGATCAGTTGATACTAATCTCCTGACACTGGTTGATTATATCTCCTCCAGCTTGGACCGCGGGCGTCAGGTGGACGTACTTTACTTCGACTTCCGGAAGGCGTTTGATAGGGTTAACAATGACACGCTGCTGATGAAGCTTAGCAAACTCGGATTCTCCCCGTCTCTTCTCCGTTTCTTCGCAGACTATCTACGTGATCGTCAGCAGTTTGTTAGGCTCGGCATGTACGAATCTAATACCTATCACACGCGTTCTGGCGTGAGTCAGGGCTCAATTTTGGGGCCTTTATTATTTTTAATTATGGTCAATGATCTCCCTCAAGTTCTTCGCCATGCAAGATGTCTACTGTATGCCGACGACTTGAAACTGTATCTTGAAGTAAGCTCCGAGTGTGACTGTTTGGCACTGCAGCAAGACAAAGACGCGATATACAAGTGGAGCGTTGACAATAAGATGGAATTCAACTCCTCTAAGTGCTTCGCTATGATCTTCGGTCGAGTGCGACACCCAGTGAATTTCGAATACAATTTAAATAACGACACTATCACAAAATCAACAGCCATGAAAGACCTGGGAGTCACATCCGACCGAAAGCTCACCTTCCACGACCACATGACTACGGTAGCCAAACAATCCTACCAAAGGTTAGGTTTTGTCCTGCGTAATTGCCGTGATTTTCGCTCCGCACACGCCTTCAAAATAATATATAACGCGCTTGTGCGTAGCAAGTTAGAGTCGAGCTCTTGTGTGTGGAATCCACACGAAAAAACTTACGCGCTTCTTTTAGAAAAAGTACAGAAAGCATTCCTTAGGTTTTTGTACAAACGGATGCATGGCTATTACCCTTACCTATATCCGACCAAATTTTTACTGGGTTGCCTCGGATATAACTCATTAGAGGTAAGGCGAGCAAATGATCAGCTCACTATGGCATGTAAGACGCTCCGTGAAACCATTGACGCGCCTGATCTGCTTGCTATCCTGGCTCGCTTCTTTGTGCCGGACAATTACTGCAGGGGTAAAAAGCACAGATTGTTCGCTGTGCCTCCGTGTCGCACCGTAGCGCGTGCTAAGTCTCCAATTCCTCGAACTCTGGCTGCACTTAATGATCTCTTGGATTCTAATCCAACAAACGATCTGTTTGCGGATGAATGGACGAAGATTTTATTGGCATGTCAGAAGTACTGTGAGAGGGATTCATGACAGAGTACCTGACTGATTTTAATTTTTTTTTTTTTTTTATATCTATCTGTTTTCCATTTTTGTCCATTTTTGTTTATGTTTAGTAGTTATTGTGCTTTAGTTACTGTAATTGGTTTTAAACCGTTGTAATAAAATAAAATAAATAAATAAATTAAGATTTTTCTGAGGTGTGCAATCTGAAACCAAGGTATCAATATTTCACATATGTAATCTAATTGATATTACCATGAACTAATATTTGCAAGTTATAAGCAAGTACACAAAATTAAATACTTACACTAACTATTCTTTATTACCTATTTAACTTTAAAAGTAAAAAGCTAATATTACACATATACTTTACATAAACTATTATAAATGCGAAAGTTTGGATGGATAGGTGTTTGTTACTCAATCACGCCAGAACGGCTGAACAGATTTGGATGGAACTTGGCACAGAGATAGTATATAGTCTGGTATAGCACAAAGGGCGACTAAGGGACTTGACCAAAGGATGGGCAGCAGCGTTCTCTGTGTTTTATAACAACCATACTGCGATCGCCAACCCGCCTGCCAAGCGTGGCGATTATGGCAAAACCCCCCTTCTTGGGGGAGGCCTATGTCCAGCAGTGGACGTCTTTCGGCTGAAATGATGATGATGATGATGATAGCACAAAGATTACTTATTATCCCAGAAGTAAAATTCCGTGGGCAATTCCCGAACTCCACGCGGACGAAGCCGCGGGCATAAGCTTGTTTATACATAAAAGGAATCAGCTACACTAATCCATTAGGAGGTATTTGTGTAGTAATAATCTGTAAAACCTAACCAAAAGATCATTACTGCACAAATACCTTGTTAGAATAATGAGCCTAAATCAATTTTCCTACGTTCGGTGCATCTAATTTGACTTTCAAATAAATTGTAATTAATACAATATATTTGAAAGTCAAATTAGATGCAGGCCCATTATGAAAGAAATCTGGACTTATTACTACAAACACACACATAATTAGCTTGGCCCCACTGCACAATGGTAGGAATGAAGAACAGGACTTATCTTACGATAGTACCGAACGTGTCCTTATAGTTAACTCATAGACCTTTAAGTTATAATATATCTTTTACAATTTCACACCAATATTTACGCGTGCAGCAATCTAACACCACACAAACACACACTCACATACACACATAATTCACTTACACCTTATACACACCCTCATAATACTTACCTCCCACAACACTGAACTTGCCGCAACTACTAACAGGTGTATTGCTTTAGTACGACCTGACATTGTTACTCGGGGTGGGGACCTGGTGTCCTATAACACAGGCTATTAGCCTAGCTTAGGCACCAGTCTCCCACAATATTGAAGTATTTTTTAATATAATTTACTAAACAATATTTCCATGTAATCTTTAAATATTGTGGTGAGAAAATAAATGAATTTATTATTTATTATTAACAAAAACCTACGTCCAAAAAATCTAAAGTCCCAGTAGCGTTGCACCAACACTTCAGTGAATGAAATATTCATTTTTGCAACGATAGATGTTTGCTATGCCTGGCCTGTGCAAATACGGATTAGGCTCAATTTTCATAAATAAATACGACGCCTGAGCCTTCGACAAACAAAGCCTTTTCGTATTTTTTCAAAAGTCTGTCTATGGAGCCTTCGTTAAATTTTGGGATATGCATTTTATTTAAATCTATTGGTTATTACATAACCTGCATGCATACTGCGTCAGGACCTAATTATCAGTCCCTTTTGGGGCTGAATTTGATCACCTTCGGAATTATAATACGTTTGTGAAAAAAAATACATGACCCTCAGGTTTTAGGCTCCGTGTTGTCTGTCAACGTACGAATGAATTGAAGAATAGATGATGGCTCGCGCACTTACAACAAGCAGCGTCGTTGCAAAAGTACAGAAAAATATGTTTTGCCAAAAACGAAAATGTTTGGTGGATGGAATTTTCCGTTAGCGATAATGGCAAACAAACTCAATCAATACAAACTTTCATCTTATTAGACTTCAGGGTGGAACGGACACCGACTCACAAACAGTTACCACGTATAATAAATAAAACATATTTTGATTCTTACAGTATTTTTTTTATTGTTTGTCTAAGTATTAAAAACGAGTTTGAATGTAATATTAAATAAAACCACATTCTCAAAGATTGGACACTTTGGGTAATGGCCATTTTGAGAATTGGACATTTTGGGAATTGGATGTTTTTAGAATTGGACATTTTGGGATTTGGACATTTTGACACCGTTGGACATTTTGACCCTGAACGGAATGCAAGAAACTGTTTAGTTTCTAATCTAGTTCAATGTGAATGCGACTGAGGTTTCAGGTTCAGGCTCAGGTTATCAAACCTTATTTATATACTGATTAAAAACGCCTCAGAAATTATTAATGCCTCGAATAATAACTCCATCAATGAAATAGCGAGACTATTTTGCATGCAATGGAAATTTATGAAAAATCGCGTGCCAATTGAAAACAATTCTGAATGTACTGAACTATAACTGAGTCATAGGAATGAAAAAAAAAGCGCAAAAAGCAATTTAAAAACTACAGTCCGATTGCACAAACAGCTAGTTACTTTTTATTTAATTTACGGTCAATAATATTTAGTTTTCATATATACTAACGCGACTCAATTATAATAATTATTCAATTTTTGGTTAGTAACATTAAGCAGATTATAACTTGCCAATAGGTGTCCCTGAATTGAAATATAACATTTTTTTCATGGTTTGACTTTATGTAAAACTAATTTATAATTTTATTTTAAGTTACGGATTAAGTACTGAGGTTTCGTGTTTATTGAATAGTAAGTTTAGATTTTAAATCATTCTATGGTAAGCCAAAAGCAACTTAAATCTAATTTTAAGTGATGAAGTGCCTTCTGTATTCCTCAGTAGATAAATCATGTTTAAAAATTCTACAATAAAGTAAAATAAATTCCCCAAAAATTGAAAACCCAAATCGTGCAGTACAGCGTAACCACTAATTAACTATCGTCAGTGGCACCGGGCCTAAATAAATAAGTGACACTTGTCACAGACGTCCCATAACTTGTAAGTTATGCGGCGATCGCGTGCGTCGGACTCCGAACACTGCCGAACAGTCGCGGAGACGTGTGACGCGCTGAGAGCGGTCGATGTTTCGCTTTGGTTCATTAAGAATAGTTTCTACATAACATCACGCATTCCTTTTATGGACTACAGTCATGAAGGGAAAGGCAGAGGTGTACCTTATAGTCTAACGGGCACAAGATCAGACTGGAAGCAGGCATGTTACTAGTGAGAAATTTCCAATACCACTTAGTTCGACCCGGGAAATGTACACAGGACCTCATGCTCAGCAGTAGCGCTTGCGATCACTAGACTGCAGGTAGCCCTGCCGCGTTGGTGTAATGCTCGTAAGCATAGCATAGAAACTATTCTATAGTTCTAAATGTAAAGCAAAGCATGTAAAGCCTAGTCAGAGGCCCATGGGCCGCATAAAAACTCTGACGCCAGGTTAGGCGAAGAAAAAGAATTCCTTTATTTTAAAGGTAAAAAATTAAAGTTGATTATCGACATTCCCGAAGGCGCCTGTGTCTTCGGAAATGTCGAAATGTCAACTTTGAAATTGCAATTGTAAAACAACAAACAACAAATAATACCACGGAACAGGGTTGCAAAAAAAAAAAAAAACAACTGAGGTTCTAATGCGCAAATAAAAACTGACGTTATTATAGTATTGCGTTACGCACGGCGGCGGCGATTCGGTGCTGTAAAAACCCGTACACTTAATCCGTTAGAGTCCGAACTGTAATCGTACGTCGTCGGACAAACTTGACTGGTTAATAAAAATAATAATAATAGTTCTCCCTGTCATTGCGATCATTTTAATGTTCTGGACCATACCTAGGAACCTTTTAGTTTCGGTGATATTGGAGGTCAATGTTCCAAATTTTCGCAAGTATTTCTTTATTCAATACAAGTTCTTATTGTCAAAACTTTATTTTAAATACCTCCATGACCCTTGTACTTTACAATGCATCAACACAATGTTTTGAGTGCGTTACATTGAGTTCTATCGTAATCCATAACTTTTCACATCAAAATAAAAGGGATTTTTTGCTTAGAGTTACTCAGTTTAATGTACAGAATGCTTGGTTGATAGCTTCATGAAGGGTTCGTTTCCACCTTGTATTGTGCAGCATAGTTTTTTTGGCTCTTCAATGACATTTTCGTTCAAGGAGGGCTATTGAAATTTGTCATGGTTGGGGTCTTAGTATGGGGCAAGTGATGAGGAAGGACGAATGACTAAAAGAGTGATGAATATAAATGTTGCTGAATGGTGAGGAAGAACAAAGAAAAGATGGATGGATTGTGTGAGTAATGATATGAAGGAAAAAAGAGTAAATGATTGCGTGACGATTGTCAGTGTGACTTTCCTAAATTACCCTAGGCTGATAAAATTTTCGTTTTTCCTAAATCGTGTAAATATTAGCATTCATGCCGGCTTCTCCCGAAGGAGAAGAGGCCACGCACCGCCATCCGCACGGCCTTGTAAGACTCGTCTCAAAACTAGTCATCTTTCCTGTATTTAGAAGCTAGGGGACTGGGACGGGTACAAGGTGAAGTTAATATTGTGGATTCACAGTTAAGACGTATACATGAATAATATCGAATCTTATAAATCTAAAGCAATAATAAAGTATGAAGCTAATAAGACAAGAGGGCGCAAAGATATGATATATTATGAAATGTTTGGTAAAGGAAAAGTTCCGCTTGCGCTTAAGTATTTATTTATATACAACGTGTAACAGATTAAGCGCAATACCTCAGACACCCCAATTAGAATATTAAATTATAAGTCTAAAACAACATCCGTAATTAAATAAATTTAAACCAAAACTAGTCTTTTTTATAAAATAGTTATCCTTACTAAATGCAAAACGTATGTGCAACAACATCCCTGCACACACACTCATGCAATGTTAGCGGCCGACGCGACAAGCACACACGAGCGCCGCCAGCTGACCATAGCTGTAGGCATTAGATGTGCGTTAGTTCAATGAACGAATTTTACGTACCTAAAATATCACAGACTGATATTATGAATAACTTTTGATACTTCATTGAGTTTACCATGTAATGATTGATAATTTTCTAGTAAGTGAAATTATCAACACGAATCTAAGACTTTAGGCTTAGTATCGAGCGATATTCAAAGATGGCGTGTTTAAAATATTTGAATCATAATATTTACAGTGATAAGAATACAATCGTATTGATAGGAAGAAGTAGGTACTTACAGAACTGGAATATTTACACTTTACACTTAGGTTATTAATTTGCACAATTTCTGCGATCCACTTTCATTAAAGTTTCAAAATGACCACCACCTTGTTCTATGTACTTATTTTCACGCTTTCTTAAATTGTATTTCAATTTTGTAAGCACTTCAGTATCACTTTTCACCGTCACAAATGCTTATTCAATTTTTGTTTTTAGTTACCAATGCTGGAACGAATCCACACGGCAAGCATATGGATTCTCATGCCGCCACAAATGCTGGTTGTGCTGGTTGTACATGCCAACACGCGTGAAGGTACTCTCGCCCGTCCAAAGAATGTTCTGTTGCCAGTTCTCCAACAACCACCTACTGAATTCCAGTCGTGGCAAGTTGTCGGCCGGCGTTAGGTCTGACACATCGTGACATCTCGAAACCACATGGTTTTAGTGTTTCGCCCTTATAAATTATATACGTTTTCTATATATTCTGTGACTATTGTGACTCTGTACTATCCTCTGTTCTCCTTCTCTTGTGTTTGTGTTGTGCGTGAGGACCTTAACCAAATAGATCCGTGAGTAATAGCGTAGTGACTTTTATTTAAGCTTCTACCTGCCACACTCAATCACACTTCCATAGGTCTGTGGCAGCCGGGGTTTGTTTTAACGAGACACAGTCCCTAGCGTTCCTAAGAACGTAGCTATCCATTCAGTTCAGGATACTTGGTGAAACCTACCCCCGCTCCCTGAAATGTGCGCCAACAATCTCTACGCAATGTTTCTGAGCTAGACCTAGGTTTACAGGAAGCAGTATTCATCAACAGCGTTTGGTTGATTTGTACCACAAGTACAAGTCGGCATTATCGGATTAGGAGGTGGACACATAACACATGAGATAATAGTATACATGGTGATGATAAAGCGGCTGTTCCGTCATACTGAAATAAATGATGATCGCCAAACTTCTACTTAAGCTAGGACTTGATTATAGTTAACACTTACCACGTGTGCATTGAAAATGATTAGTCTATAACTAACTTACAGAATACTGCGCACAATACCAGTTTCGCCCCCGCTACAGCGTCTCCTTCTGCGTCTCGACACTCACTTTAACTAAACTTATTACTACTACTTATATTTAACTTATAAAATAGGTACTAATCGCTCTCTTACGACAGTCCTCTGGGACATATCCATCTTGGTACCAAGATTACGCTAAGTTCACGGACCTAACCTAGGACGTCCTAGCTCTTTAACCGTTTTTAGACCAACTCCCTGACTTAGCTCGACTAGCCTCCACGTGTGGACCCTTCTGCGATCTAAAACCAACTGCCACGAGTCCACCACCCTTCCTCATCCCTTGGCCTTTCTCCACACCACGCTTGTGTTGTGTGCACGTTGTATAAAAACAGCATTTACTGTTTTATACAACCGTGTCAATTGTTTTAAGGGCCCTTTGAGCGCCCAAGTCCGGAGTAAATTGCAGCCAGATGTTGCACTAGTATTCAGAAATACGTTTATAAATCAGATATTATTATCTTTTCTTAAGAATTTGTTGAATTATTACATTCGGCCTGTCACTTAGCTGTTATCTCTAGTGCCTTTCCCATTAAGTAATGAATTTATGCGTTTCCAAGTGATGCAATATTGTTTTACAATTCAAAGAAAGAAAGTACACTTCGTTATTAATTACGGTAACTTATCAGTCTGTCAAACCATAAAATAGAAGTTTAATGTGTTTGTAAGTGCCCCATACCGTGTGATGATTTGAAATAACAATCAAGACTAAAATATTTACTTAATAATTAGGAGTACGTGGCAGACAGTCACAACAGGGAAGAATGCAAGAAAAAACGTGTTGCGCCACCCCAAGTAACATGGGACAAGGACAGGAAGATGATGAGAACTAGTGAAATTTCCATGGAAGTTGTATTGAAAAAACAAGATGGCAGCATTGCTATGGCCACGCATCAGAAGTAGCATGTGCCACTACAGTATGCAAAAGAGAGTGAGTCCGTACACCTAGTTATCGGACGTCATCGGAAAATGTCAGTTGAGGTATTGTACTTACTAACTCTCTGACATTGTACGAGTATTTGATTCGATCGGCCGATTTCGACTGATGACGTACGACCTTAGTTCGGCCAGTAGTGGATTAGGAGTACGCGAGCCATGAAGTTTAGCCCTATTTCTGATTCTAGGAATATGCTCGGGTTACCAGTGCTAGCCAATTGTAGTGTGATTTAATTAGGTTACTTTATAGAGGCTCAAAATAGTAGTCAGAAAGTGTGACAACGCGTCTTACCAAGGGGTGTCGTATTACCCAGTACTCACTAGGTGGTGAAGGTCAGATAGGCAGTCACTCCATTTAAAATACTGGTATTCATCTGCATCATCAAAGATGATAATGATTGTCGCCATCAAAATTTATGTCGTAACATACAATTAAATATTTTATCAATTCAACAATAATATTTTTCAAAAATTTCTCTACCTTTGTTTAGCATGAATACGCTTGAATATTATTATAGAATGGACGACCAGACCAAAAGGGCAAAGATTTTGCAAGCCATACTAAATTTCAAAAGGAAAATTTCCGGATCTCTTCCATCAGAGGTCAACGTGGCCTCGCATGAATCAAATTTATCATCACAAAGGTATCCTAAAAGATTCATCAAAGAATTTATCTTGAAAAATCGTCACGTACCTTCAATTTTCAGAATATTTTAATTTCCGGCCGGACGGTCTGTGACATATCGGCTTTCAAACGGCGGACTGAAACCGTTTTAAGGGAGATTCAGGGGTCGGTAACATCTAAACGGTATGTCCTACGCGATACGGCGGCGGCATAAAGTAATCTCTATTTTTGTATAGAATGTGTAGACTACAATAGTTCTGTTTATAAATATTCTAAAAATAATTTTACATTCACAAGCCTTAGTTCGATATATAAGTACATAATTTAGTGCTGGATCTGACACTTCATTACTGAACTTTACTTATTTATTTTTATTTATACTTCATGTACAGTTGTGGTACATTGGCGGTTTCTCGACAATCATCATTATCGCCATTGACGATCTTGTTTTAATCTAGAATAAGTTTTTAACCTTTCCTCTTTTGTACCTTGCCTTCTGTTTCTCTCTTTTCTCATATATTTTAACCTTAAACGTCCATTTAACTACTTCTTTTCCCGTCCAACATTCCTTTACTGAAAAGCCAAAGATAAATTTCTAGATAAATAAAAGTTCATACGATCCATTCTTCTGACCACATCTCATAAAACCGTATCGTTTCTACTTCGTTTCAGGGTTTCAATAAAATTAAGCTCCTATTGTGAATGGCATTGGGTCTAATATCAATATTTCCTTCTTTCCTCCTTTCATCTGTTTCGAACAACCGCGCTTATTCTGAGTAACGAGATTATAATAAGTATTTAAAATCAAAACTCCTTGCCCTTTTGCTTTGTTTGTATTTTAGTATTGCCAACTTCAACTCTTTATTAATGTCTTGCATCATTATTTAATTACTTGGGTGATAGAGATTTCTAGAAGAAGAATGCTTACAGTACCATCAGACGTATTAAAGAAGAAGACAACGCTGTAAGTAATGTCTATATCAGGCACCTTCTAAATATTTTACCGCTTAAGTATTTTATTTTTCACGCAAAATTTTTCATCGTCATTGTTTCTCCTGCTCTTTAAACCATCTTCAATCATATTCAAAACTTTGCTCACGTCATAATTATAGTAAATTCCATCGCTGCACGTGCATACCATAACAATCAATTCCCACACGTCTCCTTTGTTATCAGCGTCACTAATGCAAGACACGCTCCTCTGATTTTTCGGTTTCATGTGCGTATTGCATAATTATCACTATCCTAAAGATCAGTTTAATACCCGATCCGTATAATATCCGTTGAAATTAAAACTTCACTAGGGTCGAAAATATATTATTTAACTGCTAAATGGACAACATACTTTGTTGTTTTGTGACGTGCAAGTGAAAGTCGACCTTATGGTGTTAAAACAATAAGAATTATTAGTACTATTGCAAGTATGCTATTTTAAAATCGTTCGTTGAAATCCACCTCTCGCTGTATTTGCAAGGCTCGATGACTGAGAACGTACCGTGATTGGCTCCACTATAGCGTTACGGCACAGAACCGGCAATTCTCCCGTAATCAGTGTTGGGTATTGTTTATCAATGTTTTCTTGCTTTTTTGTAGCTCTTATTTCCATTCTCTTTTTTGATAGAAATAATTGGAACTGTATAGAAAAGTTATCGTGAATTTCGTATCCATTGTTAAGCAAAACCATTTGTCAATATTCAATTAATAAAATCCAACCTATTATAATATAAATTCGAAAGTTACTCTGCCGGTCTGTCCGTTTCTTACCTTTTCACGAGTAATAGCTGAAAATTATAGATATACGGATTGACCATTGACATTTTTAAATCCCAGTAGCATGTGCTAGTGGTATTAAATGTATGTACCGGTGGAATAATTTCCACGCTCTGATTTCACTAGCTCCATAGTAAATTGCGGATAAAAGCTAGTTATTAAGTACTAGCTGTTGTCCGCGACCTTCTTCCGCGTGAAATTTTGTAGCCTATAACCTTCCTCGATAATTGGGCTATGCAACACTAAAAGATTTTTTCAAATCGAACCAGTAGTTCCTGAGATTAGCGCGTTCAACCAAACAAAGAATCTCTTCAGTTTTATAATATTATAGTATAGAAGTATAGATAAAGTCTTTTTAACACGACTCGAGCAATTAATAAACTCGAGTTTGTAATATAATTATTCATATAAACGGTCATGTCTATCGCATATTCGCGATTATCATCAGTTTCAACTACCACGGCGACGGCCGAAACACAATTAGGTTGAGTGACTGTTAGGTCACCACACACATCATCACCCACAGCTCGAATTCATCCACTGCTTGACAAAGACCTCTCTTTACTTGTCACAATCTGTACGTTCCAGGATCGGCCGTTTCGGGTGGGGGAAACTCCGCTGCCGCGGCAAATCGCCGCTAAGCGGACAGACCTCCGGCGCGATCTCATGGTGACATGGAGAGAGCGACTGTCGCAACCCCGTGCAGGGCACGCCACCATAGTGGCGATAAGTCCTCTCTTTGAGGAGTGGCTAGAGAGGCGCCACGGCGCCCTCACCTTCCGCCTGACGCAGGTCCTTACCGGGCACGGTTGTTTCGGGAGGTTCCTGCATCGTATCGGGCGGGAGGAAACGCTCGGGTGTTTCCATTGCGAGGATCGTCCGGAGGACACGGTGCAGCACACTATGGAGGTCTTCCCCGCTTGGGCGAAGCAGCGCTGTGTCCTCGTAGAGGCGATTGGCGGCGGCGATCTCTCGCGCCTGGCCCTGGTTCAAGCCACGGTCCGGAGCGAGAGGGAATGGGAAGCCGTCACCTCCTTCTACGAAGCAGTCATGCTAGTGAAGGAGGTGGCGGGACGTGAGAGGGAAAGAGCCTCACGTCCCAGCCACCGCGGGAGACGCCCTGGGCGTCGGGGGTCACGTGGTGGCCCCCGGCCACCGTAGGCGCGGGCCTGTGGACGGCGAGTTAAGGGCTAGCTCGCCGTCCGGCTGACTTATGACCACAGGCCGTGTCGACGGCGCGTTCGTGTTCCACGCGCGCCTCAAAGAGATGTCAGCAACCACGTAGGGGTCCGCATGGGCCGATGCCTGCCAGGGCTGCGGGACAGTTCGAAAGAAAAAAGAAAAAAAAAAAAAAAAGAAAAAAAAGGATCAGCCTTATCCATATTTTATCCGTGATTATACCTACATAGTATGGTTTTCTTAAAGACAGCTAAGAGCACTTAACATCACCCACCTGTTTCATTAACCTCATGTCGCGAAACAAACACGGAAAATAAACTACATATAAAATAATTACCCCTAGCAGAATTAATGTATTCTGTATTTATTTTGCTAATCCCACCGTGTCTGCGAACAGTTCCAAATGAAAACAAAATATTGTTTCAGGCCTGAAACCCGGGTTGGATTTTGTGAAAACAAGTTCCAGTGATTTCATTGAATACAGAAGCTTTTACTTCTGGTCTGTTATGGTATAAACGAATTTTAAATATTTCAAACTAAAAAGTCATCTATCTGAACTTACGAGAAGGTTTTGGTTTAGTGAAGACTGTCAGTCATGGAGTCCTATAACGTTAGTAGGGCATATTATGGAAGTATTCTGCTTCTTTTATATCGACACCAACTTTAAAAGAAAATCTCAAATGGGAATGATTCGTAAAAATAATACTCAGAACAAAATTGTAGTCCATCGTTTCAGAATTTGTGATATCTCAGCTAAGCAAAGCATTTTTTTAAATTTTAACCTAATTCATCTTCGTCAATAATTCTATTATCCACTGATGGACGTCCGCCTACCCCAAGAGTCGCCACCCAAACTTAGTTGCACAAAATCAAATTTCATTAAAATATACAGCGATGAACGAAAGTATTCTTGAATAGAATGAAACGAAATTTAAAACATGCATTAAACGCACACTATGTAAGCAACCATATTACAAGTTGGACGATTATATCGCTGATAAAAATGCTTGGCTCAATGCCGGTCCTGCTCCACAAGGACAATAATAATGCGCATAAATGGACAGCATTAAATAGTATGTTGGAGCTGCTGAAGATTGTACAACTATCTTTGCATTGTATAGAATCAATCTCTTTAGCCGCATATAACCGCATAGCCCATATTGTGTGAGTACTCTGTACTATAAAGCTGTCATTCGCTGGAAACCAACGTCTTTTCTTGACTTGAATGTGCCCTGGCGGTTAAGAGTATGTCAAGCTCACTCTAATATCTCGCTGATGGTGGCGCATGTGTCGGATCATTTAGTTCCCTTCAAAATGGTTGAGTTGAATGGTGCCGATACATGCGTCATGTTCGTGAACGGGCGCTGTCAGTTGTGACTGGTTATCTCTTGGTTGCCACGGCTTATTTGAATTAATTATTTTATTTTTAAATTATTTTTACTATGGACACTTTTAACGTACACATCTTGTTATATCGTTCTCACATAATGTACCATCTCTAGATAAATGATGTAACCAAGTTATTATAAAAGTATTCTGATTTAAAAGAGTGTCCATGGAGTTTCTTGCCCGTTCTTCTCCATAGAGATCTAAGTTAGAATAAGAATAAGAAATTTTTATTTGTAAACATAGGTAGTTACACGGTGTGTGAGATGTTATAATATACAAGTCAGATTCTCTATGTTTTGCCGTGAAGCGTACAAATATGAACGAAATATATATTAATTTCAAAACAATCTTATGAAGTTGTTATATACAAACTAGAATTTAAGATTACGATAACATATTCAATTAAATGCAGAAATAAAATTATAATTATTTAAAAACAATATTAAAAATTAGAAATCTACAATTAATTAGCAATCAAGATTAGATGTCAATAAGAGAAAATAAAACAATTAAATAGAGGTCAAATATAAAATATCATTAAATAATAGATGTCAGTAAAAAAAAGAATGTCAAAGATTAAATCGTATTTCGTCTTAAAAATAAACAAATATTATCAAAATACACAATTGGATGTCAATACAATAAATTGCAATTAATGAAATAATAAAGAATTAAACAGACATGCAAGCAAGCATAATCAGCCTATAATGTTCCCACTGCTGGGACACAGGCCTCCTCTCTATGAGGGGGAATGGGCTATAATCCACCACGCGGGCCCAGTGCGGGTTGGTAAATAGACATGACAATCATTAAAAACTTATAGTAGTTATTTTTCCTTCAGAAACTCATTTACATTATAATAGGATCTACTTACCAGAAAGTTCTTTAAGTGTTTTTTGAAAAGGTGAATATTTAATATTTTAATTGTTTCTGGTATATGGTCATAAATAATTGGTGCCATACAAAAAACACTATTATGCATCAGAGCTGTTTTCGACTGTCTCGAGCACAACATATTGACGTGTCGTTAACTCCGGTTATTTCTGTCCGATAGCTTGGGAAATAAATTGGAGTTTTTTTAACGAATACTGCAACTTCGAATATGTACATACAGGATAATGTCAGTATTTTAAAAAAAGGTTTACATGTATCTGTACATTTTAACCCAAACATTGCCCAGATGCACTTTTTTTGGGCTTTAAATATAAGTTCCCTATTAGATGAGTTTCCCAAAAAATAACTCCATATCTTAATATTCAACTAGCGATGCCATGGTATGCTGTAACAATAGCGTCCGCTCCTTTGACTGGCGCAAGTTTATATAAAGCATATGCGGATTTACTAAGTCTCTTCGCCAAATCTATCGTATGTGCCTTCCAGTCTAGCCGTTGGTATATGGTTAACCCTAGGAATTTGGTTGTGTCAACTTGATTTATTTTATTGTTCTCGTAAAGAATATTCATAGTCAATTTTTTGCGTTGAGTAAATGTCATTAATTTGGTTTTATCAATATTTATCTTAAGGTTATTGTTATTAAGCCATGTTATTATTGATTGTATAGTGTTAGTAACGACATTTTCATATATTATTTTGTCATATTTTAGTTTATCTTTACAGTCAATGGTGACTGTGCTGTCGTCGGCAAATAGTGTCATGTGATGTTTCGTTACTTTTGGCAGGTCATTTATGTAAAGTATAAATAGAGGGGGGCCAAGCACGTTCCCCTGCGGCACAACACATTTAATTGTTTTATTACGCGACCGATAGACTCTTTCGTTCTTTGTTTTTTGATCCACTTGTGTAATTTCCACGTATTGTTTTCGATTTTTTAGATGGGACTCAATAAGTTGTAGGATATTGCCTCTTCTCCATACGCGTCTAATTTATTAAGTAATATATTGTGATCTACGTAGTCAAAGTCTTGAGTCATATCACAGTAAATTGAACATACCGGTATATTTCGGTCAACATTTGCGATTACATTATTTGAAAAGTCACAAATGGCCATATTAATGGTTTTGTTTTTCCTAAAACCTTTTTGTTCGTCAGTCAATATGTCTTGCTGTACCAAATATTGATGAATTCGTTTCTAAATGTATTTTTCGAAAATCTTAGAAAATATCGGAACAAGTGCGATCGGCCTGTATGATTCCGTTTTATTTCGATCGTTTTTTTTTGTAAAGTGGTTTTACAATAGCAGTCTTTAGGGAATGGGCAACTACAGTAATAAGATTTTAAACTATCATGGTCACTAACATTATTACTTAGACAGGAAACGGGATATTTACCATGTTTACTATTTTTGTCGAGTTCCCGATATTTCGGCGCTGTTGCAAGCACCATGATCACGGATAAACTGAAGTTATTGCGGGTGGGTGTTTATGAGCAGACAAATCGGTCTACCCTCTTTCTTGTTCGTCTTTTGCACTCAGTACCGCTACCACTGTCACTCGCAACTCGATTACGTACGTTTCGTCTGACCGATATAAGACTTGCCGCAACTGCAGTCTACTTTATAAACACCGGGCTTTTCCAGCGGAAATTTGTCTTTCGGTGAACGCAGCATCTGAGACACTTTTTTGAAAGGAGTGAAGATAGTCTTTACGGCGTATTTCCTAAGAATGTTGGCAACCTTATCTCTCACTCCCCTCACGTACGGCAAAAATGCTGGCTGCCTCTCAACCTCGCACTTCCGGTGCTTACAACCAGGTTCTGGTTTAGGCTGCTCGGGTTTCACTGTATATCCGTTTCTCTGTAGGACTCTCTGCACATGTGTTAGCTCAGCACGTAAATGTTCCTCGTCGCATAGATCATATGCGCGGTTGGTGAGTGAAGTCACTACAGAGTTCAGCTGTCTGGGATGGTGGTGAGAATCAGCGTGTAGATATCGATCCGTGTGAGTCAATTTCCTATAGACTGAGTGGCTTAGAGAACCGTCAGTACGGACCCCTATTTTCACGTCCAAGAATGGAATTGTCCTCACGTTTTCCATCTCGTAGGTAAATTTTTTTAAATAGTAAACATGGTAAATATCCCGTTTCCTGTCTAAGTAATAACTACAGTACTTTCACAGTTTTTATGCCTTGTAACTGGGACTGTAGCTACTTTTCATTATTGTCTTTGTTTCGACAATTCAAAAGTGCCTGGCTTATCTATACTAATATTATAAAGCTGAAGAGTTTGTTTGTTTGTTTGTTTGTTTGCTTGAACGCGCTAAATTCAGGAACTACTGGTCCGAATTGAAAAAATCTTTTAGTGTTTGATAGCCCATTTATCGAGGAAGGTTATAGGCACAACATCACGCTACGACCAAAACGAGCGGAGCATTTATGAAAAAGATTGCAAAAATGGGGAAAATCCGAACGCAGACGAAGTTGCTCGGGTCAGCTAGTTTGAAATAAATGCTTTGATTTTGATCTTTTGATTTTGATCAAAATGTATATATAGCTGTTTTTGTCCCTTCCACCCTGTATATTTTTAGTAGCCTGTTCTGTCCCACTGCTGGGCAAAGGCTTTCCCCATTCTAGCCCAACTATCCTGGAAATGTGAATGTGACTCACAGACATATTATCGTCAATATCGGTGATGCAAGTCTTGGGTGGTGAAACATACTAGTTAAAAAAAATCAACGTACTTTAAAAAACCGGTATTTTATTATCATTAGAAAAACAAATCACTTTCAAAATATTTATTATTACAATCTTGTCATAGGAAGGGATAAAATTCACTCTAATCTTAGTACCGTGTTTATTTAGTTTAAAGGTACACTTCAAGAAGCTGTACAAAGTTCCCGTAATTGAATTGGCTGTTAATAGGCCAGCAATTTGGCTGAGTGCATCCATTCGCACTGGATGTGGCAGAATCTGGCTACTTTTAAATCTTGTTGGAGTATCCAGTAATGTATTGGAGTTTAGGTATTTAGCTCTATGTGCGTATTTGTAGCGTTATTTTAGCTTTGGAATACATTGAAAGTTTTTATTAGGTGTATTTATATTTGGACCGCTTTAAAAAGAAATTAGATAAGCAAATTTTGAATATTCATTTAATTTGTTAGTGCACAAACACAAACTGAATATTAGTCAAGTTTAGTAATAGATTATACAATTATTAACAGATAATATAATTTTTAATATTTATCATACATTGCTAACCCCATACGAAATGTAAATGAATGAGGATTTAGCGGGACCAAATAAATGTGAATTACCTTAATGAAATAATTTATTTTTGGTTCGTTGTTTTTTTTTCTGAAAACATAATGGAAACATCAACTCGCAGAAGATCTACAATTACAAACAACAGGAAAAGGAACAAACATCCTTTTTATTTACATCTCGACATAGAAAATAATATCGGACCATCGAGAAAACTATAAATTTTGAAATGTTGGCAGCACTCGCCATGTACATAAGGATTCCTTGTCTTCAGAATTATGGCTGTTATGTTTTTAGTTTTGTTTCATAGAAATTGTATTGGAATAGTATTTGTATCTTTCTTTTTGAATGCGATGGGCAATGACACACCTAAACTCAAACGTAGCCAAACTCAACGGGGCTAGGCAGACACGTAACAATCGCATTTAAGGCGATTCGTATTTCTTCAACTACTTTTTAGGATGACGTACGGAATTCGGTACAGTATGACCACTTTGAGTGTGCAGTTCAAGGTGGCGCTACTTGTCAAGAAAAAATGCTTCGATATGTCAAACTTGGTACATTTATTTTAGTTCTGTGTTTTCCCGTCTGTACAGATAAGTTGACTGAAGTATAGTTTATGTCAATCCACATTTTTTCTTAATTTTCACTTGTCTAGGATTATTTTTAAGTAACTTAAAATGCACCAGATAATCCTACTTCAGATGATTAAATCTGTTCAATGTTAGCAGTATTAATGGCAATGGTTTGTAGAAATACAATCATCATAGTTTTGTTACAGGAGCCGAGGATCATCTGGACGTCTTTTTAAGTAACTTATTAGAATGGTGTTCATTTATTCCTGTAATCAACAATTCATCATCATCATCATTTCAGCCGAAAGACGTCCACTGCTGGACACAGGCCTCACCCAAGTGTCGCCACATTGACCGATCCTATGCGACTCGCATTCAGCGGATCCCCGCAACCTTCACCAGGTCATCGGTCCACCTACTGGGAGGCCTTCCAACCAACGTCTTCCGGTTCACGGTCGCCACTCCAGGACTTTTCGGCCCCATCGGCCATCCCTTTTGCGAACAATGTGCCCTGCCCACTGCCACTTAAGTTTGGCATTTCTTCGGGCTCCGTCGCAACCTTGGTTCTATTGCAGATCGCCTCATTTCATTCAATAATTATAATAGGTACATTAAATGACACAAACAAAAAATCAATTTTTATAATGCAAAATTCAATTTATCTGCTGTTCTTCCATCGATTTCCACTGAAGGCAACACTAATAATCTCTTTCCATCCTCTGACCTAGTTTCACACCTTATTTCATTCAAAGACCATTTCGATAAAAAATCTAAACTGCATTATTCATTGCTCCCCCTATCGGTATTTCACAGATATACATCGGAGCACAGTCATCGATGTACGCACACCAATGGCGTACAGGAAGTGGGAAGCGATAAATTCGTTGCGAAGTAAAATAAAACCTTTGGCTTCGCCCGTTTCGCTGTCTGCATTTATGATATATCGTCTGTACGATTCTGGTTGGTGTTTTTTTAAACATTTTAGATGCCACAATATGGTGGAATTTAAGGTAGTTTTAGAATCGAACGATATGAATCTCTTAAACTACTTCGTATGAGATTTGTGTTGTTGTTTTGCGTTTCCTAATTCGGGCAAAGTGTTATTAGGTTTCCTCCAGGAATTACTCTGGCTTGTGCGTGGTTGATGGCAATAGGCACGGGGCGTGCTTTGCTATGGCATGGGTCTTCTGCCTAATAATTTAGGTGGTGTTACGTTAAAATACATTACCTTTTAACGAGATAGAATGTAAACTTCATTAGGTACCAGTTATTTATTCAACTGACGTCACACTGTGGAATTACAAAGTAAAAAACAGTGCACTGCTAGACCGACTAGACGTACCTTTCGCTTCGAGTGTATCCCAGCCTCCTTTATAAAGTACTAACCAAAGAGTGTCCAATGCTTAAAAACGTCAATTAAAAACAGAACTGTTTTCTTGAATTAGTGATATTATTTTCTAGATTTACCTTTTTTCAAATTTGAGGGCTGCAGACTAGCGTGTTTACTTCAACCAACTTGTCTGTGCAGGCGAGAAAATACAAAACTAAAATAACTGTACCAAGTTTGCCACATCTATGTCTGTTTTCTTGACGCCATCTTGAACTTCAAATTTAAAGTGGTCATACTGTAGACAAAGTGACTTCAGTGTCGGTGATTAGAATGTTAGAAAAAGTAAAAAATATGACTGACCAAAACTATGGAAAAGCAAAGTCAATCCTGTTTAAACTTGTAGTAGAAATGGTAACCGTTTTGAAAGCGATATATATTTTTTGGGCCCTCTGATCAAAAACACGTAATAGTTATAGTATTAATATTAGACCTCTTGAGAAAATTCGTGTTATATTTTGCGTTTTCCAAGCCGCTAGAGTATTATTAACCGGAAAACTTGATCATCTATGATATATAAGTTTTTTGTTCTCAACTCAGACATTTATAATTTTAGTGTAGCCTTCTATTTAAGTAAAATTTGCAATTTTACTTAAATATTTTTTTCTCATCTAGCAGTAAACTTTTTGGTGATATATAATTATTGTTATCATTTGGTAACGTACTTATTTGTCCTATTATTAAGGCAAGGATTATTAATTTTAACATTCTGATTAACAATGTTCGTATTTAGTATTGGAATCGATAGAGTGTGGTCAATACTGCTTTAATTGTATTATTTTCAAGTAAGCCTGAAAATGAAAGCTTTTTATTACTTTATAATTATGATCTCATTATTAATTTAACGATGTAAATCTTGGGGACAAATCAATTGAATGCAAATTATAATGAGTCGTTCGTAGCCATTTAATAAAGGCTTATAATTTTTCTAAAGCCTTCTCCCTTAATTTATTCTCCCTAAAAGTTATAATTTATATTGACTTAAAAAAAAAGAAAATAAACAAATATTATTATTGTAGAAACGACACAATCATGTAGGTATTAAAACTGTAGCGACACTAAAGAGAGACACTAAAGAGTACTTCAGCAACATAGAACAAAATATACTACAGCGCCAACTATGACACAGACTATGAACTAAACGTCGAAATACACCTAAATCCTACATCGCACAAGTAAAGTTATCCGCGACTTAGAACTATATAGGAGAACCCGACAACAACTATCAAGCAGTAGCCCACCAGAAATAACACCCGGTCGGAGGATCCTCCCTTTTCTATGGGGGATGAAGAACTTTACATCCTGTTCTCCATACCCCCAAAAGAAGAAATAAATTGTTCTTTTCAAACAGGGCTCACAGACCTAGTTATTATACAAATATTATAAAACAACCGACCCGCCCCGGCTTCGCACGGGTAGCCGATAACTTCTGGAGGATGCTTGGGGGTGGTCATGTGGCAAAGATTTAGCAGATATCTATAGGTACGGTGGGGTGGACAACTCATCAGGCCTTATTTTGTTTCACTCATTAATAGTGTAGACCTGAATAATTTGTATGTTTGAACGAACTTATCTCAGGAACTACAAATTATGAGAAAAAGACTTTAAAAGTTATGTATTAAAATACATTAATGACTTCTTCAGGATAAGGTGCAAATAGGAATCAAACTAAAAGTTTTGATATTACACGTGCCAGAAACGTTCAATTGGTTGTGTCAAAAATATTGAACAGTTAGGGCAGTCCAGGTGAAGTTATTGAACTTCACCTGGACTGCCCTAACTGTTCTGTCTGGCCATGTATCTGGAGTAATTTGGACTGAAAAGGTAAGTCCGTGGATGTTATTAGTCGGGTTTAATTTCATAAAAAGTGCATTGTGATGCACGCGACTTGCTCATTTGTTTGCGACGAAAGGCCTGTTCTGGACCAACTAAGAGACTTCGTCGATGTTTTTTGAATATCCAATGTACATAATTATGTGGAACCGAAACAAAGTTATTTGTAAGATTTACTTTACCATGTCTTGCTGTATCTCCCCTTTTCTTTTGTTTAGCTTATATTGTACCAATGCTGAACAAAGACCTCCCCTAATTCCTTCTAGGAACTCCTTCATGCGGCACCTCGTACCAGCCTCGCGGTAAGCATTCAGGTCAGGTCAATGCCATTTCAGCCTAGCAGTTTCTTACCGACCTCCATTATTCCCGTTTTAGAACACAACGTGGTGTTTTGAACTCTGACTTGTCTTTATACACTCAAAATGCTGGGAGGTGGGTCGTCTGTTGAGATGACGAGTAATAAAGAAGTATGAAAGAAGAAGACATGCTGCGCCGACCCCAAATAAATTGGGAAAAGAGAAGGAGAATGATGACTGTTACTAATAACCTGCGTCATCCTACTGCTAGGGAGAAGCCTCTCCCCAAGACTTCCAGTTCTTCCAATCCAGGGCCAAGGTATATTAACCCAACTTTTATGCATAAAATGTATGTATTTTTTGCGCTCTTCTCTTAAAACCTCTCTGCCGGAGCGTAATAATAATGTTTCGTCTTTGAGCAGTAGATTTTTGAGAATTTTAGGATCACTGCCAATAGGTTGTGTATCGTATTTATATTAAAACGTAAACAAATGAGGGCTAAATTAGATCGTCATGGTAGATTTGTTACATTGTTTAGTCCTCTTTAAATTGGTCATGCTTGTTAATAGGATGTCACAGCAATAAGTGGAAATCAATTTATGCATGTCAAATGTAACATAATAATTTATTTCGAATAAACAGATTGTAGTTAAACTGTGTCACAATAATAGTAAAAACGTGCCGAAACGTGGTGCCAAGTTTCGTAGTATGTGGAAGAGCCTGAAGACGTGACTCCGACTCACCCACAGCCATCAGGCGGGTATGGACAGTACCTATTAGCGGTGGACGTATTTATCAAATTATTCCGTATCGATGGCAGAGCGTCACCTCCCATTGTCTCTGGGAAGACGGGTTACCTGCTGAAGGTCGCATAGAACCGCTGATGCGTGTAGCACGGGACCTGTCAATGTGGCGACACTTGGGGCAGGCCTATGTCCAGCAGTGGACGTCTTTCGGCTGAAATGATGACATTTTTTCCGTTACGTTTGAATGTAATATTTTTGTTTTGTTAAAATAATGTTTATAAAGTCAAAGTTTTTATAACTCGTTGAAAGTAAAGTAATAAATGCGGAAAATATGATACATGGATTTTATAAAGTTAATTGCTAAGAGTCTGGGAATGTGCCTTAGGTAATACGTTCAATAAATCATAAAATAATAAGGTTTGGTTTCAGGCGGCCTGGGCTATCGACCGAGAGTGCTATTTAAAGCCTAAAGCATACCTTTGAGTAAAACATACCTAGGAAGACTGCAATATATGCTTGTTCCCTAAAATTTAAGAAATAATTAAATTAGTTACATATAGTCAAAATTCAATAAATTCAAATACATTATTACAGTCAATACAAAAATATAGTCAAAAAGGAATACTTAAAATAATAAAATTAATAAAACTAAAATCACATATTAAATTATCTAAATTCAAAATTTGTCATTCAAAAACTCCATAACAGTATAGTATTCCTTAGCAATAAGCAATTTTTTTAGTTCTCTCTAGAATGAATTAATATTTAATATCTTAAGGGAATTAGGAATTTTATTGTATATTAATGGGGCCATGCATATTACACTTTTTCTTAGAAATGCAGTTTTTGCGGGGAGTGATTGAACCCAAAGTCTGTACTTCTCACGTTTATTTCTACCTGTATTATTAATCAGAAGGGGAAACAAATTAGGATTGTTTTTCACAAATAGCAATATTTCTTTTATGTAAAGTGACGGAAGTGTTAGAATTCTGTGCTGTATAAACATTGGTTTGCAACTGTCAGTAGTTTGCAACCCAAACATAGCCCGTATACAACGCTTTTATTCTTTGAACGCAGTGTCCTTCTGAGTTGAATTGCCCCAGAAAATTATTCCAAATCTCAACACTGATTCAGCAAGGCCGTAATATGCTGTAAGTAAAGTATGTGCATTGACAGTCGGTGCCAACTTATAAAGAGCATAATGACGATGTACAATTTTTTTTACAAAGTTCATTAATGTGAGTTTTCCAATTTAATTGCTTGTCAAAGATTAATCCCAAAAATCGAGCTGCTTCTACTTCTTGTATTATAGTATCCTTGTATACTAAATAAAGTTTTGATGTATTATCTAACTTTTCTCGTTGTCTAAAATGCATTATGTTTGTTTTACTAAGATTAATTTTTAAAATCAGTGCATAATGATTGATATAATCACAAAAACAACAAAATAAATCAGTTGTAACTTCAAATTTTTAAATTCGTTTCAAACCAACCAAAGACAAAAGGCAATTCATTTTTAGTGATGTGACAAAAATAAAATTACTAAAGAACGAATGATATGATAGTCGTTTTTAGTGTTGAGACTTGGATTCCAGCCTTTTGACCTTTTGGCCCAACTAAAGTGTGACCATACTCAAAAAATAATTAGTAGTTGGTAGTAACTTTACTGAATTTCGAAACCATCTCAAAAGTGAAAAATGACTTCGAAAATTAAAACTAATAATAATAGTGGCCACAAGGAGCAATTACTAGTTACTTGTCACAGATGCAAAAATCAAGTTGAACATAGAAGTACCTTGTTATGCACCGTATGTAAAAACCACTTTGAATTTGACTGTGCTGGTTATTCTGAAAAAGTGTATCGCTTAAAAAATTTCGAAGAGAGGAAAAAATTCAGATGGGAATGCAAAACATGCACTAAGAAGGTAAAACAGCAGAACACACCCACCTTTGTGGTATCCAATGTCACAACGAGGAAAAAGCGCTCGTCTCCTAAGTCATCCATAGCTACTAGTTCTAACGCCCCTGAGGAGAGTACACCCTGGGCTACTCCAAAAAGCACTACCTCTGAAATATACGACTCACATATCCTTACAATAGATCACACATCAGATGAACCGTTCACCGATAAAACATTGTCAAGAAGTATGGACTATACAGAAATTGAGTATTTCAATGCTCAAGAATTTAAGGATACGATTGAACTACTCCAGACGCAACTCAGTAGTTCTCAAAATGAACTTGAAAATATCATACTCGAAAACAACGAACTTCGTACACAAAATGACAAATTACTCAAGGATAATGCAACTTTAAAAGGATTCCTAAGCCTACCCCCACAGAGAGAAAATAGCAGTGTCGATTCAGCAGTTACAAGAAATGTGCATACATACTCTTTCTTGCACTCAGATATGCTAGCCTTCTCCACTCCACCTAGATATGCGGCTACCAGTAAAACCAACACGAAAACACAACTTTATTGCAATATCTCGAACCTGCAAAAGGATATCGCAGATCTGGAGGACCAGTTAAAACAAGCCGCATATGAAATAATAAACCTCAAGGATCAAATTCAAAATCTTGAGAAGTTAGTAAAGGTAAAAGAAAGGTTAGAAAACCCCAAAACAAAAAACTTTTCACTGGATGCTCAGAGGGAAGATCACGTGCACAAAATATATATTTATGGCACACAACAAATTGTTGGACTATCATCTGCATTGATACGATCAAGAGTAGAAACACCTTATGTAAATTATACCGTCACATCAGAAACAAAACCACACGCGCTTACCAGTGATGTCATTAAAAACTGTCAAAATATTAAGTTATCGTTGAATGACAAGCTCATAGTTTGTGTGGGCGAAAATGACTACGACTTAAATATTTTGTCTACTCAACTTCGTCAATTCCTCATTAAATTCCGTGATAATGATGTGATAGTTCTGAGTCTACTGAAAAATATATATATAAATGTAAATGACCTAAACCAAACCATACGCAATATTTGCAATGAATTCAAAAATTCAAACTTTGTTGACTCTAATTATAATTTGTTTAATACATGTAAATTTATTAATTATGTTATTGACTATGACGATTATGAGAAAAAATATTTAAATGTTAAAGCACTAAAGAAATTAGTATTGCGTACCCAACCAATTCACAAAAAATCTGCCAATAAATGTAAAATCTATCGAAAAGGAACAATCCCATATTACTTTTCAGGAAAACAGTTTGAACACGATACCACGAATGAACCCGGTATTGGAAACCCTACTACTAGAAAAATGGGTACTATACCTTTCTATTTTAAAACTGTGAGCAGGAACAGGCTTTTTCGTGAAAAATAGTGGTGAGTCACAGACCTTTAAAATATTTCATCAAAACATCGCTAGCGTTTTATCTAAACAAGAAATTTTAGAACTAACGTTGCTAGAATTACAAGACGCAAATAATGAACCTGATATTTTATGTTTCTCTGAAACTTTTATGCGTGCCGGAAACGAAAAGTTTCTCAAAATAAACAACTATACCTTGACAACTGCGTTTAGTAGAGACCAGCAGAGAGGGGGCACTTGTATACTTGCAAAAAGGGGCATTACTTGTACTGAGCTTACTTGCGTTAAAAAATATTCAACGCTCAAGTCTTTCGAGGCTTGTGGTATTGAAATCCCATTGCATAAATTATTAATAGGGTGTGTTTATAGAACACCGACATCTGACCCGAACGTATTTCTGAATAAGTTGGACCTATTGTTGGGTGAAGTACTCAAAAAATACGGGCCAAGTGTAAAAGTAGTTATTGCTGGTGACTTTAATATAAATACTCTGAAACCAGGGAAAGTTACTACCTATCTAACAGATCTGTGTAATACGTACAAGCTGCAACTTCACATTAATGTCCCAACCCGTAAGGAGTCTTGTATAGATCACATAGTAAGTAACATCAAGACTACATCTTCTAAAGTTTTGCCTCTTCACTTATCTGACCATGAGACAGCACAACTGTTAGAGTTTCCGGTAAAAGAGCAAAGTTCAAAGTGTAAATCATACTTTATTTATAAGACAGATTACTGCAATGAAAATATAAAAAAATTTAAAGCATATCTCAAAAGTATTTCTTGGTTAGATGTCTACTTAGAATGTGACACTAATAAAGCTTTCAATACATTCCATGATTTTTTGTGTTTGTTATATAATTTGTGCTTCCCAAAGATAAAAATAAAGGTTAAAAACTCTAATGCATTTAAGCAGAAATGGATAAGTAAGGGCCTTAGAAACAGTTGCAAAACTAAACGATTCTTGCGATATCACTATTACAAGAATAAAACATTATCACACAAAATAAGATATAAACAATACTCAAATATATTGAAAAAGTGTATTGTTAAATCGAAAATGAATACTAACATAAATTTTATAAAAAATAGCAAGAACAAATGCAGAGCAACGTGGTCAGTTATTAATCATGAATTTGGGAATGCGAGATCATGTACTAATAATATTTCTGAAATACAATTAGATAAGAAAGTTCTAACAAATCCCCCTGACATAGCGAATGCTTTTAATAATTATTTTATTGACACGACTAATACCTTGACATCCAATAATCAACATTATTATAATGACAATAATATTAAGTCAATTCCTAACTCCATGTTTCTTAGCTCTATGACTGAAGATGAAGTTAATAAAGAAATAATGGCGTTGAATAATACTAACTCTGAAGGTTATGATGGAATCAACACAAAAGTAGTTAAAGCGTGCAGTACAGAATTAATTCCCGTTGTGACATATTTAATTAATCTCTCGTTTTCGTCAGGTACATTTCCTGATGCTATAAAATTATCAGTCGTGAAGCCACTGTACAAAAAGCACGATAAAAAGGACGTCAAAAACTATCGCCCGATTACTCTGATTCCTATTTTGTCAAAGGTTTTCGAGAAATGTATGCTTAAGAGACTTGTCGACTTCTGTAGCAAATTTAATATTATTGCAAAGGAACAGTTTGGATTCCAAAAGCAAAAGTCAACAACACAAGCAATATTTACTCTGGTGGGCAATATCCTGAGTAACTTAAACAATAATAAATTAACAACAGGTCTTTTTTTCGACCTATCACAAGCTTTTGACTTCGTAGCACATGACGTATTATTGAGAAAGTTGGAAATACTGGGAATAAGAGGAGTTGCACTACAGTGGATTTCGTCTTATATAAGTGGTCGAAAACAATACGTTGTTATAGACAAAGTAAATGAAAACGTACTCACTTCCTACTATTCTGTTTCTAGGGTAAATAAATGTGGCGTCCCTCAAGGAAGTGTATTAGGTCCCATATTATTCTTACTCTATATAAATGACATACCACTGGTGACTAATCATAAATTTATATTATTCGCAGATGACATTTCAATTATCGTATCATCTGACAAAAAATCACCTTCTGATCATGAAATAGACATTAATAATACTATTGACAAAATTTTACAATGGCTGCAGACTAATAAATTAAAAATTAACTTAGAGAAATCGAATTATATTCAATTTAATAAGTCGAAACATGCCAAATACAATTTTAAACTAAATATTGTCAGATTAAAAGAAGTAACACAAACCAAATTCCTGGGTGTGCTCATAGACCAAGATTTAAATTGGAAAGGACATTTAGATGATTTATGCAATAGAATAGAATAGAATAGAAGGTTTTTATTTCAGACCAGGGTCCATAGGGTTAGTAACAATTTTACTTAACTTCTAGTGTTAGTAGGTTACAGACACAGATGAAAATATATACGTTAAAATACAGCATGGAGCCGCATCCACCTTCGCAACATCGGGGAATCCCACCGATCTGCGAACACACCGAGAATACTGTTGGTGCTGCCGCGAACACGAGTCATCAAGGATGCACATCTATTTCTAATAATGGCGGCAAAACCATCAATATTATTATCTGCAAACATCCCTGACGCACTACTACGCCACGGCAGCCGCAGCAGCACTCTCAGTGCATTATTGTATTGAACGCGTAGGTCGCTGTATGTCCGCTGAGTAAAGTTGACCCACAGGCTGCACGTGTAGAAGGACTGGCAGTAAGCTTTGAAAAGCGTTACTTTAACTGGCTTCGTACAACGTGCAAACCTGCGAGCCAGCATGTTACAACGGACAGCCAGCGACCTACGTTCCCTTTCAATGTCACAATTATCTTTGAGATCTTCAGTGACCCAGTGGCCCAGATATTTAAACTTGTCCACCCTTTGCAGTGGTTCTCCACAAAGAGCGACAGTCGGAATACATGAATATGTCACATTTCTTGCTTTAAAAACCATTAGTTCGCTCTTTGTGACATTATATTTGATAGGATAGCAATAGGATTAATAAATTTACTTACGCCCTCAGACAAGTAAAAAACGTAACAACCGTTAAAACGGCAATTACTACATACCATGCATATATCGAATCTATTCTAAGTTACGGGCTTATCGTATGGGGGAACAGTACAGATAAAGACAGAGCATTCATTGCACAAAAAAGGTGCATCAGGGCCATTTGCGGACTTCGTTCTGATGAATCTTGTAAACCATTTTTTAAAAAGCTTGGTCTGTTACCACTTCCTGCACTTTACATATACGCAATCTGTAACTTTGTCTACAGTAATAAGGGATTGTTCAGAAAAGCTTATGAAGTAATATCTCGTCCAACAAGGGATCCACACAGACTTGTAATGAAGGATAATCCTAAATCAGCCAAGTATGCTAAAAGCTGCCTTGTGATGTGTGTACGCATTTTCAACAAAATTCCGAAGGAACTCAAATCTATAAATAATTGTATTTCATTTAAAAATAAGCTTTATAAGTGGCTGATTGGACATAATTTCTATGACATTAAAGATTTCTTTGACATTGTATAATATTATATCCATCTAATAATTTGAATGATTTTATTGATAATTACTATTGTTTTGACATGATAATTATTTTGCATGCAATTGATATTCTGTATAGCTAAACATGTGGACATTGTATAAGACTGTAACACCATCATACCATGTTTAAAGCAAATAAAGACTTATCTTATCTTATCTTATCTTATCTTAAAATATTATCATTAAGCCAGGTAATTATAGAATTCAATGAATCATTAGCATCAGAATGGTAGTTAATCATATTTTAGGTGCTATGGTTACAGTACTGTTGTCAGCGAACAATGATATGGGTTCCTTAGTTGCATTTGGTAGATCATTAATGTATAGTAAGAACAAAGGAGGGCCTAATACACTTCCCTGGGGAACACCATTTTTAATGTATATCTTATTTGAGGAGGAAACCTATTCCATTTTAGTTTTAATATTAATCTTTGATATTTGGGTTATTTGTTGGCGGTCTGATAAATATGATTTTATCAATTCAAGGAGATTCCCTCTTATACCATAAGCCTCGAGTTTATCTAGCAGAATATTGTGGTCTACATAATCGAATGCTTGTGACATGTCACAATAAATAGAACAAACGGGTAAAGATTTGTCAACTTGTGAAGAAACTGCGTATAAAAAGTCATAAACCGCCATATTTATTTTTTTATTCTTTTTGCCTTTTTGTTCATCACATAGAATTTTATTTTGGTCTAAGTAGCAATTTATTTCTCAAAGATTTTTGGGAATAAATAGTTATTAAACGCATTGGCATTCTCTGTAGGATTTGTTGTTAATTTATTGTTAATTTTTAATTCAGTTATTGATTATTTTGGAATATTTAATTTATTATTATTTATAATTTGCCATGCCGTTTTATTTTTATTTGTCGATGTTTTTATTTTGTAATTGTTTTGAGCACGTTTAGTAAGGTTTATAATCCCTTTAAGAAGTTTTGAATATGTAGTATATTTTTGTTTGTTAGTTAATGTAGGTTTCCGTCTGAAATTCCAGAGTAATGCTCTTTTATTCTTACTACAGGTCTTAATTCCACGTGATATCCATCTTAACTTGGTATTTGCTTGGACAGTAATTTTAGTTAGCGGAAAACACAAATCATAAAATAATTTAAATTTTTCTATTAAATAATGATTTACTGCTGATGGTTCACTTGTGTTATATATTTCACAGAAAGAAAGACTTTTTATATATTTTTTAAATTTATGAATATTTTCTGAGCTGAAGTCACGCTTCATTTTATGCCAATACTTTAATTTAAATATTTTTTTAACTGGAAGCTTAATTAATTGGGCAGTGTGATCTGATAAGACGAATTCTAACACATCAGTCTTACACTGTTTTTTTAAAGTCATGTGCAAAGTTGTCTATACAATCAGAATCAGAATCAGAATTTTATTTGCTCTGAAAGTAGGTACAGGTTAGGTGTTGTACATAAATTAATGAGATCGGCTACAGTCTACCTTACGACGTGCAAATTATTACATAAGTTAAAATATTAATACAAGCAAAATAATGTCAACAAAACAAAATATAAATTAAAGTGAAGTCAATTAATAACATGATAGTCCAATATACAAACAAAATAATGTCAACAAAACAAAATAGAAATTAAAGTGAAGTCAATTCATAATATTATAGTCGGGTACATAAGTCTTACATGGTCAAATTTGCAGTTAATTATAACTACTATAAATTCGTATCATTTAGAAAGTCTTTCACTGAGTAATAACATTTTCCTAAAAGTAGTGAAGTTACCTTAGATTTAAAAATGTTTATAGAATAATCCTTAAAACTATGAGGTATTTTATTATAAACGACAGGTCCCATTGTCATAACACTTTTTCTTAACTTTCGGGAAATTACAAAACAGCACTTGTTACTAATTTCCTGCAATACTTCTCTAATCTGCAATACACAATCCAAATATCTATTTGTAAATTTGAAGTCCTCCTCGCCCAGCAATATTATACAATAGTCCTGTAAGGTGAAGTTTGATACTTTTTGTTGAAATCCATTCAGAAGACGTCGCATATTGCAATGTGGTGTGATGTAATGGCAAATCTTGTAAATGGCTTCAAGTTGATCGTCTCACTATAAATTTTTGTATTGTTTGCTATAAACCACACAAACACAATAAAATTAAAAAATATAAATTATCCAGTATTAAAATCTACTTCTTCTAATATTGTTATGTTACTGCTAAATCAAATAATATCTACAAACGGACTATTTAATAAAATATGGTATTTGCAACATTATGTTACTGTTAATATTTTGACACTACACATCGACGAATATTATTGTAATGTTACATTACAGTATACAGCATCGCTTGGATTTCACCTGAATAATATCGTAATGTCTTATTGCCGGTAGGGTTTTCGGCACCGTATTTCAACAAATAATACTATAATGCATTAATACTAACTACGACATCGTTGAGTTTACATGCGAACAATATCGTAATGATGTGTTGCGTACTATGGATTTGCCCTACAATTTCGGTAACATTATTTTCGTCAAAAACTTTATGTTGTTAAACTATTACAAAAATAAAACAGAGAACAAAACAGACTGTAAAACATTAGCTTTGTTTTGATGTATAAATGGCTAGCACAGGACCCACCAGGGCTGAGATATATGCATAAAACAGTTTTTTATTTTTCCTGTAAAATTTAGAATTGTCGATTACCATATTATTCGGTGGGGGGAGCGAATTGATTTACGCTTATAACTCTAACATCTCATTAACAAGCATGACTAATTTCATGTTAACACTGGAAATAACGAGTGAAATAATCCAATCGTGACTTAATATAAATACAAAGCAACCAGTCAATCTGCAGTAATCTTATAAAATCTCCAGCAGTGCACAACGTTAAAACTAAAAATGTTGAAGTTGCTTGTCCTGTTTGTCTTAATCATCAACTTGGTAAACATCCAGTGTCAGTATAATGTTAATAACGTCGGCGTTCATTATCGTCGTGGAGGACTACTACTCGCCAACGACGACTCAAATCAACAGCCAATTGGTAAATGTGTTTGGGACCCAGTTCTAAAAATTTGTGTGCCAGTTTATGGCTGAGAAAAATTGGCCAGTCATGAGGTACACCTAAGGAAATCGGTTTTTGTTTGAAGAATAAAAACGTGTTTTAAATGAATGAATCTGTTTTTCATTACTTCTTGCCATTTCTTGCTCTTGAAAGCCGCGTGAGCTTTCCATATTTTGTTAAACCAATTCAGCCTTTTCTACGCCAGATACTTGAAAATATTACGTGGCTTAAAAAGTTTTAACGAAAATTGTTTTGAATAAGATTTGATGCATAGTTTTTGAGATATGGGACTTTTTCATCAAACTGCAGTAGTAATTTTGTTTTTCTATATACTGTGAAAAACAAATTTAGTTTTGCTGTTGAATGTAATACAAAACAAAATTTACGAATAACCCTTCAAAATATTTTTATTATATTGTTTAGTGCTACGGAACCCTGTGTGCGTGTGAGTACGAAACGCACTTGGCCGGTTTTATATGTTTTACTGCTGTTAGCTCACGAGATTTATTGATTAAAGAAAGATGAGTATCAAAATATTATACAATGCTTTTTAGCTTAAATACTATCCAAGTTGTCGTCTAGAGAAAGAGCGAGCTGATAACTATATTGCTTCAAAATCATTCACTTCATCATCCACATTCACCGTGACTTAGTCGTCTTACAAAGGTAGTCCACTCAATGTATTCGACATAAATAAGGCGCGATTATTTCTATTATACCATAAATTAAGATAATAGGTACAAAGAAAAATAAATAATACATCCCGTTAATAATGTTTACGTGTGTTTGCGCCTGCGTGAATTGTGTAGTGTGTATGTAGTGACGTCAATGTATGTTATCCTATATAATCATGTGTAACCTAAAATAAAGGAGAGTATTACTTGGGCAGTCGTGTGTGTCATTTCTCTACACAAATACCTTCGACCTTACATACATCCTGCCAGCGGTCATCGCCGCGCGATTGCGTTACCGACGCCGCCGTGCCGTATAAGGGTTGTAAGTCTTAAACAATTGGACTAAGTAAAGCCGAGCTAAGATGGATTACAATATTTTATTTGCTAGCGGCTGTGACAAGCCAAATTCGGTACAAAAATATCGAGTTTATTAAAAATGGGAAGTACGCAGACTAAAGAAGAGACCGTGGTGATGTAAAACGTAGCCGGAGGAACTAATAATACGCATCTCGAGGAGGTGAAATTTCATATTTCCACCATCACCATACTGATGATCATAGTGGTGCTGGTTCTGGGTCTCTGCGTGCTATATTTTCTGATGCAAATGTATCGGCGGTGTCAGCGTTTTACGCTGGGTAAATCAGGAGATATACAGGAGTACGACATCAAGAAGATCTGGAGCAAGGCAATCAGGACATTCCCAGGAGAAAGGACGGCCGAAGGGCGACATAGTATTATGCCTCTCCAGTCTAAGTGGTGAAAGTTCAAGTGGAAAATTCGGTGAATTCAAATCGAACATAAAATATAAACTGTGTGGTTATACTAAAGGGATCTTATATCCAGAAAACAAAAGGCATCGTAAAATTGACTTAGAACTTTATTTGTTACTAGCGACCCGCCCCGGCTTCGCACAGGTGCAATATATACATATAAACCTTCCTCTTGAATCACTCTATCTATTAAAAAAAACCGTATCAAAATCCGTTGCGTAGTTTCAAATATTTAAGCATACAAAGGGACATAGGGACAGAGAAAGCGACTTTGTTTTATACTATGTAGTGAAGTGCATAATCGTAATAACTATAATCGTAGCAAATAATATGTACTCGTAACTGTAATCAATAACTTGTTTACACAAATAATGATGCTAAATAATGGCAGATGTCTTGGAACTTTTATATAAAGAATTGAAATGTATTAAAACATATTTAATTAAAATAGGCCCTAAATGTAGGTAAGGAAATGTATTTGAGAAAAACTTTTGTGAAACAAAGGAAATTTATGGTAAATATACTGTGTCTATGCATGGCATGCCTACGACTGGTTGGAGGCGCGCGGCGGCTGAGGGGGCGCGCGGGCGGTGGTATCAGCATCGGGTCTCGGCGGGGCTGATGGACGCACGGGCGGCGCGGGCGCTTGCACGGTCCCGCACTCCGAGCCGAGGCTCACTCAAATTCTTACTACGGCGAAGGTACTGCGCTTGTTAAACCTTGCCTACCTGCATTAAACCAAATCGATCCAGTCCACGTATTTTTATTTCTGCGCTCCTGGAGCTGAACAGTCGACGTAGCAGCGTCAACATATGGTCCTTCGCAAGTAGAACTTCACAGCGGGAAGATTTGGCGTTTGCAAGAATACAAGACCCAGACGTTGGTGGACATTGACCCCTCGTCGCTTCATTGAAAAAAGCAGAGTCATCGTCGCCGATTGTGTGGATAAGGAGTCAGATATTCGTGAGAAATTGAATTATTCCTTTAATCTGTCTATTTCCTGTTCACTATTTCCAGTTTTTTTAACGCAATTCTTTCTATTAGTTACCGATTCATTGCCCTATTGAGTTGGTTATAGCGAATTTCATTCACTTTTTCGTTTTTATTGCGTCTTTCATCTTCATATGCAACATATTTGCTCGCTTAACTGCTTTTTTAAACCGGTTGTGCGAGTTATAGCGACGCTTAGCTTGACCTTGACACATTTACAAGGCAACAGCTGTTCTTTTTGTGCGTTGCTCAGTGCGCTGTGTTCTATACAGTTACTTTCGAGCTTATTTCATTTGTTGCATTTTTACCAGTTTTATTTTAACCGTTATTTTGAATTTGAATTTTTCTGCTTAGTCATTTTTGTATTACGGCAAAATGACCGACAAATTGATAAAGAAACGCAGTTCTATGAAAGCTAAGCTTACAAACTTTGCTGCTTATTTAAATGTGCTTAAAAGCTGCGATAATTATTCCAAGTTGCAAATAATCGAGCTAGAAACCCGCTTAGACAAATTTGAACCTATTTACACCGAATTTGACGAATTGCAGACTAAAATCGAGGTGTTGTCGGACAAGCCGGACGAGGCCTACGCGACGAGAGACCAGTTTAGAGGCAGAAATAAAAATACGTGGACTGGATCGATTTGGTTTAATGCAGGTAGGCAAGGTTTAACAAGCGCAGTACCTTCGCCGTAGTAAGAATTTGAGTGAGCCTCGGCTCGGAGTGCGGGACCGCGCGAGCGCCCGCGCCTCCCGTGCGCCCGTCAGCCCCGCCGAGACCGGATGCTGATACCGCCGCCCGCGCGCCCCCTCAGCCGCCGCGCGCCTCCAACCAGTCGTAGGCATGCCATGCATAGACACAGTATATTTATCATAAATTTCCTTTGTTTCACAAAAGTTTTTCTCAAATACATTTCCTTACCTACATTTAGGGCCTATTTTAATTAAATATGTTTTAATACATTTCAATTCTTTATATAAAAGTTCCAAGACATCTGCCATTATTTAGCATCATTATTTGTGTAAACAAGTTATTGATTACAGTTAAGAGTACGTATTATTTGCTACGATTATAGTTATTACGATTATGCACTTAACAAATAAAGTTCTAAGTCAATTTTACGATGCCTTTTGTTTTCTGGATATAAGATCCCTTTAGTATAGCCACACAGTTTATATTTTATGTTCGATTTGAATTCACCGAATTTTCCACTTGAACTTTCATCACTTAACACATTTTTTGTTTTTTTTTTTAGCACTTCCACTTAGACTGGAGAGGCGTAATACTATGTCGCCCTTCGGCCGTCCTTTCTCCTGGGAATGTCCTGATTGCCTTGCTCCAGATCTTCTTGATATCGTACTCCTGTATATCTCCTGATTTACCCAGCGTAAAACGCTGACACCGCCGATATATTTGCATCAGAAAATACAGCACGCCGAGTCCCAGAACCAGCACCACAATGAGCATCAGTATGGTGATGGTGGAAATATGAAATTTCACCTCCTCGAGATGCGTATTATTAGTTCCTCCGGCTACGTTTTGCATCACCACGGTCTCTTCTTTAGTCTGCGTACTTCCCATCTTTAATAAACTCGAAATTTGTGTACCGAATTTGGCTTGTCACAGCCGCTAGCAAATAAAATATTGTAATCCATCTTAGCTCGGCTTTACTGTGTGCGTCAGGATTGCTCCGCCAAGTTATCAAATCAGAAAATGGTTTCAGCCAAAAATTTGTCGATATTTGTCAAAATCGAAAGAAACAAACCCCGTATTTGTCAAAGCAGAAATAAAGAAGTTATAAGCGTTTTAAGCTTAGTCCAATTGTTTAAAACCCTTATACGGCACGGCAGCGTCGGTAACGCAATCGCGCGGCGATGACCGCTGGCAGGATGTATGTAAGGTCGAAGGTATTTGTGTAGAGAAATGACACACACGACTGCCCAAGTAATACTCTCCTTTATTTTAGGTTACACATGATTATATAGGATAACATACATTGACGTCACTACATACACACTACACAATTCACGGATGTATTATTTATTTTTCTTTGTACCTATTATCTTAATTTATGGTATAATAGAAATAATCGCGCCTTATTTATGTCGAATACATTGAGTGGACTACCTTTGTAAGACGACTAAGTCACGGTGAATGTGGATGATGAAGTGAATGATTTTGAAGCAATATAGTTATCAGCTCGCTCTTTCTCTAGACGACAACTTGGATAGTATTTAAGCTAAAAAGCATTGTATAATATTTTGATACTCATCTTTCTTTAATCAATAAATCTCGTGAGCTAACAGCAGTAAAACATATAAAACCGGCCAAGTGCGTTTCGTACTCACACGCACACAGGGTTCCGTAGCACTAAACAATATAATACAAATATTTTGAAGGGTTATTCGTAAATTTTGTATTGTATTACATTCAACAGCAAAACTAAATTTGTTTTTCATAGTATATAGAAAAACAAAATTACTACTGCAGTTTGATGAAAAAGTCCCATATCTCAAAAACTATGCATCAAATCTTATTCAAAACAATTTTCGTTAAAACTTTTTAAGCCACGTAATATTTTCAACTATCTGGCGTAGAAAAGGCTGAATTGGTTTACCAAAATATGGAAAGCTCACGCGGCTTTCAAGAGCAAGAAATGGCAAGAAGTAATGAAAAACAGATTCATTCATTTAAAACACGTTTTTATTCTTCAAACAAAAACCGATTTACTTAGGTGTACCTCATGACTGGCCAATTTTTCTCAGCCATAAACTGGCACACAAATTTTTAGAACTGGGTCCCAAACACATTTACCAATTGGCTGTTGATTTGAGTCGTCGTTGGCGAGTAGTAGTCCTCCACGACGATAATGAACGCCGACGTTATTAACATTATACTGACACTGGATGTTTACCAAGTTGATGATTAAGACAAACAGGACAAGCAACTTCAACATTTTTAGTTTTAACGTTGTGCACTGCTGGAGATTTTATAAGATTACTGCAGATTGACTGGTTGCTTTGTATTTAAATTAAGTCACGATTGGATTATTTCACTCGTTATTTCCAGTGTTAACATGAAATTGGTCATGCTTGTTAATGAGATGTTAGAGTTATAAGCGTAAATCAATTCGCTCCCCCACCGAATAATATGGTAATCGACAATTCTAAATTTTACAGGAAAAATAAAAAACTGTTTTATGCATATATCTCAGCCCTGGTGGGTCCTATGATAGCCATTTATACATCAAAACAAAGCTAATGTTTTACAGTCTGTTTTGTTTTTTGTTTTTTTTTTTTGTAATAGTTTAACAACATAAAGTTTTTGACGAGAATAATGTTACCGAAATTGTAGGGCAAATCCATAGTATGCAACACATCATTACGATATTGTTCGCGTGTAAACTCGATGTCGATGTCGTAGTTAGTATTAATGCATTATAGTATTATTCGTTGAAATATGGTGCCGAAAACCCTACCGGCAAAATATCAACAGTAACATAATGTTGCAAATACCATATTTTATTAAATAGTCCGTTTGTACCTATTATATGATTTGGCAGTAACATAACAATATTAGAAGAAGTAGATTTTAATACTGGATAATTTATATTTTTTTATTTTATTGTGTTTGTGTGGTTTATAGCAAACAATACAAAAATTTATAGTGAGACGATCAACTTGAAGCCATTTACAAGCCTCCACAAATTAAGTACATGCACAGGTAGGCAAGCATGCTCAACCACTATTAAAATTCATCAGAAATAATGCAGCTTTTGGACAAGGCAGTACTAATTGTCACTAAGCAGCTTGCAAACAAATTGATTGAGGATACTACTGTACAATATATACATACTAGTAATTTCGAATTTATGAAAAGTTATGGAGACTACTCGCTGACGTAGGTGAACTGATAAACGAGAAGAACGCCATCCGTGCCTAGAGCAACTTTCCTGCGACGCGAACAAGGCCCACATACGCAACTTAAAGCGTGCTGTAAGGACGCGAACATCGTTTCACTCGATGCGGCAAGCAGCTCAGTGAACTCGACCCCACCCACCTAGCTGTCTGGCAATTGCAAAGAAAGATGCATGCCACCAACGAGGCTTCGATGCCTCCTCTCACCCAAGGCAGAATAACTAGCCGACAGCCTGAATTTAAGTCTCAGTGCTCTCCCAGCTCTCATCCAGTAGACAAATATCTCCTCGACATGGTAAATGGTGTAGTCGGACGTAGAGACGTAGACTCCCTCCCGTCGGAGACCCCGATGATCCGCTGCCTTTAGTCACACCCGACGAAGTGCATTATATCACAAAAAAGCTTCAGCCGTGGAAAGCACTCGGCTCTGATGGAATCACCAATAAGGTACTCAAACTCCTCTCCGCCCAGCTAATAGTGTTAATGGCAACCATCTTCAACGGCACCTTGAGCAACAACTTCTTCCTCCAGGCATGGAAAGAGGCCACTGTTATCGGTATCCCCCACCCAAGGCGGAGCCTTCAAGCTAGCGAAAGTCTTCGACAAAGTCTGACACAACGGCTTATTATACAAGCTGTATCAACTGGGAGTGCAGACCGTCTCGTGCTCATCTTACGAGACTTTCTGTCGAATTGCACTGCGAATTTCTCTTCTCCACTAACCCCATTCGAGCCGGAGTCCCTCAGGTCTCCGTTGTTACCTTCACTAGCGATATTCCTAAGAGCAGATAGGTTCAGTTAGCCGTTTGAAGACGACACGGCCATCTACTACACTGCAGCACTGGTCGTTGTAGTTACGCTGTCGCCAAAACCCTCCAAACCTCAGCTGACGTCGTAGGCGCTTGGTTCCGGAAGTGGAGTATCGAGGTTAACCCCGATAAGAGTCAGGCGGTTCCTAATTCTAAACCGCTTATCAATTCCACTTCCCCAGCCCGATTACAAATACCTTGGGAGTCATACTCAACCACCATCTATCCTTTTAAGCCACATATCATTACAGCTCGTTACCAAGCCGCTTTTGCTATGGGTAGGCTCCATTTCGTGTTAACGGCAAAGAGTAAGTTGTCTCTCAGGTTGCGCCTCTATACCGCGGTGATCCGTTCCATCATGACATACGCTTGTGTCGTGTTCGCACACACCAAGCCTAGATAATTATATCCAATGTCTACCTGCCAATATAATACCCAATGCTCGTCCCTACCAGGGGGGTATTAGATTCTTACCAGAGTCAGAGGACGAGTATAGGGTGGTCCAAAGGTACCTCAGCGACCTAAAGAGGTCGTGCGGCCTGAGCTGGTTCTCCTACTCGCTCCCGGCGGAGCGTAGCCTAAAGGTGGCTATCAGTGGGCTGCTGGCTGACACCGAGCCCGAGGACATCATGGAGGAGTTGAGGACCATGGGATACCAGCCGGAATACGTTCGCAATATCAACGCGCGTGGAGGGCGCCCCGGCTGCATATTCCACGCGGTCCTCAAGAGGCAGGTAGACATTAGAAATATTTACGATACCTCCTCGTTTCTGTGTATGCGTGGAGTGCGCATAGAGGCATGGAGAAGCAAGCGAGGGCCCGCACAGTGCCATAGGTGCCAGAAATTTAGGCACAGCTCGCACCAGTGCCACCGTCCGCTCGCCTGTGTGAGGTGCAGCGAGCAGCACCCCGCACGCGATTGCCCACGCCCAAGGTCGGAACCGGCCACCTGCGCCAACTGCGTGCAGCAGTGGATGCCCGGTGTTCCGTAAGGAAGTAAGAAACAGACGAGCGGGCACTGTCGTCATCTCGCACCAACAGCGTTACCCTGCAATTGAGAGGCCTTCCAACACAAACACAGACGACTACGAGGCCCCGAGCGCGACGCTGTTGACGATAGCGAACGGGCCCACACACACTGACACTACTGCCTCGAGGCGGAGGAAGAGGGCGCGCGGGGGAAGGAAGAAGAAGGGGAAAAAGCCCACACCTCCCCCGCCGCAGCAAGTCAAGCAGGACCTTGTTCCTACCAAGGCGCAGGCACCCACCACCAAGGCCATCACCAACCCAAAGCCCACCGACGCCGCTGCTGGCGCCGGCAAGAAGAAGGGGAAGAGGGCGGGCAGACCCGCCAGATACAGGCCCGCAGCTAACCCAACACACGCCGACGCCCACGATCAGCAGCGGCGCCTCGCACATCACTCTGGCGCTCACTCAGAAGTACACCAGAAGGAAATTACAGCCTGCGCCATCCAACTATTGATGGACCTTATACGGGCCTTCAGGCAGGGACAAGAAAGCACTGTGATCCTCGACGGGCTGGCCGGACTTCTGACGCTCTAAAATGGCTAGTCCGCTGAGGATCCTTCACTGGAACGCCCGCGGCCTTCAGAAGATTACACACATACGGCTCCTTGTCCGGAGCGCATCGGCTCGCTTCGATAACGCCTACGGACAGGGGTCTCCTCCTCGGTAGGGAGTGCTTGAGCCACCTCTGTCGCTGGTCGTCCCCCGCTGGGCCTCCTCCAGTTAGCCGGAGGTCTCACCCGGCGGTGACGGACCGCCGAGGTGGCGTGAAGCAAGCGGCGCTACATACAGCGCCGTGGCGCTCCTACCGAACACTGAAGACACTTACACATGGACAGGTTGCGTGCGCGCACCTGTCACTGGCCTGCTGTCCGTAGTTACGGGCACCAACTAGATACCACGGGCCCAAGGACTCGGTCCACAACCCGCCTGCCGCGCCCCCTGGCGGGTGTGCGGCGACATTTCACGCAGAAAAGTTAGTCTCCAATCATCCTCCGGTGCGGCAACATCTGTTAGTTGCACGTCACGTATCGTTATTCTGCCCGAGCCAGCAAGCTGTTGTTAAGTTTTGTTATTGTTAAATCTATACTAATATTATAAAGCTGAAGAGTTTGTTTGTTTGTTTGTTTGAACGCGCTAATCTCAGGAACTACTGGTTCGATTTGAAAAATTCTTTTAGTGTTTAATAGCCCATTTATCGAGGAAGGCTTTAGGCTATATAACATCACGCTACGACCAATAGGAGCGGAGCAGCAATGAAAAATGTTGCAAAAACGGGGAAAATTATGTTTTTATAATAATTTCACGCGGACGTAGGTCGCGGGCGACAGCTAGTAGTTTATAAGTGCTGCCAATTGTGAAATTCCTTCATATAAATATTCGTGTGTGATCTGAGAATGTTTATACGTTTTTGGAATCGAGTTGTTATTATTTTCACTCATTCGGCAAGGGAACCTCTTCACCCCCGCCTAAACCGTTCCTGGTGTGTCGTCCTCGACACCAGGAGATAGATTAACTACAACTAGTATTTATAAACATTCAATTAGTTTGAAACCAAATGTAACTTCTGTTTTTACAAAGCCATATCGTTTACCACATTCACAGAGGGGAGAAATAAAGCAACTCATTGATGAAATGTTGAGAGATGGAATCATACAACCATGTCGTAGCAAATGGTCCAGTCCAGTATTGCTAGTTCCTAAAAAGACTGATGGTACAGGTCAGAAAAAGTGGCGACTAGTTATAGATTACCGTAAATTAAATAATTGTATTGAAGATGACAGGTTTCCACTTCCTAATATTACCGAAGTACTTGATTCGCTATCGGGTTCGGTTTATTTTTCGCATTTAGATATGTATCAAGGTTATTATAATATTGCACTAGAACAGGAAAGCAGAAAGTACACAGCATTCTATTCAGGACAATATCAAATGACCCGTATGCCAATGGGTTTAAAAACAAGTCCAGGATCATTTTCTAAAATGATGACTATGGCTATGTCTAGCTTAACGTACGAAAAATGCCTAATTTATTTAGACGATTTGGTGGTTTTTGGTAGCTTGGTTTGTGGTAACTTAGGTAGTCATAACAAGAATCTACAAGACGTTTTCGAACGATTGCGAAAAGTAAATTTAAAATTAAACCCGCAGAAATGTAAGTTTTTAAAGAAGGAATTGCTATATTTAGGCCATGTGGTATCTGGTAACGGAGTATTACCAGACCCGGATAAAATAAAAATTGTACAAAATTATCCATGTCCAACTAATGTAGATGAGACGAGGAGATTTGTTGCGTTTGTTAATTTCTATAGAAAATTAATTTCGAACTTAAAAAATACTTATTTTATAAGGGATTAAAAGTGTCAGTCGTCATTTGATAAGTTAAAAGGTAAAATCTTATCTCCACCAGTTTTGCAATATCCGGATTTTTCAGAACAAAGTGAGTTTAATCTTCAGACAGATGCTTCTAATTTTGCAATCGGTGCAGTTTTGTCAAACAAAAATGGTAGGCCTGTATCTTTCGTTAGCAGGACACTTAACAAATCGGAAATAAATTATCCGACAATCGACAAAGAATTGTTGGCTATAGTGTGGCAATCAAACATTTTCGCCCATATTTGTACGGAAAACATTTCAAAATTTTCACGGACCACAGACCTATAATTTCATTATTTAACATGAAAGACCCATCAAGCAGATTATTTGAACTTAGGTTATTGTTAGAAGAATATGATTTCACGATAGAACATATTATTTATTTTCCTTTATTTATATTTTTACAAATTATTTACATTTTAAAATATTCCTTAAAAAACAATATAAAAGAAAAACATTTAATGATATTAAAAAAAATTGTAGCCCACCGGTATCGGGAACAGGGTCCAAGCTACCGGCGGTCAGGGCTAAAGAGAGAGGAACCTCCTAACAATATGAGCCGTGTCCAGAAGTACCGCTTTCTGAATCAAGCCCTTGATCCAGCTGCCTAACGAGCGCCTCCTCAGGTATTGGTCGAGGCTCTTGGCAATTAAGCCATGGGCTGATATGACTATCGGCACAATGATCGCTGAAACTCAACAGCTTATAATCACCAAAGTATAGGTGCTTTGGAAAACACGCATAAGCATTTGAATTCATTTCTCCGCACTCAAACAGACAACCATCCAGAGACATGGAGTACATGGCTCTCATTTCGGTCATTTTGCTACATTACTTCAGTTCATTCAGCAACTAAATATTCCCCTTACGAGTTAGTTTTCGGGAAAAAGTGCTCTTTACCAACTAATTTGACTAATATGGTTGTTCACAACCATATATATAATATGGTTGTACAGCCTCGTCTGGGATAGACCTTAATAATAAAGGCGCTTAATACGAAACGAAGAAAGTTGAAGAAAAAACATCGGTACGGACAGCGGGCATTACGAAACCGCGTGCTCGCGCCGGTGGAGAAATAAGTTGTATTTTATGAAGACATCATGGAAAAAGAAGATACCCTGGAAGCAAGAATTCAAGCCTTGCAATATGGTATGGTAGACACAATTATTAAATTCAATGGTGAGGACATGACCTACTCGTCCTCGAAGTGGTCACGAGACATCGAAGACAATGCTGAAATCTTCGGTTGGATGGCTCAACAAAAACTCATCAAAGCCAGAAGATCACTTACTGGAACTATTGAGTTATGGTTACGAACGGAAAAACTATTCAGATCTTACGAAGAATTGAGGAATAAAGGAATTTCCAGATTCGGTAAATACCAAGCAATTACACACTTTCACTCTCACATACACATCTACACACACAATTACCTACACATGCACATTCATAATACAACTACAATTAATAAATTCCTTCACTCCTAGTTTAATCTCTGTTAAAATAATTTAGTTGTACTTTCAAATTTGTTTCTTTTTTGCCAAGATTTTGTTAACACACTTTTTAGTAAAAGGTTTTTGTATCATAGTGACAGCAGAACACTGACTCCTAAGTCACAGGATTTCCTAGTTTGGGAGTCAGGGTTACTCTATCTGTATTACCTTTATTTCACTGAAATTTATGTGACCTAGTCTTAAATCAATGTTGAAGGTTTTTGTATAAATAAAGATTTTTATTATTATTATTATTTCCTTTATTTAAATTTTTACAAATTAGTTTACATTTTTAAATATTCCTTAAAAATAATATATATATAAAACATTTAAAAATATAAAAAATTGTAGCCCACCGGTATCGGGAACAGGGTCCAAGCTACCGGCGGTCAGGGCTCCAGAGAGAGGAACCTCCTAACAATACGAGCCGTGTCCAAAAGTACCGCTTTCTGAATCAAGCCCTTGATCCAGCTGCCTAACGAGAGCCTCCTCAGGTATTGGTCGAGGCTCTTGGCAATTAAGCCATGGGCTGATACGACTATCGGCACAATGATCGCTGAGTCCACATCCCACATGTCGACAACCTCGCGAGCCAAGTCAAGATACTTGATTTTCTTATCTTTCTCGGCTTTCACGAGGTTCTCATCATGCGGGACCGTTATGTCAACAATCATTGTGCGCCGCTCTGATCGATCCACCACCACTATATCAGGCTTATTGGCTACAATAGTCCTGTCAGTGATGATGGATTGATCCCAGTACAATGTGATACTGCCATTTTCGAGAACTGGGTCGGGCACATACTTATAGTACGGCACTTCCGATTCCACAAGGTTGTATTTTAGAGCAAGTTGCTGATGGATAATCCTGGCTACAAGGTTGTGTCTATGCAAGTACTCTCCGTTAGCCAGACGAGAACACCCGGAGATAATGTGACGGATTGATTCGCCTGGACGGTGGCATGCCCGACATATGTCAACCGTACCGTCCTTCACAATAAATCTCCGGTAGTTATTCGTCATCATAACTTCATCCATAATTGCACAGACAAAACCTTCGGTTTCTCAGAAGAGATCCCCGGAACGTAGCCAGGCTACGGACGCTGATAGGTCTACATCGGGCCCATGCAGGGCCCGGAAAAAGCGTCCGTGAAGCTCTTTACTCTGCCATACCTCCATGCGGTCGTTAGTGTCAAGCACTAAGGGTTTGCGCCAGTTCTCTTTAGCCAAGGAAAGCGGGGTGAGGCCCTTGTCCATTGCGACCACATCTCGATGCATCCCCACGTCGGTTTCAAGGAAATATTCCCTGAGACTGCATATCTCGCGATTGTGGAGAGTCTTAGCGTTTAAAAAGCCTCGACCCCCACACTTCCGCGGGATATACAGTCTCATAACAGAAGAACGCGGGTGATGCATTCGATATGCCGTCAACAATGTACGGACCCTCCTATCCAGGGCGTCTAGTTCTGTTTGAGTCCATTTAAGTATGCCGAAAGAGTACATCAGAACCGGCATGACCCAACCGTTGAAGGCACGTACCTTATTGCCGCCTGATAAAAGACTATTAAATACTTTTTTCAGGCGGCCAAAGAAGCGCTCCTTCAACGATTGCTTCATGTCAGCAACATTGATGCCCAGCGCTTCCGACATACCCAAATACTTATAGGTTTCGGTTGCTGAGAGGGATCTAAGATTTATGGAATCCGAGAGCTGGGTTCCCACAGATTCCACAATCTCCCCTCGCTTTACATGCATGACCGCACATTTGTCCACACCAAATTCCATCCTGATGGCGCTACTGAAAGTTTCAGTTACCTTCAGTAGCTCCATCAGTTGCAAATCGTTGGGGGCAAAGAGTTTCAGGTCATCCATGTAAAGGAGGTGAGATATAACTTGACCACCTCTCCTCAACTGATAGCCTAGACCTGAATCCTCCAGCAGCGTGCTAAGAGGATTCAAGGCTAAGCAGAACCAAAGTGGACTCAAACTATCGCCCTGAAATATACCTCGCTCTATCCTTATCGGCTCGCTATTCCTCTGGATTTGCCAACATCCTGGATAGCGAAGGACTGTCCTCCATTGCCCCATACATGACATCAGGAAGGTGCGCAGAGTTGCATCAACTTTATACAATTCTAGCACCCTCATGAGCCATGTATGTGGCACCGAGTCATAGGCCTTCTTATAGTCTATCCAACATGTCGACAGATCCCGTCGGGAACGGCGAACCTGTTGACTAATGGCCATATCAATGAGGAGTAGCTCCTTAGTACCGCGGGACCCGTTCCTACATCCATTTTGAGAAGCGGACATGATAGAATTGTCATCAATGTGTTTGTTAATTTTAGCTCTCAAAATGGACGTAAGAACTTTATAGACCGTCGGAAGACAGGTAATCGGTCTATAATTTTTGGGCTCCGCAGTACTACCCGATTTATGGAGCAGGTGGGTTATACCTGTCGTCAGGAACTCTGGCAGCGACCCTGACTCTAAGGCTGACTGGAACAGGATCGCCAGGCGAGCGTGCGACCTAGTGAACCATTTAATCCAAAAGTTGTGCAGCCCATCCGGCCCTGGAGATTTCCAGTTAGGCAACGGACGGACTGCACGAACTACGTCTTGGGGGCTGATAGTGATTGCCCCCATTTCTGGCACTAGATCGCACGCTCGCTCAACCTCCCGAGTCCATTCACCCTCGGTATGGCTAACAGGCACCGACCAGATGCTGCGCCAGAACGAGCACATGGCATCATCATCCGGTATGCGCGTGTCAGCCACACCTTGGTCCGGTCGCTCCCAAGTCCTATATACCCACCTTTCATCTCTTTGGAAAGTGCGATTCTGAGTGTATCGGTCCACCCGCCGCTTATACCTACGAATACGGCTTGCCCATGCATACACTTTCTGCTTCAGGAAGTCGATGCGCTCTGTGATACGGGACATGTAGTCTCGAGGACTGATATCAGTCCCCGAGAATGCCCGCCTCACAAAACGCATCACTCTAGGGCGAGTATTGCCCTCCCTGAAGCAGATCAGTTTGCCGATGAGTGCTCTGGCCCCACCAATACGTCGTTCAATCCTGTACTGCCATGGCGGAACGGCTGGTTTAGGTCGTGTAGCTCTGTCATCTGAAAATTTGACATGAGCTACACGACATGCCGCTACAGCCGCACAATACAGGATTGAGTGAGCATCAGTGAGGTCTTCGCAGTTGTCAAAATAGTTTGACAACTGCGAATCCAGAACAGCCACCAGCGCCCTATTTTTGTTATGCATGGGCAAACGAGGTATGCGTGGTCTAAGGTCGGGTTGCATGAACCGATATTCTCGAATCGCACCCTCCAAAGCACTCCTCATTTCCTCATTGCACTGGGTACTTACATTAGTAACCATGTCATTACTCACGTCGTTATCGCGATTAGGTATTGTGCTAGTTCGTCGTGTGGTCGGGGACTACCTGACGGATAGGGCCGTCATCTACCCCGGTCGGGACGGAGAATGGAACCGGCGAGAGATGTCGTGCGGTGTTCCACAGGGATCGGTTCTGGGGCCGGCCTTGTGGAATATCGGTTACGACTGGGTGCTGCGCGCCGACTTCCCTAGCGGTGTCAGCGTAGTCTGCTACGCTGACGACACGCTGGTACTGGCACAAGGGAGGTCGCACGAGGCGGCGGCCGAAAACATGACACGCGGGGTTGCGATAGTCGTGGAGAGGATCCGGCAATTGGGTCTCGAGGTGGCATTGCACAAGTCCGAGGCCATGTGTTTTCATGGGCCTCGGAATGCGCCACCGTCGGGATCCCTACTGACGGCGGGAGGGGTTTCCATCGGCGTCGGGTCGACGCTGAAGTACCTGGGACTCGTCCTCGACAGCCGGTGGAACTTCGTGGAGCATTTCCGACGTTTGGCCCCCAAACTGGAACGGACCGGGGCTGCCTTCAAGCGGCTCCTGCCCAACCTGGGGGGTCCAAACGCCTCCTGCCGGAGGCTCTACGCGGGGGTCGTGCGGTCCATGGCCCTTTACGGGGCCCCGGTGTGGGCGCGTTCTCTGAGGCGGCAAGCCGCCCGCTACCTGAACGCGCCCCAAAAGGGGATAGCCCTAAGGCTAGTCCGGGGGTACCGCACGATCTCCGGTGAGGCGGCGAGCCTCCTTGCCGGATTGCCGCCATGGGATCTGGAGGCTATAGTCCTCGCGCGCCTTCACGAATGGCGCGCGGAGGCACTACGTCGGGGGGAAACTCCGCTGCCGCGGCAAATCGCCGCTCAGCGGACAGACCTCCGGCTCGATCTCATGGTGACATGGAGAGAGCGACTGTCGCAACCCCGTGCAGGGCACGCCACCATAGTGGCGATAAGTCCCCTCTTTGAGGAGTGGCTAGGGAGGCGCCACGGCGCCCTCACCTTCCGCCTGACGCAGGTCCTCACCGGACACGGTTGTTTCGGGAGGTTCCTGCACCGAATCGGGCGGGCGGAAACGCCCGGGTGTTTCCATTGTGAGGATCGTCCGGAGGACACGGTGCAGCACACTGTGGAGGTCTGCCCCGCTTGGGCGGAGCAGCGCCGTGTCCTCGTAGAGGCGATTGGCGGCGGCGATCTCTCGCGCCTGGCCCTGGTTCAAGCCATGGTCCGGAGCGAGAGGGAATGGGAAGCCGTCACCTCCTTCTGCGAAGCAGTCATGCTAGTGAAGGAGGTGGCGGAACGTGAGAGGGAAAGAGCCTCACGTCCCAGCCGCCGCGGGAGACGCCCTGGGCGTCGGGGGTCACGTGGTGGCCCCCGGCCACCGTAGGCGCGGGCCTGTGGACGGCGAGTTATGGGCTAGCTCACCGTCCGGCCGTCTTATGACGACAGGCCGTGTCGACGGCGCGTTCGTGTTCCACGCGCGCCTCAAAGAGATGTCAGCAACCACGTAGGGGTCCGCACGGGCCGATGCCTGCCAGGGCTGCGGGACTGTTCGAAAGAGATACCGCGGCCCTGGAACATAAAGGGCAAAGAAGGAACATGGATGGGTTTTAGTCAGTACAAGTCTGACACTCCCTTCCGCTCCGCCCCGAGCGGGGGGGGTCATTTGATGATTTCCCATCCTAAAAAAAAAAAAAAAAAAAAAAAAGGTATTGTGCTAGACTGTGGTAGTACCACAGCCTGCGCCGACGGGGTAATGACATGGCTACTCTGCGTTTCAGTTCGCAGGCGATCAAGTACAGTGTTATTATTATTATTATTAATGCATGAAATCATGGCGGCTCGTAAAAAAACGTAACAATGAGAGCTACTATTAATACATGCTCACCATGAAGGAGATCGGCAAAAGAGCTAAGTTCTCCGATTACGTTTCAATCCAATATATTATAATAGACGGGATTACCGATTACGAGCCGAACAAAATTGGTCTATATGGGATTACAACATATGTAGTTCTCAAGGAAAAGTTGGCACAATATGAAGCTATGAAGCAGAAGATGTTGAAACGTGGAAATTCACGCAGTGCGGCGGACAAGCAGCGTGAGTGTCGCGAATCTACAAAGCAAGCTAAAGCAGACGACACTAACGTCAAGGAAAACGCAAGTGATAAAGTTTATCGTTGTTTCAAGTGCGGGGAGAAATGTCATTTAGCGAGTTCATACAAAAAAGGTACCAAGTGCTTCAAATGTAACCAATTCGGCCATATCGGTACCGAATGTCAAGATGGTAACATGACAGACAGCGCCAGCGCAAGCGGAAAAGGGACATCGAGAAGTCGGAATGATGGCAGAAGCAGCGTAGGTGGAGCTAACTCTAAGGCACTTTCCATGTTCGCTCAGTATCAATCCCCAGATGATGGAACGGAGAGTGAACAAGATGGCATGCTAATGTCAAACGGGAAAATAATCTATCAGTGTCAAAGTTGTTGTCAATGAAAAAAATAATAATAATCGCAATAGCGTACTTAATGTAAACAATAATAGTGCAGTGAATAAATCAGTTAAAAGTGTTATTATAGGCGGTATCACAGTAAAGTGTTTAATAGATACGGGTAGCGACCTAAATCTAATATCCTACGATGTGTTTACAATGCTATCGGTCAAATGTGAATCCGGAACGATGTTGTTAACCGGTCTTGGTTCGAGTAAGGTGTATTCAATGGGTAAGTTTAACATTAAGTTGATAATAGATTGTAATTGATATGAGGTTTGTTTTCATGTAGTTCCTAAAGGTGTCATTCCATATGCAGTTATTCTTGGGCAAACTTTCCTAATTAATACTATCACTATGATTAACAAAAGTATCATTGAGATAAGTCCTCAGTGTTATGATAGTTCGTATTTACAGTGTTTTCTTTCCAGTTTCACTGATGAAAGTGAAATTCCAGTTGAAGTTCAAACTATAATAGATAATTACAAACCTTTAAAGATAAAAGAAGCTCCAATAAAATTAAAAATAGTATTGAAAGATGACATACACCGGTATGTCATCTTTCAATACAGTACCAGTACAGTGTCCACGGCGTCTAGCTTTGCAAGTAGAAGAGGTTGTGAAACATCGAATAGAAGAGGGGTTGGCTAATGACATAGAACGTCCTAGCTATTCGGAATATACCAGTCCCCTCGTTTTGGTGAAAAAGAAAGATGGAAGTACGAGAATCTATGTGGATTAAGATAAACCAGAAGATGGTAAGGGATGAATATCCCTTGCCGATAATCGATGATCACATAGACAAGTTGTGCTCATCTAGGGTGTATAGCACTTTAGATTTAAAGAATGTATTTTTCCATTGACCAGTGGATGAGGACTCAATAAAGTATACTGCGTTTGTGACCAGCAACCCAGAAGATCAGTTTGAATTCCTATGAGCACCTTTTTTCCATCTGTCCTAATTTCTTTACTAGTTATATCAACATTATTTTCACTGAGTTTGTAATAAGAGGACTTCTACTCATTTTCATTGATGACCTAATTATCCTGGCTGAGGACGAACACCAGGCAGTTCAAAGACTTCAAGAGGTACTGAAGGTAGCTGCAGAGTATGGTCTCGAGATAAACTGGAAGAAGACCCAGTTACTACAAAGATCAGTAGAATACCTAGGTCATGTGGTGTGCAATGGAACCGTGCAGCTTTCAAATGAGAAAACCGAAGCAGAGCAAAAATTGCCTGTGCCTAAAAGTCTTAAAGAAGTTCAAAGATTCATTGGATTGACCTCATACTTTCGAAAATTTGTTCCAAATTATGCTATGGTAGCACGACCTCTAAGTGACCTGTTAAAGAAGAAAGAACACTGTTTTAAGCTTTCACGGTTTACAACTAAACTTGTACATTCACTTACGGGATATCCCGTAAGTGACAGTACAAGTTTAGAAGAAGTACAAGTAAAGAAGAAAGAATTTTATTTTGAAGAAGATCAAAGAAATGCATTTTTGCTATATTTTTGAAATTAAAATAATTTCTGTAATGTTCTAGTGCGCGGGGGTGGAGGGGGAAATGACACACGGAACCACTAGTTCATAGCTCGGTTTATTCCCAACTGGCGACGCATACCATTTGTTCCGCTACCCGCTATGACTTACTTCTAATGCAACAACTTATATCTAAGTACCTACACTACATCCCTCCCACTTTATTAACATAACAACCCTTTCCTCGACTTATAATATATCTAATTATGAATCTATGTCTTATCTATATGTAACATTTTTGCCCAATCGACAACTCCGAATTGGACGCGGCTGGGTCGGTACAGGGGTGGTAGGCGGCGTGCTAAACTGTTCCACGACCGGCTCGAATACCACAACTGGTGATGTTTGGTTTCCAATCGCAGTCCCCTCGCGTGAGCTCTTAGCCTCTGACTGCTCAGACTGGACCCCAACAGACTCCGGAAGTGACACACTCGGTGGTTCCACCAATGGGGGTACTGAATTTGTGGGAATTACCAGTGAACTCCTAGATCTACGTCGAACCTGGTCGAGGTGTCTATGGATTACGTTACCACTAGCGTCTAAGATTTTAAAATCATTTGTTCCTGTAGATTTAATAACAGAACCGGGTTGCCATTTTTCCGCCTTTAAATACTGGCGATACCACACGTCGTCCCCAACTCCTACTTCTCTATTCACCCCGCCCTTAGCTTCAACTTGTCGTTTCTGCACACCCCGAATCTTAGCTTCCCGGTCCGGTTTCAATGCATCTAACCGGGTTCGTAAATGTCTACCCATTAGTAACATGGAGGGGGTTTCCCCTGTAGAACAATGTTCAGTATTACGGTAGTGTAGTAAAAACGTATTAATAGATAATTCAATATTTTTGTTTTCCGTTAAGGCTTTCTTTATTACCTTTTTAATGGTTCTAACTGCATTTTCGGCCGCCCCGTTAGACGCCGGATGATAGGGAGCCGTAAAGATGTGTTCCACTCCGTCATTGTGTAGGAAGGACGCTAATTCACTACTCGTGAACGGTGGCCCGTTATCCGTAACTATCTGCTTCGGAACACCGAACCTACTCCATAGTTCGCTAAGTCTAGGAATTGTATATCGCGCTGCCGTACTTGATACCTGGAAGACTTCCAGCCATTTAGACATCGCGTCCACCACGACCAAATACAACTTTCCCTCGATTGGACCTAGGAAGTCTAAATGAAGTCTAACCCAGGGCTTTAAAGGCCAGGGCCAAGGCCGAGGAGGAGCGCTGGGGGGTGCGTCTGCGTGATTAGCGCAGGTGGAACACGCGCGGCACTCCTGCTCCACTGCCTCGTCGATGCCAGCCCACCATACATAACTGCGGGCTATCGCCTTTGACTTTACTACGCCCATATGCGGCTCATGAATCAACCGTAAAACTCGTTCGCGGCAATCTTGAGGGATAACTACCCTGTGGCCCCACATAATGCACCCTAATTCCTCATATAATTCAGTTTTCCTATTAAAATAAGGCTGCATTCCTATTATGTCACATCTTTCCGGCCAACCGTCCCGTATATAAGCTAACACCCTGCTTAGAATAGGATCTTTATTTGTGGATTTTTTTATTTGTTTGTAATCTAACAATAATGCCTCTTGTGCAAAGTGAAGATAAGTCTGTTCCGGGATTACATCATGTACCTTCGCCGCACTACTACTCGGCAACCGCGAAAGGCCGTCCGCACAATTCGCGTTAGTTTTAATGAATTCTATTTCGTACTCATACGCCGATAAAATCACTGCCCACCGTTGCATTCTACTTGCTGTCATAGTAGGTATTCCAGCATTAGGTCCTAGAATAGACACCAAAGGTTTGTGATCGGTACGCAATGTAAACTTCCGCCCGTACAGGTACTGGTGAAACTTTTTCACACTAAATATAATTGCTAATGCTTCGCGGTGAATCTGTGAGTAGTTTTTCTCCGCGATAGTAAGTGAACGTGACACATACGCGACCGGGCGCTCGCCGTGCGCCCCGCGCTGCGCCAGTACCCCGCCGATGCCCCGCGCGCTCGCGTCACACGTCACGATTACCGGTTTGCTGGGATCATAGTGTGCCAGTACTTCACTACTAATTAGTGCACGTTTTACTTCCTCAAAGCTACGCTCACAGTCCTTATTCCATTCCCACGGAACCTGTCTCCGTAGTAAGTTATGCAACGGTGGTAACATAAAACTAAGATTTTTAATAAATCTTGCGAAAAAGTTTATCATACCTAGGAACGACCGTAACTCCGATACATTGGTAGGAGGTTGCATCTTTAAAATGGCATCAATTTTTGTTGTGTCCGCTCTGATACCCTCCTTCGATACCACGTACCCTAAGTACTTTACACTGTCTACTAGAAAAACACATTTATCCTTCCTAAGTTTCAACCCATTGTCTGCTAACCGCTTTAAAACCGCCTCGAGGGCTTCTAAATGTTCCGTTCTAGTTTTACCCCCTATAATGACATCGTCAAGGAACCCTTGCACATGAGGAATGCCCTGCAATAGATTTGTCATAATTCGTTGGAAAATACCTACACTGGACGACAAGCCGTATACTAACCTATTATAACGAAACAGGCCCTTGTGTGTGTTAATGACAGTGAACTTTTTAGAATCGTCCAATTCGATTTGGTTATAAGCATTAGACAAATCAATTTTGCTTAGAAATTGAGCTCCATTAAGACCTACCAAAACGTCATCAATCCTAGGGAGTGGGTAACGATCGACCAGTAACACCGGATTCAGAGTTAACTTGTAATCCGCACAAATCCGTAAAATACCATCCGCCTTGTTAACCGGTACCAATGGTGACGCCCAGTCCGAAACAACCAATACACCAAGACAAAACAAACAACAACAAACAAAACAAAACAAAAAAAAATAACCATAGACCATAGTCCATAGACATACCATAGCCATGTCCATAGTCTATCTGTGTATGAAGACCACAATCCCGACCGCACGTCAAACTCTTTAATCTTCCCGATTGACATTTTGCGTTTTACGTATTTGGCCACTAATTGTTTTAGTAATTATAACCACACGCGACACGTTTTATTATCCTCGTCGCCAATGTAATGTTCTAGTGCGCGGGGGTGGAGGGGGAAATGACACACGGAACCACTAGTTCATAGCTCGGTTTATTCCCAACTGGCGACGCATACCATTATTTTGTTCCGCTACCCGCTATGACTTACTTCTAATGCAACAACTTATATCTAAGTACCTACACTACATTTTCTATGTTGTGAACCTGTTTTAAAGATATTTGATCCACAACTAAAGACTGAATTACATACAGATGCCTGCAAGTACGGATATGCTGCGGTGTTGATGCAAAAGGATCCTACAGATGGTAGCATGCACCCTGTTCATTACATGAGCAGAAAGACTGGTAAAATTCAGCAAAGGTGGTGCAGTTATGAACTGGAAGCACTGGCAGTGATAGAAGGCGTGAAAAAGTTTCGTAGATACCTTGTAGGAATTCCATTTACCATAATCACTGATTGACAAGCTGAAGACTTTAACAAAAAAAGATGTCTCAGCTAAAGTAGCCCGATGGATTATGTACCTGCAAGATTTTAACTATACTATTGTGCACACACCTGGTGAGAAGATTCAGCATTTCGACGCTTTAAGTTATCTATAAGGGTGAAGACAAGAAACTGGTTGTTCCAGAATTAATGAACCTTGAAATTATTAGAAGAGCTCACAGTATTGGAAAAAAGAAAATAAGAGACATAATAGAACAAGACTACTACATTTCCAAGTTAGATAATAAAATTGACAAAGTACTGTCTACTAGCCAGCAGGAAAACAGGAAAGAAAGAAGGGTTCTTAAACCCGATACCAAAAGGAGAACTGCCATTAGATACACTTCATTGTGATCACTTAGGACCTTTGGATGCTACCAAGAAGATGAATAACCATATCTTAACTGTCATGGATGGATACACAAAGTTTGTATGGATATACCCGGTTAAAACTGTTACAGCCAAGGAAACGGTCAATAATTTAAAATTACATCAAAAGGATTATGAAAACCCCAGACGTATAGTGATTGACAGAGGAACAGCATTCACAAGAAAAGAGTTTGAAGATTATTGTCAGGAAGAGGAAATAGAGCATATTACAATAACAACAGGAATACCTCGTGGAAACGGTCAAACCGAAAGAATGAATCAAATCATTATCTCTGTAATGACCAAGATGTGCATTGAAGAACCTGCACTGTGGTACAAACATGTCAGTAAAGTTCAGAGGGTAATAAATAGTTCATATCAAAGATCCATCCAAACATCACCTTTTGAATTAATAACAGGGACGAAAATTAGGCTTAAAGAAGACATGAAAATTTTGGAATATTTAGAAGAACAATTAGAAGAGAATTTATAGATAAAAGAGATGAATTAAGGAAAGAAGCAAATATTCAGATATTAAAAATTCAAGAAGAAAACAGAAAAAAATTTAATAGTAAAAGGAAGAAAGGACAGCAATATAAAACAGGGGATATTATAGCAATACAAAGAACTCAATTTAGAAATGCATTAAAATTAAAACAAAAATTCTTTGTACTGTATAAAGTAATAAAAGATTTATAAAAAGATAGGTATGAAGTCAGAAAATTAGAAAACAGTAAGGAGGGACCTAAACACACCACTACAGGAGTAGATTTCATGAAAAGATGGCCTTAATTCAAAGACGTCTGGTTAACATTTCTATTTATCTTCTTTCATAAAATAAGAATTTAATAATTACTTAATATTTCATACTTACCATTGAACACAGCTGACTTACCATTCTATTTTAGTTAATAAAGTGAGTAATGTTGATAGGTTGTTGGAAAATCACAGTACAACATACAATAGAAAAAATTAAAAACAGATTGATAGATAAAATTAATAAATAAATTAAAATTAAAATGCATTACACACAGCAAATTATTAAAATTAAATAGGTAAATCACAGCACATAATTAAAGTAATGAATCACAGTTAAAATACATTTAAATTGGAAGATAATACTAAATACTAACATTTACATCACATTCAGACATGTAATTCTAATATTAACATAATACTTAAACACTAGAAAAATGCTTGACAATTATTTTCTGAAACTTGTACAGGTTATCGTGGTGTATGTCTATAAGATCACTGCAACTGTTTATCATTTTACACAGGCGTGGAATAGGAGAGTTTGCACCCAGAACTGTTCTGCGCAAGGGTGGATGTAGAGGTGTGATGGGATTTCTTGGATATCGGGATGGGGCACGAAACTTTAGGAGACTCAGTAGATTAGGGGAATCAATTTTATGTCTTAAAAGTTTATAAAGAAACAAAGCATCAATTATGTCTCTTCGAGTTGATAACGAATGCATCTTGAAGTATTTCAATCGTGTATTGTATGAGGGCAGCGTTTTACTTTTCCCTATCGAGAAAGCAAGGTGCCACAGAAACCGCTTTTGGACTCTTTCTAAGAGTAACTTATGCGTGGCGTAGTGTGGCCTCCATACTACACATACTCCAAGACGCTTCGTACAAGAATCAAATCAATCAAATCAAATCAAATCAAAATCATATATTTCAAATAGGCCAATTACAGGCACTTTTGAATTGTCGAAACAAAGACAACAATGAAAAATAGCTACAGTCCCAGTCACAAGGCATAAAAACTGTGAAAGTACCTTAGTTGCCCATTCTCTAACGTAGATCTCTATGGAGAAGAACGGGCAAGAAACTCCATGGACACTCTTTTAAATCAGAATATTTTACAATAACTTGGTTAAATCATTTGTGTTGAGATGGTACATTATGTGAGAACGATGTAGCAAGATGTGTACTTTAAAAGTGTCCATAATAAATTAAATAATTAATTCAAATAAACCGTGGCAACCAAGAGATGACCAGTCACAACTGACAGCGCCCGTTCACGAACATGACGCATGTATCGGCACTATTCAACTCAACCATTTTGAAGGGAACTAAATGATCCGACACACGCGCCACCATCAGCGAGACATTTGAGTGAGCATGACATACTCTTAACCACCAGGGCACATTCAAGTCAAGAAAATACGTAGGTTTCCAGCAAATGACAGCTTTCTAGTACAGAGTGCTCACACAATATGGGCTATGCGGTTATATAATACTAAAGAGATTGAATTTATACATTGCAAAGATAGTTCTACAATCTTCAGCAGCTCCAACAAACTGTTTAATGCTATCCATTTATGCGCCCCTGTCCTTGTGGAGCAGGACCGGAATTGAGCCAAGCATTTTTATCAGCGATATAATCGTTCAACTTGTAATATGCTTGCTTACATAGTGTGCGTTTAATGCATGTTTTAAATTTAGTTTCATTCAGTTCAAGAATACTTTGTGGAATTTTATTATAGCATCTCAAACAGTACCCCATGAAAGATTTCTCTATTTCTAGTACCGTAATTGTGTCTGTCGCCTCTTTTATTAAAAAGATGTAGATTTTTTCTTACATACATTATGTTTTCATAGATGTATTGACAATGTACCGTCATGATGTTAATTTCCTTAAACAGTTCCCTTAGAGAATCACGCCTTCGGAGATTATATATGGCTCTGATGGCTCTTTTTTGCAGAATAAATATAGACTCAATGTCTGCAGCCCGTCCCCATAGCAAAATGCCATAAGACATTATACTATGAAAGTAACTAAAATAGACCAGTCTAGCGATATCTACATCAGTATATTGACGGATTTTTCTAATAGCATATGCTGCTGAACTTAGCCGCCCCGCTAGAGATGTTAAATGAGAACCCCATTGTAGCCTTGAATCAAGCGTAATCCCCAGGAAAACTGTTTTATCTACAAATTCAAGCTTATCTTTATTCAATACTATATCACAATCGCTACTTTTAACATTCGGTAAAGCAAATCTAATGCATTTCGTTTTTTTTTCATTTAATACTAAATTGTTTGCTGTGAACCAGTTATGGACCTAAAGTAGGGCATTATTCACGTCATCTAGATTTTGGGCCCGTCTATTTATCTTAAAAATTAGGGAAGTGTCATCAGCGAATAACATCATATTTTGAGGTAAGACTATTGTAGAGCATTGTTTTGGTACCAATGAGTTTGAAACTCCTTATGTTTCTTTGTACAAACCCTAGCATTTTGGATGCTTTTTAATAGTGTCAAACCGTTTCACGTGTTTTTATTTAGTTTGTAAGATTTTTTGATTTTTTAGTACCGATGATCTAACTGGATGGCGTTGTCGTCGAAATAGATCGCGGTATGGTTTCGTTACATGCAAAAGTATAAGAGACTAGAGAAATATTTTTGTTTTGAGATTCTGTATTGGGTGAAAATTACTATACGTGGTTGTAAAGTATACATCTACATAGTTTCATTGAAGATCGTCGTGTGAAATTTCTACATGGTCCTTCGAGCCGGATCATAGTATTGCGCACCGAGTTTTTGGGTATCAGCACAGAAAGCAGTGGTGGGTCGCCACTGAAGTGCTTCAAGCGTCGCCTGCAGAGGACGCGACTGCGGAGACCTGATTGTTCCGAGATCGTCGCCTACAGAGGGCGCCACCGCAGCAAGTTCTGCCGGCATCTGGACATCCCGAGTGTGGACGCGCCATATCTAGGAAGCAGTGGAAGTGGCATCCCAGTAGCTGAGCACCAAAGCTGAGTACTGCGCGCCCCCTGGTGGGCGTTGTCAACAACTACAGTGAAGATGCAAAAGTGAGTGAAAGCGTTTGTGGATAAAACCGTGAGTACAATTTATTTTGTTTGTGAAGCCATCAGGACTTAAAAATTTAACTGGACTTAGAAAAATTTTAAAGAATTTGGACTTAAAAAAAATTTCAAAGAGTTTGGACTTAGAATAATTTCAAGTAGTTTGGACTTCGTAGATTTAAGTAAAAAGTGAACCGACGAGGAACCTTTGCCCGATTTTCTAAAAAAATAAAGTTATAAACACTTTCTCAGTTTCACACTTGTAAAATTTACAAGTTCCTGTACAACGTAATAATACTTGGTCTGGTTTAACTGGTATAGTCAATAGTTTGATAGGATTTTAGTCATGGATTCATTAATTAACTTACAACTAGATAACAAGAAAAACATTGAAAAAGGTAGAATTAATTATAAAAAATCTCCTAAAGAACGCATAACGTTGTCCTATTTGGAAACTAGGTTGGAAGCGTTAGAGCAATTGTGGCCTAATTTTATAGAAACACACAGGAACATTGTAGAAAAAATAGATTCGAATCATAATTACTTTACATCAGAGATATATGACAAAACTGAAGATATTTATATAATGTATAAGTCTGAGTTGAAAGACTCCATCAAACAAATAACGCCTACAAAGACCAATGTTAATGTTAGTCAAGAATCATCGTCAAAAAAGTACACAAATGTTAAGTTATCTAAAGTTGTCATTCCTTCTTTTTCTAGCAAGTATACGGAGTGTACTTCATTCCGTGATTTGTTTTTATCACTCATCCATACCAATGATTCCATAGACGATGTACAAAAACTACACTACTTGATAGGTCATTTATCGGGTGAACCAGAACAACTGTTGCGTCACACTCCTGTGACAGACGCAAACTATCAGGAATGTTGGCAAATGTTAAACAAACGCTATGACAACAAACAATATTTGTCTAATTCAATGTTAAAGAGATTGATAAATCAATCAAATGTAACGGAGTCATCAACTGCGATTAAAGAATTATTGGATACTACTGTGGATTGTCTCCATGGCTTGAGCACTCTCGGTATTAATGTTAAATCATGGGATGCTATAGTCATTTATATAGTAAGCGCTAAGCTGGATAGTGAATCACGAAAGTTGTGGGAATTGAAAATTTGTGTAGATGAACAATTACCGACTTTAGAAGAATTTAAAACATTTTTAGAATCAAGATTTCGTTCTTTGGAGTACTTAGACACATCCAAATCAAAGCAGAAATCCACAGTTGATAAGCCAAGGGTTTTTCACGCAGTCAAGTCAAATAGCAATAACTCTGTTCAAATTGTATGTCCATTCTGTAAACAAGAGCATTATCTAAGTCATTGTAAACAATTTTGTAAAGAAAGTTACCAAACTCAAAGTGAATTTGTCCGAACTAACAATTTATGCTACAATTGTTTAGGCACGAACCATTCGATTAAATATTGTCGTGTTAAAACTTCATGTCAAGTCTGCAAGCGTAGACACCACTCATTATTGCACCCCACGGCATCCTCAAGATCATCATAACTCAATAGCCATCCGGTAGAGGCTGTAGCAATCAAATCAGCAGTGTTCACACTGCAAACGGCTTCCTTTACGGCACAAGAATCAGAATCTTCAAGCATAGCGACACACTTTTCTAAAAAAGTAGTGCCAAATCGAGTTTTATTAGCGACCGCTTTCGTCGAAGCACAGACTAAGAATGGTCATAAACAACTGCTGAGGGCGTTATTGGATCAAGGATTCCAGGCCTCTTTCATAACCGAATCAGTCATCCAATTGCTCGGACTACAGAAAATACGAAGTAATAGTATTATCTCAGGCATAGGAGGTGACGAGGGCAATTTTGCCTCTAGTTTCATGGTTTATTTAACCATTCATTCACGTCACGATCCAAGCGCAATTATTCAAGTTCGAGCATATGTGTTAAGTAAAATAACAACGTTAATTCCCTCAACTAAAATATATATACCAACTTGGCCTGAACTAGAAAATATGACTCTGGCAGATCCAGAGTATCACACTCCAAACAAAATCGATGTTTTGTTTTGTAATTGCACAAAATACAACCCTGGGGTGGATTTTGTCTGGACTAGCATCCACAGATAGCAATCGGAATAAAGCACATTGTCACAATGTAGTAAGTATGCATTCTCACATCACTGAGAATGACATGCTTAAGAATTTTTGGGAGATCGAATCTGATGTTTTTAATGTAAAAAAGGTACTCACCTTAGAAGAACAACGGTACGAAGAATTCTTCTCTCGTACTACACGACGAGATGAGACTGGGCGATACATAGTGAAACTTCCATTTCGTGAGTTAGAACCACAAAGTAAAATCGAATACACCAAAGACATCGCACTGAAACGATTCCATCATCTTGAACAGCGTTTCAAGAAAGATCCGGAGATCAAAATAAAATACACCGAAGTTATTCAAGAATACCTCGACCTTGGTCACACGAAGATGGTGCCTCGCGAAACTGATGATAAGCAGTCGGAAGCAGTCTATCTGCCTCACCACGCAGTTATTCGCGAAGATAAGACTACTACCAAGGTCAGAGTGGTGTTCGACGCTTCTTCTAAGGGTTCTAACGGTGGATCTCTTAATGATACGTTGATGGTAGGTCCCACCATACAACCGGAGTTACGTCACACAATCATGAGATGGCGAATGTATCCAATTGTATTGATTGCAGATATAGTAAAAATGTATCGGCAAGTCAAAGTTGCTCCTGAAGACACACACTTCCAAAGACTTGTTTGGCGGAGTGATCCTGCAACTGAAATAAAAGAGTATGAATTACTGAGAGTTACCTTCGACACTGCATCCGCTCCTTACCTTGCCGTGAAAACGTTGCAGCAGCTGGCGCACGATGAGGAAGCTGAGTTTCCGCTGGTATCTGAAAAAATAAACACTGAATTCTATGTAGATGATTATATGTCAGGATGTCAAACGGTGGAGGATGGATTCACAAGGAAATGGAAAAATTACTGGAAAAGGTGGTTTTCAGTTACAAAAGTGGATGACAAACAACAGGGAATTAACAGAGGAAATAGTGGGAAAAGGTACAACTCAGGAAGAACTAGTGGAGATAAAACTGAATGAGGTGGTCAAAATACTAGGACTTTCTTGGGATAGAGAATTAGACAGTTTCAGATATTCAATAACATTTCCGCAACCTGCATCTGTAACAAAAAGAAAGGTAATATCAGACATTTCACGACTGTTCGACCCCTTAGGGTGGGTAGCGCCGTGCGTTGTAACGGCGAAAATAATGATTCAAAATATATGGCTGGCGGCCATTGACTGGGATGACCGATTAACAGATGATTTACTAAAAGAATGGCAAACAACATTGGCATTGATGGAGATATCATAATTCATTTAATATCCGCAAAAACCAAGGTTGCTCCGATAAAGCAACTTTCAATTCCTCGTCTTGAGTTGATGGGTGCTGTTTTATTGGCCAAATTGATTACTGAGATAGCTGAAATTCTGGGCATACCTAAAGAAAATATACACTGTTGGACAGATTCGACTGTAGTTCTGGCTTGGCTGAGTAATCATCCCAGCCGCTGGACAACATTCGTTGGCAATCGGGTGTCTGAAATTATGAATTATTTAGACAATACTCAATGGGGACATGTGAAATCTAATCACAACCCTGCAGATATCGCGTCAAGAGGACACCTTCAGACACCTTCAGCACTTTCACAGTCGTCTCTGTGGAAGCACGGTCCTTTGTGGTTGAAGAAAGAACCAATTGACTATGTCAAACTAAATTCGATGTCAACTAACCTCGAGAAAAGATCATCAAAAAGAGTTACAGCGCACGTGATAACAAAAATAGAAGATAACCTGTGGACAAAATATTCATCACTTCAAAAATTGATCAGAGTAGTACCATATTGTAGACGATTTTTAAGATTTAAACAACATAAAGAACCTTACCTGACAAGTGAAGAGTTGACAGCTGCTCTGGAAATCTGCATTAAAAAATGTCAAGAACAAGAATTTAAGGAAGACATAGAAAACATCAAGAAGACAGGAAATGTAAGTAAGAAATGTAAATTACGACCTTTGTGTCCTATGATAGATGAGCAAGGAATTTTAAGAGTAGGAGGAAGAATTGAAAAGTCACAAGTATCGGAGAGTATGAAGCATCCTATCATAATTCCACTCCGCCATCACTTCGCTACGTTGCTCGTCAGCGAAGCTCACAAAAACACTCTACACGGAGGTCCAACATTAATGTTAAACTATTTGCGCACAAAATATTGGATCATATCCGCTAAAAATTTAGTAAAAGCCTATGCACACAAGTGTGTAGTATGCGTTCGGCATTCAGCAACGTTTAAAAATCAACTTATGGGTCAATTGCCGACCTGTAGAGTATTACCTGCCAGGCCGTTTTTGCATACCGGTGTAGATTTCTCCGGCCCGATCAATATTCGAGTATCTAAGGGTCGTGGCAATAAAGCTTACAAGGGGTACATCTGTTTGTTTGTGTGCATGGTCACTCGAGCGGTGCAAATAGGCTTCTATGTGCACCGCTCGAGTGACCATGCACACATGCACCGGCTATTAAACCTTCAGAGGTAAGATCGCTAATGGCTTCATTAGCGATCTTACCTCTGAAGGTTTTATAGCCGGTTTCAAGAGATTTGTCGCTAGAAGAGGCCATTGCAGTGATATTTGGAGCGATAACGGCAAAAATTTTGTAGGCGCAGCTAAGGAACTGCAAACCTTAGTCACTGCTGAACAGTCAGTGGTCTCTAATGAAGGTAAAGGTGTCAAGTGGCATTTTATACCTCCCCATGCCCCAAACATTGGTGGACTCTGGGAAGCCGGCATTAAATCAACAAAATTCCACTTAAAGCGCGTTATTGGTGATTCCACTATTACCTACGAGGAAATGGCTACCTTACTTGTACAGATTGAGGCTTGCCTCAATTCAAGACCTATTTCTCAACTTTCGCAAAATCCTGATGATCCAATGCCGCTTACTCCCGGTCATTTTTTAATCGGAGAACCTCTGGTTCTTGTGCCGGAACGTAATTACGAGCATAGCTCTGTAGGTACGTTGAGGCGATGCAACTCGTACAAAAAATGACCCAAGATTTCTGGCGCCGATGGTCTAGGGAAGTTCTAACTTCGATGTTGCAGCGTTATAAATGGGCGCAAAAAGACGTTGAGCCGAATGTTGGCGACATTGTCCTTGTAAAAGAGGACAATCTTCCTCCTGGCAAATGTTTGCTGGGTAGGATTTTAGAAAAACATCCTGATTCGGACGGGCTCACACGAGTGGTAACTATTAAGTGTAATGGTTCTGTATTTAAAAGACCAACTTGAAAACTGTGTACCAACCAGTGTTTGAATTGTTTTTCTTTTTTTTTTTTTTTTGTAATTCTACAGCCCCCTTGACCTCATGGTGGGCGGCTTTATTTCAAAGGACAACTCATTCGAGCATGTCCTTGGTGGGCGGAATGTCAAACCGTTTCACGTGTTTTTTATTTAGTTTGTAAGATTTTTTGATTTTTTAGTACCGATGATCTAACTAGATGGCGTTGTCGTCGAAATAGATCGCGGTATGGTTTCGTTACATGCAAAAGTATAAGAGACTAGATAAATATTTTTGTTTTGAGATTCTGTATTGGGTGAAAATTAATATACGTGGTTGTAAAGTATACATCTACATAGTTTCATTGAAGATCGTCGTGTGAAATTTCTACAAATAGTGTTTTCGATGTGAGAGACAAACGTTATTTTTTTATCAAATAACACTCCTAGATCTCTAATTGTATCGACTTGTTGCATTTTTGAATTATCAATCAGGTACTCTGAGTGTATAGGGTGAGTCTTCCTTGAAAATAACAGGCAGAAACATTTTTTTAAATTTAATTCCATTTTGTTATTTTTACACCAATCAACAACCCTGTTTAGATCGTCTTGCAGGAGAGCGATATCACTAGTCGATTCGATCACTCTAGCAAACTTTAAATCATCAGCATACAAAAAGCATTCAGAGAAGTAAAAGCTGCCAGGGAGGTCATTAATAAATATTATGAATAATATAGGAGCCAGATGCGAATCTTGAGGAGCGCCGGAAGTCATAAGATAACTGCCGGTAGATCGAAAACCGTTGACCACAACATAAAATTCACGATCTAATAAATAGGATTTTAGCCATTTCAGTAAGGGTCCAGTAATACCGTAAGTCGCTAGTTTATGTACTAGTATGGAATGAGAAATTTTATCAAAAGCTTTGCTGAAGTCGGTGTATAACACATCAAATTGTTTATTTGAGTCAACAGATTCTATTAGGGACTCCGAGAAGGACAACAAATTTGTGGTAGTCGACCTAGACGCAACAAAGCAGTGCTGATGATCACTAAGATAAAGTCTGAAATGACTTTGAATGTGAGGACAGATTATCGACTCAAATATCTTGGCAAAGGTGGAGAGAATCGCAATAGGTCGATAGTTGGATATTGTGTCTTTTTTGTCCGACTTGTACACAGGAACCACTTTGGGCTTTTTCCATTCGGTAGGAAAAGTAGCCAACGACACCCTATATATCTTTAGAAGTGGGACAACCAGGGCCGTAGCACAAGCAGAAATAAATATTGGTGGAATTCCGTCAGGATCTGCACCTTTTCTGAGGTCCACAGATTGTAACTTTTTGAGCAGGGTATCCCTGTCTAGTTCAGGGATTGTTAGGCACTGGCTATTAACCTCTATAGAATCAAGAAAATTCGAGTCTCTCTTAAATTCTGTGTCATGATCAGAGGTGTAAACCGATGCAAAATAGTTACCAAAAAGGTCGCAGATGGCTGCGCCATTCGATGTAGTAGTCCAGCCAACAGTCATTATTAGTGGATACACACTAGACCCACCACGTTTAGCCTTTACATGAGTCCGGAATAATTTGGGGTTTTCTTTAATTTCTGATTCTAGTTTTTCCATATAAATATTGTATAGATTTTTGGCTAGGTTTTGACAGCGTTTTGTAGTTAACTTGAACTCTAACTCATAATTGTGAAGATGTGCAGTGTGTGTCTCGCGCTTTGCTACCCAAAAGGGCTAGGCGCGTCGTACTCATTCAACTAAATTGCTCTCCCCACCGAATAATATATTATTGCATATTCGACGTTCAGACCATTAATTATAACTTGTAATTTTTTTTCGATTTTTTTCTATGTATTATTATCATTTTTTATATGTATTTCTATGTAAAGCACAATTACTTCAATGGTCCCATAATGAATATATTATCAATATTATTAACTAAAAATCTCAACACATTTTTTGCACGAATACTATCATAACAAGTTAATTATGCAATCTTTATTTTTTTCGGTGACCGACGATTACCATTTTATTCGCGTAAGAAACGCATGTCTTGTTCCGCGTAAAGTATAAAACAATTATATTCGTGTATTATTTTTTTTACAGGATTTGGTAATGTCGTTTTGTAGATCCATTGAAATGGGAGGATCTTCGGACCAAAGGGTGTTGTGTCTTGTGATTTACGCATAGGTGTAGCCACAACGACTTTACACATGTCCAGTATTCCATTATCAATACGAAATTGGGTTAACGGTACAATCGGATAAATCAGACGTTGATAAATTGATTTGCGTTATTTTACAGCTCTAACGGGCAAAATCTGAATAAAAATAATAAATAATAAGTAAAGAAATAATAATTGATTGGTATAACCAACTGATTTATATTACATAGTATAAATATGCAAACACAACCTCTTAAATCGTCAGTCATCAAAAAACTCGAAGACAACCGCAAGATGTTGAAGTTATTCATTTTTCTAGTTTAATAATAATAAGCGTGAGAGAAATCAAATGTCAGAAGGATCGCGATAATGAAGCTAATGATTTTATTCCTTATAAACGAGACGCAGATACAGATATATTTAAAGCAGGATGCCCCCCTGGTACAAAAAGAGACGCTACTACTGGCGAATGCGTTAAAATTGTGACACTACGATATATACTCGTAAGTGTGGATGGCTGTCCCGATGGACAAGTATTAAATGATAAAGGTGAATGTGTTCCAATAGCAGGAAGGCGAGATGCAGATCCAGATATATTCAAAGGTGGCTGTCCTCCTGGCACAGAAAGAGACGCTACCACAGGAGAATGCGTTGTAATCGTGAGACGGCGGCATTTAAATCTATTGGCATCAGTAGATGGCTGTCCCGATGGACAAGTATTAAATGACTAGCTGACCCGACAGACGGCGTTTTGTCAAAAACTATTAGACTGTAGCAGTCCTGCAAACTTATCTTTTCTGGTGAAGTTCTGGTGATGGTGTCGCTTAGATTGTGCACAATAGATCGTGAGGGGCACCTTTAGTTTTAAGTTATGGTCACCAGAACAGATAAATTTGTGATACTATACAGCCACAGATGTGTAATTCAATCAACACAAAAAAAACGAAGTTCAGAGTGAGCACTTCATTTCTTGACTATAAAAATATAACCGTTTTATATAAAAAATAAATATTCCTACGTATCCACAATAAATTGGCATAGTGTTAATATACTCTTGTATGATTTTTTAAATGTCATAAACAAGAACTACTTATAAAAATCTATTTTCTGTTTCGAACACTATATTTAAATCGGCATGTAAAATTTTGTTAACTGATATTTTTTGTTTGATTAGCTGGAGCGTAAGCAAACAAAGCTCTTGATTTTCCAACATGGGAACAGGTTGCAGAATTGTGCATGCAACAACATGGGTTTTCAAGATTAATGTCGCAAACATTCAATGACTGGACCTAGGATATATTTATGGAAAAAGGAAACTGCAGTGGCAAATTCAAATGGAAAAAAATATTTAAAAAAATATATTTCTCGAGAACTAAGCACGTATTATATAGATAAAAATGATATACTTTGTAATGAGCAAAACGGGTTTAGGAAAAATAAAACAATCAATATGGCAAAGAAGAATAAGAAGAAAAATGTGGCGGTGTACGACTTTCTACACAAAGTCATGTTATATGGATAAAAATACACCCATCTCTGCGATTTACTGCGACATGACGCATTCATTCGATTATGTTCAGCATTATATCCTATTACAAAAGCTCGAAGCGTATGGTGTAAGAGGAAATGTTTAAAAAAAAGGATACAAACAACAGAGATAACGACGATTAATGCTAGCACTAGACGTGAAGTGATTTTTACAGCTGGGGAGCGTAATGTCAATTATGGTGTAATTCAAGGAAGCGTATTAGGACCACCACTATTTAACCTTTCTATCAACAATTTTCCTAAACCAACTTAAGTTAAACAGTAATAATGCATTTTTGCCAAAGGCAGTTAAAACATCCTATGTTTTAAATTAAATCTAATAATAATGTAATTGACACAGTAAATTCCACTAAGTTTTTAAGATTAACCATAGATCTTAATTTAAATTGAAAGGCTCACATAAAGGTCATTAGGAATTAATTAAGTAACAGTACATTCGCATTACATAAACTATCGCGGATCCTAGAGACTGATGCCCTATTAACCACCTATTATGGCATAGCAGAGCCCATTATCAGATACGGCATTATTATTTGGGGACTCTCTACGGATAGACATATTGTATTTAACGCTCAAAAAAAGTGCCTTAGATCCCTTTTTAAATTAAAAATGACTGATAGCTGCAAGCCGTTTTTCATAAGCCACAACATCTTGGCTTGACCATCAATTTATATTTTGGAAATCGCGATATTTGTTAAATCCAATCCAAAGCTATTTTCACGCATGGCAAACCGGTTTCCTAGGAATTGACGTGATAATAGTCAACTCTGTCAACATAGGTCTCGGACTGCACTTGCAGCACATGCGCAGGAGTGTATTTTGTATGGCTCCCATTATGTTTAATAAGCTTCCCAATGACTGGAAAGAGCTAAGCGTAGTAGCATTTAAAAGGAAAGTGAAATCTTTTTTAGCTAGTAAAGCGTATTATGATGTGAATGAATTTTTAAGGGAATCATTTTTAAACTGACATGCTCTTTTATATATTAATTTAATATCAAATGTATGTAATGTAATAATAGTTTTTGATAATGCTGTTTGTATTGAATAATTTTGGACCTACGTTTGACATTATTGTTTTATGTTTTTATTGTTGATAATTGAATATTTTGACAATTTTGTATGTAACTCCTATCTGTTTCTATTTGAATTAATTATGTAATCAATTGTGATAGTCTGTCACGTACTCCTAATTATTAAGTAAATATTTTAGTCTTGATTTTTATTTAAAATCATCACACGGTATCGGCCACTTACAGACACATTAAACCTCTACTTTATGGCTTGACAGCCTGACGAGTTACCGTAATTAACTATGAAGCATCCTTTCTTCCTTTGATTTGTAAAACAATATTGCATCACTTGGAAACGCATAAATTTTTTATTTAATGGGAAAAGGACTAGAGATAATAAATAGCTAACTGACAGGCCGAATGTAATAATTCGTCAAATTCTTAAGAAAAGAAAAAAGTATCTGATTTCTAAACGCATTTCTGAATACTAGTGCAACATCTGGTTGCAATTTACTCCGGTCTTTGGCGCCCGAAGGGCAGTTAAAAACAATTGAAACGTTTGCACAAAAAAAGGCGATAAACCTATTCTGTAAAAGTGTGGGAACAAGGCAAGCGTGGTGTTTTTAGAAAAGTTGAGGGCCTGAGGAAGGGTGGTGGACTCGAGGCAGTCGGTCTTACACCGCGGTAGGGTCCGGATCCGGACGAGATAAGCTATTTGAGTTAAGTTAGGAGACGTGGTGAATATCAGGAGTCTATGTCCAAGTAGGTTGTCGCAAGAGTCCGTTAATTATGGAATAAGTTAAATATAGTCGGGTGAAAAGCCCTGTTTAGACTAATCTAGTGTGTGTGTGTTTGTTGGTGAGCGACTGGGTGAGTCCTTTATTACAATAATTATCCTAGGCTGATGTTGTAAGTAAAGTTCTTAAAATTACACAGACAGAAACGTGTTGCTGGGGAGTTTCTTCTGCCACTTCTTCTCCTCAGCTCCAACACAAGGAAGTGGTAAAGGGTGGGCGCTTTTGGGGCTGTCTTTAGGGTTTCAATAGAGTTCATCTCCAAATCTATTGCAAAATGGTTCTTGAGTTTTGATTATTAACTCTGCTATCTGGTAATTCTTGAATTATGTATTCATTAGCTCTAACCATTAATTCAGCCAATTTGCCGTTTGAGTTTTGATTCTCAATCCTATTATGACCAACCATATAGTGATTCTAGAATAATATGTTCTTATCTCTGACAAATGATTCGGTCAGGCTGACACAAACACGTGTCTTGCAGATGCGCTAGTTTTACGAATAGAGCACATGATCCATGGGGTGGGATTGGAATGATTTGATACCACAGCTATTATATAACCAGTCTAAGGACTGTTAGGGACCATGTCTACTAGTTAGCATGATGATCAACGTTCTGCCGCTGAAAAGCCGCCTTTGTCACGTTCACCAGTTCAAAAGAACTGCTAGGGACAATGCTTACTAGGAGCATGATGTCGACGCATTGCCGCTGAAAAGCTGCCTACGTCACTTATGGAAGTGTCGCTCTGGGTGCTCCAGGTGTAGATGTGAAGTATTGTGTGAGTCACGACTGACCAATTACCTATTACGCTAGCGTAAGGGTTATTTAAAAGAACTATTGGTTGCGATATAAATATATACTTTGTCTCCCCCAGTTATATTTTACCCTTTTGAAACCACTTTCAATATATTTCATCAACTATGAATTCCCTAATCTGATTTACTATATGTTTCAATCCTTTCCTTGCTCTAATAATGATACGAGGCATTGGTCTTTTTGTGTATGCGTGTTCTTATTTAGTTTAGAGTTCCTGTGACCTTGGAGATAGGTGGTGACCATGAAATCAAATTACTTGTTGCGCATATATACTGAGTTTATTACGTCAGATACAATACATGTTATGCGTACCGCGGTGGGAGACCGACTGTGGCGACGCGACGCGGTGTGTGGTGGCCTCTGGCTTACCTGCTGACTTGACTTAACGTAACGTATCGGGTCGCCACAGCTATTCCCCCTTTTAAAAAAAAAATGAAATGCATAGAAAATTTTGTAATTACATTGTTTTTATACTGTTACCTTATACTCTTAACATCTATACTTAATTATAACCGGAGCTTGGTCATCATTCTGCAACAACGATAACAAGTAAGCATAACATAAATTTATTATAATGTAACATAATCTGCTGTAGACACTGAAACTTAACACACTTGTTTGTTACAAGTACAATGTTGTAATCGTATTCTTAGTATTACATGCTGATACAACAGGATGTGAAACATATTATAGGTAATTTTGATTTAAACAGTAGTCAAGTTACTTTGATTTTGTTTTAAGTTAAATTACACAAATAATAACATAATTAACATACCAATATTTCTTGCGTTTTATTATTATTGTTGTCTTGGTTACTGTATAGCAACTACAGGAACTTCCGTATGTACAGTTTTAACTTGAGACTGCATCCAGTTTGCGTTCTATGATTTACAATTTTGTAGACAAAAATACAAGAACATTATTCCGCATAAAATAAGTACTGCCAACATGATGGATCCGTACATCTTTACGCTTGCTTCCAAATTACTGGTACTTGCGCTGTTAGCTCCGTTTTGGGCTATAATAATCTCCTCCGGTTTAGTGACTGTTGTACCCATTTCTGGACGTAAATATGGGTCAGTTACGATCATAAAGAGACACTAATGAAATGTTTATTTGTAAGCAGTTCTCATGATTTTAAATACATAGTTTCAAGTAGTTGACAGAAATCTTACGGGCGGTTTCGTAACTCGGCCACTACGTGTGGTGTAAGTGTTAAGCTTGACGCTCGTAGCGGATTCATTATGTTGACAGTTTTGGTTTACATGATTATCCTTATAATTATTAGTTTTACCTGAACAACCTTGTCCTTCAGTTTGCTTATCTACATTTAATACGTAAGCAGGTTTAAGTCTGTCAATAGACACTGAATTTTCCTTACCATATACATCTATTATAAACGATTTTTCTCCTCTCCTAATGATCTTAAACGGGCCTTGATAGGGGTGTGTGAGTGACTGCCTAACCATATCCTGCCTTACGAAAACATGTTCACATTGTTGTAAATCTTTGTGTACGAAAATAGTTCGTGAATCTCTCTGGGCAGTTGGTCTAGGTCTTAGATTATTAATGGTACGGTGCAGGTTATTTACGAATGTATATGAACTATTATTTTCCGCTATATTATTATTGTAGAAATCGCCTGGTAATCTTAACTTTGTACTATACGTTAATTCCGAAGTGCTAACGCCTGTATCTGTGCGCGGCACTGCGCGAAGTCCAAACATAACAGTAGGCAATTCTTTGTACCAATTTAAATTATTATTTAACCTAGCTCTTAACGCTGCCTTTAATGTTCTATGCCACCTTTCTATTATCCCATTACTTTGGGGATGATAAGCGTTTGTGCGCAGTTTTTGTATCCCTAATAACTTTGTGAGGTGAGTAAATAAAGAGCTTTCGAATTGTCATCCTTGATCAGTTGTAATGCGACGAGGACAACCGAATCGCGTAATCCAGTTGTCGTAAACGTTTTTGGCCACGGTTTTTGCCGTGTTGTCTTGCAAAGGTATTGCTTCTGGCCAATTGGTAGCTCTATCTATCATTGTTAGTTATTATTTATATCCTTCCGGTGTAGTAGGTAACGGACCAACGAGATCAAGATGTATGTGCTCAAACCTTTGACTTGGCGAATATCGTCCTAATTCTGACATCGTATGGCGATGGACTTTTGACTTTTGACAAGGAATGCAAGTTTTTGTCCATGCCGAAATGTCTTTATTCATTGATGGCCAATAGAATTTTTCTGTAATCATTTTCTTCGTGGTTCTGTTTCCTGGATGACTAATGTTAAGTAATGATTCGAAAACTAGTCTACGGAAATTATGTGTTAAATAGGGTCTGCTATTCTTATCTGATACGTGACAGATTAATGACTTTTCGCAATTTGGTAAGTAAATTTCCCTGAATTGCGAAGTGTCTTTTGTTTGTTGTATCAGTGATTGTAATTCCTTGTCCTTACTCTGTTCAATTGCTAATTCATTGTAATTAATACTAGTAGGACAGTTTATAGTTTCTATCCGAGATAACGCGTCTGCAATTATGTTACTTGACCCTGGTATGTGACGTATGTCTGTAGTGAACTCACTGATATAGGATAAATGTCTTGTTCGCCGTGGAATTTCTTTTTCAGTAGCTTTTTTGTGAAATGCAAAAGTTAATGGTTTATGGTCGGTATAAATAATTAGCGGACGCTCTTCAAACGTTTTTCGGAAATACTGAACTGACATGTAGATAGCTAATAATTCGCGATCATAAGTCGAATATTTCTGTTGTGCGTCCGTCATTTTTTTAGAAAAATAACCTATGGGTTCCCAGCGCTGATCTACTTTCTGTTGTAACACTGCGCCCACGCACGTACCTGATGCATCGGTCATGAGCGCGAGCGGGGTGTCGGGTAGCGGATGCGATAACGTTACTGCATTTTTAAGGCTGGTTTTACACCGTTCGAAATCTTTGTTTGCTGTATCAGTCCAATTACTTTTTGATTTATCGTTAGGCTTCGCGTTATGTAAATATTTATTTAGTTCTGTGTGTATTTCAGCGGCATTTGGAATATGTGACCTGTAAAAATTTATCATTCCGAGAAAGCGTCTCAGGTCTGATATCGTTTCTGGCTTAGGGTAATTTAAAATAGCTTCGACTTTTTCTTGCAATGGGCACACGCCCTTAACTTATATGATACTTCATGCCCTAAGAACTCGATTTTCTCTTGACCGAACGTAGATTTGGAAACGTTAATTGTAATTCCTTTCTCATCAAATTTTTTAAGTATGGCTTGTAAATGTTTTTTATGCATTTCTATATTTTCGCTGGCAATTATTACGTCATCTAAGTAGGCAAAATAGAAATCCGATCCTAACTCTGTTCTTAATTCTGTTAACACACTTTGGTCCATGAAACGCTGAAACGTCTGCGCAGCGTTGCGCAGACCAAACGGCATGCGTTGGAATTCAAAAAGTCCAAAAGGTGTTATTATAGCAGTTTTTTGAATATCTGATTCATTTACGGGAATACAATGGTATGCTCTATTTATATCAATGCGTGAAAATATTGTTTTGTTTGCCAGAATATATGTAAAATCGTGTAACCGTGGTATCGGATATCTATCAGGAATTGTAACGGAATTCAACTGTCTGTAATCACCACAAGGGCGTAATTGACCATTCTTTTTTAGAACAACATGTAATGGACTAGCCCAAGCACTTTTTGAAGGACGACAAATCCCTAACTCCTGCATGAGAGAAAACTCCTCTTTGATTTTTTTGTAACTTTCGGGTGGTAACCGCCGTGCTTTTGTATGCACCGGGGGTCCCGTTGTTTCTATAAAGTGACATACCGAATGAGCTGAGACTTCTTTAGACGACACTGGCTTCAAAACTTCAGGAAATTCTCTTAATATACTGTAATACGGGTGGCTACTATCAATCGTGTTAATTGTGTCATGATGTGAGGAAACCAAAGAAGCAAGGACATTCAGACTTGTTACTTGATCGACTAATTTTTTAGAACTTAGGTCAACGAGTAGCTTATAGTGAACTAGAAAATCTGCGCCTAGGATCGGTTGAGATACATCTGCTATTACAAAAGTCCATCTAAATGCACGTTTTAACTTTAAATTTAACACAAGGGTTTTTACGCCGTAAGTACGGATTTCGCTACCGTTTGCAGCAAATAAACGGTATTTTGTTGACTCACCACACTTTTTGTCCTTAAAAGAAGCCGGAATTACTGAGATGTTGGCACCAGTGTCCACTAAAAAATAGAGATTGTTCTGTAAATCTGTGACACATAGGCGGTTGTTAGCCGATGGTACGTAATCGTCCGCCGTCGAACGTACCTCGTTCAGTTTCCCTTTTTGGTATCCCAATTGCACGGTTTCTCACAGCGGTGCGCCTGATCCCTGAACTTGTAGTGGTAACGGCATAACCACTTGGGGTCATTAGGTGTAATCCTCGTTGTTGATTTGGATCGGGAACGGTCATATCTGCGTCCTCGGAAACCACGTCCTCTGCTTCGTCCACGGAAACGACTGCGTCCATGATTTTGCACTTCTGTTCGTAAAGTGGCTACTTCCGATGCTAATTTACTCATCTGCGCTAGTATCTCCGAGACAGGAAAGGCTGATGCTGATGTTGACGGTGCCGAGTTATTCACGGCTGCGACCTCGCCGACGTTGATATGCTCCATGATATTATCTGCAATGCCAGCTAATTTGTCCAGCTTTAGCTCTTGAGTCACTGCTAAACTCGCTCTGACTGTAGCAGGAAGTCTACTTAGCCACAGGTTTTTTAATATTTGTTCTGATATTTGCATATTACGACCTACGTCCTGCATTTGCCTTAATAATTGTGACGGTTTTTGTGCACCAAGTTCTAACTCGCTTACTAGCCTCTTGAACTGTGCATTAATGGAATCCTCGTAAACTTGTAGTAGCCTGTCTTTCAAGGTTTGATACTTGTGTGGAAGAGAACTGTTATAAATGATGTCGCTTACTTGTTGAAGCACGTCCGGTGCGAGCTTCGAAACTGCTACTTGAAATTTTACGTCATCGCTAGCTTTCTGAGGCATCATGGCAAATTCGAATTGGGCGAACCAAAGCCTTGGCATGTGCGGCCAAAAATCTGGAAGTCGTGCATTGATGCTAATCGCGGCCATATCATCCGCTGTTGCTGCTCCGGTGACAGTCGGTGTCCCGCCGAGGCAGTCCTGGTACGTTGATGTTTGCGGCATTACGTAAACGGGGTTTTGAACTGTGTCTGGATTTGTTGTTTGTATGATAACTCCTTCCATTGTCCGATATATAAAATTTTGAATTTACTGTCCACAATTAGTTCACTCTACTTAATCACGTCGGGTTCACCACTTTTGTGTATGCGTGTTCTTATTTAGTTTAGAGTTCCTGTGACCTTGGAGATAGGTGGTGACCATGAAATCAAATTACTTGTTGCGCATATATACTGAGTTTATTACGTCACAAACAATACATGTTATGCGTACCGCGGTGGGAGACCGACTGTGGCGACGCGACGCGGTGTGTGGTGGCCTCTGGCCTACCTGCTGACTTGACTTAACGTAACGTATCGGGTCGCCACAGTCTTCTTCATGTTAAGGAATTCAGTTCTTTTACTCGGTAGGAAAATGAGCAGTCTGGGACGAGTCTTATAAGGCCGTGCGGATGGCGGAGCGCGGCCTCTCCCCCTTCGGGGGGAGCCGACATTAATACTAATATTTTCATGAATTAGAAAGAAAGAAAATTTTATCAGCCTAGGGTAATGTAGGAACAGTCACACAATCAATTTAATTTAATTGATTTGCTCATGTCAGCATTGTCAATGTTAATTAATGTTGTTATTATTCTGTTATATTTTTTTAAATTCCATACTTATATTATTATTTGTACACCATGACAATATGGTAAAGATGTTAGCACCACTCAATGTACTTATAACACCTTGCATGCATTTTTCTTCTTATAATTGAATGTACACACATGTTCGAGCAAATAAAGTTATCTGAATCTGTCTTTCGGAATCACTGGGATACGTGGTGTAAAAACGTCCTCTTTCTTTCTCTTTACGATGGTTGCTTCGATCACGTTGTTGAGTTTTTCACCGCCAACCGTGTGCCGTTACAAAGACGCAGTTGGTTAATATTTCGCAACATTATGATCACCGACCCGACCTTAAATTGAAGATTGTGATGCGGCAATCCTGGCAAATCCAGCGAGTACAAAATTTTGGGTGTATAGATGACGGGATCATCTTGGTTGGTAGCACAACCAGCTGATTGCTATGTCCTCAATTCACCGGCAATTTCAATTTGAAATTTAAAGATCGGTTTTATTTCCCAGAATATTTAAATTATTTACTAACTACAAATCTATAATAGTAATAAAAATATGTACTAGTATCAAAAGGGTTTACAGGTCGTCATGCCAGGATACGAGTTTTCAGCTTATTGTCATTAAGAGGTGAAACTCTAATATGACTGGACTAATTATCTTAAAGCATCTAGATCGTACAGATTTTCGCGTTGCAACTCCTGATTTACGAAGTCAGTTTAATGTGAAAATTGAAAAATATGTGACTAGTATCGGTAGTTGTAAAAAAAACTTCATTTCAAGTTGGACACGAGCTGGGCTGCTGAGCTAGAATCTGTGTTAAAGATACCAAAATTACTGAAATTCACTCATGAGAGTGAATTTCAGTGATTTTAAACGTTTAAAGAACTGGAAAATAACGAACAAATTACGAGTTTGAATTGGAACAACAACATGTTTTATTCTTTAATTGAAAAAAAACGAACCACAGTGAACAGTTGGGATGAATAGCCTTTTTAGTCTTTATCCTCTTTCCAACAGATGTTGCCAACTCTTACCGAATCTGGAAGGCATCCAGCATACAAAGTACCTCCTCTTCTTATAACATCGGGCGCCAAACGTCGGAATAAGGAGGGTGGCTGAAAGAGCATTTTATCTAAGTAGTCCTTTGCGGGTTGCTGACAGTCGATGCGTCCCATGTTGACAACTAGAACGAGAACAACAAGTAACTTCAACATTTTTGGTTTCTACTAACCCTTGTGACTCTTGAAGATCACTGACAATTCGGTGGTGGTGTTGCATATTTATATAAATCGAGCACTAACCGTAGCCTTTCAAAACTAAATCAATTCCTCACTGTATAATTTACAATTCAATGAATTTATTTCAGTAACTAGCTGTGCCCGCGGCTTCGCTCACGTGACCGCGCATTCTTTTGTCATTGTCAAAGTTTATGAACAAATACAAAATATAGATGCAACTCATGATCTATCGTAGGTCCCAACGATTAATATCCTTTACAATTCAATTTTTTTTTTCAAATTTTTTATTTAATCAAATAACAATGTTAACATTTAATAGTAACATCTATAAGTGCACTCGACTTAATGCTTTTAACAAAACAGGTAGGTGTTGCAACCAGCACCCTTACTAATGAAGTAACTTGTATTAAGGGCAATGGTACAATCCCATACATATCTACTTCAGTTTTACAAAATAGTTGCAGGCAGAGCAAGTGTTTTAACACTAAAGCGGGTGGCTGAGAGAGCATTTGAGCTAAGAAGTCTTCTGTGGGTTGCTGATAGTCGATACGCTCCATGTTGACTACTAGAACGAGAAAAACAAGCAACTTCAACATATTGGGTTTCTACTAACCGTTGCGATACTTGAAGATATCACTGAAGACATTAACGGTGGTCTTACATATTTATTTAAATCGAAAATCCATTATTATGATTTTTTTATGAAATCATTTCACTATGTTATAATTTGCGATTATTTGAATTTATTTCCGTCGTGACGATTTATATTATTCACGCCAATAGAGCTCTCGTTAAAACAGTAAGTACAAATCAATTTATTACAGATCAATTACATTCAATCAAGTATTTGTAAGTTAAAATAGGTGACCAACTGAGATGTAAACACCAAGTACTAAGAACATAGTCAGTGATATATACCGCCACATCAACTAAAGTCCATCGGTCCATCGGTCCTGATGCTTTCTACAGACATGGCCCGCCCAATCCCACTTCAACCCAGCTGTCTTATTGCCCACTTCAGCGATATATGTATCAATATACTGTTTGTTAATATTAGATGAGGACGTTATTGAGTAAATGATTGCAACGTTAACAGAATATACCTAAGCTTTCGACAGCGTATCCCAGAAGAACCTGTAGTTCAATTATAACGAGATATAAGTGATTGATAACTTTAAAACATATTTTTGATTTGAGTGATCTCAATCAGTACCCAACTTAACTTCACTAAATTTAAGAAGAAATTTCATCAGGAGTACTTTTAACTAGCCCTTTTTTAGGGTTCCTTACCCAAAGGGTAACCAACAGGCACAGACAGAGGAGGCTTAGTAATAGGGTACTAAGCCTCCGCTGTCCGTCCGTCTGTCTGTCAGCGGGCTGTCATAATCCGTAATAGGTAGACAGTTGAAATTTTCACGGAATGTGTATTTCTGTTGCCGCTATTACAACAAATAAAAAATAAATTACAGGGGGCTCCCCTACTACGATGGTACGGAACCCTTCATGCGCGAATCCGACTCGCACTTGGCCGGTTTTTTTATTGTGTTTGGTTCAGTTGCGATTATTTATGTTATCTGATGTCCAACCCGATAAATGCTACTTGTGTTAGTAAAAATATACACTTCTTTTTCTTTTTTGTCTCTGAAACTCAAATAATGTTAGACCAGTATTGAAATCCTGAAAGGAGCGGGTGGTTGTGACGGATGGGCAGGACAGTAGGTGGGGCATATCCTGTAAAGGGGCTCCACACTGGCATTCTATACAACGCGTCGCGCGGTCAGTGCGGACGTGTTTTTTGTAAATTTATTTTACCCAATTTCTTTTTAGAGTAATAATGTACATGTAAAATACTGGTATTCAGCTGCATCCGGTTAGACTGGAAGCCGACCCCAATATACTTGCCAAAAGGCTAGGCAGATGACGATGATGATGATGAATACGAGGGGTATAAATTGTCAGGATCACAAAAGTGGTGACCAGCATTCCTCGCAGAGGTAAGGAATATCATCTTTCCGGTCATCACTCTAGTGCGTCCGTGTTCCGACGGACCCCGTATAATGCTCTAACATGGCCTGGTGTCGCGCTTCTAAAGGTGACAGGAGTCAACTTGATTCCCTGTCATTTTGTCACACAGCGTTTTTTTGTTGTTCGCCGTAACGAAACAATTAGATTTACTGAATGTTGTTAAATTGATTATTTTTGATTTTCTCATCTAACGAGCAAAGTAGGAATTACAGTATTTATTATTAAATATGTAATAAAATTGATTAGTTAAACCAATTACTTACGCCATTTTTGTTTGCTTTACTCACTTTGTATGAATATACACAAATAGCTCGTTTAAGACTCAGTTATTCACTGAATTTCAAAAAAGTTGAAGAACGATAGCAAAATGTTTAAATTACTCACCATGGTTCTCTTCATGGTACTAGTGGGTGTAATCAAATGTCAGACTGATTACTGTGACAATCATGGTGTTATACCGGCACGACGATACGTAGATTATGCAAACGTATCGTTTCCTACATGTACGTGGAACGAGAAATAATTTCCAGAGACGATTCAATATGTAGAGTATTTGTGTATACCTATGCGAAATTACTTTCGTAATACATATTATATCTAGAAAAAAGACTATATTTTAGTGAATAATGTTGATGGTGAATTTCTGGTGATGGTGTCGTTTAGATTGTGCACAATAGATCGTGAGGGTACCTTTAGTTTTAAGTTATGGTCACCAGAACACATAAATTTGTGATACTTTACAGCCACTAATGTGTAATTCAATCAACACAAAAAAAAACGAAATTGAGAGTGAGCACTTCATTTATTGACTATCAAAATATAACCATTTTAAATAAAATAAAAACTACATATTCCTACGTATGTTATACCTACCCAAAATAAATTGGCATAGTGTTAATATACTCTTGTATGATTTTTTAAATGTCATAAACAAGAACTACTTATAAAAATCTATTTTCTGTTTCGAACACTATATTTAAATCGGCATGTAAAATTTTGTTAACTGATATTTTTTGTTTGATTAGCTGGAGCGTAAGCAAACAAAGCTCTTGATTTTCCAACATGGGAACAGGTTGCAGAATTGTGCATGCAACAACATGGGTTTTCAAGATTAATGTCGCAAACATTCAATGACTGGACCTAGGATATATTTATGGAAAAAGGAAACTGCAGTGGCAAATTCAAATGGAAAAAAATATTAAAAAAATACATTTCTCGAGAACTAAGAACGTATTATATAGATAAAAATGATATACTTTGTTATGAGCAAAACGGGTTTAGGAAAAATAAAACAATCAATATGGCGAAGAAGAATAAGAATACGAAGAAAAATGTGGCGGTTTACGACTTTCTACACAAAGTCATGTTATATGGATAAGAATACACCCATCTCTGCAATTTACTGCGACATGACGCAGTCATTCGATTATGTTCAGCATTATATCCTATTACAAAAGCTCGAAGCGTATGGTGTAAGAAGAAATGTTTAAAAGCTCTTACAATCATATCGACGATTAGTGCTAGCATTAATCGTCGTTATCTCTGTAGTAAAGATAACGACGATTAATGCTAGCACTAGACGTGAAGTGATTTTACAGCTGGGGAGCATAACGTCAATTATGGCGTAATTCAAGGAAGCGTATTAGGATCACCACTATTTAACCTTTATATCAAAAATTTTCCTAAATCAACTTAAGTTAAATAGTAATAATGCATTTTAGCCAAAGACAGTTAAAAATTCCAATTTTTTACATTAAATCTAATAATAATGTAATTGACACAGTAAATTCCACTAAGGTTTTAGGATTAACCATAGATCGTAATTTAAATTGAAAGGCTCACATAAAGGTCATTAGGAATTAATTAAGTAACAGTACATTCGCATTACATAAACTATCGCGGATCCTAGAGACTGATGCCATAATAACCACCTATTATGGCATAGCAGAGCCCATTATCAGATACTGCATTATTATTTAGGTATTCTCTACGGATAGACATATTGCATTTAAAGCTCAAAAAAGTGCCTTAGATCCGTTTTAAATTAAAAATGACTGATAGCTGCAAGCCGTTTTTCATAAGCCACAAAATCTTAGCTTGACCATCAATTTATGTTTTGGAAATCGCGATATTTGTTAAATCCAATCCTAAGCTATTTCCCTGCATGGCAGACCGGTTTCCTAGGAATTACGTGATAATAGTCAACTCTGTCAACATAGGTCTCGGACTGCACTTATGCGCAGGAGTGTATTTTGTATGGCTTTCATTATGTTCAATAAGCTTCCCAATGACTGGAAAGAGCTAAGCGTAGTAGCATTTAAAAGGAAAGTGAAATCTTTTTTATCTAGTAAAGCGTATTATGATGTGAATGAATTTTTAAGGGAATCATTTATTAACTGACATGCTCTTTTATATATTAATTTAATATCAAATGTATGTAATGTAATAATAGTTTTTTGATAATGCTGTTTGTATTGAATAATTTTGGACCTACGTTTGACATTATTGTTTTATGTTTTTATTGTTGATAATTGTATATTTTGACAATTTTGTATGTAACTCCTATCTGTTTCTATTTGAATTAATTATGTAATCAATTGTGCCTGTCTGTCACGTACTCCTAATTATTAAGCAAATAGTTTAGTCTTGATTTTTATTTAAAATCATCACACGGTATCTGCCACTTACAGACACATTAAACCTCTACTTTATGGCTTGACAGCCTGACGAGTTACCGTAATTAACTATGAAGCATCCTTTCTTCCTTTGAATTGTAGAACAATATTGCATCACTTGGAAACGCATATTTTTTTAATTTAATGACTAGAGATAATAAATAGCTAACTGACAGGCCGAATGTAATCATTCAACAAATTCTTAAGAAAAGAAAAATATATCTAATTTCTAAACGCATTTCTGAATACTAGTGCAACATCTGGTTGCAATTTACTCCGGTCTTTGGCGCCCGAAGGGCAGTTAAAAACAATCCGAGACATTTGCACAAAAAAAGGCGATAAACCTATTCTGTAAAAGTGTGGGAACAAGGCAAGCGTGGTGTTTTTAGAAAAGTTGAGGGCCTGAGGAAGGGTGGTAGACTCGAGGCAGTCGGTCTTACACCGCGGTAGGGTCCGAATCCGGACGAGATAAGCTATTTGAGTTAAGTTGGGAGACGTGGTGAATATCGGGAGTCTATGTCCAAGTAGGTTGTCGCAAGAGTCCGTTAATTATGGAATAAGTTAAATATAGTCGGGTGAAAAGCCCTGTTTAGACTAATCTAGTGTGTGTGTTTGTTGGTGAGCGACTGGGTGAGTCCTTTATTACAATAATTATCCTAGGCTGATGTTGTAAGTAAAGTTCTTAAAATTACACAGACAGAAACTTGTTGCTGGGGAGTTTCTTCTGCCACTTCTTCTCCTCAGCTCCAACACTAGGAAGTGGTAAAGGGTGGGCGCTTTTGGGGCTGTCTTTAGGGTTTCAATAGAGTTCATCTCCAAATCTATTGCAAAATGGTTCTTGAGTTTTGATTATTAACTCTGCTATCTGGTAATTCTTGAATTATGTATTCATTAGCTCTAACCATTAATTCAGCCAATTTGCCGTTTGAGTTTTGATTCTCAATCCTATTATGACCAACCATATAGTGATTCTAGAATAATATGTTCTTATCTCTGACAAAATTTGTAATGATTCGGTCAGGCTGACACAAACACGTGTCTTGCAGATGCGCTAGTTTTACGAATAGAGCACATGATCCATGGGGTGGGATTGGAATGATTTGATACCACAGCTATTATATAACCAGTCTAAGGACTGTTAGGGACCATGTCTACTAGTTAGCATGATGATCAACGTTCTGCCGCTGAAAAGCCGCCTCTGTCACGTTCACCAGTTCGAAACTCTTTCTCAGCTTTCACGAGGTTCTCGTCATGCGGGATGGTAACATCGACTATCATTACGCGGCGCGCTGATCGGTCTATCACTACTATGTCAGGCTTATTGGCGACAATAGTCCTGTCAGTAATGATAGACTGATCCCAGTACAGCGTGACATGGTCTTTCTCGAGAACTGGGTCGGGCACATACTTGTAGTACGGTACCTCAGATTCCACAAGTTTATATTTCAAGGCAAGTTGCTGGTGAATAATCCTGGCTACTTGGTTGTGCCTGTGCAAGTACTCGCCGTTAGCCAGACGAGAACAACCAGAAATAATATGTCTGATAGACTCACCCGGACGGTGGCATGCCCGACACACGTCAACCGTCCCGTCCTTCATAATATATTACCGGTAGTTGTTCGTCAACATAACTTCGTCCATAATCGCACAGACAAAACCTTCAGTTTCTCCAAAGAGGTCACCGAAATGTAACCAGGACACGGACGCAAGAAAATCTACATCGGGCCCATGAAGAGCACGGTAGAAGCGCCCGTGAAGCTCCTTGCCTTGCCATACTTCATTGCGGTCATCGGTAGTAACTACTACAGGTTTGCGCCAGTTCTCTTTAGCCATGGACAGCGGGGTGAGTCCGTTGTCCACTGCGACCACATCTCGGTGCATACCCACCTCGGCTTTTAAAAAATATTCTTTGAGACTGCACATCTCGCGGTTGTGAAGGGACTTCGCGTTTAAAAACCCTCGACCCCCGCACTTCCGCGGTATGTACAGCCTCATTACCGATGATCGTGGGTGATGCATCCGGTTTGCGGTAAGCAGTGTACGAACTCTCCTATCCAGGGCATCGAGTTTGGTTTGAGTCCATTTGAGCACGCCGAAAGAGTACATTAAAACCGGCATGACACAACCGTTGAAGGCGCGCACCTTGTTTCCGCCTGAAAGAAGGCTATTTAATACCTTGTTTAGGCGTCCAAAGAAGCGCTCCTTCAACGATTGCTTCATGTCAGTTACGTTAATGCCTAACGCTTCCGACATACCCAAATACTTATAGCTTTCGGTTGAGGAGAGGGATCTCAGGTGTATGGAATCCGAGAGCTGAATTCCCTCGGATTCCATAATCTCCCCTAGCTTTACATACATGACTGCACATTTGTCCACACCAAATTCCATCCTGATGGCGCTACTGAAAGTTTCAGTTACTTTCAGTAGCTCCATCAGTTGCAATTTGTTGGGGGCAAAGAGTTTCAGATCATCTATGTAAAGAAGGTGAGATATGACCTGACCACCTCTCCTCAACCGGTAGCCTAGACCTGAATTAATCGGAAATTAACTGGATTAAACGGGGAATATTCCAGGGCGACAGTCTGAGCCCACTATGATTCTGTCTAGCCCTGAATCCTCTGAGCACATTGCTGGAGGGCCTAAGTTCGGTAGGAGCGGATCGATATTCACAAAGCGCATCTTCCAGAGCGCTCCTCAATCGGTCGTTGCACTGGCTACTTACCACAGCAACCCTATCATCTTCCTCTACAACAGCTGGGTTGAACCGTGGCGGGGTTGCGTCAATAACTGACGCTTGCACCGCGGTTTGTGCCGGAGTTAAAACGATACGGTTGCTCAGTACCTCTGAGCGCAGCCTATCATGTACGGCGTCGTCCAACATGTGATTGCGTTGGATGACCCGCACCTGATCCGACAGTCGTTGGGCCGAAACGTTGACGGTTGGTTCAAGTACGTGAAACAGAGACAGCATCCCAACACGGTACGCAGTGAGGTTAGTTCCCCCCTCTGTTGACCCGTAGTATGCGCGCATGACGTTCTCGTTAATGGAATGAGTCCATCTCATGCGCTGCACACAACCACCGGCAGCGGGGACCCGGCTCGGGGCCGGATGGCCCCTAAGTCCCAAGCTTCTCGGTGGCCGGCCTCTCCCCTGCCGACGTACAGGTGTTGGCGACGTCGGCGGAGAGAAATACTCGTCGCTCGAGCTCGACGCAACTGCCACTGCCGGTGTCACAGCACTCACGATGGGGCTGGATTCCGGCGGCGGTGAGGCGGAGCTGAGCGACGGTTCCGGAGGTGGTAGGCGTGCACGTCTGGCTGCTGCTCTGGTCAACATTTTAAGTCTTCATGCTTTATTTTCAAAATTTTCTTCGTATGACATGGCTGTCAAATTATGTCAGATGAATGGGGTATTTTTTTTATATGTATTCTTATCGGTTATATTTCTCATATTGGAGTATATTCTTATATTTTAGTAACAAAACTGCTATTTTAAAAGTGTGATGTGGTTTAAAATTTCCGGTATATTGTTTTCTATATAAATTTAAGAAATTTTGATAAATTGGTTACGAAGACGGTTATTTGATGTTAGTGATGCCAGAGTATTTTGTATTATTATTAATTAATGTTGTTATTATTTTGTTATATTTTTTAAAATTCCATACTTCTATTATTATTTGTACACCATAACAATATGGTAAAGATGTTAGCACCACTCAATGTACTTATAACTCCTTGCATGCATTTTTCTTCTTATAATTGAATGTACACACATGTTCGAGCAAATAAAGTTATCTGAATCTGTCTTTCGGAAGCACTGGGATACGTGGTGTAAAAACGTCCTCTTTCTTTCTCTTTACGATGGTTGCTTCGATCACGTTGTTGAGTTTTTCACCGCCAACCGTGTGCCGTTACAAAGACGCAGTTGGTTAATATTTCGCAACATTATAATCACCGACCTGACCTTAAATTGAAGATTGTGATGCGGCAATCCTGGCAAATCCAGCGAGTACAAAATTTTGGGTGTATAGATGACGGGATCATATTGGTTGGTAGCACAATCAGCTGATTGCTATGTCCTCAATTCACCGGCAATTTCATTTTGAAATTTAAAGACTGGTTTTATTTCTCAGAATGTTTACATTATTTACTAACTACAAATCTATAATAGTAATAAAAATATGTACTAGTATCAAAAGGGTTACAGACCGTCATGCCAGGATACGAGTTTTCAGCTTATTGTCTCTCATTAAGAGGTGAAACTCTAATATGACTGGACAATTATCTTAAATCATCTAGATCGTACAGATTTTCGCGTTGCAACTCCTGATTTACGAAGTCAGTTTAATGTGAAAATTGAAAAATATCCGACTAGAATCGGTAGTTGTAAAAAAAAAACTTAATTTCAAGTTGGACACGAGCTGGGCTGCTGAGCTAGAATCTGTGTTAAAGATACCAAAATTACTGAAATCACTCATGAGAGTGAATTTCAGTGATTTTAAAACGTTTAAAGAACTGGAAAATAACGAAAAAATTACGAGTTTGAATTGGAACAACAACATGTTTTATTCTTTAATTGAAAAAAAACGAACCACAGTGAACAGTTGGGATGAATAGCCTTTTTAGTCTTAATCCTTTTTCACGCATCTGTCGCCAACTCTTACCGAATCTGGAAGACATCCAGCAGAAAAAGCACTTCTTATAACATCGATAACATCGGGCGCCAAACTTTGGAATAAGGAGGGTGGCTGAAAGAGCATTTTATCTAAGTAGTCCTTTGCGGGTTGCTGACAGTCGATGCGTCCCATGTTGACAACTAGAACGAGAACAACAAGTAACTTCAACATTTTTGGTTTCTACTAACCCTTGTGACTCTTGAAGATCACTGACAATTCGGTGATGGTGTTGCATATTTATATAAATCGAGCACTAACCGTAGCCTTTCAAAACTAAATCAATTCCTCACTGTATAATTTACAATTCAATGAATTTATTTCAGTAACTAGCTGTGCCCGCGGCTTCGCTCACGTGACCGCGCATTCTTTTGTCATTGTCAAAGTTTATGAACAAATACAAAATATAGATGCAACTCATGATCTATCGTAGGTCCCAACGATTAATATCCTTTAAAATTCATTTTTTTTATTTAATCAAATAACAATGTTAACATTTAATAGTAACATCTATAAGTGCACTCGACTTAATGCTATTTAACAAAACAGGTAGGTGTTGCAACCAGCACCCTTACTAATGAAGTAACTTGTATTAAGGGCAATGGTACAATCCCATACATACCTACTTCAGTTTTACAAAATAGTTGCAGGCAGAGCAAGTGTTTTAACACTAAAGCGGGTGGCTGAGAGAGCATTTGAGCTAAGAAGTCCTCTGTGGGTTGCTGATAGTCGATACGCTCCATGTTGACTACTAGAACGAGAAAAACAAGCAACTTCAACATATTGGGTTTCTACTAACCGTTGTGATACTTGAAGATATCACTGAAGACATTAACGGTGGTCTTACATATTTATTTAAATCGAAAATCCATTATTATGATTTTTTTATGAAATCATTTCACTATGTTATAATTTGCGATTATTTGAATTTATTTCCGTCGTGACGATTTATATTATTCACGCCAATAGAGCTCTCGTTAAAACAGTAAGTATAAATCAATTTATTACAGATCAATTACATTCAATCAAGTATTTGTAATTTAAAATAGGTGACCAACTGAGATGTAAACATCAAGTACTAAGAACATAGTCAGTGATATATACCGCCACATCAACTAAAGGCGGAGTGAACGAGAAAGATGAGAAGACTTTTGTTTTAAATTAAATAATAATAGCTATATTGTCTCATTGCTTGGCGAAGACCTCCCCCATAGACTTCCACACTTTTCTACTTGCGGTTATCTCCGGTCAATCTCTTATAAATGCCTCTAAGTCGTTGCGCCAGCGTTTTCTAGGCCTCCCTCGGCGACGACGCCCGTCTTCTGGCACTCTCTGCGTGACGAGTCTGGTCCACCGGTCCTGATGCTTTCTACAGACATGGCCCGCCCAATCCCACTTCAACCCAGCAGTCTTATTGCCCACTTTTGCGATATATGTATCAATAGCTAAATACCGTTTGGTAATATTAGATGAGGACGTTATTGGGTAAATGATTGCAACGTTAACAGAATATACCTAAGCTTTCGACAGCGTATCCCAGAAGAACCTGTAGTTCAATTATAACGAGATATAAGTGATTCATAACTTTAAAACATATTTTTGATTTGAGTGATCTCAATCAGTACCCAACTTAACTTCACTAAAAAATTTCATCAGGAGTACTTTTAACTAGCCCTTTTTTAGGGTTCCTTACCCAAAGGGTAACCAACGGGCACGGACAGAGGAGGCTTAGTAATAGGGTACTAAGCCTCCGCTGTCCGTCCGTCTGTCTGTCAGCGGGCTGTCATAATCCGTAATAGGTAGACAGTTGAAATTTTCACGGAATGTGTATTTCTGTTGCCGCTATTACAACAAATAAAAAATAAATTACAGGGGAGCCCCCTGCTACGATGGTACGGAACCCTTCATGCGCGAATCCGACTCGCACTTGGCCGGTTTTTTTATTGTGTTTGGTTCAGTTGCGATTATTTATGTTATCTGATGTCCAACCCGATAAATGCTACTTGTGTTAGCCACAATATACACTTCTTTTTCTTTTTTGTCTCTGAAACTCAAATAATGTTAGACCAGTATTGAAATCCTGAAAGGAGCGGGTGGTTGTGACGGATGGGCAGGACAGTAGGTGGGGCATATCCTGTAAAGGGGCTCCACACTGGCATTCTATACAACGCGTCGCGCAGTCAGTGCGGACGTGTTTTTTGTAAATTTATTTTACCCAATTTCTTTTTGGAGTAATAATGTACATGTAAAATACTGGTATTCAGCTGCATCTGGTTAGACTGGAAGCCGACCCCAATATAGTTGGGAAAAGGCTAGGCAAATGATGATGAATGTACTACTCTTAATGTGAAGTAACAATAAGTACAACTATGACTAAAGTGCAGTGAAACAGTTGATTTGTGAGCGCGATATCGCGGTGTTCGCGACAGCCGAGGTACGCTCCTCCTCACCTTGGGGAAAAGAGACGGGTTGCGAAAAATATTTTTCATCCTTGTCGCACCACGGCGGACGCGAAGTGCACGGCAGTTATTTTCAATTTGGATTTTGAATTTTTATTTGTCAATAACCAAAACAATGCCTAGCTGCGAGGCCTGCGGTTCAATAATAATAGATCACTACTATATGGAATGCTCTAATGGCAAGTGTAAGAAACGTTATGATATAGCATGTCTTGAATTAAATATAGAAACATTTAAGTCTTATACTGAGGAATACAAAATAACTTGGGTGTGTCCAAAGTGTATCTGCTTAATGCCTAAAAGAGGCAACATGGAAACTCCGCTCATCGTTAAGACACCTGTATTTAAGACTGCCACCACCACCACGCCCATGAATAACATAAATACGCAGCGAGGTAGTCAGGCTAGTTTTTCACCGACAATCGATTCTGATTCAATGCTGCTTGAGGTAATAAGGGAGTTTCAAGCCGAAATGACGGCCCGTATGGACAGGCAGGCTGAAACGATTACTCTCTTGTTGAATCAATTCACCCAAACACGATCCGATTTAGATAATATATCAAAACTGATGAGGGTACTGGAAGAAATGTCTATACTAAACAAACTGAAGACATTACAAGCGATATAGTCGACTACCCTCCTTCTACATTCGCAGAAGTGGTTAGTCAACAGAACAGTTCTAATAGCCATAAAATACAGAAAATATCTAAAAATGCCACCACCAAACCACAAAAAGTAAATAAAGGTGGGGCCACGAAGATATACCGGAGACGGCTATTACCCCATCAACAAGCGCACCTTATGTACAAACGGATGTCGAGGAAGGCGATACTGGTATGGGCTGGACAAAAGTAAACAAGAAAAAAAATAACAGATTACTTAAAAATGTAGGAACAAATAAGGAACTGAAGGCTATTCAAGCAATGGAAAGAAAAAAACACTTGCATGTGTGGCGACTGCATCCTGAGACCACCATTGAATAGCTTCAATCGTGGAATTTTTACATGGTCTGCTACAGCTAGCAGATCATGTAAAAAGTGTATGTGGCCCAGATGTGCAAATACTCGTTGCTACTCGTAGCTACTCGTCGTTTATCATAGAAGTACCTGAAAACTGGTTCCAGAAATTACATCAGCCAGAAATCTGACCCATGAATGCTGAATTTAACGAGTGGATTTGGTTTCGAAACTTCACCAAAAACAGATCAAATGAATACCATTGATTTATATTACCAAAATATTAGAGGTCTTCGAACAAAGCTGAACGACTTCAGAAATAGCTTAGAATTAATGGAGGCAGACTTATACGCAATCACGGAATCGGGTTGCAACCCTTCCATACATGACCCGGAATTAATCCCGCCGGGATATCAAATACTTCGCTACGACCGAGTGGACGGTCGAAAACAGGGAGGAGTGCTTTTAGTGGCCACACATCGGTTGCAGCTGCGACAAGTGACAGTATAGACACCTGCGTTTTTGAATTGGTCAATTCAACGGTTTACTTAAATAAAAGATTTTTATTTTTGTGCTCAGTGACTAATATTCCGCCTGGTAGTTCTGAGAATGACTATATCGTTCTATTTGGCATAATAGAGAAATTGTGTACTAAATATAAAGAAATAATTGTGTTAGGCGATTTTAATCTTTTTTCGTGTTCCATAAATGTGAGGAATTATTATGAATATTTTTTGTCCTATTGCGGATTCACTCAAAACAATAATGTACCTAACTGTTTAAATAGACAACTAGATTTGATATTAAGTTCGGGTCTTCGCGAGGTGTCAGTGGTGATGGCGGATGGGTCGCTCGTACCCGTGGACGCACATCACCCGCCGCTCGCGGCGAGCATGCGCCTCGCGGGTGCGGGCGCGCCGCGCCCCTCGCCCGCCGGCGCCGTTAGCACACGCACTGCTACTAAACCGCGTTGGAATTTTTATAAAGTGCACCAATCTCCTTGGTTTCACACGTAGACACAGCTTATTTTGATTTCAGAAAAGCTTTTGACACCGTCGACAATGACATCTTACTGCGGAAGTTAGCAGATGTCGGATGTACCCAACATCTATTGAAGTTTTTCGCCAGTTACATACAAGGCAGACAGCAGTATGTGGACTGCAACGGATGTGAATCCGACTTATATTACACTTGGTCTGGTGTAAGTCAGGGCAACAACTTGGGGCCTCTAGAATTCATCATAATGATAAACAATTTGCCGGAAGTCGTAAAACATCGCTCTTGTTTATTATTTGCAGATGACCTCAACATGTGCTGGAGATTAGGTCCGAGTCTGATTGCAGGCACCTACAGGAAGACATCGATCGAATAGTACAAAGGAGTCATGAAAACAAACTGTACTTCAACGTTTCCAAGTGCTCGTTGATGAGTTTCACCCGTGCTCGTGCACCTCTGCTCTATGAGTACATGGTGGATGCGGCGCCAATGCAACGAGTCACGGAGATGCGAGACTTGGGTGTTTTCATGACACCCGATCTGTCATTCCGTGAGCATGTAACCAGGATCTGTAAGAATGTGTACAGAAACTTAGAATTTGTTCTGAGACAGACACAAAACTTCACAAACATCACAGCAGTTAGGGTCCTGTATGATGCACTAGTCAGGAGTCATCTGGAACATAGTGCGGTCATATGGGCTCCACACGAAGCCAAGTACACTGTAATGTTGGCGCGCGTTCAGAACAAGTTCACGCGCCATTTGTACAGGAAATTATATGGGGTATATCCGTTTTACCCACTGATGTATCCATCCTGTTTGTACTGGGCATGGTTGGCTATAATCAACTGCAGGTCCGACGGGAGTTTATGCTGGTCGCCTACTTGGTGAAGGTGCTTCGTGGAGTTTAGAGTAACCCGGGAGTATTGCAGCGCTTGAGTCTGTGTGTACCGGATCGCTACGTGTGGAGGCGGCGCAGCCCGCCACTGCTACTGGTACCTTCAGCCAGAACTAACCTGCTTGCCAAGACACCCCTTACCAGAGTTATCCGTTCCATCAACGACCTTCAAACTCGGATCGATGTATTTACATGTTGTTGGAGTGAATTCGCAAGGGTATTACTATTTATATTAAGCTACAAGCCTTACTTACCTCATAAAGGATAACCACGATATAGTGTTGTTTGCAGATGACACTTCGCTTTTGTTTAAACTTAAACGTCAGCAGCTAGTTACTGACGATGTAAATAGCGCGATTTCAAAAGTAGTGCATTGGTTTAACGCTAATAACTTACTTCTAAATGAAAAAAAAACCAAATGCATTAAGTTTGCACTACCTCACGTTAGGCAGGTGAAAACTAGTGTGTTGGTGAAGGGCGAAGAGTTGAACCCTGAAGATAGCACGGTGTTCTTGGGCTTAACTTTAGACGCTAAGCTTCAGTGGGGCCCACATATAGATAAATTGTCTAAGAAACTGAGCTCCGCAGCATACGCAGTTAGAAAAATTCGTAATTTAACCGATGTAGAGACAGCTCGATTAGTTTACTTCAGCTATTTTCATAGCGTAATGTCGTACGGCATTCTGTTATGGGGGAATGCCGCCGATATTCAGACCATCTTTGTTTTGCAGAAAAGGGCCCTTCGATCAATTTATAAGTTGAGTCCGAGACACTCCCTCAGAGAAGAGTTTAAGGAGATTAATGTAATGACTGTTCCTTCTCAATACATATATGAAAACCTTTTGTATGCTCACAAAAATATAAAGCGGTTTAAAAAATATTCTGATATTCACAATATAAATACAAGGAATAAACATCAATTTATTGTACCCACAACAAGGCTCAAGAAAATAGGTGGATCATTTAGATGCCAATGTATACGCTTTTATAATAAACTTCCAGGCCACATACATGAACTAAGCCTTAATAAATTCAAAAATTTTATAAAACGTAAACTTTGCCAGAAAGCCTTCTATTCTGTTAAGGATTATATCGAGGACAAAAAGGCTTGGGATTGAACTGCTCCAATTGAAATCGATATTAAACTGAATTGTACCCATTTTATTTTATTTTTATTACTGTTTGACATTTTTTATTTTTATTAATTATTGTTCGATTTAGTTGACATTATTTACTTTTTCAAGTACCTGTGGTATTATTATTATTATTATTTTTTATTTTTTTCTTGACTTTATTTTACTTTTTCAAGTGTCGTATTATATATATATATATATATATTTTTTATTTTTTTTTGTTTATTACTGTGAATATGAGGACTACGTGGGTGATACTATTATTATTATTTTAATTTTTTAGTTAAGTTAGTTTCACGATTGTCTGGCAGTTTGAGTACTTTATGCGGCCTAACCAAAAGTCCTTTCTTTGGTATTGTTCGTCGTGTCGTTGAGCTCCTTGGATTACGAGTCGAGCTACACGATCACTGACAAATGCTTGCACTGTCTGGACAGGTCCACTCAAATCTGTGTGGTTATTTCTTCAAAATACCATCTCGGACATTAATCTACATGGTCCTCATATGACTTGAGCAATGTCTGGACTTTAAAAGAGACTGTGACCTCTGAGTTTGTTTCGGATGTTTCTTCTCAGAGTAGTCAGGTACGAAACACCGGCCCCACCTAGTTTTAAAAAACAACATGTTGTGACATGTAAAAGAGTTTTGTAAACCAATTTACAGAAATAAATATGATTTGATTTGATTTGAAGCAAAATAATACTTAATTTTTATTTTATTTCTTAAAGTAAACTATGTTTGTGTTTAGGTTTTTGTACTATCTTTATATAAGTAATTATGTTATGCTGTTGTGTGTTTTAATGGTGTAAATATTTAATAATGTTGTTATTTTTAAATTTTGTATTTTTTTATTGTAAGTATATAGTCATATACTTACAATAAAAAAAATACAAAATTTAGTTAAGTTACTTTAAGTTCTTAACTGTCGCATTAGGGTAACCCTGTAAAGATAGTCTAAGCTGTTATAAATAAATAAATAAATTCTGTTTCGGATGGTTCGAGGATATACACACAATAAACACTGAAGAGAAAATATCAACTTATTGAACCTTTTTTATAATTCACTACTGTACAAAATTGTGTCTAAAAATTATCAGCTACCAACTAATTACTTTAAAGACAGAGTCACTGAAATAAATACAAAAATTATTTCATTTTATTATTATGTAACTAACTGATTTAATTGGTACGGTAGTATCAGTTTCTATAAATATGCAACACCACCATGAAATCATCAGTGATGTTAAAGAGTCACAAGTGGGTCCATATTGGCTCACCTAAAGTTCTTTACCCGAAATTGTTCTTCCTAATGATTTGTATCCGAATGATCACTCTTCCTAAAACTTTTCATCCTAAAGTTTTCATTCATACTATTTGTAGTGCTACCGGCGATGTTCATAACACTCATGTTTCCGAAAATTGTAATTAATAATATCATTAATGTAAATATATTTAAACTCCTACTGTTTTTTATCATAACGCTTTTATCCCTAAACATAATTACCATAATATTTTAGTTTAGAATTATTAAAAGTCGTTTCGCTGATTTTTGTCTTAAATGAATGAAATTCAGGTCAGAGTATCGTCTTGGGGGCACTATGAAAAAAATACTTAGAAAAATTTCGCGACCAATTTCGAGGTAGCGCTCGCCGGCCGCTGCCGCGGCACCGCTCGCTTCGCTCGCTCGGCTCGCGCGTAGTTGGTCACAGTTTTAACCTAACCTAACCTATGGATCCCACATCGTTTTTACGACAAACGGTTAGTTGGAGACAAAAACACCAAGACACTTTTAGCCTTATATTTAGGTGTTTTATACGATAGAATCGAGAAAATAAACGATTTGCAAAAATAACACTTTTTTGGAAAATAAAGTTACGCAAAATTAATGTATATGACGGAGGTTCGTTATCAGTGGGTCGCGACATCGGAAATAAAACTCACAAAACCTTCGTTTACACTTTTAATTACTTGCTAACACGCACACAATACAAAATAATCAAGGATGCCTCAGATATGGCTCGATTAAGAATTTAGGAACGCGGGAAGTTTAGCGCGGAGTAACAAACGTCTACCCAGACTGCCGGACCGATTCAAAGTGCCCTCTCTCAACTGTCACCGCACACGTGTACTACCCCCGTTACAGGTTAGCCAACCTACCTGTCAACGTCAGTACCTGTCAGTGTCGAATACCTGATTACACTTCCGGATCGACATTTGACTCGATTATTCGCTCAGTGTCGCCATTAGTCCACGCTAACCATCCCCAAGTTATTACTTGACGTTCCCAAACATTAGTTGTCAAATCTAACTACATAGTTCCTCCAGTGAGAGATAGATGGCGCTGATCCAAACCGACTGATATGCGTCGACGCTTCGACACGGCCGTCCTGATGATCACACGTCCTCGTGTGGAGTACCTGAAATGAAAGAAAATTCTCGGACAGTACTCGTACTAGTCGTTTGGCCATTCCTGGCCCAAGCGGGTGGGGAATAAAACGTATTCTGATCAAAATCATTACAAGTTCTAATGAAAATCATAACAAACTCTTTCTCTCAAAGCTGACATGTCGAACAACACCCATACTCATTCAAATAATAGGAAACTCATTAAAATATTGCAGTGCTCATACTCTGACCTCCATCCGGTCTTCAACATCACACTTATAACCTCCATCCGGTCATAAGCATCAAACCAATCGACCTCCATCCGGTCTTCAACATCACACTTATAACCTCCATCCGGTCATAAGCATCAAACTAATCGACCTCCATCCGGTCTTCAACACGTAACCTCTATCCGGTTACCTCCACATGTAACCTCCATCCGGTTACAAACACAACAGGCAACCTCTATCCGGTCACCTCCACATGTAACCTCCATCCGGTTACAAACACAACACCATCAAGACAATCATTTCGAGCCTTTATCAAAATATTTTTTAAAGTAGGTTTGTTCAACATGTTTCTTCATTTTTCCTCTAACGTTACAGATTATAAGAAAACTCTTACTATGCTAGGTACTTTAAATGTTAAGTTGACTACTTAGTATTCAACCAGTCTTGTCAGCGTTATCATTTTCGTCATGGCTAGTCTCGTCATCGTCACCTACGTGCATGTCAACGTCAGTTATTTTTCGCAGTCGGTCATGTGCGTACTTGTACGTCCGGGCGGAAGAAAGGGACTTCAAAACATAACGGTCACCATCAAGAACCTCGATCACCCTGAACGGTCCCTTGTATTTCGGGTCAAGTTTCATCTGGTTTCGCTCCTCATTTTGCAGCAAAACAAAGTCACCTACAGAGAATGATTGTACCTTAGCCTTTGTAGAGTCAAAACGTTTCTTGTCATAGGCAGAAGCTTTCTCCATGTTCTCTACAGCCATCTTCCTCACCTCAACGATGTCAACTTGAGGCTCTTCATCATTTGCCGTCATAATATCAATGGGTCTGTCTGCAGTTCTCCACGAATTTCCTCACAAACTTCGACATGTTCTCGAACCAGTAGAGGTCGTAGAGTTTTTCCAGCGTTTTCTCCCATCCCAAATGCAGCAATCCCTCGTGGACGTTATTAACCACGGACCAGCGAAATGAACGGGGAACAATAGGTAACCAACGATTCTTACCGTTTCGTTGCACTTTTCGGTGCAAAACACCAGCTCGTCGCTCGTAAGTTTTGGCAACATCAGCAGGGAGCTCATTGTTATCGATGTCAGTCAAGAGCTTTAAAATTTCAGGGTCCCGTTGCTGTTCCATCATCAGCCAATTCTGCGAAAGCTCTGCGAGGTTTACCTCCTTTTGTACTACCTTCTCACTAACCTTATTTTTAGTATCAGGTTTCGGTAACGGGTTCCTGGAGAAGAAGTCAGCGTGGCACATGTGCTTACCTTCACGATGGACGATGTCAAAATCGAACCCTTGCAGAAAGGCCCACCATCGGTGAACACGCGGCGTCAGGTCCAAATTCTTGCGCGTAGACTGCAGAGAATTACAATCGTGACTACCCTGAACTTGCGACCATGGAGATAACACCTGAAATGCTTTACAGCATTGACCACCGCGAGGGTCTCAAGTTCATATGAGTGGTACCTCGATTCAGCATCAGACGTTCGCTTACTGTAATACGCGACTGGATGTAGCTTGCCTTCTTTTCTTTGCAGTAAGACCGCACCGTAGCCAATGGCACTGGCATCCGTGTGGACTTCAGTTTCAGCACCGGGGTCGTGAATCATGAGCACTGGCTCATTTGTGAGAGCGGCTACAGTCTTCTGCCTAACTTCCTCGTGTTCCGGGTTCCAGGTCAACTTACCATTCCCAGAAGTCAGAGCATATAACGGCGCCATCACCTGTGAGAACCGTGCCACGAACTGGCGGAAATAGGATGCCAAACCGATAAATTGCCGTAACTGTGTCACAGGCGTGGTAGAGCCGTCAATGCCTCGATCTTACGCGGGTTAAGACAAATCTTCATCGGTTCCGTGTCGGCTGACGCGGTAAGTATACCTGTAGTGAAAGACTTCTCGAAGGACTGCAAGATACTCACTAACTCTGCTCTACGTTCCGCCGGTGCGTCAGTATCGATAGAGTTCCAGTCAATTTCAGGAGTTCGCTCTACCTCACAAGAAGCAATAAAAGGATACCTAAAGATCTTAATTCGGTCAGTAGTCACCTGAACAGTCAAACCATGTTCTAGAATCTCACGTCCAATCATAATACCATAACGAAGAAAATGATCAGGCAATACATGAAAACAAATCTCAATACTAATGTCATCGATCTCTACCAAAGCCAAAATCAGTATCGTAGAGTTAACGGAAGTCTGCCCTATCCCAGTCATAGTCACAGTCTCATCAATACGCTTTCCTTTAAATTTACAGGCTACAGATTCTTTAATTAAAGAACACTCTGCACCAGAGTCGTAATGAAATGAAAATTGCTCACCGGAGTGACGTAGAGTCCCAGTAGGCGCGTTCAGGAGGCACAGGTCAACCCTCTTTTCATTGACAGGCTTGGATGACCCGGAGTCGGCGCTGCTCCTCTCATTGCGCCGTGGGCAGCTCGATGCGTAGTGGCCTTGCGCGTGGCAGTGGAAGCAGGTGATCCCGGATCCATGAGACTTCGCAGTTGTCGATGAACCCCTTCCGTTGCCATTGCCGTGGTTGTGGTGCTTCGGCGTAGCTTGAGTATCCTGTTTCACGTCCTTGCGGTAGCAGTGCACGGATTTGTGACCCAGCTTGCCGCAGATAAAACACTTCAGAGGCTTCACAGTACTATTCGCTTTGTACCACTTTTCAGGGGCATCGCGGTGATCGCTAGGTAGCTTTCTCTTCATAAAAGAAACCGCTTGCAGCTCTTGCTGTAGCTGGCCACGTGTCTGAATATCGGTCGTGAAAGATAGGCGTTGCACACGGCGATCGAATTGAGAAATGTGAGCCAATATAGTAGCAATAGCCAAACGTTCGGTACTAAGGCCATTCCATCTCGCCATGATCGATGTCATTAAACTAGCAGCGAAGGAAGCAAGACACTCGTTTTTTTTAGGGTTGCTATTTTGCAAATCAATCAGAAACGAAGCAATAGTAGTGGAGTACCTGTCAGTGTCGAATACCTGATTACACTTCCGGATCGACATTTGACTCGATTATTCGCTCAGTGTCGCCATTAGTCCACGCTGACCATCCCCAAGTTATTACTTGACGTTCCCAAACATTAGTTGTCAAATCTAACTACATAGTTCCTCCAGTGAGAGATAGATGGCGCTGATCCAAACCGACTGATATGCGTCGACGCTTCGACATATATAATACTGATTATTATGAATAAAAAGAAATCTAAACAAAAAAGATATGACTTTGAATAATAGTGTAAAAGATGGTTATGTTGAGAAAATATAGGAAAAAGAATAAAAGTATAATAGATGTTTATTGCTACTGACATTATGAAGTTGAATGCTTCGGAATTATGAACATTAGAGACAGAGTAGTTAGGAATTGTGATTGTTAGGATGAAAAATGTTAGGAAGAACATTTTCGGATTTCCAATTATCGGAGTTGAAAATTTAGGTGAACTTTGGCGCACCCGTCACAAGTAGCACTGTTACTAGAAACCGAGGATGATGAAATTCTTCGTCTTCTTGTTTAATTAGTCAATAATACGGAGCTGGGGAGCTCGTGGCTATATAATAACAGTCGCTCGGGTCGATCTTCAGGTTAAGCCGTGCTTGACTAGGTTGGTCTGTGGATGGGTGACCGCCCATTACATACCGAGTTTCCTCCGTGCCTCGGAAAGCTCGTTAAGCTGTTGGTCCCGGCTGTCATTTGTAGATCTTTGACAGTCGTTAGGTAGTCAGTGCCCAAAAAGTCTGACAACCAGTCTTACCAAGTACTGCTGCTATTATTATCAGTATGCCATATTTTTCTATTGTTTGCTCGTAATGCGAATTGGTCGCATCGTTCGCTCCGTTTTGGGCGATGATTACTTCTTCTGTTTTTTTCTCCATACTATACCTATGTTTTTCCCATCTTGATGAGCAATGAATACTGAATTATTCACTAATAAATGTTTGCTGTAAGTGTAACACTTTAATGTTGAATGCTATCTTTTGAGTTATGCAGTGGCCTTCCAATAATGTTTTCCGTTGGCTCAACAAATATGCATACTACTCACTATTGTTTCGTACTCTGCTAAGTTTAGTCAACACTTTTTACATACTAGTTATATTACCCATGTTTGCTTGCACTTATTTTCTAATATCTTATTGAAATATATTAACTAATTACATATTTATAAGAATCTGACTGGCGTTCTAACTCGTCTACCGCTTTTAGTTTTCCTGACACTTTCTTCATTATGTTGTTCAGTTACATTTATTGAAACTGTTATTATTCTATCTGGTAGATGAGTTATATAATAAGCTCGGCCGTAAACCATCTGTGCGGCGCTTATGCAGCAATCAAATCTGATAGAGGCGTCTATCAGATTTGATGGCTGCACGAAGTCCTAACATTACACTAGGAAGTTCGCGAGTCCAATTTTTATTGTTATCTAACCTGGCCATTAATGCTGCCTTTACACTTCTATGCCATCGCTCAATCGCTCCGTTGCTTTGTGGGTGGTACGGGGTTGTCCTTACCTTTTGTACACCTAAATACGTCATTAAAATTTGAAATAATCTACTTTCAAATTGCCTGCCCGGGTCACTCGTAAGTTTGACCGGACAGCCAAATCTACATACCCATTCTGTATATACTATTTTCTCTACAGTTTCTGCTGATATATCTTTCATTGGATATGCCTCTGGCCAACCTGTACCTCTGTCTATTATTGTTAGACAGTACCTGTATTCATCTGAGGTTATAGGTAGTGGTCCTATTATGTCAATATGAATATGATTAAATCTGTCAACAGGAGGATATCTACCATATTTTGAATTAGTATGTCTATTTACTTTTGACTTTTGACAGTTAATACATGTTTTTGCCCATAGGCCAATATCTCGGTTCATACTTGGCCACCAAAATTTTTCTTTAATCATCTGGCGCGATGTACGTATGCCCGGATGACTAAGATTATGTATTGCATAAAATATGTCTTTCCTACAACTTTCTGTTAAATAATTTCTTGCGTCTTGCTTTGATGTCTCACAGTATATGTATTGATCGCTATTCGGAATATTTTTTTTTTAAACTGGTATCTAGAATCGTTTAAATAGTTTTTTATTTCTTGATCTTTCTTTTGCTCTATTGCTAGTTTTTCATAATCAATTACGTTTGCTGTACATTCTATACTTTCTATACGCGATAACACATCTGCAACAATGTAATCTTGTCCACTTATATGGCGTATGTCAGTTGTGAATTCACTTATGAAAATTAATTGTCTGATACGTCTCGGACTTTCTTTATTGTTAGTTTTACATAATTTTGTAAATGCAAACGTTATTGGCTTGTGGTCCGTAAAAATAATTAATTGACGACCTTCAAATAGGCTTCTAAAATGTTCGACAGCTAAAAATATAGCAAGTAACTCTCTGTCATAAGTGCTATAGTTTTTTTTGTGTTTCAGTTAATTTCTTTGAGAAATATCCTAATGGGTACCATTTACCGTGAATATACTGTTGCAACACAGCTCCTACACAACTATTTGATGCGTCAGCAAATAGTGCATGTGGCGCGTCAGTTACCGGATACGATAACGTGACTGCTTGTGTGAGACTGTTTTTACATTTCAAGAATGCTTGTTCAGCATCCGGTGTCCAATGAATGGATGTTTTGTCGTTCTTTTTGGACTTATGAATGTACTTATTTAATGTTTCTACTTTCTTACCAGAGAACGGGCAGCAGCGTTCTCTGATTTTACAACAACCATACTGCGATCGCCAACCCGACTGCCAAGCATGGCGATTAGGGCAAAACCCCCCAAATGGTAAGCTCAACTGAAAAATGGCCCCTAGTACCCGGCAGCCCGTCTACCCTCGACTATGGTAGCGGTCGAGGTTACGACATGGCAAGGGGTGCGAAGAATCCCCGGACGGGATCAGGCTGCCTATACCAACGACTTGACCTGGCAACATATAACACGCGTACACTCCGGACCGACGAGAAGATAACGGAACTCGAAGAGGAATTGAGCAGGCTGCGATGGAGTATTGTGGGATTATCTGAAGTCCGAAGAGAGGGTGAGGACACGATAGTCCTGAAATCCGGCAACCTGCTCTATTTCCGAGAGAGTGACCGGCAGTCCTAGGGTGGTGTTGGGTTTATCGTCCACAAGCCCCTTGTGAATAACGTGGTGAAGATCGAGAGTGTGTCGACCAGGGTGGCGTACCTTATACTCAAAATATCCTCAAGATATTTGCTGAAGGTCATACAGGTCTCCGCCCCGACCTCGGCACACCCCGACGACGAAGTGGAGACCATGTATGAGGATATTTCCAAAGCCCTGCATGGTTTCAAGACTCACTTCACCGTTGTCATGGGGGACTTCAATGCGAAACTGGGCAAACGAGATGGAGATGAGCTGCAGGTGGGGCAATTTGGGTTTGGAACTCGGAACCACCGGGGTCACCAACTGGCTAGTTTTATGGATAAGGAGGGCCTCTATATGATGAACTCCTTCTTCAAAAAGCGCGAGCACAGGAAGTGGACCTGGCAGAGTCCCGATGGTGTAACTAAAAATGAGATTGACTTCATCATGTCAACCAAGAAGCAAATGTTCAATGATGTCTCTGTGATCAATTCGGTGAAAACCGGGAGCAATCACCGCATGGTAAAGGGATATTGAACATCAATATAAAGCTTGAAAGGTCTCGACTGATGAAGTCTACGCTCCGTCCAGCACAGATCCAGATCCAAAACCCCGAGAGCTTTCAGCTTGAACTCCAGAATCGTTTCGAGTGCCTAGGAAGCTCAGTGGACGAATACAACGATGGGTTCGTGGAAACTGTCCACACGACTGGGTCTAAGTTTTTCAAGACACGTCGTGCACACAACAAAAAACTCTCTGATCATACTCTCGAGCTCATGAAGGAGCGGCGTGAGATGATCCTGCAGTCTTCAGATGAGGTGTGGAAATACCGGCAGCTCAATAGACGGATCTCTAAATCCTTGAAGAGCGACCTTCGCCGCTTTAACACCGAGCGTATTAAAGACGCTATTGAGCGGAATAAAGGCTCTAAGGTATTTTTAAGAGATCTGGCTATTGGGCAGAGCCAGCTAACGAAACTGAAGACCGACGATGGCAGGGTCGTATCCGCCAAACCGGAGCTGCTGAGGGAGATCGAGAGTTTCTATGAGCACACACTAGAAATCAACTAGAAATCCTGTTGCAACTCTAGCCAACGACCCAAGAGCTAGACTGACCCGACACTATACCGAAGACATTCCGGATGTCAGCCTGTACGAGATTAGGATGGCTCTTAAACAGCTTAAAAACAACAAGGCACCGGGTGATGACGGAATTATGGCCGAACTCCTGAAGGCGGGTGGAAAACCGGTACTTAAGGCCCTTCAGAAGCTGTTTGATTCCGTCATACTCGAGGGGAAAACGCCGCAGGCATGGTGCAGACTGCACCATGCCTGGCGAAAAAAAAACTGGCAACACTGCCGTTAAGTAAACATTAGCTCCATGTATTAATATCCATAAAAAATAGAAAACTACTGTTTTTTGACATTCTAATAGTGAGAACCTGGCCTAAAGTGCATAATTAGTGGGTGCTAGTATTATTCGGACGGATTAATAAGTGAAACTCATACTATTGAGAACTGTGTTGTGTGTATTACAGAGGGACACAAAGTGAGATTGCATTAACTGTTTCGCATCGAACTAACAAAACAGTGCTTGGTGAACAACATTTGATGGCAAGATTGGTATGGTGCAATAATATTATTCGCAAAATCTGTAACAGAAGACCTAATGAATCCGTTTTTTATTTGAACTTAGTGTGAATTTATCTATTTATCTTGAATAGATAGCCAATGAAAAACAATAACAAACCTTGACGGCTTGCTCAGAAACCAATTAGAACAAAGTAAAAACCTCATGACACAATAATTATCGTTCGGAAACATAATTAACAATCTTGGATACAAGTCTTTTGAGACTGCCGTATAATCGTCTATTTTGACAAAATCTACTAATTTCTTACTACTAGTTTACTTGGAACAATGAATTTTTTCGAGAACATCACACTCCGTAGAAATCGAACCAAATTATAGTCAGAGACTACAATTGCAGAATCTAGCACGAACAACTCGACGTTAGATGGCAGCACAAATAGCCTGCCAAATATATCTGACGATGAATGCGAAGAAATTCAAGATCTAAAATCTAAAATAGAAAAACTTCACCAAGAGTTATCAGCAGCCCATGAAGAGATAAATCTGTTATCCGTTGAGAACAATGATCTAAAAACTACAATAAATGACGTCACTAAAAAATACGAGCTCTTAAAAAAAGCTATTAAAAATATAACAACTGACATACGAGCAGGTTCACCAAAACCAAAAAACATAAAGCTTTCAACTCCACATATGAAGTTAACACAAAAACAAAAGGAGACTTTTGAAGATAGACTCTTGCTACCCGTTATGGATAACCATCAACAATCAGTATCGAATCCAGAAACACTTAGGCCTGCTCTGAGTATATCTAGAAATATGCAAAGCACAAACACTCAAGAATTAAAATTAAATGGCGTCTCTTCGGAAGTGCAATCGGTGGTTCAAGCTAACTTTGTAAAATAAACCCCTAGATCTAAAAAACTTTGTATTATTTCTAGCAACAATGTAAAGTCTCACAGATTTCAGGTTGCGTGCTGTCTTTAAGCTGAAACCTACGGATAGCTGTAAGCCATACTTCAAAAAATTTAAACTCTTAACATTGCCTTGTATATACATCTTTGAGACAGCAGTATTTGTCAAATCTAATTTCCATCTATTTGAAACATTGAGATCTAAACGACGACACAGAGAGATATGCGCTAAACCACATAGCACGGCTCTTTATAAAAAAAGCTTTTTAGGAATGGCACCTAGAATCTATAATAAGATCCCTAGGGGAACTACAGATATTGAAAACATTCACGATTTCAAAAGGGCACTCCTGAAAATATTACACGGCAAAGCATATTATACGGTGAACGAATATTTAACTGATATATTTTGACTACATTTTGTTTCTGCTTGTTTATACTAGAACTTATTATTTTTATACCTTATTGGAATGTTTTTCTGTTTTGACAATTTGTATTCGATTATTTGAACGTTGTGATAATAGTATTAGAATTATTTGACAATTTGTTATAATCAGCATGTTTCTTCGAAAATATTTGTACGCCGATAACGGCTTGACATAGAGTTCATTAATGACTATAACACCTGTAACTAACCTACCTATGCTCAACAAATAAAAATATTTGAATTTGAATTTGAATTTGCAGGGGTGTGGTGGTACTCTTCTTCAAAAAGGGCGACAATGCCCGGCTGAAGAACCATCCCATCTCACTTCTAAGCCATGTCTACAAGTTGTTCTCAAGAGTCATCACGAATCGTCTTGCGCGCAGGTTTGACGATTTTCAGCCTCCCGTACAAGCCGGATTCCGAAAAGGCTTTAGCACCGTAGACCACATACATACGCTGCGGCAGGTTATACAGAAGACCGAAGAGTATAACCTGCCTCTCTGCTTGGCGTTTGTGGACTACGAGAAAGCCTTCGATTCGATAGAGACTTGGGCTGTACTGCAGTCTCTCCAACGGTGCCAAATCGACTATCTACATACAAATCGAATATCTACGTACATCGAGGTGTTGAAGTGTTTCTACAAAAACGCCACCATGTCAGTCCGACTTCAGGACCAGACCTCAGAACCTATCCTTCTGCAGCGAGGTGTAAGACAGGGAGACGTCATATCTCCGAAACTGTTCACCGCTGCACTGGAGGATATCTTCAAGGTTCTGGACTGGAGAGGACTAGGCATCAACGTCAATGGCGAGTACATCTCTCACCTTCGGTTTTCCGACGATATAGTGGTCATGGCTGAGACCATGGAGGACCTCAGTACAATGCTCGATGACCTTAGTAGAGCTTCCGAAAAAGTGGGTCTTAAAATGAACATGGACAAAACCAAAATCATGTTGAATACCCAAGTAACACCCACTCCTATCAAGATCGGAGACTCTACACTCGAAGTTGTAGACGATTATGTCTACCTTGGACAAACGATCCAGTTAGGTAGGTCTGACTTCGAGAAAGAGGTCAATCGTCGAATCCGACTCGGCTGGGCAGCGTTCGGGAAGTTGCGGGGTATCTTCTCATCCAACTTACCGCAGTGTCTCATGACGAAGGTCTATGACCGGTGTGTGTTGCCAGTGATTACATACGGGACCGAAACGTGGTCGCTCACAATGGGCCTTATCAGAAGGCTTAAAGTCACCCAAAGGGCAATGGAGATGGCTATGCTCGGAGTTTCCTTGCGTGATCGAATCAGAAATGAGGACTTCCGCAAGAGAACCAAGGTAACCGACGTAGCCCGAAGAATAGCCAAACTGAAATGGCAGTGGGCAGGGCACATTGCTCGCAGAACGGATGGCCGATGGGGCCGAAAAGTTCTGGAGTGGCGACCGCGAACCGGAAGACGCTGCGTTGGAAGGCCTCCCACTAGGTGGACCGATGACCTGGTGAAGGTTGCAGGGATCCGCTGGATGCGAGTCGCACGGGACCGGTCAATATGGCGACACTTGGGGGAGGCCTATGTCCAGCAGTGGACGTCTTTCGGCTGAAATGATGATGATGATGAATGTTTCTAAATATTCAACTGCTTTAGGTAAATGACTACGGTAAAAGTTTACCATGCCTAAAAATTTTCTTAACTCGCTGACATTTTGGGGTTTAGGTTAGTTAACAATTGCTTGTACTTTATTTTCTAACGGTTTGATGCCCGATGTAGATACTTCGTAGCCTAGGAACTCTATGCTGGTAGCGTTAAAGGTGCATTTTTCTAAGTTAATTGTAATTCCATATTCGTTTAGACGTTGAAATACCTGCTTTAAATGTTCGCAATGCTGTTCCGAATCAACTGAACTTATCAATGTATCATCAGAATAACAATATAGAAAGTCTAGGTCTGACAATACGGTGTTTGTCATAAAACGCTGAAAGGTTTGAGCAGCATTTTTTAAACCAAAGGTCATGCGTTCAAATTCATATAAACCGCTTGGTGTCGTGATCGCGGTTTTGCTAATATCACTTGGATTAATTAAAATATTATGATAAGTTTTTCTTATATCAATTTTCGAAAATATTGTTTTATTCGCTAGTAAATACGTAAAATCCTGTACTCTAGGTATTGGATACCTACCAGGTTTAGTTACTGCATTTAAAGCTCTGTAGTCGCCACAAGGACGAACTTGCCCTCCTTTTTAAGGAACTAAATGTAAGGGACTAGCCCACTCCGATTTAGATGGCCTACATATACCTGCTTCTAACATATTTCTAAACTCTTCTTTGGCTATCTTGTACCTTTCAGGCGCTAAGGGTCTAGGTTTACAAAAGATAGGAGGTCCCGTAGTATCAATGTAATGATAAACTGAGTGTTTCGGAGTCTCTTTGAATGACATAGGTTTAAGAATATCTGGATATTTTTTGTATTATATCATATACCGGATGGTATTTTCGTAACGCAGAAATCGCTGGTTCATATTGGCTTGCGATCGTTCCACGTACTGTCAAATTAGTAACCTTGTCTTTTAAGCAACGACCATTAATGTCTACAATTAACTTAAAATTATTTAGAAAATCTACACCTAGAATTGGTTGCTTTACTTCACAAACGACAAAAGTCCATTTAAAAGGTCTCCTTAATCTTAAGTCTAACGTTAGTGTCTTTATTCCATAAGTTTTGATTTCTGTACCGTTTGCAGCAAATAGTTTAAAATCTGAATTTAAATCTAATTCGCTTTTTTTCTTAACTAACACTTTTGGTAAAACAGAAATACATGCTCCTGAATCTATCAAGAACTTAATATTAAGTTTTCTATCACTTACTACTAGGCGGTGATCCTTAACTGTCAAACTTCCCGCCATCGGTTGCAGTTCTGCTAGTTTTCCGACTTCCGTGGTGAGTTCTTACTTTTCCAGTTGCACGGGTCGATGCACTTCCTCGCTCTTTGTCCGTACTTCCAGTGATACGGACACAGCCAATCTGCATTCTCGGGTGTCCTGCGTGGTCTTGATCTTGAGCGGCTACGTGAGAAATTTCTACGTCCACCTCTGCCTCTGTATCTTCCTCTTCCTCTGTCCATTTCATTTATCTTCAGGTTGATCTTCGCTATTTCTGCCATGATGGTTGATATGTCGAATTTGTTCGTGGACTTCGCCTCTCCACGCGCTACTTCATTGACTTGCGCGGACTGGTTAATCTCCATGATTTTGTCTGCTATTATTGCCATTTCTTCTAGGTCCTTCGTAGACGTGACGGTAAGTACTGCTTGGACTGCCGACGGTAAGTGACCTTGCCATAATATCTGTAATGTGTCATCCTTTATCTTTTCTCTTGCTAATTCTTTCATCTTGCGCAGTAGCTGACTAAGTTTCTGATTTCCTAACTCCATCTCTGATACTAATTTTTGCACTTGTCTTGTTTCAGATTCTTCATATATTTGCAGAAGCGTTTTTTCAGTGCCTCAAATTTGCCAGTTTCCGGGGGATTTGCCAAAATATCCGCTATTTGCTGGATAACATCCTTGCTGAGTTTTCCGAATATCATGTAATATTTGTTCAAGTCAGACGTTTTTTGCGGTGCTAAAATTGCTTCAACTTGCAAAAACCAAAGACGTGGGTTTTCCGGCCAAAAATTCGGTATTTTGTCTGATACTGAGACTGTGGAGATCACTGCTGGTTGTTCTTCATATTTTACAGCACTAGGTTGAGTTGGCGGGTACTGCGGATTCATTTTGATTATTACGCGCAACGAGTGCACATCGAATACGAGCGTGTGCTTGCGTTGAGATCGGGGTCACCACTGTAAGACTACTATGTCTTATATAGGGTTGCCTACCGGGATATAGGAATGAAAGGCTCGAGAGTCAAGTGCCAACTGGTTATATTTAACGATAACTTACTTCTATATAATTGTCTGAGGTGTGTGCGTATGCGTTTGTATTTATGTGTGTGTGTGTGTTCCCACATAGTGATTCTAGAATAATATGTTCTTATCTCTGACAAATGATTCGGTCAGGCTGACACAAACACGTGTCTTGCAGATGCGCTAGTTTTACGAATAGAGCACATGATCCATGGGGTACGATTGGATTGATTTGATACCACAGCTATTATATAACCAGTCTAAGGACTGTTAGGGACCATGTCTACTAGTTAGCATGATGATCAACGTTCTGCCGCTGAAAAGCCGCCTTTGTCACGTTCACCAGTTCGAAAGAACTGCTAGGGACAATGCTCACTAGGAGCATGATTTCGACGCATTGCCGCTGAAAAGCTGCCTACGTCACTTATGGAAGAGTCGCTCTAGGTGCTCCAGGTGTAGATGTGAAGTATCGTGTGAGTCACGACTGACCAATTACCTATTACGCTAGCGTAAGGGTTATTAAAAAGAACTATTGGTTGCGATATAAATATACTTTGTCTCCCCCAGTTATATTTTACCCTTTTGAAACCACTTTCAATATATTTCATCAACTATGAATTCCCTAATCTGATTTACTATATGTTTCAATCCTTTCCTTGCTCTAATAATGATACGAGGCATTGGACTTCTTCATGTTAAGGAATTCAGTTCTTTTACTCGGTAGGAAGATGACCAGTCTGGGACGAGTCTTATAAGGCCGTGCGGATGGCGGAGCGCGGCCTCTCCCCCTTCGGGGGGAGCCGACATTAATACTGATATGTTCATGAATTAGGAAGAAATAAAATTTTATCAGCCTAGGGTAATTTAGGAACAGTCACACAATCAATTTAATTAAATTGATTTGCTCATGTCAGCATTGTCAATGTTAATTAATGTTGTTATTATTCTGTTATATTTTTTTAAATTCCATACTTCTATTATTATTTGTACACCATGACAATATGGTAAAGATGTTAGCACCACTCAATGTACCTTGCATGCATTTTTTCTTCAAATTGAATGTACACACATGTTCGAGCAAATAAAGTTATCTGAATCTGTCTTTCGGAATCACTGGGATACGTGGTGTAAAAACGTCCTCTTTCTTTCTCTTTACGATGGTTGCTTCGATCACGCTGTTGAGTTTTTCACTGCCAACCGTGTGCCGTTACAAAGACGCAGTTGGTTAATATTTCGCAACATTATGATCACCGACCTGACCTTAAATTGAAGATTGTGATGCGGCAATCCTGGCAAATCCAACGAGTTCAAAATTTTGGGTGGATAGATGACGGGATCATCTTGGTTGGTAGCACAATCAGTTGATTGCTATGTCCTCAAATTACCGGCAATTTCATTTTGAAATTTAAAGACCGGTTTTATTTCCCAGAATATTTACATTATTTACTAATTACAAATCTATAATAGTAATAAAAATATGTACTAGTATCAAAAGGGTTACAGGCCGTCAAAAAATGTATACAAGTTTTCAGCTTATTGTCTCTCATTAAGAGGTGAAACTCTAATATGACTGGACTAATTATCTTAAAGCATCTAGATCGTACTGATTTTCGCGTTGCAACTCCTGATTTACGAAGTCAGTTTAATGTGAAAATTGAAAACAATCCGACTAGTATCGGTAGTTGTAAAAAAAAGTTGGACACGAGCTGGGCTGCTGAGCTAGAATCTGTGTTAAAGATACCAAAATTACTGAAATTCACTCATGAGTGTGAATTTCAGTGATTTGAAACGTTTAAAGATCTGGAAAATAACGAAAAAATTACGAGTTTGAATTGGAACAACAACATGTTTTATTCTTTAATTGAAAAAAAAACGAACCACAGTGAACAGTTGGGATGAATAGCCTTTTTAGTCTTAGTCCTTTTTCACGCAGATGTCGCCAACTCTTACCGTTCCTGGAGGACATCCCGCATGGTAAAAACGTTGGAATAAGGAGGGTGGCTGAAAGACCATTTTATCTAAGTAGTCCCTTGCGGGTTGCTGACAGTCGATGCGTCCCATGTTGACTACTAGAACGAGAACAACAAGTAACTTCAACATTTTTGGTTTCTACTAACCCTTGTGACTCTTGAAGATCACTGACAATTCCGTGGTGGTGTTGCATATTTATATAAATCGAGCACTAACCGTAGCCTTTCAAAACTAATTCAATTCGTCACTGTGTAATTTACAATTCAATTAATTTATTTCAGTAACTAGCTGTGCCCGCGGCTTCGCTCACGTGACCGCGCATTCTTTTGTCATTGTCAAAGTTTATGAACAAAAACAAAATATAGATGCAACTCATGATCTATCCTAGGTCCCAACGATTAATATCCTTTACAATTCAATTTTTTTTTTAATTTTTTTAATTTAATCAAATAACAATGTTAACATCTATAAGTGCACTTGACTTAATGCTATTTAACAAAACAGGTAGGTGTTGCAACCAGCACCCTTACTAAGTTTTCAATGTCAATCATTACCCAAACTAACTTCACTAAATTTAAGAAGAAATTTCATCAGGAGTACTTTTAACTAGCCCTTTTTTAGGGTTCCTTACCCAAAGGGTAACCAACGGGCACGGACAGAGGAGGCTTAGTAATAGGGTACCAAGCCTCCGCTGTCCGTCCGTCTGTCTGTCAGCGGGCTGTCATAATCCGTAATAGGTAGACAGTTGAAATTTTCACGGAATGTGTATTTCTGTTGCCGCTATTACAACAAATAAAAAATAAATTACAGGGGGCTCCCCTACAACGATAGTACGGAACCCTTCATGCGCGAATCCGATTCGCATTTGTCCGGTTTTTTTATTGTGTTTGGTTCAGTTGCGATTATTTATGTTATCTGATGTCCAACCCGATAAATGCTACTTGTGTTAGCCAAAATATACACTTCTTTTTCTTTTTTGTCTCTGAAACTCAAATAATGTTAGACCAGTATTGAAATCCTGAAAGGAGCGGGTGGTTGTGACGGATGGGCAGGACCGTAGGTGGGGCATATCCTGTAAAGGGGCTCTACACTGGCATTCTGTTTCGGATGGATCGAGGATATACACACAATAAACACTGAAGAGAAAATATCAACTTATTGAACCTTTTTTCTAATTCCAATTTTGACCAAACCTGAAGTCGCGAAAAAAAAATCAGCCGTTCCATACATTTTGACGAGTTATGCGAACATAAATGTAGGGAACAGCAGATTTTTTTTCGCGACTTCAGGTTTGGTCCCATAGTAAAAGTTGTTCATAATGATGAGTACAATGACGCCTTAAATTTGGGCATCCTGCCCATGAATTCAATTTCACCCTGTAGAGGTAGAATGTAATCTAAAGTCAACACACACATATAATTTTACATTTTTAAATATTTTTATACAAAGTAACATAAAAAAACAACATTTAAAAATATAAAACATAGTAGCCCACCGGCATCAGGAACAGGGTCCGAGCTACCGGTAACTTCGTTCCATCTTTTTGTCTAATTGCACTCGACTATAAGTAAGTATTTAAAAAAAAATATTGAGGGCATTTTAGTTAAAAAGTATGCAACTATATAGTAGACTGATGATTTATCATCGTAGGTAACTGTACTTCGGGGGTCGAGAGGAAACTAAAACTTGGCTGGAAAATAAAATCCACTCTTGACCCCCAAGGGTCCAGAAGAAACCATAGTTAGGGGTCGAGTGGACACATTATTTTTTGGGGTTCTATAAATATGCAACACCACCATGAAATCATCAGTGATCATCAAGAGTCACGAGTAACACTGTTAGTAGAAACCGAGGATGATGAAATTCTTCTCCTTCTTGTTTATTAGTCAATAATACGGAGCTGGGGAGCTCGTAGCTAAATAATAACATTCGCTCGGGTCGATCTTTAGGTTAAACCGTGCTTGTCTAGGTTGATCTGTGGATGGGTGACCACCCATTACATACCGAGTTTCCTCCGTGCCTCGGAAAGCTCGTTAAGCTGTTGGTCCCGGCTGTCATTTGTAGATCTTTGACAGTCAGGTACGTTAGGTAGTCAGTGCCCAAAAAGTCTGACAACCAGTCTTACCAAGGGGTATCATATTACCCAGTGCTAACTGGGTTGTGGAGGCCAGATAGACAGTGGCACAAGGGAGGTCGCATGAGGCGGCGGCCGAAAACATGACACGCGGGGTTGCGATAGTCGTGGAGAGGATCCGGCAATTGGGTCTCGAGGTGGCATTGCACAAGTCCGAGGCCATGTTTTTTCATGGGCCTCGGAATGCACCACCGTCGGGATCCCTACTGAGGGCAGGAGGGGTTTCCATCGGCGTCGGGTTGACGCTGAAGTACCTGGGACTCGTCCTCGACAGCCGGTGGAACTTCGTGGAGCATTTCCGACGTTTTCCCCCCAAACTATAACGGACCGGGGCTGCCTTCAAGCGGCTCCTGCCCAACCTGAGGGGTCCAAACGCCTCCTGCCGGAGGCTCTACGCGGGGGTCGTGCGGTCCATGGCCCTTTACGGGGCCCGGTGTGGGCGCGTTCTCTGAGGCGGCAAGCCGCCCGCTACCGGAACGCACCCCAAAAGGGGATAGCCCTAAGGCTAGTCCGAGGGTACCGTACGATCTCTGGTGAGGCGGCGAGCCTCCTTGCCGGATTGCCGCCATGGGATCTGGAGGAGATAGTCCTCGCGCGCTTTTACGAATGGCGCGCGGAGGCACTACGTCGGGGAGAAACTCCGCTGCCGCGGCAAATCGCCGCTCAGCGGACAGACCTCCGGTGCGATCTCATTGTGACATGGCGAGAGCGACTGTCGCAACCTCGTGCAGGGCACGCCACCATAGTGGCGATAAGTCCCCCTCTTTGGGGAGTGGCTAGAGAGGCGCCACGGCGCCCTCACTTTCCGCCTGACGCAGGTCCTCACCGGACACGGTTGTTTCGGAAGGTTCCTGCACCGAATCGGGCGGGAGGAAACGCCCGGGTGTTTCCATTGCAAGGATCGTCTGGAAAACACAGTGCAGCTCACTGTGGAGGTCTGCCCCGCTTGGGCGGAGCAGCGCCGTGTCCTCGTAGCGGCGATTGGCGGCGGCGATCTCTTGCGCCCGGGCCTGGTTCAAGCCATGGTCCGGAGCGAGAGGGAATGGGAAACCGTCACCTCCTTCTGCGAAGCAGTCATGCTTGTGAAGGAGGTGGTGGGACGTGAGAGGTAAATAGCCTCACGTCCCAGCCACCACGGCGCAGACGCCCTGGGCGTCGGGGGTCACGTGGTGGCCTCCGGCCACCATAGGCGCGGGCCTGTGGACGGCGAGTTATGGGCTAGCTCGCCGTCCGGCCTTCTTATGACGACAGGCCGTGTCGACGGCGCGTTGGTGTTCCACGCGCGCCTCAAAGAGATGTCAGCAACCACGTAAGGGTCCGCATGGACTGATACCTGCCAGGGCTGCGGGACTGTTCGAAAGAGATACCGCGGCCCTGGAACACAAAGGGCAAAGAAGGAACATGGATGGGTTTTAGTTAGTACAAGTCTGACACTCCCTTCCGCTCCGCCCAGAGCATTTGATGATTACCCATACTAAAAAAAAAAAAAAAAAAAATACTACTAGTGGGTGTAATCAAATGTCAGACTGATTGCTATGACAATCATGGTATTGTATCGTCACGACGATACGTAGATTGGGCAAACGTATCATGTCCTAAATGTACGTGGAACGAGAAATAATAATACATATTACATCTAGAAAACTTTATTCTACCACAAATATTTCTCTCTGATGAATAAATAAATAACATTTAAATTGGCTTTATTATTTATTGAATCCCTTCTAACCCAAATATCTCAAGAAGGAGCTGTCAAAACTGGTCGTTTGTCGCGCCGCCTCATGGAGTTCTTTTCGCAACATCGTACTTAATTGAACCAGATTCGCCATGATAAAATAACCCTATCCAGAAACATAAATGAACACCACTGCCTTTAAGGTTCTGACGCAGTTGGGTAAAAATGGGGCTAGTAAAATAATTGAGATCTGATACACTCATCTAGATCATCACAGTTCTCCGCAAGCTGCATTTCTATGGAAATTAAAAAAAAAGTTAATAATGTATCTAAGGCAAGTATGCCATAAGCTTTGTTTTCGAATTCTCAACATCATCTGCCTAGCCTTTTTCCAACTCTGTCGGGTTCTGCTGCTGTTCTAACTGCATGCAGTTGGCGAGTCCTTTACTGATCTCGACAACCCAATCACTGAGTAACCCTTGGTAATTAAAACTAGTGTTCAGACCTTCGAGTTTCTGACAACAGTTATAACTGTCAAACGGCGGCTTATTCTGACAGCTTATTGTGCTTTCAGAGGAACAGCAGCGTCTGTTTGTAATGTATGGTCAAAAATCTCAACAGTAACTATTTTTTATTAATATCTAATGGTACCCCCACATTTCCCTAGTTATGATATAAGTCCTATGTAATAGAGGGCTATAAGGCCGCCCTGCTATACCCAAACCAATATCAGCCTTTCACGAATGGAAGAACTCTTGAAGGTGGCGGCCCTTGATGGAATTATCCTACCTATATTGCCATTCTTTCAAAAGTTTCAATAACCAATAGACAATAGTTCAATAAAGGGCGAGCCCATTGCTATCATTCGAGCACAAATCCAGACTCCGTGGCTGCTACTGAGAAATTCCTAAAGAAAAAACTCAATAACACTTTACCCGAACTGGGAATCGAACCTCGTGCTCAGCGGTCGCGCTTGCGACCACTAGGCCAACGAGGAAAGGAAAATTAAAATCTCAATTTTAGCTTTACAAATTTAGGGGATATGGGGTGGTGGTGGAAGAGCGGTAACCGTAACTGGATCATGGTCCACTGTCATTCATAGACAGAAGGCCTGTGCCCTAGATAAGTAGTGGCAACATAATCTTTAGACTGATTATGACATGTAACGTGAGTGTTTTGGCGAGTGTTTTTTTTGGTCTTAAAGCAATCTATGCCTCGCGAAGCGTCGTTTCAAGGCAGGTAGGCAGCCATTCCTCTAGTTTTTTTTTGGTCACTGCATTTTTTTCTACCAATAAATGCCAGTTTTATCGTGCATTGAAACTTTGAAGGAAAATCTTAGTGACGATAGGATGACTCTACACAGCTTTCATAGAAGAAGTTGTAAGCCATTTCTTTGTCCTTGATTATAAAGGTTACATCCCGTTTGGTAACTTTCCCGTTTCGCCAACTAAACAAAAGACGTGCAAAACAAGTGAAAAAAAGTCCCCTTTCGTAACTATTTTAATCTTCATACATTGATTCCCGTTTCGTCAACCATAAATTTCAACTGTTTTTTCTACGGTACAGTCAGCTCCCAAAGTTACAAGGAAACCTCTTGTTGATGTTACTATTTTTTGTCTCTCTCTGGCACACTTCTTTGTTACGAGAGAATTCAATTTAGAATTTGAACAGAAAGTACTAGGAGAACAGAATCAAGAAGGAGATGTTGGAGCCTCTGAAATCGTCTTTATAGTGAACACCCAACAAAAAGTACTAAGAGATGAAGGGGGCACACCAAGATTTGTTACGAAAGAACTCGATTTGGAATTCGAACAGAAAGTACTAGGAGAACAGAATCAAGAAGGAAGTGTAGTTAGTTTGTTTAAAGTATTATTGGAACTATTTGTTTAGTCTTTTTCTCATAGCAGTAAGTTTATTTTTGTGTACCTACCTTGTTTGGGAATTCACGCTAAATTAGAAATAAATAAGAGTTTCCCGAATAGTAATTGTGGTTTTTCTTACTAGTTCTCCAGAGTCCTAAATGTACTTGCTGAACAAAAAGTTTACCAAACGGGAATGAATAATATAAGTATACTCAAAAGTTGACGAAACAAGACTCAATGTATGAAGATCAAAATAGTTACGAAACGGGATTCTTGCGATGGTATTTTGTTTAGTTGGCGAAACGGGAAAGATACGAAACGGGACGTACCGATTATAAAGCGAGTACCCTCTAACCTGTCGACTGTTGAGCCAGATCGGTCTGCACCGGTCGTAGTGGTCGAGCTTCTGTTTTTTATGTTAATCTCGCCGATAACTCTGATATAGTGCAGCATGATTTATTTGCCGCCCGAATTACAAAAATTATTAAAATTGAAAAGACGAGGGCGGTTATTTCTGACTATGGACACGCGCGATTAGCGAGAAACGGTAGAAGGAGCTTTGGCAGACCAACAGTCAGATGGGCGAACGATATTCAGAAGATCGCGGGTAAAACCCAGTTGAGATTCGTGCAGGTCAAGGAAATATGACAGAAAGGGAGGAAGTCTATACTCAGCGGTGGGTGGAACTAGGCTGCCAATGATGATGAAGGCCACGCGCTAAGAGAACCAATTGGCTCTATATCGAGATGAAGGATACGTGAGTATAGATTGTATAACGGTAAAGATATTGTTACCACTTTTCGGTAACGTAACAGAAGAATTTTAATCTAATACATTCTTGATGGGTCCAGCGTACTGTTCTGTGGTTATAACGTGGATAGAACTTCAATTGGTCTAGGCCCTAAGGTGTGTTGATCTATTTACATGGGAGGATCCTCGGACCAAAGAGTGTTGTGTCTTGTGGCTTACGCATAAGTGTAGCCACGACTTTACACATGTCTAGTATTCCATTATGAATGCGTAATTGGCTAACGGTACAATCGGATAAAACAGACGTTGATAAATTGATTTGCGTTATTTCACAGCTCTAATGGGCAAATTCTGAATATTTTTTTATTTGTTTTATTCTTTACTTGTTAGTAATTAAATAATTGATACGTATAATCGACTGATTTGTATTACTTAGCAGTGGCGAAGGTTCCATACAACTCGATTTTTACCAGCTTCCCTTTGAAAAATGGCACAGTCAGTATTCTATAGACAAATAATATAGTCACATTAAAGATATGTACTCCAGCTTAGACACTATAGTCAAATAGTATATTACATACACATCTGTGGATCACAGTAGAGCCATTTAATACTTCATAGGATTAAAAACATTTAAAAAATAACAAAAAATTTCGTGTCAACAAATAAATCAACAGGTGGCGACAAATAAGCCGGTGCTCGGGTGTCAGAATTCAGAACTAAAATGGTATGGACGCGCACACGTGACTTCGCGGCTGGCAGTACCGTTTTGTAGGGAGCCCGGTAAGCCGAAGATTGTCGAGTTACGACAGGAACAGAAAAAGAAAGTACGTAGGAGAGAACGAGACAGAATGAGTAATGGTCGATAAGGTATTTGGTACTACCTAGTTTTTTTTTATTTTGTTGACTTATTTACATAAATAAGATAAAATCACTTAATTTTTTTTTTATACTTTCTTTGCATTTTATGCTTTACTTTTTTTTCGGTTCTGTTGTCATGGGTGTCATTTTCGTGATTTTTGGGGTCGCTGATAACTAAAATTAGGTCAAAAAAAAAATTCAAGATGGCGCCGATGAAAATTTTCGGTTTCTTCATGGGTGTCATTTCCGTGGTTTTTGGGGTCGCTGATAACGAAAATGAGCTCAAAATGAAAATCCAAGATGGCGCCGATGAAAATTTTTGGTTTTTCTTCATGGGTGTCATTTCCGTTGTTTTTGGGGTCGCTGATTACGAAAAAGAGATCAAAATGAAAATACAAGATGGCCCGACGAACATTTTCAGAATTTTCGTCATGGGTGTCATTTTCATGATATTCGGGGTCGCTGATTACGAAAATGAGGTCAAAATTAAAATTCAAGATGGTGCTGACGAAAATTTTCGGTTTTTTCGTCATGGGTGTCATTTTTTTGGTTTTAGGGGTCGCTGATAACGAAAATGAGGTCAAAATTAAAATTCAAGATGGCGCCGATAAAAATTTTCGGTTTTGTCGTCATAGGTGTTATTTTCGTGCTTTTTGGGGTCACTGATAACGAAAATAAACATAGATAAAATACTAAAAAAAATCATTCTCATTTTTTTCTTCGGCTTCCCCTGACTCAATTTTCACCCTTCGCCACTGTTACTTAGTATATATATACATACACAACCTCTTAAATTATCAGTCATCAAAAAACTCGAAGAAAACCGCAAGATGTTGAAGTTATTCATCCTTCTCTTTGTAATAATAATAAGCGTGGGAGAAATCAAATGTCAGAAGGATCGCGAAAATGAAGCTAGTGTGTATAATTCTAGACGAGCTCCAAATCTCAATGGTGACTGTCCTACTGGCACAGTAAGAGACTATAACACAGGTAAATGCATTATAATTCTGCAACGGCGACATGCAAATATAATGCGATCAGCGGGCGGCTGTCCCAATGGACAAAAATTGAATGATAAAGGTGAATGTGTTCCAATAGTAGGAAAACGACTTGGGTGCCATCATTTACAAATATGGGGATGTTGACAGCATATCATGGCTGAGTGGATTCACTTCTGACAAATGGTATTAAGTTGCTGTATTTTAACATGTATTTTTGCAGTGTTGCTCTATATTTTTTTCTTACGTTTACTTTTGTATAATTTGTGTTAACCATTTTTTTTTGTAAACCATTTTTTTTTGTTTTGTCCTGTGTTAGTCTAATAAATATTTTTTCTTTCTTTCTTTCTTTGATTTGTTAAGACCAATCCTAAGTTGTTTAAAAAATGTTGTACATTAATAACCGAAGTATATAGGTTGACTGGTAGAGAATGCCTTGTGGCATTAAGTCCGCCTATGTACCACTATTGTACATTGCAGAGTTACCTCTATACCATATGCTTCTTTTAAAATTGTCAATTCTAGATTAAAAATTAAAAATATTTTTGACACATTATTTGATTTAATTTATTTTCGCAATGGTGTACTGGATGTCAATAGATTGTTAGTAGATACTAAATTTTTAAAGTAATATTGATAAGCATGTTTTATCAGTTTCATTCAAGAGGCAATTGGCCCATATCCATTGATGTGCAATTGATTATAAAATTTTCCTGATACGTATTGTTAATTTTTGATTCTTCTTTTGCAAAGCCCTTTTATTCGATTTTTCTTTTTCCGGAAGCTCAGTCCTTAAAAAACTGGTTTTTCTAACCAAATTTTTCATTTGTCTTAGGTTTGATTACGGTCCGATTTTTTTACCTTTTTCCGGTTACCCTATTTCAAAATATGAAGAAATTCACATCTGTGAACGATTTTTCCAATAATTCGACGATTCAACCCGTTGGGACACCAAGTGCAGAGTTGATCTGCTCAACAGACTAGAAGAAACTCGACGTGACACTACACATATTATTTTATTAACCTTTCTTTTAAAATTCAGTTTTCATTAGAATGAGGTAATAGATTTCTCTATACATAAATTGTCCTAGACGAAATATATTTAATAATTGCAGAGATACTGAAGAATTTCAACTAAATTTTATGTAGTATAATTGGAATTACATATTAATAGATAGGTTTTCTATGTAAACCTAATCATCCATTTTAACACCGTTCTATTATAAAACATTTTTTATCTCGAGAAGCTTCTCATAATAAAACCTCTTATTTTTTTTTAATTTACTGTGCATTAAACTAAAAATATAAATCATTTTTTTACCCTTTTCAATATTGTTCATTATGTTTTAGTTTTTGTTTCAATTATTCTATCTATTATATTTTTACAAAGGTAAAGTGAACACATTTTCTTATTCATGGGTCGTGGGGCTTTTGGGACCGGGACCGCAGTCCCGGATTCCACCTTTTTTACAATAATTATTTTTGAGTAGTATTTTGGGACCACAAGAAAAAAGAAGTTAAAGTGCAGTGAACAAAAAAGCTGATATAATACATAATAATATTTTGATCAACAATTACAAGGATTATCAGTACCGGTACAAAATTATGCATAATATTATTTAGTAGCACTTATAAAAGGATAGTTGCAGCTATAAAATAAAATAACAATATCATGTACCTTTATGAGAAGAGAGAGAGAGAGAAGTATGAAGAATAAGATTTGCGCGCACGTGGTACAATCTCAATCTCACACACACATCTATTGCGCAGTCGCTTTTTTTTCTTAATCAGGCTCAATTAAATAAGCTTTACTTTTGCTAATTACCAAGTATAAATGTTTCTTTTTACACTTTCGCGATTTGTATATGTTACCGGAAATGTATGAAAACTAGGAATTGTGTAAAACTCAATAATACGCAATTCCGAAACAACTTAGGAAATGTATAAAATAAAATTTCAAAGATTCTTTAATACACACATTTTCTGTAAAATGTATGCATTTTCCAGGAAGTGTATGCAATTCCGAGATGATACTAGGAAATATTTAAAAACTAATGCTTTCTGTGAATAAATACGTTAATATGTTTGTGAACTGAAATCAGAATTTTTATAAAGGCTCTCGTTGATATAATCAGCTGTAACAATCACATCGTAAAATATAAGATCTTCTTAGATAGGATTACTAATTTTATTTACTTAAAAAATCAACTATTTATTCATTTTAAGGCCCATTTAGCACTCATAAAAAACTAAATAATCCTACACACAAACTTTCTTAAAAAAAAATATTTTTTTACTTTATGACAGTTAAAAGGTTTGTGTTTGGATATTTGTTACTCAATCACGCAAACGGCTGAACGGATTTGGATAAATTTGGCACACTTTTAGTTTATAACCAACGTAATGTGCGGTTAAATAGGTCTCACTTAAGGTCCTATTTTACCGCACACTCCGTTGTATAGCGCCGTGCGTATACTTTGCGGTATTTTTTTAATTTCCATAATTAAATATAATATAATTTCACCAAGGAGTTTCAAATTACGAGAATCAATTAATAATATGAATGATCGATTCTCCTTGAAAGCGTTTTTGCTCAAAATGTTTGGCTCTCTTTAATACCAAAGACAAAATAAGATGAAAGAAGTAGTTCTTATTTCCACCACGCGCAAAAGAAACTTATGTTACTATCTTATGCCCGCAGTTTCGCTCGCGTGGAGATCGGTAATGTGTGTAACGGAATCCTACTACCGGGACTGAAAGACAGACAGACAAAAAATCTAAACACTGTTGTTTTGGCTTCTGTTGTCCTGATCAAAACCGCCCATATAATTTATTTTTCAATATCTTCAATGTACAGACATCGGTCTGTTTACTGTAGAAAATAGGGGTTCTAGATTAAGGGTGAGGATGTAATGTATCGCCATTAGCATATTGTTTATGCCCTGTCATGTCGGCGGGCTGTGTCATGACATCCGCAGATGGACCTAGTATAATAAACTGGACTGAGCATTCTACCAGAAAAACGTGACGAGAGAGATATATATAATAGCGCCCTTTGTCTCTTTCTAATAGGGTGACCAGAAATTTTCATAACAAATAAGAAACTTCGTTTTGACAGAGATAATTTGTTTCCGGATAAGACATCAAGGGTTATATAAAATAATGAAATAATAATTTATGAGAAAAAAAAAGAATTTCGTTGGAAAAAAAAAGAATTTCGTTTCCATGCTCTTTTCCGTTTGCTCTGCAGAATTGGTGTTTGAGTATTCAAATACTCAAATTGTGTTTGAGTATTCAAATGGAGCGAATAAAATTGAAAGTGTGTGACAAACATTTATTAAAACTAAACATAGTTATACAGAATTGTTTTGTGGAGTTTCTGCCGTAAGCCAATCTTATTGCCTAAGTTTCTCAATGCATTAAGTTTCACATGATGGAATATTCTTAAATTTAAATACGAATTAGCCAATGCTTTTACTTGTTTTAATTCGTGTGGTTCTTCATCCGTTATGCATTGGATAGAATGTGGTAGACTAATTAGATGATTGAGTCTTGTATAAAATATTTGTTTTAATCGCATCAGACTTTTGAAAAATATTCTCGATACGGCACACCTCCGAAGTAGGTACATAAGTGCGCACAAAATTTGAACAAATCGTAGTCATCAATCCGGAACTTGTAAATGGAAAAATTGTTCAACACCGTCCTGAAGAGTTACTTCGTGAAACCTTATGAAGAGTTAACTTCGGCGTTGTTATCTTGTGAAACGAAGCCCTCTTCCTTCACGTCGTTCCTTGCAAGACACCAGAAACGGCCGGAGCCTGTAGTTGCAAGGCGCCCGCCAGTGCCGACTGAAAAGAGCTTCGCGCAAGAGAACATCTATTAAGCACACTCAACCTGCCTTCTTTCCACGTTCATATATTTGTTTATATGCCACAACCATCATATGATTCACTTTTACATGACTTTTAACCATTTTCACAGTTAAGTAAAAAAGAATCGCAGATAAACCTTATAATTTTCTCAACACGACTTAGGACGTCAAAATTAACACCATTGATGACAGATTTCAGTATTACCATAACTAATATATAATAGCTTCCAAACAATCATACTCATATTTAATTTGACTTAAAATAAATAAATTAGTATTATGTATATACTCTAAACCTATAAAAGAAAATTATTAAAATATACACGCTAAAAACATATACACGTAATTTAAATTACTTGTAGTGTGAGGTGACTGAGGGTTTAATATATTCTACCATCTTTTACATTTTTATCTGTTGGCAATTGAGTGAAAGGGACAAAGGGCTCCCTTATTGCTATCTCTCTCTCGCCTCGGTTATGATTAACAAAAGTAAACCTACGGTGTGACAGTTAAGGTTCATTTTTGTGTGTTGCGAATTTAGCAGAACTCAGTCCTGTTTGTATACTAAGTCCATGCATCCGCATCACCTGATGCGGCTGTCATGTCTGTCACTATTAAACCGAGCTACAATATTATACTGAAATCACATAGTTTTATTTTCTTGTTCATCACATCGTTATGGATGTAAATCAGCCATCGACATCCAAGAACAAAACAATCTCTTTCAAAATCGAAGACGGTTACCTTTATAGCAGTGATTATGAGTACCTACACAAGAGGACTAACAAAGATGGCTCAGATTTATGGCGGTGTCGAAAAAAGACTATGTGCAACGCCACTATAAAAATCCTAAATCATACAATTGTTCACGAAAATGATAACCACACTCACCCTCCAAAAAATATAATTACCAGAGCTCAAAATACAATCAGAAATGAAGCTATGTATAAAAAAGTAGAGCAGAATGTTACAACACCAGTGTCTACTATCTTTGAAGAGACCATTGACCGAATAAAAGATGCAGGGTTGAATTTTACAACACCAATTCCATTATTTGAAAATCGGAAGAAAACTTTATACAAGATATAAGGCACTGGGAATGAAAAAGATACAGTTTCAATAGGCAATAGATATCGAGATTCCCAAAAGATATGAAAATTTAATATTCGCTGATTATAGACATAAAAATAAAAGAATTTAGATTTTTGTAATGAAGATATGTTGTAATATACATATATATTTTTATTGGTTTATATATCTCATTTATATATCTCATTATATATCTCATCATCATTATGTATTTATATAAGTATATATTAATATTTACATTTATGAATATTTATATAGTATTTTAGGTTAAGGCACATATAAACTTTATTCTCTTCCTTTACAAACTATCGTCTACATTTCTTTTTCATTTCTCCTTTTTGCGGGTCTGCTGGCAGAAATTTCTTGTGAAATAAGCTGTACCCTTGTACTCATATATTATAATGTTATTTTCCTGTGTTGTCTTCTGTGTGTACATAAATAGTTAAATAATATATAAAATTCTTATCATTATGTAGCCACTTCTTCATTGATGGCACTTTTAAACTGTGTCAGAAAAACTTTTATCAGCTGTATACAATGCATGCAGATATTGGCAGCAACAATTATTTTGTCAATGTGGTCCCGATACTGTACATACTTTTACCTGATAAAACCCGTGCAACATATGAGATTCTTTTTTCTTTGATCAAGACTCGCGTACCTCAGTGGAACCCATTGAAGGTAAGCATGGATTTTGAAATATGCACTTAGAAGCATTATCCCAGGTGTGAAGATACTTGGTTGCTATTTCCATTTCACAAGATGTTTATGGCGGAAAGCAAAACATTTGGGTGCAACCAAATCTAAACTTGGAAAAATACACATGAAGTTGTGTTCAACATTTGATCAGTGAGGGTTGGCTTTACATAATGGAAGAATGTCCGAAGACCAGCGAAATAACATCTTTTAACGATTATTTTGTCAACACATGGTTAGAAAATAATATTTATTCAACGTTATGGTGTAGTTATGATGAGGACCACAAAATAAACAATATTGTCGAATCGTGGCATAACCACGTAAAAAAATATAAGCCAAACTCAAATATAGTGCAATTTTTGGAGGGCATTAGAAAATACAGTCACTATTACTGGGAAAAACTAAAAAATTCGAATAATATTTCAAAAAGATCTCCAGATAGTGTAATGATTAAAGAGAAGATCATACTGACATTGCAGGAATTGTTACATGGCCAGATACATATTAGTCATTGTCTGAAAAAAACTGCAAAGCAAAAAATAGCTGCTTTTTTTTAGTCGGATTTTTTAGTTTTAAAAGAACTGTTTTTAATCCCAACTTTTTAGTTCAGTAACGTGAAAGATTTTGCAGGTGATTTAAGTTTTTTTATTATACAGTGTGTTTGGTTAACGGTTACCGATACTTTAAGAGCATATTATATGCTCATTTCTGTCGACCAATAAATAAAAATAAATAAAATAAAATAAAATAGCCTTTATTGCTGTTTCCTTCAAACAAAAAAGCAGTTTCACAAAGACAGTTGAACCAACTATTTGTAACAAATGTTTAATTTCAAGAGGATGTTTTTTTTTCAATTTTAAACACTTTATTTCACTCTGTTAAATGAGATTATAAGGTATAGTTCGAGTATAACGCCATCACAGTTGGGGTCGCTTTCGGGAAGACAGGTCCTTTACGACGCGTCGGCTATAGTCAGGCTGGTCATCGCTGTCATAAAATTGACAGTTGATATTCCCCATGGTGACTATCAAAACTAGAAGAACGAGTAACTTCAACACTCTCATTTTATACAATAGCTCCTTGTGGACTCTTGAAGATCACTGACAATTTGGCCGTTGAGTATATGCTTATTTATTTGATTCCAGGTAATATGGTATAAAATCAATTGGTTACAATTTGTTTTTTGACGTAGCTAATATGATTATGATGTCTTTAATTAGCTTCTAGTACGAATCAATGCATGTCCTTTAAGCGTATGTAATTGGATCACCAATTTTGTAGTTCACAAGTATTGCAGCATTTGTGCTTCATCGCTCAACATCAAGTTAGGTAGTGGTGTGTTAAGCCCGTAAAATATCTTAGTGCGCCAAGTTTTGCAGGTATTCCGCATTCAAATTGAAAACTGATTATTCAGAATTAAAACTGTATTTATGTAACTATCTTTCAACAGCCTTAAGAGACACACACACCTTTTGGGGTCGGTACATTCTACTCAGTAGTAATAAAAAAAAACAGACTTTTAAAGTCCATAAAATTATACAGGTAAGACATCCATTGACATCAACTAAGTACTTTACATAATATTTTTGCTTTCATTCATCTCAAGCTGATGGGACAACTCCGTTCGGAATCTCTCATCGCTGAATGATGTTCGAGCTAGCTCTCCGACAGCATGGCCTGATCTTAACTGAGTGGCTTTATCCCGCATAAATATTTAGTCACCCGGCTAATTATGCCGCACTGAAAACCCATATGCACACAACACTAATAAAATTCCCGTCTCTGTAAAAAAAATCAAAAATCAAAATCAAAATATTTTATTTTACATAGGCCTAGATGGGCACTTATAAAACGTCGAAAAAAAAGGTGCACGGTTCGGGTTGGTCGTTTCCTATGGAGAAGAACCGGCAAGAAACTCCATGGTTACTCTTTTCAAATCATTTGGTGTTACATTAATATCATGGATACAGCATTTGTACTTAAGTATGGGGGGACAGCGTAGGCCCGACAATAAGTCGTTGCTTACTACACAAAAAATGTAGAACAAAATAAAAAGTTAACAAAAGTTAACAAGCAGCTGGGAATCTACAAAGCCTACAATGTTCACACATTTACAAACAATTGATAAAAAAGAATCTATACAAAGGTAAAAAAAAGAATTGTAAAGTACTAAATTAAACAAGTGACACAAATATTGTTATCAGTGCTGTAACTATTCTGAGCAAAAGATGTATAAATGATTTGAAAACTATTGTGAAAATCTGATTCGAAAGAGGAGAAAAAATGAGATTGAGAATAGTTAGTTGTAAATACAGTTCAACACATACCTACACACAATTACACTCGATTAAAACTGTTTTAAACAGGATTTTCCCCGGAGCCAGCAATAAAACTTCTGGGCAAGACACCAGTACCGCCCATCTCTCATTTTGTCCTAGCAACCATTTAGATGGGAGGAGTTCGGGGAGCCTTAATTTTTGGCTGCCTGTTAATTTGGTCAGCTGAAATTATGGGCTGTTGAGACTATAGTCCCAATTAGAAGTTAGAAAAGTTTTTGTTGAAAGTAAGAGAGTTATACTCTTAGACAAACGAAAATTCTTAAGTCCCGATGAACTTTATCGTGTGGTTAGTGCCTAACCTGGTGTCAAAGTTTTTATGCCGAACATGGGCCTCTGAATTGGCTTTACATGTCGTCGAAGCAAGTGATATTTATACAATACGCACAATTAACCTAACTTTTGACCGTTGGCATAGCATGTATCCGAACTCATATGGCAAAAGTAAAAGATTGTAGCGAGTTTACTGATAAAACTACAGGGCAAAAATGACTGTATATTTAAAAAAATACTGAAAATAACTTATTAAAATTTAAAGTAATTTCGTTCCTGCTCTCTATTCCCACCTCTTCGGCATTTACAGAAAGGATATTTTCGGTTAAGAATTAGAAACGGCGAGAAGAAAGAAACAGAAGTAGTATCTCATTAATAGAAATGAGTTTTAGATTAACATTAATTTAAAAATTAAAAGTAATAAAGCATAATTATAACACTTTTACTTTAGACAAAAAATGAAAAAAGTGCAACAAAATGTAGTTTTTATAAAAATAAATTGATAACAAAATTATCTTTGTCTATTTTTTGTTTTTTTCCATAAAATACTATAATTATTTTTTTGAAATAAGCTATAAAAATATAGTACATATTTTTATAGCATAATTTTGAAAAATACTGTACTTCGCCGAAGAGATGATGGCAACCCTTGTTTTAAGTTCCATGCAATAAGGGCGAACCTATTGCCATCAACCAGGCACAAATCCAGACTCCGGCTGCTACTGAGAAATATTTCTTGATGGAAATACACAAAAAACAAAGATAATGTTACGAGTGGTTTTTCTGAAGTATTCATTTTCAATATTACTCATCATCCTCTGCCAAGCCTTTTCCCAACTATGTTGGGGTCGGCTTCCAGTCTAACCGAATGCAGCTGAATACCAATATTCTATATGGAGCGACTACCTATCTGACCTCCAAAACCCAGTTAGTACTGGGTAATACGATATCCCTTGGTAAGACTGGTCGTCAGACTTTTAGGGCCACTGACTACCTAACGACTGTCGCGCCACAACATCAACTTCAAGTCGTTCGTGGTTCAAGCTCCAACTCACCATCTGCAGACCTTCTTGAAAGAGGACTTTTGGCCGAAAGGTGTCGTATACCGACGATTCCGAGGACGGTTACGCGACACCACGCAGCAGAACACGACGCCGTCAACGATTCGTGTCTAGTTTTAGTTAAATAAGGTTTTTTTTTTATGTATTGGTTTATTATTTAATAAGATTATTTGTGTATTTTTATCTATGGGCCTCAGTTGCCTGATAATAAAATGATTGATTGATAGATTGATTGATTGAAAGATCTACAAATGACAGCCGGGACCAACGGCAAAACTTCATTACACAACCATGAACGGGATCGAATCGTTATAAATTCTACTTTAAGTAATTACTTAAAGTAGAATTTATAACGATTCAATCCCGATTTTAACAAAATAATGAATACAAAAAGAAAAAGAATATATTGTTGCATACATGGTTTGATCTTACGGCGTCTCGTTCACTGACCAAAGACGATAGCCCTTATGCCAAGGTTGCTATAGTAATATTATGCAAAATATTATATCTACTTCAGTACCATAAGTGAATGATGACTATATATTGGTATATGGTAATTGATGTGTCACACGCACACTAATAAAAACCGAGCTCGCTCGTTTAGTGTTTGTGTGCATAACTATGACTTCACCCACACATATAAACTGTAAATCAATTAGTTGGTTCTGTAGGGACACAATGTACGTACTCAGCGAATTTATTCTTGATGACGCACGGCTGCGCCCGTGATACATAGAAGTGTCAAGTGTGAACTTCAGTCGCAAATAAACTCCGGTCGTAATTGGTCGTTTCTATTTAACCTGCACCCTCAACACAAATCAATAGAACACAAAGTAGAGAATTAGCTAAGTACCAAATAGCTAATCGTAGTATTGGATTTTGGAATCGAACCCATTAATTCGTAACACAATGGCTTACTGTACCATAAGTTTCAACATACATTGTTTCTATTATGCAAACCTTATCGGTTGCCTGACCGTCCTACCACTGCGTGTGGTATGAGTTACATGCTTAGTACTACTTGTCTTATCATTAAAAAGTTTATTATTAGGATTAGTTATTATACAATCTTTTTCTTGCTGCTTTAGTGGAAGGGTTCCTTCATTAACTACGTACGCCGGTTTTAACCTATCGATCGATATCTTAACCCGCTTATCTGCTATTTGTAACAAGAAATACTTGTCTTTTCTCTCCAAAACCTGATATGGACCGTCATAGGGAGGTTGTAAGGATCTTTTAACTTGATCTACTCTTACAAAAACATGTGAGCATGTTTTTAAATCCGAATGAACAAATATAGTCCTCGCGTCTCTCTGTTTAATCGGTCTTGGCCTAAGGTTTTCGATAATATTTCTAATTTTGTTTACATATTCGTTTGAATCGCTAACGCTTATGCTTTTATCACCGTAAAAATCCCCGGGTAACCGCAATGTCTTTCCAAAGGCTAATTCCGCGGCACTGACACCCGTGTCGCTCCGCGGTATTGCGCGTAACCCAAACAGAACTGTCTGCAACTCTTCAACCCACGCGCCACTGTCCCTTCTGGCCATTAGTGCTGCTTTTAACACGCGATGAAACCTTTCTACAGTGCCGTTAGCTTGCGGGTGATACGCTGTGGTTCTTAATTTGTTTATTCCTAAACATTTCATTAATTCCTTGAACAAGCTACTTTCGAATTGTCTGCCTTGATCTGTAGTTACCCTTACCGGACAACCGTACCTCGAAATCCAACCTTCGTACAGCGTCTTGGCTACCGTGCTGGCATAAATATCTTTGATTGCAAAAGCCTCTGGCCAGCCTGTCGCCCTATCAACCACCGTAAGGCAATATCTATAATCATCTGGTGATGTAGGCAATGGTCCTACTAGATCCACATGTATATGTTCGAAGCGTCCACTATTTTCGTATTGTCCTAGTCCCGATACAGTGTGACGTATAACCTTCGATTTTTGGCATTGAACGCAGGTTTTGGCCCACTGTCCTACGTCTGTGTTCATACCTGGCCAAAAATACTTAGAAGTTACTAATTTCCGAGTAGTACGAACCCCAGGATGGCTCAAACTGTGTACCGCCTGAAATGCCCTTTTCCTAAAAGTTACTGGTAAATATGGCCTTGCAATCGAAGTAGATAGTTCGCACATCACCTCGCTTTGACAGTCGGGTAACACAATTCGCTTGAATTGCGTCACCTTGTTTCCTTTCGATAAAAGCAACGTCAGCTCGTCGTCCGTCTGTTGCGCCAGTGCTAATTCGCTGAAATCGATCGCTGTTGGACATGTGATCGTTTCTACCCGAGACAGCGCATCCGCTACCGTATTATCACTACCGCTAATGTGCTGTATATTCGTCGTAAACTCACTGATAAACATAAGTTGTCTAACGCGCCTAGTTGTCTCTTTGTCACTGGGTTTTTTCGCGAACGCATAAACTAAAGGTTTGTGGTCCGTGTAAATTACAAAAGATCTACCTTCTACCATATAACGAAAATACTGAACCGCCAAATAGATTGCTAGAAGCTCCCTGTCATATGTGCTATATTTCAGTTGCACGTCACTGAGTTTCTTAGAAAAATAACCTAAGGGGCTCCAGTGTGAGTCAACCTTAATTTGCAAAACGGCACCCACACAGTCGTTCGACGCATCCGCCCAAATCGCTAGCTCAGCGCCCATTACCGGATACGATAACATAGTTGCGTTCTGTAGGCTAGTTTTACATTTCGCAAACGCTATGTCTGCCTCTGGCGACCAGTTAATTATAGACTTATCTTTCTTCTTAACCTTCTGCATATAAGTATTCAACACCGATTGATATTCCGCTGCCCTAGGTAAACTGGGCCTATAAAAATTAACCATTCCCAAGAACCGCCGAAACTGATCCACCGTTTTGGGTTTTGGGAAATCTATAATTGCCTGAACTTTGTCTGGTATTGGTTTAATTCCTGATGACGTGACCTCGAAACCTAAAAATTCTAGCTTCTCTTTTCCAAAACTACATTTTGCCACAGTTATACCGAACCGGTTTAATCGCTCAAATATCGCCTTTAAGTGTAACTTATGAAGCTCGGGCGTCTCACTAGCTACGATAATGTCATCTATGTAACAGAAGTAGAAACTGGACTCTGATTGACCTTCTGAACCTATCTTTAATTGTGCATCTAAGTCTTGTAATACCGCGTTATTCATATATCGTTGAAACGTTTGCGCGGCATTCCGTAAACCAAAGGTCATACGCGTAAATTCATACAACCCAAATGGAGTGGTTATTGCTGTTTTTTCTATGTCTTCAGGTGCAATCACAATATTGTGATACGCTCTATTTAAATCTAAACGCGAGAATATGTACTTATTGCCTAATATATACGTAAAGTCATTTATCCGCGGGATGGGATACCTATCAGGTATTGTTATAGCGTTCAAGGCCCTATAATCGCCGCAAGGACGTATCTGCCCATCCTTTTTGGGTACCACATGCAGTGGACTGGCCCAAGGACTCTTCGACGGCCTGCATATTCCCATTTCCTGCATGCGCCGAAACTCCTCCTTTACCTTGATATATTTCTCTGGGGCTAATGGCCTAGCTTTAGCGAAAACGGGTGGTCTGTGAGTTTCAATGTAATGTAACACCGCATGTGGAGGTTAGTCTCTAAAAGACACTGGTTTAGTGATCTCGGGAAACTCGGCTAGTATATCCGAATAAATGCAAGCTTTATCAATCGTAGTTAAGGATGGTCCCTTCCACTTTACAATTAAACCTACTGCACTTAAACTAGTTACTTCATCTATGAGACGACGACCGCTTATATCTACCAGCAATTTATACTTTGTTAAAAAATCTGCGCCTATTATGGGCTCATTTACATCTGCTACAATGAAATTCCAAGTATACGGACGTCTTAATTCCAAACTTAGGGTCAGTGTTTCTACACCATAAGTTTTTATTATTGTACCGTTAGCGGCATATAATGTGAAGTTAGACTTATTACTATCATAATAACTACTACGCAAACGATTCTTCTTCACGGGAATTACGGAGACATTAGCTCCCGTATCAATTAAAAATCTCATACCTGTTTTCTTATCACTTACTACTAGGCGGTTGTATATCGTGCAACGTCCCGCCGTCGGCTGCACCAAGTCTAGTTTCCCGCCGACTCCTCGTGGCCCTTGCTCCAATTACAGGGTTTCACACACTTCGTTGCCTTCTCCCTGTAACGATAGTGGTAAAAGCATAACCAATTAGCACTCTTTCTCTCACCACCCGTAGCACCACGCTTCGATGACGACCTCGATCTCCGGCTGCCGTTGGCCCAACGTTCTCTATTTCTGCCGCGCTCCAGACCTGCAAGACGCAGGTTGATCTTCGCCAGCTCTGCCAGGATTTGGCTGATGTCTGCCGATTCATCACTCCTTTTCCCTGTAGTCTTTCTCTGGACCTCCGCTGCTTTGACCGCTGCCACTGTTGATGAGCCCTCTCCCGTACTTTCCAGCACCTTGTCTGCTATTGTAGCGAGCACATCCAAGTCCTTTGAGTCAGTCACTGTCAGCACGGCCCGCACTGATTTCGGCAGGTGCGATTGCCACATCAACTTTAGGGTGTCGTCAGGCACTTTTCCTCTTGCCAACTCACGCATTCGCCGTAGCAAATGCGATGGCCGCTGGTCGCCTAACTCCATTTCGCTGATCAGCTTCTGCAACTTCCTCGTCTCCGACTCCTCGAACACCTCCAGTAGCCTTTCCTTCAGCGACTGATACTTCCGAGACTCCGGCGGAGCTAGTAACAAATCGCTCACCTGCTGTATAGCTTTGCTTAGTTTCGTAACCACCAAATTTTGTTTGGCTACATCGCTCAGCCTCTGATTTTCTACAAAAACTGTCGTTCCAAAACTCAGGAATACGCGAAGAGACAGTTATGCTTGCCAGCGCCTTTTCACTGGCATCGCCGGACACGTCATCTTTCACACCCTGCGCACGCGGCGAAACACCTTGTTGAGGATTCATTTCCGTTCTAGTCTATCTAAGCACCTCACCAACATAAAAATGTTCACAGGGATCACCACTTTAGCTATTTGGTACTTAGCTAATTCTCTACTTTGTGTTCTCTTGATTTGTGTTGAGGGTGCAGGTTAAATAGAAACGACCAATTACGACCGGAGTTTATTTGCGACTGAAGTTCACACTTGACACTTCTATGTATCACGGGCGCAGCCGTGCGTCATCAAGAATAAATTCGCTGAGTACGTACATTGTGTCCCTACAGTTCAATTGTACTATAGCAGAAGATAATCTATCTCTGTGCCAAGTATTATCCAGATCTGTGCAGCCGTTCTGGCGTGATTGAGTAACAAACAGCCATCCATACAAACTTTCGCATTTATAATAGTTTATGTAAGATATACGTTTAATATTAGTTTTTACTTTTAAAGTTCAATAGGTAATAAATAATAGTTAGTATAGTGTGTTAGTAGTTAATATCAATGTCGCGTATCACGAGCCAACGCGAAAATCGGAATTCCATATATATTTACAGACACGTCTACCTCAGAAAAATCCTACCTACTTACTAATAGGTAAATTCTAGCGCGCCCCGCACGCCCCGCGCAACAATGTGCGCCATGCACCCGTCAATGTGAGCTTCGAAGCCCTATTTGACTCTGTTGGGGGATGATTTTGGAAAAACTGTGACACAGGTAGCTTATAATTTTAACTCAAGAATATGTGAGTAGTGCACCAATTTTCATTTCAGTCGACCCCGAGAATAAAAAGTTTCACAAAATTCAACACCCCATTTCAGGGCCAGGCCACAACAGTGCGTTGCGGCGTCGCATCGCAAAAACAACATTGCACAGCTATGCGATGCGATGTCGCAACGCAAAAATTTCATCGGATACGACATCGTACGACAAGACGCTAACCGTCAGTTCAGTTTCTAGTGAGACATGGACCGCACTGCGCGTGTTCTACTTCTGCTTGCGTTAAGGCGTATTAAGAAAAAGAAACAGAAAAGAAAGTACTGGGTGCACCCATTACTGACAATTATGAATAAAGATGGAAACCACTTCAAAAGGAAATATGAGGCGCTAAAAGTGGACGAGGTTAAATTTTTCGATTACTTTAGGATGAGTGTAGTAAGTTTTGAAGAACTTCTTAGTTTGATAAAGCCTCATTTACAAAAGAAATACATATTTAGAAAACCCATCGAACCTCTGGAGATGCTGGGATTAACTGTAAGGTAAGAAAAAAATAAACTATTTTTACTATAATCATACTGTTTAATCATTTTCATAATTTAGTGTTATTCAAAACTCGTATTCCGATTGTGTGTCATTCGTCAAATTTGTTAGTTCCTCATCGAAATGAATTTGTTCTGGCTCATTTACATCATCATTCCTTGGCGTTTGTGGAGACGATTGCATAGGTGCCGGTGATGTTTCGCATCCGCTTTGGAAGGCACTGCGTTGAATGGATGTTTGATAGCCACTCTGCATAGGCATTTGAGCTGATTGGTAGCCACTCTGCATAGACATTTGAGCTGTTTGATAGCCAGTCTGAACAGTTGTTTGTGAAGTTTGATAGTGGCTGGGATAGTATGATGGTTGGTGTAAATCACTTAATATCTGTAGGACACGACTTTGGAAAATTATTGTTTGATTATCATTCAATTTTTCCAATGATGGCAAAATTCCTTTAAAAAAAGATAAATGTCTACTTTCAGGTGTTTTTAAAGCAGCTATAATATTCTTTTCAAATTCGTCTTCGTCAATTTTTCTTTTACGCGATGCAGGCTGGTAACGTGGCATGACTGGTTGCTGGCTTTGTTGGGTTGAGGTGCTTGGTCTTATTTCTTCATCGTCAAGACTTGATGTTGTTTTATTTTGAGAATTCTTTTTCAGAAATAGGAGCTGGTCGTATAGATGATATTGTTTAATTTTTTTGGCCCCAGCTCCGGATTTACATTGCTCGTTTAATTTTTTTTCGTATTTTGTAAAATTATCCTTGATTCCTCTCCATTTCTTTATGACATCGTTACCTAAAAAAATATGACGAATAATGATTTATTTTGTTTTCTTTCAGGTACCTGGCGACGGGAAATACTTTTAAAGATATGCATTTCACATATTATCGTGGAAAATCTACAATAACAGGAATAATAAAATTTGTTTGTCGTATTGTATGGAACATTCTTAAAAGGTTGGAATTACCAAAAATTACAACAGAGCTGATGGAACAAATTGCTCAAGAGTATGAAAAAAAGACCAACTTTCCTAATTGTATAGGAGCGCTAGATGGAAAACACATTCGTATATTGAGCCCGGATCACAGTGGATCCCTATTTTTCAATTATAAAAATTATAATTCCATTGTTCTATTAGCACTTGTTGATACGAATTACAAATTTATATATGTCGATATAGGTGCATATGGTAAGGAATGTGACTCCACTGTTTTTCAGAACTCAAATCTATACGACTTATTAAAAAAAGGTCAATTATCTATACCTCCGCCAAAACCGTTACCTGGCTTTCAAAAAGAAATTCCTTTTGTCTTCGTGGCGGATGAAGGATTACCACTGACAAATAATATAATGCGCCCATATTCTGGGAAGTTTTTATCGATAGAAAAACGAGTTTTTAATTATCGTTTGAGCCGAGCCAGACGATATGTTGAGAGCGCTTTTGGCATACTCGCAAATAAATGGCGCATATTTCATCGACCCATTAATGTTTCTTACGATTTCACAATAGACATTATAAAAGCATGCTGTGTATTACACAACTTTGTATTGAATCGAGATGGCGCACAAACGTTTGAAGAAATGATTATTGACGATTCTTTGCAAATTTTACACGAAACAACACATGAAAGTAGAACAGGAGCTAACATAATCAGAAACGAATTTTGTAATTATTTTAATAGTAACATTGGAGGTCTTAGTTGGCAGTTAACAAAAATATAAATGTTTATAAGTACTTACCGAGTTATTTCGAAAAACCCTTTCTTAGTTACGACACAATACTGAAAAGGAAAAAGGAGATTAATAAAATTACTAACCTACTCTTTACAAAGAATACAGCAACCAAATTTCATGTCTTCAAGACCAGCAATTTAGGCTGTGCGTTGATATATCAGTCAGCCAGTAAGGACTTTGAATTTTATATTGGGGGATGATTTTGGAAAAACTGTGACACAGGTAGCTCATAAATTTAACTGAAGAGTATGTGAGTAGTACACCAATTTTCATTTCAATCGACTCCGAGAATAAAAAGTTTCACAGAAAATTTAACACCCCATTTCACCCTTTTAGGGGTAGAATTTCGAAAAACCCTTTCCTAGTGGATACCTACTCTTCACAAAAAATTCACCCTCCCAATGTCATGTCTCTAGGACCAGCGGATTGGGCTGTGCGTTGATATATCAGTCAGTCAGTCAGTCAGTCAGGACTTTGAATTTTATATGTATAGACGGTATTTTTTCGTGAAACTGCAGTAACTTTGTTTTTCATAAACATACTATGAAAAAAAATTTTGTTTTGCTGTTGAGTATAAATTGACACAATAAATGCGCGTTAAAAATATTGGTATTATATTGTTTGAGTCTACGGAACCCTTTGTGACTCGACTCGCACTTGTTCAGTTTTTATTTTCTTTTTCACAATAATTATGGCGTCTGGTTATCCACATATTGAATTTTTATTACTGTAATGTCTTATGTAACACTCGCAAGATTAAGACAAATCGAATCAAATATTAATTATTGTTCACTATGAATATTTACCTGTTGAATTTCCAAGTATTTCCTGTCATTACCTTTTTTCGGGAAACAGCAAATTTGGTACATTACGTATATGTCCGTTTGGTAATTCTATCTGAGGGAAACGCGCCTCGTTTGATGTGTAATCGTTCATATTTTTCTGGAAATAAGTAAGCCTTTAGGAAGATATTATTACCGTTTATTCGTGTTGGAATATTTTGGATGGGGGAACAAGGTGGCATGAACTGCTTGATATCAAATAAATGAAGTAACATGATGTGTTTTGTACGTATGTACTAGTGTAATGTAACAACACACAACCAGTCTTACCATGGGGTATCGTATTACCACTGGGTAATACGATAGTACTGACTAACTGGGTTGTGGAGGTCAGATAAGCAGCCACTCGATGCAAAATACTGGTACTCAGCTGCATTCGGTTAGACTGGAAGCCGTCCCCAACATAGTTATAAATGGCTAGGCAGATGATTAGGTCAAACCTATTTTTTTTATATTTTTTATCAACAGTTACCTGCCCACATGCCCGCCCATGTGCCAAAATTGGGACCGGAACTTAAAAACGAAACTGCTCAACGCCCAATTTTAACCCAAAACACTTTTTCTGTTTTATTTTTTGAATTTTTCTAACGAAGTGACATCCTTCGTTCTTGTACTGATATAAAACCATTGAAATACCTCATATTTTAAGCAGATGGCGTTGCTTCCAATCAGCTTAATTACAATTTTATACGCTGTGGAAAAAGTTGAATTTTGAGTGAATTAATTGCAGTTTATTTTTTCTATGGTCGTTTTGAAGTGATAGTTGTAGGAGTTTTTTATTGTTTGGTAAGTAATATTATATACCCTTTGTTCCTGTTTTTGGGGCCTTTCGAATGATACATGTGAATTTCAAATCGATTTGTAAATTGGATGATGAAATCCATAGTTAGTTTATAATTTTGTCAGAAAAATCTATAAAGGAGAATGACCAAATTAGTATGGGCACTGGACCAAAAAAAAAATTGCTGCCCCCAGGGTTGACTCTTTGTTGGTGGGTTAATACTGTTGGACTAACTATGTGTGCAAATGCGAATCAAATTCCAACCCACAGTTACAGAGTAATTCGACGTTATATAATACTGCAACAATACACTTTCGCTTGCACCAATTTTTTTTTTTGTATATTATTTCTGCTTGTTAAAAATGTGATAAGGATTCACTAAATAAATAGATGAATAATGAATTAAAAAAACGACATAGTTATTTAATAATTGTTTATTTTCGAACAATTTATTTTAAATGTTATTCATGACTCACTATTCTGCACAGATGGTAATATAGAATGCGTATTATAAATCATTTTCATCTATTACAATACTGTCTAAAAACTGTGCTGGATGGTCAATATTTTCGCGCATATGCCAAAAACCATACTATAGACATTACATGAGCACATGTGCCCAAAGTACGTCTGCCACTCTTACACGAACAATAATAATGATTTAAAGCCTCCAACCCAAGGTGGTCTGAGTTTACAAGTATATATGTATGATAAATTCGGCTTCGGGTATGCCTAGATTGGACTTTACCTCTTAATAGCCAGAAGTTATTACCAGTTATATTATAATTATTTAAAAGATTATTCAAATCATCATTTTCTCTGTACACATCTATTGTATATACGCCATTACGAGCGTGTTCACTATAATAACTCCTGGCTAGTTTTATTTGGTACGTTCCTAACGCAAACATAACAAGTTCTTCCTCAGACAACCTTGGAAATTCTCTTACATCAGGTAACTCGGCAGACATACTTTGAAACGTAATCCGCCGGCTATTAAGATTATAGTCAATGACATACTGTGCGAGATAGTTTTCAATATTGACTCTATTATTAATTCTCTCCATAAAACCAGAAGCATTAACATTATTAGTGATTGGGTCGTGGAAAGCATTTGTGATGGCCGCGGCATTCCTAAAATCGTCCTGCATGTGAGGCAGAGCTCTGTTAAAATAATCTTGCCTGAAAATCTTAAAATCTCCCTTGAAGCGGCCATTTACTACTTCCACGACCCATTGACAAATCGGCACTAATCGAGACTTATTGGCGTCAGCCGTTGTTAATTGAGTTCGCCCCTTGAAACAGATTTAGGCATATGGGCATCATAGCCACAAGACTCTACGTTTGGTACGGCATCTCGGAAACCTCTATCCAAAATGAGAACATCTCCTTCTCGGAAAAACCAATTAAAAACGCTGTTCGCACCATCAATTAATTTATTTAAAATGTTTGCATCGGATGTAGTCGCTGAATAGGGACCTGCTACTTCAATTATATAGCCATCACAACAGACTATTAGGAATGGTTTTAGTAGATTTAAGAACTTGTGATGGCTATACGTCAATCTTTGGAAGAGGAAGTTGCTACTTTTTTGTATGTATACATAGGTACCATCAAGTATAATTATACATTTGTTTTGTTCTCGGTTTCCGAACAGAGTTTGAGGTATAAAAAACCAAAGCCTAAGCACTTGCTCCCTTGTGATGTGATCCCAACCCAAATGTAGAGGTGTAAATTCTTCTTTTATACAGTCTCTTTCGGTTTTTCATTTCTCTTTTTAAAGTTATATGGTATAAAGTTATATAAGCTAATATGGTAACTGTATAATAGAATGTTGAATATCTTGTTCGTCAACTACTGCTCCACGTTGATCACCAGCATGCGGTACCACAGCTTGATCTGGTTGTACCTCGGCTTGATCTGGTTCTATCACAGGTTGATCTGCTGGCTGTTCAGAAGGGCGTACTGGTGGTTCTTGTTCTCGTTCACTGGACGCACGACGTCTTGGTGGGTACGCCTCGCGTCGCCAGCAAGGCCGACAGATAAACTCGGCGTTGTTAAATTGTATCTGAAACAAATAGTTTCAGATACAATTACACATCACACATACACATCTTTTTAACAAATGTTATTCAGTACATGAATAAACCAATGAATGAATAGCGCCGCTACTGAAGTCCCTTTGACGCGGCGCTAGTGTCTATGTCATTACATTACATTGCATAAAAAATGTAGTACCACAATTTTCCGCGGGCTTTCTTTCGTGACATGCACTCTATGCATTGTTACATGGTTAAATAAGTCATTATTGCAATCATTTAAGTATTTTATTTAGTTACTCACATGATAAGGAAGAACTCGTTCAGTTATATTGTTTGCAGCGATTGGATATTCTTCAAAAAGCTGCGTAGTTAGTGTTCTTCTTCTGATCGACCGTACTGATCTACCACACACTAGACACACTTGTCCAGCAGATGCACGAAACATCTTTAAAACAGTGTATCCAAATCACAGGGCTTAAAATCAGGTCCAGGTAACGTAATGCAAGGGTCAAACACGTAATCACAGGATATCCACAGAAAATATTCGTACAGTACACAACTATAAGCGAAGAGTGTTACAGAAGGACTGCACAGTTGCAATGCAAAGCGCTTACATGTGTGAGCGAGAAGGTGGCTCTATCGCCTTCTCGCTCACACAACTATTGAACAATGTACAAAGAAAGCAAACTCGCGTGTAAGCTAATTATCTGCGATAAGAAAAGGTCACCTACCTGTGTAAAAAAGTAAAATATGCAACTTTTTCATAAAATCACATTTTAGGTTATATTTATGTTTCTGTGGGACAGATTTTTTCGGTTCCATAGAATAAAATGTTGCATTTGAACTCTTCTTTCAAATGAGCTATGTGGCAAATCTGGGGGCAGACTTTGACTTTTTTTACCAATTTTTGGTCCAATTTGGTCATTCTCCTTTATAAAAACGTGATGAAACTATTAAATTGCTAGGTTTATGGTTAATTCACAATCATTTACGTACATAAGTGATTGTGAATTAACCATAAACCGTGATTAATTACGAACAATTCTGTACGAATAATATACCATTTAAATAAAATTTCGAAGTTGTGAAATGATTTATTTACGTTGCGCCAGAGCGTTGTAGGTACATTTTTTTACAACAAATTTGGTACACGCGATGTTATTATTATTTGTATTAGTTAGTATTAATATGTGTATAGGGTTTCAATAGAGTTGATCTCCAACTCTATCGACGTTCTGCCGCTGAAAAGCCCTCTTTGTCACGTTCACCAGTTCGAAAGAACTGCTAGGGACAATGCTCAATAGGAACATAATGTCGACGCATTGCCGCTGAAAAGCCGCCTTCGTCACTTATGGAAGGGGTGCTCCAGGTGTAGATGTGGAGTGTCGTGTGAGTCACGACTGACCAATTACTTATTACGCTAGCGTAAGGGTTATTTACAAGGACTATTGGTTGCGATATAAATATACTCTATATCCCCCAGTTATATTTTACCCTTTTGAAACCACTTTCAATATATTTCATTAACTATGAATTCCCTAATCTGATTTACTATATATTTCAATCCTTTCCTTGTTCTAATAATGATACGAGACATTTGACGTCTTCGTATCAAGGAATTCAGTTCTTTTAGTCGGTGGAAAGGCGCCCAGTCTAGAGGTGAGTCTTACAGGGCCGTGCGGATGGCGGGGCCCGGCCCTTTCCCCTTCGGTGGAAACCGACAGTAATACTAATATCTACTTGATTTAGGAAAAACGAAAATTTTATCAGCCTAGGGTGACTTAGGAACAGTCACAATAATAATTAAAAATATTTACCTAATATCTTGCAAGTTATTGAGTCATGTCGTAAGACGGTGTGTGAATGAATATTTATCTTGTGTGAAGCTAATCATTGTGTTTTGTCCTGTGCGAGACAAATAAATACTTTTTCTTTCTTTAAATGCCATGCAGTTCTTGCCCGTAGTCCTTTATCGATATTTGTCAATCTGGATACTGATCTACTAGCTACTATTATATTGTTAGACAGGTCATGTATCCTTTTATAGAGCAATGCAACCAAGTTACTTCGTATTAAATTAATTTTATTCAAAATATTATTATCCTAAATTCGGCAAATAAATCCAGACGTGGTTGGCATGGAGTTAAGGTGTTCGATGCAATAATTGCAGTTGACCACGTTTTGCTTACCAAGCGATACGATACAGCCGCACTAAGTGTGCCGCGAGCTCAGTGCATAACGGACAGCAACCGGGTGCATTCATATCCAAGCATCCAGCGATAGCTAAGCCTAAACGTTACCCCGTTTAGGCTAAGCTATCGCTAAAATGATAATAAACCTTTTAAAGTCATTTGAGTATTTAACTTAGTAGCATAGCGAATCCCACCAGGTACCACTTGGTCGCGTGCCCTACTTACTACATAAGGTTTGGTTGCATGCACATTTACGTGCATGTTCATATTATAGCGGGCAGCAACCTGCATCCAAGCCTGGATCTATTTGCGCAATTTAAACTAAATGCTTTATGTAAGGAAAATACGCAAGAAATGCCTGACTTCATGACTTAGGTTACTTAGTATCTCAATTACTTACTTTCGCGTATTTTTTTTATTACACGCCTTTGTACCAAAATGAATCAATTATGTAGAAACGTGTAATATACCATTACTTGGATAGTTTCTCATCTAGTTATGCTTCTAAGTAACAACACCCGGTGTAGGTAAATACATACATATGCTAATTGAACTGAGCGATAGCTTCATTGAAGACGCCTATGTTTGTTTATGCGAATAGAATGACCGTTTGTACGGTTGGAATGAGGAGGCGCTGTCTAAACACATTTAGGAAATATATTTACCATTTGCTAGTTCCTGTTAGCCTAATAGGTTCAGTGGGAGGTGCTCACACCATGTTCTGGTGGATTATTGGCATAACCAGGAGGCAAAATTGAATTTATGTAGACACTAGCTTATGCCCGCGGCTTCGCCCGCGTGGACTTCGATAATTGTCCTACGGGATAAAAACTGTGCCCTATGTGTTAATCCAGGTTAACTAAATCTCTGTGCACTTTTCATCCAAATCCGTACAGTAGTTTTTGCGTGAAAGAATAACAATCATCCATCCATCCATCCATCTTCATAAACTTTCACATTTCTAATATTAGTAAGAAGTAAGATTGATTTGAAAGCAGTTCGGCTTAAGGTACGGTCAAACTGGACTTCGAAAGGGACTGTACACCCCGGACTTTGATTAATGCTCATCATCATCTGTCTAGCCTTTTCCCAACTATGTTGGTGTCGGCTTCCAGTCTAACCGCATGCAGCTGAATACCAGTATTTTACACGGAGCGACTGCCTATCTGACCTTCACAATCCAGTTAGTTCTGGGTAATACGATACCCCGTTTGGTAAGACTGGTTGTCAGACTTTTGGGCCACTGACTATCTGTAACGACTGTCAAAGATTTTCAAATGACAGCCGTATATTTACCGGTATTTCATCATAATTAACCGCTCTTCTTAAACCGGTTCCGACCCCTGCTTATTACTACTTATTACTCATTGCGTTTTTCCAGTAGCTAACACAAATTATTTGATCGTTTAGTTTTTAAAGAATAGAAGAGAAAGTGTTTTATACTTCTAGTACTCGTTTGTATATTGTTACACAAAAAATTTTACAGTATCCGAAATTTTGACGAAATTACCCAAGCACACTACATCATCTCATCACAAAACTTGAAAATAAAATCGTATCAGCATAAGTTCCCCGTGGGAAATCACGTAGAACAATGTGTCGTCGGCCGAACTAGGTAAAGGCATTCTCGGGCAACTACACTACAGCCCACTTTGAGCTGGAATTACCTAATTGTTCATTATGTCAACGACACAAACGCGATGCTTGCGCGCGACGCGACAGCGAGGCGCTACACGCTGGTCTGCTCCCGGCTTAACATTTAACGAGCCGCTTTGCTAAGCGTTTAGTGGCTCTTGTTATTTGGATTTTAGCAGCTGATAGGAATTTGTGGAGGCCCTTTAATGCATTAATTGGGCTGTGAGTAAATTAAAGTTAAAGTAAATTAAAGAGTAATTTTTTTTTTTACTTTTTATTTAATTAAATTAAATAAAAAGTAAAAAAAAATACTTTGTTAATAGTTAGTTACTGGGCCACAACCTCCACTCCTAAGACGACCCACTTACCATTGTACCCACTAAGCAACATTGCTAAGTTCCATTTTGTGTACCAGCTAATAAAAAGTTTTGTAATTGTTGAAGAAAATTATTGCAAGTATAGAACGGTCGTCGTGACGCAGAACTTCACTTTCAAAAAATGGAATCGCAAAAAAATTGGCCGCTTTGGTACAACGTCACTTTCGCAAAAAGTCACTTTCACACAACGCCACCTTCGCATAATGTCACTTTCACAAAATGTCAATAAAACGAATGAGACCTCATAGTTACTACTACAGAATAGGGTAAGAATCCCTATCCGTGTCCATACTTACTTACTTTTACTTCTGTGACTGTTCCTAAATTACCCTAGGCTGTATTAATGTCGGCTCCGCCCGAAGGTGGAGAGGCCGTGCTCCGCCATCCGCACGGCGTTATAAGACTAGTCCCAGACTGGTCATCTTCCTACCGACTAAAAGAACTGAACATTCCTTTACATGAAGAAGTCCAATGCCTCTTATCATTATTAGAACAAGGAAAGGATTGAAATATATAGTAAATCAGATTAGGGAATTCATAGTTAATGAAATACATTGAAAGTGGTTTCAAAAGGGTAAAATATAACTGGGGGATACAAAGTATATTTATATCGCAACCAATAGTTCTTTTAAATAACCCTTACGCTAGCGTAATAGGTAATTGGTCAGTCGTGACTCACACGACACTTCACATCTACACCTGGAGCACCCAGAGCGACACTTCCATAAGTGACGTAGGCGGCTTTTCAGCGGCAATGCGTCGACATCATGGTCCTAGTGAGCATTGTCCCTAGCAGTTCTTTCGAACTGGTTAACGTGACAAAGGCGGCTTTTCAGCGGCAGAACGTCGATCATCATGCTAACTCGTAGACATGGTCCCTAACAGTCCTTAGACTGGTTATATAATAGTTGTGGTATCAAACCATTCCAATCCCACCCATGGATCATGTGGTCTATTCGTACAACTAGCGATAACTGATACCGTGTGATGATTTTTGAAGTAAGAATAATGGCTAAGATATTTGCTTAATAATTAGGAGTACGTAACAGACAGTCACACTTCCTAACTTAATATTATAAATGTAAAAGTAAGTTTGTTTGTTTGCTTACTACTTTTCTCGCCTAAACCACTGAACCGATCATCTTGAAATTTTGCATATACGTAAAAACATGTATTTAAAAAAAAAATATTTATCGAAATAAAGAAAGAAAGAAAGAAAAAGTATTTATTATAATCACACAGGACAAAACAAAAAAAAATGGTTAAATTCACAATAAAATAAAAATTATATAAAAGTAAACGTAAGAAAAAAATATACAGCACCACTACAAAAATACGTGTTAAAATACAGCAACTTCAAAAATATTAATGGGTGGAAGAGTCAATAATATAAATTAAAAAAAAAAAAAATAGTTTACATGACCTGTAATGCAAACATCATCCTAATGCAGTTTTTCTGTGCTTTAAAGATTGTTTCCCCTGTTGAATTCCCCCAAAAACTAATACCATATGTCAGAATTGAATCCACACAGCCATGATATGCTGTCAACAATATATTTGCATAAGATGGCACGCACCTCGTTTTCCTACTATTGGAACACATTCACCTTCATCATTAAATTTTTGTCCATTGGGACAGTCGCCCGCTGATGGCAATAAATGCCGTTGCAGAATTACAATGCATTCACCTGTGTTATAGTCTCTTACTTTGCCAGAAGGACAATCACCATTGAGATTTGGAGCTCGTCTAGAATTATACACCCTAGCTTCATTTTCGCGATCCTTCTGACATTTGATTTCTCCCACGCTTATTATTATTACAAAGAGAAGGATGAATAACTTCAACATCTTGCGGTTGTCTTCGAGTTTTTTGGTGACTGATAATTTAAGAGGTTGTGTATACATATTTATACTAAGTAACAGTGGCGAAGGGTGAAAATTGAGTCAGGGGAAGCCGAAGAAAAGATTTTTTTTTGTATTCTTTTAATGTTTATTTCGACTTTATTTTCGTTATCGGAGACCCCGAACAGCACAAAAATGACACTCATGACGACAAAACCGAAAATTTTTATCGACGCCACCTTGATTTTAATTTTGACCTCATTTTCGTTATCAGCGACCCCAAAAACCACGAAAATGACACCCATGACGAAAAAACCGAAAATTTTCGTCGGGCCATCTTGTATTTTTATTTTGACCTCAGTTTCGTTATAAGCGACCCCAAAAACCACGAAAATGACACCCATAAAGAAATAACCGTAAATTTTCGTCGGCGCCATCTGGATTTTCATTTTGATCTCATTTTCGTTATTAGCGACCCCAAAAACCACGGAAATGACACCCATGAAGAAAAACCTAAAATTTACATCGGCGCCATCTTGGATTTTCATTTTGACCTCATTTTTGTTATCAGCGACACCAAAAACCACGGAAATGACACCCATGAAGAAAAACCGAAAATTTTAATCGGCGGCATCTTGAATTTTCATTTTGACCTAATTTTAATTATCAGCGATTCCTAAAACCAAGAAAATGACACCCATAACAACAAACCCGAAAAGAACTACAGCATAAAATGCAGAGGAAGTATAATTTAAAAAATTTTAAGTGATTTTATCTTATTTATGTAAACAAGTCAATAAAAATATAAAATAAAAACTAGTACTAAATACGATATCGACCATTACTCAATCTGTCTCGTTCTCTCATACATACTTTCTTTTTCTGTCCCTGTCGTAACTCGACAATCTTCGGCTTACCGGGCTCCCTACAAAACGGTACTGCCAGCCGCGAAGTCACGTGTGCGCGTCCATACGATTTTAGTTCTGAATTCTGACACCCGAGCACCGGCTTATTTGGCGCCACCTGTTGCTTTATTTGTTGACATGAAAATTTTTGTCATTTTTTAAATGTTTTCAATCCTATGATGTATTAAATGGCTCTACTGTGATCCAGCGATGTGTATGTAATATAATATTTGACTACAGTGTCTAAGCTAGAGTACATATCTTTAATGTGACTATATTATTTGTCTATAGAATACTGACTATGTAATTTTTCATAGGGAAGCCGGTAGGAATCGAGTTGTATGGAACCTTCGCCACTGCTAAGTAATATAAATCAGTTGGTTATAGCAATCAATTATTTAATTACTAACAAGTAAAGAAAAAAACAAATAACAATTTATTCAGAATTTGCCCATTAAAGCTGTGAAATAACGCAAATCAATTTATCAACGTCTGTTTTATCCGATTGTACTGTTAGCCAATTACGTATTCATAATGGAATACTAGACATGTGTAAAGTCGAGGCTACAACTATGCGTAAGCCACAAGACACAACACCCTTTGGTCCGAGGATCCTCCCATGTGAATGAATCTACACACCTTAGGGCCTAGACCAATTGAAGTTATATCCACGTAATAACCACAGAACAGTGCGCTGGATCCATCAAGAATGTATTAGATTAAAATTCTTCTGTTACGTTACCGAAAAGTTATAACGATATCTTTACCGATATACAATCAATACTGACGTATCCTTCATCTCGATTAGCCAATTGGTTCTCTTAGCGCGGGGCCATCATCATCATTGGCAGCCTAGTTCCACCCACTGCTGAGTATAGACTTAATCTGATATAGTGCAGCATGGTTCATTTGACGCCCGAATGAAAAAAATGATTAAAATTGAAAAGACGGGGGTGGTTATTTCTGACTATACACGAACGATTTACTGAGTGACGACTCTGGTCCATCGGTCCTGATGCATTCTACAGACATGGCCCGCCCAATCCCACTTCAACCCAGCAGCCTTATTGCCCACTTCTGCGATATATTTATCAATAGCCAAATACCGTTTGTTAATATTATATGAGGACGTTATTGGGTAAATGATTGCAACGTTAACAGAATATTTTATACCTAAGCTTTCGACAGCGTATCCCAGAAGAACCTGTAGTGCAATTATTAGGAGAATTAAGTGATTGAAAACTTTAAAACATGTTTTTGATTTGAGTGATCTCAATCAGTAACCAACTTAACTTCACTAAATTTAAGAAGACATTTTATCAGGAGTACCTTTAGCCCTTTTTAAGGTTCCTTACACAAAGGGTAACCAACGGGCACGGACAGAGGAGGCTTAGTAATAGGGTACTAAGCCTCCGCTGTCCGTCCGTCTGTCAGTCAGCAGGCTATCATAATCCGTAATAGTTAGACAGTTGAAATTTTCACGGAATGAAATTTCTGTTGCCGCTATTACAACAAATAAAAAATAAATTACAGGGGGCTCCCCTACTACGATGGTACGGAACCCTTCATGCGCGAATCCGACTCGCACTTGGCCGGTTTTTTTATTGTGTTTGGTTCAGTTGCGATTATTTATGTTATCTGATGTCTAACCCGATAAATGCTACTTGTGTTAACCAAAATATACACTTCTTTTTCTTTTTTGTCTCTGAAACTCAAATAATGTTAGACCAGTATGTAGCCATTCATTGAAATCCTGAAAGGTGCGGGTAGTTGTGCAGGATGGGCAGGATAATAGGTGGGGCCCTGTAAAGGGGCTCCACACTGGCATTCTGTTTCGGATGGATCGAGGATATACACACAATAAACACTGAAGAGAAAATATCAACTTATTGAACCTTTTTTCTAATTCACTACTTCACAAAATTGTGTCTAAAAATTATCAGCTACCAACTAATTACTTTAAAGACAGAGTCACTGAAATAAATACAAAAAATATTTCATTTTGTTACTTTAATTAGTCAATAATACGAGGGGTCCCAACTGTCAGGATCACAAAAGTGGTGACCAGCAAGATGACGTTCCTCACAGAGGTAAGGAATGTCAACTTGCTGGTCATCACTCTAGTGCGTCCGTGTTCCAACGGACCATGTATAATGCTCTAACATGGCCTGGTGTCGCGCTTCTAAAGGTGACAGGAGGCAACTTGATTCCCTGTCATTTTGTCACACAGCATTTTTTTGTTGTTCGCCCTAACGAAACAATTAGATTTACTGAATGTTGTTAAATTGATTATTTTTGATTTTCTTACACAACATTAGTTTTAGTATATGCGAAAACGTGTCTTGTGATGTAGTAGTTGTAAGGTATATAATAAGGTATCTTTATTCCAATATAGTCAGTGTATTCTCGAACCACATTCGTTTCATTTATCTCCTAAACACCCGACCTTACATGGCGACCCTGGCAGTAACAGTAGTCGGCACGGGCCCGCGCACGTGTGTACCATAAAAGAACAAAAAATTATAAACAATCAGTGCAGTTAATGTGGACTTTAAAATGAAGCAAAAATACACTGGGCTCGCTTACCACGAGGCGTGTTCTACTGTTGCGTATCCGTGCATGATTTATAATTTTGAAAAATGGGAAACACAAATAGCAAGGAAGAAGTAGTGATTGCTCAGACCGCGGGAGTCGGTAGCAATACGGCTCGTACGCAGCAGCTGCAGGAGACCTCAAATACAATTTTGGGTAATATGTACCATATTGGCGATAATATTATACAAGCTGTATAATCGTTGTCATAAAAACCAAATACAGTGTCGCATAGATGAGGTGACATTGAAGTGATACTCCAGTATTCTACGCAGGCAGCAGGCATACATGGGTGCTATGCCGCAGCCTGGCAAGGCAGAACTTCTCGACATACAACTACGACGGCGAAATACCCATGGCATCTTCAAGGCTCGTAATTCTACGTTCTACGTGCTAGTGTTGTGTTGGTGTGAAAAAGTTGGCAGTGATGTGATCATTCCTAATATCTATATCAGTGGCAAAAGTTGTAGTAAGTAAATCAAATTAATAATGAGGTTTATTTTACAACCTATTTTGTGAATTTTAGGAACTACCTGTCTTTTGATGATGGCATTTAAGTTTTATATATTTTTTACATTTATATTTTATTTTAGGAGAATTTTCTAAGTAACTAATAGTTTCTGCAGAATTATTATGTGCATTTTCTTGAAATTACAAATGCATGAAATACGTAGCTTAAAACAAGCACTAGTGACTAATTTAAAGGCTAATGTGTTATGGCTGAGGATTTAGGTATAAAATTAAACGAGTTAAAAGTTATAAGAAGCTACTTGATAAAAATTGGTCCTAGTTGCCGTCAAGGAAAGATTTCAGAGAAAAAAAGAACACAGTCAAATTCTGTTTTAGTCAAGTACAATAAGTTTTTAGAAATCTATAAAGAAAACTTAAAAAATTATACAAGTTCCGAAATTACATTAATATGAGTCAGATTCAATTTATTATATACATTAATAAATTGAAATAACCTATATTAACTAACTAACTTAAAAATAAACTTAAAAAATGGCGTCAAAAATCTCCTCCTCAACGTAGTCAACTGGTAATGTACCCAAAAGACTGGCGGCGTTGCCACGTTGTATGGCAACGCTAAGCCTTTGGCCAAGGTAAAAGCCAGCCCTTGGGTCACGGGAAGTGTCAACTAAACGTTTAGAAATGTCCTTGAAAAGGCTGTGAGCACTCGGACCCCACGGACCTAGAGTTTCAACCCCAAACGGCTCGAAAATATAGTTACCAATAAGGTTACTATATTTACGCCGCTTGAGGTTCTCTGCAGCCGCAGCCGCAGCACCAGCACAGCACGATGAGCTAGGATGAGCTAAGATGGGATGGCGCAAGAGTATCGACACAAGTTGCATCCCACACTAAAGGCCTACCCATCCTCCATGGAAACAAAGACATGCCGTCCGGTCTCTTGCCATCGTCGCGTGCCAAGCCATTTGGTTCTAATAAAGCTGGAACGCCGACGGTGACAAGAGCTCGACGGATGATATCATTTAAGTTCGCGTGCCGTGCAAAGCGGCCCGCACTTCGGCTGCATGAAAGGCCGTGGTGTCCAAGGCTGTTGACAGCTTCACCACAGTGACAGCGATGAGGAGAAAAACAAGGGGCGCCTAGGCGTAGAGCAGCAGCAAGGCGGAAAGTAGTGTCGTCGAGCAAAGTGCCTATGCTCGACGACGGTAGTGCGTGAAGCCAAAGACCCGACTCCCACTCACCCACTGCCAGCAGACGCGCACGCTCAGCAGTAGTAGCAGACGTGAGCAGTAAATTGTTCTGAACTACTCTGCAGAGCGGCTCGTCCCAACGTCTCTGGGAAAATGGATGGTCGGGTTCTTCAGAATTCGGGCAAGCGAGTTTCCAGGCATTAATAGCCTCGGAGAAGCACGGCACATCAAAATCAATCAGTGTGGAAGCCAGGATATTCCTGATTAATTTCTCAGTGCCGTGGACCGAAGATATAAACGCCGGTAAACTAATACTAGAAATTTTGCGGACGCCGAGTCCTCCCATACGAATGGGAAGAGTAGCTTGTATCCAAGCACGGTCGTCCAAAGCCACATTTAAAACGGATGATATAGTATTTTTGATAATTTGGTCCATTTTGTCCAAAAGATGAGTGTGCTTCCATAAAGGGGAAGCACGTAGGAAATATGTTAATTTGGGCCGAAACAACAGTAACGGATTAGGGTGATGGCCGAATGCATATTAATTTGGAGCAACCTTTCCGAAATATCATTGAAATTTTGAATTTTTTCCTCGATAAAATCGGGAAAGGAATTCTCGAAGATTGGAGACCCAAGGAGACGAAGAGAACTTTTTTCAATAATTTTGATGTTAGGGGCTATTACGTTAAATTTAGGAATAGTCAGTTGTCTGTTGGTACAGTCCGCTAAATACAGTTCACATTTTGCAAGGTCCTAAACCTTGCAAAATGTGAACTAAAGGCAAGGCCAATTGAATGAAGTTTATTTTTTAAGAAAATTAAATCATTTAAAACAGTATCTACGTCGCCGCCCAGGGTTCCATCATCAAAACATTAATTTAAAAAAATTGTGAAGAGTTATATGTGAGGGATAGGTTATTTTTAGAAATAATTTCTTTGTATTTAAATTTTTTTCTTTAACATAAGAGAAAGATATTCCACTACAAACCATGGCGATGGATTCATTCGATTTAAAAACTGCGCTACATCTTATGCCCGTCATGGATGATAGCATTAATAACACTAAGCAACTGATCGAAAATATAGAATATTACGATACTACGTTAGACACACCGGCATGTAAAAACAAACGAATTCAGTTTATATTGAAAAGTAGGTTATCCCAGCATGCAAAGTTATTATTGTCTCCAAAATATGAGACTGTCGAAGAGCTTACAAAGGATATGCGTAAATTACTACTACCAAAAAAAAGTTACATTACTATTCAGTCAAAATTACAGTTTTCTAAACAAGAGAGTAAAACAATTACAGGTTACGGCAAAGAGATGTCAGAACTATTTGTAGATTTGAAGATATCGCAAGCTGACAGTGATTCAGCCAAGTATGCCTTATTGAAACCCCTGAATGAGAAGTTAGCAATCAAGCGATTTGCGGATGGTTTGCGGGATCGTCGATTAAGCACCATAATTGCCGGGCATAACTTTTCTTCTTTAACAGAAGCAATCCAGGCAGCTCTAGACGAGGAGAAGCCCAGTCCCAGTGGCTCATCAGAACATGTAGGTACATATAGACAGTCGCGTTACCAGGGTCGGCGAGCCCTCCGAGGTTACCGAGGTCAACGAAATTTCGGCGTAAGAGGTGGTGCACAAAATGCACACCAGCATCGGGGTCATCGGCCACAGGTATCACATGGTTATAGTACTAGCAATTACTATCGTGGTAATTATAATAATCGTTATCGCAAAACTTATAGACCACCGCGTAGTAACCGCGGCCGGGGTGTCGGGTTGAAAAAGGATATCAATGTCATAACAGAGAATAGCCAGGTAGCAACGAGCACTTCGAATAATGAGTCATTAAATCATTTTTTTCGTGACTGATGTCATCTTCACGTGTAACATTATAAACAAGGTGTTGTTTAAAATTTGTAACCGTAACCATAACAGGCTAATTGACACGGGCGCTTCTATATCGGGAATAAAGTTGGAATGTTTCGAGCGTTTACAGATTCCTTACCATAAAGAGAGAGAAAAAGGTATTGGTGGATATTTGGTTTCTGAAGGTTATGTGTATTTAACTATTAATTGTAACGAGTATAGTTTTTCATATAAATTTACAGTATTTAAAAAATTACCGTGTATTACTGACGGCATTTTGGGTCAAGACTTTGTAACACATTATAGAGCTATTTTAAATTTTGAAGTCAATACGTTACAATTGACCAATGACTCTAAGTTAGTAACATTATCGTTCGAAAATAATCAGACAACGCGTAACGGCTACTATCTAACTATACCAGCACGTAGCCCAGCACGTAGTGAATCCACGCATTACGTTAATACGACATTAAAAGAAGAGTACGTGGTGTCAAATCAACAATTATGTGATGGTGTTTATTTAGCGAGTAGCATAAATAAACCGATTAACGGAAAAATGCCTATTCGTATTTTAAATACTCGAGACACAGATGTAAATTTAAATTATTTTCAAGTTAGCCCTAATAAGTTAAATGAATACTATATTTGTCAATTTAATAGGAATACTTTGAATTCGGAAAGAGTGAAAACTTTACTTTCCCCATTAAACTTAAAAGGCTTGAATGTAGAGGAACAGAAATCGATAGAATGTATTTGTGCAAAATTTCCTGATATTTTCCATCTACCAGGGGATAAATTATCCACCAACCCAATTTATGAACAGACAATTGACATAAAACCACATACTGTTCCAATTTATACCAAACCATACCGAGTCCCTAATTCTCAAAAACCGGAAATAGAGAAACAAGTCAAAAACATGTTAAATGACGGCATAATTGAGCCATCCCGAAGTGCATGGTCTAGTCCATTATTGTTGGTCCCCAAAAAATGTGACGCCGCCGGTAATAAAAAATGGCGTGTCGTAATTGACTACCGCAAAATAAATGAAAACATACAGGACGATAAATTTCCCTTGCAACATCACCGAAATACTAGATTTTTTGGCAGGAGCCTTTTCTGGGGGCAATCAACTAATAGGGAACTGGTATTCAGGATGCAAAGGTGTGTAAGATCCATGTGTAATTTAAAGTCAACAGATAGTTGCGTTCCCTACTTTAAGAAATTAAAAATATTAACATTACCAGCTATATATATATTAGAAACTGCATTATTTATAAAATCAAATCCACATTTATTTACAAAATTTTCAACAGTTAAGAAGACCCCCATTCGGAGTCAATATGAAAATCAACTATGTACGTTGAAATGTAATACTGCGTTAATGAAAAAGAGCTTCTTTGGTGTTGCACCAAAAATTTTTAATAAAATACCTGATGCTATAAAATGTATGCCATTAAAGAAATTGAAAAGTGTCTTCACAAGTTATTAGTTGAGAAATGTTATTATACCCTGGATGACTATTTTAATGATAATACTATTTGATCAAATTCTGTAATTTTATAAATTTATATTATTAATGTTGACTTAGATGACTATTTTAATTTTGGATGACTATTTGATTTAATTCTGTAATTTTATTAATTCATATTATTAATGTAACGAACGAATAATTTCTCGCATATTCTTTTGTTATGATTTTCTTTTGTGTGTTTTTTTGTTTTTCTTTCTTATAGTGGACATTATTAAATTGATTATTTTAATGTATTTTGTTAACGTAAAATTTTGTTAACTTTGACAAACCTGACTTTAATATTTGTATGTCAACAATGACAAAGCATAGTGCAACACTTATCTATTTAAGACCTTGACATGTATGATTAATGTATATATGTTCTTCACCTATGTTTCACAAATAAATAATTCTGATTCTGATTCTGATTCTCAGGAGCAATGTACTTTACTCATTTAGATTTAGCTCAAGGATTTTTTCAAATTACATTAAAAGAGCCCTGCAGACCTTATACGGCATTTACTACAGGTAACAATCAGTATCAGATGACTCGCATGCTGATGGGGCTCAAGACTAGTCCCAGTAGTTTTAGTAGAATGATGACCATTGCAATGTCTAGCCTCAATTATGATAAATGTCTCATTTACCAGGACGATTTGGTAGTAATGGGTAGAAATTTGAGTATTCATAATCAAAATTTGATGGATGTTTTTTCTAGATTACGAAACGTAAATTTAAAATTGAATCCCACTAAATGTACATTTTTGCAAAAAGAAATTCTTTATTTAGGGCATACAGTCTCCGGAAAGGGTATTTTACTAGACCCAGAAAAAATTAAAGTAGTAGAAAGTTATCCAAGGCCACAAAATGTTGACGAATTAAAGCGTTTTGTAGCCTTTGCAAACTATTACAGAAAGTTTATTAGAAACTTCGCCGAGTTAGCATTTCCTTTAAACAAAATGTGTTGCAAAAACGTTAAGTATAATTGGACCAAAGACTGTGAGTATTCTTTTCAAATGTTAAAATCAGTCCTGATAAACCCACCTGTCCTCCAGTATCCAATTTTTTCATAAAATAATGAGTTTGTATTATAAACCGATCAGGTATTGCAATCGGTTTGGTTTTATGTAACGGAGATGGACGGCCAGTGGCTTACGCAAGTCGAGGTTTGAATAAAGCCCAAATTAATTACCCTACTATTGAAAAAGAACTCTTAGCAATAGTATGGAGTGTTAAATATTTTTGACCTTATTTATACGGAAGACGGTTTAAGATACAGACTGACCATCGACCCCTAGTTTATTTATTTTCAATGAGAGATCCATCTGGTAGATTACTGAAATTTAGACTGCAGTAGAAGAATATAACTTTACAATTGAATATTTGAAAGGACAATCAAACTCAGTGGCAGATGCACTGTCGCGAATAATAATTACCTCGGAAGACTTAAAATCAATTAATGAACAGATAGTTAGTGTAATGACTAGAGTACAATTACGTCAATTAAATATGAATATGAATGATAATATCTGAATGATAAGAGCAATAATAACCAGTCGGTGGATAATATGGACACAAGCTCGAAGCCTGATCAACCGAGAGTGGTGGAAATAAATAAAAAACCGAAGGATATTGTTGAATTTTCTTTAATAAACTCTGCGCAATTAAATTATTTACAAAAAAAAAAGGAATAATAGTGGAGAGATACAAATATTTAATAATGTGGCCAGTAAATCTATAATTTATTTACAAACAATTTCTCGATCTCCAATTACGCGAGTCGAATTGGTGAGAGACTTGTTATGTTTATGTAAAAAGTTATCGATAAATGAAATATGCATAATAAGAAACGACTACAATAAAGATTTTATAAGTGGGCTTATAAATGAAATAAAAAGTTATGAAAAGTGGTCCGGACCACGAATTTGTGTAGTCAGTAATGTCCAGAGAATAAATAATATAGATGGCGTGTGATATTAAATGACTTCCACCTATTGCCCACAAGTGGCCACGCGGGCATTAGGCGGATGGTAAATAATATTAAAAAGTATTATTTTTGGCCAAGTTTGGAAAAAGATGTCACTGATTATGTCTCTAAATGTGAACAGTGTAAGAAACAAAAATATTCTAAACACACCAAGCAACCAATGCAAGTCACAACGACTGCCAATTGAGCACTAGAAAAAATATTTTTAGACATTGTGGGGCCGCTACCAACGACTTACATAACTACAAATATATTTTGACTACAGTGCGAGTTATCGAAATTTACGGAGGCGTACTCTCTACACAATAAAGATAGAGTAAGTATAGCTCGAGCGTTTGTTGATAACTAGCTACCCGCCCCAGCTTCGCACGGTTACAATATATACATATAAACCTTCCTCTTGAATCACTCTATCTATTAAAAAAAACCGCATCAAAATCCGCTGCGGAGTTTTAAAGATCTAAGCATACATAGGGACAGACAGTGGGAAGCGACTTTGTTTTATACTATGTAATGATTTTATTTTAAGATATGGCATACCTAGAGAAATAGCGACTGATCGTGGGTCCGAGTTTATATCAAGTAGAGAGGTATGTCAAATCTTAAAAATCAACCAAATTTCGTCTATAGCATACCATCACGAAAGTATTGGGGCGCTGGAAAACAATCATAAAGCGATGGGTGCGTATCTTAGGATTAATTGTAAGAATCAAACAAGTACATGGAGTACTTGGTTGCCGTATTGGTGTTTTTCTTACAATAATACAGTACATACGGAGACCAAGTACACACCACATGAATTAGTGTTTGGCAAACGCTGCGTATTACCGACAAATTTAGAAGGACATACGGTAGATCCTTTGTATGCTCATGACAATTACGCTCTTGAGCTAAAATATAGGCTACAAATAGCGCAAAAAGATGCACATAGTAATTTAATTAAGAGTAAGGTTAAGAGAAAGCATAACTATGATATTAATATAAACCCAGTGTATTATAAAAAGTGTGATTTGTTATTATTGAAAAATATATCGGATAGTAAAATGGACCCTATATATTTGGGACCGTAGCTATTGATGACATGGATACTAAGGTTAAAATTTTGAAAAGTGAAAAAGAATATGTAGTTCTTAAAAATAGAAAAAAACAAAGTTAATGTATCTAAGGCAAGTATGCCATAAACTTTGTTTTGGAATACTCAACATCATCTGCCTAGCCTTTTTTCAACTCTGTCGGGTTCTGCTGCTGTTCTAACTACATGCAGTTGGCGAGTCCTTTACTGATCTCGACAACCCGATCACTGAGTAACCCTTGGTAATTAAAAGTGGTATTCAGACTTTCGAGTTTCTGACTACAGTTATAACTGTCAAACGGCGGCTTATTCTAACAGCTTAACGTGCTTTCCGAGGAACAACAGCGTCTGTTTGTAATGTATGGTCAAAAATCTCAACAGTAACAATTTTTTATTAATATCTAACAGTACACCCACATTTCCCCAGCTATGATATAAGTCCTATGTAATAGAGGGCTACAAGCCCGCCCTGCTATACCCAAACCAATGTACTGAAAGCCAGAATCAACAGTGTGAACAAGTGGCGACCACCAGAAAAGCACCGAGACAATGAAGCTCGACGAAGTCCCAGAGAAACAATTTAACTGTCTTGGATCTGGCAACGAAATTTATCGGAAATGTATAGCGGAGGTACTCCTCCGCTATACATTTCTGAAATAATGGTTTTTCTACTGGAAAACCATAATTTCCAGTTTCCTCCATACCAGCAGGAGACAGAACTAAACAAAGTCAATAGGCACAAAAAGGGCGTTTACAACTGGGAAAAGCCCAGTTGCCTATTACCATGGATACATATTATCATTAATGGGTAATAAATTGTGCTGTTATAAACAATAGGTATGGCAAAAACGCTTGAACGCACAGAAATTTGTTCTAGTTTCTACAAAGTACGTATGGTAAATAACTCCGGATATAACCTGTAGGTACAGTATCGAAAATAATATTGCATTCATTCTGCTAAAAACTGAACTCCCATAAAATATGATGTGCAGATTGTTCATATTCGCAGTCAGATGTAGAACATTGACAAAAAGGCGAGGCAACAAGGTTGAAGGAAAATAATTAACTCTTAAAGTTACCATGGCCTATGAGAAATTGGGGAACACAGTGATCCAACTCCAGACTTGTCCTTGCCAGCCTTTCACGAACGGAAGAACTCTTGGAGATGGCGGCCCTTGATGGAATTATCCTACCTACATTGCCATTCTGACAAAAGTTTCAATAACCAATACACAATAGTTCAATAGAGGGTGAGCCCATTGCCATCAATCGAGCACAAATCTAGACTCCGTGGCTGCTACTGAGAAGTTCCTAAAGAAAAAACTCAATAACACTTTACCCGAACTGGGAATCGAACCTCGTGCTCAGCGGTCGCGCTTGCGACCACTAGGCCAACGAGGAAGAAAACATGACACGCGGGGTTGCGATAGTCGTGGAGAGGATCCGGCAATTGGGTCTCGAGGTGGCATTGCACAAGTCCGAGGCCATGTGTTTTCATGGGCCTCGGAATGCGCCACCGTCGGGATCCCTACTGACGGCAGGAGGGGTTTCCATCGGCGTCGGGTTGACGCTGAAGTACCTGGGACTCGTCCTTGACAGCCGGTGGAACTTCGTGGAGCATTTCCGACGTTTGGCCCCCAAACTGGAACGGACCGGGGCTGCCTTCAAGCGGCTCCTGCCCAACCTGGGGGGTCCAAACGCCTCCTGCCGGAGGCTCTACGCGGGGGTCGTGCGGTCCATGGCCCTTTACGGGGCCCCGGTGTGGGCGCGTTCTCTGAGGCGGCAAGCCGCCCGCTACCTGAACGCGCCCCAAAAGGGGATAGCCCTAAGGCTAGTCCGGGGGTACCGCACGATCTCCGGTGAGGCGGCGAGCCTCCTTGCCGGATTGCCGCCATGGGATCTGGAGGCGATAGTCCTCGCACGCCTTCACGAATGGCGCGCGGAGGCACTACGTCGGGGGGAAACTCCGCTGCCGCGGCAAATCACCGCTCGGTGGACAGACCTCCGGCGCGATCTCATGGTGACATGGAGAGAGCGACTGTCGCAACCCCGTGCAGGGCACGCCACCATAGTGGCGATAAGTCCCCTCTTTGAGGAGTGGCTAGAGAGGCGCCATGGCGCCCTCACCTGCCGCCTGACGCAGGTCCTCACCGGACACGGTTGTTTCGGGAGGTTCCTGCACCGAATCGGGCGGGAGGAAACGCCCGGGTGTTTCCACTGTGAGGATCGTCCGGAGGACACGGTGCAGCACACTGTGGAGGCCTGCCCTGCTTGGGCGGAGCAGCGCCGTGTCCTCGTAGAGGCGATTGGCGGCGGCGACCTCTCGCGCCCGGCCCTGGTTCAAGCCATGGTCCGGAGCGAGAGGGAATGGGAAGCCGTCACCTCCTTCTGCGAAGCAGTCATGCTAGTGAAGGAGGTGGCGGAACGTGAGAGAGAAAGAGCCTCACGTCCCAGCCGCCGCGGGAGACGCCCTGGGCGTCGGGGGTCACGTGGTGGCCCCCGGCCACCGTAGGCGCGGGCCTGTGGACGGCGAGTTTTGGGCTAGCTCGCCGTCCGGCCGTCTTATGACGACAGGCCGTGTCGACGGCGCGTTCGTGTTCCACGCGCGCCTCAAAGAGATGTCAGCAACCACGTAGGGGTCCGCAGGGGCCGATGCCTGCCAGGGCTGCGGGACTGTTCGAAAGAGATACCGCGGCCCTGGAACACAAAGGGCAAAGAAGGAACATGGATGGGTTTTAGTCAGTACAAGTCTGACACTCCCTTCCGCTCCGCCCAGAGCGGGGGGGTCATTTGATGATTTCCCATCCTAAAAAAAAAAAAAAAAAGGCCAACGAGGAAACGAAAATTAAAATCTCAATTTTAGCTTTACAAACTTAGGGGTTATGGGGTGGTGGTGGAAGAGTGGTAACCGTAACGGGATCATGATCCACTGTCATTCATAGACAGGAGGCCTGTGCCCTAGTTAAGTAGTGGCAACATAATCTTTAGACTGATTATGACATGTAACGTGAGTGTGTTGGCGAGTGTTTTTTTACTCGTTAATTGGTCTTAATGCAATCTATGCCTCGCGAAGAAATAAAGTTATCGGAATCACTGGGATACGTGGTGTAAAAACGTCCTCTTTCTTTCTCTTTACGATGGTTGCTTCGATCACGTTGTTGAGTTTTTCACCGCCAACCGTGTGCCGTTACAGAGACGCAGTTGGTTAATATTTCGCAACATTATGATCACCGACCCGACCTTAAATTGAAGATTGTGATGCGGCAATCCTGGCAAATCCAGCGAGTTCAAAATTTTGGGTGTATAGATGACGGGATCATCTTGGTTGGTAGCACAATCAGCTGATTGCTATGTCTTCAAATTACCGGCAATTTCATTTTGAAATTTAAAGACCGGTTTTATTTCCCAGAATATTTACATTATTTACTAACTACAAATCTATAATAGTAATAAAAATATGTACTAGTATCAAAAGGGTTACAGGCCGTCAAAAAATGTATACGAGTTTTCAGCTTATTGTCTCTCATTAAGAGGTGAAACTCTAATATGACTGGACTAATTATCTTAAAGCAGATCGTACAGATTTCCGCGTTGCAACTCCTGATTTACGAAGTCAGTTTAATGTGAAAATTGAAAAATATCCGACTAGTATCGGTAGTTGTAAAAAAAAGTTGGACACGAGCTGGGCTGCTGAGCTAGAATCTGTGTTAAAGATACCAACATTACTGAAATTCACTCATGAGAGTGAATTTCAGTGATTTGAAACGTTTAAAGAACTGGAAAATAACGAAAAAAATTACGAGTTTGAATTGGAACAACAACATGTTTTATTCTTTAATTGAAAAAAAACGAACCACAGTGATCAGTTGGGATGAATAGCCTTTTTAGTCGTGATCCTTTTTCACGCAAATGTCGCCAACTCTTATCGTTCCTGGAGGACATCCCGCAGACAAAACACCTCCTCTTCTTATAACATCGGGCGGCAAACGTCGGAATAAGGTGGGTGGCTGAAAGAGCATTTGACCTAAGTAGTCCTTTGCGGGTTGCTGACAGTCGATGCGTCCCATGTTGACTACTAGAACGAGAACAACAAGTAACTTCAACATTTTTGGTTTCTACTAACCCTTGTGACTCTTGAAGATCACTGACAATTCCGTGGTGGTGTTGCATATTTATATAAATCGAGCACTAACCGTAGCCTTTCAAAACTAATTCAATTCGTCACTGTGTAATTTACAATTCAATGAATTTATTTCAGTAACTAGCTGTGCCCGCGGCTTCGCTCACGTGACCGCGCATTCTTTTGTCATTGTCAAAGTTTATGAACAAAAGCAAAATATAGATGCAACTCATGATCTATCCTAGGTCCCAACGATTAATATCCTTTACAATTCAATTTTCTTTTCAAATTTTTTATTTAATCGAATAACAATATTAACATTTAAGGGCATTACATGGCTCAAATCCCAAAAACAGCGTATGTTCAAAGAAATTTGTTGATGAATCCCTTCTTGCGTTTTCCATGTAAAAAAAGTATGTTATAGTTAAGTTCATCACAAACAAATTGTATTGTTTAAAATTTTAATAAACCTTCTCAATTTTTTTTGGTTAATCGTAGAAAATAGGTCCTTTTTCAACCTTAATTGTAAATTATCTCTGTAACGGCTGAATAGATCGGCATGAATTTTGTAACAACAAATACGTAATGATAATAATATATTTAACAATCTGTATTGTTTTTTTTCTGTTATTTCTTTTAATATTTTTAAATAATAAATAAAAACCGAAATTTTGCGAAATGTGCGGGGCAAGTCAACAAAAACCAGTACAGGGATCAAATCATCAAGGTCATCGAGCAATGTAATGCCCTTAATAGTAACATCTATAAGTGCACTTGACTTAATGCTATTTAACAAAACAGGTAGGTGTTGCAACCAGCACCCTTACTAAGTTTTCAATGTCAATCAGTACCCAACTTAACTTCACTAAATTTAAGAAGAAATTTCATCAGGAGTACTTTTAACTAGTCCTTTTTTAGGGTTCCTTACCCAAAGGGTAACCAACGGGCACCGACAGAGGAGGCTTAGTAATAGGGTACCAAGCCTCCGCTGTCCGTCCGTCTGTCTGTCAGCGGGCTGTCATAATCCGTAATAGGTAGACAGTTGAAATTTTCACGGAATGTGTATTTCTGTTGCCGCTATTACAACAAATAAAAAATAAATTACAGGGGGCTCCCCTACTACGATGGTACGGAACCCTTCATGCGCGAATCCGACTCGCACTTGGCCGGTTTTTTTATTGTGTTTGGTTCAGTTGCGATTATTTATGTTATCTGATGTCCAACCCGATAAATGCTACTTGTGTTAGCCAAAATATACACTTCTTTATCTTTTTTGTCTCTGAAACTCAAATAATGTTACACTAGTATGTAGCCATATATAGAAATCCTGAAAGGTGCAGGGGGTTGTGCAGGATGGGCAGGACAGTAGGTGGGGCATATCCTGTAAAGGGACTCTACACTGGCATTCTGTTTCGGATGGATCGAGGATATACACACAATAAACACTGAAGAGAAAATATCAACTTATTGAACCTTTTTTCTAATTCACTACTGTACAAAATTGTGTCTAAAATTTATCAGCTACCAACTAATTACTTTAAAGACAGAGTCACTGAAATAAATACAAAAATTATTTCATTTTCGAGCAATATTAGAGAATACTTACAGTAGAAATCATTATTTATGACCTTCAATAACCCTTTACCTTTTACCTTTACCTTTACGACACAGGCAACGCAACGGACACTCGTTAATGTTAAGGTACTGTACGATATATATTGGTCGGATCATATGCCTATAGAGTTAGAATGTAATGTAAAGTCAACACACACATATAAATTTACATTTTTAAATATTTTTATACAAAGTAACATAAAAAAAAAACATTTAAAAATATAAAACTTAGTAGCCCACCGGCATCAGGAACAGGGTCCGAGCTACCGGTGGTCAGGGCTCTTGAGAGAGCAACCTCCTAACGATACGCGCCGTGCCCAGAAGTACTGCTTTCTGAATCAATCCCTTGATCCAGCTGCCAAGCGAGAGCCTCCTCAGATGTTGGTCGTTTGCGGCATTGGCCGAAACGACTATCGGCACAATGACTGCGGTGAATTTTTTTTTAACATTCTTCTCCAGTCCTCTAGAAACGCAATACTATAAACTTCGTCTAATTGCACTCGACTATAAGTAAGTATTATAAAAAATATATTGAGGGTATTTTAGTTAAAAAGTATGCAACTATATGGTAGACTGATGATTTATCATCGTAACTGTACTTCGGGGGTCGAGAGGAAACTAAAACTTGGCTGGAAAATAAAATCCACTCTTGACCCCCAAGGGTCAAGAAGAAACCATAGTGAGGGGTCGAGTGCACACATTATTTTTTGGGGGTCGAGGGGCCGAGAGTGGACTAAACGTACCGTAGTATCAGTTTCTATAAATATGCAACACCATCATGAAATCATCAGTGATGTTCAAGAGTCACAAGTAACACTGTTACTAGAAACCGAGGATGATGAAATTCTTCGTCTTCTTGTTTAATTAGTCAATAATACGGAGCTGGGGAGCTCGTGGCTAAATAATAACAGTCGCTCGGGTCGATCTTTAGGTTAAGCCGTGCTTGTCTAGGTTGATCTGTGGATGGGTGACCACCCATTACATACCGAGTTTCCTCCGTGCCTCGGAAAGCTCGTTAAGCTGTTGGTCCCGGCTGTCATTTGTAGATCTTTGACAGTCGTTAGGTAGTCAGTGCCCAAAAAGTCTGACAACCAGTCTTACCAAGGGGTATCATATTACCCAGTGCTAACTGGGTTGTGGAGGTCAGATAGGCAGTGGCACAAGGGAGGTCGCACGAGGCAGCGGCCGAAAACATGACACGCGGAGTTGCGATAGTCGTGGAGAGGATCCGGCAACTGGGTCTCGAGGTGGCATTGCACAAGCCCGAGGCCATGTGTTTTCATGGGCCTCGGAATGCACCACCGTCCGGATCCCTACTGAGGGCAGGAGGGGTTTCCATCGGCGTCGGGTCGACGCTGAAGTACCTGGGACTCGTCCTCGGCAGTCGGTGGAACTTCGTGGAGCATTTCCGACGTTTGGCCCCCAAACTGGAACGGACCGGGGCTGCCTTCAAGCGGCTCCTGCCCAACCTGGGGGGTCCAAACGCCTCCTGCCGGAGGCTCTACGTGGGGGTCGTGTGGTCCATGCCCTTTACGGGGCCCCGGTGTGGGCGCGTTCTCTGAGGCGGCAAGCCGCCCGCTACCTGAACGCGCCCCAAAAGGGAATAGCCCTATGGTTAGTACGGGGGTACCGTACGATCTCTGGTGAGGCGGCGAGCCTCCTTGCCGGATTGCCGCCATGGGATCTGGAGGCGATAGTTCTCGCGCGCCTTCACGAATGGCGCGCGGAGGCACTACGTTGGGGGAAACTCCGCTGCCGCGGCAAATTGCTGCTCAGCGGACAGACCTCCGGTGCGATCTCATTGTGACATGGAGAGAGCGACTGTCGCAACCCTGTGCAGGGCACGCCACCATTGTGGCGATAAGTCCCCTCTTTGAGGAGTGGCTAGAGAGGCACCACGGCGCCCTCACTTTCCGCCTGACGCAGGTCCTCACCGGACACGGTTGTTTCGGGAGGTTCCTGCACCGAATCGGGCGGGAGGAAACGCCCGGGTGTTTCCATTGCGAGGATCGTCCGGAGGACACAGTGCAGTAATTACTCCTTTGGAGACGGATATTACGGGCAATATGAGTAAGCATATATGAGTATTAGAGGTATATGATCCGGCGCAGAAATGTTATTATGATTGGTTTCTTTGAGTTCTCAGTAATTTATTTATTAAGCTTTGTGCGTCACCCGCAATTTGAACATTATGTACAAATAAGTATTTTTTTAACACAAAAAGTTCTCTATGCGGCTTAGGCAGCTAATGAATTCCGGAGGACACGGTGCAGCACAATGTGGAGGTCTGCCCCGCTTGGGCGGAGCAGCGCCGTGTCCTCGTAGCGGCGATTGGCGGTGGCGATCTCTTGCGCCCGGGCCTGGTTCAAGCCATGGTCCGGAGCGAGAGGGAATGGGAAGCCGTCACCTCCTTCTGCGAAGCAGTCATGCTAGTGAAGGAGGTGGCGGGACGTGAGAGGGAAAGAGCCTCACGTCCCAGCCACCGCGGCAGACGCCCTGGGCGTCGGGGGTCACGTGGTGGCCCCCGGCCACCATAGGCGCGGGCCTGTGGACGGCGAGTTATGGGCTAGCTCGCCGTCCGGCCGTCTTATGACGTGTCCGGCCGTGCTCGCCGTCCGGCCGTGTCGACGGCGCGTTGGTGTTCCACGCGCGCCTCAAAGAGATTTCAGCAACCACGTAAGGGTCCGCATGAGCCGATGCCTGTAGTCAGTACAAGTCTGACACTCCCTTAAAAAAAAAAAAAAGACTACTAGTGGGTGTAATCAAATGTCAGTCTGATTACTATGACAATCATGGTGTTGTACCGGCACGATGATACGTAGATTGGGCAAAGGTATCATGTCCTACATGTACGTGGAACGAGAAATAATTTGCAGAGACGATTCAATATGTAGAGTATTTGTGTGCACCTATGCGTAACTACTTTCGTAATACATATTATATCTAGAAAAAAGACTTTATTCTACCACAAATATTTCTCTCTGATAAATAAATAAATAACATTTAAATTGGCTTTATTATTTATTGAATCCCTTCTAACCCAAATACCTCAAGAAGGAGCTGTCAAAACTGGTCGTTTGTCGCGCCGCCTCATGGAGTTCTTTTCGCAACATCGTACTTAATTGAACCATATTCGCCATAATAGAATAACCTTATCCAGAAACATAAATGAACAACATTACCTGCCTTTAGGTTTCTGACGCAGTCGGGTAAAAAAGGGGCTAGTAAAATAATTGAGATCTGAAACACTCATCTAGATCATCACAGTTCTCCGCAAGCTGCATTTCTATGGAAATTAAAAAAAAAGTTAATAATGTATCTAAGGCAAGTATGCCATAAACTTTGTTTTCGAATTCTCAACATCATCTGCCTAGCCTTTCTCAACTCTGTCGGGTTCTGCTGCTGTTCTAACTGCATGCAGTTGGCGAGTCCTTTACTGATCTCGACAACCCAATCACTGAGTAACCCTTGGTAATTAAAACTAGTGTTCAGACCTTCGGGTTTCTGACTACAGTTATAACTGTCAAACGGCGGCTTATTCTAACAGCTTAATGTGCTTTCCGAGGAACAACAGCGTCTGTTTGTAATGTATGGTCAAAAATCTCAACAGTAACTATTTTTAATTAATATCTAATAGTACCCCCACATTTGCCTAGTTATGATATAAGTCCTATGTAATAGAGGGCTACAAGGCTGCCCTGCTATACCCAAACCAATGTACTGAAAGCCAGAATCCACAGTGGCGACCACCAAAAAGCACCGAGACAATGAAGCTCGACGAAGTCCCAGAGAAACAATTTAACTGTCTTGGATCCCTCAACGAAATTTATCAGAAATGTACAGCGGAGGTGTAGGAAAACCATAATTTCCAGTTTCCTCCATACCAGCAGGAGACAGAACTAAACAAAGTCAATAGGCACAAAAAGGACGTTTACAACTGGGATAAGCCCAGTTGCCTATCACCATGGATAAATATTACCATTAATGTGTCCTAAATTGTGCTGTGTTATTAAAATTAATTCCAACAATAGGTATGGCAAAAACTTAACTTAACTTAAGAAATTTGTTCTAGTTTCTACAAGGTACGTATGGTAAATAACTCCGGATATAACCTGTAGGTACAGTATCCAAAATAATTATTGCGTTCATTCTGCTAAAAACTGAACTTCCATAAAATATGATGTGCAGATTGTTCATATTCGCAGTCAGATGTAGAACATTGACAAAAAGGCGAGGCAACAAGTTTGAAGGAAAATAAATAACTCTTAAAGTTACCATGGCCCATGGCGAAATTGGGTAACACAGTGATCCAACTCCAGACATGTCCTTGCCAGCCTTTCACGAACGGAAGAACTCTTGGAGATGGCGGCCCTTGATGGAATTATCCTACCTACATTGCCATTCTGACAAAAGTTTCAATAACCAATAGACAATATTTCAATAGAGGGTGAGCCCATTGCCATCAATCGAGCACAAATCCAGACTCCGTGGCTGCTACTGAGAAATTCCTAAAGAAAAAACTCAATAACACTTTACCCGAACTGGGAATCGAACCTCATGCTCAGCGGTCGCGCTTGCGACCACTAGGCCAACGAGGAAAGGAAAATTAAAGTCTCAATTTTAGCTTTACAAACTTAGGGGACATGGGGTGGTGGTGGAAGAGCGGTAACCGTAACCGGATCATGATCCACTGTGATTCATAGACAGGAGGCCTGTGCCCTAGTTAAGTAGTGGCAACATAATCTTTAGACTGATTATGACATGTAACGTGAGTGTGTTGGCGAGAGTTTTTTTACTCGTTAATTGGTCTTAAAGCAATCTATGCCTCGCGAAGAAATAAAGTTATCGGAATCACTGGGATACGTGGTGTAAAAACGTCCTCTTTCTTTCTCTTTACGATGGTTGCTTCGATCACGTTGTTGAGTTTTTCACCGTCAACCGTGTGCCGTTACAAAGACGCAGTTGGTTAATATTTCGCAACATTATGATCATCGACCCGACCTTAAATTGAAGATTGTGATGCGAAATTTATTTTCCATCCACATATCGGGAGCTCAAAACAATGAATAATCACGGAAGATATCCCGTAAGTGACAGTACAAGTTTAGTGTAAACCGTGAAAGCTTATAACAGGGCCTTAAAGCAATCTATGCCTCGCGAAGCGTCGCTTCAAGGCAGGTAGGCAGCCATTTCTCTAGTATTTTTTTGGTCACTGCATTTTCTTCTACCAATAAATGCCAGTTTTATCGTGCGTTGAAACTTTGAAGGAAAATCTTAGTGACAATAGGATGACTCTACACAGCTTTCATAGAAGAAGTTCTAAGCCATTTCTTTGTCCTTGATTATAAAGCGTACATCCCGTTTGGTAACTTTCCCGTTTCGCCAACTAAACAAAAGACGTGCAAAACAAAAAAAAAATCCCCTTTCGTAACTATTTTAATCTTCATACATTAATTCCCGTTTCGTCAACCATAAATTTCAACTGTTTTTTCTACGGTACAGTCAGCTCCCAAAGTTACAAGGAAACCTGTTGTTGATGTTACTATTTTTTGTCTCTCTCTGGCACACTTCTTTGTAACGAGAGAATTCAATTTAGAATTTGACAGAAAGTACTAGGAGAAAAGAATCAAGAAGGAGATGTTGGAGCCTCTGAAATCGACTTTATAGTGAACACCCAACAAAAAGTACTAACAGATGAAGGGGGCACACCGAGATTTGTTACGAAAGAACTCGATTTGGAATTCGAACAGAAAGTCCTAGGAGAACAGAATCAAGAAGGAAGTGTAGTTAGTTTGGTTAAAGTATTATTGGAACTATTAGTTTAGTCTTATTACAGTTTCTTTTTCTCATAGCAGTAAGGTTTATTTTTGTGTACCTACCTTGTTTGAAAATTCACGCTAAGTTAGAAATAAATAAGAGTTTACAGAAAAGTAATTGTGGTTTTTCTTACTAGTTCTCCTGAGTCCTAACTGTAGTTGCCGAACAAAAAGTTTACCAAACGGGAATGAATATACGTATACTCAAAAGTTGACGAAACGAGACTCAATGTATGAAGATCAAAATAGTTACGAAACGGGATTCTTGCGATGGTATTTTGTTTAGTTGGCGAAACGGGAAAGTTACCAAACGGGACGTACCCTTTATAAAGCGAGTACCCTCTAACCTGTCGAGTGTTGAGTCAGATGGGTCTGCACCTGTCGTAGTGGTCGAGCTTTTGTTTTTTATGTTAATCTCGCCGATAACTCAGATATAGTGCAGCATGGTTCATTTGACACCCGAATTACAAAAATTATTAAAATTGAAAAGACGAGGGCGGTTATTTCTGACTATGGACACGCGCGATTGGCGAGAAACGGTAGGAGAAGCTTTGGCAAACCAACAGTCAGATGAGTGAACGATATTCAGAAGATCGCGGGTAAAACCTAGTTGAGATTCGTGCAGGTCAGGGAAATATGACAGAAAGGGAGGAAGTCTATACTCAGCAGTGGGTGGAACTAGGCTGCCAATAATGATGATGGCCCCGCGCTAAGAGAACCAATTGGCTCTATATCGAGATGAAGGATACGTCAGTATTGATTGTATATCGGTAAAGATATCGTTATAACTTTTCGGTAAAGTAACAGAAATTTTAATCTAATACATTCTTGATGGGTCCAGCGCACTGTTCTGTGGTTATTACGTGGATGTAACTTCAATTGGTCTAGGACCTTTTTTTTTTTTTTAGTATGGGAAATCGTCAAATGACCCCCCCCCCGCTCTGGGCAGAGCGGAAGGGAGTGTCAGACTTGTACTGACTAAAACCCATCCATGTTCCTTCTTTGCCCTTTGTGTTCCAGGGCCGCGGTATCTCTTTCGAACAGTCCTGCAGCCCTGGCAGGCATCGGCCAGTGCCGACCCCTATGTGGTTGCTGACATCTCTTTGAGGCGCGCGTGGAACACCAACGCGCCGTCGACACAGCCTGTCGTCATAAGACGGCCGGACGGCGAGCTAGCCCAAAACTCGCCGTCCACAGGCCCGCGCCTACGGTGGCCGGGGGCCACCACGTGACCCCCGACGCCCAGGGCGTCTCCCGCGGCGGCTGGGACGTGAGGCTCTTTCCCTCTCACGTTCCGCCACCTCCTTCACTAGCATGACTGCTTCGCAGAAGGAGGTGACGGCTTCCCATTCCCTCTCGCTCCGGACCATGGCTTGAACCAGGGCTGGGCGCGAGAGGTCGCCGCCGCCAATCGCCTCTACGAGGACACGGCGCTGCACCGCCCAAGCAGGGCAGGCCTCCACAGTGTGCTGCACCGTGTCCTCCGGACGATCCTCGCAATGGAAACACCCGGGCGTTTCCTCCCGCCCGATTCGGTGCAGGAACCTCCCGAAACAACCGTGTCCGGTGAGGACCTGCGTCAGGCGGAAGGTGAGGGCGCCGTGGCGCCTCTCTAGCCACTTCTCAAAGAGGGAACTTATCGCCACTATGGTGGCGTGCCCTGCACGGTGTTGCGACAGTCGCTCTCTCCATATCACCATGAGATCGCGCCGGAGGTCTGTCCGCTGAGCGACGATTTGCCGCGGCAGCGGAGTTTCCCCCCGAAGTAGAGCGTGCGGTACCCCCGGACTAGCCTTAGGGCTATCCCCTTTTGGGGCACGTTCAGGTAGCGGGCGGCTTGCCGCCTCAGAGAACGCGCCCACACCGGGGCCCCGTAAAGGGCCATGGACCACACGACCCCCGCGTAGAGCCTCCGGCAGGAGGCGTTTGGACCCCCTAGGTTGGGCATGAGCCGCTTGAAGGCAGCCCCGGTCCGTTCCAGTTTGGGGGCCAAACGTCGGAAATGCTCCACGAAGTTTCACCGGCTGTCGAGGACGAGTCGCAGGTACTTCAGCGTCGACCCGACGCCGATGGAAACCCCTCCCGCCGTCAGTAGGGATCCCGACGGTAGCGCATTCCGAGGCCCATGAAAACACATGGCCTCGGACTTGTGCAATGCCAATTGGTCTAGGCCCTAAGGTGTGTAGATCCATTCACATGGGAGGATCCTCGGACCAAAGGGTGTTGTGTCTTGTGGCTTACGCATATGTGTAGCCTCGACTTTACACATGTCTAGTATTCCATTATGAATACGTAATTGGCTAACAGTACAATCGCATAAAACAGACGTTGATAAATTGATTTGCGTTATTTCACAGCTCTAATGGGCAAATTCTGGATAAATTGTTATTTGTTTTTTTCTTTACTTGTTAGTAATTAAATAATTGATTGGTATAACCAACTGATTTATATTACTTAGCAGTGTATAGTATAGTCACATTAAAGATATGTACTCCAGCTTAGACACTATAGTCAAATAGTATATTACATACACATCTGTGGATCACAGTAGAGCCATTTAATACATCATAGGATTGAAAACATTTAAAAAATGACAAAAAAAAATTATGTCAACAAATAAAGCAACAGTTGGCGCCAAATAAGCCGGTGCTCGGGTGTCAGAATTCAGCACTAAAATCGTATGGACGTGCACACGTGACTTCGCGGCTGGCAGTACCGTTTTGTAGAGAGCCCGGTAAGCCGAAGATTGTCGAGTTACGAAAGGGATAGAAAAAGAAAGTAGTAGGAGATAACGAGACAGAATGAGTAATGGTCGATATCGTATTTGGTACTAACTAGTTTTTTTTTTAATTTTGTTGACTTATTTACATTAATTTTTTTCTTACGTTTACTTATTATATAATTTTTGTTTTATTTTTTTGTTTTGTCCTGTGTGAGTCTAATAAATACTTTGCGATGCGCGCTCGAACACAGACGTGTTTCCACTGTGCACGGCACGAATTTTATTCGCGTGTTGCGCGGCCATAGCCGCTGCCCGTAAACACTATGAGTTCCAAACAACTCATCGTCAATGAATTGCTGGCTTTCCTGGTCCATGCTATCGACTACATGGACGAGGTGAACATCCTGCAGATATGCCGGACCAATTTCAAGGATGACGAGATCAGCAGTGGAAAGCTGTTATTGTTCAAGTCACTTGGAAAACTGGACCAGATGCCGGTCTCGCCGCAGAGATAGAAATGAAAAGAGTCTTCAAGATATTATTGATATGTTGAAGAAGACTGACCCGGACGACGTTCGTGGCGAAGCAGCTGAGTAATCTGGCCCCTGTCACGTTCGATCACGTCGACGTTACACGGCTGCTAAAGAACGTCACTATCTTGAAAGCGGAGATGACCAAGATGAGGTCCAGAATGAAGGTTTCAGAAAAAACCAATATTGAACTACATGCAGAAATAGCATTACTGCGCAACGTTGGTTTAGTAATTAGGTCATCAGAGGCCTCAAAGGTGAGCACACGTCGAGGGGCGCAAAATGCATCAATCGGCAGTTTTGAATCGGCGAACACAAGTACGTCACCTGCTGATAATGCTGACCTAGCGCCGCCCGCCACCGTCTTCGCGCGCAACTCAACACCGGCTGCGGAAACGTCACAAGTAAGTATGACGACCCGTAAACGTGCCTACGCTGCTATTGTCACCACCGGCAAATCGGATGCGTCGCAGCCTAAGCGACATGTCAAAATAGGGAAAAAAAAGGGTGCTCAAACTGCCCTGACTGCGGTCCTTAGCTCCTCGCCAAGAACGGGCCAAGTTGATGAAGAGGGTTTCACTAAGGTGGAAAAGAAGAAGAGGAAAACCTGTTCCGGTAACCAGTGCGGTACCGCACCGAGTGGACCCAGCATGCTGCTGCGTCCTGCTGTGCCTACGACGCAGCTGTACATTTCGCGCCTGCACGAAGGTTGAGGAAGTCGTGGAGTATTTAAGAGTGAAGACCAACTGGACTCTGAGGGTCGAAAGGTTGGAATCGCGCCACAACATCAACTTCAAGTCGTTCGTGGTTCGAGCATTCACCATCTGCAGACCTTCTTGAAAGAGGACTTTTGGCCGAAAGGTGTCATATACCGACGATTCCGAGGACGGTTACGCGACACCACGCAGCAGAACACGACGCCGTCAACGATTCGTGTCTAGTTTTAGTTAAATAAGGTTTTTTATATGTATTAGTTTATTATTTTATAAGATTATTTTGTTTATTTTTATCCATGGGCCCCAGTTGCCTGACAATAAAATGATTGATTGATTAATAACCGAAGTCGAAGAGATAACAGTAGCTTATGCGAAAGAAGGTCCCACACAGAATTAATACATAAAAGTGTACTTTACATGGCGCCAGTCATATTTAACCACTTACCACGATCAATCAAAGAATTGAACGTGAGCTTATTTAAGAAACGGTTAAAATCCTTACTTTTAAACAAAGCATATTACTATTATTATCGGAATTTTTAACAAACAAAAATCTAACAATAGAATGTTGACATGGTAATGAAATACGTGTATTTATTCCTTGTAAATCATTTTCTAATATTGGGATTACTATTGTATAACATTGATGTCGGTATTGTATAAAGGGTGTACATAGACCCATAACGAAGCCGAAAGGCACTTGTTTTCTGCATCTTTGCGATATTTTTTTTTGTTCTAGACCACACCTGGGAACCTTCTATTTACGGAGATTTTGGGGGTCAAAGTTCTAACTTTTTCACATTTTTTTTTTAATACCTATTTTTAATGCAAGTATTTTACTTTAAACACCTCCATAAGCCCCGTACTGTTCAATACATCCATCAGCACAATGTTTTGAGTGCATTTTAGTCCTACCGTTTTTCACCCCAAAGAAAAAAGTCGTTTCCCAGCAATAATTTTTGCGTAAAGTTACTTAGTTTGATGTACAGGATGCTTGGTTGACGGGTTCGTGAAGGGTCTGTTTACACCCTGTATTGATATTTGTATTATATATTGATATTGTATATTGACATTGTTTTATCATAATTTGTTTTATTTTTATATATTGACATTTTATTTTTATTTCATTGTTTTTCTCTTTTGATTTCTTAATTTCTTACAAACATTTGTACGCCCTCTGCCATAACATGATGCACTCTTTATTACCTCGATACACCATTATTATTTTACATAAGTTAAACAAATGAATAAATTACAAATGGCTTATGATATAGGTGAATGTGGTTCAAAATCACAAAGAAGAGATTTCATAAGTTCAGCTGTCTCAAAAATCATAGAAGGACACCCTATTTTAGAGTTTTGAATGAACTAAAATGCAGTTATATACATTTTCAGTAAATTAAATCTTATGTCTTATTTAATTATTATTTGAGTTCAACTGGTTCCTGTCAAAGAACCTTCACCCTACCAATTATATATTTTAAGGCAGGAAAAGTAGTAGGAGGAACACTATCCCCAAATATTGACGCCATTCGCTGTGTTGTCTTCCAGTCTCTAACAGTGCGACATGATTCTTTATTTTTGGTAGATAGGTAGGTGGGTTATTCAAATCACACACGACACTTGACAAGTCCAAGTGTTTATTTCTAACAGGCACTTATAAACTTTCTAGAGTTGAGCCACCCATTCGCAAACATGGTTGATTTTAAGGAGAAGAACGTGGAAAGTGTTACATTTGTTACACAACTTAATATTGTTCACTTCAAAAACCACTTTAAATCACTTAATACTTCAATTGTTAGCTAATCGCGAGCTAACCAGACTTCAAGTTGTACATCCGCAAGTTCTCAGTGCGGCCAAAGCTGCACACACTCAGTACAGTAACTCATTACATAGTTAATTCGGGAAAACTTACAAACAATACTAGAATACTTCACAATTAATTATTTTACAATTAAACCATACCAATATTTACTAATGCAAAAGCACTATTAAGTTAAAGCTAATTAGTGGCTTATATAAATTGTTCTCTAAAATAATCTTGTTACTTTTTAGTTAGTTAAAAAATTCGTTATTGATCATTAAAATCGTATTCGGCGCCATCTTTTACAACATTGTGGAATGTTGCCTGCGAGTGCCGACCTTTAGCTCAGTCTTAATGCAGTGGCCTGTGGACGGCGAGTAATAGGCTAGTTCGCCGTCCGGCCGCCTTATGACGACAGGCCGTGTCGACAGCGCGTTCGTGTTCCACGCCCGCCTCTAAGAGATGTCAGCAACTATGTAGGGGTCCGCAAGGGCCGATGCCTACCAGGGCTGCGGCGGATTACTGGCGACTGCGTTAGCTGTTTTCTTAGGAAGTCTCAATCAATGTAACCACTAGGACTCTAGACTGTGATGCACGGGTGGGCTTGATGCGGATTTCTATTGAACGAGTCGGTTAACTAGGCGTCAAATTATTTTATACGTAGCATGTGCTATTCACATCTGGCAACGACAACTTATTTCCTAACTTTAAACAAATTGTCTGCAGAATTGACAGGATTTTTTGTTTTTAAGATTTGCATGATTCTTATGTATTTTTTACTAGCTTTTGACCGCGGCTTCGCTCACGTTAATTTAGAATTTGGCAGGCAATTCGGGTATTACTGTACTTGTAATTATATAATTCAATCTTTATTTTCTAGATACGTGGCGCCATCTATTATCATAAGAACATTATTGTTGTTTTCCTCGAGAACAGTACTTTTTTTCGGGATGAAAGGAAAACCCTATGTCCGTTTCTGTACACCTGACAACGTACATGCAAAATTTCAGGATGATCGGTTCAGTGTTTAAGGCGAGAAAAGTAGTAATCAAACAAACAAACTTACTTTCACATTTATAATATTAAGTTAGGAAGTGTGACTGTCTGTCACGTACTCCTAATTATTAAGCAAATATCTTAGCCATGACGAAGGTCTATGACCAGTGTGTGTTGCCAGTGATTACATACGGGACCGAAACGTGGTCGCTCACAATGGGCCTTATCAGAAGACTTAAAGTCACCCAAAGGGCAATGGAGAGGGCTATGCTCGGAGTTTCCTTGCGTGATCGAATCAGAAATGAGGACATCCGCAAGAGAACCAAGGTAACCGACGTAGCCCGAAGAATAGCCAAACTGAAGTGGCAGTGGGCAGGGCACATTGCTCGCAGAACGGATGGCCGATGGGGCCGAAAAGTTCTGGAGTGGCGACCGCGAACCGGAAGACGCTGCGTTGGAAGGCCTCCCACTAGGTGGACCGATGACCTGGTGAAGGTTGCAGGGATCCGCTGGATGCGAGTCGCACGGGACCGGTCAATGTGGCGACACATGGGGGAGGCCTATGTCCAGCAGTGGACGTCTTTCGGCTGAAATGATGATGATGATGATGAATGATCTTAGCCATTATTCTTATTTCAAAAATCATCACACGGTATCGGCCACTTACCTTGGTTTGAACTTACGGCTTCTTGTTTACTGACCAAAGACGATAGCCATTGTGCCAAGCTTGTTATAGTTATATTATGCAAAATATTATATCTCAATAGATGGTAAAATAGTTAATAACATTAGTTACGCTGATGACATGGTGATGTTGAGCCCATCGATCAGTGCCTCGAGAAAACTGGTTAACGTGTGTGAGGTGTTTGCAGAGACTCATGGCCTGGTATACAATGTCAAGAAGAGTGAGCTGCTGGTGTTTCGGGCTGGGCGGAGGAGTCCCTCTCACGTTCCGCCCGTGATACTAGCGGGGGAGGCACTAAACAGAGTTACGCAATTTCTGTACCTAGGTCATGTTGTGAATGAGGACCTGACCGAAAACATAGAGAGAACATAGGGCGCTGACGATTCGTTGTAATATGCTGGCACGCAGATTTTCCCGATCTTCTTATGCGGTAAAGAAGACATTGTTTAGGGCATACTGCCAGTCTTTTTATACGTGTAGTTTGTGGACTAGCTACACGCAGCGAACCGTCGTTGCCCTGCGGGTCCAATATAACAATGCTTTCAGGTTGCTGATGGGATTGCCTCGCTACTGCAGTGCGTCAGCGATGTTTGCTGAAGCTCAAGTGGATGGCTTTCACGCCATAATACGTAAAAGAGCAGCATCGTTGATGCGGAGGGTGAGGAGCAGTCCCAACAGCTACCTGAGTGTAATTGCAGACTATATCCATAGTCCTGTTTGGAGGCATTGGATTGGGCTGCATATATTGTAGGCTGACTAGGCGTTCTCTTATGTGTTGTATTGTGACTTACTAACATAGCTTTAAGTTATCTTGATGTACTACTAACACTCTGTGGACCGAAAAGTCTGAATTAAATGTTTTGAATTGAATTGAATATCTCCTTCAGTACCATAAGTGAATGATGACTATATATTGGTATATGGTAATTATTTATGTGCCACACGCACACTAATAAAAACCGTGCTCGCTCGTTTTATTTAGTGTTTGTGTGCATAACTATGACTTCACCCACACATATAAACTGTAAATCAATTAAATGGTTCAACTGTAAGTGAAATTCAGTTTTAAGTATGCTCAAAAGTAACAGCTGGTATCCTAATATGGAATCCACAAAATCTAGGAATATTATGAGTAAGTTTTGCCGTGACTTAGTGTCGAGTTCCAGTAGTACGTGTAGCAAAAGATTAAGAAAGAGGGTAGACAGATTTGTCGGCACCTAACAGTTTATTAACCATCCCCCGCATTCTTTCTCGTCGAAATATCGGGAGCTCAAAATAATAAATAATCACGAAAGATATCCCTTATGTGACAGTATAAGTTTGAAACGTAACTGGCGAAAAATTAGTGTACTATGAGGTAAACCTCTGTCTAACCCCTTGGGGATTACAGGTGTGATGTTTATTAATTTGTTACGCAAGCATAGCCGAGGCAAATTGCTATAGCATGCATCGCCCTGATTTCACACGGCAACAACACCGCGCAGTATCTAGGAGCTGACGCTGCACACGTGCCTCGTGACGCCGCGAAGCCGACACCGGACGCTCGCTACCTGATTCCGCAATTCATGGACATTCTTTGGTCAATCGTCGACTGAACAATCCACATAGTAATTAGTTAGACTTATAATATAATTGTAATTTTTGGTACTAATTAAATTCTTTTAAATAAAATCGGTTTTTTTTGCATCTTCTGCTGCCACCGAACTTAATTGGCGCAGCCGGTAGGATTTTCGAGGAATAATAGGTACGTGACGCGTCAAGATTTCCCCTAAAATCGGACCGAAGTCCCGCGTGACTTACCGATTCTCGAGAATCCTGAATCTACATACATCGTGAGGCGCCAGCGGAGGTGAATCCAGACATCGATTCGGCAAGAAAACCATGTTGTAAGTACCTTGAATCTTTCAAGTCCCTACTGTCCTAATTTTATTCTAACCTAGATCCTTACCTGGTCATTTACAGTAATTTTTCTTGCAATTACGCATCTTATAATATAGATATTGTGTGTGTATGATTTAATTTAGTGTTTTATATAATAGCTTTCAAGATTTTCCATCCAAGAGAGTCGCGTAACCCTAGTTTAGGTAGTAGTAGATCGAATAGGCTCATCACTTTAGACGAGTCCAGGCAGTTAGGAGAACCAGCACTACTAGGCATTATGTCGCAGGACAAAATAGGAGAAATTTTTAATTCGCTTAAGGTTTTACCTGATTTTGATGGTAACCCTCACGTGTTAACCCGTTTCGTGAATCTCTGTGACCAACTGGTACTTGCATATTTCAAGACAGAGCCGGGTAATGAGTTAGCCAATTTGGCCCTTATAAACGGCATATTAAACAAGGTTACGGGTTCCGCAGCTCGATTGATAAATACTAACGGTATTCCCGAAAATTGGATTGGTATTCGAAGTGCATTAATTAATAACTTTGCTGACCATCGCGACGAGACCGCTTTATATAACGATTTGTCATTGCAAACCCAGGGGTCTTCAACCCCACAAGAGTTCTATGAGCGCTGCCAGAATCTGTTCAGTACAATCATGACATACGTCACATTGCATGAAACCGTGGCTACTACAGTTACAGCGAAACGTGATCTTTATAAGAAACTGACCCTACAATGTTATTTGCGCGGTTTAAAAGATCCCCTAGGTTCTAGGATCCGTTGCATGCGTCCCGAAACGATGGAAAAAGCTCTCGAATTCGTTCAGGAAGAGCTTAACACCCTTTATATGCAACAACGCACCGAAGGCGGGTCTAGTAAGAAAGACAATAATCATCAGCCTTTCAAGCCCAATTCCAATTTACCACTAAATAATTTAATGCGGCAACCTTTTGCAATGGGTATGCCCGGTCCCTCAAAACCACAGATATATGGCATGCCTGGTCTTTTGCGTCCCCAGCAGAGTTTTCCTCAACCTTACCAAGGCTGGCGGCAAAATGTACCCCAACCACAACAACTACGTGGCCCTACTCGGACTCAACAGATGTTCCGGGCACCACCTCCAAATTATAACGCTCAGGGCAATGCCTTTAGGCTCCAGGATGGATTACCCGTGCAATCCACTAATTTTAATAATACGCCGCGTCCTATGAGTGGTGTCAGCCATTTTGTGCCTAAACCTTTACCCTCGACTAGACATGACTGGCGTACAGCTGGTAATCCACCACCCAGCAACTATTTTAGAACACGCGAGGTTAATAACTATGATTGTGTATTTGATCCCTATTACGACTTAGTCTGTGCAGCGTATAACCAAGACTATGACGCTTACCAAGAGTACCTAGATTTTTACACTAACTATGGGCAATATGAAGTCCCAGTGGTAGAGGAACTTAAGCCAAATGCAGACGAGGTCGAAAATGAAAACCGGAATCCGGATGGAAATTTTCCCGAGGTCCCGAAATCAGAAAAGCCAAAATAGATGTAAATTTTAACATACAGAGGCAACTTGGGTACATACAAATCCATAACCCACCTTTAAGATTTCTTATAGACACTGGAGCCAACCAGTCGTTTATATCGCCTCAAGCTGTTGAAAAATACTTTTCCAATGTACCTCTTAACTATAACCCGTTTGAAGTAACCAATGTGCGCACCGTTTATAAAAATAACTATTCAATAACGTTGCCTAGTTTCCCCGAATTTAAAGAAGAAGGCGATATCACCTTATTCATCCTAGATTTCCATAAGTATTTTGATGGCCTTATTGGCTTTGATTTATTGGACTCATGGGGTACTAACACTGATCTAAGAAACAGGAAACTAATCACCAGAAACACTGAGATACCCATCACCATGTATGACTCTCGCAATGCTAATCTCCATGAGGAAATCATACCAGCTCAGACATCTAAATTAGTAAGATTGCCCATAAATTCCCTCGATGGTGAGGTATTCGTTCCCGACCAGATAATTAGTAACTGTTTAATTTCTGATTGCTTGACCACAGTAAAAAATAATAGAGGATGGGTACAAATTTCAAATAAGACACCTAATGATGTAATCTTTTCCATGGACCGTCCTGTTACAGCCGAACTATTTAACGTACAGACTGAACATGTAGAACAATTATCTGTCCGCACACAGGAAGTTTTATCGCGTCTCCGGACAGACCATTTAAATCCAGAAGAATTGGCAAATCAAGAGCTTTATGCGCACGGTACTCAGACGTATTTTATCTTGAAGGAGAACCTTTAACATTTACGAACAAAATTAAGCATAAGATTAGGACGACTGACGAAATCCCCGTCCATGCTAAAAACTACAGATATCCTTACATCCATAAACAAGAAGTTAAAGACCAAATCAATAAGATGCTCGAGCAGAATATAGTCAGACCTTCGGATTCTGCATGGAGCTCTCCCGTTTGGGTGGTCCCCAAAAAGGCAGACGCTTCGGGTAAGGCCAAGTGGCGCCTTGTGATAGATTTTCGTAAGGTCAACGAAAAAACTATTGACGACAAGTACCCCATACCGAACATTTCAGACATATTAGACAAGTTAGGCAAATGCCAATACTTTAGCACCCTGGACCTTGCCAGTGGATTTTACCAAGTCGAATTAGATCCTTCTGATATGCACAAAACTGCTTTTAATGTAGAAAATGGACATTACGAATTCCTAAGAATGCCGATGGGTTTGAAAAACTCCCCGGCAACATTTCAGCGTGTAATGGATAATCTCCTAAGAGACCTTCAGGACATCTGCTTAGTGTATTTGGATGACGTCATTCTGTTCAGTACATCCCTGCAAGAGCATATTATTAATTTAGAAAAAGTTTTCAAAAGATTAAGAGAATCCAACTTCAAGATACAAATGGACAAGTCCGAGTTCTTGAAGCTAGAGACCCAGTTTTTAGGACATGTCGTCTGTAGAGATGGAGTTAAACCAAATCCAGATAAAATAAGCGTTATAAATAATTACCCGTTACCTAAAAATACTACAGAAATCAAACGTTTCCTTGGCCTTCTTGGATATTATAGGAAATTCATACCGGATTTTGCACGTATCACAAAACCCATGACTCAATGTTTGAAGAAGGGATCCAAAATAGTTTGTGACCAAAATTACATCAGCTGTTTCGAGCATTGCAAGACCTTGTTGACGAATGACCCAATTTTACAATACCCGGATTTTAACAAAGAGTTCTTACTGACCACTGATGCCTCCAATGTCGCATTAGGGGCCGTGTTATCGCAGGGTCCAATAGGTTCGGATAAACCCATTGCATACGCCTCTAGAACTTTAAACTCAAGCGAACTTAATTACAGCACCATAGAGAAGGAGTTACTAGCTATTGTGTGGGCTTGCAAGTACTTTCGACCTTATCTATTTGGTAGGAAATTTAAAATTATTACCGATCATAAACCTCTACAATGGGTTATGAGCCTCAAAGAGCCCAATTCCAGGCTTACAAGATGGCGTTTAAAGTTATCGGAATATGATTTCTCTGTAGTTTATAAGCAAGGCAAACTAAACACCAATGCAGACGCCTTATCCCGCTTAGAGCTCCATAACGAAGAAGTAAGTTCAACAGCTGTAAACCCGTCTGAAAAGAACCAATTAGCTGACCATTCCAGAACGATCACAGCCTCAGAGGCCGCAAACGACTCTAATACCGTAACAGTCCATACCGACGGCGAAAACCCCATCTTAGAAGTCCCTATCACTGAGCAACCGCTCAATAAATTCACTAAACAGATAGTATTCACTATCGTAGGTGACATAAAAGGAAGGCCAACTGTCACAAAACCCTTCGAAACGCACACGCGTACCGCTGTTCAATTGTCGGAATCCAATCTGGAGGAAGATGTCATTAATGCTATTAAAGAGTATGTTCACCCCAAAATCAAAACAGGCTTACTAATAAATCCACCGTTAGCAATGTACACAGTTATTCCCATAATTCAAAAGACTTTTAAGAACTCAGCCATGAACCTTGTGCTAGCAAAAACCGAATTGGAAAATATAAGAGAGTATTTAAGACAACAAGAAATAATTAACAAATATCACGATGGTAATACAAATCATAGAGGCATAAATGAGTGTTACCTAGCCCTGTCTAACAAATACTTTTGGCCTAAAATGAGAGAGCACATTACTAAATTTATCAACGAGTGTACGGTATGCGGCCAGGCTAAATATGATCGCAATCCCATAAAACAACAGTTTCATCTCGTCCCTCCACCTAGTAAGCCTTTTGAAACCGTCCATCTAGATCTACTAACTATTCAGAGTGAAAAATTCATAACTATTGTTGATGCTTTCTCAAAGTATGCTCAAGCCTATTTCTTAAGAGACGGGACAGCAGTAAGTGTAGTGCAAGCGTTATTAAAATTCTGTACCCATCACGGAGTACCTTACACCGTAGTGACAGACAATGGACCGGAGTTCACCAACCAATTGTTCGCTGAGTTCACAAGACTACATAAAATCCAACACCATAAAATAGCACCTCACTCTCCTAATGAAAATGGAATTGTTGAGCGGTTCCACTCAACAATCTTGGAACACCTACGTATTTTAAAAGTGCAGCAAAAGAACGAATCTGTTTTAAATTTAATAAATTATGCCCTTTTGGCTTATAATAGCTCTATACATAGTTTGACGAGATGCAGACCAATTGACGTTATTACTGGACATTTCGACCCACGAGACCCACTGGACATAGATTTAACTACCCATTTGTTACAGCAGTATACAGTCGAACATAAAAACAAAATGACCAATGCTTATAATTTAATTCATGAGTCTAGTATGACCCAACGCAAAGATTTAATAAATGCTCGTAATAAATCTAGAGAGACGGAAAACCAATACTCACCTGAACAACAAATATTTGTGAAGAATCCCTTTGCCTCTCGCCAAAAGATAGTACCCCGCTTCACGCACGATACTGTCATGGCTGACCTACCAATACACATTTACACGCGTAAGAAGCGTGGACCCATTGCTAAATCAAGATTAAAAAGAGTACCTAAAAGTGCCCAATTGTTACAGGACCCTCCTAGTACTTCATCTGCTCCTGTACTCGGCCCTAACACAGGAGATAAAACTTGAAAATCTCGACGATGGCCCAGGTGTATTACCTTTTAAATTAGGTCCCTGCAGTATAGTATCTCATTACCATTCATTTTTACAACATGTAAACCTTCAGGAATTGCAAGATAAAGTCAACACCGTTCATAACCAACTAAGAGAAATAAGCCCCGACCTTAATAATAGAAGCCTTTCTTTATTCCAGCCCCATATTAAATACTTAGATGACCAGCTGCAAACCGTCCTTGAACAATTGCAGTCTTTCGAAACTACTCGTTCTAAAAGAGGTCTCATAGATGGACTCGGTTCTGTTGTTAAAAGCATAACCGGTAACCTTGATTATACCGATGCAGTACATTTCAATAATGCTATAAAATCTCTTCAAGATAATGAAAACAAACTATTAACAGAATTTAATAATCACGTGAGTCTGACCAAAACGTGGGTAACTCAACACTCTAAAGTAGTAGATAGCATGGTAGACAATCAGAACAGATTAACAGCCTTGGTTAAAAATATTAGTCAGAGTTTGGATAAAGGAAATCATGAGTTAGTTCAGTATGCCCATCTAGGCCAAACCATCTTAATAGTTAATGATAATGTTGATAAGTTATCGCGAGAGATATCAAAGTTACAGACCGTACTAGCATTCATAAGAACGTCAACGGCACACCATGACGTTATTAGTTTAGATACCATTAGATCTATAATAAACAAATTAATTACGTTATATGGTAGAAATAAAGTATTAGATATAGGAGCTAGAAAATATTATGACGTTATACAGTTAGGTTCATATTATGTAGGTAATGAAATAGTTATAGTTTACAAGTTCCCGATAATTCTACCCCAGACATATGATCTATACAAGATATCCATAGTCCCTAACAAAAACCACGAAATACTCATCCCTCACTTCCAATTCCTTGCAATCCATCCGAAAGATTTCAAGTACATAGAGGCTGAATGCCCGAAGTCCACTAAAGGGTATCTATGTGAAGAGATACACAACGTACAAAGCCGAACTTCGCCGGACTGTATTGGAGCTCTCATCACCACGCAGCAGAGACTTCCTGAATGCAAACCAGTCACGATATCTCTTCAAAAACCAGCCTACGAGAAACTCGATGACCGCCATTACACCATCAGCTTCCCGACACCGACGAAAGTACGTCTATCCTGCGAACAAGATCTCCACAAGTTACTACAAGGAAGTTACCTCGCCATACTTCCTCATAACTGTTTCATCCAGACAGCAGAGTTCACCATCTCAAACTCCAACGATCGATTGAAAGGTCAAGCTTTGAAGATAATAGATGTTCCTAAAGAAGATATTCCCAGCCCAATGGCACGCCCACTATTCAATCTCAACTCTATTAACTTGGATGATCTTCACGCTACCAATAATGAGATTTCACTGCAGTCACCGATACAGTTCGATACACACTCAAATAGCAGCATCTATCATACAACTATACCGCTGTATGTGTTACTACTTAGTGCATGTGCACTAGCTGCATACTTTACTTATCGAAGATGTTATCCGAAGCAGAGCCATCTTAAGAAAGAATCCTCCGATGACAAGAAAGTTCGACCGCAGATCATCTACGCTATACCAGAGACACAAAGAGATAGAACAGATCATCTCCCAGCGCAATTTACGACCAAGGTCTTCAATAGTCGCTGTTCTTCGGGGGGAGGTGTTACGCAAGCATAGCCGAGGCAAATTGCTATAGCATGCATCGCCCTGATTTCACACGGCAACAACACCGCGCAGTATCTAGGAGCTGACGCTGCACACGTGCCTCGTGACGCCGCGAAGCCGACACCGGACGCTCGCTACCTGATTCCGCAATTCATGGACATTCTTTGGTCAATCGTCGACTGAACAATCCACATAGTAATTAGTTAGACTTATAATATAATTGTAATTTTTGGTACTAATTAAATTCTTTTAAATAAAATCGGTTTTTTTTGCATCTTCTGCTGCCACCGAACTTAATTAATTTATATTTATTTATGTTATTAGTTAGGAAGTAAAAGGTGTTTGATCAGGTCTTGAAGCTTCAGCGCATATTCTTCAAAATACAGTATGTAGATGTCAATAAAGCCGTTCATCTAGCCCTCCTTCCAGCCGTCATATCACTATAAACTGGTATTAATTAAATTTAAATTTTATAACTCAAAGACGCAAATTTGATTTATCAATAATTGTAATAAAAAATTAGTGTCGCTTTGTAGCGTCAACGAAAATTATTGACGTTGACGCTACGAAGCGACACTAATTTGTTCCATAATTATAATATCGAAGTTGCGCTGATGACTTTCTTTGTTGTAGCGGAATTTAATTTGGCTGCTTGTCAATATTTAAAGAAGGAATTTACGCGTAAATGTATTACCGGAGGTAACAATGATAACGATAAAATTGCAGCAAGCTCAGATGGACTGACGTGTGACATAATGCAAAACATTCAAATTAAAATTAAGTTGGATAACAAAAAGTTATAAAAATAAGTCGGGCTGTTGTTATCCACGGCCATTGGATGTGTAAACTTCGTTATCATGGTAGAGCATGGTGCAGAGAACCATGAGTTTGAAAATGTCACATTTATACTGGAGACGTATGATGCAAATAAAAATACCTGAAGACCAAAGCAAATGATTCATGTAAATTTAGATGACGGCTGCTTGCCAAGACACAGCAGTATTACGCCTCCTACTTCTTATCTCCGGTATACTACTCATTTTTTTTACTCTAATAACATTTTTAAGCTAAAAAAAAACTGTTTCACACTTACGTAACAAATGTTTAATTTCAAATGTATTTTTTCAAATTTAAACTCCTTATTTCACACTGTTGGTTATATAGATTATATTTATGGTATAAGTATAGCGCCTGTACAGTTGGGGTCTATTCTGGGGTCGTTTCCGGTAGGAGAATAGTCAGTTAGATTACTATCGACGCGTCGGCTATAGCCAGGCTGGTAATCGTTGTCGTGAAATCGACAGTTGATACTCCCCATGGTGAATATCAAAACAAGAAGAACGATTAACTTCAACACTCTCATTTTATACAAATAGCGCTTCAATGTAGTTGTGATTCTTAAAGATCACTAATGATTTGATTTCTTTATCTTATTTATATGAAGTCAGTAAATATCATACAAAATCAGTTAGTACCAGTGTGTGCAATTTGTACTATTTATTTCAAATAGGTTCCGAATCAATTTGTGAACATTTATTTAGCGTATGGAATTGGATCATTTATTATATTCTTATCGAGTATTGCAGCATTTGTGCTTCATCGTTCAACATCAAGTGAGGTAGTGATAGAATGCCAGCTGAAAAAGTATAAAATTATATTTTACTGGACTGTTCTAGTTCTCAGCAGAGACTTCTTCCAAGTCCTTACCTTACTGTGTAAAGCAACTCTTATCCCGCGCGTTCTCCGATCAGCCCTCATAGTGCTCCCCAATTAATAAAAAAAAGCATTTGCTCTTGCTTACTGCCTCTTGGTTTAACTCACATAAACAGTTCATTTTTTTTAACTCAAAAGCTAAAATATATCAGTCCTAAAAATCGCGTCAATTACTTGCTACGGCATAACAACAAATCAACCAGCTCACTTTGACTGACAACTACCGCCAGTGTCACGTTATTGAAACATATTATTTACAGCTTGCGTAGTGGCACAAGATGATATTGGAATCTTCTGTGATTACTTCAAGGCTTTCGGTTACGTAAACCACGAGTTTAGAAAACGGTCTTAAGACACTTTCCGGTACTTTCGATCATCATTCACAGATTTTGAAGAGGCAGCAACGAAATGAGCAATGTTCATAAAAACTTTGTTTGATTTTAATCGATCCTGTTTCTTATAAGGACCAAAAAACTCTAAGGGTATACAAGAGATTTGAGTTCTAAAAAAGTCAGAAATCGCAATAAACTTTTCCCATACATTTTGTAGAAAATGAAACTGCAACTTCATCATCATTATCAGCCACAGCCAGAATTCACCCACTACTGGGTAAAGGTCTCTCTTGTTTATGCTTATGCATGTTTCGGTGCCAGCTTCATCCAGATTTTTCAGTGGCAACAATGACGTGTGTATATCTCGCCCACCAATATTTCTTTTTCTAGTCCTTGGACTCCACTCAGCCACAGCTTCACTCCACCTATCATAACCTCGTTTTGCGAGCTGTGCTGCCCAACTCTATTTGAGTTCCATAATGATGCATGGAAATTGAGACGACGGCTCGCCAATAAACAGGATTAACGTGTCGAAATCATAAGAACTTCAACACCCTAGACTGAAAATAAAATTTTATTTCCGAGCATTTTGAAAAAAAATACCGCAAATTCACATTTTGGGACATTTAAAATTCTCAAAATCAAAATCAAAATCAAAATCAAAAATCAAAATCAAAATATTTTATTTTACATAGGCCTAGATGGGCACTTATAAAACGTCGAAAAAAAGATGCACGGTTCGGGTTGGTCGTTTCCTATGGAGAAGAACCGGCAAGAAACTCCATGGTTACTCTTTTCAAATCATTTGGTGTTACATTAATATCATGGATACAGCATTTGTACTTAAGTATGGGGGGACAGCGTAGCGACAATAAGTCGTTGCTTACTACACAAAAAATGTAGAACAAAATAAAAAGTTAACAAGCAGCTGGGAATCTACAAAGCCTACAATGTTCACACATTTACAAACAATTGATAAAAAAGAATCTATACCAAGGTAAAAAAAAGAATTGTAAAGTACTAAATTAAACAAGTGACACAAATATTGTTATCAGTGCTGTAACTATTCTGAGCAAAAGATGTATAAATGATTTGAAAACTGTTGTGAAAATCTGATTCGAAAGAGGAGAAAAAATGAGATTGAGAATAGTAAGAGACATCCACATATTTGTGCCGTTTATGAGCTACCAGGGAAGCCGCATGCGCAGAAGGAACTAAAGCCAAACTTCTTTATCTTCAACGTAGTCCTTGATTTTGTAATATGCTTTTTTAATAAGGACACGTTTGATGTAGTTTTTGAACTTTCCATCGGTCAGTTCTATAACTGACTTTGGCAACCTGTTATAAAAGCGTATACTGTTTATATGAAAAGACTTGCTAGTTTTTGTTAATCTGAACTTAGGTATTACATACAATTTCGTGTTTACTGCGTGTATTTATATTATGAAAGTCGCTTCTTATTTTGAAAAGCCCTCGATTTTTGCGGACATATAAAATACATTCTAAGATATAAAGTGAAGGCAAGGTCAGTATATCAATCTCTTTAAATTTTTCTCTGAGGGACTCGCGAGGACCCATTTTATACATCGCGCGGACTGCCCTCTTTTGAAGAATGAAAATTGAGTCAACATCTGCTGCTGATCCCCACAGCAGAATGCCATAAGACATAATACTGTGGAAATAAGCATAGTACACTAGCCTAGCTGTAGCCACATCAGTTAACTGCCTTATTTTCCTTACTGCATATGCAGCTGAGCTTAGCCTACCCGAAAGAGTTCTAATGTGTGCGCCCCACTGCAATTTTGAATCGATAGTAATCCCTAAGAATACAGTTTCCGCTATAACATCAAGTTTTTTTCCGTCAAGATTCAAATCCAGATCCCGTTGTGGTACATTCGGTAAAGAGAACTTCAGACATTTTGTTTTGTTCGCATTCAGTAAAAGATTGTTAGCTGCGAACCATTTCGAGAGTACGGTTAGACTTTCGTTGACATGTAAGACATTACACATATTTTAAAAATTAGCGAAGTGTCATCGACAAATAGAATTATATCCGATAATTTGGCCATCATATAAGGGAGATCATTAAAGTAAACAAGAATTAGGAAAGGACCGAGAATTGAACCTTGTGGCACGCCCATCTTGACTAGAGATGCGGAGGACGTCGCCCCATTTACATTTACTTTTTGCTGCCTGTTAGATAAATAGGAAAGAACAAGATCAGCAGCTTGTCCACGAATTCCGTAGTGGTGTAATTTACAGATCAGTGTGTTGTGGTCGACGCAGTCAAACGCTTTTGAGAGATCACAGAAAATGCCAATGGCATCCTGGGACTTCTCCCAAGATTCCAAAATGTGACTGATGAGTTTTACTCCCGCGTCCGTTGTCGACCTACCCTTCGTAAAACCAAACTGTTGTCTATGCAGAATCCCATTTGAGTTGAAGTGAGACAACATCTGGTCCAGCATGATTTTTTCATAGATTTTACTCAATGCTGGAAGCACAGATATAGGTCTATAATTTGAAGGATCACTCTTACAACCCGATTTGAAAATTGGTACTACTTTACTATGTTTCATTAGATCAAGAAACTTGCCGCTGTCCAAACATTGATTGAATATGCCTGTTAGGACAGGTGCGATTGAGTCAATAATATCTCCAAGAACCTTGACGGATATCCCCCATAAGTCTTCAGTATTTTTTATGTTGAGACTTTTGAATGCGTCCTAATCCTTTCATTACTTTTTATTTGTATTTGATTAGAATATTTAAGAGATTTTAACTTTTAATATTTTTTTTGGCGATAAGGCAGATGTGAGTGGCAACGCCGGGAGGGGACGCCCCAGAAGGACACTGACCTTATTGGTGAAGTTCTCCAGAAAGGTCAGTTGCGTAATACTCGCTACCGGCGTGCGTGTATGTTAGATGTATGAACGTTGATGAGGCAGCGAGATGCCACCTGCTACCATCAATCATTACATACTCTTTTTATGTAAGGATCGTAGCAGGTGGCGTTCTGTGGTCTCTGCCTACCTCCATGGGAAAAAGGCGTGAGTTTATGTAGGTACGTTTAATTTTAAAATTTGTCTGGTCATTGAAATCTAACCCTGTATAGAACCAACAACTTCCTAACTCCAGGCTACTTCTAGTGTCCTCGTAGAGGCGATTGGCGGCGGCGACTTCTCGCGCCCGGCCCTGGTTCAAGCCATTATAGCTTACTAGCTGACCCGCGCAACTTCGCCTGCGTTTGGATTTTTCCCCATTTTTGCAACATTTTTCATGAATGCTCCGCTCGTATTAGTCGTAGTGTGATGATATATAGCCTATAGCCTTTCTCAATAAATGGGCTATCCAACACTAAAAGAATTTTTCAATTCGGACCAGTAGTTTCTGAGATTAGCGCGTTCAAGCAAACAAACAAACAAACAAACTCTTCAGCTTTATAATATTAGTATAGATTATATTTTATGCTCTTCGTGTATCTACATTTGTATATTTTTGCTCCATTTTCCGTCGGAAATGTAATATTTTACCGTCCTTATGTACCCACACAATTGCCATCGCATCTGCAAATTTTTCCGTTCATTTCTTACAAATTTTTATTATTAGTCCATCGCGCTCGGTTGCCTGCAGCGTATTGAGCGACGAAGTGCACGGATTCGGACCAGTGATAGGAATAGGTAGTGCCTATTTGCCTAAACTTCGAAGAACAGAGACAAGAAACGGAGACTTCGTTAGGACTAAATTTTTTCCGAGACATCTGTCCCGAAATTTTGAGACAACACATAAATACATTTAAAAAAATTGTTATTTGGAATAAGTAATTCGTCTATATTTACCTTAAGTTTGCGACTAGATATATCATAATAAATAACATACATAGTCGTTACAACCATAAAATTTTCTTTCTTTTTTCTTTCTAAACCTTAATTTTTTCCTTCTGTACATTTTGTTTCATGGTTTCCAATTACGTCATATTTTAAAATAATATAAATATACATGTATTTGTTACAACAATATTCTATGTGTTTTATTTTTCCTTTAGAGCCCATTAATTATTTAATTAATCTAGAGCGATATCGACCGGCGATTTTTGAGCATTTTTTCTTTCGTTTTTTTTTTGCATAGAAATCTTCTAAAAATCGCCAGACAATATCGGTGGTGTGAAAGGACCCTTACGTTTTTTTTTTTAACTAGTTAATGCCCGCGGCTTTTCCCGCGTGTACTATTGTTTTTGTATCCCATGGGAACTATACTTTTTTTTTTAATAGGAAGTAGCATATGTGCTATTCCACACCTTAATCTATATCACTACCAAAATCAGCATTTTCAGTGGAATTGAGTAATGGACATCCATACAAACTATCACATTTATAGACAAACTTTAGATAAATATAGACGAATTACTTATTTCAAATAACACATTTTTTTAAATGTATTTAAATGTTGTCTCGAAATTTCGAGACAGATGTGCCGGAAATGATTTAGTCCTAAGGAAGTCTCCGTTTCTTGTCTCTGTTCTTCGAAGTTTAGGCTAATAGGCACTACCTATTCCTATCACTGTTCATGACCTAGGAGTATTATGCGTTTACAAAGTGGGAACGTGCGAAACAGATTTATGTTTCTATGCGTCCGTTTAATTTATTTAGGTTTTTTGATTTGTCTTGCACTCTTCTTGTTTTTTTTTTTATTTTTCCTAAGTACCTACGTATTTTTATTTGTTATTATTAGGTACTATACACAGATTAGTTCTATTTAAGTACCTATTCATGCATACCTACACTTACCTAATTAGAAACAAAACTGTTTCATGTCCGTCACATCACCATCTCAGGTCCAATTGAAAACCAGCGTCGGGCACTAGCTGCAGTTTGCTGAACTGGGCCTATTTGACGCAGCCGTGAGACACACAATATTATCTCTTTTTTTTTTTACTTTTTTATTGTGTAAATTTAAGTTATTTAATTTATTTTTATTTGTCAGTTGTGTGTACTTGTGGCATGTGCCAAATAAATATGTTTTCTTTCTTTCTTTCTATATCTTAATAAAATTTTACAATAAACAACTGTCCCGTGTCCACAGTAACTGTACAGACCGCGCATTGTGGCACCCTATGTGAAATGTGCTCTTTTATGTAATTTGATATTTGTTTGGTGTACATTATAAAGAATATTCTATCTATCTATCTATCTGTAAAAATATATATATAAACGTGGACGAAGCAACAGTAGGTAAGTTAAGCTCGTAGCAGGTGGCGTACTGTTGTGTCTGCCTACCACATGAGAAAGAGGCGCGTTTATGTAACGTATGTAGTATGTATGGGGAACTGTTAAAAACTGAAACTCTTTGACGGTTAGGTGATACTGTATTTATTTTTCAACAACAATGTAATTATTCATCAACTCTGGACATACATATAACGTTGTCGGTTTCATAGATGCCCGGAGGACACCAGTTTACTTCAATAAAACCGCTAGCGCGTCTGTCAAAGTCTGGCTCGACATCATTGCCGTTAGAGCGTTCGTAAAGGTCTGGCTCGTCAATGTACTGACAGTTGATACTCCCCATGGTGACGAACAGAACAGGAAGAACGAGTAACTTCAACACTCTCATTTTCTTCAAATTGCGTTTCAATAGCTCCTTGTGACTCTTGAAGATCACTGACAATTTGGCCGCTGAGTTTATGCTTATTTTTATTATTTCAGGTAAAAATAATAAATAATTAATTTTGTAATACCATACAGAATCAATTGGTTACAATTTTACTTTTTCAGGTAGCTAATATAATTACAACCGTTTTAATTTGCTTCCAGTACGAATCAATTTATGAATTATTAGCGTATGTGATTTATTAACTAAGTATATCCGTACCTTTAAAAGAAAATATGTGAACCAACCTTTGATCCAATATTTGTCTCTAGGTTTGCACCAACTCGATGGCCACCCCCGTAGGATGACGTGGAGACTGTGGACCAGATGGGTCCAGTCTGTCCCCAAAGACTACCAGGCATCTCCAACGAAATCTTAGCTTTGGAGATAATGCCCAAAGGAAGGTTGGAGTACCTGAGGAGGTTACTGCCACGGCTCAAGAATCAGAGTGAGGACTGTCTATAAATGAATATTTATGTGCAAGGTAAGTCCAACTGAAACTTAGTTTTAGTTATGTATTTAAAACTTTACCCGACAGTAAAGCAAAATACTGCACTTGAAAATCAGTAAAAAATAAAAGCTTGTAAGAAGTAACACTAATTCTAAAGTAAAAGTCGTTTATTCAACTTAGGCTGAAAGTCAGGATTCCGTGTCATAGTTTACCTTCTTTTCAGTCATTATCAGGATAGCGGCTACGTATTTTTTGGAATAACATGATATGGTGTTGGTTTATCAATAAAAATTAAAAATAAATTTGTTCAAATGAGGTAGTGTACTTGCAGTCCCCAAAACGCCTGCTGAAAACAAAAACATACAAGTATTACAAAGCAAGAATGAAACAAGTATTGTAGCATTTGTGCTTCACCGCTCACCATCAGGTGAGGTAGTAGTGTGGTAGCTTATCTAATTTTTAAGCCTATAAAATATCTGACCGCACAAAATTTTGCAAGTATTTCATTCAAATTGAAAACTAATTAGTTAGAATTAAGATTATATTAATATTACTATCTTACAACGCCTTAAGAGTCGTTCTACGAGGTGTGCTACACACCTTTTGGGTTTGACACATGATTCTATTCTGTAGTAGTAAAATAAACAAAATATGAAACTTTTTATTTCAGACTTTTAGAGTCCATAGAATGATGTAGGTAAGACAACATTGACATCAACTAATTACTTTACATATTTAGCTTTCATTCATCTCAAGCTGATGGGACAACTCCGTTCGGAATCTCTAATCGCTGAATGATGTTCGAGCTAGCTCTCCGACAGCACGACCTGATCTTAACTGAGTGGCTTTATCCCGCATAAATATTTAGTCACCCGGCTAATTATGCCGCACTGAAAATTTATCTAGCACCCCATATGCACACAACACTAATAAAATTCCCGTCTCTGTAAATACAGTTCAACACATACCTACACATAATTACACTCGATTAAAACCGTTTGAAACAGGATTTTCCCCGGAGCCGGCAACAAAACTTCTCCAGTACACCAGTACCGCCCATCTCTCATTTTGTCCTAGAAACCATTTAGATGGGAGGAGTTCGGGGAGCCTTAATTTTTGGCTCCCTGTTAATTTGGTCAGCTGAAATTATGGGCTGTTGAGACTATAGTACCAATTAGAAGTTAGAAAAGTTTCTGTTGAAAGTAAGAGAGTAACCAAAATTCTAAAGTCCCGATGAACGTTAACTGACTTTTCATTTTAGGTACCTACGTCAGTGGGCACCTAAATTAAGTTTTAAGTCTATTTATTTGAATAGTTAAAGTGTGTGTGCTCGTTTTCACTAACACTAATCTCCTACCTAATTGTGTTCTTAAATATTTTTGCACTGCTGTATTAATAGAAGTTTTGTAGTTTCAAGTCGCGGCGCTGTCTGTGCCAATCGTTAAAAATATATCCTATAGAGTGCCTATAAAATTAGGAATTGAATTAGATATTCACCATTGTTGTACAGTTGCTGATAAGATTAATCTTTAAAGTTGTTTTCGAATGTAAGTTTAGGTCGTACTGTGTCATTATTTACAGTCTTGCAAGTTTCTTTTACTTTTTAGTTTTATTGCAATTTCTTGTAGATTATTATTTATTAGCTGACTTTTTATTTTTTTTTTCTCACGGGCCGATGCCTGCCAGGGCTTTTCTTTTTTTTTTTTTAGGATGGGAAATCATCAAATGACCCCCTCCGCTCTAGGCGGGGCGGAAGGGAGTGTCAGACTTGTACTGACTAAAACCCATCCATGTTCCTTCTTTGCCCTTTGTGTTCCAGGGCCGCGGTATCTCTTTCGAACAGTCCCGCAGCCCTGGCAGGCATCGGCCCGTGCGGACCCCTACGTGGTTGCTGACATCTCTTTGAGGCGTGCGGGGAACACGAACGCGCCGTCGACACGACCTGTCCGCATAAGACGGCCGGACAGCGGGCTAGCCCATAACTCGCCGTCCACAGGCCCGCGCCTACGGTGGCCGGGGGCCACCACGTGACCCCCGACGCCCAGGGCGTCTCCCGCGGTGACTAGGACGTGAGGCTCTTTCCCTCTCACGTTCCGCCACCTCCTTCACTAGCACGACTGCTTCGCAGAAGGAGGTGACGGCTTCCCATTCCCTCTCGCTCCGGACCATGGCTTGAACCAGGGCCGGGCGCGAGAGGTCGCCGCCGCCAATCGCCTCTACGAGGACACGGCGCTGCTCCACCCAAGCGGGGCAGACCTCCACAGTATGCTGCACCGTGTCCTCCGGAATTTATTAGCTACCTAAGCCGCATAGAGAACTTTTTGTGTTAAAAAAATACTTATATGTAAATAATGTTCAAATTGTGGGTGACGCACAAAGTAAGCTTTGTGCGTCACCCACAATTTTTATAAATAAATTACTGAGAACTCAAAGAAACCAATCATAATAACATTTCTGCGCCGGATCATATACCTCTAATACTCATATATGCTTACTCATATTGCCCGTAATATCCGTCTCCAAAGGAGTAATTAGTACAGCAGCCGGTAAACTAATGCAACTCCTGATGCCAAGCATGGTAATATCGCGTTAGATTATAGACTGTAGGCAATATTGCTAAGTGGTATTAACTTGCTCACTTGAATGTTGCCATATAAATGTTTGAGCGCCGACAGGTGACGTGAGGCACGTAAGATTGTGTTTATTAGTTCAAATTAGAGACTTACTGTGACAGATTTCTGTCTAATCTAATTTATTGCCCCTACTGTTCAATTTTCACAAAGTAAAATGGTGTTATTAACTGTTCTTTTCCAAAGAGATCAAAGTTTTACAACTAGCAATTAGTTTCATAAATATACTCAAGATAAGACGAAGGCCTTTCTACAGGTTGTAAACTGACCCTTCAGGAGGCCGTCCACTAACCATCCCGTATATCAAACTAAGTAACTTCACGCAAACGTTTTTGCTGGGAAACAACATTTTATTGGGGGTGAAAAATCACGTTTTACAGAAGTACTGAATGTGACACACTCAAAACATTGCGTTTATGGATGCATTGAACAGTATTTGGGTTAGTGGAGGTATTTAAAGTAGAGTTATAACAATAAAACCGAAAAAGTTGGAACCTTGACCCCCAATATCTCTGAACTAGAATGTTCCCCACCCAGGTATGGTCTAGAACAAAACATAATCGCCATGTCGCCATGACGGTGAGAATGCCTACCGGTTTCGTTAAGGGTACTTTTACACCCACTATAAATATACTCAAGACTGACCATTTCATTAGAATCAATAACTATATTTAAGTTTAATAACTAAAAATAAAATCACACCACCTGTATTAGTTATATCTCTCCAACCACGGCATTAAGTTATGACAACAATAAAATTCAAAAGCCGGACCCTGATTATCTGAAACCAAAACATAAATTAGACCAAGAATTTCCGATTCCGAAATTATTGCCTGTAGCTCCGGCAAAACAAAGAAACACTTTGGGCTCATACTTGCGAGCAATAACTTATTTACGATAAAACCTTGGCTAACAGTAACAACGCTATTTCTACGGAATGCCAAGAAAATTATATATAGAAAAATCGAAGGGTAGCGAACAAGACTATTCCATTTGGAACCAAGTTCTAAGTCGTTCTTCATTACTTAGATTCTTGGCCGCAAATCTTTAGAAATTTAAACCGTCTTATTAGAGGAAAGTAGATTATTGGTTGTTAGAGCCTTTTGCCATTTGCCGGAGCTTACGAGTTCTTCGGGAATTAGTATGTTTGAGAGATCTTTAAAGTAACCACTTAAAAATTCCTTCAAACAATGTTTCTGTCTTTTTTAGGTGTCCGGTACCTAAGTGGTACCAGTGACTGGTTCTCTTCTTTATTTATTCGCCTAAGGGCCCGTACACATAAACACGATACGACGTCGCATCGTGCTACAACGCGGATAATTCTTTAATGTTTGTTTGTCTTTGCCGCGTCGTAGCTCTAAAGAGAGAGAGGAACCTCCTAACAATACGAGCCGTATCCAGGAGTACCGTTTTCTGAATCAAGCTCTTGATCCAACTGCCTAACGAGAGCCTCTTCAGGTATTGGTCGAGGCTCTTGGCAATTAAGCCATTGGCTGGAACGACTATCGGCCCAATAATCGCTGAGTTCACACCCCGCATATCGACAGCCTCGCGGACCAAGTGAAGATAATTGATTTGCTTATCTTTCTCGGCTTTCCAGTGACTTAATTATTATATACAGAAACCGGTCATGTAGAAACCGGATGACATTATATGGCTGGCATATAGGCATAATTATGAGGTAGCGGAATGAGGAAAATGTCGTGAGTAAAGTTTTGAGAATGCTTAATAAGAGCAGAAGGAGGATGATAATTATCTAAATGTAGTTGTAGATATTAAAAATGGCATTCATATTCAATTTTAAACTTTAATTCACTAGATTTTTTTAATTATTCCGTCATAGATTTAGATAACATCACGCCTGTAATCCCCAAAGAGATAGGTAGAGATGTACCTAAAATAGTACACCCACATTTTGCCAGTCCTGTTTAAGTCCAATGTAAAAGGGGGGCAAGCCTATTGCCATTAACCGGGCACAAATCCAGACTCTGTGGCTGTTTCTGAGAAATTCCTGATGGAATAACCCAATATTATTTTACCCGACCCGGGAATCGAATCCACGACCTAGTGCTCAGCAGTCGCGATTACGACCACTAGACCAACGAGGTAGTGTAAGGCACAATTATTCTTATTTATTTGTGGGATAAGTATCTATTCCAAGTAACTAGCTAATTTCCGTTACTATACCTAGCAACCGGTCCTTGCTTTTCACCAGTACCTATAAATGATAAGCATCAAGATTTCTGTGCTTTAACTTTGTTGAACATAATGAGCTACATATCCAAAACTTTCGAAATAAAATGTTCTAGTTTATGGTAAAAACCGTATCTAAATCTATAGCTTAATTATTTATAAAGATATTAGCTTTTCTGATGTCGTAGTTCGCTCGAAAATAGGGATAAAAAATGTATCATAATAACGTCCTATCCAGGTGACGGGATACCTATACTATAAAGTTTCAAACATCGAAATCCAAGATGTCAAGGCGTGAAAAGGCAGCATAATTAGCTGATAAGCTGTTGCCCGCGACATTTGTCGGCGTGAAATTCTTATTTATTTAACTATTTATGTACACACAGAAGACAACACAGGGAAATAACATTATAATATATATGAGTACAAGGGTACAGCTTATTTCATAAAAAAATTCTGCCAGCAGACTCGCATAAATAAGAAATGAAACAGAAATGTAGACGATAGTGTGTAAAGGAAGAGAATAAAGTGTATATGTGCCTTAACTAACTTAACTTAAAATACTATATAAATATATATAAAAGTAAATATTATATATATACTTATATAAATACATAATGCTAAGATATATAAACCAATAAAAATATATATGTATATTATAAATCATAATTGAGAGGAAAGGTAATGCTCTTTCACTCTGGTTTCGAACAATGAATTTCGGTCATATTTACGGAGACCAAAAATAAAGCGAATACATAAATTTTGCAAGCGCTCAAGCTTATTTAATAGCTCCTTAGTAGCATCCAGGTAGCAAGCATCGGCATAATCTATCATCGGCTGAATAAGTGTTTGAGCCAAAGAAATTTTAGTCTTCAAAGGCAGGAGACTCTGCGGCCTCACCTCATTGACTTGAGCTCGCCACGACAGGTAGGGATCAGTAGTTACACACAGATCTTTGGCGGTATCTGTATAATCAATGCGAACACCATCGAGGTACAATGGCATCAATGATGCAACAACGGCCGCATCACGAACAAATCGGCTGCCTATGATCATGGCCTGAGATTTACTTGGGTTAATTTGCAATCCAAATGATTTAGCCCAGGCGCTTTTATCAGCACCTGGGTTAAATCAGCCAGATCATGGCGCAGCAGCAATGGCGGAATCAGCATCAGCTACAATAAAATAGAGGCCGGTAGAGCTGCAAGTCATCTGCATATAGATGGAAATTAGAAGAGATTACACTGGTGACCATGTTTATGAAAATTGAAAAAAGAAGAGGAGAGAGAACGCTACCCTGAGAAACACCCTCGGTGAGGCTACACCAATCGGAGAAATTCTTATCAAGGCGGACAAACTGAGAGGGTCCCCGGAGATAAGAATTGAACCAGGTTAAAGCAGAAGAAGAGAAATTTAAAGATACCTAGCAAGATGTCGAAATCCACTGAGTTGAAGGCACTACTAAAGTCAAGCAATACAAGAACGGTAAGTGACTTACTCTTATAAAAATTCAGTTTTTTTTGCATCATTTTTTTGCTTAGCTCCTATTGGGATTTGATGCTTAGCTCCTATTGGGCGCAGTGTGATGATATATAGCCTTATAGCCTTTCGCAATAAATGGGCTATTTAACACCAAAATTATTTTTCAATTCGAACCAGTAGTTCCTGAGATTAACGCGTTCAACCAAACAAACTCTTCAGCTTTATAATATTATACTAGCTGTTGCCCGCGACTTCGTTCGTGTGAAAATTTTGATGTGTGTGTGAGAATGCCTCGTTGGTCGAGTCCTGGTGAATGCCATCACGAATTACTCAGTAGCAGTCACGGAGTCTAGAATTGTGCTCGGTTGATGGGAATAGGTTCGCCCCCTTTTACACTGGACTTCAACGCATCTGGCGAAATGTGGCCTTATGATAAGGCACACCTCTGCCTAACCCGTCGGGGACTACAGACCTGATGTTATAAAAAGGATAAACAAAGAAAAAATATGTATTTGTTGCAGGGACATGACGTGCATACAAAAAAAACAAAAAAAATAAAATAAGCAATAAACATACAACGCGTAACAAAGATTTACAAATACAAAATTTTAAATTACTAATTGTACTAAATCAGTAATTTAAAATTTCTATCTATTATGTACATTATATACAGACTACAAATAACTAAAGTAATGATAAAAATAAGGCTAAAAGTAAGAAAATATAAACATCTAAATAACGACGACAATAGGACACTTAGGCGTCAAAGTATTCCTCCGCATCGCTGTCATCTAATAGCAATGCTAATTCTTTCTCCAAAGAAAGAGCCAGCCTTCTGGTCACGCGAAGTGTCGACCAGTCGGCGAGAGATTTCCTTAAAAAGGAGACGCGCACTCGGTCCCCATGACCCGAGTGTTTCGACCCCAAACGGCTCAAAACTGTAGTTACCAATAAGGTTACAGTATTTGCGCCGCTTGAGCTTTTTAATTTTTTTTAGAATATGGACATAATGCAATATTTCTCATCCCCTTAAGTTATTAGCGCAATAATATATAGGCTATAATTATGTTATTCTAGATTATAGTCTATCTATGTGCCAAATTTCATCCAGATCCGTTTACCCGTTCTGGCGTGATTGACTAATAAACATCCATCCATCCATACATCCAAACTTTCGCATTTATAATAGTAGTAAGATTAGAGATAGACAAAGCTACTTTTGCATTTTACAATGTTAGTATGGATAAGAGATTCCGAAAATACCCACAACTTATAATAATGCAAACAAACAAAGTGTTAAGTTAATAGCGATAAACATTGACTTACGAGAAACTAGCCACAGGAGGAGATTGCGCAAGAACCCACAACCCGCTGCGGGTTATTTCAAAGATTAAAGTCTCTATTGACTCTTCTGCTTGATACAACTTCAAAATTTGATTCATAGTAAATCGGTAAATAACAAACAAAGGTCAATTTTGGGATTATCCGCTGCGAAATTGGGTGGAAGTTACTTAGAAGGAAATTGGGGGTAGGCAGGAATTATGGTGCCTTGTCGTCGCCGTAATTTTCTATTTTCTGGCCGTTATGTTCTGTAGTTTTTTCGGATATTCATGATTTATTTTTTATCAATTTATTTGGTGGTACTTTCCGATATTTTAAGTATTTTCATGGCGTAGTTATAAACCATCGCCATTTTGTTTTTACCTCAAATGACGGGATGAACCTTTATCTATATCTATTACACTTATAAATTAAAATAATAAATTCCTATTAATGTTTCATTTTTTAAAGAAATCTAGTTGATTACTCTAGTCGTATAAAGCGCAGGCCACACGGCAGCTAGCGAGTGAGCGAGCGAGCCGGGCGAGGTATCGTTTCACCTCTTTTCATACTTTGGTTCACACCGCGAACTACCGAAAGAGCCGAAACGAAGTATGAAAAGAGGCTCGCCCAGCTCGCTCGCTCGCTAGCTGCCGCGTGGCCTGCGCTTAAACCTTGCAAAACAAGGGCATATTACTAGCTAGCTTAACACTAAAAACTTTTCGTTTAATGCTATTTAATTTTCATATTATTCTTCGCGCATTTTTCACCGCTCAAGATTATTACAAGCCATATAAAATGATTAGTTCTGCAAATAATATGAACAAAACTAGTTCTACAGCAGTTAGGTAAACCTAGGATAATGAATGTTCGACACGCATTTGGCCAATTTTTCGCTACAGCTACCTACGTAACTTAAAAAGGTAATTTCGAGGCATTAAAGAGTTTGTTTACCCTAGAAGAAATGTGAAAGAAAAAAAGGTTAGCAAACTTTTGTTACCTTTCCAAATTATTTTTTTATGTTAATCAATTTTATGTCGGTCCATTTTCTTTCTTGGCAAAGTAAGGCGGTCTATCTATTGAATCTTGACGTGGTTGTTTTCTTCTAATAGGTTCTTGTCAAAATTGTGACTAAAGTATATTGACGAATTTGTTTTTTGACGGCGCGGTTAGCGCAGTGGCTGAGCGACTGGCTGCTGCGCTGCAAGTTACGGGTTCGATCCCCGTACGGAACAAATATTTTTATGGCCCACAGGTAGTTGTTCCGGGTCTAGCCGTGTGTGTATGTGACTGTAAATGTTAAAATTTAGTATAATAAGTAAGCCAGATAAAATATTGTTTCACCTTCTTTATTATTATGTAGTATCTAAGTTAGAAATAAGTATTGTTTTCAGTTTCAAATTGGTTTCTTTGGTTAATCTTTTACTGAATGCGAACAACACAAAATTTCTGAAGTTCTCTTTACCAAATGTACCACATCGGGATCTGGATTTAAGTCTTGACGGCAAAAAACTTGATGTTATAGCGGAAACTGTATTCTTGGGGACTACTATCGATTCAAAACTGCAGTGGGGCGCACACATTAGAACTCTTTCGTGTAAGTTAACCTCAGCTGCATATGCAGTAAGAAAAATAAGGCAGTTAACTGATGTGGCTAAAGCTAGGCTAGTATACTATGCTTATTTCCACAGTATTATGTCTTATGGCATTCTGCTGTGGGGATCAGCAGCAGACGTTGACTCAATTTTCATTCTACAAAAGAAGGCAGTCCGCGCGATTTATAAAATGGGCCCTCGCGAGTCCCTCGGAGAAAAATTTAAAGAGACTGATATACTGACCCTGCCTTCACTTTATATCTTAGAATGTATTTTATATGTTCGCAAAAATCGAGGGCTTTCCAAATTAGAAGTGACTTTCATAATACAGTAAACACGAAATTGTAATACTTAGTTATTTTTTTTTATTCAGATTAACAAAAACTAGTCAAGTCAGTAGTAGTAGTCTTTTCTTATAAACAGTATACGCTTTAATAACAGTTGCCAAAGTCAGTTATAGAACTGACCGATGGAAAGTTCAAAAACTACATCAAACGTGTCCTTATTAAAAAAGCATATTACAAAATCGAGGACTACGTTGAAGATAAAGAAGTTGGCTTTAGTTCCTTCTGCGGATGCGGCTTCCCTGGTAGCTCATAAACGGCACAAATATGTGGATGTCTGTAACTATTCTAAATTTCATTTTTTCTCTTCTTTCGAATCAGATTTTTACAATAGTTTTCAAATACATACATAAAATACATCTTTTGCTCAGAATAGTTACAGCACTGATAACAATATTAGAGTCACTTTTTTAATTTAGTATTTTACAATATTTTATTTACCTTTGTATAGATTCTTTTTTATCGATTGTTTGTGAATGTGTGAACATTGTAGGCTTTGTAGATTACCAGCTGCTTGTTAACTTTTAAGCAACGACTTATTGTCGGGCCTACGCTGTCCCCCCATACTTAACTACAAATGCTGTATCCATGATAATATTGTAATACCAAATAATTTGAAAAGAGTAACCATGGAATTTCTTGCCGGTTCTTCTCCATACGAAACGACCAACCCGAACCGTGCACCTTTTTGTCGACGTTGTTTAAGTGCCCATCTAGGCCTATGTGAAATAAAATATTTTGATTTTGAATAAAAATAAAATAAATAAAAGTAATTGCATTTCTCATTTTATATTTGTTATCTTTAGCTATGCGTGTGTTATTGCGGTGCTGATTAAATAGTGTTAATTAATTTCATTAAATGTGGAGATGTGCTCATTAGATTGAAAAAAAGATATTAAACTTAACGGCATAAATAAATTGATGGCAACGATTTCTTAACCTACTTTTAACGTATTTCAACAAAATAACACCGTCCTTGTTATCCCTGAAGGGTTACGCAAAGTGTACCCTATATACTCTTATAAAGGGGGCGAGCCTATTGCCATCAACTGGGCACATATGGGCTATTACTGCGAAATTCCTGGTGGAAAAATTCAATACCAATTAGCCCGACCTAGGTATCGAAAACAGGACCTCATGCGCAGCAGTAACGGGATCACAAGACCAACAATGTTGTAGGCAATAAATGAGTCGAAAATGGCTTAACTACCTAGTTTTATTTTTAATCTCGCGTATACACTATCTCGCTAATCAGTCCATCAACCTCACACGGAAATCTCTTAAGAACAAAACTGTACCACGTACACAAAAGTCAGTCCCAACGACCTTTCCGTCTGTCAGTTCATCCAACTACTTCATGAGGTACAAAAACTCTGGCAGGTCATTAGCAACTTTTTCTAGCTCAGTTTGCGACGACAATGATGAATTAGTTGATTTCCAGCAAACTGAACACTCTTAGATACTTTTTTATTGGACTTTTCATGTTTGTTGAAAATGTTAATATTATCGGTATCTATTCTGAGATAAAATAAATTCGGATTTTGATGTATGTCTGTTTGTACACTTTGGTTTTCTAAACTGTTCAAAGGGCCTTGATATAGTTATCACCATCATTAAATGCAGTTTAGATTTATGACGTGCAACTTTATAAGAAACATAAATTAATATTAATATGTTAATATTGTTTTCTTTTGTTTTTTGAAATATTTAAAAATGTATAAAATAAGAGAAATGATGAATGAAGTAAATCTGCATAACCACCCATTACACTAAATTTCATAGTGGATTTTGATGACTCCATTTTAATCACCTCCTGTTAGAGAATTTATACTAGCAGACATTTGTGTATATTGCGTTACTATTTATTTCAGAATCAGAATCAGAATCAGAATTTTATTTGCTCTGAAAGTAGGTACAGGTTAGGTGTTGTACATAAATTAATGAGATCGGCTACAGTAAAAAAAAAAAAAAAATTAAAAGTAAAAAAACTAAAAACCTAAAATTTCAGGTCAATCGGAAAACGTGAAGTGGGTCAAATTTAATTCTAAGATTTTGTCGGGTTTCAGGCGAATCCAGTTTTTCGTGTTTTCGCTTCTTTTTTTTCTAAACTTCACTATAGATTTAGGTTATGTTGCTGCATCAGTAGAACTCGTACAAAGCAGGGGCGAGTCGCTAGTATGTAGGTGTATAATACGAAGTGCGACTCCAATTGTATGAAGTTTTGGAGAGAATAATCGAAGTTTCCGATTCAGGAATGAAGTGATTGATTCGTCTTTGGAATGAAGGTGAATTATTCAGGGGATCGGATTCATTTGGAGCTGAAACTTCGCGGATTTAGTTCGTAAGCTGTGTTTTATGTCGTCCTTGTTTTATGTGGTTCTGAATGTGAAAATATATCAGCCGTTCAAATGTAGTGACTTAATATTTTAAGAGTAAGCTTTTCGCCTTACAACAAATAATAAAATGGTCACTTATATTATATACGGTGTATATAATCAAACTTATTTTATATATATGATTGATTTACAGACAGAATAATGCCACCATTTCAATCATTAGCATAAGAAGCCTATTTCTGTTTTCTCGGAAAACCACTGAAAACCACCGCTGTGCTGTGGGACCCATAGCACAGCATCGTGCTGAGTGGTAACCTGCCTGTCGCAGTCACGTGCAAGCTGTCAACTTTTTTATTCCGTCCTGTTGTTTTATAAAATACTAGCGACTCGTCATTGCTTCACACGGGTAGCACTAATCTATATCCAATGACTTCTAGAGGATGCATGAGGGGTAATCATGTGACAAAGGTTTAGCAGATATTTATAAGTATGGTGGGGTGGACAACACATCTGGCTTTATTTTGTTTCATGCATTAACAGTGTAGAGCTGAGTAATTTGTATGTTCGAACGCAATTATCTCAGGAACTAAGGGAAATAGTTAGGCAGAAAAAAGTATAAAAGTTATGTAACACTTTGTTAGTTTATTGTTTATAATTTTCTTTTTTTTTCTTTTGTTACTTATTGTGCACACTGCGACAGACAAATATATTTTCTTTCTTTCTCTTATAACGTACTAACTGCTGGGACCCAGACCTCCTCTCTATGAGAGGGAGAGGGCTAATAATACAACATGCGTGCTTAGGCCTAGTGCGGGTTGCTGGTTGTCATAATATGACTTCGGATTGGCGATGTCTTCATTCACGGTTTTCAAGCAGCGGTGATGAAATAAATAACAGAAAGTAAAGTGCCTTTGATTTCAAAACCATGCCCTAAAATTCGTACACCGGTGTTATAAATCATAATATAGGTGATACTACAAGGCCATCACAGCTCGCTGGGCCACCAGTCTTTCATTAACGCTATTTTAAATAAATAAATCTTACGTAGAACTTAGTGCCTTCAGAATTGCGTATAAGAGGCACCTAAATTCCATTTCACGACGATCGATATAAGCGTAAGTGAAGCATGTCCTAAATGTTTCACATAGTAATAAGTGGCAGCATTAACTACTTATTGCGTAGCCCATTAATCAAACAGTTCCACTTTCATGCGATAATGGAACAGGTAAAAGACGAGTGAAAGCTGCTGATGAATTTACTAAGAACGTACAACCTAGTAGAATGTAATTATACTAGCTAGCTCTTCACACTTTGCTGGGAGGTGTTGGAGTTTCTAAATGAAAACGATTTAATATTAGTTCGGAATTTAATTTCCGAAAAAGTTATCAAGTACGATTTTTTGTTTTTTTACTCGCTGAATGTGGATGTATTCGAAGATGCCTACCCTTACGGAGATTACAGGCGTGATGTTTTGTGTGAAAAATAGTATAAAACTTAAGTACAAAAAATGTTTATTTGATTTATTTATATGAAGCAACTGCTTATCAGACCCACATAACTCGTTACTGGTAATAATAATATATTGTAGATTAATATATTGATTATTATTGTAGATTCAAATATCTAGATCTGGCTCACGAGGTTGTCGACATGTGGGACGAGTACAGCAGTCATTGTGCCGATAGTCGTGTCGGCCAATGGCTTAATAGCCAATAGCCTCGACCAACATCTGAGGAGGCTCTCGCTTGGCAGCTGGATCAAGGGATTAATTCAGAAAGCAGTACGTCTGGACACGGCGCGTATCGTTAGGAGATTCCTCTCTCAAGAGCCCTGACCACCGGTAGCTCGGACCCTGTTCCTGATGCCGGTGGGCTACTATGTTTTATATTTTTAAATGTTTTTTTTATGTTACTTTGTATAAAAATATTTAAAAATGTAAAATTATATGTGTAAATACGAATAAAGGAAATAATATATTGTAGTAAAAAAAATATTCTTGAATGAAAAAAACTATAAAATTTTACTCATTTCACAATAATAATCCTTCCTCCATAATATCAGGAACAACTGGAACACGAATCATTATAAAAAATAAAACAAGATAATCAAAACCATACGCCATTGTGCTGAATTTCGATAAAACATACTCAAAAGCGGTGAAGGGCTCGTTAAACGTATATTTTTATATGAAAACTCGAAACGAATTTGTTGCAATCAGCTAAATAAGTGAATGGTTCTCGAAAATAACGGGTCGGGAGAAACGTGATGTTTGATATACTTGAACATGTATTGATACATACCTACGTCATGCTTGAGTGGATCAAATACGCCTTGAATAATTGATACTCAGCTCTTTTGATGTGTCGATGGAAAAGAGGATTTCTCAATTTTCATTTTACATAACATAACATCATCTGTGTTCTCCGTAAGGTTGTGTAGAGATGTGCCTTTGCAGGGTAGAAGGGTTACACGGGAAACGGTTACCACATAAGTATTCAGGACATCATTTGGAAACCCCCAACATAGAATTTTTTTATAAAAAAAATGTGCTGTTCCATTTGACCGTTTATGTATTGCACTTTTGTAGAAAACAGAAGATTTTTTTAATTGCTTATTAATAATTTCTGTGTATGTATTTCTGTTTTTTTTTTTTTTAATGTAATTTTACTGTTTATATTGTTTTATTTTATGTTGTAGCATCGTATTGGACTTGGTCTGTAATGTTGCTATAATTGGTGGTAAATAAATAAATAAATAATAAATAAATGTTGGGGGCTTTCAAATGATGTACTGAATATGAGGTAACCGTTTTTGCTTCGATGGTTCCACCCTGTATAACATTCATTTGTCTCCACACGATTTCCAATAAACAGCAGCTTTCCGACACTCTCTGACCTTGACCTTGAATTGCCCTGTCATAAAATTGTATCATTAGCTAAAAAGGAGAAATACTTTCCTATAACGGCCACTATTACCGATGCCGTCAGCGCCGGTTCCCCGAGTAAAACGTTTCCCGCCGCTTCTAAGGCAATTGTTAAGGAATTGAAGTTGACAGGTCCATTATGAGCTTTCTAAGTTGTTAGGCGGATAGGGGCTTTGAATAAAACAATATTTTGTAGTATTTTTTTTTTTCGATATTTATTTATTCGGAAGATAGTAATATTTCTAAAAATATAGGTTTGTTGAACGCAAAATAACTTTCAACGAAAATTAGGAAACGAAATTTGAAAACGAATATTTGATTTTTTTTTTTTTGAGGTATGACTTTTTCGTAAAACGCAGCAGTAATATTGTTTTTTATTAACATACTGTGAAAAACAAATTTAGTTTTGCTGTTGACTGCAAATAAATAAATAAAAATTTCATAATATGAATGAGCGTTAAAAATATTTTTTGGTGCTACGGAACGAGTCCGATTCGCACTTGGCCGGTTTTTTGTCGTTGGGGTTTAATTATGCGAAAAATAAAGTTAAATACTTAGTATGTTGTTCATCATCACAATACTGTAGTAAACATAAGTTTGAAACGTAACCAAGCACAGACACAAATAGTATTACTTTTCAAATTCGATGATATTATTAAATCTACAGAATTTACAAAAAATCACATGATACTTGCCAGGTTTGAACCTACAGCCTCATCCTTGTGAATCGTATTCCTTAACCTCAGCCATCACAACAGCCATGTCCTAGCGTTATAAATATTATATTAGGCTAATAATTCTGATGCATGCAGAGGGTTCGCGCGTGACTGCGCATCTTTCCCCACGACATTAGCTCATCACGGTGTTGAGTAGCGACATATTTTGTTTTGTTTATTATTTTGAAGAGGCACTCTCGTTGAAACTCTGTTGATATTTTAGTGTTAGAAAAATGAGGCTGACTATATAAGTTTGTTACAGATATCCTTGCCGCCATTTTACTTTCCTTTTTCCAATATTTTTTGGGTAAGTGTACTTTGATTGTATTGATATTGATGTGTTTTTGTATTGATTAATGATAGATAATATTTCCGTATGGTGTCGGACGTAAAGAATAGCACCACGCCATGTCTTCCCGTGGGTGTCGTAAGAGGCGACTAAGGGACTTACCAGAGAATGGGCAGCAGCGTTCTCTGTGATTTTATTACAACCATACTGCGATCGCCAACCCGCCTGCCAAGCGTGGCGATTATGGCAAAACCCCCCCAATGATGAGCGCAACACAAAAATGGCCCCTAGTACCCGGCAGCCCGTCTACCCTCGACTATGGTAGCGGTCGAGGTTACGGCGTGGCAAGGGGTGCGAAGAATCTCCGGAAGGGCTCAGGCTGACTATACCGACGACTTGACCTGGCAACATACAACATGCGTACACTCCGGACCGACGAGAAGATAACGTAACTCGAAGAGGAATTGAGCAGGCTGCGTTGGAGTATTGTGGGATTATCTGAAGTCCGAACAGAGGGTGAGGACACGATAATCCTGAAATCCGGCAACCTGCTCTACTTTCGAGAGGGTGACCGGCATTCCCAGGGTGGTGTTGGGTTTATCGTCCACAAGTCCATCGTGAATAACGTGGTGAAGATCGAGAGTGTGTCGACTAGGGTGGCGTACCTTATACTCAGAATATCCTCAAGATATTCGGTGATGGTCATACAGGTCTACGCCCCGACCTCGGCACACCCCGACGACTAAGTGGCGGCCATGTATGAGAATATTTCTAAAGCCCTGCATGGTTTCAAAACTCACTTCACCGTTGTCATGGGGACTTCAACGCGAAAATGGGCAAACGAGACGGGGATGAGCTGCAAGTGGGGCAATTTGGGCTTGGACGTCGGAACCACCGGGGTCACCAACTAGCTAGTTTTATGGAGAAGGAGGGCCTCTATTTGATGAACTCCTTCCTCCTTTGAAGAATAAAACGTGTTTTAAAGGAATGAATCTGTTTTTCATTAACGCAACAAAATTACCCTTTTTTTTTTAGGATGTGAAATCATCAAATGACCCCCCCGCTCTGGGTGGAGCGGAAGGGAGTGTCAGACTTGTACTTAAACCCATCCATGTTCCTTCTTTGCCCTTTGTGTTCCAGGGCCGCGGTATTTCTGTCGAACAGTCCCGCAGCCCTGGCAGGCATCGGCCCATGCGGACCCCTACGTGGTTACTGACATCTCTTTGAGGCGCGCGTGGAACACGAATGCGCCATCGACAAGGCCTTTCGTCATAAGACGGCCGGACGGCGGGCTAGCCCATAACTTGCCGTCCACAGGCCCGCGCCTACGATGGCCGGGGGCCACCACGTGACCCCGGACGCCCAGGGCGTCTCCCGCGGCGGCTGGGACGTGAGGCTCTTTCTCTCAACAAAATTACCCTAAAATATTATACAGGCGGCAAAATGAGATATAGTTACACAGCATATACTTCCGAATAGGTGCGACCCAATCAGTGCGACTCTATAAGTCCGACTCTACAGGCACCAGTCTCCCACAGGTGAAAATCGTTATTGCAAACCTGTTTAGACATAATTTTTCTGTAAAGTCGTCACTTAGTTCTGTTGATTCGATGTTTGATACTGAGGCAGTAGAGGGAGCGGAGAACATCCTAAAATTCAACGTAAAACAAGTTTTCAATCAATCAATCAATCAATAGTCTTTATTTTTTGTAAACATAGTTGCTCGTATCATTCAAGGCTTGAAGCGTGGAAAATCACCTGGCTACGATGGCCTTAGCATTGAACATCTTCAACATGATCGGCCTCATCTGTCGCAAGTGCTGGCAATGTTTTTTACTCTGTATGTGTCATACTCTTACTTGCCGCCTCAAATGAGAAAGACCGACTTCAGGACCAGACCTCGGAACCTATCGTTCTGCAGCAAGGTGTGAGACAGGGAGACGTCATATCTCCGAAACTGTTCACCGCTGCACTGGAGGATGTCTTCAAGGTTCTGGACTGGAGAGGACTAGGCAATGGTGAGTACATCTCTCACCTTCGGTTTGCCGACGATATAGTGGTCATGGCTGAGAACATGGAGGACCTCGGTACAATGCTCGATGACCTCAGTAGAGCTTTCGAAAGAGTGAACATAGACAAAACCGAAGTCATGTTGAATGCCCATGTAAACACCCACTCCTATCAAGGTCGACTCTACACTCGAAGGGCACTTAATATCGTGTTCTGGATGTCCTGATGTTTGTTCTCTACAGGAACTGATGGATGCTACCGAAAACGCCAAACTGGTAACTCAGTTCTGGGCTGACACAATTTAGATTGCCATCGACCCTACCTGGGACAAACGGTCCAGTCAGGTAGGTCTACCTTTGAGAAAGAGGTCAATCGACGTATCTGACTCGGTGTGTTACCAGTGATTACATACGGGACCGAAACGTGGTCGCCCACAACGGGCCTCATCAGAAGGTTTAAAGTCACCCAAAGGGCAATGGAGAGGGTTATGCTCGGATTTTCCTTGCGTAATCAAATCAGAAATGAGGAGATCCGCAAAAGAACCAAGGTTACCGACGTAGCCCGAAGAATAGCCAAACTTAAGTGGCAGTGGGCAGGGCACATTGCTCGCAGAACGGATGGCCGATGGGGCCGAAAAGTTCTGGAGTGGCGACCGCGAACCGGAAGACGCTGCGTTGGAAGGCCTCCCACTAGGTGGACAGATGACCTGGTGAAGGTTGCAGGGATCCGCTGGATGCGAGTCGCACGGGACCGATCAATGTGGCGACACGTGGGGGAGGCCTATGTCCAACAGTGGAAGTCTTTCGGCTGAAATAATGATGATGATGAGATAATATTTTTATACTGTAATTTGGCTTTTACAAACACTTTAAATCATTTTTTTTACTAAAACTCATTGAGGTCGGTGTTGCCATCTGACTACAAACTCAGAGGACACAGTATCTTAAAGCTCAGACATAATCTTGGCCTTATAAGGAACGTGCATGTTAGTGTCTGCGATGGTGTTTAGATTAGATTTGAGTAGACCTGTCCACTCTATTAGCTTCTTACATAAATCTTTGTCCTTTATTTTTATTAAGCGATCAAAAATGCCTAACGCTTGCCGCATCGTCTGGGGAGACAGTTTGGTTACGTCGGGCCTGCACCCACTAAAGAACACCGCCGGGACCCTGTCACCTTGGCTTGTGACTGTCGCCTTGGCAGATAGGCGGCGAGAACTGCTACGCTTGACCTTCACGACCCAACCAACGCAGCCCGCCTCCGGACTCCAAACTCTTTCGGCAATGTCCGGGATCACCTGAGACATCGCCACCACTTGTGAGGGCCGTGCAATACGACGACGATAGACTCCTCGATCTATCGCCCGCTGGCACCTCCTATCAAAATCATAGTCCTGTCTAAATCTGCCTCAAGTTGCAGGACCATCTATTCATAATGATAAGACAACAGATGAGAGGGGTGTCAATGGAGATTCTTGGCTGTAGTTCTTCAAAGAGATTTATGCTTATATTGGGCAACTAAACAGTAATTTCACAGTATTTTATGCCTTGCCTTGTGAAGGGGGCATATAGAGAGAGGTTGTTGGAAAAGGTAATATGACGATTTTGTGCCACTGCACGAAAAAAAATAAAGACAATTTAAAATAAAGACAATTTATATAATTGTTTTATAATATGGTATAGAATATAAAAATTATATTTGAAGTTAATACAATTGATTTTTGCAGCGGATTTGCTTGGAAACAAGGAAATCTTGACTATCAGATTCAAATCCAACCTTTAAGAAGGTCTTAAGTCTCAAAAAAGCCCAGCTATCTAAACTAAACCGAGCATAGTCGAGGTAAAAGCCAGTCTGGGATCGAAATTTTGATATTTATCGAGGCGGAGGCGTGGTGGTTCATGTAGAAAATTACTAGTCTCAACACTAACTTAAAGGTTTAAGTTACACGCCACAGAGGGTGACTGGTAACTTAAATCTATGTTACTTGTCGACACCTTCGTGTATTCAGATTACATCGGTATTTTAGAGTATGCTTCAAGTACCCGAGTAAGTTATTTATTTAATGGGAAAGTAATGTTAGTACCCTGTATATAATGGTACTATATTTTAGGTTGTGATTGTATTTAGTGAATTGGTGTTAAAAGTTTTTTTTAAAAATTGGGAGATGTCTTTGAGCAACAGTGGGACAGTATAGGCTAACAAAAAAAATCTATTAAAATAATGCTCCGGAATGCTCCGGTAGCGAGGTGGTAAGATCCAATCTAAAGGTGGTTGGGTATCCAGCGTGAGTGAGTAATACCAGTAATTTACATGAAGCTGTCGCTTCATGTTAGGGTCAGATAGGTAAGCGCCTACCGACTTACCTATGTTTTAAAACCATTTTAATTTTTGGTTACTTGGAGTCTGGTTCCGTTGCATAAATTTGGTGGTTTAAGGTTTCTTGGCAACACATTAACGTATTTATTTGGATAAGGATTAATATCATGTTTATAAAAACACCTTCGTAAATAATGCATTATTTTAGAACAAATTTGGTTAGCATAAAAAAGGTTATAGTGAGCTAACCTTAAAAGATAGACATGCTGTTGCGGATTTTTTTTAGAACTTTTAAAGAGGAATAATTCTGTCATACATGATTTTTGCGAAACTTTAACCCTTTTCGCAGCGCACGCAGCGGAAGCTCTCAATAGGACAAAAAATCCCCCGATTTTGAAAATTCTTCATTAGTTCTCCGCTCCTATTGGTCTCAGCGTGATGATATATAGCCTATAGCCTTCCTCGATAAACGGGCTATCTAAAACTGAAAGAATTTTTCAAATCGCACAGTAGCTCCTGAGATTAGTGCGTTCAAGCAAACAAACACACTCTTCAGCTTAATAATATTAGTATAGATTCAAATTATTATGAAAACAAAATCTTGTCAACCGTCTTATCGAACATTGTAGTGGTGACTTGACGTTATGTTTTTTTATAACCCACAGGTTGAGTGATGGAAAATGCTTTGTAGTCTTAGGTGTGAGTCACGTTTCACAAGTAATGTTTTCGAGGTCGGTCAATAGATAGGTTGTTGGTCCCGTCATTTTTACATCTTCGCAGTAGTTACGAGTCAGAAGCCCGAAAGTCAGACAATCAGCCTTATCAATGCGTAACATGTTACCCAGTAACTGGCCTGTGGAGGTCAGAAGGGCAGTCGCTCCATGTAAAATACCGGTATTCAGCTGCATCCGGTTAGATTGGAAGACGACCCCAATATAGTTGGGAAAAGGCTAGGCAGATGATGATCACTGAAAATAACATAACGTATCTTCAACTCAAAACCAAACAAAAATAAACTTAACAAAACCTCAAGAAATCTGATTGCACAAGCAAAGGAATCGGTTTTGTTGGCAAACACGAAACCTCAGGTAAACAGTACTTGGTTAGTGCTTATAATAGGCAGTTAGTATTCCAGGCTGAGCGCTTTGGAGACTTGCTATAACAACTACTAGTATTTACACGGTAAATAATAACGACTGGTTTGGGTTAGGTCTTAGAGTAGACTACGTACTACGGTACGGTTTGCTTGCTTTTATTTTTCTTGTGTAATGAACAATTCCTATTCTATTGTTGAAAGATAATGGAGCATGGCGTCTTTTTCTTATCCTTCATTTCTACGATCTTAGTTCAGAACGTTTCTCCAAAACGAATTAAACAATTAATCAGGCCTTTCTGAGAGCTCAAACGAACCCCAGGAGTGGGGTGCCTTTCTGAAGGGCGCACTCCTCACAGATTTGTGTGTGAAAAGCTTTAATTTTAGTATTCGTGCTTCAGTTTTAAGGGTTTCCCGTGGGTCTGTAGTGAAAGGTCACGTTCATATGGAGTAGCTTGAAGTAATTATCATAATTGACGCTAAAGTGGGTACGGTAGTAGAGTTTTAAGAAACTCTAATTCGGAATAAAACCGAAATCTACGACATAATACTTGCCGAATTCATAAACCAGAATATTAATATTTCATGCTAAAAATTCAAAAACAATTGCATTTAACTAAAATATTGGCACTCTTAAAGGTCACAGCACACAGATCAGCTCGGAAAGGCATCGTCACCGTTTCAACTCGAGCCATTCAGTATTCTTTGCATGAAACTTCCAACTGCAACGCACACTAATCGGAATCATTGGTGATACGGTGACGATCCCTTTCCGAGTTGATATGTGTGCCATGACCTTTAACTGTCAACTTACGATTGTCTTGGTACGGACATGTGATGAGGAGAGACGAATCGCATGTGACTAAAAGAGTGATGACTATAAATGTTGATGGATGGAGAGGGAGAGGACGACCAAAGAAACGATGGATGGATTGTTGTGGAATGATATGAAAGATAAAGGAGTAAATGATAGCGTGACGGTTGACAGAGGAGAGTGGAAGAAAAAAACGTGTTGCGCCGACCCCATGTAACATGGAACAAGGGCAGGAAGATGATGATGATTGGCACTCTTAAAACACAAAAGTTTTACAAATAAGACCATCTGCCTAGCCTTTTCCCAACTATATTGGGGTCGGCTTCCAGTCTACCTGGATGCAGCTGAATACCATTATTTTACATGGAGCGACTGCCTATCTGAGCTCCACAACCCAGTTCGTACTGGTTAATACGATACCCCTTGGTAAGACTGGTTGTCAGACTTTTTGGACCACTGACTACCTAACGACTGTCAAAGATCTACAAATGACACCCGGGAATAACGGCTTAACGTGCTTTCCGAGGCACGGAGGAAACTCGGTATGTAATGGGTGGTCACCCATCCACGGACCAACCTATGCAAGCACGGTTTAACCTAAAGATTGACCCGAGCGGCTGTTATTATTTAGCCACAAGCTTACAATAAGACAAAATTTAAAAAAAAAACCGAAGCTTCTTCAGCTTAGTGTACTTAAGGCCAACGGGCAAAAGGCTTTGCTCACGTGACTTCGTATTATTTTCACTTTCCTCTCACAGAAATTAAAATCCATACTAATATTATAAATGCGAAAGTAAGTTTGTTTGATAGTTTATTACTTTATATCCTGAACCGATCATACTGATTTTTTTCATAAGGGGTTTTTGAGATTTTTTTTCTTCTAGATCATACCTGGGACCATTCTAACACTGTTTTAAGCTTTCACGGTTTACAACTAAACTCATACTGGTCATTTACGGGATATCTTCCGTAACAACAACAAGCAACAATGCAGAAATCAAAAGAGAAATAATAAAGCTTCCGAAATAAAACAAACTTTTTTAAAATGACCTACCGAAAAATTAATACAAAATTAACCGACAGAAAATGTTGTATTTAACAAAAACAACATGAGCAATTAATAATATTAATTTTAATTATACGAAAATATCAAATATTAATTATACGAAAAAAAAAAACAAAACTTCCGAAAAAAATACTAAGTTTCCGAAAAAAATACTAAGTTTTAGATTTTTTTTATTTTTTGATTAATACACAATTTGATCTGGTGAAAAAATATTACGTCAGCAAATGCTGTATTGATTTTCGGAATTTAAAGTATTTTATTCGGTCGTTTCTTTGTCGCAAGATTAGTATTTTAAGCAGTAAATTTAATTATTTTGAGTATGCCCATTTTGTGTTTTTTTCGGAGCTTTTATTACTACCCAAATCAAAATAATGAACAATCACGGAAGAAATCCCGTAAGTGACAGTGTAATTTTGGGAACATTCTAGTTACGGACATATTGGGGATCAAAGTTCCAACTTTTTCACAAGTTTTTTTTTAAATACATGTTTTTAATGTAAGATTTTTACTTTAAACACCTCCCCCATACTATTAAATCCACCCATCAGCACAATGCTTTGAGTGCATTCCATCGAGTCCTATCGTGAAACGTGATTTTTGAACCCAAAAAAAAAGTCGTTTCCCATCAATAATTTTTACGTAAAGTTACTTAGTTTAATGTACAGAATGCTTGGTTGACGGCTTCCTGAAGGGTCTGTTTATAACCTGTATACTTTGTCAGGGTACAAAAACGGACATAGGGCACCTTCCACCCCGAAAAAAAGTACTATTCCCGAGGAAGACAACAATAACGTTCTTATGATAATAGATGGCGCCACGTGTCTTTCGAATCACGATTGAATTATCTATACTAATATTATAAAGCTGAAGAGTTTGTTTGTTTGTTTGCTTGAACGCGCAAATCTCAGGAACTACTGGTTCGATTTGAAAAAATATTTTAGTGTTAGATAGCCCATTTATCGAGGAAGGTTATAGGCTATTAAATTTCACGCGGACGAAGGTCGCGGGCAAAAACTAGTATTAAAATAAGCAGAGTACAATCCGAATTGATTGTCAAATTCTAAAATAACGCGAGCGAAGCCACGGGCAAAGTAAAATCATAATTTTGATGCATTTAGTGGCTCATTTTTAACATGCTTTTATTAGCTTCACCTGTAACTAATTAACTTGACATATAAAAAATTTAGAAAATAAATTTGACCCACTTCCCGGTTTCCATTAAAGACAATGCATGGTTAGCTAATAGACGTCATTCTAAATTCAATATAGCGGACTAGTTATTTTTTATGCATTCCCATGATATGGGTATCAAATGGCATGGTTTGCTGAGAAGAATACGAGAGATAAAATGACGTCACGTCGCGTGTTTTACATATTTTTTAAACTATAAAATTTTATTCAATCGACGTGACAGTCGACGTCGACTGACGTTTGAATGCGTTTCGCATAAAAATGTGCTTTAAAACAATTTACATATAAATCAATATAAAGTATGTCATTTATGCTGCCTTAATCATTTCCCTGTCGGGTAAGTCATATGTTTGAGTCACGGCTACAAAATGTGTAGCTGCTTGCGGGCAGATAAATGATAAAATTTTGAAAATCAAACATGCCCAGAGTGTAGAGTATAAAAATGTGATACGAAGTATAGAAATGTGAGTGTAACTATTGGGAACACCATGCTGCCGAATTCAACAATAAAGGGTGTAACAAGACCCTTAACGAAGTCAAAAGGCACTTGTTTTCCTCATCATTGCGATATTTTTTTGGTTCTCGACCATACCTATACCTTCTAGTTACGGAGATATTGGGGGTCAAAATTCCAACTTTTTCACAGGTTTATTTTTAAATACATATTTTATGTAAGATTTTTAAATACCTCCACTGCTCCGACTCCTACCGTATTATTCAATCCATCCATCAGCACAATGATTTGAGTGCGTTACATTGAGTCCAAAAGTAAAATGTGAATTTTCACCCCAAAAAAAGTATTTTCTGAAACTATAAAATCCACAGTTTAGTCGAGTTTCAATGAGATTTTGATCCAAAGGGATTTGCAGTTTTAGCTGGGGTTAAAACTTTATTACCTGCTATCAAGATTGGCTTTTCGTGGTCCAATGAAAAGCAAGATGACGAGCAATTTGAACAAATATGACACACATCAAAGCAGCATTATGTCATTGTAAACTTAAGAAACACTCTTTGAAAGCGATTGTCCTCTGGTCTGACATAGTAGACTTTTAACGAAATTGACATAAACTTTTCTATTGCTTATGTCAGTCCCATATATTTTTTATCATCGTTATCGCTAATAAAATATAATTTTGTATATATTTTCAAATTTCCTCGTGATCTTTTCCTGCCAAGTTGAGACAAAAAGATTACTTATTAGGTTCTTCGTTAAATGTTATTCTGTGTAGGAATTCGGAGTTGAGAAATTGATGTTGATGCTTTCCCGCACCTCCAAAGAGTACGAAGCTTTTTATTTGGGACTAGCCCGCCACACTATACCCAAACCACAACAACTCCTGAAAGACAGAATCAACTTATTTATTTATTTATCTATATATGTATGTATTTAGAAATATATAAGTATGTTTATCAGTTGTCTAGTACTCATAACTCAAGCTCTGCTTAGCTTGAGACTAGACGGCGTTGTGTGATAGTTGTGGAATATTATTATTATTATTTTTATTTAACTGTGGCGATCATCAAAAAAGCACCGAGATAATGAAGCTCAACGAAGTCCCAGAGAAACAATTGAACTGACTTGGATCCCGCAACGACATTAATCGGTAAAGAATAGCGGAAGAGTAGGAAAACCATAATTTCCACTTCTGCTTCCTAACCCTTTAAAGTCGTGCAGTATTGCCATCCCATCGGAATATGAGTGAAAAAAAAAGAGAAAAAACAGAGGAAAAAAAGAGAAAGGAGGAGGAGAGGAGGTGTAAAGAGGAAGTTGAGTTTATGCACACACTACTCATTATAATCTCCTGCATTGTTTGTTGTCTCGAGCTCGATTGGGCACTTTGTCCAAAATTCGCACACCATGGCAATGTTTTTTTATATAACTTTTCCTGCCCGCCTAGGTACAAGTCTATGCCTTGCACCAAGACTTGCAAAGCCTCGAGGCAGCAGGATATGCTGGGGCATAGTGTATCGTCTCTATTGAAATGATTGCGGCTGTTCTGAAATGTTAGACAGCGCTGTGGGAATCCGGACCAGCTATGGTTACATCTTATTGACTCAGAGAATTGATAATCTTGAGGAGCTTGTGTTAGACGAATAATTTATTTAAATGGTGATTTAGATATTTTTTTAGATTATTTATAACTGTTGGATGTTATAATGATGGACATATCATCTGGCTTCTGTAAACCTCTGGTATTATAAATTAAATACCTAGTTAATTTTAAGTGGTCCAAAAGTTAAAAAAAATTTCATAATTTTTTGTTTCATAGTATGGAAGGAGTTACTATGGCTCTTTAGTCAACTGGTGCAACTTTGCAATTCCTCGATGAACTCGATGAATGTAAGTAAAAAAAAATGTGCCATCAAAAAATCTAAATTCACTAACGCGTCTGAGGTTTTCCCCACTAACATACAGCTATATTTTTTTAGATTAAAGTTGATTTCAAAAATCATCTTTGTATTTTTTTTTGTATTTTTGAAGTAGGTACTGTAACTTTGGATTCCCCACTTCTGGACGCGGAGATGTTACGCTATGTTATTGTTTAGAGGTTTTGTTAATTTTTCTATTCCGTTCTCCAATCAATCTTGAACTTACCTTTCATTAGAACTTCTGAATGACGTCATTACCTAGCTCTATGGGTTATTTAAAACAAATACCATTTCGTAGAATGCACTACGTGTCACATAATGCCATAAATACGAACAAAACAAGCCAACAGTTCGCAGTTACAATAGTAACGTATTTGCAAAATAAATCATAAGTCAAGCAGTGCATGAAAGCTGTGCTAAGGGACATAGAGTAAGCCAGTAGGTAGACGGTACAAGTTTACAGTTGCAAGACAAATATTGGGCATTACATGAAATGCACAGACATTATTATATAGACTACAAACGGGATATTTACCATGTTTACTGTCGGAAACTATATCGGGAACTCAATAAAAACAGTAAACATGGTAAATATCCCGTTTCTAGTCTATATAATAATGTTAGTGACCATGATAGTTTAAAATCTTATACGCACAAGCATATTATATAATCATATTATGCAATACATACATATACTCACACACACACATAAACAAACAACCGCGCTTAAAAATAGAATACTGTTTTTTTTTCATATTGTTTTATTTGTAAAGTATAAAGTGTTTGCTCTTTTTGAACAAATATGTCATTTTATTAGGGGAGGACACTATACACAGTTTCAACTATCGCAGGAGTCAGAGAATTTCACAAATCCTGTACAACGTTTTATGTCAATCAACATTTTTTTTTAAATATTGGTGGTTTCATCCGCGTAAGTTTCGATTCCATAGAAATATGAGGATAAAAAGTAACAGCTATAGGTAACAGCATCAAGTTTCAGTAGTTTTTCAGCGCATGCCAAATAATGAATTTTATAATCAAAATCTAGCTACTTTGGGTTAGATCTCAAATCTTTTTGAAAATAAATTATAGCCTATGTTGCTTGCCTTGCCTGATAATTAAGCTTTCTATTAGTTACAAAATGGTTAAAATCGCTCCAATTGTTTCGGAGCCTATTCGGTACAAACAAACAAAAAACTTTCCTCGTTATAATAATAGTATAGATGAAATTGACATATTTTGTTTGTGATAAAGTTGAAGTACACGATCGATAGTATACGATCAATTACTTTTGTTAATTGTTTTTGACGATGCACAATATTAACTCTACAGCACTAAATTCAGTCCTGCAAAGTAAATATTGTGCCTACTCGCATAAGCCTAAGGTCACCACACAGTAAGTCAGATGTCCTACGTGCTGTGGGATGAAGTCGTGAAGATTAGGTATTCAACAACACCAATTTAGTTGGGTAAAAGCTAGACGATGAGACTCAGTCAGATATCTTTTATGATTACCTGAATAGTTTAGTATGAAAATGTTTAATTTTAAAAGCCAAAAAAAACCAGCTTCAATTAAAAACATCTGTAGGATGGTTGGGTTATACTTAGCTTATATCAAATCTAGAACAAATTATTCAACAAATAACTGTCACGGGGTACACAAACTGGTAAAAGAAATCCTTTCCTGTACTAGCAAATGAAAAGTACGTCGGTCCTAAACACCTAATATATTTATTGATGTTAAAGTTGTCTCCTCTCTCGATCACTGCTCTTTGGCCACTGCCGCCAAGCTGGGAATTGGGTCAAACGTTCCAGAAATTAACAATTTACTTACACCCCTTACTGAGTAACCAACATACCGCTTAACAAATGTCTTAGTTCACAAAATGTGGCTGAGATAGACTGAGGATGAGAGGGACTTGCCTTTAACATTATATGTAGTTTAGAGCCTACCTTGAGCAGTAGGTAGTCATTTGTTTTTAATTCCATTATACGTACCTTTTAGTATATATAAGCCGCTCGGGTCGATCTTCAGATTAAACCGCGCTTGCCCGGGTTAGTCCGTAGATGGGTGACCACCCATTACATACCGAGTTTCCTACGTGATTCGGAAAACACGTTAAGCTGTTGGTCCCAGCTCTTTGGCATCTTTGTCGTTTTAAGTTGTCAGTGACCCGAAAGTCTGACAACCAGTCATACCAAGGGGTCATATTATCCAATACTAACTGGGTGTTGGAGGTCTGATAGGCAGTCGCTCCATGTAAAATACTGGTATTCAGCTGCATCCAGGTAGACTGGAACATAATTGGGAAAAGGCTAACCTTTTCGGAAACCTCAGAGCTTAGACAAAGACTAGTTGCAATCGCATTTAAAGCGCTTCTTATTTCTACAATAACTAGTGTTGGTAAAGGAATGGCTTTTTGTAATTGTATTAGTCTAAAAACAAAGCTATGTCATCGTTAAACCACGTGATGCCTTTTTTTTTTAGGTTGGGAAATCATCAAATTACCCCCCCCCCCCCTGGGCGAAGTGGAAGGGAGTGTTAGACCTGTACTGACTAAAACCCATCCATGTTCCTTCTTTGCCCTTTGTGTTCCAGGGCCGCGGTATCTCTTTCGAACAGTCCCGCAGCCCTAAGCCACGTGATGCCTAAGGTAACAACGTCTAGCGTATGTTTCGACACGCCGCCGCACGCCGTTGCGAAGTACGCCATACGTTTCTCAGTCGTCAATTCGTTGGCTTCTAAGTCTACATTTTTAATACTGTTCCATAGATTTTTAGGGTAATTTTGGGGTCTGTCAGTATTGCTAGAAATCTGTAGCTAGACTGTAGAGAGATCTGTAGAAAGTTGATGTCGTAATGTTAGTATCGCCAAGAAGTCGCTGATATGATCTCTTGAGTTAAGTGACAGCTGAACGTTTACGCATCACATATAGATTCGTTTTCAAGTGGTTCGGTCAACTCTCGGAGAGTGGAAACAAATAACATCAGTAATCCCAAAACTAAAATAAGTAGGTACTGACAAGCACAATAGTTTTTGGAGCTTAGTACCACAAATACTTTTGGTTAATTGTTCGAGGGAACAGACACAAAATAGATAGGTACAGAAAGACATCTTCTAAATTTCAACGACATTTTCTAATAAATAACAAAACATAAATTATTTATTTATTTTACCTTAAGCTTGTACGACTATAAACACAAAAGAGCAATATTTAAGTACCCTGTCTCCTAAAATAGGTTTAGGTAGCTGTGACTTAGAAGTCAGTGATTCTTCGTAGAAATAAAGACATGACATAATGTTATGTCTGACGACCTTAAAAGGTGTTGTGGCACAGCTTTTCAGCGTACAATGTCCAGGTGTGGACTGCGATAGTCGGAAGGGATTAAGAAAGAAATCTCCATACTACGAACGTAACGCAAGCGCACATGACGCGTACGTTTGGCGATCTTAAACTATAATATGACTATGTGTAACTTATGCCAGTCGTGTGCACTAGCTCTAACTGTACGAAGAGACATGTCTATATGTTGCATTCGAGATTAAATTTTCAAACACGTAAACAAATATGTGTTTTTGGAAAATCCACACATAATAATTATAGTTCGATTCCCATCTACTCGCTGTTATGTATATTAGTAATACCTTCTCAAATTGTTTCTATTTATTTGTAAGCTAAATATTTCATAAATTTACAAATTAAAATAACCTAAAGAAATCAATTTTAAAAATAAACTTAAAAAATGGCGTCAAAAAACTCCTCCTCAACACAGACAAAAGACTGGCGGCGTTGCCACGTTGTATGGCAACGCTAAGCCTTTGGCCAAGGTAAAAGCCAGCCTTTGGGTCACGGGAAGTGTCAACTAAGCGTTTTGAAATGTCCTTGAAAAAGCTGTGAGCACTCGGACCCCACGGTCCTAGAGTTTCAACCCCAAACGGCTCGAAAATATTTACCAATAAGGTTACTTTATTTACGTCGCCTGAGGTTCTCTGCAGCCGCAGCGGCAGTCCCACTCTACACGGGGGTCGTGCGGTCCATGGCCCTTTACGGGGCCCGGTGTGGGCGCGTTCTTTGAGGCGGCAAGCCGCTCACTACCTGAACGCGCCCCAAAAGGTGATAGCCCTAAGGCTAGTCCGGGGGTACCGCACGATTTCCGGTGAGGCGGCGAGTCTCCTTGCCAGATTGTCGCCACGGGATCTGGAGGCGATAGTTCTCGCGCGCCTGCACGAATGGCACGCGGAGCAACTACGTCGGGGGGAAACTCCGCTGCCGCGGCAAATCACCGCTCAGTGGACAGACCTCCGGTGGGATCTCATGGTGACATGGAGAGAACGACTGTCATGACCCCGTGCAGGGCATGCCACCATTACGGCGATAAGTCCCCTCGTAGAGACTCCTTAACGACTTAACGAACGCACGACTTAGCAACGAGGGCGCCGTGGCGCCTTTCTAGCCACTCGGCTAGAAAGGCGCCACGGCGCTCTCACCTTGCGCCTGACGCAGGTCCTCACCGGACACGGTTGTTTCGGGAGGTTCCTGCACCGACTCGGGTGGGAGGAATCGCTCGGGTGTTTCCATTGTGAGGATCGTCCGGAGAACACGGTGCAGCACACTGTGGAGGTCTGCCCCGCTTGGGCGGAGCAGCGCCGTGTCCTCGTAGCGGCGATTGGCAGCGGCGATCTCTCGCGCCTGGCCCTGGTTCAAGCCATGGTCCGGAGCGAGAGGGAATGGGAAACCGTCGAGTTATGGGCTAGCTCGCCGTCCGGCCGTCTTATGACGACAGGCCGTGTCGACGGCACGTTCGTGTTCCACGCGCGCCTCAAAGAGATGTCCGCAACCACGTAGGGGTCCGCATGGGCCGATGCCTGCCAGGGCTGCGGGACTGTTCGAAAGAGATACCGCGGCCCTGGAACACAAAGGGCAAAGAAGGAACATGGATGGGTTTTAGTCAGTACAAGTCTGACACTCCCTTCCGCTCCGCCTAGAGCGGGGTCATTTGATGATTTCCCAAACTAAAAAAAAAAAAAAAGCGGCAGCCCCAGCACAGCACGGTGAGCTAGGAAGATTAACATCTTCATTTATTAGATTATATGTACTGTCATAATAAAAGTGAAATTAATTTATACGGGTCTAAATTATATAATTAGTATGGGAAACGAAGTTTTCAATTATTATTGACATATTGCTAGACATTTTCGCTCGTTGGACCTACGAAGCGATTCTTCTGTTCCAATATGTTCAATGGTACAGTCGTGTACAGTCGTTAACATAATTGGTAACAATTTTGTGGAATGTTTTTAATTACGGACGGTTTAGTGATGTCTAATAGACAAGCGCTGAGTAGTTTTAACTGTTACCATTAACTTTGGGTTTCTGTGGGCTGCACATAAAAGAGCTGTTAAGCGGTTTATTTCATTAACAGTGTGTTTATTTTTAATTAAGAACAGTCTTGTGAGATTTCACTCAGTTTATTTTAATTTAAATGGTTTGTAATTAAATAAAAATATTTTTTTTGTATATTATTCTTTTTAATGAGTGTTAATCTATTAAATGAATAATCTAATAAATTATTATTATTAGCTGATGATCACGGATTCGCCCGCGTCCAGTTCGGTATTTGTCCCACGGGATCGTACTACCGGGATATAAAGTATCCTATGTGCTAATCTAGGTCCACAATAAACGTGTATATAACCAACTAGTTTCACATTGTGGAATCAATTCAATATATTGGGTATGATGTGTTTCCCGAAAAACAAAACTAACTTCAGTAATACTACTTAAATCTCAGAAGGAAATACTTCTCGATAAATATACTACAAACACAACCTACATTGACTTTACCAATTGACATTACACACGACCCCAAGATATCAAACATCAGATAAAGTCTACATCCCACCATTCGAGACGCATACAAATACGCCGTAACTACGCAAGAAATATGCCATAGCTACGCATAAATACCGGTCAGTACGAATAATATTTAATCGCCGATCCCCAATCCATATTTAACTTTAAGATAATAAGATTATCATAAATTCATCTTGGGCTTCCTCCCATGCCGGATCAGACCTTCAAGGGACGGTAACAATGGAATTAATTCTATTCGAGCACAAAGTAAAGAAAGATAATTAATTTCTCATATCTCCATGTATAAAAAGGTTTTTGTGAACCGTTTTATGAATAAAATATACTTACTTAAGTTCCTTCTATTTTTAACGCCGTGTGGTAGATTTTGAATTTTTTTTGGTCTCGTTTTAGTCTCAAACTGATTAGGGATCTGACTTTTTTCTCAGAGATTATCAGCTACCAGACTACCAGATATATATGCAGTTAAAAAAGTAGACAAATGTGAGTAAGTCCCGATCCCGGAGGAGCTCCTGTGGCTTCTATAAAAAAGGGAAATTATACGTAAATTCCTTGAGCAATCCCCGTTAGACACTCAACCAAAAGCAACTCAACAGTCATACGTCTAGGTCGCAAGTGCCACTGCTGATCGTCAGGTTCTGAGTGTGATTCAGGGGTCAATGTTGTTAGGTTTTCGATCAGGAGTTCTGCAGCAACGCGGGCTTTGGGCTTTTGTTCCGTTGATGGCAATTGAGGCATTATGCTCACCTCGGTAACACATGATTTACACTTAACAGGTAAAACGTGTGTAAAGCTTTATAATGCGACTGAACTATTTCAAATTCATTGTATAGTCGAAGATAAAAGCTTTTTAAATGAATCGAACATTTATTTTTAATGTACCTCCCATTAGTGTGATCATACCGTTGTTGTATTTTGCATTTATATTTTAGGTATAATATTTTAGATAAATATACCTAAGTTATTGTGTTTTCGATATAATTTTGTATACCGATGTATCCACGTCTTGCCCGTAGTTTATATTCTAAGTAACACATGTGAACTTAAGATATTACAGATTCTACTTATATTTAATGGTTTTGATGGAGTTGGTTTAGTTTGTGTCTTATACTGAGTTAAAATTGGTTTTAAAAACACTTAGTTTTTAATCCACAATTTCAAGAATTTAACATTTTACTTTCACATTGTTTATGATTTTCACGCTCCATTTTATTTAGAAGAATTTTGTATTTTCTTAGCTTACTGAGTAAATCAACAATGACCCTCAACATAAAAGTACATCACGCATTTCCATACAAACTTCTAAAAAGCGCGGACAAATACACTTTTTTTTTCACAGCACACACATGTTTATCCTTTACTCAAAGAAAGATAGCCGGAAAAAATTCAGAAAAGGCTATCACGGTCCGATTCTTTGCTCACTTACAACTCGACTTTCCCAAACACAAGTGAAAATAAACCTTGTAAGAAACGACTTAGAGTCTTATTGAAATGTAAACATAACGTGGTCTGACCATGTAACTGTGTACTCATAAAAATAGCGTTCCGTTTACGAGAGACCGATGATAGCCGAAGACGCCCGAACTTAGCCGAGCGGCTATAGAGTCAACAGCCTCCAGTTTTCGCTGACTTTGGGTTCGAAGCGAAAACTTTTTCAGTAAGGCAATTTGGAGTGGAACCAAATTTACATATGTGATTAGATAGTAAAAGGAAATTTGTCTTCAGTTCGGTCTGGAAAGTTGGGATTTGGATAATACGGACTGAATCTTTGATAAGTTTGTGTGGCGATTGTACTGGCCAGTTTTCTGGCGGGATTTTGGAGACCTTTTTTCGACCTGTCATTATTTTTAACTATGCAAGGTCAAGGTCAATTTAATCATTATGAAGTTAAGGTTAGTGTCCAATCATAAATAAAGTAACGGCACAACTTGGGTGGAAAATCAAGCGCCTGCTTGCTACGTTGCCAAAATTTCGCCGGAGAAAACCGGCGCGTTTTAATTTACCTCAACGCAAATACGTAACGTCGTGTGTTCTCATAAAATTACACAACGCCATTATAAAGCAATACGTATTCACAATAAGCCAACATACCCATAAATCCGTAACACAATAACAGAATTAACTGCGATTTATCGCCGTACGACGTTACGGAGGTACCGTTAACGAGGGCCGCGTCACGGCAGCTGAGAAATATTCGTCACAATTCGGCGTTCGTTCGCTAACAATCGGCACGCGCCATTTTCATCCCTTTTCAGACGAGGCTGCGCGGGCAGGCATGCGCAGTGCCCAGTCCCCGTCAAACGCCGTCAGTGGAGCGGCGCGCCTTGCCGCACCGCGTTATAGCCGCGCCCTCGATACTACCGATGTAAAAATTAACAATAATATTTTAAAATTATAACACGTTCCCCTTACCGCGTAAGTGTACCGAAATCGATGTAAAAAAATAGTTCCCAATTTTGTTGAAACACTTTTCTGCGCGATCGACTCTTCGCGTGGTGTATACGATAATTCGAATTTGTAGTATAAGTGAGTTACTGTGTATGTAAAAGTGCAATGGAGTATGCCGGTTTAGTGTGTGTGTTTAGACTTTTGACGATTGTGTGTTTGATTGTACTGGGATTATCTCAATGGTAAGTTTTTAAAATGTGACTAGTAGTCGTAATTTAAAAGAAATATTAAGATACTCATTAAGATAATTGATACACACAGATCTGTGTACTTGTTAGTGAAAGTATTTTTTGTGTCTCGTGTTTCTTATTTTTCAGATTTACGAAGGTTTGACACAGATATAAACTCGCTACTCGGTGATAAAGATTCTGCGAAGAATTTTTACGATCCATAAATTTAATCATACCTAGTACGAAGCGTTTCGTAGATTTTTTGATGAAATTGTGTATTTATTAATCATTTACGTCACGTTTCGATTGGGGTTTATCAATTTAGTTAGTTTTACAATATACAATTAGAAACTTACTTACTTGTATAAAAATTGGAGCCTTTTTGTTTCATGCATGAAAATATTTTTATGTTTACACGCATTTGGAGGCAAAACATAATACCGAAAGGTACAATCATTTTTGTGTACCGTCATTCAAAAGCTACATCACAATTATCAACCTTATGTAGGCTACTCAATTTAAGCTGTCCAACTTTCGCGACTTTTCCGGGTAACCCCACAAAATCACCAATTCACACGACAGGTCCACATTTAAGTATGAAAAATTGTTTCCTAAAGCAATTAATCCTTTTAATGTACTAGGCACAAAACTTGTAAAGTAACTTATACCTTCATAAATAAACATTAATCATTCCTCTTTTGAAAGTTAATCAACCTATTTAAATTTTAAAAGTAATTAAAATGTCGATGGTACGGTACGATTACGTTCTTTATTTAAAAAGGGGTGACGCCTCATTCTCGTCACTCTGGTATTATGCAAGGGTTATTCATGTTGGTTTACCCACTGGTGTTTGACTGTCCACATAAAAAAAAACAATACAATGTGGCCTATCATATACATTTCTGTTTATGATAAGCAAAATGTTTTGTTTTTTGACTGGAAATTAATTTGTTTGAAGCGTGGGCGCCATCATTGTTTTGTGAACCTGTACAATAGATGGTCTTGGTTCAATCAGAGCAACGGTTTAATTTGGTTGTCTCGTACGGCCTGAATTCGACGGTCATGTTAGGCAAAAAGTATTTTTTTACCTGACTGCGTGGAACAAAGAGGGTACTTAATTTTTTGTTATGATAATGTTATTATGTAGAACAGTATGATCCCAAGGAGAACATTCGCTCAAGATATAGTACAAATATCACACAAATCATTAATTGAGTGCACTCACGCTCGCTTCTGCTGATGATGATGATCACTTCCATGGGAACTTTAGTACACTTCTATAATGCAATGGAAGTATCGAGTACAATAGTAGTAGGCACTTCAAAGAGATTTTTAACTTTTTCAAAGCAATTCGTATTTCTACAATGACTTTGAACAAGATTGACATCAGCTTTTCGGTAGATTATGTCAATCCAATTCGTTTTTTACTTTTCCATCAATTTTGTCGCCTCTTCTTCTTATTATGTCGATGGCAATCTAAATTGAGTCGGCCTAGAACTTGGCTATGGCATTGTTCACACCAAACGTATTGTCGGCCGCTGACTATGAGTGCGCGTCACGTAGTTTATCGCTTTTCCATATATATCTAACATCTCGTTCACATCGAACCAGTAACCTGTAACCAGTGAGCATACTCACAGTCGGCGGCGGACAATACGTTTGGTGTGAACGATGCCTATGAGTTGGACGTATTTAGTAGCGTACATCAGTTCCTGTAATGAACAAACAACAGGACACGATATTATGTGACCCATTGTTTGTGGACAGTACCACATCTACCCTGCAGGACCAAAATCTTCTTCATTATCTCTGGTAGACTGTCACTTTGTGCAATCAGTGCACCCTTGGGACTAAGCTACGCTTATATTCAAAAATGACTCATACCTACACGAGCTATTTGAGAGGATAGAGGTGCTCCTTGATTAATAATTAATAGCAACCACACAGGTCAGTCTTCAAAGATGATTTGGGATTCTTTCTATGATTTTCCAAACGACAACGCAGACACACCACAGCAAAGCTTGTAATAATAAAGGAGATCCGGCTAATAAGGTCGGTCCGAGGATGGGTGAGCATTCATTACGTACCAAAACCCCTCCGTGGCTTGAACAGCACGTTTGCTGCCCAGCATTCGAAGACCTTTGACAGTCGTCACGGGTAGTCAGAGCATCCACGTAAAATACATGTTGTATTAAGCTGCATCTGTTTAGGATGTGAAACCGTTCCCTACATGGTTGGTAAAGGCTTCGCAGATGACGAGAGGTGCAAGAGCGAGATAGCTTTAAGTCCAAGTTTACCAAACGATGCTGTTCACTCATGTAGCACCAAATGCTGTGTTGATGAGTTCCGACACAATATAATAGATGCTTGTTTGGAGTCTCGATAACTTGTTTGAGTATCGTGGCATAGTTTGAAAACGTTATTACAGTTCAATCTTGAGTGAGAGGGACGTAGGGGGGGACTGGTTTGAAGAAGTTTTGGAAGCGACTCCTGTAATTATGTAAGGTTCAAAATTGGAGCGAGTTGTTGAAGGTTGAAGTTTGTCACCTAACAATACCTCTGTTCGTGAAAAGGAAGGCGTATACTTTATATTATGGCTTACTACGGTTATCTTATCATCATCATACGTTCTTATGACAATTTCTTTTGGACAAGCGGACCACTGGTGGTGTAGTGGTCACGGCTCTGACTTACGTGTTGTGTAGGTCGTGAGTTCGAACTCCGGCAGGCGCATTAATTTGTATCATTTATTTCATACACACTGCTTTTAAAACGGCTAGTGCGGAAGCCATTGGTAGACTTGGCAGGCTGGTGAAGGACATGCAAGCCTTCTTTCTTGCACATCTTTCATCTCAGTATTCACCCTCTTTCTGTCCTTTCTGTCGATATTTAAAGAGACCAAAGAAACCATAGCTGGCCAGTGTGTAAGACACCAATCCATCGGTAGTTTAAGGTCTTTATTCCCTGCTCTAAATTAATTTACGTTAGTTATGTTTTGTGAAACTACGATAATACTAAAGTTACACTGACACTTTCGTGATTTTCAATTATTGTGTGCTCCCGATATTTCCAAGCTGTTGCAAGCGCGATGATCGCGGGATGACTGATGATGTCATCTTGCGATCATGGCGCGTAAGTCACAGAGTACGTCTAGTTGTAAGCCGTGAAAGCTTAAAACAGTATAGAATGACTCGGATAAAAAATCAAAATCGTGTAAAAATGTTTCCCTATGCTAGTCTAATCTCCGAGCTATCAGTCGAGACCAAAAGTAAAGGTAATGACCTTATCTTTTACGGATCACTATAAAAAGGTATTTGCAACCGCACAGCAATGTTAACGATTTGACTTTCCCATAGCCACTATATCGTAGCGGTAAGGACGGTTTTCCTAGAGCAAATGTTACCATGTATGTGCGGTTGCCTATACGCATGTCAACTCAAGCGAAAATATTCCCTAATGACATATACTAATTGAATTGTTCCTATGTAATGTTCCAATAATATTTTCGTCACTAATGGTTTGCGCTAATGTTTGCAGATTAACACGCAATCTAATTACAGCTTTCTTCATTGAGCATTTGGAATGTCTTTACGATATTTTTTTCGTATCTACGCAACACGTTAACATAACACCACGCCTGTATTCCACTGAAGGGCAGAGGTATGCTATAAAGGTGTACAGGTACCCATGTTTCGTCATTTTAATTCCACATTTCATTAATACTTAGAACTAAGTATTATTAAGGATTGGCTCATACTTTGGTCAGGAGTTTCACGTATTATCCAGTTACTTATTTGTGGTAGAAAAACAGACAGTATGACACTAACATATTTGGCAGAAGACCAGCCAGAAGATGATGAACTCATACTGTAGGCAAAATTTTGACCAGTCCGCAAACTGGGAGTGGGGTACTGCCCATAGTACAACGTTCATTCACCCTCGTCGAGGTATATTATTATGTTTTTGCAATTGTACAAAAGCTGCAAAACACAATTTTGGGCCATAATTTCAACTGGAACATATAACTGCTGATCATGTACTTACCGAGACTTTTGGGACACATGTGCCGGCGGACACAGTGACTAAGCAACTTTTGTTTGGTGATTTTGAATTCTGTAGTTTTATGAAATAAAGTCTATTTCCGCTTGCTCATACCATAAATAAAACAGCGTAATGTATGCACGCTGTTATAAAATACTCGAGGGATGTCCACTAAAATGTCGAACTGGAGTCTAGTTAGACAGTTTGAAGGTAAATGTTTATAGTATTTACATGTACATGACAATGGTTTCCGGCAAACAAATAAAATTCAAAAAATAAGTTTGCCAAGGTGTCGTACCTTGACCTTACCCGTAAACCGCTGAACCCATAGTAATAGGGATGAGCCTTTTACCATAGAGACAAAAAAAATAAACGAGAACATCTAAAATTAAAAGCTGAAACGAAACTGCCCGCACAGTTGATCGAACCCAGCGTGACTGCACAGCGGTAGTCACGCAAAAGGTGTGGTAAAACCGGTCAGATGACGGACCGGACTTGGACGGATATATCTGACAAAGCCCGATGTCCACAGCCAGATTGTAATCTGTCCGTATCAGTTTAACTGAACCTTGACGTCGACCAACAAGCCAGCTTATCAACTAATCAAAACCTTTCTACAAAAAAAAAAAACCGATTTCCAAAAAATCACTTTCACATAAAAATTGATTTTTTCAAATCGGTTCTTAAATGACAGAGTTATGAGGTAACAATCATAAAAAAGAATAAAAAAAACCAGAACATCCTCCTTTTTTTGAAGTCGATTAAAAAAAGAAACAGAACACTATCAAACTGTGTTCTATTTCAAAGCACGCGGTATGTGTTCAAATCACAGATATAGATAGACCTAGATAACGCGAGAGCAACTACTTCGCGTGCCATATTATTATGTAGCTTACGTACAAAAATCGTAAGTGGCCAATTTCGAACTCAGTCTGCATCAGAGCATAGCGCTAGTCGGACGTCAGTGGGCGTCATGACGGGGGGTAGGACGAGGGGGGCGCCGTCCGCGGCGGCGTCTTTGAATCGATTTGATTTTCCCATCACTAAATAGTGCTTGTGACGTCATAATAGGTAGTCAAAAAATGGCACGCTTGGTTTTCATACAGATCGTGATACTTGCGTTATCTAGGTCTATCTATATCTGTGGTTCAAATTCTGTAGGTACAGTATCCATGCTACGTAGCAAAGCGAGCGAACACCACTTGTAACAAACCGTACAAAAACGCTACGCAAATATTGTCTCGTATCTAACGCGTTACTAGTGTTACTACTAACAAACATCGGCGCTTTTCACATAGGTACTATGTACAACGTACGTTGTTTACAGTCGCACAAAGAACTATGTCGGGAGAAATTGTTACTTTTCTACGTTTGGTGACTTTACACTATTATTACTTGCGCTTAATTAATGAAATTGTATAATAAAATAGATGTTCTTTTTCAGAATTCAGATTTCAGACAACTCAGAAGAATAATCATAAAAGTCTCGAGAGACAAAACTATCACCGTCACTTGGGATCTAAATCGTTTTAAACCAAAAATTTTCATTTACCCGCAAGTTGGGAATCTTCAACAGACGAAAAAACCTTAGTCATGAAAATACATTATTTTATTCACTACTGAAATACCCACAATACACAAGTCAAACACCTACAGACCGGACAAGGCCCGAACACACTGAAGCTACTAACAAAACTACAACAACACCGCTTAAAAACTGCAGCCCAACCGCCTCACCTGTTAGACAAATCGCCGTCCGAATTTCTGCCAACAAAATTCGCGGTCGTAATCGATTCGAGGGCGTCGGTTATTTGCGTTAAAAGCGATACATCCGGCCCCGACGGTCCATTAGCGGGGCGACGATGCGATAAGTGTTCCCATTCTCTGTAAATACCGACAGGTTCGATGCGAGAGGTCCAACAAATTTTCGAATAATTTTTCTCTATGAAATGTTGGTTTTTATCGGTTTTGATTGACGGCAATGTAAGTGGTATTGATAGGAGTCGAAGGGACGGTTTGAATCTGGAAAATACTTCCAAGTATAGATTTCAGTAAAAAATTATGAAATCTGTCAATTATTCTGGATGAGGTCGTTCCTGTATTCCAGGTCTATTCATTACTAAGTGATGATCGTTTATTCTTGAGCTTATATTTGGTTGAATGTACTGCAACACATTGTATTCGGTGACTTACAAACAAAACCACAGGAACAAACAGAAGTAGTTTTCAAAAGTGAATTGATTGTTAGTCGAAAACAAACATTCAAACAAATTTCAAACTGAAACAAACAAAAGCAATATTATTATAACCAGTATATATTTTGCACGAGCAGAAAATAATAATTTCAACATAAAGAGTAAACTAGAATTTTATGAACATTTTTCAGTGAATATTGTATTGTAGCAGAAATAAAAGTAAGTGCTATTTGAAATTCTGAATTTTGTACGCATTTAGAGGCGTTAGTAATAGTGATTTACATTTTTACTTAGGTAATACATGCAAATGTCTGCGAACGTAATGTATGCGAAGTTTATTTCTTCGTGGCTAAGGGATAAAACACATTCAAAGATTCCTTGTATTTCATAAAACAATAAACGTAATACGCTCACAAAATTCTTAGAATTCAACGTTAGTGAATAAACCAACACGTTTATTGATGATTTAAAGGAAAATCAAGACCGCGTGAATTGCTTAACTGAAATAGTGACGTCAATTGTTTCAGATGCCCCTTGTAGAGTTAGTACGTATTTTGGTTCGCAAACGTTAATCGTCAGTTATGAGTAATATTCACTTCATCTTCTTCATTAATTATCAAAAAAACGTAGCGTGACGCTTAACGGTTACGTGTCGATTATTCCTCACTTATCCCGGGCGGCGAGTGCACGTACCCGTAAAGTAGTTCATCTACTTACTGATAATTTGGTGGTTTTATTCTAAACCCTAACTAGTGTTTCTAGTGAACACCACATTTTACTTACGGTACTACACGGTCATCACTATTACACGCAACAAAACAAAGGGGCAGAAAATACTCATAATTTCTATTGCTTTGACCATTTACAGTTTGACTATGAATAAACCCATTACGTTTCGACGACAGCAAGGTATTCATAGTGAACATCACACGACTGGTACGGTGTAGATAAGTAACGAAATTACATGCTTGCTTCACTGACAAACAAATGAAGGTTTGACAAGCGACACGAACAAACAAGAGGGACTCAGTCGTTGAGAGGTTGCCAGGCGACCCGGAATGGTCCCAAGGCATTCATAAATTTTGACTTTCTGTTGCAAACATAACTGGTAATGAACAAGGTGACTTACTGGTTCTCTGGAAATGGTCGTCATGACCACTTCATCAGCTTTCTATTCCCGTCATCATCGTTAAGTATTTTACTTCTAGTTCATTGCCATTGGTATTATAACCACGACTTATTAATTATTTTAAAAGCGTCTGATAAGAAGCGTATACACAAAATTTTGTTATAAATTATTAAAATCATTTTCAGTGTCGTAGGTTGTGCAATCTAAAAGTGCTACGACATTATTTAATTTATATTATTTCGTTTATGAAAAATAAAAAAATAAAAGTCTTTTATTGACAGATTTTCGAAAGTAACATTAATGTCAGGGTTAGTAGTTTTAGTATAGGTTCTTATATCTTTGCGGCCACGTTCAACATTAAAAAGTCTTTATTATAGGAACTACTAACCAAGCAAACTCTCTCAGTAAAATACATTAATTCATACCCATTACTCTTCGTTCTTTTCCAGATCACCACACAAATCTACATACGTATTCTGAATTATATGGAAAAAAACTCACAAAGCATTTTCACGTTTTAACTCGAGCGGTATTCCTACCTTTAAGCGTACTGTAATTGTTTTGAACGAGAAACATGCGTCCCTCGAGGGTTGCGAACACAAATAAAATTGTGTAAAAGCCTACAAAAAAATTCACTGGGGAGTGTTTTAAAGACATCGTCCGCGTCAATAGTCTGGTTCACCTGACTGGCTTTCGTGCTGGATATCGTTTGTGTGTTGTTGATGGAGGGGTGAGCAGTGTAATCACTCAGCTGCAATCTTTTATTAATGCGAATGTGAGATTTTTTACTGCGCTAACAGTGACCGAATGAAAATGATGGCGAAAAAGTTATTAAAAAGTTGTGTAAATCTTGGTATGGTATGAGAGATCGGATAGGCAGTCACTTCATGTAAAATATTGATATTCAGCTCCATCGATGATGATATGGGCTTGTTATGCGATGGTGGCAGGATAATGTCGAGAGGAACGGATTGGGTTATATAAGTGTAGATGATTATAAGAGTAGAGAAAGACCAAAGACACGATACATGGACTGTGTGAAAGACTCATCTTTTTAGTGATGTCAGGACCAAAAATGGGTTAACTACCGAGACGACAATCACTAGAGAAGTATGGAAGAAGAAGACATGCTGTGACGACCCACAATAAATAGGAATAAGAGCAAAAGAATGGTGCCTGTAGAAATAGTTGGTGCTATTACATTATCAGAAATAGATTACAACAACAATAGAGGTAGTAAACTGGAACAAAGTAAAAGGACGGTGTTAGGTTGACATGGGTCAATAGTTGATCCATTCAATAACTTATAGGGAACGCCAATGAAAACAGAAAGCTTTTACTTCAATTAGTTTTTGTTATTCTAGTTCTGAACTGTAGCATTTTTCTAAATGTCTCTGTCTATAGTTTCAAATTGACGTGTTTTGTTAAAATTTATTGCTGTTCGATCAAAGTTTTTAAGTATCATTTTAGTATACGTTTCTTGTAATAATTCACGGTCACTTTATATTGATTTTGTCGGAACCAATAATTTATTTAACGTAGTTTCTTTCAACATTTTATCATCAGTATTATATCATCAAATCCTTGGACTTAGAAACCCTGATGTAGACAAGACAAGGATTAGGTTCACATTTATCGAAATAATAATTAACTAAAATTAATTATTTTAGTTAATGGATGCGAATCGCACGGAACCAGTCAATGTGGCGACACTTGGGGGAGGCCTATCTCCAGCAGTGGACGTCTTTCGGCTGAAATGATGATGATGATGATGATGAATTATTTAGATACGAGTACTTTTGACACTTCCTTGAGCATAATTTTCATATAGTATTACCAGAAATCTAGAGTCAATATTTGGGAGTAGGCGATTGGATTTATAACACTTTGATACCTTCTTTAGTTAGGTCCCTTGGAAATTCTACAGATATTTTATCCTTATATTTTATCCTTCGGAAGTTTTGCTTACAGATGAAAGAAATAAAAGGTCAACATTTATAAAAAAGAAGTAGCGATATGTTGGCTTATTTTACTACTTCCATTAATAGAACACTAACCTTTCTGATATTATGTTTTTACGTATAATCTAGCAATTGGTTGGATTCTGTATTGTTACTTCTTTGAGAGAAGCTATTTAATGCCACTATTAAAATATGTACTTTAAAACGGGACATACTCAAAATAGCATACGACTTACAATTACAAAATTACAATTTTGTGTTAATACTGTAATCAGTTACAAATGAGTATAGAAAATTCATGTAATTTACTTACAGCTTCCTTTATGAAAGATAAAAGATTATTTGAACAAAATTACGCTTTCAAGTGTGGGCGAGTCTTATTCAATAAATCATGTTTATTGCTCAAATCCTGGATGAAAAATGTATGAACTCCGGAAGCTTCCGTTCTGAAGAAATAACCTAGCAAGTTATACAGGATGCTATGCGGTTTATTATTATAGAAATGTGGACCATAACATTTTATAGTCAAGAAATAAAATATCTTAAAACCTTTGGTAACATCATCAGAATTCGGTTACACAGCTTGTAATTGATTCATCAGCATCTCAGTTCGGAGTGCCTGAGTGCCTGAGGGCCTCCCCAGAGGGCCGTAACAATGACGTAGAATTAATGGTCCCTCACCCCTTGTAATTCGTTTCTTGTGAATAAAAGTCGCAAAGTTGCGGTTTTGATGTCTGTTGTAGTGCTTGCATCGTCTTTAAAGTAAGATTAAATTCAGCTTTTGTTAAAGCTTGCTCTATTATCTTCATTTTAACAATTTACTGCAGCTTTTAATTCAAACATTAATTTTCAAAATATTCCAATCCATTTTTCTCAACGCAATTACATCATCCATATTAACCAAAATCAATTAAATGTGTTTTTATATCAATAAAGTCCTACACTACAATGTTTATTGTCCCATAGCTTGATATTAATGTGTAACAGTAATCGCCTAGATAAATATTTTAGCTTAAATGAACAAACAAAATGTTAATCTCGATTTGACGGTATCCGACGAGCAATTCTATATGATATATTTGGTTACGCAGCGGAACAGACGTCCAATGCGGGATTAATCTGTTATCAGTACAGCGCATAACGTTCAGCATTATTAATATACCACAGATTGAATAGTATTCTCGTTTGAGTGTACATAACTGCATTGTGTATTGTGTTCTTGAATATACACGTGAAATCGTCTTTTTGTCTTTATATTTTTCTTTTGAGATCACAATCGTCAAGACATTAACTTTACTGGCATTGAATTAACATAACACTCACAATTTATATGCAAGACACTTAAGTAATTTGTAGATAACAATCATCAAATGATCTATTATATTAATACCACTTCGGGATATCTTATTTTACGATTAAACGCTTGAATTTAGTTCCTCAAGCTTTATACGAACCCTTAGGCTGTTCGCAAACGATAAAAGCAAAATCCAATGGATCACAGTCTTGCTCCCGCTACCAACAAATAAATATCCAGTCATTTACCATTATAATCTTCCATCTCAATGTAATGCACGCAAAATAACAACGAAATAATCTACACTATCCTCTTATGAGAGAAACTCGTGAGGGATTATTACCATTAATTTTATTATACCATCTAAGCAGCTTACTTACATACACTACAGAGTACGTAAATACTACTGAAATATTTATCAGTCGTAAAATATTTCAGTGTCTCCTAAAAGTAAGTGGGTTATTGTTGTGCTTATGCAAGATGGGGAAACACCTTTATTTTTACACTAGCGTAGTTTTAGTTTGGTCCATTTTCTAGCTATTATACATGAGTTTGCTTTTTGGTGGAGACTAGGGCTTTTCAGCTATACGCTAATGATAAGATCAGTGTGTGATGGAGTGAATAATAGTTACGGTAATACAAATTCTATTGCTATGTAACCTACAAAGATAAATAAGACAAGACAGACTAAGAAAGTTATAATATGACCACGTAAAAAGATTACAGGCCACAACACGTAATCGTACTATCAAAACTGATTCTATAAATAAAAACCTGTGCAAATCTACTCCCACACTCTCTCTCCCAATTACAGCCAGCCAACCAAATCTTCCTCAGTTGTTAATATTAAGACATACGTAATCCGGTTATTGTGCGAGCTATTACTGACGAATGTGCGGTCCATTTCAACTATTACACGAGTAATAGGATTACATGTCCGTAATTGAAATGTGGGCAACCATAATAAGCAATGGAGCTTACCATCGTACGAATTTAATTGTGTTATTTGATATTTTGAAGGCGTTATGATTTAGTTGGATGTATTAAGGTTTTGAATAGTTTAGATTGACCGAAGGGATCATATATTTTTAAGTGAATGTTTATTGTTACGGTTACACGTGGTTTCTCATTAATGGAAATTTTATTCATTCTAATTCCTAGAAAGTTTTGTATCGTGTCACATGAATTCGTATTTCTTTACTACGTATCGTCACGGCTTTGAACTGAAAAAGTTAATTTACGTCATGTAAAGTCTAGATGTATTTCGCTTCAAAATAAATTGCTATTTTGCCATTTACTTGCAGTGGAATTTGACATCCATCGTAGCTATGAATGAAAAAATGTCTCACGCAGGAGACATATGAAAGTGAACCAGTTGGACAGACTTTTTACAGTTCACAGCAGATTTCTAAGCTCTTGAAGTCTTACAAATCAACAAACACAACGTAATTGTTGATACAATCGACCTCATTTTTGTCAAAAAGACCGTCACATTCTATACAAAATGATAAATCGTTTGTGTCTCGGACAGTTTGCCGACTCATCCTACGCACTACATTTGTACCTACGAAGCTCGTTGGCTGTTTGAGCATGGCCGCCGCCCGTCATCTATATCTTTAGCTCCATATTATCTGTCTCAAGGGCCACTTATACATTACTGTAATTAATTAGCCCCGTGTATAATAGAGGGTTTAATTCATTCAGAGTTCATTATCGTTCGTATCGCTTTGTGGGACTATGTTTAGGTACTTTATTATTTTGTTTAGGATCCGTTATAGGACTTTAGTTTGTGAAGCCTTATCCAAGTCAGTGTATAGACGAATTATACTTTCATCCCTAGAAGACCTAGAGTTTTTTTTCTTCTTTTGTAACCAAAACTGTTCTAGGTTAAGTACGTTTTATTTTTTTAAATAAAGACTCACACTCAAAAAGATTCTATGATAAAAGATCTTAGTTACTACTTTTTTATTGAAGTATCCACTTATAAGGAATACAATCCAGATATCAAATCTATTTCTGAACACGATACTTTTTCAAATACAACTCTTCATCAGACGATCTAATCAAGTGCCTGAATACTAGTCGAAATCGAATTCCAATTGACATTTTCTGTGTCCCTCATGTGAAATGAAACAGATCTCAATGGCCACTAAAGTTACACACGATATCGACACTATAGTACAAATACTAACAGAAAATCGACTACATACAAACTAAGCAAAATTTCACGCTCGCGTAGGGCAAGACCTAGTTTGGTAGTAAAGTAAGCGCGTACGAGTGTGAACTTTATTTGTGCAATGTTAATGTTCACATTTGTATAAAATACTTGATCACATAATTATGCTTACACGAATATGACCAAAAAAACCGTGAAAAAAAATCAAATTCGTATGAAAAGCTTACTTTACCTAGAAACGTCATTAAAACAATTTGTGATTTTTGCCCTTAGAGTCTTAGTTATACGTATGGCGTTATAGAATAGAAATAATTTATTTGCATTGAATGTAGGTACATACATGAGTTGTTACAGTAGTAAGTATTTGTTCCTGGTACGTTCTACCATTTGGCATGCAAAAATTTAAAATTATAAACAATTATACAACTTCAATTTAAAAGCAACAGAAAGAAAAATTTTGTTGAGTTGTTACTCAACAAATTATTTTCTAACAAAAAATCAAAATCAAAATAAAGTAACAAATAATAATACAGCTATATTTTATCTATTAGGAAATCTAATACAGAATAATAACATTTTTGTATTAAGGAAGATGCCATCTGTTTTTTTTTAAATTCTCAAAGCCTGCTCCTTGATACTATTTGGAAACTTATTATAGATTATCGTTCTCGGTCTATTCGTATTATGAGTGCACGTGCACTAGCTGTACGTGAAACGCATGTGTGCATTTTCTCTTGTTGTATGGAGCTGACCTTCGGTTCTATTCTGTGGCATCGTTATTGTGTCTGTGATTGGGTAATATTGTGCTAGGACCAACTTGTTTTGAGACCGAACGAGATGCTAATGAACGAATAACACCGTTGTTGGGACTAACTTTGAAAGCAGACTTTGTTTATATATGTAAGTGAGTGGTTTTGCTAAAATCTGTTGGTATTTTCTGATTTGAAAGTTATGTTTTTACCTATGTTTTTTTTCTGTTATATCAGCACAAACTAAGCTCATTTTGTTGATAAAATATTAGCCAATCTGCACTGCAGTGTGAAACTGATCAGTATCTCTTACTGCGACGATACACGATGTTAGTGCGATACTGTCGAAAACATGACCCACTTACTGGACTGTCCTGGGTGACCATAAAACTTCACTTTTAAGGATCTAATTTAACGCCCATGACATTGCTATTTGGCTAGCGATTTCAAAGTCAGGCACTCTTGTCGGGCTTTTCCATCAAAAACTTCTCAGAACCAGTGCAGAATCTGGATTTGTTCCCGGTTGATGGACTCGCCCACTATTACATGCGGTGAAAAATAACTAAAAAATTTCATAATTTCATGCTCATGCTTATGAAATTTACCTTTTCGAAAAATATTAACGTTAGGGTGAGATAAATGCTATTTTTGCCATAGACTAAGCAATAAACATTATTGCTTACCATAGCATAGCACTAGACCAATGTGAAAGAAAAATTAAAAGGAAAATAAAACAAATGCGGTTAGGTTTTGTGGCCTTACCGTTAACAAGGAAAAACTAACTAGAGTAGTTATATTTTCGAAAGTGTAAAACAATAAATCTTTTAAAAATGGCGATTTAAAAGAAAAAATATAAAATGACATACGAAAAGTAAGTGCTAGGTTTAGTTCCCTCATTGTGATCATCGACCTACAAGCAAGCAGTCTTCTGCCGGATACAGGCTTCTCCAAACGCAAGTCAAGATTTTCGGTAATTCTAATCCAGCTGCCACCAAATACCCAACAATTATCTTTGTGGAGCAACGATCTTTGCTGGACTTGCCACCTAGATTGAGAACGTTTATACGCTTGCCGATTAGCGGTCTCTACTCAAGAACACGGTCCTTGATGCTACGGCTAATATGGCCGGCCTATTGCGACCGGAGCTATGTCGATCTATTTTCCTGGAACGCCATCATCATCAGCCAACAACAGTCCACTGCTGGACATAGGCCTTTTCAATCGCACGCCTCTCACCTCGATTAAAGTTTATTTTATTCGTGAATCGGCAAGCGCCATACACTCGCACGCGTCTGAAACGCCATACCTTATCATAATTTTGACATTTCACTCAAGTAAATTTCATCAAACTTGTCGAAACAACGTCATGAATTATCATATTTATCATCATTGTATCAGACAGAACAATGTTGACTTACGACGGTTGTGTCTTCAACATAGCTGAAAACCGAAAGATAAACATTATTCTTAGTTAATCTCAGTTGAAAATGAAACACAATAATAATATAGCCATGGTAACGTCTCGTTTTATTCTTACGGAAGCGAATGGGTGCTTTCCACAATTTATTGTAAGCAATATATTAAGTTCTGAGAAAGTAGCAAGCAGTCGTTATGGTAGATTTCTTAATAACGCTATGAATTATTTTCTAGAAGGTGAAATTCTCTTGTGAAAATAGTATAACCATACTTCTATATGACTTAACTATGCTACGTACTTTTCTGTATATTTATGTATTATTTCCTTTATCCGTATATAGACATATTATATATATTATTATACAGGCTGAATTTTTCAAGTGGGAGTGGATGGCCAAATCCAAAACTGTGAGGAATATCGTAAAAAGCTCAAAAGAGTCTCGAGCCCGATTTAGATGAAAACTAAAACTGCATCATTGGATTTTTGAAAAACCAATATTCGTGGCCAGGAATCGAACCTGTTTTTGAAAAGTTGTTTTGTGTGTAAGTAATTGTGTTAGTCTATCTAATACTGTTTTACGCCTAAACCACTGAACTAATCGTTATAAAATTCGACAAATTAAGTAACTTGGGACCCTGACCCTCCCCCCCCTTCTCCTGATTGATAGGAAGACCGTAATAGCAGTTTGCAACTCTGTGTCAAAATCTCTGTATGAGACCATACATTTTGAAATTTAGACGCGTTGTTCACGATGCTACTCAAAGTAACGTGTTACAAATCTACAATGACTACCTAGAACGTCACAATGGTATAAACAGCACTGGTATTTCAATCATAGCGGTCCAAATATGACATAACCAGTCACAAACTAGCTATTCTGTTCATAAGTCACATCGTGTACGGGCTCTTTTCTTTAAAATACTAATTTCAGACTAATTAGACTGCTTAAAACTGATCCGCGGCCAACACAGAAATGTAACTTAGTGAATCCGCAGAAATTGTACAACGAATTTCAGTTAGTCTACTCTTTATTTGGCTTCTGTTCAAAATGTAGATGGCTAACTAAAAAAAAGTTTCTTTTATTAGTTTTTTGGACATAAATTTAATTGAACCTTCATTTGTTATAAAAATGACTATTTCAAAAGTCATTCAATGGGATTAATGAACATAGAGACTTGTATTGATGATTTTAATGACTATAATTCTGTAAATACATACGTCTTACGGTCGCGAATCATATTTTGTTTAACATACAGCCTAACAATGATCTGCAAATTGCAAAAAACGTAAGAAAACTTGAATTTCGCGTACTTCCCTTTTGCTTCTCCCTTAAGAACATTATCTGTCAAAGTTCGGTCCCGCAGTCTGGTCCAGAGTCCAGTCCGCGTCGTGGTTTGACCGCATGGTGCTGACACCGTGTCTGAGGTAGCTCCGGCTACTACTACGGCTGGTGTACTGTCACTGTCAACTGTCTGGAATGACAGAACTCGCGCGTCACGAGACCTTACCGTACACGTGAACGGTAGGCCTGTAGTAGGTACTCAAAGCTCACAAAGGTCAAGAGTCTTACACTTTTGTGTTTGACGAATCTTTGTTAGTGTATGTAGTAAGCTTACCTATCTACTCAATTCCAGATGTTTTAGGTTCAAGAGCCTAAGCTTAAAAGATTGTGTCAAAGATCGTTTTAGACATGCGCAATTACCCATCTATTCACATAATTCTTAAACAAAAATTATTTTAAAGAATTTCTCAAAAGTATATCTGTCGCACGAACGTACGCACCATATTTGTTAGCTGGGGCATAAATTGTTAATTCCACAGACGGACTAAGTCTTTTCTGTCTGTACACTTGCTATTGTCCGTGACTTCGTCTACGATTCGTCCTTCTCCAGGTCCCCGACTATGCCTATTTGTCAAATTTCGATAAAGTGGTTTTGGCGTGAAAAACTCACAAACAGACAGAATTATAACATTAGCATGAATGAGGCCAATATAATCTGACCTTAAAATGACCTTTCCAACGAAAACCGAAGCTACAAGAAATCGATTAAGTCCAAACCTCTATCAATTAGCCCAAGTCCCAGCAGATTCAAATTACGTTGATATCTGTGCCGTCCTCTGGGCGAAGCAATAAGGCGCTCATTTCCTCAATATATATCAACTAACGAGATAGTTTCACTTGACACGGGCAGCGAGCAGCCATGAAATTACTTTCAAAGGATTTATGGCCTAAAATAGTTTGCGCTGGGTTAAGTTTTTTGTTTATTGTTTTGAATTTAAGTTAAGAAACTTTGCCAATTGAAATTGGAGCTTAAAGTATTTAGAATCTTTTGATATTGTTGTATTGTCGTTGAAGTGGTTGACTTCGGAGTTGAAAGACTTAACTATGGATTATTAGAAGTTTTAAGTTATGTAGTTATTTGGTTTCGTTATTGCGTTGGAGATATTTATAAAAAGTTGAAAAAGTGATTAAGGCTGGCACCACAAACCACTAAATGGGTGTCATTTGCTTGAAAAGACGGAATGTTACAGAAAAGTTGAAAGCGAATCGACTGTCGTTGTACGGGCCATGTGATGAGGAGGGACGAAATGCATGAGTGATGACTAAAAGAGTAAATAAATAAATGTTGATGAACAGTGAGGGAGAGGAAGACCTAAGAAAAAATGGATGGATTGTGTGGAGAATGATAAGAAGGAAAAAGGAGTAAATGATAGCGTGACGATTGACGGGGGGGAATGGAAGAAAAAAAACGTGTTGCGCCGACACCAATTAACATAGGACAAGGGACATGGGACATGGGACTTATGTAATAATTTGCACGCCGTAAGGTCGACTGTGTAGCCGATCTCATTAATTTATGTACCACACCTAACCTGTACCTACTTTCAGAGCAAATAAAAAATTCTGATTATGATTCTGAAGGGCAGGAACATGATGTTCGAAAAGATGGAATTAATGATATTTTAAACTCAATAATGATTCAGGCCTAAATCGTTAATTAATCTTTATTAAAAATGTTTACTTTCGACGTATTCATAACACAATGTGCTCTAATTAAAAAAAAACTAATTAAATATTTTTAAAAGAGGTCTTTAAAGACCGATTAAGAACCTATTATAAGTGGGTGCGACCTTTTTAGTTAAATTACCAATTCTACTCAAGTACTAAAAGAGTCCATAGGATTTTAAAAGTACTTGGCCTAATTTTATTCTGTTTTCGACGGATTTTTTCAGACAATTAATCTAATGAACGGTAATTAAGAACGTTAGTCATTTATAAAAGGGAAAATAAATAAATTAAACTTTATTTCTGAGTACAGTACATAGTTTGGTTGATATTTTAGTGTTAGTTATCATGGAAATAGATTAGTATTTTGTTAGTGTTTACATTTAAAATTTTTATTAGATCTATGTACTGTTCCCATTCAGTGTCTCTGGAAGGGATAGTCCGGTTATAAAAAAACTTGCCTGCTATATTATAAAAGCACGCCTGTATTCCCTACAGGACTTGGCAGAATTATAGGTATAGCAGATACGCAATAATAAATTACAAATACAGAAAATATTAAATTTAACAAAGTCCCTAAACCGGCCGTTAAGTTATTTCTATTGAGACTAATGGAAATCAATAAAGAATGGAAATCATATACGCTTACCAACGGTAAGTACAATACATTTTGGCATCAGGCCGTTATCTCTAAAGCTATTTACAACGAAATACATATATTATGTACCCACAACAGTTTTGCCTTAAGTAGGTAATCTGCTACCCTAAAACACATTCCCGAAAATACATTAGAGTGTACAAAGACATACCGAGAATAACTGCCCCTTAGTACTCCCACGTATTTATGTAAACACACATTTATCTACATTTACCCCTTGGCCACGAACAACACGTTACGTAAGCTAGTGCGGACAAACGAAATGAAGGAGATTGTTCAGAGCAAGCTACAATTCGCCGCGCCGCGATAGTACGCCAGTACCATCACGTCGCGGTACTAGTGAAATGTTGCGTCGCAAGTAGCATCACGTGATGTTGTGGACGAAGGTTAGTATCAGGTTGTATGTTGATAAAAATATGATTCGCTATTGCGACTAATATTATTCCCCCTGACCGTTTTCTTCAGATTAGCCATCGGTGCGGGGGATATTATAGTACACAAGTGTGTGCGCAGGCGCAGTTGAACTCTCTGTTTCTTTTCTCTTATAGTCCAATAGGACGGCAACGGACACGACTGGAGGCGCAAGAACAACGGGTTAGCGTGCTTTCTGAAGCACGGGGTATCCCATACCCAACCACCAAACCCCAGGCTACTACTGAAAAATGTCTAATGCAAAAACCCAATTGCGCTTTTTGTCTGTACTGGGAATCGGACCCAGGACCCCTCGCTCAGCAGCCGAGCTAGCAATCACGAGACCAACGGGGCAGACTAATATGGTATTTACGGAATAAATAATTGCCTTAAATGTCAAATAGCTAATACGCCCATCCATTATTCTGGTATTCATAATTCATGACCGTAAATTATTTCCTATTTATTAACTAAATCAACATGTTTCGATTGAAATCACGTCAGTGTTTCAAAAAAAAAGCTTATTTCTTAAGCTTTTAAGTACCAATTACACTGAACTCTTAATATTAACGTTAATGAAACTGGTAGTGTTTTATAAAGTAACGTTATTTTAAGGATGCATTTCAAAGACGAAACATTAGAAGGTGACTTTGTGGAGTTTTCTAAAATAACAGCAGAAAAGAGCGATCTCAGATTAGGAAGCGAACCGTATCAAGTGCAGAAGGAAGCTTATACAAAGTATACGTTCAGTATACGAGTTTGTTTTGAGAGAAAGTAGCTAAGTTTGTGTCTCTGCGGGATTCCTGGCAGCCTGGTAGAAATTAATAAAAGATAACGTAACTTAATAAATAAACAACATTCTGTTTTCTCCGAAAGGTTCAGCAGAGGAAAAAGAGAAGATATTAATATATAAGGTGCCATTAAAATAGATGGACAAACTTTTAGAAATCATTCAGACCACCAAAATAAGGACAATGGTAAAAAAAATAAGAAAAAACGCATTAGATACTTACAAAAAAAATCAGCTAACGAAAATACACTAAAAATGTTAGTCAACCGAAAGAAAGTTACTGTGGTTAAACACAGAATGATATTAACAGAACTGACTGGGTACCTGGGCAAGTGCAAGTACCTACCCATAATGGATGTGTTTATTTTAGAGTGCCGGCATAATAAATTATTTTATATCAAAATAAAATCACTTTAATCAGTGTTTTTTTTTGCTTGGACATCTTTGGTTAGACGTACTGAACGCTGTGTTAAAATTTGTCCACCTATTAATGGGACCTTATATATCATACTGGCTGCGCTGCGTTGCAATGCACCTTTTCCGACCTCCTTGTATTATTTACTACTCTACATCTACCTTCCCTACCTACCAAAAGGTATTGTTCTTGTCTTGCATGCCCTTTCTTTTTCAGTTTTTTTTAGAAACCATCCCTGGCTTAAGTAGAACAACTGTTCGAAATTTCATCAAAATCGGTCAAGCCGTTTCTGAATTTTAGCGAGACTAACGAACAGCATTACATTTTTATAAATAGACTAGCTGACCCGCGCAACTTTGTCTGCGTCAAATAAGAGAGAGAGAGGGTTAGAGAGAGTGGGTCGCAGGCACCTATAATATAATTTAAAGGAGTACATCACACACATCATTCAGCATAATGAAAATGCGCGCGCGGTACCTGATCATTATTTTGTTGCGAAGTTATTTTAAAACTGTGAAATTTCCTAAGATATTCATTGAAATCAAATGATGTAAGAGCAATTTTTATATGTAGATTTTATTATTGAACTCCTGAACTTAATCTAATGAAAGTCCATTAGATTAAGTGTTCCAGGGTTCCTTTTATCAAAAATATCGTATCTTACAACATGATTGTAATTTAGGTATAAAAGCAGTGCAATGTTAAGATGGACGCTGTTCAAATGTTTCACCCAAATGGAAATTAATAATAAATGAAATATCAAGCCCTGAAAGAACCTTATTGCTTGAAACCACGCAAACACTTAATCTCTACGTGCAGTGAAGGCATGTGGAGTGACATCAGCTTTAGATACGTCCGCACGGCACACGAGCTTGCAACAGTGACACGTTTTCACACTAGTTTATATCTTCATCGTGGCATAAATAACTCGAGAATACAATAGAATAGAACAAGAGAAATTTCTTGGTTAAAGTCGCATCGTCTGATGTCCTGGGCGACTGCAAAGTCAGAATTTTGTTCTGAGTACGATCCCCATATCATGCAAATGTTTTTTTGTCCGTGTAGTAAGATTTTTCCCGTTAGGTACATACAGGCGCATGATGTTATGATACTTTCTTAAAATGATTCTTAATTCTTCCCACTTACAATCGACAAAATGAGAGATCAACAGCAGAAATCTGTCATTTTGTCGATTCTTCCGTTGACAAAACCCGTTTCTACTATGGTCATGCTACGCGTGCTGAAACCTCACCATTATTTCTACTCACGTCTCAAACAGAAGCGAACACAAAGACAAACAGTCAGCGAAAATTAACACACCACTTCATCACTGCTGACCCAGAAATGAAAGCGAAACGTCAGAGTGACTGGCCATTCCTAAAACAACGAGGCCGAACTAAAAATATATCAGAAAATAAAGGAAACCTTTCTATTTCTGGTTAAAGGAACTCCTTCATGAATACGTTGTATTTCGGAGCTATTGTACGATGAAATTAATTTTGTTTTGAATTTTGGCTTGATTTATTTTGATTGGCTTACCTTTTTGTTTTGATTAATGAGCTTCAGTCTAGCTGGTGTTTTTAATTATATTCCATGTCGCAGTGAGCAATGTGAAGCAAAATTAGTGTGTTTATTGGATTTCCAAGTCCCGTAAAGTGATTTTAGATGTTTGCTACGGTTTTCGCCTATAATTGCCCCGAAATAGACTTTCCCCTTATTAAATCAGATTTGTGATTTTAAACAACAATAAAAATCAATTGTTGTCGGTGTAACGTGGATTGCCAAAATCGAGCTAAACCGGGCAGTATTACAATACATAATAATAAAGTTTTGATGTTTTGTCAAGTTATCAAAACTAGTTTTAAAATTCTGATCAGAAAATAAATTTTACAAAAGCTAATCACTGATTGCAGCCAATGAGATGAAAGAAATAAAGATTTTCTTATTTCCTTCGAAGTCAATAAAAGCAGCTGTTTCATAGACAAAGTCTTTTGTACTTATTGTTGAACGGGATGAAATTATTTACTCTTGTCGAGGGTAGTTGGAGTGGGAGAGTAAACTTGAGCAGTAACTTTTCTATTGAAGAAAAAGGGAATAAAATTGTGACAAATCTATGACTGATGATTATCTGTTTATTATGTTCTTTTTTTTACTTTTTCTCTTTTTATTTGATGTTAAAACAGATTTATATCAACAAAATTACAATTATATGGTCCAAATGAATTGACTGGCGAAACTACAAAAAACTGTATTTCTGAACTCGAATATTTCAAGTAACTACCCAACTGGTGCCTATTGACCCCGTACCCCGTAATCATTTTTTTACCGTTACGTCTGTGAAGTTTCACTAAATAATTCAATTTATTTACAGACCATGTTTTATTTTATAAATCTCTACTATCTCGTATTTCTTTCATGACCAATACAAGTGTGAAACTACTCAAACAAAATAATAAAATACACTTTGCCAGATGCCTTTGACAAGTATAGTTCGACTTGCTTTGAGCATCTATTTCTTATCCTGATCAATTTTATTATTGTTGTTGATCGAACGTCGAATGAGGCCCGTAATATTAAAGTTAATCTCTAAAGTCCTAAAGGTGCGCTCACACGGGCAATTGAAGTGAAACAATTCCAATGAAAGATTTTTTGAAGCTCCAATTAAAAAAAAACACTTTTTTATCGAAATCCAAGATTGTTGCATTTTTTACTTCAATACTTGTACTGTGTGGTGCAACATATGAAGAACTACACACATCTATAATTTTATATGCAAACATCCATTTTCGCAATATTTAGCAGTTCACAATATTTGAGGTATGTATCGAGTGTCCCAAAATTTACGCAATATTTAAATTGGTCAACAATTGTGCGGTAAAGGGTTGGCAACCAAAAAAATCAGTTTTACTTTTGACAGTTTAGGATTAGTATAATTAGAACACTACACGAGAGAACAACGTCATACAGCCCGATAAACAATTTAATCACTGCACGAGGCACTTCTTAGTCGTGTGCTCTCTCGTTTCAGTGACCAGAATTGCCCCCTAAATCGTGTTATTTAACACAACAAGATTTATTTTTATGGGGTTACTTGAAATCAAAGGTCTCGGAATTCAGCCACATTTTAAATGCAAAATGGTTAAGAATTGCAGCAAAGCCGTGGATTGGTCATTTGCCCGAAGTGCTATTCCATTTATAACCCTATTCTGTGTACTTTCTGATCCAATAAATAAGTTGAGTTGACCATATAAGCGCAGCTTAACTCTGCCATGCCAAGAAAAATATAATAAGAGATAGATTTTCTGAGTGTCCATTTGAGCGAATTAAATTAAAAATGTACGATAGCAGTTATTGGGTACTTATACGCGAAAATTGTCGTCGTAATCGAAATGAGTTTTCGAAAACTTTATTGTTTAATAGTATTAAGTTTTATATCTATAATATTCTTTCATACAAGGAGTTAATATCTCTAATAACAAGTTTTTCCACAGAATTTTAGAAATAGATAGAGCTTTATGTGCAATGGTTTTCATATGAGGAGGCACACATTTTTGTTTATCTTTTTTCTTCCGTATGCACAGCACGTTGTGTGTCGTTATTCTGTGCTAAATAAAAATGTTTTCTCTTATTTTCATGACTTTCAATAAAATTGATATTAATGTCTATTATAAAGTCTTTTTGACATGATAATTAGTATGATTTTGTATTGCAATTTTTTCTCGGTGAGCCTTTAAAAATACTAGTCAGTCAAGAGATTTATTTTGGTTCGTCGTGAAAATTAGGATTTACAATAACTACCATCAACTTTCTCAGTCTCTCTCATTGCTGAGTGTGTCCTCTATTTTAGTCTTCCGCATCTTACTTTTTCCTGTATCAAGGGAAATCTGGAGACTCCAGATTTTTCCACATACAACTTAGCCCATAACAGGCCACTGCTGGGCGCAGGTTTCTGTTACAACCGTAACTACGTTAGAAGTACGATTGGAATTATGGTTGTCTTAGTTAGGAGGGCAGCTGCATTCCTCCGCCTTCTACATCCAGTCTGACGCTGCCATCTTTATAAGGTCATCAGTTCATCGAGTAGTGGGGTGTCTCACACTTAACTAACCGATATGGAGCACCACTCTTGTACTCGTTTGATTCATCATCCACCAATCCTTCAATAAACGTGTAAACCTTGCGCCAAATTCTGTAATTATAAAATCATTTTTCACAAAATCAACTGGATACTCCCAACTCCAAAACCGCTAACTATATCAAATTTTTCAGGTAAAGATGTCTATCGTTTACTACCAGTAACTACCAGAAGAGTTTTTGTTTTGTTTTCAATCTTATGATGTATTAAATGCCTGTACTGTTATGTGATATCCACAGATGTGTATGAACTTAATGTACTATATGACTACAGTAGACTACGTAGACTAGTTGTTCCCGAAGGGAAGCCAGTAGGAATCGTATTCTTAGATACCTTCGGCCTGCGCTGTACATCTATACATTGATTTTTTGACTTTTGCTTATTGAATATTGTAGAACAAACTTTACTATTTGACTTCTTGTTTAACATAGACTTAATAACCCCTATATTCTCATCCCTCTCTTTCTTCTTCAATCCGTAACCATATAGTATTCTGTGTGGATATCCTACATGACACGCCATTTTGTATAGATCTTAGGCATTCTGCATATAAGGCTCTGTCTTCTTTTACTATTATCTAAAAACCTTACACAAATTTTTCAAAAGCAAAAACGATATTTCACAAATTCAACTTGATACTCGCAGCCCCAAAGCCGCTAACCATAGCAAAACGTTCAGGTAATGATGTCTACTGTCGGTAACTACCAGTTAGTAACTGTAACCCGGTGGTGGCCATAAATCATGGCACGCCACGGATCGTTACTCTCCCGTTTCCTGCCAATCGATATTTACGAGCATTGAGTTATCCTCGCGGTGGATAATGTTTTCTCCTATTTATGGATATGAGTATGACCTAGTAAGCGGGTTGTTAATCTATGGTTTTGGGGTAGACGGATGAGTTTAGTATGTTTAGGAAATGTTTTAGTGTCATACATAGGTACATAGATGGAAAACATTTACCGTGGGTTGCAATGTTCTCGGACCCTCATGGTCAAAATTTTGCGTCTTTTTGTATGTGTGTTTTTAACAGCTTTTCAAAAATATGGAGTAATCAAATCAAAGAATCGTTGATGCGAAAAGTTTATTTTTAGAAGTCGCCGAGAGTAAAGGGAAAGGAGGAGGGTTAGGAGGGGAAGGGAGGTAAGGGGTCAGGGGGTCCCTACGGGATTTCAAATGTATCAATTGCTGGCTAGCCCCGAACAGTATCCTATCGTTTTCCATACAAATTGTTCAGTGGGCCGACAAAACACAACTGAATATTATAATAAATCATAACCATAATACTGACCCACCACACAATTGTTCTGTGGCCGCTAAAATGGCACATTCATGTGAGGTTAAAATGGTGTATTTGTGTGGGGCTAAGAGCGATGGCTTACCGCGACTATTTGGAGAGATGCAGCCACAAAATAGCCGTAAAAGAATAGCGATGCTGTCATTGGTTGTGTCCACGTAACTACTTATGCTAGTATTGCGATATTGTCGTGTTTCACTCACGATGAAAACGCGCGGCTCCCTCTCTGCATTCTTCACTCTTCAATCCCCTGATGTCGTCAGAAAGAGTCGACGATTCCATCGATATGGTAGTGGCGCTGAGGGGCGTTACACCGCTTCTCGCATGTTGCAAACGCGACACACGAGCGATATTATCATGCAGAAGCGTGTTTACGAAACGCGCAATCGCACCGCTTTTAAAAGTCGCCATGGGCGAAGGTCCTTAAAAGGCACATATGTGTGAGGTTAAAATGGCACATTTGTGTGAGTAACACGCACTATTTACTCGCCGTTTATGTCTGGTTAGATTTCGGTTTGCGGAGTGATGTGGAAATCACGTTTGTGAGTAGATGAAGTCATATTTTGAATTTAGATGTCGTTATCATCATCATTATCATAATCTGTCTTGTGGCCTGCCATTGCTTTATTACAAGTTACTTTTTCGCGAGAAGACACATTGTGGTGGCGGCATGCTCTAAAAATATTATTATTTTGCTTATATATTACTCTGCTCTTAATGCAACTAATTTTATTTTTTTAATATTTGCAAATATTAACATAGCCATTTCATTCCAGCGACAGCAATTTCACACTATTTGAAACAAGAACAGTATTTTATGCAAAATGTAAAATAAAGTATAAATAAAAATCGGCATAAAAACAGTTTTCCATTCTTAAAAGTGGTTTTTCAAAACTGCAACATAAAACTTTACACATTTGAAATAAAAATAAATCCTTCAAACTGTGAGGATTACTCAAATAACGGTTACTCATATATAGTTAGTTGCTCTGTGTAAAATAATACTGGTATTCAGCTGTATCCGGTTAGACTGGAAGCCGACCTCAACATAGTTGGGAAAAGGCGGGCAGATGATAGTTACCCTTCATCAACGCTGAGAACGTGTCATCATCTGCCTAGCCTTTTCCCAACTGTGTTGGGGTCGACTTCCAGTCTAACCGGATGCAGTTGAATACCAGTATTTTACGCTGACAACGTGTAATGTGCCCAAAAGAAGTTTTTAGAATGTAATCCCCGAAGGGTTAGGCAGATGTGTACCTAATAGTACACCCACATTTCGCCAGTTACCTTTTTTAAGTCCCATGTAATAGGGGGCGAGCCAATTGCCATTAGCCGGGCTCAAATCGAGACTCGATGGCTGCTACTGAAAAAATCCTTACGGAAAAACCCAATAACACTTTGCCCGACCTGGGAATCGAACCCAGGACCTCATGCTCAGCAGTCGTACTTGTCACAACTAGATCATCAATGCAGTGCAGGTGTTTAGACATTTCTGTAAAGAGACTGTGAGCACTTACAGCCTACAATTCAGATATTCTATTCTACTATCTTAATTCAATAATCTTAACAAGTATAATAACATTACCTTTTTTTTTTTTTTTTTAGGATGGGAAATCATCAAATGACCCCCCCCGCTCTGGGCGGAGCGGAAGGGAGTGTCAGACTTGTACTGACTAAAACCCATCCATGTTCCTTCTTTGCCCTTTGTGTTCCAGGGCCGCGGTATCTCTTTCGAACAGTCCCGCAGCCCTGGCAGGCATCGGCCCGTGCGGACCCCTACGTGGTTGCTGACATCTCTTTGAGGCGCGCGTGGAACACGAACGCGCCGTCGACACGGCCTGTCGTCATAAGACGGCCGGACGGCGAGCTAGCCCAAAACTCGCCGTCCACAGGCCCGCGCCTACGGTGGCCGGGGGCCACCACGTGACCCCCGACGCCCAGGGCGTCTCCCGCGGCGGCTGGGACGTGAGGCTCTTTCCCTCTCACGTTCCGCCACCTCCTTCACTAGCATGACTGCTTCGCAGAAGGAGGTGACGGCTTCCCATTCCCTCTCGCTCCGGACCATGGCTTGAACCAGGGCCGGGCGCGAGAGGTCGCCGCCGCCAATCGCCTCTACGAGGACACGGCGCTGCTCCGCCCAAGCAGGGCAGGCCTCCACAGTGTGCTGCACCGTGTCCTCCGGACGATCCTCACAGTGGAAACACCCGGGCGTTTCCTCCCGCCCGATTCGGTGCAGGAACCTCCCGAAACAACCGTGTCCGGTGAGGACCTGCGTCAGGCGGAAGGTGAGGGCGCCGTGGCGCCTCTCTAGCCACTCCTCAAAGAGGGGACTTATCGCCACTATGGTGGCGTGCCCTGCACGGGGTTGCGACAGTCGCTCTCTCCATGTCACCATGAGATCGCGCCGGAGGTCTGTCCGCCGAGCGGTGATTTGCCGCGGCAGCGGAGTTTCCCCCCGACGTAGTGCCTCCGCGCGCCATTCGTGAAGGCGTGCGAGGACTATCGCCTCCAGATCCCATGGCGGCAATCCGGCAAGGAGGCTCGCCGCCTCACCGGAGATCGTGCGGTAGCCCCGGACTAGCCTTAGGGCTATCCCCTTTTGGGGCGCGTTCAGGTAGCGGGCGGCTTGCCGCCTCAGAGAACGCGCCCACACCGGGGCCCCGTAAAGGGCCATGGACCGCACGACCCCCGCGTAGAGCCTCCGGCAGGAGGCGTTTGGACCCCCCAGGTTGGGCAGGAGCCGCTTGAAGGCAGCCCCGGTCCGTTCCAGTTTGGGGGCCAAACGTCGGAAATGCTCCACGAAGTTCCACCGGCTGTCAAGGACGAGTCCCAGGTACTTCAGCGTCAACCCGACGCCGATGGAAACCCCTCCTGCCGTCAGTAGGGATCCCGACGGTGGCGCATTCCGAGGCCCATGAAAACACATGGCCTCGGACTTGTGCAATGCCACCTCGAGACCCAATTGCCGGATCCTCTCCACGACTATCGCAACCCCGCGTGTCATGTTTTCGGCCGCCGCCTCGTGCGACCTCCCTTGTGCCAGTACCAGCGTGTCGTCAGCGTAGCAGACTACGCTGACGCCGCTAGGGAGGTCGGCGCGCAGCACCCAGTCGTAACCGATGTTCCACAAGGCTGGTCCCAGAACCGATCCCTGTGGAACACCGCACGACATCTCTCGCCGGTTCCATTCTCCGCTCCGACCGGGGTAGATGACGGCCCTATCCGTCAGGTAATCCCCGACCACACGACGAAGGTAGGTCGGCACCCGGTGATACCGGAGTGCCTCCCCAATGCAGCTCCAGGGCATGGAGTTGAAGGCGTTGGCGATGTCAAGAGACACCGCCAATACAACCCCGCCCCGGGAAACCGCGTCCCCCGTCGTGAGGGCTCTCACGCGCATGATGGCGTCCACCGTCGAGCGCCCCTTGCGGAAACCAAACTGGTGTTCCGCAAGATCCGGCCCCATCCCCGCGAGGTGCCCGGCGAGGCGGTTAGCAATAACTCTTTCAAAGAGCTTGCCCACCTCGTCGAGCAACACGATGGGCCGGTATGCGGACGGAGAGTCCGCAGGGCGCCCTGGCTTCCGGATGAGGACCAGCTTCCCCGTCTTCCAACGAAGCGGGAACTGGCCTCTCTCCAAGCATGCGCTTAGGAGCCCTTCCAGTCGGGGCCCGAGAGCCTCAGAGGCCAGGACCCAGGCTTTGCCAGGCAAGCCATCGGGTCCCGGGGCGGTATTTCTGGCCTTCAGCCTGCGTACCGCCACTCCCAGGTCTACCCCAGTCACCTCCGGAACATAATAACATTACCTAGCCCAGATGTCAGTTGAATACTGACAGGTGGCATAGTGGAAACGAAGCAAAGGTCGTGGGTTGGAACCCAGACAGCCGTGTGACTTTGTATCATTTATTTCATCACCACTGCACTCTGAACAACATGTGGGAACCGACATGTTTTGAGACTTAATACTGGCCTTTCTCATAGCCGTATCAGTGTCCCAGCCGTGGGAACTTTATAGGCCGATTATGCTTTCCCAGACATTCTATTCGATCAGATTTCGTAGAGAACAGATTAAACGATTTCGGATTACCGAAACCTGTTAACGAAATACCATCGGCAATTATAAAGCTATTTAGAATTTAGATTGCGTTTTAATTGTAGTTAAATTATATTGTTCGGTACTCGTTATTTGTTGCGCATAAATTGATGGGCACCGGCAAAGTTTTGGAAATTACAAAAATTTACGTCGCCCGATTAGTTTTGTGTTAATTAAAAATCGATTTCGGTGATGGATTTTAATAATTTAACTGGTTATTAACTAAACAATGAAACTACGTAAAGTTGTATTAAATACAAAAGTTATTGTGTAACCGACTACGGTGGAGCCAAAAAGGGTTATGTTTTTGTATACTTATTATGTTCATGAGAAAGTAGACAGTATAGTAGCTTAATCATCATCAGACAATTCAAACCAGTTGAGTCCCCACAAGAACTCAGTTGGTTTATGCAATCTCTCAAAATCGTATGTAAATCGACGCTTCAAATATATAGAGACATTCCACTTACCCAGCACGAGACACTACCACAGTAAATGACTACAGTTCAATTTTAACACATTTCGAACAATAGTTCCACAAATTCTCACTACATTTTGGTTGAACTAAATTTTGGGAACTGCCTACATTGCGGTTCGGAGCGTGCTACATATCGGCTACGATGTGCTACGACGTAGCACGTAGATATCTGCTACGAGGCTACGAGAGTCGTAGCATGTTGAGTGTAGCATTTTGTAACGAATATGAAGATTTTATTTGACGAGTTTTGGTTTCATGTTACAATTAAAAACCGACTAAAAAACGTAATAATAATTAATGACTTAGCTTTTATAATTTGCAACCCTGGAAAAAATAATAACATTTATTTTTATCATTTTGAAAGACAAAATTCTATTAAATTACCCAGTTTGACTCTGTAAGACCGTCTAAGTAGTCCACCTTCAATTAAGTCCTATCTGTTAATGAACTCCAACCACAAGCCTGACCTTCTCACCAAACCAGCCAGCATTCCCCTTTAATCCCATAAAACCTTCATACATTCAAAAGCCACATAATCACCACTTACCTTATCGGTAAAACATTTCACCTTAACAAGGTGCAGTCCGAAAAATAGGGGCAATCTAATTCTACCTTAAGACGTTTTCTAATTAAGGGAACCCATTGAGTTTCATAGAAGGGCGACCATTTTAGAAATTAATCTGCCCTGTTTGGGTCCGGACATAAAATATTCGTGGGTGGACCGGCCACGGGATATTGTGTTCGATGAATCAGGACTTAGGTCGGTTACAGACGGGGCGGCTGAGACACTTTTTCGAGAAAAATTTGAAGTAATTTTTTTTTTGTGTTGAGGTATAGTTTTCAAGAGAAGTCGTGTTATGTCGTCGTATCTGAAACATATAATGTAGACTTTTTTCCGTTCACACTTTTTCGTTTAGATGTTTCGTTTAGTAACTAGCGAAGGAAAAGAAGAAGGCCATGCTCACTGTAGTTTTCTTCTCTGTTCGAGAATGTATTTTCTCTTAACTCTTCTAGACAATATTATCCTACGCAACTAAAAAAAAGAAAACAGTATATTATTATTTATATTACTTATTCATTTATCAAAACAAAGTTTAAAAAATCTTAACTGACGAACTGCGGTCGTTCTCAGTAGTTAGTACATAATGCGGCGCCTAAGAGAGACAGATAAAATATAAAAGCAAAGTACATTTTTATAATTAATTTTGTATTAGGCTATATTTTATTGAGTCCATTATATGATTTGTTATTATTATTTTGTATTAATTGATAATTTAACTGAAGTTTTGTTTTTAATGGGTAGACTGGGATTTAGTCCGGTACTGTGGCTCAAACAATGTACCACACAAATATTTGGCTCTGTACAGGAATAATCCGTGAACCAAAAACCCACTGCACCATGAAGCCGTCAAATATTATTGTTTAAACAAACAAAAAGCCTTGAATGCCACATCGAAATGACTTTTTTAACAAAAGGGTAGAAACAATTCAGAACTTGAAATTGAAAAATTGATTTACTTTTTTCAAAACCCATTACTTAATATTGGGACTGCGTTGTTATTCGAAATTCGACTGTTGGGCGTGTGGTGTAGTAATTGATCTTCAGATTAGGAAAAGTTTTACTGGCTTTTTAATAACATTGTCACTACTTCGTGATACTCACGACATCATCATTATCCTTATACCAATTTATTTGGGGTCGGTGCAGCATTTCTTCTTCTTCCATACTTCTCTATCACTCGTCATCTCATCAGACACATTCTTTCTTCTTGTGATACTCGCAATATAATTGGCAAAATTTGTATGTAGATAGTTTTTGCTTTTTATCTTATTGTTTTCGGCGATTCAAAAGTGCCTGTAACGGGTACATCTTTGCTTCCTTATAAATATTATAAATGCGAAAGCAAGGTTTGTTTGTTACCTTTTTACGCCTAAACCACAGAACCGATCATCCCGAAATTTTGAATATACGTTATCACAGTGTACAGAAACGGCGACGACATCGGACCTTTCATCCCGAAAAAAAGTACTGTTAACAATAACGTTCTTATGATAATAGATGGCGCACGTGTATGATAATCATGATTGAATTACAAGTAGAGTGCAACCCGAATTGATTGTTAATTTCTAAATTAAAGCGAGTGAAGCCGTGGGTAAAACCTAGTTTGAAATGAATGCTTTGAGAGGTTTGATACACCCTAACTACCCTTGGAGAAGTACAAGCCCCATGATGCTTTGTAATGAATGTGAATGTCAATAGAAGCCGTGTGACGTAACTTGAGGGTCCTGAACTTAAAAGGGAACCTCCGGTCCGCCATTAAAAAGGTCCAGTAATTAAGCATTAGAGTAATGACGGCTTAAGCAACTAGAACAATTACTTAGCCACTAAAATAGATTTAATTAAACCGTTGTAGAGCTGAATTTAGTTTACTGGGAATTTATAATTGAATTGAGAATACAGTTTCATTGTTTTAATGAAAATTATGTGTACTTTATTGGTTAATGGCATTACTAGAACTGTATCAAGAAAAAAGGAGATTTTTACAAGTCTTGTAATATCTTTTGAAAAAGTACTTACATTTTGGAACAAATTTTAAGATAAGTGACAACTTTCACAACACAACTTAACATAACGTCACGACTGAATCCCGAAGTTTTAAATTGAGGTGTACCTAATATTTCACCCAAATTTCTCCAGTATTACTACTTGCATAATTATGTAGGTATCTAGTTCTAATGCATAACAATGATTAGTAATTAAACCATGAGTTTTGCTTACACAAGCTGCTTTCATACTTTAGTGCAAGTTGCTGTCATGTGTTTAACGCCTTCAAAGCTCCACACAAACTGTTTTCCTACTCTAGCCACACAATTTAATTGTTTTGACAAACATATTAATCAACTAAATAGCCAAATAAGCAGCGCAACAGTTGTTCAACTCAGCCACAACCTGGTCAAACCCGTAAAATTTAACTGTAGGCATAAACACACCGATATTGGAGCAATTCGCTTACACATCGTAATACTCGTTTTAATAGTACACAAACATTGTTCAACAATGTTTTAATAATGTTTACAACACTGGACAACAATGTTTTAATAGTGTTTACAGTAACTGGACAAACCTTAATGTTTGTTTAGAATATGATGTTGTTAGATAACCAATGGGGAAATTGAAAAATTAACTTTTTTTTTTTACATGAGGTTTTGCCCTTTAATGGGAATATGATATGACGTTCCCATGAGCTTTTTGGGAATTTAAGTCACTTAAGTGCAAGATAAAAATAAAATTTTGGTAGCAGATAAAATTTTTATTGTGTTAAAGATATTAGCGCAGTTAGGGTTTTGGTACGATAACTGCGGTATCCCATCAAAATATTTAAAAGCTACAAAAAAAAAACTCTTCTCTCGTCAGGAAAATTTTTAAGTCACAATTTTAAAATCATGTCAAGACGCAGGAAAAATTGAAATAACTTGAAATTAGTTTTAAAGTTAGAATTAGTTTAGGATTAAAGAGAACTTTCAAGTATGTAGTTCGTCTGGAAGTGAAGTATAGTCCAATTTGAGTTATGTTGTTGAACAAGAAAACCTACCCACTTTTTTTCTTACACTTTTGAAATCCAGCATACATAACAAAATTCAAAAGAAACCTTCACCAATAGTGATCGCAACGTTTTTTTGCAACAAATTGTCTCGTGTGAAACTATCTTTAGGTTCGCATCATATTAAATATTGATCTTGGCTTACCTCGGGACTATATTAAGAATGTGTAAAGAAATTTTCGTTTTACTATTTATAAAGATATTTTTGTGAAGTTACTAAGTATACTGGGTGGAAGGGACACCAACGCGAAAACGGTTACCACGTATTCAGTAAGTACATCAGTCTGAGCCCCCGCATGTGTGTGCCAGCGGTTATTAAAAAAACAGCTGTTTCCTACAAAAGTGCAATACCTATATGGTCAAAATGCATGGAACAGCTGTTTTTTTCTTTAAGTATCGATGAAAAATTTCTATGTGGGGTTTATATCTCCTAATGATGTACTGAATACGTGGTAACCGTTTTCGCCACCGTGTCCTTTCCTCCCCGTAAGTAAGTTTATAATATTTTATCATCATCATCATCATCATTTCAGCCGAAAAGTCCACTGCTGGACATAGGCCTCCCCCAAGAAGGGGGGTTTTGCCATAATCGCCACGCTTGGCAGGCGGGTTGGCGATCGCAGTATGGTTGTTGTAGAATCAGAGAACGCTGCTGCCCATTCTCTGGTAAGTCCCTTAGTCGCCTCTTACGACACCCACGGGAAGATATGGGATGGTGCTATTCTTTACGTCCGGACACCATACAGAAATTAACACACTGGACATAATATTTTATAGTGTAACGAAATTCTTTTACTGATGAGATTATCACGTACGTACGTTGTACGTAACTATACTTTTAAAGAACGTACTATTAGCGACGCTTCTATCTAACCTTTCCGAGATTACAGGCGTGATGTTATGTTTCCAAATAACTTAAGAATAAAACCTGAGCTGTCAATTTTATGAAACATAGGTGTACAAAAAAAAATGTCGCTTGATATCATAATCCGAAATATTTCACTTGAATAATGACTAAGTCACTGTTTATAATGACATGCTTGACAAATTTTATCCTTCTTCCTTCATGACGCAAGGGATGTTATTGATATGTCAAAATGAATGGCATTGCCACTGTACGCGTGTAAATGAATTACCTCTAATCCGTCTATGATAGTAATTATACCTACAGTGCTGTTTAACAGTCTTACCTACTAACAAGCTCAGATAGAAACTCAATAAATACAAGCTACAGCTAATACTATTACGTTTCGATAGGCGTGGTAATTACCCGCATCAGTCGAGGCAGGGGATTATTATCTAAATAGTTCATAATTAATACCGCCGCTGCGATGGAGTTTGTTTATTAATTAATTATTATCAGTTTCAATATGGGATCGTGTTTGTATAGGGTGTTTCTGAAAGTGAATTCAGAGTGATTAAAATCGTTACTAGAATGTCTTCTGTAAAAACGTGGTTTCGGTGATCGGGTAGTTAAAAGCAAATTTGGTCAGGCCAGTCATATACATACATAGATTCAAAGGGTCGCCTTTACCGAAATCGGTAAGGAGGAATATATACCCTGTTGTTGAAAACATTGAGAGCGAATTTCGGCAATGTAAAACGATGCAATCAACAAATCTAAGCTGAGTACAAAAGCAGCCAGTACCATCTTGCCTCCGGTTTAGATGACATGTGCTGATTCACCAATGCACAATTGTCATTAATTATCGGGAGCTCTGTATAATTGATAATTACGGAAGATATCCCGTTAGTGACGTGTTGTTTATGTTTAGTTATAAACCGTGGAAGTTTAAAACAGTAGATAATTTATTATGTTCGTTTACTCACATGAAAACTACTGTGATTAGTAAACCGAAATTTATAATCATTAGAAACCAGGAGTTAAAACTAATACTTATTTGTTTTCTTTCGTTTGTTTAAGGCGTTCTTAATATCATCTCAGATCTTCGACCTTATCACCAACACAATAAGATTACTAGTGTAACTTTTAACATACCAAAACACAAGAAAAACCAATTACAATTTTACTGTCCCTACTTGACAACAAAGCTAATAAAAATAAAACCTTCACCCGAAATACAAAGGAGGGTGTTAGACACAGAACATGGAAGTTTCCTAAAATAAAACACGATTTTTTATACGAACGACAATCTGATTACTGAAGTGACAGATGATACTGGTATGTGTTTTATTTGACACCGGATATTTTATTTATTGTGAGGAAATAAAAGTAAACGCGCCTCCTTTAGTTCTTTCATTTGGCTTTTGAGATGTCAATATTAGAGAGAGAAAATTATGTGTGGAAATAGATTGTCAATTGCAAAGATAGCGCTCTCATTTCCAACAAACAAGTCTAGTATTCAAAGTTGTTGAAATAATATTTATGTTATACTGACAATCAGTCTTACCAAGGGGTATCGTACTACCCAGTACCATATGGGTTGTGGAGGTAGGGCAGGTATAGGCAGTCGCTTCTTATAAAGGGTGTAAATAGACCCTTAACATATCCGAAAGGGACTTGTTTTCCCCGTCCTTGCGATATTTTTGTTTTGTTCTAGACCGTACCTGGGAACCTTCTAGTTACGGAGATATTGGGGCCAACTTTTTTACAAGTTTTTTTTAAATACATGTTTTTAATGGAAGATTTTTACTTTACACACCTCCACGACTCCCGTACTATTCAATTCATCCATCAGCACAATGCTTTGAGTGCTTTCCATCGAGTCCTACCGTAAAACGATTTTTCACCCCAAAAAAAAAAGTCGATTCCCAGCAATAATTTTTGCGTAAAGTTACTTAGTCTGATGTACAGAATGCGTGGCTGACGGCTATGTGAAGGGTCTGTTTACAGCCTGTATAATACTGGTATTCAGCTGCATCTGTTTGGACTGGAAGATAGATCATGTTTTTTTTTTTTTTTGCTAGCATACTTGATGTCCCACTGCTGGGCAAAGGCCTCCCCTTTCTCCTTCCATACCTCTCTATCTAGTGCGATCTCTCCGGATGATGAATATGCTGAACAAATATTTCGACAAAACAAAAATCTATTCTGTGATTGAAATACAAAACGATTTCGTTTTGTAGTATGTTCTCTGTCTTATACACACTCAAATTTATTCATAATCGTTCCATAAAAGTTTTAGTAGCCCAATTCAAAGCTACCAATCAATTTAATATTAGGAACAAGTTACTAGAAAATGTCCAAACGACCTATTCCACGTGTCTCATCCGTTTTGATGATAAATTAATACTCACATTGTATTAATTAATAACAGAAACGAAGAACTCCCAGATATTATGTATGTCCCTTAAAATTCTAGAATAGAGAATATTAATGAAAAAATAAAAATCCTTTCCAAACCTATTTCGAACGAATATTTTAACTCTTCAAAAAAGCCTCATTCATCCCATTTGATCCAACAAAGGCCGGATGGCTTTATAAATTCAATTAATAATAACCGGATCGGCGTCCGTGTATGGAAGATCAAACCCGGGCCGAATTAAAATCAATACCCGGGTGAGATTGTGTCACCCGGATAAACTTGGGACGTTTATAGGCGAACTAATTCGGAAAGCTATTTCTGTTGTGGTTTTTTGTCGGATAAACGGAGTATTATGTAATATTGTGAATTGCTGTTCGAAATCAGGCGGTTTTTGTGTACTATGTTTTATCGAAAAGTAAATTGAATAAAGTTTTAGAACAATAATTTGCAGCTTTTACTTATACGGTATGGTAATAATTGTCTACTACTATTTTGTTTTAAATTGTAGCGGTACCACAAATATTACTACAGCAACATAGTACAAAAAGTACTACAGCGCTATCTGTGCCACAAATGAAGAACTAACATCAATATTCTAAACCGCGCAGTTAAGTTACCCGCGACTTAAGACTATAGGTCTACTATTCATACACGAAATATTATCAGAGAATCATCTAACGGCTATAACGAAGCCTTTTCAAGGATTTTTTTTTTATCTGAGTATATTTTTTTATCATCATCATCATCATCAGTTCAGCCGAAAGACGTCCACTGCTGGACATAGGCCTCCCCCATGTGTCGCCACATTGACCGGTCCCGTGCGACTCGCATCCAGCGGATCATATCATATCATTTTAAATTATTTATTTTTTTTATAAAAATAAATAATTTAAAATTACTTAACCCACAAAATAAATACTGGCTCCTTATTTTTAAACATCCATACGCTAGTTTACTACGTCGTATTTACCTACTGTCATTGTTAGAATATGGGAGTAAAGGTTTTATGCAAAAAGCCTCAATTTTTTTTTTAAATTATCATAATTTCGTAAAAAAAAAAGCACTCGGATAACTTTTTTTTTCGTTGCTATGGCGACTTTACGACTTATAGAAGTTACTCTTAAAATATTTCGTGTATGAAAAGATATAACTTATATAGAAAAACCCGACTACACAACTGTCAGGCAGTAGCCCGCCAAACACAATAGCCGTGGATGGAAAATCCTCCCTTTCAATGGTGGATGAAGAACTTTTCACCCTGTTCTACACACCCCTATAAAATAATAGGAATTTTCATAATTATAAAATATATTTTAAATGAATAAAATATACGTTGAGGCAGACAAACAACAATACAGACTAAACTAAAACATTTTATTTTACTTTAGACAAAACTATTTGTTTTTCGAAATAGCCCCAGACACGCGTTTCTAAAAATAAATTATTATCAATGCCCGCCTAGATTGTGACTCATAAACTTAGAAAAGGGAGGCTTCCAGTTGAATTAATTCGATATAGAGTTATTTCTGTTCAAGCGTGGTGAGATTAAATTTGTCATTAGGCTTTGCGCAGACCTAGGTTGAACTGTTTTATGTCAGACAATTGCTCTAGGTATGAACGTTGTACCTAATTTTCACATCTATTCATGCATAAAATCACGCCTGTAATCTTCGATGGTTTAGGCAGATCACATTTCTCCAGTTATGTTTAAGTTAATATAATAAATAGGGGTAGGAGGAGGGGTTACATAGGGGGCGTCCTTATTGCCATCAATCTGGCACAAATCCAATTATTAATTGCTTTATACAATGAGTACTTGTAACTTTAAATAAAATTAGGTCGTTATGGAAGCTGTTGGGCAAAGCAAAAAAGTAGAAGAGTAGTTCTCTTGAAAACACTTTTTTGCAAAATTGACTTTTGATTATTTCATTGACTTTTTGTTTGCAAAAAACTTTTTATTTTATCCTTAAATATTAGCACATCACCTACATAGACGAAAAAAGAGATATTGGTGAAATTCATGAAAAAAAAGATGCTGGTGGAAAACAAAACCTCCTCCTTTTTTATAAGTCGGTTAAAAATACGAGTTCTGCGGCTTATGAGTGTGTATCTTAGTCGACTTATTAAAAAATGTTTCTTTTAATTGCTCGGAAACTAGATACTTTTTGATGACACTATTTAGTTTTCTAGTAAATCGATTGATTGATTTATCAAATATTCCACAACCGAGCTATAACTGAGTAATCACAAATTAATTAGTTTGCTACTTGGTTTAATTAACCCATAGATTGATTCTCTGAACGCGTTGATTGATTCAGGGATTAACGCAGTGATTGATTCAACAAATGTTTGATTTATTATTCGTCTTTGAAAAGTTGTAATTCTCTTCAAGATAACATCATCATAGGGCAAATTTCACCGAAAAAAATGAGATCAAGATATCAAAACCTTGTTAAATATCTGTCAGTGTCGATATGCCGTAACAATGATGACTTGACGGTTCTTGAATGCGATTTGGTTGTGCTGATTGTGTCGAGTTTCATTTGTGAAATCGGCCCTTGGTGATAATAGCTGCATACTGTGGTATTTATAGGTAGGTACCATTTTCATCGTCTGTATTCAAATATTTCTGCAGAAATGCCGCTAAAAACCCGTCGTGTTCTATAAAAGTGCGGAGTAAGATGTTGATTTATCACTTGTTAAAATTTGCGTAACGCAAGATCTACGAGTACGAGCGATAACATCTGTATTTGTCAAGTTATAAAAAATACGACCACAACTTTCCCACTTTTATATGTACTTATAAACCGTAAATTCGCCCTTATTCTCGTTACTTGGTAAAGTAATACCAACTTTGAAACTGAGGTATACAGTCGATTTTGCTTTATGCTGGTCATCAGTTCTTTTACTTATTCCGCGTTTGGAACTGGACTACGAATATGACGTCAGTGACCTGGATCTGTCGTGCACTAACAATACACGTCAGTATTCGCCTTAATCGTTTTTAATCAACCTGCAAGCTGACGTGTCAGCCGTATGTCAGGGTGCAATTATTTTCGACTTACGATCAAGTGCTGATTACCACTGTGAATTTTTGTTTCGGTACTGGAAAAATCCACGCAAACGAGGCGAAGGTTTTCCTTTGTTCGTTGAAGGTACATATCTTTTTAATAACCTGGTTTATTTGTAATAAAAACTTGTAATAACAGCAATTAATGATTACTTGGGAATTATTTAACGTAAAATATGTAACTAAATGAGAATGATGAATATTTATTAACATATCTGAGATTTATATTTAACAATATTAAATTACATTCACCGGTAGGTAGTTTGACCTCGATTTGGAGATACCTGTCCATTTGATTCAGCTGTGAGCTTGGATTGGCCAAGTTAGTTGTCTGAATGATTCAAATTCATTCAAGAAGTCTATCAAAATCTATTTATAACTTTTAGAAATCGTGTCTAACATTATAATTGTTTACATGATCTGTAAAGTCTGAAGTACTCGTTAACTTACTTTAATGTCTGCAGCTTAACGTTAATTTATAGAGATACTAGCGACTAGCCCCTGCTTCGCACGATTTCTGCAACTTGACAGAACACCGACACCTTTTTCATAGATAGATAGATAGAATGTACTTTATTTATTTAACACTTTAAGCACAAAAGTACCAAGGCGGACTTAATGCCATAGGCATTTTCTACCACTCATGGTGACATGGAGAGAGCGACTGTCGCAACCCCGTGCAGGGCACGCCACCATAGTGGCGATAAGTCCCCTCTTTGAGGAGTGGCTAGAGAGGCGCCACGGCGCCCTCACCTTCCGCCTGACGCAGGTCCTCACCGGACACGGTTGTTTCGGGAGGTTCCTGCACCGAATCGGGCGGGAGGAAACGCCCGGGTGTTTCCATTGTGAGGATCGTCCGGAGGACACGGTGCAGCACACTGTGGAGGCCTGCCCCGCTTGGGCGGAGCAGCGCCGTGTCCTCGTAGAGGCGATTGGTGGCGGCGACCTCTCGCGCCCGGCCCTGGTTCAAGCCATGCTCCGGAACGAGAGGGAATGGGAAGCCGTCACCTCCTTCTGCGAAGCAGTCATGCTAGTGAAGGAGGTGGCGGAACGTGAGAGGGAAAGAGCCTCACGTCCCAGCCGCCGCGGGAGACGCCCTGGGCGTCGGGGGTCACGTGGTGGCCCCCGGCCACCGTAGGCGCGGGCCTGTGGACGGCGAGTTATGGGCTAGCTCGCCGTCTGGCCGTCTTATGACGACAGGCCGTGTCGACGGCGCGTTCGTGTTCCACGCGCGCCTCAAAGAGATGTCAGCAACCACGTAGGGGTCCGCACGGGCCGATGCCTGCCAGGGCTGCGGGACTGTTCGAAAGAGATAGATACCGCGGCCCTGGAACACAAAGGGCAAAGAAGGAACATGGATGGGTTTTAGTCAGTACAAGTCTGACACTCCCTTCCGCTCCGCCCAGAGCGGGGGGGAGTCATTTGATGATTTCCCATCCTAAAAAAAAAAAAAAAGGCATTTTCTACCAGTCAACCTTTGGGTGATGCAGAGACAAGCAGTACTTTCAGTACTTTATTGGACACGACAATAGTGACAGTGTAGTAGTAGTTGTGGTAACACAACTCTGTTACATTATTATTAAGCTAGTTTAATACTAAATAGTTGTACAGTAAGTCTTTCGAAATAAATTATCTGAATGGTGGTCCATTAAACCACATAACAGATTAGACACAAACAACGCGGTTGGACAATTAGACACTAACAGTGTCTTTAATTTATATAATGTTTCAAACAACATTTTGAATATGAGTAGTTACAAGAGACGTGAAATGTGGAAACTTATCTCATAATCTCAGCTTAAAATTACTGTATATGGCCATGTCCAAGCTTAGGCAACTAATTCGGAAACATCCGACAAAGTGACGTAAACGTGCTCCATTTTAAAACCCCAAAAATGTTTTTAAAACGTTTTCAAAGCATGAAATAGCGACACAAACCTAACATTTTGCTTTTAGCCGGCTAAAAGCGTCTCAAACACATTTTATCTGACCGTACCGGGCACGCCTCTATTCCCATGATATTTGGCCGAATTTCTACACTTCATTACAAATGTATGCGCTGAAATCCTGACATTTCAGGATTTCCGCGTCGGCTTGAAAATTTAATATCTACTCCCCAAGTTTTTCATTCGCGTCGGATTTATTGAGGACTCCTGTTATTTGCTTTTAATAACATGTTTTTTTCACATGAAAAACGAGAGGATTAAATTCGATGCCTGATTTTTGTTCGACGTGTCATTTTTGTGAATGTGAATTTACATTCTGATTCTGTAGTGAATGAATTTATTTTAATTTAAATACTGCCTTGTTGTAGGATTCTGTTTGTGTAATAAGTATTGTAATAAAATATGACAATTTCCTGCAAAAATATAATAGGAACAAACGTTTATTGTAAACTGGAGGAAATATCCATTTTTAACATTATATTTATTTTCTGTGACTTGAATATTAATGTATTAAAACCCCAACAGACGTTTAGAAGATATTTTTAATATTAGTAGCACTATAACAAACAGACACGAAATGTGACCTTTTCTATACTATTTTGTAGGAGTAGGTAAATATTTTTGGGGGAGGCCTATGTCCAGCAGTGGACGTCTTTCGGCTGAAATGATGATGATGAGGTAAATATAAAAACAAAACAGTTTCAACAAACTTTAACAGGAAAGCGAAATACGAAAACATTAATTAACATACAATCACACAGAATCATCGGAGTCACGATTCTCGTTACATACAACAATACAAATTCTGTTTCATATTATAAGTATTAATCCGATTAAAAATTCGTCGAGTTTGTTTGTTATAATTGAGACAGACTTTAATAAGTTTGATTAACAGTATGGAAATTCAATTAAAAAAAACCTGTTAAATGTCGAGAGAAGCTCAAGGCTACATAATAACAGCCACTCGGGTCGATCTTAAAGTTAAGCCGCGCTTGCCTAGATTAGTCCGTGGATGGGTGACCACGCATTACATACCGAGTTTCCTCTGTGCCTCAGACAGAACGTTAAGCCACTGGTCCTGGCTGTGAATTGTAGATCTTTGACAGTCGTTACAGACAGTCAATGGCCTGAAAGTCTGACAACCATCAGTCTTATCAAAGGGTTATCGTATTACCCGGCACTAACTGGGTTGTGGAGATCAGATACACAGTCGCTCCATGTAAACTATACTGGTATTCAGCTGCATTCGGTTAAACTGAAAGTCGACCCCAACATAGTTGGGAAAACGCTCGGCAGATGATGAAATACCGTGCGTAGCATAATCAACCTATAATGATCCCACTGCTGGTTCACAGGCCTCTATGTGGGGAGTTGGCTGTAATCCAACACGGGGGCAGTATAGGTTAGTGGTACACATGTTTTCGTTTTTTTTTTAAATTTAAGGACGTGTTGGTTTCCTTGCGACGTTTTCCTGCACCGTTTTGAATGCATTGGAAGCTATTAGACAAAAAAAATGGCTGTCTTGGGTTGGTACCCACAACCTTTCAATGCGTAGGTCGGTACTGATACTACGGAGCCACTGTTCTCTGCGTGGAAATTGTTCAGTTGTGTTCATTAAATATAAAAAGGAGAGAGATTCTTAATAGCAGTTGAGAATCTGATCGTGCTTGTTGGCAAAGTGAGGGTGTGCTATTCACCTCTGCCTACGCCCTTCGCGGGAAAGAAGTACCAAGCATGATGTTTAGAAATAGAGTAGAGGATCTTAGAATTACTTTTGCAGTGACTGTTGTGGTGGAACCGTAATCAAAGTTTTTTGGGCACATAATACGCAATGGAGTATCTTATTTCTGGGTCGATATTTTATTTTAATGTGTGTAATAATATTGTAACTAAATTGGACTAATAATTGAGTAACCCATATGCACGAAATGTTTTGGTAACATGTTTTGTTGATGTCCACATAGCTGTTGAATATGTAAATAACAAATCTATAATTTACAATTTTCTAATCCGGTGTGTGAATGTGCGGTTGCAGATAGTAGGAAGTAGAAAACTATGATACTCGTACCTATGAAACACTTCTGTGTCAAAAACAATAGTATTATATCCCATACGTATATAGGTTTATTGCATTTATTGGTACATTGCCAATCTCGGGCTATTAGCACACTACACTGTTTGACCGACTTAGCTATTGAGCTCGAAACCGCTGCAAGTTTTGTAAAACAAAAAGAAAAATATATTGATATCTAGAGCGCATCCAGGGTATCAAAAATTTTTTTTTTTTTTTCAACAAAAAAAAAAAAAAAAAAAAATATCAAAAATCTAAGTCGACTTCGGAATTTGTTGACTACCTTTAGGTTGAAAGTCCCTTGCTTATCATGAAACGACAAAAATGCTTAGACAAAGTGATATTCAATCAGCGTTATCGATTATGGAAAAGCCAAAATGTATTGTATTTACATTATAATATGAGCTATCGAGAAGGCTATCTTAATCCTGTTAAAAACCGTTGTAGAATGAGAAACTTGAAGGTTTTATAACTATAGAGGTTGTAAAAGGACCCTATAAGTAGGTACTTGTTCTCCCCGTCATTGCGATCATTTTTTTTGTTGAAGATCATACCTGGGAACCTTCTAGTTACGGAGATATTGGGGGTCAAATTTCCGACTTTTTCACAAGTTTTGTTTTTTAAATATACGTATCTTTTTTATGTTATACCTTTACTTTATGACCCCCGTACTATTCAATGTATTCATCAGCACAATGTTTTGAGTGCGTTACAAACGTATTTTTTACCCCAAAAAAAAGTTGTTTCACAGCAATAATTTTTGCATAGACTTATTTAGTTTGTTTATGTACAGAATGCTTGGTTAACGGCTTCGTGAAGGGTCCGTTTACACCCTGTATAATAGTTAGATAGTTCCAACCCTTGAATTATTTACAGTAAATTGATATAAGATTTTAAACTATCATGGTCACTAACATTATTACTACAGGAAACGGGATATTTACCATGTTGACCATGTTGTGAGTGCAAAAAACGAACAAGAAAGAGGGTAGACCGATTTGTCTGCTCATAAACACCCACCCGCAATAACTTCAGTTTATCCGTGATCATGGTGCTTGCAACAGCGCCGAAATATCGGGAACTCAACAAAAATAGTAAACATGGTAAATATCCCGTTTCCTGTAGTAGTAAATTGATAGCCATTGGCAAAAGCAATCTGTATATCATTAAAGGTGGAGTTCCCATCAACCAAAATCATAAATGCATTATACCACGCATCACAACGGCATTGTTATCGTATATATCGAAAAGCCAGTGCAGCGAGTCGGTTGAATCCAAATACATTTGATTAACGATCGCAACGTTAATCGTCAGCCGCTCGATTAATGACTCGATACTACTCGATACTGAGTAATGGACTTTCGGCTCGACTGAGATCCGACCATCTATTATTGCAGCAGCTTAGTATTGGTTTTAATACTGGGGTAGGGTTGTAGCGCAGCTGTGTGAACACGGCTTTGCTTTTGTTGGGACATAATGTTGAATGTCTTTAAAAATAGTGTAACATTTGTGACCCAAAGATTGGCGGCTCTAGAGGGTTGCAAATTGAAATCCCAGCTTAAGTACTGAAAATAGGAATTATTTTAGTCTGGAATTGTGCCCGGTAGACAATGGGCTCGCCCATAATACATGGAACTCAAACATAACCAACACAATGTGTAACTGTACTTCAGGTAGACCTCTACCTACCTTTAAGACTTAACAGACGTGATGTTAAGCTATGTTTTTTTGAGTAATCAAACGTAATCTTTTTCTTTATAATAAACGACCCCTGCTATCAGAATAATGAATAAATAAAACTGGCCCGGCGGCGGTGAGAAAAATGCGAGCTTGAAAGGAATGAAAGAAGAACTGTCAAAATAATGTGACAGTCATTTTGTATAACAATTCTACATCACAATACTCACAGCGAGAAATAGGTCAGTTTCTGCAGAATCCGACAATTGTCATCCAGGGTCTTAGATGTCTAAACGTTCTAGCTCTAATGTGGTATTAAGGGTATTTCGGTGACCTTTTAGCCCGAGAATAACCCAGCCTAAATAATGTCGCTATCCGGCTAATGTTAAGTCTATTAACAGATACCCGGACCGTTGCCTAGCAACAAAACAGTTCGCCCGACAAGACAGCCCGTTAAATAATTAAGCGCCATTTACTTCCCTAATGAAATTGACCTCATTTCGTATTTCTTGTACAATCACAGAGCACTAAAATCTTTGACTGGGTATTAGTAAAAATCTTTGTGGATTTAGGTTTGCCAACGTGCTATGAGTCGTAGTATCTTCGGTGTAAAATTAACAGATCGTTTTCAAAACACTACTACACAAAATGGCTGTCCAACTTAAATGGGACCGGGTAGGAGATGTATGTCGCATGCCGAACGAGCTGTGGGCCCGTAAAGCACAGGATTGATGCCTTGAAACAGTTACACGGGGTCGCGGCAGACCACGGAGGAGATGGCGGGACGAACTGGACGTCTTCCTTGAGAATTAGAATCGTGACCATTGGAAGGAATGGAGGGAGACCTTTGCCCAGCAGTGGGATTATATGGGTTAGCAATAATAATAAACTTTGTGGATTGCAGGTTCTGGGTCTCGTTTCTTTGGCCAGAGAGCCTAGATCAACTGAGATTCTATTAGTAATAACGATGAAGATAATGCCAAAAATATTTTGGATTGACATAATTTTAAGCTAGCTTATTTATACTTTGCAGAAACATAAAACACTTTGAAAGCCATTGCAACTCTACTAGGCCCTTAGATATGTGTTTGTTTGACTACACCGTGTGATTATTCTACTAGCTTGTCTTACTGTTGCTAATATTTATGTTTGTTAGTCAGTTTTATCATCAGGAATTTCTCAGGACTGGCTCGTAGTCTGAATTTGTACTAGGTTGGTGGCAATAGTTTTATTATCTAGCAAGTTACACGTATACACATACATTTCCTACGAGCCTTAAATAAAATTTGATATTGACACTCATTTCAATTTTTCTTTTAATAGATACAACACGGTTAAACTTAGTTTTCACATAAGCCTAAAAATAGCTTCCATTTTAATTTAAACGAAAAGCCGTGACTTATTTCGTATGACGTCATAATTTTAAATGAAAAATGTAAAAGGTTATTATTTAAAAGTTTCCCGGCTCGAATGTGGGGCGAGCACGACATTATAATATTGTAAGATTACGTGCACATTATACGGTTGGCGAAGTTTAAAGAGCTATGTGTTACGCAGAATTTTGTCGCAAAAAATTAATTTTCGTAACAGGAAAATTGTCTGTGTCAATGTTTATAAAACTAATAAAATTTTATTACGTTGGTAATTATAATAGCGTTTTAACGTTGTTTATTTTGACATTAAAAATATGTGGAAGATCATGATAATATCTCGCTTTCAGACGAAGAACAAGATGACCTACTTGCTGTGAACGCTTAAGGGATTAAATCAGATGGATGGATCGTCTTATTCACAGTGAACGGGTTCGGTTCTGGTTTTACACAGACCTATTAGTGTCTTAGCAATGCGGAATTAACTTGATCTGTATGTTTATTTAAATTAAAAATTATCTAGGCACATTATTTTGCCACACATTCCGGCTATGGTAAGTAGGCAGCTATCAAAGAAAAATAATTAAGCTTATAGTAAAGAAGGTAGGTAGGTACTTGTACCTACCTACCTTCTTCTACCTTCTACCTTGTGTCTTAAGACACAACATAACATCACGCCTGTGATCCACGCAGGGTTAGGCAGAAGTTTACCTAAAATAGTACACCCACAATACTACATAAGATTTAGTATTAGTATTTTTTTCGGTAAAGTCGATGTTGATGTCCTCTTTAACATGAAGAAATATTAATTATTTAAATATAAACGAGCCCTGAAAACAAGCCTCATACTCGCAAGGGAATGTATCCATAATCACTACCACGGAAAGTGAATTAATGATCGAAGTATGTTGTTATTACCCCAAAACCCAGGGTCAGAGACGACAAACAAAAACTGAGCTTATGGTATGGAGAACAAGGTTTATATTGCGGGGAATGGAATCCGTCACGCCTATCTGGAAACGTGAGGCGGTAACATCGCGTGACTATCATTCTCAACAGTGACGTTAAGCCAACATTTTTAATTATTCCATTCAAAATATAACTCCGTAATGAAGTTATCATTTAATGTTTTAACACCATCCACCCAGGGAGCGATTACTTTTCGAGCTTCAGTAAAATACTCGTAAAAGTCGTAACTACGAGTTTGTTAATTAATTTGTTAGAAGCGACTTTGTCACGACTTCGTCTGATGTTAAATATTTTATGTTTATTGCACAGTTTTGATATAATTTGTAAATTAAGTGGTCATTGCTGCTTTGTGACCGGCATTTAATGAAATATTGATTGGGTTTTTGTTTTTGAAACTCTGTATTTATTACAGAACAAAAGTAGATACATAAACTGGCTGATTTTGACTTCATAGGCAATTTTAAGGGGATCAAAGTTCTCGCAAATATAAAAAAAACTTTTACTATGAGACCAATCACGAAATAAAAGCTCAAACGTCATAAAAACAATCACATAAACAGTGAAAAAAATCAGAAACACTTGTTCCATTAAAAAAGAGTTACGATTGGCGAAATTCAATTAAGCATACAACAGCGCAACCATTGTTAAGCTTAGTTTACACCCGCGACATATCGCTCGTAGTTGTCTAGCGATATCAATAACTTTGACTTTGAAACACTACACGATTTGTTTCAAGGATTTTTCGTACAATAATTCTCTGGTTTTTTTCGCTGTTATACAACACTCTTTATAGTCACAACCGATACGATTGTTAACAGACAGAAACATGAAACGCTACAAAGGCAAAGATAAAACAATATTTGTTTTTGTTATTTACTTTATTTTGGTTTTATCCTTGTTAATAATACTGCTATGTTTTTGGTTTTTGTATAACCAATTGCGGATACGTGGTTACCTACTAGTAGTACCATGAAAAAAAAAGTTAATCTTACATAAATGTTGCCCATTGTAAAAAATATTGTGCTAATATTGACCCAAAACTAGATGAGCATATTATAAGTATCACGAATAATAGTACTCTTATCTCAATTAATTAATTTTTATTAATATCAGAAATAGGGTCCCTAATTACATAGCTACGAGTTTTATTATATAAAGATCCAATATATTAAGCCCGGCTTATAACAGATAGGTACTCAATTAAGTGCCTTCGCTGTGCTCAAGGGACACAGAGTTATAAAACTTTTCTAATTTCGATTTGTCAATCAATATTTCGGCTACTTCTTAATGTCTTACTAACTTTGTATCATGCTTGTCAGTGCTTTTTATATAAATGGATTTTATATAAACCCAACTTTATGCCGATGAATATTGATTTCTTAAAAAGGCATATCTGTTTAGTTGTTACTGTCTGGAAAATTTGTGTTACATAGTAAAAGAACTGAGAGGAAAAGTGCGGTTTTCATAGAGATAATGTCGCTCCGTCGTAGCAATTTAAGGCATTCCGTTAGCGGTAACGATACTTGGGCGAAAAAAAAAGTCCATCTGTGACTTTGCCACGCCAAGATTTGCGAAATTACACGAAAAAGAGTCTTTATATGGGATCCCATAAAAACACTACAACTTGAGTCATGAGACATATAATCACTAGGTCGACATGGAGTTAGTTGGAGCATTAGGATATCCCATAAGAACAATAAAGCTCCTCTAAATGAGCTCACGAAATTCGTCAGACAAAATTCTCATTTCACTTAAGCTAAGACATTGTTAACAACAAACTCCTCATCACTAAGACAAACAATTAATCTTAACTCCCATTACAAAATTAAACAACGTGTCACTTTACTTAAGCACTTTAAACTGTATCAAATTCAGCATTATCAATTCGGGGCAGGTACAGGTGTGTCAACCTCAGAACGCACATAGCGATTACGCGATATGTCGGCCGTGCATACTAAGCTTAACTGTCAGAGTCGGGTCGCGGCGTGGGGGCCGCAATTTCCTGTAACAGAACCAACTCGACGCGACCGCTTCCTGTTGGAGCGGACAATACGTTGCGGTTTTAAATTAAAAGCAGTTTTTAGAAACGTCAGTTACCCAGCAATGGTGAGCGTACATTGCGAAGTTTTAGTGCGCGTTGTAATTTTCCTCGGAGGTATTATGGTAATGCAGTTTCACGTTTTTGCTGTAATAAAAGGAGTTATGAATGAGATGTTTTATATGGGTTTTAAGTAGTTCGTTTTTTTGTTTGTGTGCACACAATTTATTTTGTTGTTACGTGTGTTTTTTATGTTCTGTTTGTGTCGTTTTCTTGCGAGTGGTTTTTTAATGCTTTTGATTTATAACGTGGTTTTTGTCCTTTCTACTACTACTTAAGTAAACTCTATCCACGCTAAATGATTAATGCGAAAGTTACTCTGACTGTCTGTCTTTCTGTCTGTTGCCTTTTTTTCCCCTTAAAGTCTGAACGAATTTCGATGAAAGCTGACAAATGGATGACCACGACCTGAGTTAGGAGATTCTGACATAGGAAACTTTGCGTCAGTCATCATCATCGGCCTAACCTTTTCCCAACTATGTTGGGGTCGGCTTCCAGTCTAACCGGATGCAGCTGAATACCAGTATTTTACATGGATCGACTGCCTATCGGACCTGCACAACCCAGTTAGTTCTGGGTAATACGATACAGCTGAATACCAGTATTTTATATGGAGCCACTGCCTATCTGACCTCCACACCTCAGTTAGTACTAGGTAACACGATAACCCTTGGTAAGACTGGTTGTCAGTCATTTTGGGCCACTGACTACCTAACGACTGTCAAAGATGATCTACAAATAACAGCCGGGACCAACAGTTTAACGTGCTTTCCGAGGCACGCAGGAAACTCGGTATGTAATGGGTGGTCACCCATCCACAGGCCAACATAGGCAAGCACGGCTTAACCTTAAGATCGACCTGACTGGCTGTTATTATTTAGCCACGAGCTCCTCAAACCTTGCCTCAGTATAAGTACGTTATCGTGGGATAATTACCAACCATTGAGTTGGCAAAGCAAGTAATACATAATTACGTATTTTTATGTGTTTTAGACGCACTCGTAAAAACCGCAACCGGTGTAAAATTTGGAGGGGTTCTTATTAATTTTATTGAAGTAGACTAAAGGTTACTAAAGAGTAACCATGGATTTTCTTGCCGGTTCTTCTCCATAGGAAACGACCAACCCGAACCGTGCACGTTTTTTTCGACGTTTTATAAGTGCCCATCTAGGCCTTTGTGAAATAAAATATTTTGATTTTTGGTTCATTGAACCATTAAAATCTTTATTTAACTTCTGTTAAAGCATATTATCACCATCATCCTAAAATCCCAGATCAAACTAACGAACCCTTACTATCTTCTGCTCAAATATAACTGAATCTTTTTCACTTATAACGCTATTGAAGCAAGTCATTTGTCAGGTAACTATAGCTCGTATAACTATAGCATTGACTATAGAAATGAATAGACACGTCTGGCGGGAAATTGCAGTCTCATGGCCCGTGTAGGCGCATTGAATCGTATCACTGACGTTAGAGCTCAGGAGTGAAATGACGAGCGCTGAATTAGAATACAGCGCTTTGTGCTGAGTGGGAAAAATGGAAAGGCGTGAGATACTTATTCTTTATAACGATTTACTTTTTAACATACACATACATAAAGCTCGTGGCTAAATAATAACAGCCGCTCGGATCGATCTTTACATTACATACCGAGTTTCCTCCGTGCCTCGGAAAACGCGTTAAGCCGTTGGTCCCGGCTGTCATTTGTAGATCTTTGACAGTCGTTACAGGTAGTCAGTGGCCCACAAAGTCTGACAACCAGTCTTACCAAGGGTTATCGTGTTACCTAGTACTAACTGAGGTGTGGAGGTCAGATAGGCAGTGGCTCCATGTAAAATACTGGTATTCAGCTGTATCCGGTTGGACTGGAAGCCGACCCTAACATATTTGGGAAAAGGCTAGGCAGATGATGACATACATACATAAACTTTCGAAAACAAAAAGTTATTTTTGTAGATATTATTTTGTACCCTGTCGCAATGTTGTCCTATTTAACCCAAAGGTTGACTGGTAGAGAATGCCTCGTGGCATTAAGTCCGCCTATGTACCACTATTGGGAATTTAGTAGTCAGAAACCACAGAACGCCACCTGCTACGATCCTTACATACTCCTTTTGCCTCGTCCACGTTCATACATCTGGTCATACACTCACGGAGGCGAATACTACTCATCTGACCTTTCTGAAGAACTTCACCAATAAGGTCAGTGTCCTTCTAGGGCGTCCCCTCCCGGCGTTGCCACTCACATCTGCCTTGTAAATAACTTTTGTTATTTTTTAAGTTTCATCGAAATCGGAAGACAAGCAGACTGAGTTACTTTAGCATTTATACATTGGTGTAGTTCTGGCAAATTGTAACAAATCACATATTTTTAACGCGTAATAATAATAGGTCTTATCTTTTTTTATATTTTTAAATGTCTTTTATATTGTTTTTAAGGAATATTTAAAAATGTAAATAATTTGTAAAAATATAAATAAAGGAAAATTGCCGTCTTGTTCTCATATTTTGTTCTGTTTGTAACTTTGACGTACAGTTGTATTTTTTCTTAATTCCATTTTTAATGGATTAATTGTTAAATTACTTACCTTTTAGAGTTTAAAAACCGTACTAGTAGTTACATATTACCCCATGTCAAAACACCTGTTTCTATGTGCCATCGGTTTCAATACTTCAAGTAGGTATATTTTTGTAATAGACCGTGTTTTGAGAATTTAAGATACGCAGTGCAGCGCAGCTTTTTTACTCTATAGTTTGCAATTACAATATACATAATCGGTTAAAACATGCCCAAGAAAAAAGAATGTTAGTATATAAATATCACGTTTCACGGAATCGTCCATATAAATCGGTAATTTCATACTTTAACCCCTAATATTACCTTAACCCGAAATCTACAGCTACAAAACAAGCTGTAATTAGAAAACAAATTCTAGTCTCCCTCCGAACTGTTTCATGAAAACCCGTTAGATTCTCATCTTACCAAAAACATGTAATATAGTGGTGTTAGTACCCACGTTATGAGCCACAAAAGGTACAATACCTACCCATTCAGAAACTATGAAACAGCAGATTTTTTTTCAATATTTCGGACATTATCCCTTAGCAAAAGCTTTTCATATTCATGAGTTCTATCACCTTTTAAAAAAGTATCGGCTTTCTAGATATTAGTTTAGCTTTTGCCTAGGTATATACTACCAGGATAAAAAAAAATCAGATCAGAGCAAATACTTTCTTGCCGGTTTTTCTCTATCGGAAACCGAACCGTACACCTATTTTTTGACGTTAGAAAAGTGCCTATGTATGTTCATGAGCAATAAAATATTTTGAATTGAATTGAAAAAGTGTGAACGGAATATCATCGATGTTCAAGCAGTAAGAGTGCGTATGCCGCTCAGTCAAACTCGCCAAAAAATGCTGGCGATTTCATCAAGCGCCGTATGAGAAAGTGAGATGCGCATATTGTTCCTGGGAAAAAAAAATTGCAATCCTTCGGGAAAAATGTTATTTAAAAAATTTGATAAGTATCTTTGCGAAGTAAAGTTTTGACTAATGCTTAGTTTTGGTGTTACGCTCATCATTGTGGGGTTTTGCCATAATCGCCACGCTTGGCAGGCGGGTTTGCGATAGCAGTATGGTTGTAATAAAATCACGGAGAACGCTGCTGCCCATTCTCTGGTAAGTCCCTTAGTCGCCTCTTACGACACCCACGGGAAGATATGGGATGGTGTTATTCTTTACGTCTGGACACCATACAGAACGAACTCCCACTAGGTGAACCGATGACCTGGTGAAGGTTGCAGGGATCCACTGGATGCGAGTCGCACGGGACCGGTCAATGTGGCGACACTTGGGGGAGGCATATGTCCAGCAGTGGACGTCTTTCGGCTGAAATGATGATGATGATAGTTTTGGTGTAAAATTTAACACCAAATAGTAAAGTTATTAGGTTTCTCCATTTGTTTAGGAGAACTAGCTTATGCCTGCAACTTCACCCGCGTTTAGTTCAGTAATGTCCCACGGGATCATCGATCCAGCTTATAAACTATCTAAGTGCCAAATTTCATCCAAATCCGATCAGCGTGAAAGAGTAACAAAAATCCACCCATCTTCACAAACTTTCGTATTTATAATATTAGTAGGATAAACCAGCAAAAAAGTGCCAGACAGTTATTTTAACAAGTTTCAATAAACAACGTATTTCATTACTCGCTACAAACTCCAAACGTCGTATTCCCCAGTAAGTAGTTATAAAGATATGCATTGCATTGCTTCCAAGTGAATCCCAGTTCTGTAAACGTATCAGTTGCTTATTGTTCTGCAACTTGCGTTTAATTGGAGAACAGATCCCCAAGGTGTGCTGCTATTGGCTCACAAACAGACTAAGTGTGCAGCTATTGGCTTGTAAACTGAGTCCGTTTGCTGTGCTGCAGTTACCACGTAATATTGTGCCTGGAGCTAGTAGCAATGTGCTTTTATATAAGTGTTTGTGTTTTGCGCTTATTGATCTTATGTTCGCATCTATGAAGTTCTGAAACAATTATCATGTGTCTGAACTTGTTGCGGGCAAGTTCTTGTTTGTATTAAAAGAAATCTGAGGTCCTAGACAAAGTGACATCAGCGATAACGATGATGGAAAAGCCATAAGTACCATCATCTGTCTAGCCTTTTCTCAACTATGTTGTGGTCGGCTTCCAGTATAACCAGATGCAGCTGAATACCAGTATTTTAAATGGAGTTACTGGCCATCTGTCCTCCATACCCCTCCATACCTATTCATACACTTTGGTAAAACTGGCTGTCAGACTTTCGGGCTACTCAGATATCCCTGACCAACGGCTTAACATGCTTTCCGAGGCACCGAAGAAACGCGGGACGTAATGGGTGGTCACCCATCCACAGACCAACCTAAGCGGCGCGGTTCAACCTGAAGATTCACCCGAGCGGCTGTTATTATTTAGCCACGAGCTCCTCCAAACTCCTCCAAAAGCCAAAAGTATATAAGATTTATATAAAATACCGGAAAGCTTATGTTAATCCTATTGGAAGTCGTTGTAGGAATACTAATTGCTTTGAAAGCGACTGCCACTTATTTTAGCTGCTCTGGACTTATTACTAATTTCAAGCGTGATGATCAATGCTTACGCCTTCTCTGCACGACAAGGGGCCCTTTACCCGCAGTGGGTGACTAAAAGTCTGATATTATAAACATCTGTATGCTTATCCATATGAAACTTTGTTCGCAAGTGAAAACAAACATGTTATATTGTGATTTCGAAATGATTTGTCCATTTAATGATACTTGTGAGCACATAAAATATATCCATCGCCTTGGCAGACAAATAACACGATATCTTTACAACAGACTTAACATGTCATAATAATAAAATACTTTTGTTACTGTGAAATCTTTTGAAATTCAAATTTCGACGAAGATAAAAGAACCAAAAAATGCAAATTTTCGTCGCTACTTAATCTTTTACAACAGTTTCACTGCATGAGACATTTTCAAAGGTCGACGGCCATTCAGCAGCATTTTATTGCAGATTGTCCAATTTGACCTCTAGAATGGCCGTGGACTATTTTATATAGCCGTTTTATGGGGTCGAAACATGCTACAAGGACATATTAAACCGACGATACTATCTGAAGAAAATTGTACAAAGAATATTTTTTATATTTTTTGTGTGATGTAAATTGAGTGGTTCAACAAAAATAAAAAGTTGTAGTTTTGATAAGATTAGGAGACAGACAAAGACAATGCAAAGTTTTGACGTTTTATTTTAAAAAAGATTTCTTAAAGAAGACCTTTTTTCACGCTACGAATTTTTATTGCGTTTGTTCAGTGTCTTTCGTGGGATTAACTCGTTGTAAGCCCGAAAAAGATCTACGCGAGGCATCATGAAACTTTTATTGTATCTCTGATTGCGACATCTGACTTTGTGATGATGGTGAAACACAGCTCGACTCTTGCTGAGCCGATAAATCAGCAGCTTACTGTGTGTGATTAAATATATTATTGATTGACTAGCTTATTTATGCCAGCGGCTTCGCCCGCGTGGAGTTCGGTAATTGTCCCACGGGATCGTACACCGGGATAAAAAGTATCCTAAATGTTAATACAGGTTATAAACTATCTGTGTCATTTCCTCCAAATCCGTTCAGTAGTTGTTGCGTGAAACAGTAACAAACATCCATACATCCATCCATCCTCATAACTTTCGCATTTATATAGATAGTAGTAAGATGACGACACGTGCCTCCGGTGGGATATCTCATCAGAAAAAAAGACAAACTTCCATACAAAATGGCAGCCCCAATTTTATTCCGTTAGATGTTGATTTGCAAATACCTTTCTAAGTACACACGTTCCTATAGAAGGAACTTTTGAAAAAGCTAAAACTGCTAAAACTTTTGAGGAAATTTTGAACAAGGGTTTGTAAACAACAAACCCTTGTTCAAAATTTCGGTGTAAGTAAGATTTTTGTAAAGTAGATTTAACAAGCAAAATTACTTTAAACATTACACCAGAATAAGGCAAAAGGTCAACATAATTTTCTAGAAAAAGATACGACATGCCAAACACGACGATAAATACCTTCAGAGACACTAGACCAGATAAACCACGCAGTACCTCAACTTGCTAACCCGTCTTCAAGCATCGTTAACTCCTGAACACTAAGTAAATATCATTTTCACATGTCATTTGCCCCCTTATCCTAAAGAACATAACTCTAGAACAGGATTTGGAAACCTCCTTTTGATAAAATGTTTTAGAAAAATCTCTTTCCAATATTCTTTAATACTGGTTGTGTTTATTGATGTAAAAGATTGTGGAGTCAATAGGTTATGTCTATCTTCCCAGAATATCTATGATGTGAAAATATTCTTGTTATTAGAGTTCAAAGAAATCTTGATTTCTTCTGTTATACAGTTTGTAGTAGACTGGGAGTCCATAATTGAAGTTAGAATTAACCTTATTACATCAATATTATCTTTACTCACGATATTTGAGTAGACAGGATAAAACAAGTGTCTTCCCATAGTGCCTAAGGCTCTATTAACACAGTTATGCGCCGCAGTCGCCGTATTTTATATTTTTTATATGAAAGAGTATGTCATGCCGCACACCTATTCGCGCAAAACGCATTTCAGTAATATGCTGTAGGGTTTAAGGAGCCAGCTTCCACCAGCGCGCGCAGATGGCATGATGGTCATCATGGATAGTATTTGACGATATTGAAATTGTCTTTTTGTCTCATTGAAACATCAACATTGATAAGCTTTATGTTTTTATACTAAAGAACAGAATTAATGTTATTTTTATATTATTGAACTGAAACAAAAATTCGGTAAAGAAAATTTATAAGTTGACAATTTTTCTTAGTGACAGCTTGAATGGCCTACTGCCACAATAAAAACAAACCATTATCCTCAATCGACTGCGACCTTAATCACTGCCCAACAGGGTTGGGCATCATTATACTGTTAGGAAACAGGTTAATTCTGATGTCCATGTAAAAACGAGATGGAGCTATTCAAGCTGCCTAGCGCCATCCTTTTTTTGCGTTGGTACTATGTTAACTCTTTGAAGAGGAGAGTTGTTCCTTTTGAAGAGTTATTGCAATTGACCCCCTAAAAATCCATCCTAAGGGGGACTTTCGGAAACGCACGTTCAAGAATTCCCCCAAGGAGGATAACGAGAATAAGAACGTTAATAGTCAGTATTATTGTACTTTTCCAAGGATGCGAACCGGTTGCCCCCCCCTCCCCTTACTTAGGGGAGATTTCTATTACCTACATGCATTTCCGAGAAGATTTTATGGGGGGCACCCGGATTAGCTCTGGGACTCTCTTTCAATCAACCAACCGTTGGTGTTACAGAATTTCACTTCATTCCTATCAACACAAACAAAATGTGGCTAGCTCATAATTTATTATGAAGCCACTGTAGTGTTAGTCTCGGGGGATTCTGCTCCACCTGTGTCGGTATTAGCTAAATGGAAATAGCTGGTGTTGTGGTGAATAGATTAGCCAGTCAGCCATGTTGATAGCACGAATTACTAGTTAAGGCCTTAGCTATATTTAGCTACGAGTACCTCGCTTGTGAAGATCTAAAATTTTTTAATGAGATCGTTGGATGTTAAGAAAAAAGAACCTATTTTAGGTTACTATCACGATGATTTCAAGGCACTGCTAAAAACGAACTCCAGTTCCCTTTAGGTATAATTTTTTTGATATTTTTACTGATGTCACCATTTTCTAAAAGAGATTCAATTTGCAAAGGACAGCAACAGAACTAGTCTCATTCACAGTATTCTCCCAATTTCTATCGTTTGTATGAAGCAATTTGTCTCATGTAAGTGTATGTACGCAAGTGGAAACACACACTCACAGAAACAAAACACAAGCTCCCCCAAACGGTCCAGTCACATTCAATAAAACCGTATTTCCGATAGCTAAACGTTTCGCAGAACTAGATTGCAAATAACGAAATACAAGCGAATACCGTCGGTTAGAAGTAAGCTGTTTTATGCGGAATTGGCTTACGGACCAACCGCATCTTTGCATATGTGAACCTGTTTGTAAGTAGCTCGATTCAGATATGCAACTATGCACTTTATTTGGTTACGATATTATTACGTGAGACAATAGCTGCGGTATACTCGTACCAAGGGGTTTCATGTTGTGTAGTATAGACCGACCGCTTTAATGAGTCCTCGTAAAGGTATCAATTTAAATGGAATATTCTGAAGGTTGATCACGTATTGGTTCAATTAGTATCGTAATACCTACGCGGATTATGGTTACTTTAAAGCAAATAACCTGTGGGATATTGTTAGGACTTTGTGAATGATTAATGTGCCTTTGATGGGGCAAGGCGGAGGACTCATTAAAGCGGTCGGTCTATAACTGATATTAGATAAGACGTCGCTCCAAGTAAAATACAGGTCTTCAACTGCATCCGATTGATTAATCGAATGTGGAATCCCTTGTCATAATTAGAATTATTTCGAACTTGGAGTCATGGTGGCACTTCCGAGCTAAGCTAAGAAGTTAATGAGCTCCTCAGGACTCAGAATCATACCTATTAATAAAGAATGTGTGGTTATATGAAGAATTGTGGATATAATTCATGACTCTCTCTTGTTTTCTTGCCAAGCCGTTTCGAATTCTATGTATTACAGAAACATCCAAATTGATATTAACCAACCCTCGGAGGGTTATAACGGTTGGCGCAGTGGCTGAGCGATTGGCTGCTGCGATGTGTGTCGCGGGTTTAATTCCCACACGGAACAAATATTTGAATGGCCTTCAGTTAGTTAATCCGGGTCTGGCTGTTTGTTTATGTGAGTTTAAAATTTTTGTAAACGCACCCACGATACAGACGAAATTCCTAGTGTAGGGCAACGATTAAAAAAAACATTGTAAAACGAAATCCAGAAACTCATCCGTATACAAAACGCCATACAACACAAAATAAAATCAAGAAATAACCGGCCAATTTTTATTTACTTACAAAAAGTCCTGCTGAAGAGTATTTGAGTCTCCCTAACGGCATCCAGTATCCAGCTATTGTGTCTCTCGACTTATCGGCTGGTGTAAACCGGGCACATTGTCCGATCGTGTACAATGGGTGCTGATACGCTTCAGGAGTAAGGTCGTGTGTACACTACCTACATTGTTGGCCGTGTAATGTCACTTTCTTAATCACGCTTCGGTAAAATATTGGTGGAGAGTTATCTTGCTTGGGGTGGTTTATGGTGTATCTGATGGAGTTAGAGGAAGACGGCTTTTGTAAGGTGAGTTAATCACTGTTTTAAGCTTTCATGGTTTGAAACTAAAACACTGAGTCATCCCGCGATCATGGCGCTTGCAACAGCGTCGACATAGCAGGAGATCAAATTAATGAACAATCACGCAAGATATCGCGTAAGTGACATTATGGTTTAGTTGAGTTAATTGCGTAATTCTGATTCAGGGTTTCTTATTCTTTTGCCAAAATTCTTATCATGAAAATTTGTGATTTCAACATTACTATCTGTGAGATTGAAAATTAAACAATAAAAATCAAACCAGTTGATTGCAAATATGTTGTACAAAGGTTAAATCAAATTAAAACAGCTGATCGTGCCATACTGGCATCATCAATTTTTTTCAATTAAATTGGGGTTTAATTTCATTCTAACCGAATATATTATTACACTCACTGGCCGCCTGAGGGTGGACAGCGCCGACGAGGTCGACCGCGGCGAAGGTGGTGTGACGACCTGATCACGTTCGCGGGGCCAACGTGGCCAGAAATTACACAGAACAGAGTGGTTTTGAGGGAGAAAGGGCAGGCCTTTGCCCAGCAGTGAGACACAACGTAGGCTATCAAAAAAAAAACCCGAATATATCTAAATATCAGTATTATACAAGGAGCGATTGCATGTTTGATGTCCAAACGACAACCCAGATTCCTCCTAACAGAATACCACTTGGTAAGACTGGTTGTCAGATTTTCGGGACATTGCTATTCTTGATTAAGTCTACACAGACGTAATTGTCAACATCTTATACGGGGGGGAAGGAACACCGACGCGAAAATGATTACCATATATTTAGTATATCATTCTGAGCAAATTTTTCATTGGTTATTAAAAAAAAATTTGCTGTTTCCTACAAAAGTGCAATACCTACATGGTGAAAACGTATGGAAGAGAAATTTTTTTTTTTAATCTGATGAAATATTTCTATGAGGGAATACTGAATACGTGGTAACCGTGTTCTCATTCGGTGTCCCTTCAACCCCGTATTCGTTATATATTAATTCTTATCACTTTCTTAACCACGTCATGCTAACCCATCACTATAAATGAACCCAAAAATAAATGATTCAACACTGAATTTTACTACGCAACCCGACCTATTCGTCTGCTTGTCCACTCGCTATAAATATTCAAAGAATACATATAACGCATTTTATGTCTGGTAAGGAAGCGGTTCCTTTGGGAGAGGACACTTTACGACTGCTGTTTACATGTTTAGCTCAAGCTTGTTTATCTGGAACGTATTTATTGTACCAATAACTCAGGGTTCGTGGCGTCTGATCAGCATGGATAGGGTTAACAAATACGTTTGGTGAGGAGATAAATAGGGGATCGAATGTAGGTTGGCGGAGTAGTGAGTCTGTGGTGGAGCCTGAATGGCTGCGCTGCTCGAATTTAAAGAGAATGGAAACTTTGTTGTTTTATTGGTGCAAAGAGATTTTAGAAAACCTTCAAAAGTGGCGACTCTTGAATTAATTTATTCTTACTGCTTCTGGTTCTCGACTGCCTCGTTGGTCGAATGGTTGCAAACTCGACTGCTGTGTATGAGGTCCTGGGTTCGATTTGAGATAGGGCAAAGTTTTATTGGGTTTTTCCATGAGTAATTTCTCAGTATGGAATCTGAATTTGTGCCCGGTTGATGGCAATAGGCTCGTTCCCTATTACATGGGACTTAAACATAGCTGGCAAAATGTGGGTGTACTATAAGTTACACCTCTGCCTAACCCTTCGGGGATTACGTCTTTATACATCGTTCTCACGTATATGTATAGTCTCAACATGAATGATGTAACCAAGATTTTGTAACAATATTGTGATTGAAAAGAGTATCCATGGAGTTTCTTGCCCATTCTTCTCTATATAGATCTACACCTTGGAATGGGCAACTGTAGTACTTGCACAAGTTATTATGCCTTGTGTCTGTGTCTGTAGCTTCGCTTTCTTTATTTTTCTGAATTTCAAAAGTGCCTGTAATGGTTTAATTGAAATTAATGCTTTGTGTATGAGTTTACAGGCGTGCTTTTTCTTCTTAGAATATTAATGAGAATCTAAATTGCGGCAGTAGCGATCGATCACTTCTTGTAATGGCCTGAAGTCATGGCAAGCTGGACACGGTATTAAGTTAAGGTACCATCGTTTGTAGCACATCATCCATATTTTTTTAATTCTTTGTAACCCTTAATTTCCATTTTGCTGAATTACTAATATGTTTGCCTGGAACTATTATGTTATTAGTTTGTACATGTACGTGGGAACAAGGACTGTCAGCGGTAGTAACTCTTGCACTTTTTGAATAGAGTTGTTTTCTTTACAATAAAATAATTTTAAAGATACACGTCACTCAAAGAAACAGTTGAAATGTCCCACATATTTGTATTAAATCATTGATATACTTTCAACAAAGATATCAATACGGTAACATCAGTCAGTCTCTCCGATGACAGCTCACAGAATCGGATACCTCATAATGATTTTTGGTTTTAATTATAATTTGTGGTTATTTAATTAATTATTTCCGAACATGCTGGTGATGTAGTAATTATGGTTGTTAACAGAAGTATGATTAATAATTCAATTACTGCAATTAAAGTATTGGTTTTGGGCCGTTTTACGTCCTTTGTGATATTGTATTTATGTATTTCAATTTATTATGTTATCAAAATGGTTTTTTTCTTAATTATTTTTTTGTACTCTATCACAATGCTGTCCAATTTGACCCAAAGGTAAACTGGGACAGCAATGCCTTGTGGCATTAAGTAAATAAAATTATATTTAATAATGATCTTAATCAGAAGAACTTGTTACATCTATTATATTTACCTATTACACTTACAAACGACGCTGTTCCTGTTTTGACACGAACTCATTACAAAATGGAATGTATAGAACTAAATAGTGTTTAGTATAATAAAGCCGAATTCTAAGGCGAATATGATTAAAGACGTGCCTCAGTTTTGATTGAACATGTTCTAATAATGAGAACAGGACGTGACGTAGCGACTTTTACCTGTGAAATACAAAATGCAGAAGGTTTGGTAACACTGCTAGAAAGAGATAACCATAAAGCAGTATATTATACGGTATGAGTAAGGGAGAAGACTGACCATGGTGTTCAGCTTGCTTTTACTAAACTCGATAAATCTTGGACCAGGGCAATCGTTTTTCCCCTGGATAAGCTACAATAGGTTGATTAGTTGGATCCTATAACATGATCAGCTATATTCATGTTCTCTCTGCAGGAACACAGGCCACAGTTCTTGAACGACAGTAGGCCATTAACCACACAGAGTATCCGTGCAGGTTTATTTACGTCATTTGCTTTCGAATTTTTTGTTGTAGGACATGCGGATTTTGTCATGAAGTTGTTGCCTCACAGATGAGGAAATATTGCACAAAATAGAATGCCTGATTGGGTTCGAATCCATAACCTACGGTACATGGTTTGAGCTTGTTATCACGTGGCCAATATTTTTAGGAGTACAATATTTTTTTGAAGTGAACCTTGCAAATTCACCTGCCTAGTTATCGTTGTACCTTGTGTTTCATTGAAATTGATTGTAATGAAATATGCGATCACGTGGGTGTTTTGTGTAAGGCCGTGTTTCGCGTATGTTGTGTATATCAGCGATATAATCCGTTGTAATCTGGGTTTTTTCGTGTATTCCTATCTACTCGGGAGGAGGATGAAATTCTTGTTACCATTTCAGCCTCTTTTTTCTGTTTACTGAAAATATGAATCGCAATTTCGTATTCCGAAGCACCAAATATGATCTGTTTGTACGCCAAGCTACACGATTTTATTCAGAATCTTTGTGTCTTATATGTCCCATGCACTGTTTTTCTAAAACAATTCATTTATATTTTTATTCTTATCGTTTCTTTTTTTGTTACAGATAAACCAGTAAATGATCTACAGAACCGTACCAAAACTGCAAAATGGTCGCCTTATAGCAGTCAGCGGCCGGGGACATTTGCTCGGACGGTGGCGCTGGAAGCGGAAACATGTTAATTCTGATGATCATACATTTCATTACGCTACCAGTACTTACATCTAGGCTCGTTAGGGGCGAGACCGCAATGGATGAGAAACAACCGCAACCGCTCATCAGTTCCCGAGTAGTGAGGACTAAGTACGGTGATCTCAGAGGGTTTATAGTGACTCCAGAATCTAGGTTCTTAGAACCGGTCGAAGTCTTTAGAGGCGTGCCTTATGCATCGCCCCCTGTAGGTTCCCTGAGATTCATGCCTCCAGTTTCCGGCGCGCAATGGTCAGGAGTCAAAATTGCTGAAGAGTTCAGCCCAGTATGTCCCCAAGTGCTTCCCGATATAAGAAACGAGACCGCTGTGTTGAAAAGAATATCAAAAGGACGGTTAGAGTACTTGAAAAGGATACTGCCGTTCCTGACAAACCAGTCTGAAGATTGCTTGTATCTGAACATCTACGCACCCGCTCAAGGTAAGTCCAGTTAATGTCTTCGGTTCTTATTCTCGTCCGAACAGAGTAGAAAAGGATAAAAAAGAGTGCTTACAAATCCGATTAGCGTCTCAGAACTTCTTAACATTCAAATAGAAAAGCAGGCTAAGAGACGCCGTGCATTGTAATGTTTCCGTTATAAGAAAATTAACATGTTAATAAATACAAAGCCAGCACTCCTTGATTACTGCTTTCTCCACGGATATATAACTGGCTAGAAGTGCTACAGTATGAAAAATGTGACCCATTTCTTAAGGAATGCCATCAAAATGTCGTCACCAACACAACCTCCACTTTCTCAGTCCTGATAAATTTATTCCCTTACTTTGTTGCGACAAAGTGGCAACAGGGATGTATAAACAAGGCATTTTAATCCAAATTTCGTCAGGCAAGCATTACACTCGTAAATTGAGGGTGGGAACAAAACCTTGATTTATAATTTCAGTTAAAACCTCCCCAAGCTCCAGTGAGCTAATTTTCAAAAAGACTTTTGTCCCTGTCTGTGGAGGTACACATTCATTTTAGCAGTTGGCCGGACAGGGATATTTTTTGAATGGCTGCGGGCGGGTATTAAAAATAAATGAAATGTCTTTTATTACGGAACCCAAGGATGTGACTAATTGGAACGTGAATGGCGGTAATGATGTTGCTTTTCGGCGTTGATTTTTGGTTCATGTTGGCGTTGTTATGTTCATGTTGTAAAAAAAAACAGGATTAAATGTCAGTTTTAAAACTCTGTTTAAGGATCTCTGATTTTAAATACGTGTGATCCAAATAGTAACAACATAAAAAAAAAATATTCCACACGTCCAGGGGTATCGGAAAATTTCGTTCGTTAGAGTATTTGAACATCCATTGTTGGTTTTTTTTATTTTAGCCGTATTATTTATATAAATGGAGTTCTGCGTACAGAGAATATAACTTTACATTTAAATACAGGAATAGTAACTACAACACAATTAAAAAATGAAAAAGATTTCTGAGAAAAATACCGGTGGAATATGATTCAAAATAAAGAGCTGAAAAGACCCTGTCAGTTTGCGGAGGGCTGTCTCTTACACCCTGTATAACTCGAAAACTATAAAGAATCGCGGAACATACATGCGGTATTTTAGGATCCTCTGGGCGTGATGATTTTATGACGTCACTATTTGGACCACCCAGTATTTATAAAAAGAAATTGGTAAAAGGTATTTGGGGTCTAGACTCCATTTTGAAAAGTTCTAGAGTGGCGACCGCGAACCGGAAGACGCTGCGTTGGAAGGCCTCCCACTAGGTGGACCGATGACCTGGTGAAGGTTGCAGGGATCCGCTGGATGCGAGTCGCACGGGACCGGTCAATGTGGCGACACTTGGGGGAGGCCTATGTCCAGCAGTGGACGTCTTTCGGCTGAAGTGATGATGATGATGATGACTCCATTTTGGGGAAGAAAGAGGAAAACTAAATTATTAAATTAAAATTTATTGGCTTATCACATTCCGCATTCAAACAACAATACAATACTAGACTTTCAAAAAAATAACTTAGAACACAAAATATCCGATTCGTCACTTCATAAACCCCAAAACTTTTAGAAACCCGTCACTAACTCTTACCGTAACTACTAACTAATTACGGGACTGCACCTTAATCCGTACCACTTCAATAGAACCCTGTCAAACGAAAGTCGTATTAAAGGCAAGCCACACACGGTTTAGTCCAAAAAAAACCAGAAGGAGTCTTGTTCTCTCTTATTACGAGGCAGCGTTATATTCCCTGCGTCTGTCCGTAGGTACGTCACTGGCTTTTGTCCCAAATGCGGTGGTGCTCCTCTGCGCATACGAAATACTTTTTCCACCTAGGTATGTTTTTTTGGCAGTGTCTGAGTTTGGAGCTGGGAGCGATTAGCGAGGCTTTCCTGAATTTGTAGCTTGATTCTGTTTTGTTTCTTTTTTGTGTCCATTTCTGTTTTTATGTGGAGGTAATGTGAGATGGACTAGAAGGTTTTGTGTGTGAATCATTTTTTGGTGCCTACGTGTTGACTGGTGGAATACATAACCTCCTCCTTTTTTGAAGTCGGTTAAAAATGAGAAGAAGATAATTATTGACAATCAAATAAAATTTTGTGGCTCTACAAGAAGTGAAAAGCTACTTTCATATTCTCATCAATATTCTTTCTAACATTGACAATTCTAACAACAAAACTAATGTGTAAATCAACGTGAAATTTTCGATCTACAATGAAATTCAAATGATTCTCCTCGTCTCCAAAAATGCGATTTCCTGCGAAATTTTGCACCAAACTCCGAACACGTACGTATACGCGGTTTTGGGACCCCACTCCGAAATAGTCTTCTGGCTTTTTAATAACCGTAAATGACGCTTTATGCCGCTCCCTAAAATTCTTTTCTACCTTTTTTTTTTTTTTTTTTTTTTTTTTTTAGGATGGGAAATCATCAAATGACCCCCCCCGCTCTGGGCGGAGCGGAAGGGAGTGTCAGACTTGTACTGACTAAAACCCATCCATGTTCCTTCTTTGCCCTTTGTGTTCCAGGGCCGCGGTATCTCTTTCGAACAGTCCCGCAGCCCTGGCAGGCATCGGCCCGTGCGGACCCCTACGTGGTTGCTGACATCTCTTTGAGGCGCGCGTGGAACACGAACGCGCCGTCGACACGGCCTGTCGTCATAAGACGGCCGGACGGCGAGCTAGCCCATAACTCGCCGTCCACAGGCCCGCGCCTACGGTGGCCGGGGGCCACCACGTGACCCCCGACGCCCAGGGCGTCTCCCGCGGCGGCTGGGACGTGAGGCTCTTTCCCTCTCACGTTCCGCCACCTCCTTCACCAGCATGACTGCTTCGCAGAAGGAGGTGACGGCTTCCCATTCCCTCTCGCTCCGGACCATGGCTTGAACCAGGGCCGGGCGCGAGAGGTCGCCGCCGCCAATCGCCTCTACGAGGACACGGCGCTGCTCCGCCCAAGCAGGGCAGGCCTCCACAGTGTGCTGCACCGTGTCCTCCGGACGATCCTCACAATGGAAACACCCGGGCGTTTCCTCCCGCCCGATTCGGTGCAGGAACCTCCCGAAACAACCGTGTCCGGTGAGGACCTGCGTCAGGCGGAAGGTGAGGGCGCCGTGGCGCCTCTCTAGCCACTCCTCAAAGAGGGGACTTATCGCCACGATGGTGGCGTGCCCTGCACGGGGTTGCGACAGTCGCTCTCTCCATGTCCCCATGAGATCGCGCCGGAGGTCTGTCCGCTGAGCGGCGATTTGCCGCGGCAGCGGAGTTTCCCCCCGACGTAGTGCCTCCGCGCGCCATTCGTGAAGGCGCGCGAGGACTATCGCCTCCAGATCCCATGGCGGCAATCCGGCAAGGAGGCTAGCCGCCTCACCGGAGATCGTGCGGTACCCCCGGACTAGCCTTAGGGCTATCCCCTTTTGGGGCGCGTTCAGGTAGCGGGCGGCTTGCCGCCTCAGAGAACGCGCCCACACCGGGGCCCCGTAAAGGGCCATGGACCGCACGACCCCCGCGTAGAGCCTCCGGCAGGAGGCGTTTGGACCCCCCAGGTTGGGCAGGAGCCGCTTGAAGGCAGCCCCGGTCCGTTCCAGTTTGGGGGCCAAACGTCGGAAATGCTCCACGAAGTTCCACCGGCTGTCGAGGACGAGTCCCAGGTACTTCAGCGTCGACCCGACGCCGATGGAAACCCCTCCCGCCGTCAGTAGGGATCCCGACGGTGGCGCATTCCGAGGCCCATGAAAACACATGGCCTCGGACTTGTGCAATGCCACCTCGAGACCCAATTGCCGGATCCTCTCCACGATTATCGCAACCCCGCGTGTCATGTTTTCGGCCGCCGCCTCGTGCGACCCCCCTTGTGCCAGTACCAGCGTGTCGTCAGCGTAGCAGACTACGCTGACGCCGCTAGGGAGGTCGGCGCGCAGCACCCAGTCGTAACCGATGTTCCACAAGGCCGGCCCCAGAACCGATCCCTGTGGAACACCGCACGACATCTCTCGCCGGTTCCATTCTCCGCTCTGACCGGGGTAGATGACGGCCCTATCCGTCAGGTAGTCCCCGACCACACGACGAAGGTAGGTCGGCACCCGGTGATACCGGAGTGCCTCCCCAATGCAGCTCCAGGGCATGGAGTTGAAGGCGTTGGCGATGTCAAGAGACACCGCCAATACGACCCCGCCCCGGGAAACCGCATCCCCCGTCGTGAGGGCTCTCACGCGCATGATGGCGTCCACCGTCGAGCGCCCCTTGCGGAAACCAAACTGGTGTTCCGCAAGATCCGGCCCCATCCCCGCGAGGTGCCCGGCGAGGCGGTTAGCAATAACTCTTTCAAAGAGCTTGCCCACCTCGTCGAGCAACACGATGGGCCGGTATGCGGACGGAGAGTCCGCAGGGCGCCCTGGCTTCCGGATGAGGACCAGCTTCCCCGTCTTCCAACGAAGCGGGAACTGGCCTCTCTCCAAGCATGCGCTTAGGAGCCCTTCCAGTCGAGGCCCGAGAGCCTCAGAGGCCAGGACCCAGGCTTTGCCAGGCAAGCCATCGGGTCCCGGGGCGGTATTTCTGGCCTTCAGCCTGCGTACCGCCACTCTCAGGTCTACCCCAGTCACCTCCGGAACGTCGTCATCGGTGTGGTCCGCTTCCGGCACCGCAAGCGGCGGCGGAGCCATAGGCGGGGGAGGATGCCTCCCTCGCGAAGGGAACAGAGCGCTCACCACGTCCTCCACGCTCACCACGTCCTCCAATTCTTTTCTACCTGTATCTACGCTGATATTACGGAGATTGTTAGAGGAGATCGTAATTTACCGTAGATATTTGGAAGTATGAAAGTTGTCTTTGATTTGGGGGACTCGTTGCTAAATAATAACAACAACAACTATAAGGTTCATCATCATCATCATCATTTCAGCCGAAAGACGTCCACTGCTGGACATAGGCCTCCCCCAAGTGTCGCCACATTGACCGGTCCCGTGCGACTCGCATCCAGCGGATCCCTGCAGCCTTCACCAGGTCATCGGTCCACCTAGTGGGAGGCCTTCCAACGCAGCGTCTTCCGGTTTGCGGTCGCCACTCCAGAACTTTTCGGCCCCATCGGCCATCCATTGCTGGACATAAGCAGTGGACGTCTTTCGGCTGAAATGATGATGAGACAAGGTTAAATTCGTGAAATATTTTGTAGTTAGTCTGTTAGTTAGTCTAAAGAGGATGACAACGTTCAACTTGTTCTGCTAAAAGACACTTAGGCTTACAACCAGCCTCATTTTAGAAAATTGTTCGCCATGAAGCAAAATAAACCGTAACAAAATTCATCACACAAAATTCAGCGACAAACTACTAAGGAACTTGTTAAAATACCGAAAATGAAATACCGCGAAAGGCAACGATCATTTTAAGCATTTACATACTTCCCTTAGCGTCGTGCGTTCCGGAAAACTTCCGAATTACGGTACGTCGGATTCCGGTATTTGAGTCTAAACGGTATTACGGTATTCGTACCCGAAGCGTTCATAATTCCGGTACAGAATTTACGCCGACTAAAACGTGGTCATGCAATTTGAATGTGCTGAATAAATTCTATCTCGTGTGATTTGGGCACGATCTCCCGTATTTGTGTTTTGACGGATGCGTCCATCCACTGATTACTGATAAATTCAGTTAGGCGAACATTTGCTTTTAAAATTTCTAAAATTTAGAGTTCTAATGTTGATGTTTTTGGTTGGTTCACATTTCCGATGATGAACAAATTTTATGCAGAAATTTTGTAAGCGATTTTCAATTCATGTGCGTTGAACATAATGTTTCTTTTCGCTAAAAATCTAAGAAGATCTATCACAATCACATCAGACACGTGTCCCAAAAATATAATTCACCTCAACATCACACTCCTACTCACATAGAACCACTTACCAGACGACGTTTACGACAAAATTCTCCTCTATTTTCTCGCAAAAACAACCACTTTAGGGGAATCTAATCTCAAAATAGAATAACAAGATAATCTAACCACGAGGTTATAGCAAAAAATTGATTTGACAGCCGTGTGAAGCTATGGATTTATACTGCGAAAGTTGATTTATGCCCCCGATGCGATCCATCAAGGGATAACCGATAGTGTTGGCGGTTTATGAAGCACGGGATCTACTTACAGTGATGTATAGTGTTGTTACGTTTTTCTGGTTCGTGGATATTTTTGTGGGGTAAAGTGTTTTGTGGGTACCAGCTTCTTTTTTTGATTTAACACCTAACTTCTTTGTAACAACGCGAATATCAGAAACTCCATAGATTTTCTCATCATATTTAGGTACTACCCTTCTAAAAACGACTGCCAAATCAGCAAACTCTTACCTGTATAGTAAAATACTTCGTTAACAGTGCCTCACGTCTTTCAGTTTCGGTTCTTCTACAATAAATAAGTAAAGCACAGCTGAGAACAATACGTGGATATTCCAACATTGAACCCGTGTGTTTGATTGCTTCAAGAAAAAATGCAAATGCGTTTATTGGCTTACTAAGGTACATATAAAACACCTCAAAAGTAACAAAAAACATACTCATGCCAAAACGACCTCAGATGGTAGTACTATCTACACTTCCACCTGGAGCTGATTTTCAACCGCAGCCCATAAGTGATATGCTTGAATACGTGGCACTGCTCAAGTGCCCACTCACCACCATTTCCTCAAAGATGAGGTTTATGTCCCAACAGTGGCAAAACTATAAGATGCTTATGTTAATGCTATCAACAAGCAGCAAAATAATTAATCAATCAAGCAAAATAACACTACAATTAAAACCACTCCATCCTGCAAAAGCAAGGAGTTACTCATAACAAAATCAACGAGCAAAAGCTAATCTACCAATATACGTATAACATCACAAAGTACTCAACAACGTTAAGTACAAATCCAGTATTTCGTATGAGTCTCTTTCGCTTCATGACTAAATATCCCGATATATTGAATGCTGCTTTGATATGAAATTTTCCTTATATTTCTTTATAAATGTTATATCATATTAAGCTTCGGTTCGAGTGAATTGCTCAACATTTAAAGCCAATGGCGGAGAAGTGATTGAAGAACGTTAACTCTATTTGAAAGTAATAGGGATACGTTAGATGAAATATTGGAAGCGTAACATGCTTTTGTTGAGTTAAAAAGGTTATTTTCTAAATGTAAGCTGACATTTACAATGAACTTTTACTTTTATATCGTTTGGTATATATGGAGCTTTGAAATTCGTTCTCAGCACTTTTAGTTTGAAATGAATTCTAGGATATATTGGCTCAACATTAATCAATGAATTTAGCTGAATACCAATAACTTCTTTTTACATTTGGTTTTAATGCTACAGAAAGCTAATAATAAGTTGTAGAACATAGCTGTTCTACAACTTATTAAAAAACAGCTATTTGTTTTAACTCCTCAACAAAACAAAACTAAACCGAAAACCCTACACCTAGTATTGCTCAACTTTCGTCTTTGTTTAACACTAAAATACTATGTTATAAATTCTACTATAGCACTACATTAATATAGAACCCTTCACATAAAAGAATCATGAATGACGTACTACCAACGTGCGCCATCTCAAACCAAACGCCACGTAAACATTAACACACTTTATCCCAACGTGAGACCTAGATTCACTCGCTTTAAGCGAAAAAAATCCCCTACGGACCCAACTGGCGCAACGATCACTTTTGTGGATAAATATTTCTTTATTCATGTCTGGATGTAGGCTAAAGTTTTCTATACTTCTCCCTAGAGAACCTTGTTTGATCGAGACTAGAAAGTTTATCAAGATTCTTGGAGCTCGTAACAAAAAAACGTTACAGGATTTTTGGGAAAAATTCTAGATCTATTTTGTAATGAATGGCTCTTGAAGATAGAAAAAAAATGACTTTCTCTTGTTAATTCTGAGGAATTTCGCAAAAAAACTAGATTGTCGTCTAGATAACATTTTGTTTCATCAGAGCTTTTTACGACAATTAATATTATAAATAATTAGAATTTTGTAGTTTTTCTTGGGAGATATGCCAAGCTCTATAGTAAAAGGTTATATAACGAAGTCGGAATTTATTTTTAATCTTTCATGAAAAATCTTTACTAGACTACCCCAGTATAGTTAAGCATTTCTTCTATGTATAGCTCCAAAGACCACTCATCTGGAATTTCCGCATCAGCCACTCCTTAAAACTTTGCTCAACCCTTTTATAAACAGACCGAACAAAAAAATGTCAACAATATTAAATACCAACGTGAAACTCCGTATCTGAGCTCCTCGGTTTTTTATTAGAAATGCTTCTTATATCATCAACTGAATAAAACACGATGGGTACAAGTAAATGGTGACCCAAATACGGATTTATTGCTTCGGAACTCCGGATTTGATTTATATCCAGGAGTGGATTGACTTACAACACATCGATTTTGTGAATTGCATTACAATCGATGAGGAGGATATGATGTATGGAGGAGTATGTTTCAATTTGGACGTAGTATAACTTTGAAGGGTGAATTGTTATGAAGATGATACGGCTGAGTTTCGACGAAGTTTCGTTTAAGTTGTAAAGTAAATGGAATTTGAATGCCTTGGATGTGATGATCAGCATAAATTGTTGACAATGCATCAAAACATGAGACATTAGTAAACACATATATGATGATGTCTTAGAAATCAATTGATAGCCATCAGTGATAGCCTAGTGTTGTGACCATCGGACTGTCAAGTCACAGGTCTCAAGTTCAAACCCAAGAGAAACCAAACCCGCATGCCTGAGAGATATTTCTTGACGGCATGTAATGCCAAGACAGAGACCCATGGGCAGCATAAAAACTCTGAAATCAGATTAGGCACCGATAAAGACAGAAGAAGAAATCAATCCAGACAGTTTTGTACTCTGTTTGACTTTAACAATGTTAGAAAGAATTACAATCTTAGGACCCTTTTATTAAATCTCACATCGACAAACTTCTCAATATCTTCCCAACCATTCGAACAGATAAGCAATTTTTTCCAACATCGTTAGCGTTACACATTACGCGGCAGGATCATACAAACGTATATCTATCCCTTTCTACCCTCATTACCGTGCAGATTTGCAAGATAGCCTCGATGTTCCCGGACAGTGTTTATGAAAGTCCCCACTGTAATGGTCTCTAAGTAATAAACTGGTCATACACGGGATGATGTGCTAATTGTTGCATGTCCATGTGGTTTTAAATTAACATAAGTGAGGTGGGTCTAGCGCCAATTTTGGTGTCAACGAGAATGGAGAATTTTGAACAGTGATTATTAGTGGAATGGATACAAATGGTATGTTACTGAATTCGTCTGAAAGTCACTTCTTACAATATATTAAATTCTTTAATATTCATTACGTTCAATTATCATTTAGTTTAGTGCTATAACAAACTGCAGCTGATGGACTTTTTGCACTTGGTCAATTTCTATCTAAATTGCAGTCCCTAGTCATAAGTTCTTTCCAGCAGTTTTTAGTTCGTCCACAAAAACTACAGCAGCCAAGCGGTCCACTCCCGTCTTGCACCACACATCTAACTTCCAACAAAAACTTGATTTATCCTTTTCTTCCCGATCCATCATGGCTGAGATAAGACGAAGTGGGGGCGGGAGGAGGACGGACGAGATATCTCGAACCTTCACTGGAAATTCCCGTCGAATCCGATAGACAGCTATCCTTTTTTTGTTTCCATCCGACAATCTGAATGGAAAGATGCGAGATAGTGAGTGTTCGGTATTGTTCAAATTGTTTGAATTTTTATGTGGCGAAATTTTTTTTTTCGTCCTTTTGTTTGACTGACAATGCTTCTTGGATTGGTACTGTTTCAGCGATTCTCTGTCCGTGAAAGGAAAAGATGACTTTTCCTGTGATTACATAGAATGAGGTTTTGACAAAGATCTTGGTAAAAGGTTTTTGTGAAGAGCAGTATATCTTGTAGGTTCCATCTTATGAGGAAAATATTGTACCTAACTGAATAAATTACTAAATCACGATACTTATCTGATGAACCTAAATTGAAACGCAACTCTGCAACTGGCTTAATTCAAGAGGAACCTATTACTCATTTGCAAGTATCCCTACCACGCCCCGCATTCGTCGCCTGCGATTAAATGTGTCATCTCATTTCACACCAAAGTAGCCCTTATTACTAGGGCCCAAAGTCGATAATCGTCTCTATTTTCCCCGTTTCAAAACTGACAAAAGAACTTTGCAACGAAAATAAAGAAAAAATCGAATAGGGTCATTCAAGGAAAAATAGGCTAACTAGGTTAGAAATTCTTTCAGTACGCCCTCGTGTAGTGGCTCTTAAATCTTCTATACCTACTTATGTCTTTAGCACCACCGTTCGTACATTATCGACCTTTAAAACTAAAGTAGGTACGTTTCCTCGCATTTTTATCTTTGCAGAGTGAGCTGAACGCCAAATTTTAACACTAAGTGCGTTGGCATTATTCCAAGCTTCGGGCGAGCAGTAAGTAATATGTTGGGTTAAAAGGTCACAACTTTGCATAAGTAGTGACAGGTTTGGTACATTATCGCTCTCGAGAATTTATTATAATGATCCATTTTCGTCTGGTTTTCGGTTTTCATATTCTCTGTTTCCTCTCGAACGATCAGTTTGTTTATAAGGAGTTCAATCGGTTTTATATTCACGTCGTCTAGCTAGAATTTTGTTGAGTCACGAGGTGTTGCGTGAACATGAATATTAAAAAATCTATGAATATTAAACTTGGTACACGATGATAATATACCTTTCTTCTTTAACAGCTTTTTATACCTACTATCCGTCAGTGATACGTCGTCATACCGTCAGAACACTTTTCACCCTTATGCCCTAAGTAATAAGATTGAAATATGGTCGACCGTCAGAGAACGCGGTAGTACATGTAAGCAGACTTTACTAAAATGGCTACACCATCCGTTACCGCCTTGAAAGCTATCATCACTACATTTATTGGTTTCTAGACGCTCATAAAAATAACGTATAGGTATACATATCTTGTCTGTCTTTCTGTAGGGGACGACGTATTAGTTCGGTTATGACCCAGGCTAAATTGCTCTTTTGGATAAGTTTGGTGATTATCTGTTATCGTTCTTTCTGTATTGTTGATTAAGTGCTATTTGTTTTGTGGGGGCCTGTTGTGGAATGTATTAATATAATATTAGTATGTGTTTGAGGATGATCTTTGTTTTGGTTGGTTATCATCGAATATTGATATAAATAGTAACAAAACCTTCAATTTCAATTAGATAAACCGTGATTTATGGCCATACAAATCGCTCGTACTCAATTTTATTAATGTCATTGTTTTTCTAACAAGAATTAACATTGCCAAGTCAAACCACGATTAACAAAATACCAAAAAAATAAAATGATAATTCAAAAGGAAATCCATTGTCTATAATGTTGTTTTTAAAATTATTATCTATGTGGTTCGTTCCTTAGACAATAATCCTCATATGACCCGACCAAGATTAAGTGTGGGCTTGAAAAAGACTGTAAACTTTTAAGTTTAGAGTAGACGGTTAGGAAACACTAACATCATCAACTTTAAAAAAAAAGTTTAACTAACTTACAGCAATAAATATAATTAAATTCCACGATTCCGACATCTCTAACCTCTGTAATTCTTCTAGCAGGTGTAAGAGACGCAGTGGCGCGCTACCCAGTTCTAGTCTTCGTGCACGGAGAGAGCTATGAGTGGAGTTCTGGCAACCCCTACGACGGCACCGTCCTGGCCTCTCATGCTGGCCTGGTAGTCGTCACTATTAACTACAGGCTCGGGATTTTGGGTAAGTCCATTAACTATTATGATGATATTCCAAGCGACTTTTGCATTAAGTCAGTATCTACTTTGTGAAATATTAGATGTTTACGGTAACAACCGCAGAAATAACTTTGTTGGTTTTGATAAGAACTAAGCCAGTTGTCGGATTTGAACCACATGATTGACTGTTATACCATGCTTTCTCTTATCTTCTAATGAATTTATTTTGCATCTTGGATCATGGACAATACAGATTACATTATACTTCAAGAGCTGCGTTATGTTAAATTTACTTAATCCAATGAAAATTGTGATTGGAAATAACATTTTGGGTGTAGCTTTTGTAAGCGACTCATAATGTGTCGTTAAAATAAAATGTCTCTTTATTGTCCGTTTATTGTTTACACTTTTCGATGTAATTTAAAACTCTCCGGTATTTAATGGATAGCCTAGTCTGAACTATTATGTCAATCTAACTTTATTTTAGGTTTTAATATCGAAATTTTACGAAACTTATTGGAATAGGTCTACTTATTTTGAAAGGATAACTTTATTGAAAAGATCTTTACTTTGCGCTTAGTCAAGGCACACGTGGCTCTCAAGGTTGACACTATTAAGTGCAGGTTGTGGGTGAAATGTTTGAATAATAAGTAGGGTAGAGGACCTCTCTATGGTAAGTTAAGGGTCGGGTTTGGGTCTAGCAGTAGGACACTTGTGCCCTCTCGTGTTGACCATCGATTAAGACTGAAGTAGGGAGGTAACTTCAAACTTTTCTTTGGAGGGTATCTATGTAAGCGGGAAATAAATATTGAATCATGTGAAAGTGAAATATTTTCTTTTCTTAAGATGAATATCGAAATGATGCATCAACCAGCACTAAGCCCATGTGGTGGTGGTGTGGTGTGGTGGATTACGCCCACTCCCCCTCCTACAGAGAGGAAACATTAGTCCAAATAGTGAAAATGTTATATATAGGCTGAATATTCTTACATCAAAATTACCGTAACAAGTAAAGCTTCGAGAACCTTAATTGGATAGTAAAACTACGTATAAAATACCCAGATTCAAAACAAAATGAATTCTTGAAACGGATAAAATGATTTTCATTCCTCGACTTTCCGAAGAGATACGGACGCGCCGCGCCACTCCGTTAATTTGGTTCTTGAATAAGATTGTGACGTCAAAGCTGCCCAACGCCCGAGCTATCCCGAAACTCCCCGAGCAAATACGAAGCTGCAATGTTATTGCATACCAATTAAACCCAAAGAGGAAACTCCTTGAAGAAATTCCTCACTATCAAAACTATCCGGTTGTTAAACCCATCTTACTTTAAATGTATTAATTCAGAACAAGATTGGGCAAGTTGCAATTCGCTCATTTCAATTTTAAATGACCAAAACTTAAATTATTTCAAAGTTAAAGTTGAATTTCAGTTGTTGAATAATAAATTGATTGTTTTTTAACAGATTGCGTTTGAATTTAATGGAATATTGGATTTAAGGACCCGAAGAGGTTAATTTGTAAATTAAAAATGTTGCTATTGATTTATCTCTTTGTGTTAAGTATTAAATAAAATAGCAATAAAATCACGATGATTTATTCAACAACTATATGCCATGACTGTTATTACGATAGATAAGTTTAACAGATGAAACCTAAAAGGAGATAACACAAATCGCATTTACACACAATATTCAAAACAGAAACTTACAATTTCACTCTCTTTTCCATGCATAAACAACCAGGATTCGCAAACAAAACAAACGCTGCAAAAGCGCTGACACGTAGAAAATGTAAAGCCAACCTGGCCTTTACCTCTGCACCCAAAAACATTCCCCCATATTCAAACGAACATTTATTTAACCCTAAAAATACATACTTACGCAAACTCCACATTTACATTACGTACTTAAGAAAACAAGAGCTCTAGAACGGTCGTTCTATTCACGAAATCATTGTCTCTATAGGATAATATTCCACTTAGCGAGACAATACCACTTTATTTTAGCATTATTGTGAGTTTATTCTCCGTGTGGGCCATCATGGCCGCAGGGAGTTTGATAAGACCCTGTTGTTAAAAGGATATCGCTGATAAATATATTGACAATAACCGAGCTGGGTGCTTTGATTGTACTTAAGTATCTGAGCCAATATCTGAGGTAGTTGTGCCAATAGAGAGATAAAGGTTGTATGAGACGAATGTTATTTGTTAGTTCTTTTGTATTGTCGACTGAAACTTTTCTGGTCTCCATTATGTTTATTTTTGTCTTTTCCAGGTTGTTCTGAATCTGTTCTGTGCTGATTTAATTTGAGAAAGAGATAACTTTGTTTGAACCCAACGGTTTTAGTTTCTTCAGTGATAGACTTGAAATCAAATACTTGTAGTTTCTAGTTAGCATAAACATACGTAAATTAGCCTATAACGTTCCCACTGCTGGGAAACAGTCTTACTCTCTATGTATGAAAGTTACGTCGAGCTAGTTTACGTGAATAATTCCACTTACTCATTTATGTAAATGAGGATTACTATTTTAGGGCCTTACTAAAGTTACATACAAAGAGCCGTCAACAATGTATTATATTGACCTGAGCAATGAGGAAACCAGCATGCCTGAGAAATATTTCTCGACGGCATGTAAAGCCAAGTCAGAGGCCCATGAGTGGCATAAAAACTCTGACTCCAATTTAGGCACTAACCACACGATAAAGAAGAAGAAAGATGAGCAATCGAAAAGCGTATCAAATGATCTGATAGGCTGTAATATCGATCCTGTTGAAAGTCCTCTGTAGGATTACTTTATATTATTAAATTGATTGTCACTTGTCTAGGTCCTCTAAAATGTCACAAAATACTTCTAGACCTTTCGGTCACCTCTGTTTAATCTAAAGGTTCTTTGGTCAAAGGTCTCGACCAGCTCACTTTTGTCATCATCTGCCTAGCCTTTTCGCAACTATGTCAGGGTCGAGTTCCAGTCTTAACTGGATACAACTGAATAGGGACCAGTATTTTACCCAGTTAGTACTGGATAATGGGTATTGTATTACCCATTTAGTACTAGGTAATGTAAGACTGGTTGTCAGGCTTTTGGGCCACAGACTACCTGTAACGACTTTCAAAGGTCTCCAATTGACAGCCGGGACTAACGGCATAATGTGCTTTCCGAGGTACGATTCATAAAACTTTCGTATAATCCCTTAATTTGAATATATTATTACGCCTTATCATGCAAACAGGTGCTTGTAAACATTAAGTAATTATAACTTTTGATTTGATATCCAATTTTTATTGTCAAAATTTTGTTGTATGGCTGAAGTACAATGACACGCAATGTTGTTTATAAGTGGGGGAGTGAATGGGAGAGATGTTACCATCGTGACTTGTAACTTTCTTAATGGGAGATAATATTTGTTAAGATAGTGTGAAAAGTGACATTAAATTTATTTCAATGTGAAAAATCACGTTTTAAGGTAGGATACGATGGAAAGCACTCAAAGCATTGTGCTGATGGATGGATTGAATAGCAAGGGGGTCGTGGAGGTGTGTAAAGTAAAAATAACTTGTGAAAATGTTGGAATTTTGAAATGTCTAGAACAAAAAAATGATCACAAAGACGGGGAGAACAAGCGCCTTTCGGATATGTTAAGGGTCTATTTACACTCTTTATGTATGTGAAAAGGAAATGGCTTTTGCCCTGCAGTGTGACAGATTCCTAGGTACTCTCTTTGGATGCACGTACTGTTATTAAATACAATATTACCGGGTCTAAAACTCACCTTTCTTAATGATAAATAATAATATCGATATCAAAATAGGTTTTAAACTTAAAAAGTACAGGGAATGTATTTGCGTTCTACCAAAAAGAAGAATATTTTTGTCTCCGAAAAATAAAACGGCAAATATTTTTAATTTAGCGTTTATATGAATAAATAATGAATTCTCCACTTCGGATCAACAATGAATATTAACAGAATTTTATTTTTACGAAAAATTATGCGAATAATTTACACGAAACTTTTCATAAAATTATCTTTTTAAGACTCCGTTAATTGAATCAACACCTCGTAGAGTTAACGTAATATTTATAACAAGATTGCGGCAGAAAATTAAGTCTAGACCTTAAATAAGAGCCTTTAATTTAGTAGTCCTTCATTTTCTAATAATGCTAAGAGAAAAACATTGTGAGAATTGTATTTTCTTTTACAAGAGAAAATTTAAAATAAAATAATATAAATGCCTCTGGGGAAAATGAAGGTAACACACAAGCAAGTAATGCAAGTAAATGGAAAATATTATTTAACTACGATAAAGGTGCCACGTCATCGCTTATAATGCAATCAGAGGTCATAGTCTCTACAAAGAAACATTCATAAGTGTTAATGATGACGAAAATATCAAAAACCGACGAAAAGTTGACAGGCCTTGTAGGAGTATGAAAAGCTTCGAAAGTGTCTCTTGTAATTTTATTCAATTCTTATTCTTTATTGTACACACATAATTACATATTATATAAAGTTGATATTATAGCATACGCGCAAGGGCCGACTAAGTTTTAGTTATGTGCCTAGAATTATAATATGCAGGATGGCGATTTAGTCACCTGCATCCGTCTAGTAAGTGAGACTACTCTTGCTTGCTCTTCTCATCGTAACTACTTAATTTCAAGCAACCTGTACGGTGAAACCATACATTTATAATGTACTAATGCGTGCATTTTTACCTCATTTCACTAATTGATATTAGTCGAGCATTCAGTACACGATTAGCGGTCATCGCGTACCCGCTCCTTTGTATTACCCACGTCCTCCGCGTTATGATCTAATCTAACTTTAACAAAGCTACTATGGGTAAATCGTGCAATATGTTATAACCCACTCGAGATTTTGCATCCATCCCTGCAGCTGAGCATAAAGGACTTTGAAACGCTTTTCCGCAAGCACCAATATAAACGAAGCCAGCATACCTCATCCGGCATGCTTTTGTAATGGAGAACGGCACAAAAAGGGAACTTGTCACATTGTTGCCGAATTTTCCACTTTATACCGAAATAACTTAGACGGGGTCACACGGAGGAGAGGGGGGGGGGGGGGTAGAATTTGGGGGATGACGTGCGGAAACGGAGCTTTTATTGCCGAGATTAGGTAAGAATTTGAAAAGTTTATAACTGATCATTGGTTTACCTTAAAACAACGAATATAACCAGTCTATATGCATTCTACTGCAGAACAAGGACCTCTTCCTCACCACGTTTGCATGATAAGTAGATTCAGGTTTCCTCAAGATGTTTTTTCTTCACCGACATCAGTGATTTTCACGATAAACTCTTAAGGTACTCGTCCCTTCATGTAACTTGAAATAGTCACATTGGGGGCTCAGATTTGAACCCACAACTACGTGCATGAGAGGTGAGTTCTCTATCATAGCGCCAACACATTTTAAAACAATTAAAATAAGGGTATGGGGTTTGAGTATACGCCTTTTTTCGGAACATCGCCAATCTATTAGTAGTTTTCTCACGTGAACTGAGGAATGCCCGATCTTTTGGCCAAAGAATCTAGCCAGCCATCTTATTGAGCAGTTTCCCGATGACAGTGATGTGGATGAATGAAATAGGTTCCTTAAAAGCTTTTTCGTTTTTAGGTTATAGGTACATGTACACTTTATTATGTATGGCAGTTTTTTATGTTGGATCCGGTCATAACTACAGACATAAAATGAATTGCAAACGCGCCATTGGGCACTGGTGACATGACGCGACCTACTTACCAGTCTACCTACACCACAGCGTGTTTCTACGGAGCCTTGATGTTCAGCTCGAGGCAAGGGCGACATTCAATGTCTGATCGCGGCGGAGTTGAGACGTCTTGGAACTGTACCAGATTCATTGTGCCCCGTGTTATTGTGTTAAGTCTATCTCAAGTAATATGTTAGTTTTATTAGAAATAGTGTATATCACCCAGTGTGTTTTCATAGCACGAAACCCATCGTCTGCCCACATGATGTACGAGCCTTACGGAAACTTAAATCCTGACATATATCCTGATTCAAATAATGAGTATTGGAAATTCTCCGGACAAGCTAATGGAAATTCATATCAAACTAATAATTGGGGAATTCCTGAAACAGTCTATTTACAACTAGAAAATATTACCTTATTTGTTTACCTAAGACAAACCCGTACAAACTAATATACTAAACTTGATCTACATACAGTGATTTTCAAACTCATCAATATTCAATATTATTCTAAACTAAGCAAATTTTAACCCAAACATCAACCATAATGTATCGTCCCCTGGCCAAAATCTATTTTAACTCGATAAACGCTAACGTGATTGTTTGCGTTTAACTCAAAACGTTATGTTTATCGTTGCTACATAGATTTTATGGCGCAAACGTAATAAATAAGACGCAAGTTCACTTTAGTGTTGCAGACTAGAAAGTTTTCGGTTTCGGTTCAATAAAGTTGAAATGTTTATTGGGAATATTTGGGATTTATGAGTTGTGAATAAAGTTTTCGTTATTGGACTAGAACTTTTTTCTTTATTTTTCCGTTTCAAAATGCAAAGGAACCTCTCATAGGATCACTTTGTTGTCCGTCTGTCTATCTGTGTGTCAAGACCCTTTTTCTCAAGAAAGCGTAGTGGTATCACGTTGAAATTAATTTTATAAAGTCGGGTTTACGGTCTCTTACAGCTGTGAAAAAAAAGAAGAAAGACAATTAAACTTGTCGCATATTTATCGATTTCACAAGGGAATCAAAACCTATAGGATACTTGCCGTTGACCTAGAACCACGAAATTAGGCAAGAAGCAATGTCATAAAGCAGATGTAAAGCTAAAAATCTGACAACCGTAAATAAGTCATTTAATAACAAAATATCAACAATTTTGTACCTCGGTGCGCGAGTCCAACTCGCACTTGGTCGTTTTTTTTAAATTTAAATCCAAACTTTTTTGTGGCGTGATTCTTTACAATGCATTTTGTTCCTACACGTTCACGACTTGCGTCTAGCGTCATGCGCGTTCGTCATTTGTTTTTTTCGTGTGATTACCGTGACGTCGATAGTCGTATCGCTGGAGTTGTTGCATGTTCAAAGCCTGTTCTTTCATTTGTTTTCTCCGCTTGAGAGTGTAGCTCGTGGAAATTTAGCAAACATGGTATCAATATCCACCCATCAGTTTCCTAGAACTAGACTAATTAGTAGAACTACAGATTTCTCTGAACTATCACTCGATATCGTTGGCGGTACGTCTAGGGATATTAGAAGTCGAGTGACGTCATTATGTATGTCGAGAAACCAAGATATTGTGTAACTTACATAGGTAACTAGTACTAGGAACGTGCCTATACTATTATTATGTAAGTATTAATTTATCTTTAATGACTAGCGCATACATAGTTACTGTTGGTTATTTGGTGTCTAGTTTTTTTGCCGGTTCTTCTCCATAGGAAACGATATTTTTTTGGAACTTTGCGCCTGTCATCGAACGTTCCATTTAAGTTCATGTGAAAAAAAAATTGATATGATTTGGCTTCTTTCCGGATGAAAATATTGTGAAGAAACTTAGGAACTTTACCTATTGAAATGACATTGATTAAATTTACACTTTTCTCTACATCTGCTATGTACCTGGCAAAAGGGGGTGAATAGGAACGCAGGGGTGAAACAAGACAGAACTTTGAAAGGCATTTTAAGGTTGAATTAATAATGTTATGTTGCCAACAAGGTCTCTAAGTAATTAAGTATAACTAAGTAAATAAAATAGAGTACTTTTTGGTAACATATATCAATTCAACGTTAAAATCCCTTTCAAAGTTTTGTCCCTATTCACCCCTGCATTCCTATTCACCCCGTTTGACAGTAACTAATAAAACACTAAAACTAAACTCGTAAATTGACGAATTGTTGGCTCACAATTTGCAGTAGTAGTATCAGATTGTATGTTGAACTAAATTCAACAATTTAACTCTAAATATATATCAGGTCGATTTGCCCTATTGAATGACTATAGTATTATTTAGGTACGTAGTACAAATATTGCAAAATCGGAAGAAAGTAACCGAAGTGCTTATTACAGTTTCCATTTACACTGAATTTAAGAAACGCCAATTAATATTTCATGGAATTCAGAATATAAATTGGCACGAATTATACATACAGCAAACAAATACGTGTTGTGTACCGTTTCACGTTTAATATTCAAATATTTTAATAGAGTAAACGTTCGTGCTTCACAGTATGAATCAACATGTCCGTTTTTTTGTGAAAAATAACGCAAATTTATGAAAACGAAGGTGTTATGACATGATCTGCGGCCCAAAAAGTGGTAGAATCGTCGATTTACAACGTAGTTGTTGATGTTGACTGTTATGGTAGGTATTGAAAGTTTTGATAATCTCTTAATTGATTGGTTATCTGAAAACAGGCAGGCCACTAACAAGTCAAAAGTCCAACCTATGAAAAAAAAAAAAAAAAGTAATTCTAATACTCGTCCTAATATTATAAATGAGAAAGGTTGGATGGATGGATGTTTGTTACTCAATCACGCCAGAACGGATGCGGATGAAATTTGACACAAAGATAGATTATAGTCTGGAATAGTACATAGACTACTTTTTTTTTCTCACACATACAAATGGGAATTTCCACACGAACGAACGTTCGAACGTCGCGGACAACAGCTAGTATTCTATTATGTTAACCTTGATTGACACGCCCGCGCCGTTCTGTATTAATAGCTTTTTTACAAGCTTTGAACAATCTATCTCCATTTGTTTATTTAACACTTCAATCACAAAGTACAGAGGCGGACTTAATGCCATAGGCATTTTCTGCCAGTCAACCTTTGAGTGATGTAGAGACAAACAGTGGTAGATGTATATATCTGAAAATAATTTGATTTTAATACTAAGATAAACTATAAGGATATACACGACTTCATTCGATATATAGGACTTCATTCGCATTTACAATTCCAACACAACACTCTCAAGCGAGCATAATGAATTAAAGAGACCACGAACTATTGGCACAATAGTAATAGCGTAGTTGTACGCACGCTAATCAAGCTATCCAAAACCAGTTTATGCGGATCTCTCATTCTTGAGGAAATCTAGAAAAGGTAGGTCATGATATACTGGAAATATATACCTTGATGTGCTGCTGTGTGTACGTTTTTCCACAAAGAAGAAACATTGAAAATAATAAACTTTTCTACCTGAACTGATGAATTCCGACATGAAAACTATTGGAATCGGTCTTTTGTTGAAATGTATATTAAACCAAACCTTGGCTATGATATTAAACATGATACTTATACTATTTGGCCTTTAATAAGTCTAAAACTAGCTAGCTAGTATTATTTTATACTTACTTGCCTTACCGAATCAAAAAAAAAAAACAAATCAAATCAAATTCGTAATGTTTAAGACCATTATTTACATTAGCTGTAATTTTCTCGAATAGTATAAAATAAAATAAAATAAACTCTTAGTATTAAGTCCAGGCCTTCTTTATACCAAAATAATATCTTCAAGTCTGTTCATAATAAACCATCATCATCTGCCGAGCCTTTCCCAACTATGTTGTGGTCGGCTTCCAGTCTAACCGGATGCAGCTGAATACCAGTATTTTACATGGAGCGACTGCCTATCTGACCTCCACAACCCAGTTAGTACTGGGTAATACGATACCCCTTGGTAAGACTGGTTGTCAGACTTTTTGGGCCACTAACTACTTAACGACTGTCAAAGATCTACAAATGACAGCCGGGACCAACGGCTTAACGTGCTTTCCGAGGCACGGAGGAAACTCGGTATGTAATGGGCGGTCACCCATCCACAGACCAACCTAGGCAAGCACGGCTTAACCTAAAGATCGGCCCGAGCGGCTGTTATTATTTAGCCACGAGCTTCTCTCTGTTCATAATAAACCATTCACACAAAACATCTATAAATAGCTCTCAAAACTCTCTTCAAGCCAAACTAAAGCTCACAGAAATGTTCCCAGTTTTCACAAACGGACAAGTTGACAGTTCAGACGGATCGATAAGCTGGGAATGAACTCATTTATTTCAATAAATACTTGGGCATCTCCAAGCGTTTGCTACTGAAGTGTATAAACAAAGACTAATTTGTAGAGGCGAGTAATTACTTGCTAGTTTTGTACTGTCCCGTCCGTTGGAGCACTTGTAGTTAGGGTGACCATTCATCCGGATTTGTCCGGTTTTTGAGCACCCGTTCGGACTTCGTTTGGCCTTGTAATTTGTGCGGACTTATTGACGTCATGCAATTTCTTTAGACATAAAATCACACATAACATGACGCCTGTTATCCCTGAAGGGTTAAGCTGAAGTGTACCTAATAGTAAACCCATATTTCGGTAGTTATGCTAAAGGCCCATATAATAGCGGGTGAACCTAATGCCACCAACCGGGCTCGAATCCAGAATCCGTAGCTGCTACTGAGAAATTTCTGCTTAAACAATCCAATAATAGTTTGCTCGACCTCGAGATCGAACCTACTACCTCATGCGCAGCAGCCCACTAGACCAACGAGGCATAAAAAGTCGAATTAATAAGGAAAAAAGAGAGATACAAAAATGTCCAACTATTTTCCGACTTTTTGTCAGGACTTTTAAATTTTGATATGGTTGTCGTAGTAATAGTTACTATAACTACTTAGGTACTCCTTTTGTCGTGAAGTTGAATTGGACATAACTGTAATGTTTAGTATCTCTAGCAAGTTGAGATGAGAAATAGTACACGGAGTTTGTTAAGACGACATTTAAGTATTACAGTCCTTTAACAATTATTATATCTATGAAAGTGGTAATCTAACAGCATCTTTATTGTTACGAGAATAAATGTCAATTTAACAGTGACCTTACTGTTACGAAAAATATAGAATCAAAATCAAAATCAAAGCATATATTTCAAATAGGCCAATTACAGGCACTTTTGAATTGTCGAAACAAAGACAACAATTAAAAATAGCTACAGTCCCAGTCACAAGTCATAAAAACTGTGAAAGTACTGTAGTTGCCCATTCCCTAACGTAGATCTCTATGGAGAAGAACGGGCAAGAAACTCCATGGACACTCTTTTAAATCAGAATACTTTTACAATAACTTGGTTACATCAATTATGTTGAGATGGTACAGTATGTGAGAACGATGTAGCAAGATGTGTACTTTAAAAGTGTCCATAGTAAAAATAAAAAATAAATAATTCAAACAAACCGTGGCAACCAAGAGATGACCAGTGACAGCGCCCGCTCACGAACATGACGCAAGTATCGGCACCATTCAACTCAACCATTTTGAAGGGAACTAAATGATCCGACACACGCGCCACCATAAGCGAGACATTTGAGTGAGCATGACATACTCTTAACCGCCAGGGCATATAGATCACTGTGATAATGACAGTGATGTAAAATCAAACGTTAAATAAATATGAATAGACTGTACTTACAACTGCTTTCTAAATGATTATTCAGTGACAATATGTATTGTTTTTGTTAAACAGCTAAAGTTCCAGAAGTAACATCAGTAACAACATATAAAATTCGACTGTCTACTGCTCTGTACCAAGGATCAGTCCAAAAAACGTTTAGCTGTTGATTCGTTTAATAATATATATAAAAGATACTTAAATATAATTATATAAAAGTTACTAGTCAGCTATTTGTAGCTAGTTATTTTTTTTTATCGTGTGCTTAGTGCCTAATCTGGTGTCAGAGTTTTTATGCCACTCATGGACAGAAGTCCATGGGTGGCATAAAAACTTTGACCTGGCTCTTGTCTTTCGTTCGAACTCGAGACCTACGGCTTAGCAATCCGATGGTCACACCACTAGGCTATCACTGCTCGGCTAGTTATTTAAAGCTGACATACTTGGAACTTACCTATGTGGTGTTTCAATTTTGGTTTACAATAAAGTAAATTATATTCCATTCCAATCTATTCTAACTATGTCCTCTGGTAAATAACTTTTTTGGCCCACATATATATATTTATTATATTTATACTAATTTATTTCATTGCTAGATACAAAATAAAACTATTAGTCGCTCATTATGACACAAATGTGTAAATAAACAGCAATTTCTTCTACAAAAGTGAAAAGAAAAATAATATTAAACAATTAAGTATAACTAAGTTACGAAATGAAAGTTTAACAAAAGCCTCTTAAATGTTTCCTTGTCGCGCTCAGATTTCTGCCCTCTTAAATGCCAAACAAAGTAATGACTACCCACATTTTAATTAGAAGAAACAAATTCTTTTGAGTAATTAATTTACTAATTCTTATTTTACTTGTAAACAAGCATTATGGAGAAAGAAATTATTTTTCTTTTCTTTTTCTTGTCGTGAAATAAGTAATTAGAAGAAAAAAAATTCATATATTTTCCCAATTGTGCATCATTATCGTCATGAGCAAGAACCTAAACTATTAAGTATAAGCTTTCATTCTGAGTCACACAAAGTATAACGTCTTCTAAATACAAGGTACATGTAAGCACGCACGCACACAGTGACACTTTACACACACGTTTACATGACATTGTCAGAATATATTAGAGGTAAACTAAGATAATATGGTCATAATCATTTTAGCGATATAAGCAGACAAAAGGGCTTCATTTTGTCTTAGCACTTACCTTGTCTAAAATGACAAAAACCAACAATATTTTTCGGTAGTTATTTTTTTCTGTGAATGGTTACAGATTTCCCCATGATAATAAAAATAGCAAACTTGGTTTAAATAAAAAATCCGTAAACCACTTAAAAACCCAACTAGGTGAGAATCCAGTTAAATATTTCAAATATTTCAGTATCTAACGTTCAAAGTTCATAGCAATATTTGTTCATACAATGTTTTGCGCAAAATTTAATATTTTTCGAACCTAATTTTTAAAAAACACGATAGACAAATTCAATCAGTTTATGTGACGATAGCACAGCGTAAAAGATTTTCACTAAAAATATTTGCGCAAAATGATTTTTCCGAAATATTTTTCACGTATTTGTAGCATTATTGAATTACGTTACAAATTGATGTAACACAATCTTTTTTGAAATAGATATACTATATTATTAGGTCTATTCAATTCAATCTTTGATGTAAAAGGTTAGGCCTAATTCTGGTAGACTCAAATTCAGGCATTTACAAAGCAATTTTGTCTTGTAACGTGAGCTGTTCATAAGCCAGTCTCAGTTTACCAAATTAAAGCGATACTAGAATAAATATTATTTACTTAAAACTTGTATTCTGTATTGTCTTCTTTAGTGTCCACATTTTTAAGGTTTATTTTAGTAGAAACATCAAATTCAAAAATGTCATCGGGAATATCTTCAATGGGACTGGCTTTTGTGTCAAAAAATCATTACCATAATTAGCACAGAAATGAAGACAGGCAGAAAACACTGGGAGGGCTTGCCCTTGAAGAACATACTCTCTCATAAGTGTTCTTAAAAAGGTCAAGTGCACCCACAATCGGTGTGTGTGTTACCAGTTGTTTGAAAGATTGAAAAGGGATGGATCGTCTAGGTTGGTGTTCTGTCAATTCTGCCGACCTACATGGTAAAAAAGACGTACGCTTAAGGCATCAGGGTAGCCGGCTACCCTGATGCTTCCCTCTTAAGTAGGTATGAAGACAGACTTTTACTTCAAGTTTTTTTTCCCACAATTCGACTGAAAACACAGTCAACTACAAAACATCACCCAGTAATCCAAATGAATCTAATCACAATTTTCTTTGCAGGTTTCCTGAACCCTCGATCAGACGAGTACCCTCGTTCCCCTGCCAACTACGGACTCATGGACCAGATAGCAGCCCTGCACTGGATAAAGGAGAACGTGGCAGTCTTCGGGGGTGACCCTACTAATGTGACCCTTATGGGGCATGGCACTGGGGCTGCTTGCGTGCACTTCTTGCTTACTTCACTGGCCGTGCCAGAAGGTAAGTTTTCGTATGTTTAAATACACGGAGTGAGGAACTTCGGTGTGGAACTACTAACACGAATTCAGCACAATGCTTCATGACGACCCGGCTATACTTTTTCGTAATCATTTGCAGATTTTTTCATAATTCTTTAAATATTCGTCGAAATCCTGTGCTGAGTTCGTGGTATACTAACACTATATATAACTGAGACTCGTGTTTAACTCAGTGTTACCGGATTGAAAGCGATGATGTGATTGACGATGGTGTAAATTAGCTATTCACTGAACTTAAGCCTCGCAGGTTATAGATATACCAACATTTCGCCAGTTATGTACATGTAACAAGAGGCGACGAGTATTACTTTAGTGGTCGAGATATTCTAAACTAGCGGTACTACAAGAGGTACTACAGCAACATAGTACAAAAAGAAGTACAGCGCCATCTATGATACAAATTAAGAACTAACATCAAAATTCTAAATCGCGCAGTTAAAGTTATCCGCGACTTAAGACTATATAGAAAAACCTGACAGAAATTGTCGGGCAGTAGCCCGCCAGACACAACACCAGTCTAGTCGGAGGATCCTCCCTTTTCTATGAGGGATGAAAAACTACACCCGGTTTTTCATACCCATAAAAGAAGAAGAACATAAATACCAATTCCATGAACCCAATATAATACCAATTCGCATTTCCAAACACTTCCAACGGCGATGAAACAAAATGCAAAAATAAATAAAATTCATTTTGAAAACGACGATGAATCTACAACACTCGAGTAGAATACTGGTTTTAATTACAAAAGCAAACTAAGCGAACAATAAACCATGGAATGATGTTGTTCCATGCCGGCCAGTTTGCTACGTGCGAAGTATAAAACCGAGCATAAATGAAGTGATTGTTCCTGTATTGAATTTTCTGTAAGAAATTAAGTTTTATTGTTTTGTCGGTTTTAAGAGTTCAGTTCGCCATACTAAGCAATATATCTTCAGTCTTCTGTTCTTAGTCTTCGATAAGTTATTGTTGTTTTTCACCCGGTTAGACTGGATTCTTGGAATAATTATAGTCAAACAGGTCACGGTAGATGAGTACCGTAAGTTTTTCTAAACAGTTGGCTTAAGGAAACTCATATGCATAACTGTAAACAAAGCAACTTACTAAAACGATGTCCAAGATTGTGTTTCTTTCAGGCTTATCAGTTATTGTAAAAGTCCTGACAAAATAACTGAATTTTTCAAGGCTAATGTTTTGCATAAAAAAATCCCATTCATTCAAATAGTCCGGACAAATGGGAAAACAAATGAGGTCGGAAAACTGGGGGGAAGGGGATTGGCAAAAAAACATGGATATTTCCGAACAAATTCCGACGGGTTATCCCTAGACCCGAGTTTGAGCTACACACCATGACACATTTATGAATCAAGAAAATGCCAAACAATAAGATTATAATTAAAAAAAAACTAAAAAACACGGTTTAGAGTGATGTCATTTTAATTTCTCATATTCTTCTTAGCAAACCCTTTAATTTGATACCCACGTTATGGTAAAGCAAAAGAAATAACAGTCCGCTATCTTTGGGCGTCCGCCATATTGGATTGTAATGACATCAATTATAGACCGACCGCTTTTATGAGTCCTCCGCCTTGCCCTATCAAAGGTACGTTAAACATCCAGAAGGTCCTAACAAAATCCCACAGGTTATTTGCTGTAAAATAACAATAATCCACGTAGGTATTAAAGAAAAGAAAGAAAAGAAAAGAAAGAAAGAATAAAGTTTATTTGACGTCAGTTCATCAAGCACACAGAATAAAAAAAAGATAGAAAATAAAAAATAAATAACAAATTTAAAAAAGAGAAAATACGTGTATTTTCTCTTTTTGTACTAATTAAACCAATACGTGATCAACCTTAAGAATATTGCATTTAAATTGATACCTTCGCGAGGATCGATAGCTAACCATGGATTGTCGTCCAAACTAAACAAAATTATACCTCAATCGGAAACCGAGAAGTGGTTCAATTTTAACTTCTTAGATTTTATTTCATAGGTAATTAGTTAAAAGTGAAGCTAATAAAAGCATGTCAATAAGTAAATCACAATATCAATAATATTTCAAAATACATTCAAATATTCCAACCAATAATTTTACAAAATCCCGTTAAATATTTCAAAACTTCACAAAATATTCTGTATTGCACGTAATATATTGCGACCTAGCAAATCTTCAAGTTGGAATTGAATAAGGGTGCAATGCTGATAGGAAATATTTCCAAGGTATAATAAAACGAAGCGTGTCTTCTTTCAATCCTCGCGAATGGATGGGACTTGTGTGTTTAACTTTATAGGCCAGCTGGGGTTCTAGCTTGAATTACTGAGCTATATTTGAAGTTGAACTGCTAGTTTTTGCAAGCAATATTTTTTGGGCTACGGTTGGATAAGGGTCAAGAATGTGGTGGCCCAATGGTAGCACCCACAACTTACGTTTTGCAGGTTGTGGGTTCGAACCAACGCAGGCACTTTACTTTATGCTATTAATTTCATCACCCCTGCTATCAAGACGGTAAAGGAAAACATCGCAAGGAAACTAGTATATCCTAGAACCAAAACTTCGATGATATGCGACATCCACTACTCGTTCTGGGCCCTGGTGGAACACATCACATTCCATCATATGGAGAGAAAGCCTGTGTCCCAGTAGTGGTAAAATTATACGCTAATTTTGTTGTGCTACGTTTTAACAATATTTAAAGAGTACGAAAACCGCATGTGGCTCGGCTCAATACATTTTTTAAATACACACGCCAAAACCTTAAATGGTCCTTGCGCATAAATCAATGTCAGTACCTAAAAATACAGTTTTCGATCACGGCAGACGGCAGGCTGCCCATCACCTTATACATATAGACATGTTTTAACAAAGAGATGCATGAATATCTGAATAAGCAAATGAATTCAGTCCACGCTCGACTTTCTTATGAAATTCAATGAAAAATAAATATCGCTTTTGAAATAAAACCTTTTTAACCCTTAACTGATCGGTAGTACGAAGGCTATTGTGAGAATTATACGATAAAAGGTATTTCAATTACTTTTTGTGTTTTCTCTATATATAGGGTGGGTCGTTTTCTGTGGTCCAAAAATATATTGAAGGTTGGGAGACTCTCGCCAAAGGGTTTTGTAAATACCCCTATGTACATTTTGGCTACCTGTTACCCTTACCTAAGTATAGTTTAAGAGAGAGCTGAAAGTTTTTGATTGGCAATAATCATTCCAAGTAGTCACATATTTTGGCAGTCATTAAATCCTTTTTCGAAAAGGTATTTCTATCCAATGGTATTTGTCTTATGGCCTTGGTGCCCATAATTCGTTGCTTGTCCTCCTTTTCAGTTCCTAACAAAATAAATAAAGCGAGTGTGGTGAACCCTTCGCTTTTTGTTTGAATGTGGTTATTTTTAGGTCAGTTTTAGATCGGCAATTGAAAGACTAATACTGAAATAAATAAGTAATAATTCGACCTCTTTTGATTAGTGATTCAATCGTGTGTAAAAAGGTCTCCTTTATTATTCATCCCTTGAACTAAATTCAGCCTTTAGAAGTGTAAAAATAAACAGCCTTCAAAGAGTAGCGGGTATATTGGAATGTAATATAGGTTTTATTTGCCTACTGTTTCCGGGTATTATTCAGGCACGTGTAGTGAATGCCCTTTGGTCTCATAGTCGCATAAACTGTGACTGTCGACCGCGAGGTCCTGGATTCTGTTCTTAGGTCGGGCAAAAAGTTCTTAGGATAATTTTCTCAGTAGCATTTCCGAGTTTGTAAGGAGGTGTTGTGATACCGCTGTGCTTTGGAAACCACGCTAAGCCGTTAGTCCTGAGCCTGGTGTCTACTCTCTAAGTCCGTCAACGATGTAACGGGCCCGTCCGAACGTAGCTCGAAGCTTCAAAATGAACCCTACCTCCTATTATTTTCGGATTCCTAAGTTTTAAAAATACATCGGACCTATGGTCAACTGTCCAATCGTGTTGTCATTTATTTTTAGTTACTGCCCCTAAGCCCCGTATAGTAGGAAACGCCCGAAACCTGCGTAATGTATTGCCGTTCCATCGGACTGTGAGCGTAAAGGACAGAAAGCTCACATTTCACACACTTGTGCATAATATTATCTCCTGAGTCCGTTGACATTAAGGGCCGTGACCGAAGTTCAGTCATGAGAATATAATTTTTTTATTTTTAGATAATGTACGGTTTTGTCTCCATTATTCATAAATAGTAATATAATTTCATATGTCCCATAGTCGCTCTACCTACTTGTCATTGCTTAAAGCTTGTAATCATTACCATGCATAAAAAAGTTTAAGACACAAATTAAGGGTTATATGTTTAAAAACGTAATTTTAAATACGATCTTTTCTCAGACACATCCTCGTGAACGTAATATTAATAATTTTACTTAATCCAAGCGCACATTAACTTTGCTCTACTATTAATGTCCAAACATCATTAGTATCCCACATTCAAGCCAGCTCCATAATAAGCAAGCAAACCAAACAAACTGAAACAAAATTAACCAAAACTCTATTCAAAACTAGTCTTTATTCCCTCCACATAAGTAACCCGTGAGTTTATTTTAGTTTTGCTGATAAACATAGTAGAATGAAATTAGCGGATGCTTATTCAAAAGTAGTCTGTATTCCGTTGGGGTAAGGTGCAGTGGATTTTATTTTAGTTTTGCAAAGTTTGAGCCCCCAAATTGTTTTGCTCCCTTCATCAGGTATGCTGCGAGGGGCGCTTGGAGCGAACTGAACGCAAAATTACTTCCTTACAAGCTGTGGCCTCGAAATTGGCGGTTAGCTGGGATTTATTGGCTTAAAAAGTTCATAAAAAAGTGTTAATCTGCAACAATAACTCTTGAAGTTCGAAGCTGTGGGTAGACCGGTCAGACCGTTAGAGTACGTACAGTGGTTGGTATTGATAGACCCAATTTAAGGGTGTGCTAGAGACACAAACAAGGACCGTCGTTAGTGAAGGCTTATAGGTTTCAACAAATCCATGGTAACCAATCTTATAATATTATTAGCCTGTGCCCGCCGCTTCATCCGCATTGAGTGAAAGGAGAGTTGAGGGATAAAATGTCTCGTTTTTTCATGTATAGTTTTCATGACAATGTCAAATATCACACTTGTTTTCCTCAACATCATTATCTGCCTAGGCTTTTCCCAACTATGTTAGGGTCGGCTTCCAGTCTAACCGGATGCAGCTGAATACCAGTATTATACATGGAGAAGCTGCATATCTGATCTCCACAACCCTCGGTAATACGATACCCCTTGGTAAGACTGGTTGTCAGACTTTTGGGCCACTGACTATTTGTAACGAATGATAGCCAGGACCAACGGCTTTAAGTGATTTTCGAGGCACAGAGTAAACTCGGTATATAATGAGTGGTCACTCATCCACGGACCAACCTAGGAAAGCGCAGCTTAACCTGAAGATCGCCCCGAGCGGCTGTTATTATATAGCCACGAGCTCCTCAAAACACAAACTGATTTATTTACATACACGTGTCATGTTTCATATTTTAAGGAGCATTGTTTATGCCTGCTAAGAATTTACGAGAGTTTAGTAATTGTATTTTGCGTAGAACATGTCGGTTTAAAGATAGTTATTGTATTTTACGAAGTAACGAAGTACAAGAGATCGGTTTTCGGAAATAACATACCTGATTAAACAGTAAGTAATTGGCGAAACTTTATAGTCAACAAAAAATACTATATGACTATTTTAAGTTACATATCGGGTTCAACGAAAAAAGTTGCTTGAAATTTGATTAAAAAAAGGTTGTATCACAATAACATACAGCGACAGGCCACAATTGTCAAGTTTCACTAGTAAGTTCAATTTCAGTTGGATAAAGGCATACATTTTCTATCACGCTACTTCTAAAGCCCCATGGCCACATCCCACCAGACGCGATAATATGCAGCAGCGATTTACCGGCGATATACCGAACGTTATCCGTGACACGTAATCTGAAGGTAACGCATTTAAGAGAGGGAACGGAATTTTAACAAAGTCAGAATTTTGTTTGACACTGAAATAGGTTGTTGTTCTGTATGGTGTCCGGACGTTAAGAATAGCACCATCCCATATCTTCCCGTGGGTGTCGTAAGAGGCGACTAAGGGACTTACCAGAGAATGGGCAGCAGCGTTCTCTGATTCTACACATACTGCGATCGCCAACCCGCCTGCCAAGCGTGGCGATTATGGCAAAACCCCCCTTCTTGGGGGAGGCTTATGTCCAGCAGTGGACTTTTCGGCTGAAATGATGATGATGATGATGACTGAAATAGGAACATAACTTTTTGGTGAATTTTGTTACTTTTTACGCCATAATACTTTGATCGATAGTGTTGGCTCAGATGTATCGGCCCCGACTTACAAATTGTAGATTCGAATCCAGGTAGGCACATTTCTTGGTGTAATTTATTTCATAACCACTGCTCTCAAAATGGTGAAGGAAAACATCATCAAAAATTTGAAGATTTGGACATCTAGGCCCGCGTAATGGATTACAGCCTACTCCTTATCATAGAGAATAGGTTTTTTCCCAGCAGTGGGAATATTATAGGCTCATTATGGGTACAAACTTGTGCTATACTTTAATCGTAAAATGAACGTGGAGCACAGATGTGGAGCTTGTGTCGTAAACGATGTTTCACACTTGTGTGAACAGTATTATATAGCAGTTCTCAGCTATTTTGTTAGCTTTTCCTGCATTGTTTTGTGTAGTTTATACGAAGTTGTTGAATGTTTGTAATCTTTATTGTATCCTACCCTGCCCTCTATGCCCTAAAACACTCAATGGGACCTTAACACTCCAAAAGCTGCAGTGGAAGCGACCTCTATGCTGACACCGACATCGTCGAAGTAGCGAAGTTTTGGAACAGCAAAATTTGAAGTGCTGTCGTGCCAGCGACACGCAGTGGTAGACGAATACAAAGTTATACAACTGTTTAACAGTATACAACAATCGACCGATAATGTTTGGTACTCGTATCCATAGGTATTTAGGCTTAATTTATGATGCTTCTTCAAATCGATGTTGTGTGTTTGAAAACATTAAGAATTAAATATTTCTGGTGATATTTTTCTTTACCTACATTCAGTGGTATCTAAGATTTAACTTAATCCGATTACGCGGGCTCTGGTACAATATTATGAGGAAGAATTTTAACTAGGTATAAGGTTATGGGGGAATACCATGGTTTATGGCGGACCGTTCTGTTTCCGTAATAGGGTGAAGAGGGTTCGTTCATGTTGCTGAAACTTTATGATGTCTGCTCACCATAAAGACATATATTTTGTGATTTTGTACCCATCTTACATTACGAAGGTGAGGGATTAAAATGAAATACGAGTGTTTACTGACTTGTAGGTGTTATAGTTTTAAGAACACACAATGACATGTTCCTCCCACATCAATCATCATTTACGTTACTAAATTGCTCACAATCAGATTATAATGATGATATTAAATAAATACAAAGAGTCCAAAATGCGAGAAACCTTATAACAATTGCTATGTCTACTAATGCTAGTCATTAGTAGACATAATAATATAATAAGGTTCTCATATTTTGGACTCGTATACGTGTAACTTCAGGAGCTGATTGTACTGTACAAAAAACAGTTGAAAATGGTTGACGAAACGGGAATCAATGTATGAAGATTAAAATAGTTACAAAAGGGCACTTTTTTTACTTGTTTTGCGCATCTTCTGTTTAGTTGGCTAAACGGGAAAATTACCAAATGGGATGGATATCAATTCTTGTTAACAAAGTTTTTTTTTCTGAATATATTTTTTGTAGAGCACAAAAATTCATTCATCACAACGCTGTCCTATTCGACCCAAAGGTTGACTGGTAGAGAATTCCTTGATTCATTAAGTCCACCTATGTACTACTTTTGTACACGAGACCCAAGTAATTGATTTACAGATTATATGTGTGGGTGAAGTCATAGTTATGCACACAAACACTAAATAAAACGTGCGAGCTCGGTTTTTATTAGTGTGCGTGTGGCACATCATTTACCATATACCAATATATAGTCATCATTCACTTATGGTACTGAAGGAGGTATAATATTTTGCATCATATCACTATAGCAAGCTTGGCACAATGGCTATCGTCTTTGGTCAGTAAACAAGAAGCCGTAAGTTCAAACCTTGTATGCAACAATATGTTCTTTTTCTTTTTGTATTCATTCTTTTGTTAAAACATTACTTAAAGTAGAATTTATAACGATTCGATCCCGTTCAAGGTTGGGTAATGAAGTTTCCAATGTTTGAGATAAACACGGAACTCTCAGGTCATTTTATTTTGACTGTTTAGAAAAAAACTACCGACAATTTAAAAATATTGTTGTCAGACACCTTCATTTATAAAAATGAGCGTTCTTAGTTGTCAATCTACGAGTATTTGCGTTACTGAGTTTATTGATTACTACTCAAGCGCATGTGCGCGGATTTATTTCTGTGGATCCAACAATGCAACATTTTATCAATGTTCAAAAGGGTAGAAATCGTTGTTTTGGATGAGCAAAACATATCTATATGTGAAATTGTGAGTGTAAATGTGGTGCTGCCCCACAAACGATGGGACACTTTATATCGTGTCCTGCCTGGCCTGTTGTTTGCTCCTGCGATGTGCATCACAGGACGCTACTGAAAGGGCCAAAGTCGTCGACAAATTTTGGACTGACTCAATTTGAATTGTCATCGACACGCTAAGAAGATGCGAAATTGGAAGGCGCTTAATGATATCGGTGAGTAACAGTTACATATAACACTATGTTGATATTATACCTACTTCACTTTAACTGACTCCTCTCACCTTTCAATGTTTACTACGAATAAATAATTAATGTAACTTAAGTGCAATACCTACCATAGTTATAATAATATATTATCATGAATGAAAGATTTTTTTAAAGTTATCTTAAGATGATTATGATAAAAATTAACTTGGTCTAAAATTAGCTTGATTTAGCCCTTGGACAGTTTAAGAAAAGCTAATGTATTATAAAATTAATTAGGTATATATAAGTTTATTACTTAAACATTGTGTATATTATGTATATAGTATTTAAATTTTAATTAGTAGGCGAATATGAATCTTATTTTTATGCAAATAATGTTCGTATTTGTTAAGCGAATGTAAACAAATATAAACCTTAGCAACAATTAGGTATAGATGTTAATAATCTCCTCCTCTAATCCTCTTTTTAAAACCACAACTCGTAAAGTATTGAAAGTATGGTGAAGTGATGTTATTGTTATGCGGTTAGAAGTTGTCATAATTTCTTACTATCTAACATGTTGATTCACTTCACCTCTAATTTTACTTTGATTCAATTTATATACCTGCTAATTTGACAAATTATGCGTCCATCCTTAGTCCAACAAAAAACTTTGCCTTTGTCAATAAAACTGGTAAACAACAGTATTTTACTCATTCGAATGTCTAGTATGGATAGCTATAGCCTATATATGTTTAAAACCAGTTCGTATTAAATCATTGTATCAGCCACACAAGTTTTTTTTGCTAACATACAACTCCCACCAAATTGAACCTTAAAACAACCAATGTAAGGAAGGCAAAGGTCCTTTCAAACCTAATGTTTATCTAATAAAAAATCAAATTATTTTATTGGTTTTATTTAATTACCTTTTTACTTTTTGCTTGAGTGATTTTATTGGTCATAAAATTAATTTAATAAAGAACAAAAAGTAAAAAACAGCAAATATAACTTCTCCTCACCTGGGATCGAACTCACATCGTTAAGCTTAGGTTACTAACTGACGCAAGCGCTTACACCAATCAGCTATGGTGACCATGTTACACTTGTATAAAATGTTGGCCTTATTGTAAACCCGTTTTTTTTATTTTTTCCTTGTACCCTACAAGGTTAAAGATAAAAAAAATAAACCCCGTGAAGGGTAGACTACGTATACGCACACAATGATAATGAGCGGCTGTACGAACATTATCGGCTCGTATAATGACTGTTACCGCTGTGTGCGATGTAAACTATTTAGCTTTGCTGTCTGTACATGAAGTTAAATAAATAGATAAAAAGTCACTATTCGTTTTCGATAACCAAAGAAAATTGATAACCGAAGCCAACTGATAGAATTAATGAGAAATCCTATCGGCAAAATTACGAGCTGGAACACACATTGAATTCCATCCCCTATAGGCATATTTCAAGATAAATCAATCTCCATTAGCTTTTGGGTCAAATTCTTCCGTACGGTGCCTATCTGACCTCTACAACCCAGTTGGTACAGGTTGTCAGACCACTGACAGACTGAGACTGGTGGGGCCACTGAAGTCACCTGTAACGACTGTCAAAGATCTACAAATGGCAGCCGGGACCAATGGCTTAACGTGGTTTCCGAGGCATGGAGAAAACTCAGTATGTAATCGATAGTCACCCATCCACGGACCAATCTAGGCTAATACTGTTTAACCTTAAAATTCGACCCGTGCGGCTATTATTATGTATTCGTCCCAACCACGTACAGTAATTTTTTCATTGAAAATACTAGCATAATCTATCATAACTAAAATCAGCAAGAGGAACGTCAAAATGAACTCAAGGACCGTAGAAGTCGTAGAGGATCACTTATGTTTCAGAAAGTGTCATTCATTTAGTTAAGTGTATAACTTAAAACCCTCGAGTGAATGTCACTGTTAAGAGGAAAAGTTACCGATGAGGCAGATAAGTTGGCACTTGTCGATAACTTAATTATAACTTGTGAGGAAGTTTTGTTCCCGTGGCAATTTCGTTTTGTTTACTGATGTTCTTATTGTTGTTCCATACTTTTGTGTTGGAACTTATGTGTTTTCTAGCAGTTTTTCATTCAGGAAAAATAATTATGTGTGCTTTTAGATGGATAACGGATCAAATTAACAAAAAAAATAACACTAATTATCTAGCTCAAACATCTGAAAAAACGGAGGCAAAAAAAGAGGAAACGGTGCCCCCTCCCATGGCTTTTTTTAGAGAATCTCCTGTAGGTACACGTAAAGTGGTGTCTTTGGATGGGTCTTTAAAAAAACAAATAAAAATAAATTATTAGAATATTTAATAGAATATAATATTTTAATACAATTGTTAATATTATCAAATAATTTTTTGATTAAGGATTTCATTTGTGGAATATTAAGCTTTAAAGTGAAAATTAATTTTTGTTAGACTCAAGTGTGTGTGTGTGTGTGTCCCTCTACCAGCTAAACGGTTGTGTTTGGTTGTATGAAAAAAATCACGGTGGTAGTATATATAACGAAGTTAAAAGAAAAACTATCACAGCTTAGTAGGCTTTACAAGTTTACGAGTAATAGTCGACCAACTTATAAAATGTACTTCGATAACATATTTTCATAAACTTAATGCTCTGCAAATGTAAGTTTGTTTTTTTATTATAATGGGCAACTACAAAGTCCTACATTGTGCGTGACCCGACACGCACTTGGCCGGTTTTTATCACATACATACACATCAATTTCACGTGAAACATAAATTAATCAAACATAAATTATGACTCCCAAACTATTTTCATTTACAAATACTGCATTCGTCATATTACAAACTCTTAAATCCATCTGATGGTTAAGTGATAAATATTATACAGCCACCCTACATCGGTTTTGGTGAAAAATATAAAATCATAAGGAAAATCGTAGCGAAGATAGCCATGGTTACGAACGGGTAAGGAATAAATTTCAGAAAAGAACAATGAAAAAATCGCCGGACGTAAATTATGGCGTGAAAGTGAATTATGGCCTCTTCTGGATGTATTGAAAGGAAACTAGGAAGAGGAATAGTGTAAATGTGAAATAAAACAGAAATCGATGGCATAGGTGGAGGCAAGAGAAAATATGTTACTGGTAAAGTAGCTATTAGTCGATTTGATTTCAAGTTTTATGCAATTCAGATCCTTGCAATGATATTACATAACATAACACACATAACATAACGCCTGTATTTCCCGGCAGGGTTAGTCAGATGTGTTCTAAGTACACTCACATTTTGCCAGTTATATTTTAGTCATAAATTTCAGTAGTAGCCCGGCAATAGGCTGGGACCAAGCCTATTGCCATCAATCTGGCACTAATCCAAACGCCGGGCTACTACTGAAATTTCCTAATGGAAAAACCCAATAACATTTTGTCCGACAGGACTGCATGTTACTACTGTTACATAAGTGTGCAATGAGCTGCTCTTAATATCAAGACTTGAGACTACTCCACTAGGGAGTGTCAGAAAGACCTTTATTTAATAAAAGCAAAAAAAAACAACCACATTTGTTTCTTTTCCGTTCGACGTCCGCTTCGAAAAGTTTGACCATCTAAATTACCTGAACAGTAAAACTGTTCTTCTTCTTTATCCTCTGGTTAGTGCCTAACCTGGTGTCAGAGTTTTTTTATGCCGCCCATGGGCCCCAGACAGACAGATTTCCTCACGATGTTTTCCTTCACCAAAGCAAGTAATAATTATACAATACGCACATGAATCCGAAAAATCAGAGGTGCGTATCTTGAGTTCGTTGGGCGGCAGCTCGATGGTCACACCACTAGGCCATCACTGCTATATCTTAAAAGTAAACTGTACTATAAATTCTCTATTTCTCTATTCTGCATAGTATTACATTCGAAGTCGTTAAGATATTGAGCCAACATTGCGTATCGGAATACTTGATTATGGAACGATTTTGCTTCAATAGATAACTTTGTCAAATCCAAAGCTATTGAGAATTGATCTGTGGACCTCAGCCCTCGTGCCTGGACAGATTCAGATACAATTTTCATCGTTATCCCAGCCCAGATTTATAATAACATTGAGATCTTCTTAGCGTCATCATTTCCCAACTATGTTAGGGTCAGCTTCCAGTCTCAGTCGGATGCAGCTGAATACCAGTATTTTACATCTAGCGACTGCCTATCTGACCTCCACAACCCAGTTAGTACTTGGTAATACGATACCCCTTGGTAAGACTGGTTAGCAGACTTTTTTGGCCACTGACTACCTGTAACGACTGTCAAAGATCTACAAATGACAGCCGGGACCAACGGCTTAACGTGCTTTCCGAGTCACGGAGGAAACTCGGTATGTAATGGGTAGCTTAACTTAAAGATCGATCCGAGCGGCTGTTATTATTTAGCTTCTTAGCATACCGATGGCAAAAAGTTCAAAGTTTAGACTAAAACTCAGCCACTCGAACCCCGCTCACTGATGCAGTGAGTAGGTCTTCAGGAGCGCAGTAGGTAGGGCATGCGGTACAAGATGGAAGGTGGGCCATTGTCTGTGGAATGAGATAATGAGAGATGATTTATCCTTCATCAGGTCCCATGCTACTATCTCAAATTCAAAGTAAGTTTCATAACGGTTGATTTAATGGTAAGGCATAAAAATATACAGATGGACAATGCTACTTTATTATAGAAACTCTTTATACTCCAATCTCCGTACCTAATAAACATAGCTCGAAGACACAAAACATTCCCCAGCAATACATTACATGAAAACATGAAGAAAAATACATTTCATTCGGTACACTCCCTGCGAAAATAAGCAACCGCTCCAATTCAACGTATGCAACGTTCAAGTCCATGCAATTTCCACTGAATAGGGTTACCATTCATCTTATTTTACGGGCATCGACCTACATTGGAGCTTGAGAAATGTGGAAATACGGCTATTTTGAACTAGCCGGCACCCATTGTTCGTGGATCGAATTCAGAAGCTTGAATGATGACTATCATTTTTGTTTGAAGTGTAATGTTCGTAGTGAGAAAGTAGATGACATAGACTAAGAACAGGATTGAATTGTTTCTACGGCACTAGATACTGGACTTTGTGTGGGAACTGGTGGCATACCATGACGTCTTAAAGCAAGAGTAATTTCAGTGTGGGAAAGAGATAGCGCTACACGACCTTTATAGCTCTGTCTTTCTCCCACAGTGAAATTACCTACTCCTCTTAGAGGTCATAGTAACCCCCTGTATTGAAATAGTATCGCCGGCACCTAATTCGTGCTCACTACATATTCAGCCTAGACAAGTGCCAAAGCTTTCATATTTCAACAGCACTTCTGAACAGAATTGCGACAATCCCTAACTTTTCCAACATCATTATCGCTGATATAATGTCACTTTGTGTCTTCAGATATATTTTGAATTTGAGCTACTGAGGATGAATGTAAATAAAACTGTCTGAAAGAGTCTTGCCGCTATTCATAATATACGTACTGGCCTTTTTAAGTAAGGCCTTTTTTAGGTAAGCAGAAATCACAGAACGCCACCTGCTACGATCCTTACATACTCATTTTGCCTCATCAAATTTCATACATCTGGTCACACACGCACGCCGGTTGCGTACACTACGCAACTGACCTTTTTGAAGAACTTCTCTAAGAAGGTCAGTGTATGTCCTTCTAGGGCGTCCCCTCCCAGCGTTGCCACTTACACTGCCTTGTAAATGTCTTTTGTTAGTCGCCTTTTCACTCATCCTGGCGTTATTGTGTGATCATTTTCCCCGTACTTTTTATTAATATTTCCATGATTTACCTTCAGAAAATTTGAGTCGGTAATCTGGGTAACCTGGGCTTATACCAGTATAACTCAGAAATAGTACAGCTTCTTACAGCAACACAAATAGTCAACATTCCACCATTCCTATAACCGCACTTGTGCATCTTCAAAACCCACTTTTTAATCAAATCTTAATACTCGCAGGAATATTATATCTTGAGAGCGAAGCAGCTCAAAGATATTCAGACCTGTTCTTATTTTGCCTCGTTGCCTCGGAGCAGCGTCGGTAATATGCGTTTATTTTTAAGTCTATTACAAGAGCTGTGCTTGAAAATCTGCCTTAAGTTCCATGGAGTCTAAGCGTGGCTGTTACATTATTATAAGTACTTGTTATATAGCTGAAGTTGGAGTCGTTATGTTGGGCACTTTTGTATGCTAACCTTTTTTGTGTGTTTGTGGGTATTATGTCCATCCGTTGTAAAATACCCGCATGTTTGTTTACTTTTCTTGCTTAGAAACAAACATCCTTAAATTGTCTTCTAGATTTCATGAAAATCCAAGCGAAGAGAAAGCAATTCATTCGAAATACTTGATAAATCGTGGTCTTGTATTAAAATGAACAGTCTCTTGATATCGAGGCCCGTATTTCTTTTATTCCTTATCCGTTTGTTCCGGTACGGCACAAAGACTAATGAAGAGATATTAATAAGGTTCTCTCTTTGAGAGTAAACAACTTGAAAAACAAAGGAATGAAGAAAAATCACAAATGAAGAGGCTGTAGTGGGTATCGTCATCATTTTGTCTATTTTTGTATTTGGTTCTTTTCTGTTCGCTTCGTCTTCTAGATTTTGGAAAGTATATCTTTTTATTGCAAGTTTGTTCTTAGTGAAAGGCAACTTTTTATCATTATAGCCCCATTGTGTGCATGGAAAACATTGCAGAAAAAGTCGTGATAGCTGTGAAACACAAAAAAAAAAAAAAAATTAACGTAACAATAAAAGCATCTAAACGCATATCTAACTCCGTAATCACACGACAAATACACAAAGAAACGAAGCAGACAACCCCATATCTAAACTCGACTCATTCCACAAAAAAAAGGAAAAAACATGACGTTCCCCACGCATTTACCCCAAGCGAAAATAAACGAACAAATCCCTGTAAGTGACATTTTTACATCCATACATTTAACTTTCATTTCTCATTGTGTACCGAGATGCTTCTGACGCAGCATAGAAACGTTCTCTCTCGTCTCCTTAACAGGATGAGAACGTAATTTAGATTTTAAAACCGTCTTTTGCAGGAGAAGCTGCAAGATACGTTAATTTTATAGTTTTGTCGTGTTTGAGACTAAAATAAAATTATTCTGGAGACGGTCCCCTATTGCGGATTACAGTTTTCCTAATTAAGGTTAGATGCATTTCGTTGGGTGGATAAAAGCTTGTTAAGGCACTGATGGTCTTTGAGATGGCTTTGCTGAGGGAAGTTATTGTTCTGATTTTTTTTTTGGTGCTGCTGACGGTGTGTTCTCATTTTCTGGTGATAGCAAAACATAGAGGGATTTAAATTTAGGATTCATTGATTATACCAATAACTTTTTTAGTCTGCGAGTTTATGTAGAACTGTTTTATCAGCGGTTCATTTAGTTTCATATTCTCTATGACAAAGAAAAGTAAGTTTTTAAAAGGGTCATCCTTAGGTGCAATTTTTTTTTTCAATTACACCTTTTGACAAATCAGGCAATTTTTCTTTTCGATTCACTACTCATTCCCAACGTTAAGCTTTTACAGCAAATCATCACATCACTGTTATACCCAGGTAGGTACTTATGCCATGAGAGAATGTTGTACAAGTCTTTTAAAGAATAAACGTCTAGAAATGTCCTGTCTGCATTAAAGATGTCTGAGAAAAGCAATTTGCGTGTAATGTTAGGAACGAGAGAAAGCCAAACAAAGCTTGTAAACTCTTTGTTGGCTCACAAATTTTTATTCGTATCTCTGTGACCTTTGCGTTAGGTTAGAAAGAGTTTTTATCACCCTTCTCGTTTATTACACTAATTAATTTCTTTTTTTAATAATCTTTTATTGTTTGAGTTAAAGAGTTGTGTCTATAACTACGATTCCGTCAGAAGACAATAATATCTTTTGATTAAAACTATTTTAAAAGTAGGCGTTTAAAATAAAACATAATAGAGGTTTTTTTTGTAGAAAAATTGCTTCATCATACATTTGAATAACTTTAAGTAATTATACTATCCATACTTCTAGTACAGAGAAGAGTACGTACTAATAGTATTACGAATCGAAAAGTTACTCTGTCTGTTACCTTTTCATTACATTACGTTTGAATGGCTGGTTCTTATGTAGACCAACATCTTTGGTTCAAACCTAGGATTTTTTTTATCTCGATAGTACCCAGTGGTATAGTTTCCTACTGCCACGCAAGGAAAGCCACGGCCAAAATCTAGTACGCTACAATATTTTTTCTTCCCCATTTCTGCATCACTCCTCCCAAAAGCACTTAAGCTACTGTTTTCGCATCATATCTTTCTAGTAGTTTCCTGGTAACATAAAGACGATCTCAAAAGTCCATTATTAAGTATTACCACTCACACCCACAAATGTCCCGCTAGAGACCGTCCTAATCGGCTGTTTTCACACAATTGAAACTATCGTCGGGTCTGAGCTTCAAGACTTTCCACTACGTTGTTGGCTTTACATTTTATTTCCATTCCGACAAAGGATTGCAAGAATATTACGGTTTTTAAAACAGGTATAATATTATGGAGATTGTTCACGTTTACATTAGTCTGAGTTATCATTGTTTGATTATGTAACTAAATAGTATATCTGTCTGGTAAAGAGTCTCTTAGAAAGCAGTGTCTTCACATTGGTTTATTTGTTCATTAATGATGTTCATATATGTTTGTCAATTAACATTGTTCGCAATATTTGATTATAGTGTTTAGCAGTACATACTCAATCTCTATCTCTCTATCGACATTTAGGTTGGGATTTTCTCAGTAATAGTCTGGATTTGTGCTTCTAAAAGGAAGTGGGCTTCATCATCATCTTCCTGCTCTTGGGCTATGTTACATGGGATCGGTGTAACACGTTTTTTTCCTCCATTCTCCCCGGTCAATCGCCACGCTATCATTGACTCCTTTTTCCTTCATATCATTCTTCACACAATCCATCCATCTTTTCTTTGATCTTCCTCTCCTTCTCAATCCACCAACAATTATATAATTTTAGTTACACGTGTTGCATCCCTCCTCATCACATGTCCATACCAAGACAGTCGAATCCCATTCATCTTTTCTGTAAGGAAGTGGGTTAAACTATTCTCCTGCAAACACATTCAGGAAATATAGGCTGTATACTCAAAAAGGAATGAATCAACGAAGATTTTCTAAAATCCATACTCGCGCATACCGACACCTGGCTGCGGAACGCGTTGTATCGCTCAAACTTTGCCTATAAAAAACAGACGAATACGTGTACAAACTATTTCAACCGGTGAAAATTGAGGCGTGTCTACACGAAGAGAGATTTCCCCTGCGAGTACTTCACTTTAAATCGTTGACGATGCCTCGTTGTTTGACGTTCGAGATTCTGATGGACAAACAAGGTTAAGTGTTCCAACAAATTAGGAACGTGAAAACGCTCGTCCTATTCTGTACTTTGTAGTCGATGATGAAGATTGAAAGCGTTTTAGGTGCTGTACATGCCGTGGAATAACAAGCGTTTAGTTTCCCTCGATAAGATGGAGGAGATTTGACACTTTGTTGTTAGTGAGTGGCTCGCCTGATAGTAAGTGATATGGCTGTGTATTAAGTTACAATACCAAATGCATTCTGCATAGGTGCAGCTGAGAAGTGGTTTACTGTGCCGGAGTCTATGTTACCTGATAGTATAAATACAAAATATAACCTGGGAGTCTTTAAGTCATGATAGTGAGATAGTGGTCAAATGAGCCAATTACAAGAGCATATTAAAATTTTAAAAGAATCAGCTACTCGGAGATAGAACAACCAAATGCCTGTTACACCTTTTAACATATCACATAAGGTGACAAAAAAAATTTGGATGTGTACCTCCTATAACAAGCTTCTTTGTAATAGATCTCTCTATAATGTTTCCTCTTTGTTGCAGGTCTCCTCTTCCACAGAGCAGTACTCATGTCAGGGTCAGGACTGAGCCCGTGGTCACTCGTCGCAGACCCCAGCAAATATGCGGCGATAGTCGCCACACATGCAAACTGTTCTCCAGGTAAGTGCCGTCTTCCCTATTTCTTTTCTTTCTTTCTTCATATTTTTAAACACAAAAATTTACACTGATGGCTTACTGTCATAAGCATATTCCTTTGGGTGATGAAGAGACAAACTGATGTAACGCTGTGGTAGGTGCAATTCCGAATATTGAAGAATCAATATTCAATTAAATGAAAAGATATCATCGTTGCTGGTTTATGCTATTTATTTACCAATAATCACGTGCAATTTCTTTCTCATTTTCAAAATGATCTACTCTTCAGATTTTTGAAAAAGAAACAACGGATTTGGTTTAGCATGAAAAGTTCGCAATTGATAATAATTGCTATTAAAATAATACCTAGATTCCATTATTTTGTGTGTTCATGAAACATGTGGAATCATTATAAGTGAGCGCACTGCTATAATGAAGAAGTGCTATTGAAAAAAATTGGTATGATATAGCGCAGTGTCTTCTATCTTTGTGATGAAGGATTGAAATAGATTGAAATCTTTCAAACTGTTTTTAATAGAACTGTGTAGCAAGCATCTGATTATTACTAACTAGAACACAGACACTCGCACATACGCAATGGACAAACCAGTAAGTTCTTGTTAAGTGAACTGCCACAGTATTGGGGCATCAGGCTTGGCAAGCCTCCAATGTGACGCACGTGGTGCTTCGAATAGGCGACACACTTCATTTTACCGGCTTCGTAAAGTCTAGCTGACAGCTACCTAAAGTACAAAGAGAATGATACTGGTTTTTGTAAAAGGATTATGGCCAAATTGCAGTTCTTCTAAAGTTTAATTAATTGCCTCCGAAAATGACATCAGTTTTGAGCATTTTCCTTTATAAAGATTTAATTTAAGACTCTTTTAAAAATATGGTCTAGAGACCGTAAAATATTAAAGAAAATATGGAAAAAAATGTGAATGCCAAAGAGCACTATTATTTATTCTGTGACCAAAGCTTGAAAAGATTCCAGCCTTAGTATGCAACATTGCAATGCTGCCGGTATTCTCATTGGGGTACAATAGTGAAGAAACAAAAGCTACGGAACAAGTTGAGCATTCCAAAGTGAATAATCAGGACCCTGAAACAGTGAGATTCTGATGTCTTGAAACATAGTAATCATTCCTTCGAAATGGGTAAAAATTTTATGAAAATATTTGAAAGGCGTCCGTACTGTCGAAGCATAAATGTTTTGAAACTTTCATATTATAGACCTTAAAGATATCGCATTTCAAATTCACATTCAGAATTAGTCAATGTATTGTCAAGGAATGAAAATATCAAGCACCGTATGGTTTCTGTCAACATATCAATGCCAAAACCAGTGCAGATGACGGGTTGTAAAGGTGATTTGCGAGCGTTATACGTAATGAAAAGAAATGCGACTACAACAGTCGCATTATCAGGTCGACCGTACATAAAATGTTGTAGGGACTGTTGATGAATTTATCATCAACAGTTCCTACTGATCATTCTTTCGACTTTTAAAAAAAGTCAGATAATCATGACGTAACAGCTATTCAAAACCCACAAGCCAAAATAACCCCTATTACATATTGAACGCCAGAATTTCCGAAACGAAAATGCTAGGCCACCCAATTGTGTCACACAAACGCGCCATGGCCGAGTCAGTAGTGGTATTAAGTGCGATGTATGCCCAGCGCTCTGTTTAGTTTCGACTGTGACATGAATACTGTGACAACGAACTGACACCTGGCACCTGCAGTTTAGTGTTCAGAACCTGTTCGCTAGCAGGTGTTACGGAATGGACAATAGAGTGTGCATTTGTGGGGTTAGTGCGCAAACAGAATGTTGGGGTGGTGTTGAGAGATCGATTTAGTGCAAAGTAATTGGCTGGTTGGTAATCCCTTATGGCAGAAAGTCCACCTAATGGACCTCCATTGTGCGTAAAGTAAAAATAAAATGAAAATTGAGGAAAATTGAGAATTCCTTCGATACTTGAAATAGTCGTATGCATTATTAGTAACACTAAGTCCGACGGGGAGTAAACTTATTACTTTAACACTTAACACAAAATAGCATAATACTAGGCCTGTTGTCCTCCATTGGTTAGGGAGAGGTGACCCATCCTCTATTCATTATTATATTTCATTATCCAAGATTACTAATTTATTATTCTGTAACTTATTTCTTTCACTATGTTTGAGATATGCGAGATTAGCTTGATATTGACTTTCGTGTGTCTTTAGAAAAAAAAAGCCAGTAGGCTTTGTGGAGGTCACATAGGCAGTCGCTCAATTTAGAATACTGTTTTTCAGCTGCATCTGGTTAGACTGGAAACCGACCCCGACACATTTGCTAAAAGTCTAGGCAGAAAATGAGGCTTCCAACCTTTTGTAACGGTACTAACTGACTTCTTATTTTTTCTTTATCAATTCCTAAATTATCAATGCAAGAACTATAATGTAGATTGAAAACTACGAGACGATTAACAAAACAACATTGTCCACAGAACTAACACCGCCGGCGTTGCTGCGGTGTTTGCGCGAGCGGTCACTAGAGGCGCTGCTGTCGGCGCCAGTGCAGGCCCCTGACTTTGCCTACGCTTTCGGGCCTAGCGTCGACGGTGTTGTTATAGGTAGAGTATCATGTAAATATATTTCTGTCATATTAGTAGATGGTAGACTAGTCTCTAGGTGACACTTCTCGAAGAAAATTGAACCTTATAGGATTACCTATTTGGTTTATTTTGTTAAATAGTTCAGTCTTGGGTAGTCTTAACGTCTTTGTTGTTAGATGTTCTTTTTGCGTGGTTCTATTTAACTATTATAATAAAGTCCTAGACCGTACCCGAGACGTCTCGGGGACAAAAAGGCATTTTTTCGGTCAGTAACTTCTTTTATACGTCAACTGCTAACTTCACAAAAAGGATTTGTGTCAAATAAATAAACGGTCGCCACCATTGACAAGTATTTCAAAAGAAAATCTCATTTCCAAATCCATTTCCCGATAAATATACAAAAGACGTCTACAACGGAGCCGCCATTTTTATTACATCAATCGCGAGGCCCCAATAAACTTGTAACTACGTTTTTATTGTATAAGCAAGGAATAGTATTCCTGAAGCACGAGAAAATATAAAAGAAAAATATAGTAATAAAGGCTTCGGGGATCAGAGACAAGTCAATCTAAATAAAATAATATCTTTGATAGATAAAGACACGCTAGTATTAAGATAGACCATAGACCACGGATTTGCCGTACTGGCAGCGTGGCTAGAAACGGCAGTTCTAACAAAATTCGTGACGCCAAAGGTGTGTTGAGCGCACAACTTCTGTCGTAACAAATGACAGTTTCTACACTATGATATTTGTGACAGTGAAGATGATATTGTTCTGTATGGTGTCCGGACGTAAAGAATAGCACCATCCCATATCTTCCCGTGGGTGTCGTAAGAGGCGACTAAGGGACTTACCAGAGAATGGGCAGCAGCGTTCTCTGTGTTTTATAACAACCATACTGCGATCGCCAACCCGCCTGCCAAGCGTGGCGATTATGGCAAAACCCCCCTTCTTGGGGGAGGCCTATGTCCAGCAGTGGACGTCTTTCGGCTGAAATGATGATGATGATGATGAAGATAATACGTTTGGTTTGATGAAGTGTTGACAGTGCAACGATTGCCGTAGACATCTCCGTACTCTGTGGTATAGACTAATGACACTTTTTCTAATACAAATGAAACTTCTTCTTTGAGTAAAACGTAAATTATTTCTTAGAAATCCTGTTCAGTGTTAGACTTCAAGCTTAATAATGTTAAACCATGTAATATAATGATAATAATTACGTCGTGGCTGCCAAGCAGAATTAGACCTAACTACGTTCATTTAACCTAACACCATTAGCCATTTATTCACGGAACTCTAAGTAAAAATCTTTGTAGGTCGCTTCAAGAGTTACTTCGTTACGACTCAATTTGATTGGCCGACGCCCAAATAGTTCATTAATACACTTCGGTCTGATGGGAAAACACGAGAAACTAATTACGATAGGATGCTTTGATTATCTCTCAAGTTTTTTTGGATTGTTGATACTCGTAAATATTTTGGTAGAAATGAATGGGATTTTTTTGGTCAGGTCATAATATTGTGTTGTAGTAGTAAACGCGTTCTGTATGGTGTCCGGACGTAAAGAATAGCACCATCCCATATCTTCCCGTGGGTGTCGTAAGAGGCGACTAAGGGACTTACCAGTGAATGGGCAGCAGCGTTCTCTGTGATTTTTTATAACAAACATACTGCGATCGCCAACCCGCCTGCCAAGCGTGGCGATTATGGCAAAACCCCCCTTGGGGAGGCCTATGTCCAGCAGTGGACGTCTTTCGGCTGAAATGATGAATGATGATGAGTAGTAAACGCTACTCCTTAGGCCACTTCCGAGGGCAAGAATTGTTAAAAGAATAATCTTGTTAAAATAATAACAGTAGAATAGAAGTATTGAATTTTATTTATCAGAACCGAACAGCTGTTAATAGATAAAAGAAAATTACAAAAATAGAGTAAAAGGGTACAAACTATAAGTTTTTATTCCCACTTCTAATAAGTATGAATATACAACAAACTTGCACGGGTAACATAATAAAGTGCAGGGATTGCACTTTTGTATGAAAAGGTAGATTTTTTGATTCGGCAAACTGTCAATAAAATTCATACACCGAGTATATAAAACTTTTTTTTGTATCTACAACGCGACGAGACTTTTTAGTGAGCTTGTCAATAAGCGATTGTCAATTGTTTTACGTTGCGAACAGCTAGACTGGTTTTCACTAGATAAAGCAATAGACGATCACTCTATTATTGCCCGCTGTAACAGATCAGACCAAATCGCTCCCGCCACCGCGCCCGCTACTCGAACAAGGCCTTATATTTTTCATTGTGTCTGTTATATAAATCCATTCATCTATTTCTGTATCTCCGTAGCCGTTGCTAGTTTAATCATTTTGTTTTTCCTTTTCTTAATTATCACTGCTCTATTGTTCGTCTCGGGTAGCAATTGTTCAAGTTGTGCGGCCAAGACTGATCTGTGGGCGGTACTTTTACAAATCTTCAAAGAAACAAACAGCTGTTAAGAGAGAGGAGATTTGTTGCAATTCATTTGGATGACCCGAGCGCTTCTGTAGATGCGCATTGCGAGTTTCTTAGCGGAGATTTAATACTGTTTAAGATGGGTGAATTTAAGATAGAAGGATTTCGTTAAAGATGCTCTTTGGATAGAAGATTTTGTCAAGTTAATTTAAAGAAAACACATCAAACATAAAACATCGTGCCAAACGTTGATTGCCATTAGGTTGAAACATATTACATTTACCCAGACAAAATTCTCAATCCTACCCAATTTTGTTTCCCCGATCCATCTATGTAGTTTTTTCTACAATTTTAATCTAGATTTATGACAGTTATAAGCACGAAATAATATTACTTTTACCTAATCAAGACGATCGAATTCATATTGCTATTCCAAGGCAATCTAAATCCTGATTCATCTGTTTAGTTTTCTACACCTTTAATCCAATAATATATTGAGAATTCAAATTACTACTTCGAGAATTTCAAATTCGGTATTAAGTGACACTAAAGTTAATCATATATCTGTATCAAGATTTCTCAGAAAACCCCATTCTGGTTAGGTACAGGTTATTTATGTTTTCTTTTCCTACTGAGAATTAAAACTTACTACAGGATCTTTTATAAAGTTGTCTTAATTATTATTATTTTTTTAATTAAAAAAAAAAAAAATTAAGACAACTTTCGCCAAAAACGCTTTCGCACGCGACGCGGCTTTCGCTAATCGCCATCTGATCAGTTAAATAACTGATCAGATGGCGATTAATAGAAATGCAATAATGCATGCTGCGCCGACCCCAAAATTGGGATAAAGGCAGAAGAATGATGATTTGTTAAAATTTAACATCGAGAAATCATTATTATATATTCTGAATAACATACATACCTAAACTCACGTCTTTTTCGATGTTATAGGCAGAAACTACAGAACGCCACCTGCTACGATCCTAACATAATCCTTTTGCTTCGTCAACTTTCATAGTTACATCTGGTCATACACCCACGACGGAGTAAGCCAATATCAATATTATAATTTTCTTATACAAAGAAGAATTTACATTAAGAATTGAGACGTTTGTGTTTTGTTTCGTTTCATTTTCTCCTCCGTAACCATTGTTACATTCATTATTCTTTCTTCACCCTTCAATTTCGTCACATAACAGCCAGAGACAAAGATCTCATGAAGTGCAGCTACCAACCCCAAACACGAGACATAAATTCACGAAACTTTCCGTGTTTTCGCATCGGCATTCCGGCATCCCGTCCACCCGGTGTTATTAAATTGTCTCAGAGAACTTTTCTCATCTCAGGCTCTTGGAGCGTCAACGTTTTCTGTTAGCTCAGTTTGTTGAACAGCGATTTTTTTTTTCTTAGCTTGATCTCCGCTCTTTGTGATGTTGCACAATTAATGGCCGTTTCTGACTCGCTCTTACTTGTTTTTTTCGTATCATTCTGCTTTGATAAATTCTTTAGTTTGTTATATTTACGTTCCCTTTTTGATGGTTGTAGATAGTAATGAAGTAACTTCATTTTGAATCTTGAAATGATTTATAATATTCGAGATCAGTTTCAAAATTTGTGTAATCATTTGTTGTCATAATTTTTTCATACAAGCCAGGCATGTCATCAGTTTCTATACGTTATTTGTATCGTTGTGCTAATACTAGCAACTGATGTCTTTGAAGACGATCAATGATATAAATTGTGCGCTCGCCGCTATTTCGGTGCTACATTTTTTTTAAACTATCGTTTATGGACACCGCCGTCGCGGACTATGGGAAACATTTTAATTTAAGTGATTGCTGTCTATTTGTGGAATAGATAAGCTACCTACTACAAGTTGAATACAATCAATATTTGATTTATTGTTTCAAGTCTACCAAAACTTTAAGTAGCAAAAATACCGTTCGTAGATAGCCAAAAAAGAAATATTTTACACAGGAAGATCAAGATTCTCATCTTGGTCTTCCTGTGTATAATACAACCCTGTCCCTTTCTGACCAGACACCGGTGACCTGCTAGTGAACCCAGAGAACGGGTACGAGTGGGGCGGCCAGACGGTGGCGCACGCGCCGCTCGGCAAGCAGGCGCAGAACGCCATCAACATTATCAATGCGGTACTGATGAGGAAGAGCGCTGTGGCTCAGCTGACTAAGTAAGTACTTGTTTGTTCCAGAATTTGCCAGAATGATGCTATCTTCAGAAGATACTTAATTGTCTCCACTACTTGTGTAAATAAATGACAAAAAGTTTTAAGTTTTCGAAAAAGGAAATATTTGAAGTAAAAATGATGCACCGCACAACGGGAAGAGCGGAAGACTATAGGAGAGATCTTTGCCCAGAAGGAGGACGATACAGATTGACAAAAAGAACATGATGATGAGGGAATACTATTATGTCCAACCTGCTTGTACACGTAGTATTTATCTGTTCGTATTATCAACCACACAGTAGCTGTAACGAAAATCACTCGTACTACAACAACATAAAGAAACCACTCATGTGCGGCTGGAAGGTATCTGGTAAAACGTGACTCGACACATCATCACATGCCTAGCCTTTTCCTAACTATGTTGGGGTCGGCTTCTGCTCTTACCGAATGAAACTGAATACCAACATTTACTTGGAACATCCTATCTCACTTTCATAACCCATTTACTAGGTAATACGATAACTCTTGGTAAGACTGAATACCAAAATGTGACTCATTTTCTTCTTTATAAAATTGCTTATCCATTACCTTCTTTCACAGGTACGACCTAATGTTAGGAGTAACAAAAGCAGAAGCATATTTCGCGTTCAGCGGTGACGACGTCCAGTACGGCATCGAAGCCGACAGAAGATCCAAGATCCTCAAGTCTTTCGTCAGAAACACATACAGCTACCATCTGTCGGAGATACTGGCTACTATTATTAATGAGTACACTGATTGGGAGCGACCTGTGCAGCATCCAATTAATATTAGGTGAGTAACCTATAAATAGATATCTACTTAAAAAGGAGTCTTTTCCTGAAATTTTAAGCTTGGTTTTATGAAAAGTAAATACGGCTGAATTAAGCAAATACGTTAATTACATTTGGGAAAAAGGAATATGCTTGCATTAGATGTCATCTACCTAGCATTTTTCCAACTATGTTGGGGTCAGCTTCCATTCTAACCAGATGCAGCTGAATACCAGCATTTTACATGGAGCGACTGCCTATCTGATCTCCACAACCCAGTAAGTTCTGGGAAATACGACAGCCCTTGGTATGGCCCCTTAGATGTACGGGACAACAATAATTAAAATTGTAACTACAAACAGCTCTGCATAACCCTTCGGAAAAACAGGCGTGATAATATATTTTAAGTTGTAAGAAAATGAATCACAAACTCAAACTATCTGGCAATACTAGAGCAACTTAATTAAGACCTCTTACTTCTCGGGTTTTTATTTATTTCCTGTTTTACGCAAATACAATTATCTTGAACAAAAATGTTGCAAATCATCATCTGCGTAGCCTTTTCCCAACTATGTTGGGGTCAGCTTCCAGGCTAACCGGATGCAGCTGAATACCAGTATTTTACATGGAGCGACTGCCTATCTGATCTCCACAACCCAGTACTGGAACTGGTGTTAGAACTGGGTAATACCCCCCTTGGTAAGACTGGTTGTGAGACATTTTGGGCCACTGACTACCTAACGACTGTCAAAGATCTACAAATGACACCCGGGACCAACGGCTTAACGTGCTTTCCGAGGCACTGAGGAAACTCGGTATGTAATGGGTGGTCACCCATTCACAGACCAATCTAGGCAAGCTCGGCTTAACCTAAAGATCGACCCGAGCGGCTGTTATTATTTAGCCACGAGCTCCTCAAATGTTGCAAATAAGAACTGTTAAACACAAACTTCGAACATTGTATCTCTTACAAACAGACAAAGTCGCTATTTTCTTCCTAGACAGAGCCAGATTGTGTTTCAAAATTGCAGACCAAGATAATATCTTGAAACTGCAGAGTGCTGTGTTGAACTGAGCTAAGTTCAGTCTGTGTTTAGAAACTGTTTAAAACTAAGCTTAAGCTCGGGGTGTTAGGAAGCTGGGTTCAGAAGAAACTTAATACGTAACATATCCTGTGAAGGAAATGAAAACTACTGACTCAAGAAGTTATGCGTTTCATCGTTACGTAGTTTGAAACTTAGGTTAGCACGCCATCGAATAAATATCAAGCTTAGGTTTTGTTTCGTTAGTCTCAAAATACAGATTTTATCTGTATTAAAAGTTAAAATGTAGTTAATTTTAAATAATCAGCCATATTATTCTTGTCACGACTGCTTCGTTGATCGAGTGGTCGCAAGCGCGACTTCTGAGCATGAGGTCTCGGGTTCGATTTCGGGGTCGAGCAAAGTGTTATTGGGTTTCTTCATCAGGAATTTTTCAGTAGCAGACAGACAGTCTGGTTTTGTGCACGTTTGTTGGCAATCGGCACGTTTGTTGGCAATAGGCACGTTTGTTGGCAATAGGCACGTTTGTTGGCATCACATGGGACTTAATATAAACATAATAACTGGCGAAATGTGGGTGTACTGTTAGGTACACCTCTACCTAACCCTTAGGAAATACAGGCGTGATGTGATGTTATGTTATTTTATACTCCTTCGTGTCGCTGGCACCTGGCATTGTATTTGAAATTTTGTCGGCCCAAAACATCACCACTTCCACGGCAGCGTCGGTGGCAGCGCAAAGGTCACATTGATTGCGTGTTTAGGCGCTCAGAAAGCATAATAGTAGGTAGAACCTGGTTTGCGACACAGTTCTTGACACAGATCTTGCTGCCGTTCCATCCAAGTAGCCCCACTATGCGAGGTTTGAGTTACATAAATTACTGGTTGTTTAACGTTTCATGTTTAGTCATTATTTAAAAAAAGACTCCTAAAATAAAAATAAAATCCACCACGACAGTGAAGATACTGTTGTAGTAAATTTTCTATCCAATGAAAATGTAATAAACCAATCAACCATTGCCACGGTCTCATCAAACATTAACCCAAGAGAGAAAAAAGAACCATTTTCACTGCCAAGACCTTGTGAGAATTAATTAATATTACAATTAGTCCGTGCATCAATTCTATCGAGAATAATTAACAAGACATCGGTCGGTAATTAGAATTAATTGTTTAGTATTGCGATTGTAATTTGATTGTGTTTCGACTAATATTCATTTAGAGAAGAATGAGAAACTAATCTCTCAATCAAAGATATAAGACATGATGTGAATGATGAGGATGAAATAAAGATAATGGTGTATAAATATAACCTTTTTATTCCGTAGGCATAGTTTATGAAAGTACGTACTAGACGATTTCTTAATCACTTCTCAAATTAATGTAATCGGAAAACATAATGATATGTAGACCTAGCTATTTTAGGATTGAGGGCTTCACGCCGTACGCAGTCACGAGTCTATTATTAGTTTAATATCAATACATGTCATTACTTATTTTTCCGTCATAGTTATGGCTCCTGTAATTGAAGGATTACACCTACGAAATACTGGTTGTCCATTATCTATAATGTAATGGTTTGTGTATATCCTTTGTTGGAGATACTAAAATAAATAAATGGCTGATAAAATCACACTTTGTCGAGGCCCTCAGGTTAAATTTAATAAAGAAACCCAATGATATGCATCAGATAGGTATAACTAGATTGGAACGACCAACCACGACGAGTTGTATTGGTGGCCTTATAGTACACAAGGCACGTTTTACCGGATCGATTAGTTTTAGACTCAGAAAACTAATCCATACACTACCATTATTCTAATCCTCCTGAATTTCTCACCAGGGACGAGACACTAGAAGCACTAAGCGACGCTCAAGTCGTAGCTCCAATGGTGCTGACAGCTGACACGCATTCGGCGCTGCGAAGAAACTCCTATCTCTACGTGTTTGATTACCAGACTAAGTACGGAGACTACCCTCAGGTAAGTCAATGGTGAAAATGGTGTTTGTATTTTTAGCTGAAGTTGTACAGGTGAGGTCAGATTGATAAAAAAGAAACGAGTGTCTACAAGATGCAAGCAAAAAAACAAACATAAACAAATGCTTGTGATTCATGAGTATGAAGCACAAGAGGAACGTGAGATAAGAGAAAGCACAAGACGGAAGGAATTTAAACACAAGATGGCACCAAAATTTAACATAGCTAAGCATTGTCCCAGATATCAAGCAGTGGAGTTATTTAATAGGTTACAGACTGATTTAAAATTATTAATTTATAGCTCTCACACATTTAAAACTAAATTAAAAGCCTTCTTGTTGGAAAAATGCTTTTTCTCAGTATTAGAATTTATGTCAAATGATAAAAATAGTCACTTAAAATAATAGCAATAAACAAGCTTTAATTAGAATTATTTTTTGACTTTAGCACTATGCTCATCTAGGACCGAGACGAAGTTGTTCTCTGAATTTTTTGACATTGAATTTGACATTATATTTTGACATTGAATTTGACATTATACCTGCTATTAATTTGACATTGTATTTATTTTTTGACATATTTTAAATGAATTGACTCTTGAACTGGACATTTCACTCAATTTTACAATTAGGCTTTTAAATGTCGTTTCTGCATGTGATTTTTTATTTTATTTTTATTTAATATGTAATGTTCAACACAATATAAATTGTTACTGAATAAATAAATGAATGAATGAATGAAAATGAATTGCGATCACTATGAAAGTTTTTTGTATTTCTACAGCGATTTGACAAGATTTTCGGTACCAAAAACACACCTTTGATGTTTCCACAGACAGATAAAATGTCAACTTATCTAGGCCACTTAGAACATCTGGATTAAATCACATACTAAGTCTCGTTAAGTAAACTAGGCCCTGTGTCTCGACCTCAGTGTATTTTTGTACTGCAGCTCCCAAAGTGACTGACAAATATAGCACTGTGGTCTAACAAATCTTTATAAGGTTTTTCTAATGAACGATATTTGATATTAGTGCATTATTTCGAAACCGTTTTCCTACAAATTCACCCTTTCCGCTTATTTCGTAAATTGTTTTCAGAGAAGCCATAAAAATAAGAAAAACACATTTCAAAACAATCAAACATTCTAACTTATACATTCAGAATTTCTCCAAACACGAGTCGGTAAATGAATTTTCGAAAACAATTGTTTCGCCGAAACTTATTTCATAGAACTTCATCGAACAATTAGCTTGGCCTTGAATCTCACATTTTGCGTTAACGAGCCAAAACTGGCCCAAATTGGATTTATGAAAATTATTCAATTTAGTGAAAGTTTTGCATAACTTAGCTTCGAGTTTTGTTTAGTTTTTGGAGTTCAAAATCGATTAAGTTTTAATGCTAAATAGTTTCGTAAACTGATTCTTCATTTCTTCATTAGTAGAATTTGTAATTGATTCGAAATTGTAAAGCACATTACCTCTTTGTTAACCTCAGAACTAATAGCGAAATAACTTACTCTATTATAAATCAATTATGATTTATAATATACATATATATTTTTATTAGTTTATATATCTCAGCATTATGTATTTATATAAGTATTTATTAATATTTACTTTTATGTATATTTATACAGTATTATAGGTTAAGTTATTTAAGGCACATATATACACACTCTTCTCTTCCTTTTTACACACTATCGTCTACATTTATTTCTCATCTCTCCTTTTTGCGGGTCTGCTGGAAGAAATTTCATATGAAATAAGTTGTACCCTTGTACTCATTTATTATAATGTTATTCTCCTGTGTTGTCTTCTGTGTGTACATAAATAGTTAAATAAATAAATAAATAAATTGTGACTACATTAAAGTTACTGTTACTGTTAATCTGCGTCATCCCACTGCTGGGCAAAGTTCCCTGCCGATGACTTCCAGTTCTATAGATCCAGGGTTACACTGGTTCAGAGTTGGTTTTCTCGAACTCATCCCACTATCTCCTACGATGATTGCCACAACGAACGCCTTCTAGCTATCTCAGGGCTCCATATAGTGGCTATATTAGCCCACTACTTTGTGCATATGACAGATGTAACAACATTTTACTGGAATTAAACTAGACTCACACTTTAAAATATTTAAGTGAAAAATGATGGTAAAACGTTTACAATGCGGCATGGTTGTTTTGTCGCGTGCCCAAAGTCGAATCTTGATTTTTCATCGTCATTCAAGCGCCAAAAAGACCATTAAACATTATGAAGCAATGTTCTTTATTTGCCACATGCTAGAACCATTTGGAATTGGAACAAACATTTGTGTAGGCTATGCAAATATCAGTACCAATGAACTCGTGGCCCTGAACACAAAAGGTGTACTTGCCGTGGAAGCATTTAGGTCATCTATCTTTAAAAAAATGCAGCATAGCTTAGATGGGCTGAAACAAAAATTTGCTTTGGTACGAAAATTGCTGCTGAAATTGGTTCAGCCATTCGGTTGACTGCTAAAATATGCATTAAATTACCGAATTAGATTACTGGCTTATCAGATTTATACGTAAAACAAATTAACCGTATTTAAATCCGACAAATAATTTATTTGACTGCATTCAATGACACGGTATAAATTCCAAATCGTCCAGAATTAACAGTATTGCCGCAGATTTTGGTCATCAATCCGAAATAACACCCGTCCTAATAATAGTGCACATTAACCTACTCATTAACACCGATACATCACACAGCCAACATCAACCGGTTTCCGACAAACTGCTAACTACCCACATTTTGAGGAGCAATTACTATCTAACCATTGTATTCAGACACCTTTCCGCTTACTATTGAAACGGCGTTGGAAGTCTATCTTAGCTGGTCGTGTTTGGCAATGTTGCTGTTAATATGGAAGTGTGGAGTTACCTTGTTTGGTGTAGATGAACTAACGAGGGCAATGAGGCGGCTTAAGGAACAATTTTGTATATTGGAACCAGTGATATGAAGGTCCCAAGTAATAAAGGGGAACTTGCTAATGATATCTGCTATGTACGCAGGGCGAATTTGTACTGCTCGCTTGTGGAATCTATCTGACAATGAATTTACATGAATTTCTGATTATCTGGATTAAGCAAAGCATATTTTCTTATTAGGCTTTAATATTGGCTTGTGAACTTTTATTAATGGCCGTCCAAATAAAAATAGATTGTAAATAAATATTAAGGGCCAGTTACACCATGTTCAGGAGCTGTTAAAATTTTAAAGCATTTTGACGTAAAACTATAACTAAACGGTTTATTAAAATGCATAACATGGAAACGTACAATTTCGGAAGCTTCGCCACCACAACAGTAACTGGAAACCGCAATATCAATAACTAATAGAGTTCGGAGCAATTGACATCAAGCTATGACAGGATACCTCAAGTGTTAATATTTGTAGCTATTTATGGCAGTGGTATTTTATATTCCCACCAGGGATTCGCCAGACATTCCTTTGTGGCAATTATTTTTATTTCTACTTTCCCAACACACCAAATTTAATTTTCCATTTTTCTGCAGCGCCAAGGTTGCATCCACGGTGAAGAGTTGCCGTACGTCTTCGGGGCCCCACTGGTGGGCGGCCTGGCCCACTTCGCGAGAAACTACACGAAGGCTGAGGTGGCTCTGTCAGAGTCTGTCATGCTGTACTGGGGCAACTTTGCTAAAACTGGGTAAGTTGAGTTAGTTGGTACTAAAGTTCGCGCACATTCGGGTTGGCCGCGAATCATTTTTTTATTAAAATCCTCCTACATTACTTTCGAACAATATTTGGTATGAACTATCGCTTAATACAGACGGGCTGCACCGCAGCGCATAAAGCTCCATTCACAATCTTCGGCTACGCCACGCCACTTAATTAATTAATTACCGCATGTCAACAAACGTCACTTGTTTCCTTATTCGAGTACCGCCGTGTCGCAAGTCGGGTCACGGTGACTCGTAGCATGCTCTTAATAATTTCTTTTGATTGTTGTCTCTGCAATAACTGTCGTAAAACGCGTGTTGCTTGATCGTGTAGCTCAGCTAAGCGGTAACTGCTTCGAAAAAATACGCCTTCTGGGTGTACTGCAGTAAGTTGCGCTGCGGCCCGGTACGGACCATCTATAGTAATAGTTCTTAAAGTAAATTTTGATATATTCATTTTTGCCTATAGCTTCTGATGTTATTACAAAATATTTTTTGTTTGAAAATTCCGAAATAAGGTTTTTTATATTGTGCAATGTCACTGGGACCAAGTTAGATTTTTGAAGAAACATTTACCCCCAGTATTCGCGCTTTGATAAAAAAGATTCAATTTCAATTTTATTTTTCTAACCCTAGAATAAAAGTATAAATTAAATTGACGAGATTAAACAATGTGTGAACAGTCTTTGCGATCCTGTAAGACCTTTGTTTGGACCCTTTTTTCTAATCTAATTTTATTATAGTTCTATCTGTATTCAGTTTTCTTTTTTATTATTGCTGCCTTAACACCATTTTTTTTGAGTATCTGTAGCGTTGAATTCATTACTGTTACATTTAATTAAAATGTTAAAAAAGAAAACGATTCAAATCGTTAGATATCGTCGTATTATAGTCACACGAAAAATTATTTAATTTTGCACTCTGAACTCACACGCACCACATAGAACGATCATTACGTTTTTCAGTACGAGTAAGCGAAACAAGACTATACTATTCTAATATCAATGAAACGAAAGGGTAGGGTGAATGTAACAATTTAATAATTTGCTTGAACCTCTACAAAACGAATGGAGTGATAAAATCTCAAGTACCCACACACTATGAACAATGAAATGTTAATTGGTACACTAACTAGTCACGATAAACGAGGATTATTGGCTGAACAGCTTGAGGTGGTAGCCATTTAGCATTTTGACTGGCACTCGTTAATGGGATCATTACAGCTGCAATTTACCGTATTCTGAAAGAACGACTCTTAAGTACCTACTGTAGACTACTTATCATATTTCTTTTCACTCTTGTTGAACAGGTTTCTGTAGTTAAAACAAATAAGCGAACCACTTTTCTGTATCAATAAAACATATGCTTACTATAGAAATGGAAGACAGTATGTATGTTTGTATACATACTGTCTATGTTTGAATTAACCATGTGAAAACTATACAATACAACCAAATGTTTTCTGACAATAAAAAGATCATACGTCTTTTTAGTCATACACAAAATAGAACCTCAAACAAAACTAGTCTTTGTAGACACAGCTTTAAAATCTTCCTCATTCTTTGTCTAGGAATCCCAACGAAGCCCAAGAAAGTGATCCAATAAGGGCAGGCCGACAAGAGCGAGTGAGGATGAAGAACATAGAATGGACGGCGTACGAAGCAGTGCATAAAAAGTACTTGAACATCGACACCAAAGCTAAATTGAAGAACCACTACAGAGCTCACAGGTACGTCTTTATACAAAAGAAAATATTTCAAAGAACTTTCCTGCAGTATTTCTTCAAGAATGTCGTATAATATCGTATTTTGATTTCTTTGATGGAACAATATTACTTAAATTAATTCATACTTTTGCTTTTATTGTTCAAATCACTTAACTTGAACTTTTAATTTGCGTACTATATTATTATTGCCATAATCAACCTCAAATTTTTGATGTAAGGTTTTCTAGTAGTAGAGTGTTGAAAGAAAGTTATTTATTTTGTCAACAGACTATCATTCTGGCTGAACTTAGTGCCAGATCTTCACCGTCCTGGAGGTGAGGACGTGCCTCCGTCACATCATCAGCTCGAACACGAGGACTCGGCTCTTCAGCCGACCCTCAAAACATTCAGCCCACCATTCAAAAAGACTACAGACATGGTCATCACCGACACTGGTTTGGCAACCAAGATCCCAGTAGTAGGTGTCTTGAATATTACATCTCCTCTGAACTTCAACATCATCGGCATCAATGTTCCTACGCAGAGCACTGCCGGTACTGAAGTACACAAAACTGATGCTACGACTGCCAGTCCACCTGAAGATGGCTTCGCAGCATATTCCACCGCTCTTAGTGTGACCATCGCTATCGGATGCTCATTGCTCATATTGAATGTTCTTATATTCGCTGGAGTTTACTACCAACGAGACAAAACGAGAATGAACGGCCAAGATGGCCACACAAATGGGGCTCATTTAAAAAAAAGAGTGGAGAATGGGCAGATGCCGAACAACATCTGTGGTGACCTTGAAGGAGCGTTGACTTACCAAACTAGTTTAAAAAACGACCCAGCTACTATTTTGAGTCATCACCATCATTCTCATCATCAGTTACCACCACCTGAATTCGCTGATCTTCCAAGCAATAATGTTGCCAGTATGGCGACATTACCGAGAGCGCCTCCACCGCCAAAACTTGGGAAAAGTAATATAAATACTTTAGCAAGTGGGCAGCTTCAGGAGAACCAGCCTTTGTTGTCTGCACATCAGATGCAGATGATAAACACGAGCACTTTGACGAAGAAGAACACGCAGCTGAACGCGAAATCGAACGTAACGATGGAGGAGTTGCGTGTGTGACGGCAGCGTGCATGACTGCAACGAGCCGGCAGTTGCAGCGACGTGGTTCACCACGACGAGATCGTGTGACTTGAGCCGGACCTTCTCAAGTGTGTCACAGACTACATATAGACATTTGACGTACTGTGCCGCTTGAACTTTGAAGGTTATTAATATTAAAGACTTCTCTCCTAAAGACAATGTGAACTGAATCAGTGATTTTCTTCAAACTCAAAGTGAGATATTTGAATAAGTGACGTTCGTGATTATCATATCTAAGACGTTGGAGTGTATAATAGCGTGTTATTGGACGATTTATCGATGTATTATAATGGTTGTAAATAGCGAAATAATTGTATATAATTCAGCAGCTCAGCCGCATATCCATCCTAATTACAATTATGATAATCTCAAAAATAGTGAAAATAAAATAAAATATTAAAGATTAATCGTCGTTGTTATCGATCGGCTGTTAAAGTTCTAAGAAAGTGGAATATGTTTCGTTGTTTTAGCGAAATACAAAGAACCACATTGTTTTTCTTAAACGTTATTTTCGAGGGATTCATGTTCTGGAATATCTGATGGCGATAAGCTTACATTCAGCCGTTAGAAATGAGATTTTATTGTATTTAAGTACAGCCATTTGCCTTAATACTAGCTATTAAGATATTGAATAAAGCTGTACGATTGAAAAATGAATTTCGATCCTCTTACATCGTTGGCGTCGGTTCTAAATGCGAATCAGTGTATTTTATTAATAGTTCAAGCGAAGAAATATAAGAGAGAACAGAGGACCCTTTTAAGGCCTCTTGATTTCAAATATAATTTTCCTTTGAAGATTCCAAGTAATGAAATTTTGGCCATTTTCTTTTATGACATTTTATAAAATTGTAACAGCCGATCGAACTTGGATTTAATATTGAATTTAAAAACTAGATATTTGAAGAATAAAAAGACACCAATGTAATCTTCGCTGAAAGTTTTATCGAAGTTAGAAGCAATAATGGTTCTTCGAAAAAGTCTGTTTTTAAGCGATTTTAGTTTTTAATAGAAAAAATAGAGTTTTGCTGAAGAAACATGGTGACTGACAATTACTTTATTTTTTAACTTTATATAAGAAAAAATGTATTTCGTTTTGTTAACTTTTCGAGCTCTGAGACACGCACATCACAAATATTTTTTTCTTTATAAATTTTCTCCGTTATTTTTTTCAGCTTGTAGTTTCTTCTGTCATCAGTTTCTTCAGTAATCGTGTCAATTTTAGTTTCAACATAGATGGACCAATAGTGTTTGTAAATATGTAAATAAACTTAGGAAACGGTATAACAGGTTGTAAAACATCCTTTTTTATTTAGATTTCCAACCATGACTGATCCCGTTTATTTTATTATTTTGACCTTTATGTATGTGTAAAAAAGGTTGACAAAAAAAGAATCTGACACAACTCATCAAACTGTAAAAATTCAAATGAGTTTTGTCAGAGTTTAATGTCTGGAATGACAATGAAGTATTTATTGTGATCATTTGGCCCGTTTACACCTCAAATCACTAAATATGTAGCTTTAAGTTAAAGCGCCACTCTGTCTCTGTCATCTACATAAGATAAACAGAATAATATTTAAAAATTCCTTTAGCGTTACACGTATTTAGTGACAAGCGGGGTTTGAAGTGAGAATTATCATTGATAATTGTCATGATAACTAAAAAAGCATTAGTAATGTCACTTTGCGTGTATGCGAACGCGATCTTTCGCGCGTATCCAAAGGTATTAGGTGACATCTTAAAAAAAACGGTCACAAACATTCATTAATCAACAAACAGAAATGTTGGTATATTTTGTTAATATTTCACTATACAGGGTGAAAGGGACATCGATGCACAAACGGTTACCACGTATTCGGCACATCACTCAGAGCCAATTTTTCATCGGTAATATAAAAATAAAAAACAGCTGTTTCCTACAATAGTGCAATATCTACACGGTCAAAATAAATGGAACATCTGTTTTTTTTTATTCCACCCTGTATAGACCCTGCTTGGACTGAATTCGAGTGCGTTAAAACAAAAAAAAAAAGAGGTTTGAGTCGAAAATTCAAGAGATCAAGTTATGAATCAGCATGGATAATTATCAAAATAATACTGGTAATAAGTGGTGTAAGCGGACTCTAATGTTTATTTAGACAATTATGTTTTTCAACTTTTATAAATCAGTTATTATGTTATTCCTTCTCCGTCTGCACTAATTTTGTTGTTGGTAAAACGTAAGTGTATTTATAGATATTGATAAAGTCTGTACCAAGACTTCATTATAAAGTACTCACCGGACTACAGACTAAAAATTTTAATAAAATAAAATCCAAAAATTAACTTCGTTGTTTTATTTCGTCTATAAAGTCTACAGGGGAGCGCGTCAGTAGTAACAACAAAACCAGTATAAATTGACCGCTAGTATTGTAAAAATCTAATTTAGTTGAAGGGTCTCGAGAAGTTAGTCACGTGTAACTGACACTCATTTTCTTACTACCTATCAGTCTGATTGGGATCTAACAACGATCAAATGGCGTGACAGACATGCATGAAGATTGTGGAAATGAATGAAATACAAGCTTTTTTTTTGTTATAGACTGTAATCAACATTTTTTTACCATGGGCCCCACCCTGAAGTCGCCAAAGAAAATAGAGAACAATAGATTATTGCTGGTGACGGTTTGTATATTATCAAAATTTGTCTAGCTTCAGTGAAATCGCTTCAAATAATCTCAATGTAATTGAATTTACAGTCCACAATTCACTTAACTTTTTTTTTTTTTTTTTTTGTCGGTGTGGAAATCCTATAGAGGATTTCCACATCGACAAAAAAAAAACATCCATAGGGATGTCCTCAGCCCTGGGGAGAGCGGAGGGGTCTGTCAGACTCGTACTGACTAAAACCACACCGGTGTTCCCTCGCACACTTGCGTCGGGGGGCAACGGGATCTGATGCGACTTCCGCTGCCCCGGACTAGTGCCGGCCCGCCTGACCTGCGGGCCTCGTCCCGGGGGGGAGTGAGGTGTAAGACTCCCCCCGTTATGTCTGAGAGAGGCGCGCGTGGAACACTACGCGCCGCCGTCTCGGGTCCAGTGTGATCGGGGGCGACGGATGTCCCGAACGACGAATCCGTCGCCCCTGGACCTATTTAGGGGGGCCGGAAGAGGGCGTTGTCCGCCCTCTGCCGACGCCCGGTGCGTCTGCTGCGGGATGGGTGGGAGCTCGTCATCTCCCTCTCCCTCTCCGCAGCCTCCTTCTGCGACATGACGGTTTCGCAGAAGGACACCACCGCGTCCCAGGACTCTGCGCTGCCGACCATCGAGCGAACGACGGTCGGCAGCGACAGGTCTCCTCCTACCTCCGTAACGAGCGCACGGTGCGGCTCATCCCACGCGAACAATTCACTTAACTACGTTAACGTAGGTGTTTTAAGTATGCCTTCATTTCCCAACACATGTCAGCTCACACATAAAAATAAAACATAAACATTGATAGATAATAAAGAAGCTCACAAAACCAACACTCACAAACGATGCTTTAAACCGTTCGTATACACCACAAAACGACCTCCATTCACCTTCGTAAGCGTACCTACACAATTTCTTACACGTCGAATTCTTTCCCAAATAACTTTACTACTAATGAAACGGGCCCCATTTATTTATGTTCGAACAAAGCCAATTTCGTCATCAACTAAAAGCATCGATACTACTTCTGTATGGGCAATAAAAGAAAATTACACAACACATACATTTCGTGACTACAGACAATTTGCCGTGCACACAAAAAAGAAATGCTTACAACGATAAAAGATTCAGGGAGACGTTCGTGTTTCTGTTATTAAAGACGTATCTTTATGCATGTGTAACATCACGCCAGGTAGTTGGGGAGACGGGTAATCAAGCGGTAAAGACGATGACCTTGTTTCATGTCTGCTTCTCGTTGTTGAGAAGACAGAATTGGACGACGCCAAAATTGCTTCGCGAATTCTAGAAAATTGTGTCCTTCAACTATGGTTAATTTGTCGTGGACGTGCTATCTGCGTTGCTTTGTCATTATCTTTTTATCATAAACTTCTGTTGTCCTATTCCTTTGCCAATATGTTCCTCATTATAAGATTTTAAACTATCATGGTCACTGACATTATTATTTAGATTAGAAACGGGATATGTACCATGTTTACTGTTTTTGTTTATGTCCCCCTTTCTCAACAATGATGAGCGCGTGAAGTGTGTCTAAGTCTAGCATGCTGCAGCTGATATTTTATCTTTAAATGCTTAAATCTGTGCTTTTCGTAACACAGTTATTTGAATGATAAACGTATTTTTTTTTGTTTTTCTGGGGTTCCGTACCTCAGTCAGCAAATACAGAACCCTTAGAGGATCACTTTGTTGTCCGTCTGTCCATCTGTAGTCTGTCCAGTCCTGTCAAGACCCTTTTCTCAGGTATCACAAGCTGAAATTATATATATCAAATACTCAGGTTTGCTACATCTTGGTGCAGTGAAAATATTTGAAAACAAACTTGTAAGTCAACGCGATCAAAATACATGACCGTTTGTTTATTTCGCATATTTTGCGATTTCACAGGGGAATCAAAACCTATAGGATTCTTGCAATGCCGGTTTTTTCGTCCCTGCACCACACAAACACGCACAAAGCATTTATTTCAAACTACCGACCCGCTCCGGCTTTGCACGGGTGCAATGTAGATAATATACATAATTATACATTATAAACCTTCCTCTTAAATCACTCTATCTATTGCTAAAAACTGCATTAAAATCCGTCGTGTAGTGTAAAAGATCTAAGCGTATAGACAGTGGGAGCGACTTTGTTTTATATTATGTCAAGACGTAAAGATAGACCGACAGGCACTTTTGAGTCAAAAATAAGAAGATGAAGCTACAGTCCAGCCACAGGCATAATAACAGTGAAAGGACTGGTCCAGCCCTTTCTAAAACGTAGATCACTATGCAGTAGAACTCTAAATTCAAACTTACCCTGTTTTCCAATAAAGCTGGAACGTTTGATTACTGGCTTACTGCTAATTCAGTAATAGGCCCGGGCCTATAAATGTCAACTAGGTTTTTTTGTTCCTCACAGGATTTTATGACATTATCTATTTTCTGAGAATGGAAGACAAACATGGAACTCATTCTGATACATTTTAAGCTCCAAATGTTTGTGACTAATTATACACGTCAGTTTGGTCCGATACAAATGTTATTTTTGATCCTAATAGACAAAACAAAAGATTTTTATTACAATACCCAAGATCGTTGTCGTTAAAACAAACAACCTATCTACAACGGTTCCTCCAACGCCTCCTTGCTTTACCACAAAAGAATCAGGAACAAGATGCTGACAATATTCTTACTTAATTTCGTTACAAAGAAAAAGTTTTAATGTTATACACTTTTTTGCTAACCAGCATCGCGAACTTTTCGACCAATTAGACTTGCTATTCAAATACACCAGAGTTTTCCATTAAGAAAAGACTTTGAGGGGCTTCCGCCTTCTTTGTCGAGACTTGAAAACACTTTTTATTTTTGGAGCGTATCTTAAAGTCAACGTACTTGTATTTGCTTAACCATTAAAGGGGTGAAGTCGAAAGCTTTTCGCTTCGAATATTTGCATGTTTTCTGCGGATCCGTTGTGCTGACAAAGAAACATCTCGTGCGAGGGTGTTAGGCTGAATAAATGATGCCCACATCGCCCTCTGATGGCTCCCATTGTTTTCAAGTGAAATGTTTTGAATGTTTGCTTTGGAGGTGAAGGATTTGAAAGGATCTTTATTGTTTTCTCTTTCGTATTGTGTGAGGGGGACAGAGATAGATGGTTGTGTGGATATGGGATGATCCGTACGAAGTTTGACAGGGCGATGAGATGGGGTGTGATAAAGATATGAGGAGGGTCTTCAGGTCGACAATGCAGCGCATTCCGTAGAGTGTTGCACGGCTTTGTAATAAGACATTAGTGACGACAGGTGCGGTATTAAAGCGTGGGTGCGTGAGGTCCTTCATGTCGAGCGCACGTTTTATGAAATGTTACGTGGAGTTACAGCGAGAAGTCACGTTTGTTTGATGAGAGTAATTTTCGAGCAAGATTATCCTTTAAGTCATTTTGAAAACCAAAAACTGTTTGTAATTCATTCAAAACAATATGATTAAGAGACTATTATTTTAAAGTATCCTTTTCTTTAGATTCACAATGTTAACACTGCTCTTTTAGCGCACCAGAGAACTAACTAAACGATGTTTAAACTTATACTGTCACTTACGGGATATCTTCCGTGATTGTTCTTTATTTTGTTTTCTTCTTTATTTTTTTCCATTCCCTTATGTGACAGTATCAGTTTAGTTATAAACCGTGAAAGCTTAAAACAGTGTTAAACGATGTTTGTGTTTATTTTGCCAACACCAGTTTACCAAAAACAGCTGACTCATTCTCCCACCAAAACTAGAGCAAAATCGTAACTCCATACCTAACTAATAGCAAATTACCCCACAGCGTCAGCACAATAACTAGAGTTGACCCGGATAACCGTATGTTAAAAAGTCACGCATATACGCAAACGCTGGAAATTAAAAATTTTTCCCTCCCGTGCCAAATCCGGGGAGGTCGAGCGAATTTAATATCCGGGGTGGGGAGATCCGGCACTGTTTTAGCTTTGAACCACTGTCTCGTGTGAAGCTAAAAATACCACTTTACATATAAATGTTCGAATAAAATGGGTGTCACGATTATCATATTAATCAGGGTGGGTAAATGGCTTCTAAAAGTCGGCCCTTTCACTTTGATAGCAGGAAATTGTATTGCGAGAATTGGATTGACTGAAATTAATCAATAAATTATATGACACCTTTTCGAAGTCATTTAATTTAAAGTAGGTAAAGATGTTACGACTTAGAGGCGTTTGTGAGAGATTTGCCGGAAAAAACTTTACGGAGGGTAGAGTGGAATTAAGGCTATGGAGGAGGCCTTTTCCTAGCAGTGGGACAATATGGGCTAAGGAAAAAAAAATATGATTATTTAGCAATCGAATTTTTGAAAAAACAGCCTGGTGCTTAGGTTTCGGCGTTGCATTAAAATCCGTTGCGTAGTTTAAAAGATCTAAGCATACAGACAGCGGGAGCGACTTTGTTTTGTACTATGTAAAGACATAAAGATAGACCGACAGGCACTTTTAAGTCAAAAATAAGAAGATGAAGCTACAGTCCGTAGTACAGGTACGCCAGTACAGGCGTTTCGGGTCCATCGTAGAACCGGTTTTTTCCCGGGTTTTAACAGAAAACGGGTTTCGTTTGCCCTACTGGTGATAGATTTTAATAATTCTCTTACAATCAGTATATAATGTTCGCTCCACTGGGACACAGACCTGCTTTTAAAGAGAATTCCCTCTCTTAGGATATCTCTGTTGGGCTGTAATCCAATACGCAGTCCCAGTGCGGATTGGTTGTCACAAGCTTCAAATTTTTCGTTCTAAGAAATGCTGGTTTCAAAGTGGTGATAAAATAAATTACACGAATACCTAATACTAGGTAAATCATAAAAAAATACAGAAAAACCTTTCCTTAGGATACCGTTTGGAACGTTTTCTTTGAAAGATTTTTGCTCTTTAAACAGATTTGCAAACTAAACCTTCAATTACCGTTAAATAAACTATACTTTATTCAAGTCGCCAGCGTTAACCTGCGATTAAAGTTTTAAACTAAAGCAAAGTAATTCCCTACCTTCAATTTAATCTTGATTAAAAGTAAACAGAAAATATCAACTTTACTGCGCTTCGTTGAGGAGAAGCAATTCTGATATTTATCTTAAATTACGATACTTTAAAGGTAAAGTAGGTTAAGATGGATAAACAAGTTGTCATTTAAGAGTTTTTAAAGTTAAAATTCAGTGAAACTGGTACGGACATTTTGCGGACGCAGCTCCAGATTTGGATAAACAATTTTCTAACATTTTAAAATCACAAAACATCTCGGCTGTAACCCCAGAAGGGTCAGGAACAGTTGTACTTATAAGTGCACACACATTTGGCGAGCCTATAGCTATCAACCGGGCATTAATCTTACCATCACTCCGTGGCTGCTACTGCGAAATTTCTGATGGAAAAACCCAAAAAAACTTTGCCGGACCTGGGAATCGAACCCAGAACCTCATGCTCAACAGTCGCGCTTGCGATCACTTTTTCACTTACACTTTTAGATTAGGTAATTAGTTTACCCAAATTCTCCAATAAAAGGGCTCGTGTCTAAAAAGATACAGCTACACGGGGAGATCGATGCTTTCGATAGCCTGATCAAGACCAGGATTGATCCGTTGATCCTGGCTCTCATTTGAAGATCTTCGACAGATGATACAGATAGTCCGAAGCCCGAACATCTGACTACGAATCCTACTAATGATACTGGACTATGAAGAGCTGAAAAGCAGTCGCCCCGTATTAACTTTTTTTTAATTTTCGTAATGCAATACTTGATACCTACTACTTACGAAGAATTTGCTACCCTCTGCATTGAGGAGTGAGGAGTCAGTGGAAGATTAGTAGGACGGCGCTGTGTAGCGGCGCCAATCGGTCTGTCTAGTGTCATACGCCCGCTTGTCAGGACGCATTCGTGTGTCAAAATAAAAAATGTTCGGGATCTTTTTTGTATCAAAATATTCTCAAAGTCCGCTCTATTAAGTCTTTTAAATTTATTTGGTACTCAGCTGCATTTCAGCTGCATTTGATTAAACTAGAAACCGTCCCTAAAATATTGTGAAAAGTCTAGGCAGATGATTATGATCTGTTAATCTAAATAGCTCTTAAACTGTCCCTCACAGCATTCATTATTTTGCTATTGTGATTGTTTATCTGTGTGGCCGTCTATATGGGATATAAGCTTAGACCTTAAGCCAATTTTGTTCGACCACTGTCTTGCAAAAGCCTTCTGTAACAATAATATGACACTTGAACTTGACCCCCATAAAACTGTCAACCAAACGTTTAAGTAAAATCAACCTTTTACCTTAATAGATAAGATACATATACTTTCACAGATCCTCTTACGTAACAATAGCGTTAATACACACTTACCTTTTCCCCTAAGTTTCTTTGTTCTTACCCTTAAGGTTCAAGGGTCCGCCATAAAGTCTGCTGGCAAACTATCTGGCGGTCATTATCGAAATTAATGCAAGTTTACGAGGTCATGTGTTCTAAACAAATGTTGGAGCGTTAACACTAACGATGTAATTTTGTGTAAGCGAGTCTCTTGGGTGTGGGTGTAAGACGTGTAGTGAAGCGGTTGAAGTTTCAGTACTAGCTTTTGCCGGTGGATTGGCGTCTCCTGTGATCATTTTCATAAAAATAGTGTATTTGTCTGGGATTCAAAGTATAATTTAGCTCAAGTTATTCTCCGGTTTATAAATCCATGTCAAGTCGCGTCAACCCAGTGCTCCGTCTCTCTCTGCAAGAAAGAAAAACCAAATTGATTTTCAAAAATAAAAGGTATGATTCAAATCATACCTTTTATTTTTGAAAATCAATTTGGTTCACCTAATATTGTTTTTCATAAAAAAGAAATTCTAACTTACGCAATAAGACATTAAGACTAGGCAAGAAGATTCAAAGTTAAATCAATACTACCATTCTGATAATATCAGATTTATCCAACGAATTTTGATGCCCTTTTAAAGTTAGTTGTTAGTTTAGTTTCATTATTTTAGTTTATTAAATGAAATTCAGAAACTATAAAAAAATATACATAAATATAAATGAGAATGTTTAGTTGTTCTTTTGTTAGTTTGTCATGCCTGAACGGGTTTCGATGAAATTAAACACACAGGCAGACACACATGAACTAGGTTAGGACATATAATATATTGATATTTCGGTAGAACGTTCTCGTGGGAATTTCCAGCCTCCAGAATGTTGACACAGTCGAAACCACACGCAAAATCTAGTATTACATAACCCATATAAAACCACGAGTCTGCAGCCCTCCACAAGCGAACAAAGTAAAATTAATGTGGAACATCTTCCCAAACCGCGGCCCGTCCGGATAACTACGGATGATGCCAGCAGTCAAGTATTAAATAATATATTTAGTCTGTTACCGACAGCCAGGATTAATTATTCAGTAACTAGCGCCGCCGACTTTGTAAGCTTCATTAGGTTGGGAGATGTAGGATTTGAGATGGAAGATAGATTTATATTGGGAGGTGAAGATCTGGGAATTGTGGTTCTTGTTAATGTAATCGGTTATTGATGGGGTCAATGAATAGGACAAAGGATAATAACATAATCAGCCTTTACTTTCCTGCTAGAGGAATTTGAACGGAATCCACCACGAACGCACAGTGTGGTTTGGTGGATGTTACAAGTCTTTGAAATTTAGGTTCTAGGACGTACTGGTTTCCTCACGATGTTTTCTTTACTGTTATGAGAGCAGTGGTGATGAAATAAATGAAGTATACAGAGTAATATGACTTCCACCTTCGTAATACGGAGTCTAAATCACTGCTCATTAACAGATAACAAATAAAGCACGAAAAATGATATCCATTCATTTCTCTGCTTAGAACGAAACAAAACGAAAACCAGAATCTGAAATTTGACCTTTGTAGGTACGGCTACAAAACAGTAATAATAAAAATTAAGCAAATCCCTGACTCTTCCTCATAAAAATCCTCATAAATATTTACCCATTGTTCCAACTTCTACATTATTAATCCGTGGCTGTTAATGCAAAGAGCTCGAGATGTTTGAAATCATAAAACGAAACACCGCGAGACTTCATCCGTAAAAGTGGTTTCGATTCAATTAATTTTTTGTTCTCATTCTCATCACCTTAATTTTACTCTGTGTTTAGCTTTAGACGCTTCTCTACTAAATATTTTCCTGTTATATTAAAGAGCTTTGTTTTAAAGAAGATTTTACTGGGAGCAGTTTCAAGTGTCGGGATCGTCGTGCGCATTTAAACCGTAACACTGAAAAAATAAACGCACATTTTCCTGAGTTTTTTCTATTTCAGTTTTTGTCTCATCTTGGTTATCTCTCCAGGCTCTTTTTTATTAAAAGTGTTAATGAGAAAATACCTAATTGTTGTTAAAATGTTTTTATTAACAGCTAGTTTATCGAAAAAATCATCCCTCTCGTCAAAAAACATGTATTGCCAGGTTAGATAATGTGTATGTTTTTTAAAGGCTCCACGTAAGAGCTATTTATCAGGCATCCACCTTATCGGTCGACTAATTTCTGAGAGTTAATAGTAACCAACTTGATACATACCGCATAACTATCGCTGTCGAATAGATTATTATTTTATTGTCGGAAATACCTTCTCTGAAAATAACGAAACAAGCCACTTTAGCCAAGCTACTCACTAGATCCGACAGTTAGAAGATGTACGTTGTATGTCAGTGAACTAATTAATTTTAGATTTTTACTAACTTATGCCTGCGGCTTCGCCCGTGTGGAATCGAGATAAAAATTCCTAAGTGTTATCCTATATGGTATCCAGGCTATAAACTATGTGTGTGGTAAATTTCATCCAAATCCGTTGAGTAATTTTTGCGTGAAAGAGTAACTAACATCCATCCATCCTCACAAAATTTCGCATTTATAATATTAGTAAGAAAGATAGATAGAAGATGACTGTAATTAAAACCAAGTGATAATAGTGAAACTCCAGCATCACAAAACAAGGAAGCCCATGAATCAACCAACACTGCACCTGTCCATAATTTACAGCAAGATTACAAGCAATTAAACTAAATTCGTCCGTCTGTCCGTCCCGATTCGATTTGTATGCTAAGCTGTGATTGGCGTATTTAAATGAGGCGTCGCTTCAAAACCATTCATGTGAACGGTTTTGCCAACTCGTATTGTTTAGATGGCGGATTTGTGGTATTTTGGAGCGGAAAACTCGTTTTTGTTTTGAATTGTGATTATTTTAGTTTGGTTACTTCTTTTGGGGCACGTGGCTAGATGAGAGCAGCCACACAGGTTAGGTTAGGCCAGGTACTGCGATGGCCGAGGTCGGTTCATGGATAGGTGCCATCTATTACATACCCTTCTGTGGCTCGGAAAGCATGTCGAGTCAAGCAATCAGAAGCCCTATCATCAGACAACTAAGATCTTACTGAATTTACTTTACCTACACTACCAAATTTTTTTTTTTTTTGTACCTTGAACTGAAATTGACTTCCAATTAATAAATCCAACATCCAGTCCACTTAAACAGTTATCATGTCTAACCATGCAATTATACAGGTATCTCCGAGTGCCTCATGCCCACAACACAGGTACCTCAGATAGACCAGGTACATCACCCCGCCCCGCGGCTATCCATCCAAACATAATACAGGTCACTTAATATTCACAAAGTGAAACTGATCATATCGATTCGTTATGATTGGCGGAGACCCTGAATAGCTGGGTTATCGCAAAATGTACGATGAATATTGCAGCACCTGAAATTTGGGCTGCAGATGAAATTGGGCCTCTCAAAGGCCGAGTAACCGAATTCAGGTCATTTTTGGCTGGCTGTTCAAGGTACGCGGACGTTTGATTGGCGGTTGCGATGTGATTGTCGTTAAGTTGACAATGTTGCCAGTGAAACACATTTTGACTAATAAGGTTGACAAGTCTTTCATGAGAATACCTAATGACGATTTCGGGACTTTCACCATAATACAGAGTGGAAGGGAACATCGACGCTTAAACAAATACCACGTATCAGCACATCATTCCAAACTCTCCCACATAGGATTTTTTAATCGGTAATTAGCCGCAAAGCTATATCGATACTCGGAAGGGAGATGGCCAAAAATTGCATGAACCTGTTACCCAGAATGCACATATATAAAATCTATGTCATTTAATAGTAAAGATCTTCTATAGCAAAAATAAAAAAGCTGTATATTGTTCAGCAGTCATGGACAAAAGTTATAAAGGTTTCAAGAAGTCGTCATTTTAAGTTACGAATATTTTACATTTTAGGCCCGGTATGAGATATTTTTTTCCTGTTCTGTTCTTTGTTATTATTGTATGGCAACGTTGAGACTACTTTCGAACGTTTCGAGTGAAATCAAAAATAAAATCGTTTTTTATTATCTGCAATTAATTAATTAATTATTAATTATTTTATTATTGGTAATACTTTTATTTTTGTACACTTTGGGGTACGGTTTGCCCATCTCCTTTAGTTTTATTTTAAAGATTATCTTCATAAGCATAAAATATGAATATTTTATTAATTCAGAACCCATGAAACTCTCATTACAATGGGAGGACGCTTGACTTCTTGATCGAGTCGTTTTACTCAGTCAGCGTAAAAATAGATGCTGAGAACAAGGTTCCAAGGGAATGAATAAATAATAATAAGACGGTTTTATTATTATTTATTCATTCTCTTGAACAGACTGGCCTTAACCGAATACGTAATTGATCCTCTAACAATCTCTAAGATGGTCAATAGTTTTTTTTCTAGGGAGTCGGACATACTTATTTTAGAAGTATTTATCATCATCATCGTCATCTTCCTGTCCCTGTCTCATCTTACCTGGGGTCTGCGCAACACGTTCTTCATAAATCTTATTAATTTATTTCTAATAGATGTTTATAAAAAAAACAGAGTTTTCTACGTCACATTAGATTATATTTTTAAAAGGGCACCGGCGCGGCTACCAGTGTTGCGTACCTGACTACTCTGAGAAGAAACAGCTGAAACAAACTCAGAGGTGACCGATTCTTGACATTATCTTAGACAAGTCACTTGAGGATCATGCAGATTAGTGTCTGAGATAGTCTTTTGAAGTAGCACAGAAATTCAAATGGACTCTGTCCAGTCAGTTCAAGCGTTTGTCAACTATCGTGTAGCTCGACTCATAACTCAGTGAACTCAACGACACGACGAAGTTACGAGTAGGCCGCATAAAGTAGTTACAATCGTTAAACTAAACTAAATAGAAAAGTGATAATGACCCATTCTTCCATTATCCTTGTCAACCGCTTCCAATTTACTCCGTTTTCTTTCACATTTCGTCTACCTCAAATGCACCAAACAAAATCATAAAAAATATGTTCGGCAATCACAAAATGTTTTGTTCTAAATACTGTTTCATTATTCCCATCACAAAACAGTGACGCCCTTACCACCTGACACTAATTACCCCTCGTGTAGGCTGTAACACGGATAATCATATTTATACTATTATGCTAATTCTGCGCATATATCAACCCTCTTGACGGCTGTCGCGTCACTACATTGTTACCCACAGTTTGTGTACAAGCTGTGCTTGGCACCTACATATTAACTGCTTACGTAAAGGAGGTAGCTGTCCAGAGTAATGGAAGTATAAACACACGTACTTAATTACCTACTCATACGTAAACTTACGCCTGTTTTCTAGTTGAAACTACAAAACGCCAGCTACTATGGTCTTCACATAATCTATTTGCTCGTCCACGTTCATACAACTGATCATACATGCACGCCAGTGGCGAGTTCAACGCACCTGTTCCCTCGCGAAGTTTCCACTCACATCTGTCTTGTTACCGATACTTGTGTTATTCGCCTTCTCAGCATGACCAAACCGTATAGTATGCTATACGGTCTCTTTTTTTTTGTGATATAGTTTCAGAAGGCCTCTAATGGATACAGACACAATACTTTTAATATCGGCGATTAGCAATCGTTGATTTTCGGAAGCTCGACACGGCTATTGAATTACTGATATTGATTGATTTATATATGGATGCCAGTCGCAGTGATCTGTTGAACCCGTTTTGTCTTTTTTACTGTGACATTGATGTAATTGCAAAATCGATGTTTAAAGCGTCTTAAATACCTATGGATTGCCTCCCAAAAATTAAATGCTAAGTGTTTATGTTGTGTTTATAAAGGGATGGCCTACTATACTCACAATTAGGCTATTCTTTGTTTATTTAATAAAACTTAACGGTGTACCTTACAACGAGTTTATTGCAAACGAAAGGTCTGTTCTCGGAAGCCCTGCTACTGATAGCTGAGTTCACATTCTGGTTATTTAATGTATGTATAAGTATAGCAGTTTTGAAAACAAAAAAGTAATAGAGAAAAACTAGTAGAATATTAAATACATAGTTTACTCAAAGATCTCGGGTAAAGTTTTCAGTTTAGAGCCAGGTTAACGAGGGCTTGAGTGGTAAACTGAAACTCTCGATCAGCCGCAATACTTCGACTAACTTAACAGATTAGTGAGAATAATACTATTTCTGTTACACAGGTAAACAGTGATTGGAGTGCCCTTTACATAACCTTTGCAAGTTTTCTGTTATCTGTATATACGAAGTTGAAACTGTGGCTCATGAATAGTGATCAGATTATACACCTACGTAATGGCATTATAGGGAAAATCATCAATTTCAAAGCATTTATTTAAATTAGACCATCACAGGTACTTTTGAATGTCAAAAAAAAAACAAAAAAAAAGCGAAACTACAGTCAGTCACAAGGCATAATAACATAAGAAAGTACTGTAGTTGCACATTCCAAAGCGTAGATCTCTATGGAGAAGAATGGGCAAGAAACTCCAGGGACACTCTTTTAAATCAAAATATTTTTTTACAATCTTGGTTACATCATTCTTGTTGAGATTATACATATACATGTGAGAACGATGTAGAAAGACGTGCACATTAAGAGCGTCCAGAGTAAAAGATTAAATCAACAATGAAAAAATAAAGTAATTCAAATAAACCGTGGCAGCTAAGAGATGAGCAGTCCCAACTGACAGCGCCCGTTCACGAACATGAGGCGTGGATCAGCGCTATTCAACTCAACCATATTGAAGGGAACTAAATGACCCGACACGCCCGCCACCATCAGCGACACATTTGAGTGCGCATGACATTCTCTCAGCCACCAAGGGACATTCAAGTCAATGGAAGATAACAAAATGTAAATTGTAGCCTTACAGTACATAGTACCCACACATGTGATATGCAATTAAATACTAACATATGGGATACAAAGCAAGGATATTTTACAATCTTCTGCAGCTTCCACAATAATTTAACATGGTAATCAATTAGTTTGCCCCTGTGGTTGTGGAGTAGCAAATTGTTGCTTCTATATGTGAACACAAGGTAGAGATAGAAAAAAAAACACAATTAAAACCTTAAAGATTAGGATAAGCCCTACTAACCATAATAGGAAGTCTACATGGTGGTACTCACATTTACAAAACCTGAAATAATGCTTCTAATTTATATAACACAATGGTAATCAAAGTAACTAAGTTTCCAAATGAAAAAAAAAAGAAATTAAAGAACTAGAGGGGGAGCATCTCTTCCAAACATTCAAATCTTAGTTCGTGAGCCCAAGTGGCTGTGGAGCAGGGCCAGCATCAATTTATTTATTTATTTAGATAACATGGGAGACTTACAGTTAAAACAAACAGATCAAGGACAGTACAATAGTCTGAAAGCCAATTACAGGTCTCCACTTTTAAAATACAGAAAGAAAAAAAAAAGTAAATTCTGTGGACATTCACACCAAGTTACTATATACTACAGCATAATTACTCTGTTGCTCACACTGCATAACAGCCATCATAACAAAATTAACTACATGAAAAAGCTTCGACTTAAGCACTTCCTCGCTGACGACACACTAGTTTGGAATGGATCTATATCATACTGTTTACAAAGCTTGTTTTAGTTGAAGCAAATGGCACACACAAAGGTGGATTGTATCGTTTAGATTTCAGGGGAACGTTGAAATAAAATTTTGACAAAATATCGCTACAGTTTATGGTGTTATTAAAAATTTTCAACAAACACACACAGTCAGAAATCTCGCGGCGTTTGAGTAAGGGTAATATATGATATTGTTTGCATAGGTTATGGTAGTTTTCCGAATGATATGGTACTTTTTGATGATAACATAGATACCTTATGAATCTTCTTTGGATGCTCTCAATGCGGTCAATGTATTTGTGGTAACATGGGTTCCATATTTCAGAAGCATATTCCAGGTGGCTTCTAACAAAAGGACAGTATAGTATACTGTACTTTTATATACTAGAAAAAGGAATGGGCCCAATATTGAGCCTTGGGGTACCCCCATTTTTACTTTTAATCCTAATAAATTTACGCCATTTATTTATACTTGCTCCACTCGATTATTTAAATATGATTTTACTAAGCTAAGTGCTTGTATCCCCAGTCCGTAATGCTCAAGTTTCAGCAACAGTGTGTCGTGATTCACGCAATCAAACGCCTTGGATAGATCGCAAAAGATGCCTAATGCATCTTTTGCCTCTTCCCATGCATTGAAGATGTGCCTTAGTAAAGTGACACCTGCGTCAGTAGTGCAACTACCTTTGGTGAAGCCATATTGTTGATTATGTAGGATGTCATTTCGATTAAAAATATTATCACTGTCAGCTGCTGTTACTGCGGCAAGTTGCCTTGGAAAGCACGTAAAGGCGTTGGTTCCGGCCTTCATTTATAGATCTTTGACAGTCTTTACCAATGAGTATCGTATTAACCAATACTAAATGGGTAGTGGAGGTCAGATAGGCAGTCGCTTCATGTAAAGTACTGGTATTCAGCTGAATTTGGTTATACTAGAAGCCAACCCCAGCAGCCCAGCGTTTTTGGGAAAAAGCTAGGTTATTATATTGAGCAGATGATGATTGTTACTACGCCAAAGAAAGAAGAGGAAAGAAAGCAATTAGGTTAACAGAAACACTTGTACTTATAAAAGATAAGTTAGCTCGAATTAGAAAACCTAGGTACAAAAGTGCGTCTGGCAGAATCTAGGCAGTCAGGCTAGTTACTTAAATTGTTATTTCATTGCCTTTCAATTACCATAAATCATGAGTATCAGTTTCTAAATATGATAAAAAATAAATATTTAGATATTTTGTCACGACCTTATAGAGATGGTGACATGAAAAAAAGGGAACAAAAACAAATTTAATCAAGGACAGCTTCTGAATGAGACCGAATTATAAATTCACGGTTACATGAACTCCATCAGAATAATGTGGAGTATAAAATATTAACAATATTAAAGCCGACGCGCGAAAGGCTTATTTTAATAACGTTGCTATTTTGATTTATGGCTTAAAGCAATTTGAGCGACACACCTTATTTTTATGGGAATAATGAGTATACAATTTTCAAGCACCTGGCTTCTTGAAAGAATGGATTAAAGCTGGAAATTGCTTGTCTCATTTCGAAATGAGAGGCGTCTCATTTTCTTTTAAAATAATCATTTATTAGAAACTGTCAGGTCATGTAGGTTCGAGCCGAGCAGACAGTATACTTCGTGTAAATTATTTCATTACCACTGCTTTTAAAACAGTAGAGAAAACATTATGAGGAAACCAGCTTTTTCTTTATATTAAACATCGAAGGATGTGATATCTACCAGCCAGCCCTGAACCGTACTGTTGTTGTGAACAGTGCACATTCTGGGTCCAGGATCCCTCTTACAGAGAAGGCGTATACACCAGCAAAGGGGTCGTTAAAGGTTGATTAAATGCTATATGTTGAATACGGGGTGGAAAGGACCCCGACGGGAAAATGTTTACCATGTATTCAGTACATCATTGTGAGTTATTAAAAAAAATCTGCTGTTTCCTACAAATGTAATACCTACACGGTCAAAATGTATGGAAGAGCGTATTTAAAAAAAATAACCGATTAAAAATTTCTACTTGTCTTAGAACGATGTCCTACTTAGGTGGTAACCGTTTTCGCGTCGGTGTCCCTTCCACCTTATAAAGTCTGACAACCAGTTTTACCAAGGGCTATCGTATTGCATTCATCGGCATGATTTTTATTTTTTAAACGATTTCTCCTGTATCGTGTGTGCGTTTACATTTACTCACAAACATAGAAACATCTCAAAGTAACACCATTCGAATAAATCGCTCCAGTCAAAAAATCTGCCACAGTATAAAAAATCCCAGTGACACAGATAGGCCAGCATCCAGTTTACAAATACCCGCCACTCGCTCGTCCCCTGCCTATCTATTTTTATCGAGTCGCGTGTTCACCCGATTAATTTATCGATTATCGGACAGGCTTGCCCCGCATTTGCTTGCTCTGATGTAACACTGGTGTCATCTTCCTGATCTGAAACAGCTGTAGTAAAGATAAAATAGGGATAATATCAACTGACAAGAATATGACTTAGTGAAGTTTCACTATGCCATGACAACCTAAGAAGGCTATTTTTTTCCATTTCCATTCTGGATCATCAATACGTAGATTTAAAATCGGGTACATAGAAGTATTTTTTCAATGTAAATCTCCTGTGATTTATGGCAATAAAAAAAATCGTAGAAGAACTTGAATCTTGTGTTTACAAGCAGAAAATGAATGAATGAATGTCTTATAGAACCAAGTGAATGTTATTCTTTTTAATTGTGATTCAAAGACGCGATGTTACTGAAAAAAATAATTAAAGAAAAAACTTTTTAAACCTACATTCTATCCTAGGTTAGAAAACTAACTTGATGATCTCACTTACGACCACCAGAGCAGTACAGGTCACTAAGTACTTGTCGGAGAAAAGAAAAGTCGAAAAGAAAAAGACCACAATATTCAAGTGGCCAATATCAGTAATTCTAACATGTCAAAAAAAAGTTAACACATCAATCCCGTTAATTTTCCAACGCTGCATTTTTCAAATCCCCTAAGCTATCTTTTTTCGTGGCTTCAACTGTAATTTATCAGTTCCAAAACAATTATAAGTCATTCTAGTCTAGACGGTCTAATTATCTGTGAAAAATTCGAGAAAATTCTTTATTCTGGTACGCATCTGAATTACGAACTAATCAGTTTTTACAGGCGATAAAGCAGAGAGATAATATATTGTATTGTTGGAGACAGAACAAATAACTTTGTGATTATTTATGATTTGAAATAGAAAATATGTTTTAGGAAAATTGATTATTCGAAGAAAAAAGTCTGTAAGATTTGGTAAAAGAAAATAAGGCACATCGGTGGTAGAACTACTGTTATACGTCGTACATAACAATTTAATTTATTTATACACATGTGAGATAACGAAAAAATGAGCTTCTAAGAATTGCTAGATTTTCATAAAATCTACAAATTAGAATTCTGGTAAATCCAAACGCAGGTTTTTCATAAAAACTAGAATATAATATTGCCTCATTTTATTCTGATTCAATGTCTGGATTCGTTATTAGAGATTTTTATACCTTTATGAACAAGCATAATAGGAAAAAAAATCTTACGTATTCTTTACCGTTTTAGTTGTCTGGCATTTTGTTGTTAACAATTGTTATTGTTAACCACAGTGATATTATCTTTGTTCACTTTTTTGGCGAGGTCTGGTAATCACGAAACAAGTGACGGATGGGGAAGATGTAGGAACAATGGTTGTGATGCCAATCTGACCGTTCTTTCGCTTATGAGTACAGGAAGAAACTGAATTAGCAATCGCGATGAGATTGGTAACTATTCATCATCTACCTTTTTCTCAACTTTGTTGGAGTCGACTTAAAGTCTAATTGGATGAAGCTGAACACCAGGATTTTACCTGAAGTAACTGCCTATCTGATCTCCACAACCCATTTAGTACTGGGTAGTAAGATACCCCTTGGTAAGACTGGTTGTCAGACTTCGGGCCACTGATTACCTGCAACGAATGTGAATGATCTACAAATGACAGCAGGGACCAACAGCTTAACGTGCTTTCCGAGGTACGGAGGAAACTCGGTATGTAATGGGTAGTCACAGGTCACTCATCTACGAATCAACCTAGGCAAGCGCTGCAAAACCTGATAGACCCAAGTGTCTGTTATTATTTTAGCCACGAGCTTCTCTGAGGACTGCAATTATAGTGTGTGTAAATTGAACTTAATGTTTTCATACTTTTGCTTGTATTTAACAAATAATCACCTACACCGGGATCTAAAAATCAAGACTGTTAAAGAAGAAATAAAGGACTCTTTACTACCCTATTGCAAAAGAATAGAAAACCATCCAAACCAATTGGCAAGAAGTTTAATGGAGGAACAGCCAAACCACACATTTAAAAGACTTAAGAGACTTGCTCCTCAGGATCTTCTCTAACCCAAATATAAAGAAGCCATACTAGATGGACATATCATTGGATACTGTACCATGCACGACATAATTTTAAATACATAAAATCCAGCTTAATGTCGACAAGACAGCTTGCAAGACGAAAAGGAGATAAAAAAAAATACTTTTGCTTCCGTGGGGTGTTTAATCAATTTTCAATAATAGCTACTATTACTACTACTACTGATACTATTTGTCTACGTCCTCCCACTGCTGAGCAAAAATAACTACTTTAAAAAAATCGCATTGCGTCATATTGACGTGATACCACCCTCTAGGTAAACTTCACGCTTTTTTGATCCAGAAAGAAGTATAATCTCCTATTCTTTGTTAGATGCGGGTACATCCCTATCCACTCTAGTTTGCATGCTAAAAATAGTTGGCGTGTAAAAATACCGTGGGATACAATGATAGATTGTTGCCGCTCGCCCGTTTGTGACCTAATTCCGATGAAATTGGGTCAGATAACACAAAAATGTATCAACTGCTCATCTAGCGTGCTTTGGCGAAAATGACTGGGTAGTTTCTTTCATTCGCGAATCAACACCGTAATGCTTACTGTAGTTGTTAATATTACTGTTTTTTCCGGGAACTGCTTGATTGCTCGGATAGCTGGAAAAGAAACAACGTAACATTGATATTGGGTTGAAATTGAATTGGATGATTCGAAAATATTATTGTGGTGTTTGTTCTTGCTGAATTGGCCGGAGAAGGCGAAACATACAGAAGACTAAAGGAATATGATCAGACGCCCAGCAGAGGAAAAATAGATTCTAGCAAAAGGTTAAGCAGAATAACTGAGAATATGGGTAATGTGATATTGATCACTTTTGTCATGGCCTGATGTTTAGTTGAAATAAAAAGGTAAAGGGGAAAGCTCCACAAGGATAGCTCCATGTCTTGGGTATCAAGTTGTGTGCTCAATACTGAAACTCATGCACGCTACTAGAGGCGCCAAGTCGGACCCAAGTTCTGGGCTGACTCTTTCTTCTTTTGCCATCGAGACGTTAAGATAAAGAAGGGTAAAGCACAGAAAACGTTCAATGCTGGACCTGAACACCCAGAATAGGTTAATTCAGTATGTGCAAAAAGTGATTAAAACTACATCGTCATGTACTTAGTCTTGTTCATACTTTGTTGGGGTCGGCTTTCAATCCAACCGGATGCAGTTCCCATATCTTCCCGTGGGTGTCGTAAGAGGCGACTAAGGGACTTACCAGTGAATGGGCAGCAGCGTTCTCTGTGATTTTTTTTTTTTATTTTTTATAACAAACATACTGCGATCGCCAATCCGCCTGCCAAGCGTGGCGATTATGGCAAAACCCCCCTTGGGGAGGCCTATGTCCAGCAGTGGACGTCTTTCGGCTGAAATGATGATGATGATGAATGATGGATGCAGTTGAACATAATTATCAGTTTCTAGGATTCCATACCCGAAGGTAACCAACTGGACCCCATTACTTAGCCTCCACTGTCCGTCCGTCTGTCATCGGGCTGTATGTCATGATCCGTAATAGGTAGTCAGTTGAAATTTTTAAAGAAGGTTTATTTTTATTGCCACTATAACAACAAATAATAAAGTAACGTAACTAAAAAAATTGTTGTATTTTTTTTTTTTGTAATTAACAATTAAAGGGGGCTCCCCCCTACTACGATGGTACCGAACTCGTCATGCGCGAGTCAGACTCGCAATTGGCCGGTTTTTTTAGTTAGAGCAGCTGTCTATTCGATCTCTTCAACCAAGTTACTAGGTGATACGGAACTTTACAGGTATATAGAAATAAACACAAATTCCAATTAACGAAAGAGTGCTAAAAGCAAAGGAGTGTTCGGCTGTAAGCAGTTACTGCCAAGCGCAGTAAATAAGTAGGAGTATAAACTTTATTAGAGGCAGCCGTGAGATTGCAGTGAGATTGAAGTACTACGTTTATTGGGTTTTGGGAGTTAGCAATAAAGCTCGCGTGGCTACTGCACCACCAGCGTCTATGTTATAAGAGGATTTTATTTTTAATGGTGTTTTTTTTTATGATCGAGAACATTATGCTCAGAATTGGTTGTTCGCTGAAATTATATGGGGTGTAAAGAAGTGATGGAGGGGTTGTAGATGATAATACGAGTATGACTTAATAAGATGATATCATGTGACTAAAAGAGTGATGGGCATGAATGTTGATGGATGGTGAGGGAGAGGAAGGCCAAAGAAAAGATGGATGGATTGTGTGAATACTGATATGAAAGAGAAAGGAGTAAATGATGCCGTGACGTCTGTCAGGGGAGAATGGAAAAAGAAAACGAGTTGCGCCGACCCCAAGTAGAATGGGACAAAGGCAGGAAGATGTTGATTATGATGCTGAAGGCGGATGATACATACAGGAATTTTGTATCATCCGCCGAAATAAACCAACTTGCATAATTATACAACATTAGTTTTAGTATTTGCGAAACCTGAAACACGTGTCTAGTATTTTTATGTAAAGAATCTATGTACAAAATTTCAAAACTGTATCATGTAAAATCGCAAAGTTATAAGCTTGTTCTGTTACCTGGTTGTCCGCATAAAAACGTTGTCACCACGCAGTGCGTCGCGCGCGCGCCTTTAGCGTCGCCCTGAGCTCATTGATAATAATAATTTGGCAGTACGTACCTAAATTATTACGACAGGTACTTAATGTCGCTCGTTGCCAACTTGTAACTTTTTTAAATATTTTTGGGACAAAATATAACATGGTTTAAAAATGATTGGAATCGATTTAGTTACTTATTCTGAACAAACTGTATTCAGGTTTCGCATATACTAAAAATAATGTTGTATACAGGGTGAAGGGACGCCGACGCTAAAACGGTTACTGCTTATTCAGTACATCATTCTGAACCTGCCCTCCTACATAGAAATTTTTCGTCGGTTATTAAAACAAACATATAAAATAGCTGTTTCCCACAAAACTGCAATACCTATGCGGTCAAAATGTATTGATCAGCTGTTTTAGTTTTAAATCCCCGATGAGATATTCTATGTGCCCCACAGTCACACTGAAATTCCTCATCGGTACAGAATGATGTACTGTAAGCATACGTGGTAACCGTTTTGGCGCCGGTGTCCCTTCCACCCTGTAAATTCATGGCTGATAGCGATGTACGGTTGCCGAACATAGACAAACAAGACGATGATGTCATGTGATGGAATTAGATTGAATATTTATATTAATTTGCTAAAAGCTTTGTTTTGCATTATTTTAGAGACTTCACTCTAATGATCACTAGTTTGATTTTAAACCATGTCAATTGTTTTAAAATATTTATATTATTTTAGCACGGTAATATGGGCAAAAAAACTTAGATATCTATTTACTTTGAGCACTCACCAAAGCGTCGGATACGTAGATACTTTTAGTTCGTTCCACTTGGCTTAGTGCTTACCCCTTTAGGGAAAACTAGCGAGAGTACTAAATTACCGGTACAGTCAGGAAACTGCAATTTAATTATATGGTGTGTTGGTGGAACTTTTAACTGTACATGCTGCCTTTTAACGGGAATTGGTGGTTCAAATAAATATTGGGTGGCAAATATTATTTCGATATTAAAATTTTTTCTATGATAGGATATATTTAATTAATTTTAGTTGGTTAGTTATAAAATATAATTTGTAGAAGTAAATATTATATACATTAATAAATTAAAGTAACCTATATTAACTAACTAACTTAAAAATAAACTTAAAAAATGGCGTCAAAAAACTCCTCCTCAACGCTGTCAACTGGTAATGTACCCAAAAGACTGGCGGCGTTGCCACGTTGTATGGCAACGCCGCCAGTCTATATAGTCTTTTTTCTATGATTATCTTGATTTTGTTGATACCTTTTTCTATATTGGGTCTTTGGTTGCATCAATACATTTGTAAATTCACTTCTGTAGCTTCATCTTCTATTCGGCAAAACATTCATCTTTACAAAGTTAATATTTACTACGAAAAAATAAATATAAAAATATAATATATATTGTTTAAGGATGTATGGATGTTTGGATGTTTGTTCCTCTTTCACGCAAAAACGGTTGAACAGATTTGGATGAAATTTGGCACACAGATACTTTATAACCTGAATTAACATATAGAATACTTTTTATCTCGGTAGTACGATCCCGTAGAATAATTACCAAACTCGGCGCGACCGAAGTCGCGGGCATAAGCTAGTATTTAAAACTATTCCATCGGTAATATCTAGAAAAGAATTATATGTCGTATTCATTGATACTTTAAATATTTTACACATTGTGTGTATTCACTACCTCAAATTGTGAAGACGACAATATCTCAATACAAAATATGTTCTTTTTACTATCAAAACAATATTTCTGTCCGTTCGTATTTTTTATGAAATTCTCTTGAGTATTATATTCTTAACTATGATTGACAAAACAAACAGAAAAGGAAGATATTTCTTTTTAAATTGTATTTATTTTGAACAAAAAATCTTTGTAGACAATATTTCACTTTGCAATTGACATGAAATTGTTTCCTTGTCAAATGAATTCTCCTATGTACTGAGTTTTATTGAAATAAAATAAATAGCTTCTTTCTGGGGAAGTTGGGTAAAAAAAAAATGTAGAGATACACTACACTACTTTCCACCTGACCTCTGAATTCCTGAAAACAAATTAATGTTTTCTGGTCAGTGCTTATAATGAACCCCGTAAAGCCCCATTGGTAGCCTTTACATAATATTTCAAACATAAGATTCTGAAACTTGTTTTCTTTTCACCATTGTGTTTATATAATTATCTTTGCTTGACTGTACTATTTTTCTTAAAGTTTCACTTGCTGAGGATATTAACATTAATTTACGAATCTGCCTTATGATAAGATTTTTATTTGTTTTACATACAAGAGCGTGAAAAGTAATTATTATGTTATGTTTTTTGAATCACAGACAATTACCCTAATCCTAACAATATACAGTAGTACGCAGTACCTATGTACTCAAATATGATATGTTTTTTCCTGTTAGGTGTACTGTGTGTACCTAAATAGTAAATTAAATTAAATAAATATACCTGGTGATCAATTATACTTATTTCCACTTTACTTACGAACATAAAATCATCTGTTTATGTTATCTATAATTCAATATAGTAAACTTTAAAAACCATAATTTACATTTCGTTCTCCTATGACTTGAGGCACACAGCCACCCAGTAACACGCTCACCGAAGCGGAAAGGTGCTCAACGTGGTTTCAATTAGTTGCTCGGCCATCCCTTACAGTCAGCCAATAGAGAGCCACTTTAAAATATATCTGAGTCTAGACTTGATGTCTCTGAGCGTTGTCAAGATTAACTAGAAATGGATGGCTTCGAAACTTTATGCATTGCGGTCTTTAGGACGGACCGGGCTTAAGGTGATGTGGGGTTGTGGAGGAACTAATGATCGCTGCTCTTAATACGTTTATGTGGGTTCAAGGAGAATGTAAGGTCTAGTGTAACGAGATGTGACAGAAGGTACCATTCTGAGAGCGTCTGCAACTGTTACCCACAAAACCACCCAATCGCTATAACATCCCGAAGCCACATGTCTGGTGCAAAAAAAAGCCTAAATCAAATTGCTTTTCGACATTGACAATTGTTACCCTTTAATAGAATTACACACACACCAGACATTGTTTCTTCATACATTTTGAACTTGACTTGTACAATCGGCGGCTGACTATACGTTTGCCATTTTTTGTTAAGGCATCGTTCACACCAAACGTATGTTCCGCCACCGACTGTGAGTATCTGGTTACAGGTTACAGGTTACAGGTTACAGGTTACAGGTTACAGGTTACAGGTTACAGGTTACAGGTTACTGGTTACTGGTTCGGTATGAACGAGAAGTTAAACGTATATGGGAAAGCGATAAACTGCGTAACGCGCGCTCACACTCAGCGACCGACAATACGTTTGGTCTGAACAATGCCTTAAACAAATAAACAAAAAATATTTCTTGAACAAAAGGTTTGCTTGGCACAATTTCAACAGCAGTAAAATGGTAAAGTTGTGGGTAGTAAGTAAACATAAACAGTCAAACACAAAAAGATGGCCAACGGTAATATTTCTCCACTAAAGAATAGGAAATGTTATAGAAACTAAGTTTGTAAACATGAATTTTGTGCGTGCAAAGGATAACTTTTTGGGAAAAAGGGGCAATGCTTACTCAACACATATGGAAAAGTTTCTACAAACAACTCTATTCATTGGCAATCATTGAAAAGGTCATGCAAAGTCCGATAAAAGTGGCATCAATGTTTTGAGTAGTTTTGCAACGGGTTCTGTATCTTTAATTCTGTTCAATGGCGAGATTAGCAGTTCGGGTCATTTGAATAAATGACTGTTGACGTTGGTTACCTACATTAACTGCTAGAATGAGAGTCTTCGTTCTGAATAATGATTCAGCTACGATATATGATAAGCAGACTCGTCCCGTCATAGACTTCATTCATCGTTTTCCATCCGATAAGACCGAGGTTTATTACCGAAATAAAGAAAAACCTATTTTCATTTATGTTTAATAATATAACATCATGCCTGTAATCCCCGATGGGTTATGCAGAGGTGTACATAACTGTCGAAATGTATGTATGTTTAAGTCCCATATAATAGGGTGTGTAATGTATGATATAATAACAAATGCTCTAATTTCACTTGAAATAACGTTCATATAATATAATTTTCATATGCTATAAAATCATATAACCTAATTTCATATGACCTAATGTTTCATATGATATAATTTTCATTTAATATAAAACATTTAGTATAACGTTCATTTTATATAATTTTCAATATGTATAATATTCTTTTTATATAACATTCATTTGACCTAATGTTCTTTTGACCTAATTTTCATGTTTAATGGTCACAGTTCTAACCTAACTCAAATGGCACCTAACCAAATCTTAAAATATTCAATGCATGGTCGAGGGTGGGCTTGGTCGACGGAGCCCCGCTTCGCGGGGCTCCTACTTCTGGATGGTTTATAAAAAAAAAGGTGCCCTAAAGTCCAGATTGCATCCAATTTCTACTGGTTACAATAGTTGAGGGTGGTAGGTGTATAGGGTATAAAGCGAAGAAAAAAAAAAGTACAATATTTATTTAATCATAACATAGCATCACATAAACATTACATCTTATTTCAGTTTTAAGTTAGAGGCCAAAGCCCGAAGGAATTCAATTTCAGTGTATTCCTTTTTGTTTTTAAGAATATTATCGATTCGTTTCGTTTTCGTTTAAAATCGTATCAGATCTTCTAAATTATATTAAAAGTTATTAGAGATTATGAATAGTATAGTAAATGAATAATATACCACATGAATATTATGTCAAATGTGCATTATAGGAAATGTTTATTATATCATAAGAAATTAGATAAAATGAAATTATATCAACAATTCATTATTTCAACTGATCGTTATATTAAACAAAAGTATATTAACTGAAATTAGGTCAAGTGAACGTTAGATTTTTTGTTATTATATCAACCGTTACACACCCCATATAATAAGTGGTGAACCTATTGCTGGGCGCAAATCCAGACTCCGTAGCTGTTACTGAGAAATTCCTGATGTAAAAACCCAATAACACTTTGACCGACCTGGGAATCGAACACAGGGCCTCATGCTCAGCAGTCGTGCTTGCGAACTCTGGACCAACGAGGCAGACATTGTAATGAACTCGAATCCATAAATTCTAATCAACAAACACAATACCAAACACACAAAAAACAAATTAAAATTTCTATCTCACCTCCGATCTAAACAAAATAAACCCTAAATTAAATCCAACACATAGAATACAATTCAATTTCAGGCTTGAAATGATCTGTTTCAATCGAGTTTGTGTGTGTACGTAAATAATTTCAATCCAGCGCATATTGGATATTTGATTATTGACGATGGGGCAACGTGCGTCGCTTAATTAACTCGGCAGTTTTTAATTTCCACCCTCGACAGGGCAGCAATGAAGCGCTTAATGAGAGAAGACTTGTCCGGACAGTTTTTTTCTGTTCCAAAGTTCAATAACCTTTATTTGCTGTATGGAAAAAATGATGACACAAAATTTATCTACTCACAGACTAGACGCAAGTGCAAAATTCATGCCATTTAGACCCAGCTGGGTTTTATAGAAGTTACTTTTGTACCTGGAAGGATATGGGGAGGCCTTTGCCCAGCAGTGGGACATACAAGGCTATAAAAAAAACATATTTACTGAAGCGCAAGCTCGTCGACATGTGTCCTTCCTATCCCAATAATAATATTAGACTCTCCGATTGAATGCGCAACGCCTTAATACGGTATAAGAACTGTAAAAGTCTGCGAAGGTGAAATGGGACTTGGCGGGTCAGATAGTCATACAGTGGGTGCCTGAAGACGACCGTCGTAATCAAGGCAGGGTCAAGAAACGCTGGCGTGACGATCTGGACTCATTCTTAACGGATTGGTCGGAGCAGGCAAATTATAAACAAAATTGAAAAGCCATGGGAGAGGCCTTTGGTTTTCTAGTAGGCTCACAAAAAAAAAATCCCTATGATAAATGCCACCAGGGACACTACATGGCTTCTCTACTCAATAAAATGTTAAATTCATTGAAAGAAAACGCACAGCCTAAGCCATTGGGCCTGGAAACACGGAGCACAAGAATTTCTAACTGTATTTCGAAATTGAGCACCAAGGAAGCATCATCTGCCTAGCCTTTTAAATAAATATGTTAGGGTCGGCTTCTAGTCTAACCGGATGCTGCTGAATATCAGTATTTTACATGGAACGACTGTCTATCTGACCTCCACAACCCAGTTAGTACTGGGTAATACGATACCAATCGGTAAGGCTGGTTGTCAGATTTTCAGGTCACTGACTGTCTGGAACGACTGTCAAAGATCTACAAATGACAGCCTGGACTAACTGGCTTAAAGTGCTTTCCGAGGCACGTAGGAAACTCGGTATGTAATGGGTGGTCACCCATCCACGGACCAACTTAGACAAGGACTCGTTAACCTAATGATCGACCCGAGCGGCTGTTATTATTCAGCCACGAGCACTAAGGAAGCATTTCTGAAAAATCATTGCCGTAAAGGGATTAAATTGGGGTTGAAAGTTTTTACGGAAGTTCATAATCTTTGCCGTTGGGAAATTCCACAGGGCACACGGTTTGTTACAAATATAAAACAGTATTTTATCTATTGCTAAAAATAGAGCTAATGGAAAGCCTTGTAAACAATCTTACATTAACCTTATACCTATTTGGAGGGCAGGAAAAACCCTAAATAACTTTTCAATTTATTTCTAAAATCCAATCAGAGTTTCTTCGGAAAGGTCGAAACGATGTTATCTTTATGATTCTAAATGAAGCTTCCAGAGACAGTCAACATTTTTATGAACATTGCATGATTACCAAAGGAATACATTTGTCAAACCATTGTAAAAAAAGATCAAAATAAACCATAAAGAGCCGAATAATTATATTCTTGAATTTCGGTGTAGAACATTATAAGTAAATGCACATATATTAGATTCGTTTCCTAAAAAACAAGGACAGATCATTCGTTTATTTTTCTATCTTACTTATTACTAATATTGCAAATGCGAAAATTTGTGAGGATGAATGGATGTTCAATTATGAAAGCGACAATAGAAATAGTACACCCAATAATATACACACACCACGGGAGAGCGAACTTCGAACTCTTTCCGGATGGATCTTTCACGCACAAAAATTAATTGACGGATTTGGATGAAATTTCACACATAGATATTTTTTAAACTGGAACATTAGGATTTATCATGGCAGTATGATCCCGTGGGACAGTTACCGAAGACGCGGGTATAAGCTATTTTTATAATAAAATATCAACAATATCAAGAAAATACCGTTTTAGATTTAGCATGTCTATGTTCGTTTGGACTAAACCGGTCTTGAGATAAAAACAAACCGTTCATCGTCCTACGGGTCTATCTAGTCTGTCAGTTTGACTGTTCAAAAAATTGTCATCCTTAGTGCTCTATTTTCATATCACCCACATTCTAATAAGGCTATCCACATGGAAAATCAAGGTGACATAAAAGGGTAAATTTTCCTTAACCTACGCGCTTAGATTTCAGTTAAGACCTATACATAAAATAAGTCTGAATATTAATGAGCTAAATCCAGGTATAAAAGCCTGGGATCATTAAGCATCAGCACATTCGAACTACATTTGTGAGACCAACAGCATTCTTACATCCTCTTATATTTTATAACCCTTTGGGTAAATAATTTGACGTCAGTTGAAGATCTAACATCTCATCAGTCAACATGAAACTGACTTTGGTGCTCATTCTCGTAGTGGCTGGATCTTGGTGCTCAGAGGCACAGGATGGTGCGAGGTTAGTATGGCTTCTTATAACTATTATTATTTTGATTGACCACGTTTTACAATGTACTAGATCATACTCGATTTCTAGCCTTTCTGGTGGCCAGAAATTATACCACGAAAATAGGATTCAATCAGAATAAAATGTGAATCGTACGAGTACGTCCCAATTCAGCTGATTGTCTGCTCACATAAGTCATCAAAGGCATGAAACTAACAGACTGCCTCAGATCGACAGACGATTAACTTTTACACTATCTGAACGTTAATACTTTAAAATTCTTGACCTATAACAACAATTAAGTTCGTTTTACTTTGTTCTACTCCATTCCATTATTTTATTACTATTATATTCTAATGCAATCTATTCTATTGCGTTCTTAGGCATTACTGTGGGCGACATCTGTCAAATGTCCTGGCGGCTCTCTGCTGGAGCTCTGAGGAGGTAAAGCGTGATGCTGGCTGGTGGATGCCGGCTGACTCTGCGCGGGCGCTGGGTGGCGTGCGCGGCAAGCGCGGCCTGGCCGACGAGTGCTGCTATAAGCCCTGTACTATAGACGAACTGCTGACCTACTGCTAGCGACGGACCTATGGCTGACTGATTGTCCAAATTGTAAATTACGAGGATGATGAATTGTTGATGTAAATAAATTACTGATTTTACCTAATTTCGTACTTTACTTAAATTAATATATAAGTTAAGCTTTCATATTTTTACTTTCACTGTAAACGTTTTGTCATAGTTTTTTTATGTTTCATCTATACGAACACCACGCCTTTATTTTCCCGAAGGGTTGGGCAGAGGTGTTGTTCCTTAGAACACATTTAGTCAGTTATGTATCAGTCCCATGTTATGGAGGGTGTACTGCCATCACCCGGGCACAGGTCCAGAGTCCGAGCTACAACTGAAAAATTCTTAATGGAAAAACCCAATTACATTTTGCCTGAGCTGGGAATCGAACTTAAAACCTCATTCTCAACGCAGCAGTTATTTTAGGTTTCATAATTATATTTTAGTATTCAAAGTCCCATAAATTTGACCTGATATAGACCTTTGAATTGCCAACATCGTTAGAAAATACTAATGTCGAAAGCTACCCTGACGCTCACACTTTAAATTGACTCCAGAACGATAAACACAACCTGTAATTTAGCTAAGTGAGCTCAATAAGCTACAAGTTCACAAACCACACAGCGAATCGACAGAACAATAAATCAACGAGAGACAACATCTACGACTCTGTGAACTGCAACCCGCATTCAATTACCATTACACAAGAATTCATGAAACTATCTCAAACAGAGGGAAACTACAGACTACAGAGAACGCAATTACAGTAAAACTGGAAAATCTTGAACAACGAGTTGAAATTTAAAAGAAATTTTCAAAGAGCACATTTAGCAAGCAAAATGGACGAGAGCTTACTTCGAATAAGTCTAATCTAGTTGTTACGGCAAATTAGCGGCTTTGTTATAGAAATACGTTATTTTTCGACGACTTTTATGACTTTGAATTTGATTCGTTGAAAATTGTGTAGGACAGTTAGGTAGAACTAGAATTCTTTTCAGGATGGCTGTTTATGAAAATACGATAGTGATCGACTGCCGAGCTTAATAGCATGTTATTCAAATATCTTCTGTAGGGAACTACACTGGGATATTACATAACCATTATCAGCGTGGTTTTCTCTTGGTGTGGTCTAGAACTGAGCAGAGCTGTCAGTTCTGGCAAAATATAGTGTCATCCAGACACCCTAATATCACCACATATTTTCACCAGTTTTTTTACCAAAATGGTTGGTAGTGAGTTAGGTGTCATTTAGTGCTGGTGAAAGCGGGCATTGTGCATTGAGTTAGCTGTCATTTAGTGTTGGTAAAAACAGGAATCAGGCATTCAGTTTGTTTACCCTTAATGTTGGTGAAAATGGGCATTATTCTTTCAGTTGGGAATCCCATAGTGTTGGTGAATACGGGCATTATGCATTGAGTTAGCTGTCACTTAGTGTTGGTGAAAACAGGAATTAGGTATTCAGTTGCATGTATGGAGAGCCACCCCTATTTTTATTTTTTTCCATAATTTTACATCACTTTCGTGAAGCGGTTTATAGATGACAACTACTCTCCAAATTTCTACCGCGTGGTGCTAACAGTTTCGGAGTAAAATGACTGTGACATTTTAGGCATTTGGCTATGGCCTAAAAATGAAACAAACAACGAAAGAATAAACGTCTCTTTTTCAAAACGTAATGACGTGGCCCTTTTCCCCGTACGATCCCCCAGAGTCCAGAGATCAGATTATTTTTAGCCCAAGAAAGAAATGGTGACAGTAAGACGAGAAACGTAATGTAAGCAGACACCAGACATGCTTTCTCGCTTTTTTTTTTAAATGTTGTTGTAAACATCAGTTGTACAACTTTATGATGCTTCCTTACAACATGTCCAAGACGATGATGATGTGTGGCATTCAAATTCAATCCATTTATTTTGTGATCATAAGTAAGACCGAAGAGAAGATGGCGGGACGTCCTGGATGGCTTCCTCGCGAATTGGCGAGAAGAAGCACACCATCGTGAGAAGTGGAAGGAATGGGGGGAGGCCTTTGCTCAGGAGTGGGACAAAACGGGCTAAATAAAAAAAAAAAAATAAAAAAAAAGTAAAAAATAGGTAGTAAAATACATAAAATGCCGGACGACTCTGTCTCAGCTGTATCTTAAACATGGTATTTCTTTTGACAAAGAGCATTTAAACACCGTGATTTCCAGGAGAATACAACTCGGGTTTGGTAATTTATAACATATTTTTCGGTTCAAAAAGATAGTTACGAGTGATACAAAGCGGAGCGAGCCATGCTCGGAATAACTCTTCTAGATCGAGTGCATAACACCGAAATCCGCCATCGGACGAAATTCTATGATAAATACGGTAGGACATCTGATTAAACGCGGAGTTAGCCGATGGAGACAAGCTTTGACCGAGTGGTGGCCAAAGTTATGCCAAAGAAACCAAGGCCGTCCCAAAGCTCGTTGGGTCTACAATATCGTCAAACTCGCGGGAATCTCCTGAATGAAGGACGCAAAGACCCAGGAAATGTGGCATAAGAAAGGTGAGGCCTATACCCAGCAGTAGGTGATGCCTGGCTGATATGATGATGATGTGTGTCTTAGTTTTAGAGAAAGAGGGATTTGGACTCAAGTACACCACGGTGAAAGAAAATATCCTGAGTAAACCATGTCCTAGAACCAAAACATTGAAGACATGACGTCTACCAACCCATACTGGGCCCTTGTTGGATTACGGTCCATCGCCTAGGACAGAGATAAGGTCTATAGTCCCATCAGTAAGGGAAGAATAGAGGCTGATAATGATTAGGATACCATGCTAGTCCTGTGTGGCTGGTGGACGTTACGCCAGAGCCTCGTTCGTAGTACAGCAGGGCAGGTGAGCTGTTGCTTGGCTCTTTTCTAAGATAATAATACTTTCGCTTTCCTGAAACATTTAGGCGTGTCGATCGCAAAATCAGAATGTCACAGCAGTCGTAATTCAGTAGCGGTCCATACATTACCCAACCAAACCAACTAGTTAATAACGATTTTGTACTTTTGACCATCAAAATTAAATTGTCCCCTAAAATGCCTGCCCTTTACCACTTTCTAGTATTTCAGGAGAGAGGAAGGTGTATATCTGATCTTAGCAAATTATTTCTCAGTAAAAAGAGAAATTCCAAAATGTCAAGAACATCAGTCAGAAGTTCGTTTGGTCTTACCTCAGCTTGAGACCAAAACAAGACCGCACATCGCTGACCTTAAGAAGAAACCATGTCCCCGCACATTTTATAAGGAGCTTATTCACATGGAAAATCAAGATGACAAATGACGTAAATTTTCCTTAACCTACGCCTTCAGATTTCAGTTAGGTCTTATAATAAGATTATTCTGAATATTAATGACCTGAATCCAGGTATAAAAGCTTGGGATTAATAAGCATGAGTACATTCGATCTACATTTGTGGAACCAAAAGCATTCTTACATCCTCTTATAATTTTAAAACCCTTCGGGTAAATAAATATTTTGACGTCAGTTGAAGATCTAAATCTCATCAGTCAACATGAAACTGACTTTGGTGCTCATTCTCGTAGTGGCTTGCTCTTGGTGCTCAGAAGCACAGGATGGTGCGAGGTTAGTACGATTTCTTGTATATGGTATAGTTTACTGTTTATAAACTTTGAGTATTCTTATTTTTCGAATTATTTCATAACTAACTCTTGCCCGCACCTTCGCTCGCTTATTGGTCGGAAGCCATTTCACACAAATTTTAATATACCTCTCCTCCTGGTCTACCTGTGTACAACGAAGAAGTAACAGACGTACAGAGCTACTTTAGTATAATGATAAGTTAGAGAAATACCTCCTTTTCTAAATATTGACTATTCTTATTCTGTAACAACAACAAGACACTCTTCCATTCCATTCTATTGTTTTCTATTTAAATCTTTTCTATTCTGTTTATAGGCATTACTGTGGGCGACACCTGTCAAATGTCCTGGCGGCTCTCTGCTGGAGCTCTGAGGAGGTGAAGCGTGATGCTAGCTGGAGGATGACGGCGGGCTCTGCCCGGGCGCTGGGTGGCGTGCGCGGCAAGCGCGGCCTAGCCGACGAGTGCTGCTACAAGCCCTGCACTATGGACGAACTGCTGACCTACTGCTAGCGACGGACCTATGGCTGATGACTGATTGTACAAATTGTTAATTACGAGAATAGTGAATCGTGGAATAAATGACTGATTTTACCTAATTACATTCTTTACTTCAATTAAGCTTTTCATATTTTATCATTTTGCCATACTTCGTTTTTTCATGTTTCATAAATAAGAACACCACGCCTGTATTTCCACGAAGTGTTAGATAAAGGTGTCCTCTACTAGACCATCTATGTTTAGCCAGTTATATTTAAGTCCCATGTAATGGAGGGTAAATCTATTGCCATCAACCGGGAACTGATCCAGTGTCCAGGCTACAGTAGAAGTTCCTAATGGTAAAACCCAATAACACTCTGCGTGACCTGGAAATCGAACCCAGAATCTCATTTTCAACAGTCACACGGTTATTTATTTTGGGTTTCATAATTATTTAATAATATCAAACTGCAAAAATCGTAAAAAAAAGTTGAATTGCGCGGGCTACCCAGACGCTAACACCTTCAATTGAGTCCAAAACGATTGGTACCATTTGAAATTTAGTCAAGTAAGCTGAATAAGCTACTAGTTCACAAAACACACAGCGAATCCAAGAAATAATAAATCAACGAGAGACACAATTTACGACTCGGTAAACTGCAACCAGCACTCAATTACCATTACACAAGAATTAATGTAACTATCTCAAACAAAGGGAAACTACAGACTACAGAGAACGAAATTACAGTAAAACTAGAAAATCTTGAGTAAAGAGTTGAATTTTAAAAGAAATTGTCAAAGAGCACATTGAGTAAGCAACATGAACGAGAGCTTACTACCAACAAGTGTTATCCAGTTGTTACGACAAATTAGCGGCTTTGTTGAAGTAAAATTAGTTTTTTGTCGATTTTATGATTTTTTTGTAATTGTAGTTATTACGCTGTGCTTGTTATGTTTAGGATTAAGATTTTTTTAATATCCTAAGGCTGTGTAGGGCTGTTAAATTAATTGCTGATGTTTTGTTTATGTAGGATGTCTGATTGGATAGAGGTCAGTGGCCGATCGTTTTAGATATGCTTAGTGGAATGTTATTGGAAAGTCGCATATAGGGAACTACAGTGTAGGATGTTGTATAATTATAATCTGTCTATGTTGTTCCCACTGCTGGGACACTCCGACGCAGGACCCTGTGTACGAGGGAGTGGGCCACAGTCGATTTCGAGTTTTTTTCCTTAAATTTCTCAAAATGTTTGGTTTTATTACATGCTGTCCTTACTACGTTAGACTTCACCATTATAGACCAGTTTTGGTGATGAAATAAATTCCACAAAGACAAGTGCATTCTTGGGATCGAATTTACGACTTAAGTCGGGGCCGATATAACTGGGCCACTTCTGCTAGAACATTGAAGTAACCTAAATATAAACACGAACTATGATTGAGTAAAAATGATCATAAGATGCTAATTATTTACAGCAATTCAGCTGACGAAAGGTGTGGTGTAATTTGGGTTGCCATGACAAAATATAACGAACAACTAAATAATTAAATACTGTCTTCTTTTTTTTTAAATGTTATGAGGCCCTTTTCCTCGTACAATCCCCTAGAGTCCAGAGATCAGATTAATTTTAACCCGAGATAGAAATTGTCCATGGGACACAGTAAGAGGAGAAACGGAATCTTAGTAGGCACCAATTTTCTCGCTTTTCTTTCTCTTATTTATGATTTGAAAGTTTATAAAGGGGGATTTGGACTTGAATGCCCCACGGTGAAGGAAAATATCAAGAGGAAACCAGCATGACCTAAAACCAAAAAATCAAAGACTTGTGACCTCTACCAGCCGGCACTGAAAGCGCGTGTGGTGGATGTCGGCCCATCCACTATTAATAAAGGGAGAACGCCTATGGTCCAGCAGTGGGAACTTTACTGGCTGATTATGTTACAGTACACCAGTCCAATGCAGGTTGGTGGCAGGTGAGGCTGGTTTGGCTCTTTTCTGAGATAATAATAGTTAAGCTTTCCTGAGAGTTTAAAGCATGCCTGGTGCAAAATAACTAGTAAAACTAGTATTTCAGTAGCAGTACATAATCACGAAACCAACCACAAACTAGTTAATAAAGTCCTACTTTAAGCTTTCATGGTTTAAAACTAAACTTATACTGTGAGTTACGGGATATCTTCCGTTATTTTTAATGTTGACGATGACACGATGTGTTGTTGTTGTTATTATTGTAGTCGATGATGTTGTTTGTTGTTGATGTTGTCGTGGTTGTTGTTGTTGATGGTGATGTTGTTGTTTGTTTTTATTTTTTTGAGCTCTAAATAATTAAAAATCACGGAAGATATCCGTAAGTGACAGTATAAGTTTATTTAGTAAAATATTAATAATTTGGATTATTAAAATTATAATTGTACCAAAGTCTTACTTGCTGAACAGGGACGAATAATAGTTGATCTATTACCGCTGACATGTCAAGAAAAAATTATGAAAACTTTGTTTGGTCCAAACCACCCATCACTGGCCGGCTGTATGTCGTCTTTAGATAAAGTCGTGTCAGTTTTTTTTAAGTGCGTAACTTCTATCTGAATCACCCGAATTCTTTGAGGTGTTTATTCACATGGATAATCGAGGTGACATAATTATGATGTCAATTTCCCCTAACCTACGCCCTCAGATTTGAGTTAGAACTTATTAATAAAATAAGTCTGAATATTAATGAGCAGAAACCAGTTATAAAAGCTCGGGATTAATAAGCATGAGCACATTCGATCCACATTTGTGAGACCAGCAACATTCTACATCCTCTGAAATTGTATAACCCTTTGGGTAAATAATTTGACGTCAGTTGAAGATCTACATTTCATCAGTCAACATGAAACTGACTTTGGTGCTCATTCTCGTAGTGGCTTGCTCTTGGTGCACAGAGGCACAGGATGGTGCGAGGTTAGTACGGTCTCTTGTAGATGGTGTAGCTATTACATGTTATCTGATAACTAGCTCTTGCCCGCGGCCGTCCTCACATATTCTTATGATACCTCACCCCAAGATATTTCTGCATGACGGACTACTTTTCTAAATATTTTCTATTCTTAATCTCTAACAACGACAAGAAACTCTTCCATTCCGTTCTTCTGTTTTCCATTTCAATTTTTTTTTTCTATTCTGTTCTTAGGCATTACTGTGGGCGACATCTGTCAAATGTCCTGGCGGCTCTCTGCTGGAGCTCTGAGGAGGTGAAGCGTGATTCTGGCTGGAGGATGCCGGCGGTCTCTGCGCGGGCGCTGGGTGGCGTGCGCGGCAAGCGCGGCCTGGCTGACGAGTGCTGCTACAAGCCCTGCACTATGGACGAACTGCTGTCCTACTGCTAGCAAAGTACCAATGGCTGATAACTGATTGTACAAATTCTAAATTACGAAGACGATGAATTGTTGATGTAAATAAATGACTGATTTTACCTAATATCGTACTTTTGTTTAGAATTACTGTTCACTGCTCCTTTATCATTTGATATTTAAAATATGTATTTTATTGTGGAAAGTATTCTTAAAGCCCGTAGATTTGTCTATTATTATTATGTACAAAAATGTTATTCTATCAATATACCTGTCCTTGTCAATATTCTAGAACTATGATTTTTAAGAGCAGCCTTCAAAGTCTGTATTAATTAATAATAACTCTTTATTTAGAATCTCAAAAAGTAAAATACAAGAAGAATCTGGAACTCACAATGTAGGTAAATGTTAGATGATAATGTAAATTGAATTGAACGTCATTATAATACCTATTATATTCAAGTGAGACTCACAAATGAGCAGGATTTATAAATAGCCTTAGATTCATACTAAAACACTCAGTCCAAACACAACTCAATCCAAACACAAACTATCAGGTATCCAAACAGGCTGTACTAAGAAATTCAATCAGCTCCTCTACAGGCCGTGCATCTATGAAAGGGTTGAGCGATGTTCCTGCCTAATGGCTCGGAATTGTTCCGTTCGCGATACCATCTGAGATTCCTATCAAGGCCCCGGTACTAACAAACTATAGGATTTCTTTTGAACGTCTGTTTTTACTTTTAGGTCTTTCAAAGGACTAAGGTGAAAGAATTTGTCTTTGTTAATTCGTTTTACATGGATTGGTAATGATATTCTGTTGTACAGTCACGAGCACCAATATGTAAACACTTAACAACTTTTAAAAGTGTCTTTCTCCTACCGTTCTGATTAAAATTTCATGTTGTTACGAACATAGTATTTTTGAACTCATATTGTAATGAAAAAGATCCTATCTCCAAGTTACAAACTTTATTTCTCGCGAAAATTGCTTTTAAATTTAGAAAAGTCTATACACATTGGTGCTCATGACTGTACAACCCCTGCATTTGTAAAGGTTTATTGATTAACTAGATACAAAATCTGTTTTGTAAAACTTGGTTCTACTCGCGGCTTCGGTCGCGTTATGGTCGCAAATTATGTTAAGGGAATGTTTCAAATATAGCCTATTACATTTGGGTAAAGTGTAGCTTTCTATTAGAGATTTTCGAAATCAGATCATTAGTCCTGCACTACATACATGAAAATTGATAAACTTACTACCTCTGTATTAATTATTAGTTTAGAAAACATCTTCAATAACTTGCTAATTTGACATTTAAATACCAAGACAAGTTCTTGGAAAGTTTTATATAATCTGACAAACTGTTACTAATTTTCTGTTATTTCAAACTTAGTTAACTGAAACAGTTTTATTACTCTGTAAAAAATGTCAAGGACGTGTCTTCATATTAGTTGGTGAAAGTCATAAGTTGGTACATGAAGCCTAATAATGTCATTTGCGCCACATGGTGCGATAACATTCCATGACTTCGGAGTAAGTTTTCCAGTCATTTTATACGACACTTTCTTTATTGCCTGGTACCATTTGTATCATTTAAGCCATTTTACTTGTAATACATTCACTTAATTATAATAGAATAATGTAAATGATTAAACACTGTTTTAAGGTTTCACGGTTTACAACTAAACTTGTACTGTCACTTACGGGATATCTTCCGTGATTGTTAAAATTTCAATCGGGAGGATGGCTTCAAATTGTGAAGTACGCGGAATCTAGTTTTGAGTAAGCTCAAAAGTAGCAGACGGCATCGCAATAAGGAAACCACAAAACCTGGTGATACTGTGAGTGTGTTTTGCCGTGACTTAGTGTCGAGTTCCAGTCTTGCGCGTAGCAAAAGACAAAGAAAGATTGTAGATAGATCTGTTTGCTCTTAACAATTAATTTCCATCCACCCGCATTCTCCAGTCAACCCGCAATCATGGCGCTTGCAACAGCGCCGAAATAACGGGAGCTCAAAATAATGAACAATCACGGAAGATATCCCGTAAGTGACAGTACAAGTTTGTAAATGGTTAATTTTTACCGTTTTTATAACTTAATTTTAGTTTATTACCAAGCGCAACCGTCGCTTATATCATCTTAATTATTATGTTTTTCCTCAAAGGAGTGAATAATTGTATTCTTTTTGAGCGAAATAAATTTTCTAAACCGTAATTAACAATTTAAATGCCATGTTGGTCTAGTGGGCGCAAGCTTTATTAACTACTGAACACAAGGTCTTGGGTTCAATTCCCAGGTAGGACAAAGTGTTATTGGGTTTTTCATCAAGTGTTTTTTTGTAGCAGCTGCTAGGAGTTTGGGTTTGTGCCCGGTTGATGACAATATAATGGGTGTACCCCTTAACGGGCAATGGGGAGGGCTATACTCGGAGTTTCCTTGCGTGATCGAATCAGAAATGAGGACATCCGCGAGAGAACCAAGGTAACCGACGTAGCCCGAAGAATAGCCAAACTGAAGTGGTAGTGGGCAGGGCACATTGCTCGCAGAAGGGATGGCCGATGGGGCTGAAAAGTCCTGGAGTGGCGACCGCGAACCGATGACCTGGTGAAGGTTGCAGAGATCAGCTGGATGCGAGTCGCACGGGACCGGTCAATCAATCAATCAATCAATCAATCATTTTATTATCAGGCTACTGAGGCCCATTGATAAAAATACACAAAATAATCTTATAAAATAATAAACTAATACATATAAAAAACAACCTTATTAAACTAAAACTAGACACGAATCGTTGACGGCGTCGTGTTCTGCTGCGTGGTGTCGAGTAACCGTCCGACCGTCGTCGGTATACGACACCTTTCGGCCAAAAGTCCTCTTTCAAGAAGGTCTGCAGATGGTGAGTTGGAGCTCGAACCACGAACGACTTGAAGTTGATGTTGTGGCGCGATTCCAACCTTACGACCCTCAGAGTCCAGTTGGTCTTCATTCTTAAATACTCCACGACTTCCTCAACCTTCGTGGAGTAATGCAGGCGCGAAATGTACAGCTGCGTCGTAGGCACAGCAGGACGCAGCAGCATGTTGGGTCCACTCGGTGCGGTACCGCACTGGTTACGGGAACAGGGCTTCCTCTTCTTCTTTTCCACCTTAGTGAAACCCTCTTCATCAACTTGGCCCGCTCTCGGCAAAGAGCTATGGACCGCAGTCAATGTGGCGACACTTGGGGGAGGCCTATGTCCAGCAGTGGACGTTTTTCGGCTGAAATGATGATGATGATGACCCCTTAACGAAGCCGAACGGAACACGTTTTTCCTTGTTTTCGTCATTCGATGTTTTTTTGTTCAGGACCATACCTGGGAACCTTCTAGTTACACAAGGTCAAGGTATATTGGAGGTCAAAGTGCCAACTTTTAAATGTTTACTCTTAACACCTTCCTGGACCCTGTACTATTCAATGCATCCATCAGCGCAATGTTTTGAGTGAGTAAACTGCGATTTTTCCTCCCAAAAATAAAGACGTTTCCCAGCATTAATTTTTGGTTAGAATTGCTTAAGTTTGATGTACAGAATGCTTGGTTGACGGCTTTGTGAAGGGTCCGTTTACACCACGTATATGATCGTCAGTAGTATTAACTATAATGCATGAATGTATGTTTTTTTAACACAACAAATAAATAAGTAGTATGTGTACGGTGGTTCAGATCCCTTCGTGTGCTAATGCACTGGGCCGGATTTATTTTACGTTTTTAATAGAATACTGTAACAAAAGTGCCGTGTATTGTTGCGTGAATCCACCCCAAAACGTTTTTCGTTGTAACGTGCATTCGTTGTCCCGTGATTCGTGGTCAAATGCTTTCATTGTGGTTATATTCGTTGCTGCGGGCTTATTTTTATTCTTTTTTTTTACAATACACTTGTTATTGCTGACTTTAGATAGATAGAACTGACCATACAAATTACAGGTATTATTGCAATGTTGAACTTATGCATAGCGTGACACAATGGACAACTTTCGGCGCTGTATTATTCGCCATACCGTATTTCGAGGTCTCGGAGCGCACTCCTCACGCTCTATAACGTAGGGCTTAAAAATAAGTAGCGAAATGTGGGTGTGCCCTGGGAAAACCTCTGCCTAACCCTTCAGGGAAAAATGGGTTTGTGTTTTTTTAAGAGAATACAGAATGCAGAATCATCATCGATTTCGTGCTTTCAGTTTAAAACAGTTATAGACCGACTGCTTTAATGAGTCCTCCGCCTTGCCCCATCAAATGCACATTAAGCATCCTCAAAGTCCTAACAATATTCCACAGGTTATTTGCTTTAAAATGAAAATAATCCACGTAGGTATTACGATACTAATTGAATCAATACGTGATCAACCTTCAGCATATTCCATTTAAATTGATACCGTCGCGAGGACTCATTAAAGCGGTCGGTCTATAGATCGACCTCAACGCTACTCAAAAATAAAAAAATATAAGAATCAGAATCAGAATTTTTTATTTGCTATGAAAGTAAGTACAGGTTAGGTGTTGTACATAAATAAAGTATAGTAATAATCAGTGATAGGAATAGGTAGTGCCTATTTGCCTAAACTTCGAAGAACAGAGACAAGAAACGGAGACTTCCTTAGGACTAAATTTTTTCCGAGACATCTGTCCCGAAATTTTGAGACAACACATAAATACATTTAAAAAAATTGTTATTTGGAATAAGTAATTCGTCTATATTTATCTAAAGTTTGTCTATAAATGTGATAGTTTGTATGGATGTCCATTACTCAATTCCACTGAAAATGCTGATTTTGGTAGTGATATAGATTAAGGTGTGGACAGGACAGAATGTCACAACGCAAACATGACTCTCAAAACCGGAATTAATCAATCTGCGATTAGTTGTTTATAAACCGTAAATGCAAAAGAGGTGCTAATATTCTGCACTGTGTGTTCAAGATTGATTACGATACTTTTCTTTAGATATCCAACAGGCAAGTCAGGACCTGTAGACTGAACTTTGAGAGTCAATTAATAGCAATATTTCCTCAGATTGTGTTGTCTCGTTATGAAACCATGCGTTTATTTAATGAATAAATAGGATTCAGCCAAAGTAAATTTAAGAGCTTTGCGTGGGTCAGTCACCAAATGATATTCAGCACCCGAAATGTGTTTTTTTGTTAACTAATCCACTGTATCATGACACAAAATGTTAGTCGAGAAATTTTTAAAATAAATTTACTGAAGTAAATGTAAATACATTATATTAATAACTATCCAAACGTAATTTATGTCATTTTAACTAAAAATCGGATGTAAAAAAACACCACAAACTGAAATAGGTGCAAAAAAAGTTGTACACATTCGAGCTGTTAATTCTGCTCATGGGTCTCACGGTCTCACTAATGGGGAGTAACTATAATGATCCCCCTGCTAGGGTACAGGACTCCTCCCTGTGAGAGAAGTGTGAAGTCCACCACGCGAGTCCAACTTGGCTTGGAGAATGTCGTGTATGTTTGGCGAAAAATAATATTTTGCTCTTAAATTGTACTGATTACGGTGTATTAAATGACAACTTTTAGTCTTATCAAATCGATAGGCTTTTCAGTTTAAAAGTACACTTATTATGAAAAAGGAGAAACTACAAAAAACTTATACTGACAGTGATCAAAGTAAACATACGAAGTTAGGTAACCTCAATCATTTATTTACATCAACAATTCATCATATTTGTAATTTACAATTTCTATAATGAGATATCAGCCACTGATCTTTGCTAGCAGTAGGTCAGCAGTTCGTCTATAGTGCAGGGCTTGTAGCAGCACTCGTCGGCCAGGCCGCGCTTGCCGCGTACGCCACCCAGCGCCCGCGCAGAGCCCGCCGGCATCCACCAGCCAGCATCACGCTTCACCTCCTCAGAGCCCCAGCAGAGAGCTGCCAGGACATTTGACAGATGTCGCCCACAGTAATGCCTAAGAATAGAATAAAAAAGATTGAAATAGAAAACAATAGAATGGAATGGAAGAGTTTCTTGTTGTTGCCAAAGGTTAAGAATAGTCAATATTTAGAAAAGGAGGGATCTCTTTAACGTAGGTATCGTTATATGAAACTAACTCCGTCCGTCTGTTACTTTTTCTTCATGCACTGAACGTATTTTATTACGCACAGGTAGACAATGAGGTGAGGTATCTTAAAAATGTATGTGTTATGGTTTTCGACCAATAAGCGGGCGAAGCCGCGGATAAGAGCTAGTTATGAAATAATTCGAAAAATAAAAATACTCAAACTTGGACATACAAGGTGTAAACGGACTCTTCACGAAGTCGTCAATGCAGCTTTCTGTACATCAAACTAATGTGCAGGTGGATGCATTAAATAGTACGGGGGTCGTAGAGGTATTGAAAGTAAAGTTATAACATTAAAAACTTGTAAAAAGTTGGAACTTTGATCCCCAATATAACTAGAAGGTTCCCAGGTATGGTCTAGAACAAAAAAATATCGCAAAGACGGGGAGAACAAGTGCCTTTCGGTTTCGTTAGGGGTACTTTTACACCCATTATGGAAAACTACACCAAGTACAAGAAGCCATACTAACCTCGCACCATCCTGTGCCTCTGAGCACCATGAGCAAGCCACTACGAGAATAAGCACCAAAGTCAGTTTCATGTTGACTGATGAGATGTTAGATCTTCAACTGAAGAAGAAGATGTAAGAATGCTGTTGGTCTCACAAATGAGGATCGAATGTGCTGATGCTTATTCATCCTGAGCTTTTTATACCTGGTTTCAGGTCATTAATATTCAGACCTATTTTATTAATATGTCCTAACTAAAACCGAGGGCGTAGGTTAGGGGAAATTTACATTATAATTATGTCACCTCCATTTTCCATGTGGATAAGCACCTTAAAGTTACGTACTCATGGAAGCAGACACGATTTGGTTTGAAGATGGCATACAACCGGTGTGCGACCGTATGGCAGTCTTGGACCATACAAAGTTTTCATTGATTTGTATGACAACGAAAGATTGCTCTCTGTCTCTGTCTCTATTTACTAAGAAAGAATTTAATTTTGTAGAGTGGAGTTAACCGAGAAATTTGTTGCGCAACATGCTCTCTCCCGCTGAAATACTGGGAATAGGTGAAGGTCGGGCTTTTTGGAGGACAATATAATTTTAATGTTCAAAACTATGTAGACGTTATTAACTAGTTTATGATTGATTGAGGAATGTGTGTGAAACACTAGTAGATCATTAATCAGTCATTTCGAGCACGACACACCTGAATATTTCAGGAAAACAAAGCTATTTATCTCAGAAAAGAGGCAAGCCACCTGCCCTTCTGTACAATGAACGAGACTCTGGCGCAACGTTCATCAACCCGCATTAGACTGCTATTGTGTAACATAGTCAGCCAATAAAATTCCCACGACTGGGCGTGATCTCTGTAACAGTTGATGGGCCGTAATCCACCACGCGGGCCCACTGCGGGCTGGTGTAGGTCACAAGTCTTCGAATTTTTGGTTTTAGGTCATGTTTCTTTCCTCACGGTGTTTTTCATCATCGTGGTTTGTAATATTATGTATTCTATGCCGTGGTGCATTAAAGTCCAAGTCCCCTTCTAAACTTTCAAATGATAACATTACAAATGAAAAACACGGCCAAGTGCTAGTCAGACGCGAGCATTAAGGGTTGGTTCCGTACCATTATTTTTATTATTTGTTGTTATAACGGCAACAGAAATACACATTCTGTGAAAATTTCGACCGTCTACCTATAACGGATCATGACAGCCCACTGACAGACAGATGGACGCACAATGGAGGCTTAGTAATAGGATCCCGTTGGTTATCCTTCTTGTACGGAATCCTAAAAAATAAAGCGAAAAAAATGTTGATGCCTACTTAGATTCTGCTTCTCGTCTTATTGTCACCATTTCTATCTTGGGTTAAAAATAATCTGATCTCCGACTTTTAGGGGATTGTACGGGGAAGAGAGCCACGACATTACATTTTTTTTTTAAAGAAGACAGTTTTTAATTATTTCGTTACTTTTAGTCATGGCAACCCGATTGAGATCGCACCTCAGCTGAATTGCTGTAAATAATGAGCATCTTATGATCATCTTAACTCAATCGTAGTTCATATTTATATATAGGTTTCTTCGACGTTCTGGCAGAGGTGGCCCAGTGATATCGGCCCCGAATTAAATTGTGAGTTCGATCCTGTTCGACTTTTCTTTGTGGAATTTATTTCATCACCAATACTGGTGAGTAACTGCTGAGTGAAGTTGAACGTCGTAAGGACAGCATGTAATAAAACCAAATGTGTTAACACATTTAGGAAACCAAACTCGTGATCGATTATGGCCCACTCCCTCGCACCGAGAGCTGTGTCAGAGAGTCCCAGCAGTGGAAACAACATGGACAGATTATGATAAAGTAATAGAAAAATTAACCAACTCTTGACTAATAGATTATTTAAACCAGTTTAAAATTTTATCTTCAACATAATTCGGCTTTAGGCGTATTTTTAGACCTAAAAAAAGCTTTTGACACCGTTTTCGTTCCCACCTTGTTGAACAAACTGGAAAAAGTTGGAATAAGGGGAACGCCTCTCAATTTTCTTACAGACTATCTCACAAACAGGAAACAGAGGGTAAGGATTGGAGGTTATATTAGTGATGATGCTGATGTGTTATTCGGTGTGCCGCAGGGCAGTGTACTGGACCCCACACTATTTTTAGCCTACTTTAAAGACCTCTGTAACCTAAAAGTTGAAAATTGTATATGTTCGTTGTTGTTTGTTGTTTTGTTGTTGTTGTGTTGTTGTTCGTTGTTTGTTTGTTGTGTTTGTTGTGTTTTGTTGTTGTTGTGTTTGTTTTTGTTATGTTTGTTTGTTGTTGTGTGTGTATTGTATTGTATTGTGTTGTTTGTTGTTTGTGTGTGTTGTTGTTATGTTTGTGTTGTGTTATTGTTTATGTTGTTGTTGTGTTGTTTTGTGTTGTTGTTTGTTTGTTGTTGTTGTTTTGTGTTTGTTTGTTGTATGTTGTTGTGTTGTATTGTATTGTTGTTGTATTTGTTGTTGTTTGTTTTTTTGTGTTGTGTTGTTGTTGTTGTATTGTATTATTTTGTGTGTGTGTAGTTTTGTTGTTGTTGATATTTTCCTACGCCGATGACACTGCCGTTGTCTTTCACGGGCACAGTTGGTCGGATGTCAAAAGTAAGACAGAGAAAGGTATGTTCCAAATTGCGGCTTGGCTTGATAACAACCTTCTTACGTTAAATACCGCGAAAACCAACTACATATGCTTCTCCATCTATAAAAAATCACAACGAGATGAATTGTTCAACATTAGAGTACACTCATGTGATAAAGTTACATCTAATAATTGCGCTTGTCCCTCTATTAGTAAAGTTTTAGAAACAAAATATCTAGGGGTAATTATTGACCACAGATTATCGTGCTACTCTCACATTGAACATGTCACTGGAAGGATGAGGAAGTTGGGATGGATTTTTAAAGCATTGAGCCACATAGTGCCTACAAATGTTCAGAGGAAATCAGGCTCTCACAGAAACGTGTTAAATGAAATATAATAATATATCTCTAAAGCACAATCTGTAATATCCTACTGCATTACAATATGGGGCGCTGCGGCAAAATGTAGTTTTATACATGTTGAACGAGGACAACGTGCCGTAATAAAAGTAATGTATTTCAAAAGGATGTGTTGCCCTACTGAAATTCTCTATAAGGACAGTGGACTGCTCTCTGTTAGAAAGTTATACATTATAAATACCGTTCTAAAAAAAACATAAAATTCTACCAAATGATCCAAGCACAACAACAAGAAGACAAAAAGATCTCATAGCACAGGTTCCACAAACTAAAACTAAATTTGCCACCATTCAGTACGGTACACTAGCTTGTCAACTTTATAATAGAATAATTAAGAAGATATATATACACAATAAACAATTACACGAGTGTAAAAAAGTTCTAATCAGTTAAATAAAGTCCCTGAATTACGCAGACACTGAGGCATTATTACAACACACGAAATGAAACACACATACACACACACATGCACACACCCTCACACTAACACACACTCACACATACACAAGCCTGCTGTTAAATCTAAGTTTTTTATTTATTTTATATTGATGTAGAAGAGCGGAGTGTCCTAATACAGGCAGTACTTGCTTAAAAGGAGGCTCCAATCATCAACTTATGTAAAAAATTTTTGATTCAGAAATAAAGATTTTGTATTTGTATTTTTGTATGATTGTTTAACATCCTACACTGTAGTTCAATATAATATACGACTTCCCAATAACATTCCACTAAGCACACCTAAGACGGTCGGCCACTGACCTCCATCCAATCAGCCATTCTACTTAAAATAAAGCTCAATTTAACAGCCCTACACAGCTTTAGGATATTAGAAAAACCTAAACATAGCAAGCATAGCCTAATAACTACATCATCATCTGCCAAGCCTTTTCCCAACTATGTTAGGGTCGGTTTCTAGTCTAACCGGATACAGCTGAAAACCAGTATTTTACATGGAGCGACTGCCTATCTGACCTCCACAACCCAGTTAGTACTAGGTAATACGATACCCGTTGGTAAGACTGGTAGTCAGAATTTTTGGGCCACAGACTACCTGTAACGAATGTCAAAGATCTACAAATGACCGCCGAGACCAATGGCTTAATGGCTTTTGGCGTGGTCATCCATCCACAGACCCACCTAGGCAAGCACGGCTTAACCTAAAGATCGATTGGAGCGGCTGTTATTATTAAGCCACGAGCTCCTAATAACTACAACTACAAAGAATTCATTAAATCGACGAAAAACTAATTTTACTCCAACAAAGCCACTAATTTGCCATAGCAAACTGGATAACACCTTGTTGGTAGTAAGCTCTCGTCCATGTTGCTTATTCAATGTGCTCTTTGAAAATTTATTTTAAAATTCAACTCGTTGCTCAAGATTTTGCAGTTTTACTGTAATTGCGTTCTCTGTATTCTGTAGTTTTCCTCTGTTTGAGATAGCTTCATTAATTCTTGTGTAATGGTAATTGAATGCGGGTTGCAGTTCACCGAGTCGTAGATTGTGTCTCTCGTTGATTTATTATTCCTTGGATTTGCTATGTGTTTTGTGAACTAGTAGCTTATTCAGTTTACTTGACTAAATTACAAATGTTACCAATCGTTCTGAACCCAATGAGGTGTAAGCGTCTGGGTAGCCCGCGAATTTAATTTAACCCTTTTTGCAGTTTAGAGGTCAGTATTAAATCAAATCATCAAGCTTTTAATATTAATGGATAATTATGAATCTTTATAATTATGCTCTTGGGTCTAGTAGTCCTAAGTATGACTGTTGAGAATGAGGTTCTGGGTTCGATTTCCAGGTCACGCAGAGTGTTATTATTTTTTACCATTAGGAATTTCTACTGAAGCCCTGACACTGGATCTGTTCCCGGATGATGGCAATAGTTTCACCCTCCATTACATAGGACTTAAATATAACTGGCTAAACATAGTACACCTTTGTCTAACCTTTAGTGGAAATACAGGCGTGGTGTTCTATTTTATGAAACATGAAAAAACTAAGTACGGCAAAATGGGTACAGTGAGAGTAAAACATGAAAGCTTAACCGACATATTAATTAAAGTAAAGTACGAAATTAGATCAAATCAGTCATTTATTTACATCGACAATTCATCATCCTCGTAATTTACAATTTGTATAATCAGTCATCAGCCATAGGTCCGTCGCTAGCAGTAGGTCAGCAGTTCGTCTATAGTGCAGGGCTTGTTGCAACACTCGTCGGCCAGGCCACGCTTGCCGCGCATGCCACCCAGCGCCCGCGCAGAACCCGCTGGCATCCACCAGCCAGCATCACGCTTCACCTCCTCAGAGCTCCAGCAGAGAGCCGCCAGGACATTTGACAGATGTCGCCCACAGTAATGCCTAAGAACAGAAAAGAAAAAAAAGATTGAAATGGAAAACAAAAGTACGGAATGAAAGATTTTGTAGTTGTTGTTAGAGATTAAGAATAGAAAATATTTAGAAAAGTAGTCCGTCATGCAGAAATATCTTGGGGTATCATAAGAATATGTGTGGACGGCCGCGGGCAGGAGCTAGTTATCATATAACTTGTAATAGCTACACCATCTACAAGAGACCGTACTAACCTCGCACCATCCTGTGCCTCTGAGCACCAAGAGCAAGCCACTACGAGAATAAGCACCAAAGTCAGTTTCATGTTGACTGATGATATCTTCAACTGACGTCAAATTATTTACCCAAAGGGTTCAATTTCAGAAGATGTAAGAATGCTGTTGGTCTCACAAGTGTGGATCGAATGTGCTCATGCTTATTAATCCCGAGCTTTTTATACCTGGTTTCTGCTCATTAATATTCAGACTTATTTTATTAATAAGTTCTAACTGAAATCTGAGGGCGTAGGTTAGGGGAAATTGACATCATAATTATGTCACCTCGATTTTCCATGTGATTAAGCACCTCATAGAATTCGGGTGATTCAGAAAGAGGTTTCGCACTTACGAAAACTGAAACGATTTTATCTAAAGACGACATACAGCCGTCCAGTGATGGGTGGTTTGGACCAAACAAAGTTTTCATTAATTTTGTTGACATGTCAGCGGGAATAGATCAACGAAAGAATTTTTCGTCAATGTTCACTAAGTAAGACTTTCATACAATTATAATTTGGATATTCCAAATTACTAACACTTTATTAACTAAACTTATACTATCACTTACGGGAAAGTAGCTTTAATAAACTTACTGGTGAACATGATTTGGACATTTTCAATACCAGTGTTTCTCGGCTTAAGCATTTGTTAGTAAAAAGCTTTTTACGGAAAAGTAATTGTTTGCGTCTGAATTTTGTTTTTTGTTTTTTTTTTCAATTTTTAGTTTTTATGTAATAGATCGCTTTTTTGTGTTTAATTTATGTTATAGTATTTTGTACCTAACTTCTTTTTGTTGACTTTTTTGTTTCAAGTGTTTATCTGTGGAAATTTGTAAATGGCCTTCGAATTCTTATTGTTTAAGAACATTGTTTATATTAGATGTAAGTTTTCCGAATAGTATAAAATAAAATAAATTTAGTTTTAAACTATGAAAGCTTAAAACAGGACATTATTATCTAGTTTGTGATTGGTTTCGTGAGTATGGACCGCTACTGAAATACTAGTGTTACTAATCATTCTGCGCCAGACACTTAAATCTTTCAGGACAGATTAACTATTATTATCTCAGAAAAGAGCCAAACCAGCCTTACCTGCCACCAACCCGCATTGGACTGATGTAATGTAACATAATCAGCCAGTAAAGTTCCCACTACTGGGACATAGGCGTTTTCCCTGTAATAGTGGATGGGCCGACCTCCACCTCGCGTTCTCAGTACGGGCTGGTAGTGGCCACAAGTCTTCGTATTTTTGGTTTTACGACATGCCGGTTTTCTTTCGATATTTTCCTTTACCGTGGGGCATTCTTTCAAATCATAAATAACATTTCAAATAAAAGAATGAAAAGCGAGAAAAAGCAAATTGGTGCCTACTAAGATTCCGCTCCTCATCTTACTGTCCCATGGACCATTTCTACCTCGTGTTAAAATTAATCTGATCTCTGGACTCTAGGGGATTGTACGAGGAAAAGGGCCTCGTCATAACATTAAAAAAAAGAAGACAGTATATAATTATTTAGTTGTTCGTTATATTTTTTCATGGCAACCCAAGTTACACCACACCTATCCTCAGCTGAATTGCTGTAAATAATTAGCATCTTGTGATCATTTTTACTCAATCGTAGTTCATATTTATATTTAGGTTTCTACAATGTTCTAGCAGAAGTGGCCCAGTTATATCGGCCCCGACTTAAATCTTATATTCGATCCCAAGTATGCACTTGCCTTTGTGGAATTTAATTCATCACCAAAACTTTCAAAGAAGTTCAACTTCACCATTATACAGCATAATGGTGTAGTTGAACGTCGTAAGAACAGCATGTAACAAAATTAAACATTTTAAGACATAAGCATAATCAGCCTATAATGTTCCCACTGCTGGGACACAGGCCTCCTCTCTATGAGAGGGAATGGGCTATAATCCACCATGCGGGCCCAGTACGGGTTGGTAGATGTCACATGTCTTCGAATTTTTGGTTCTAGGACATGTGACATTTTAAGACATTTAAGGAAAATCATTCGTGATCGATTATGGCCCACTCCCTCGCACAGAGAGGTGGACCCTGTGTCGGAGTCTCCCATCAGTGGGAACATAGACAGATCATGATTATTCAACATCCTACTCTGTAGTGTCCTTTATACGACTTTCCAATAGCATTCCACTAAGCACATCTAAGACGATCGGCCACTGACCTCCAACCAATCAGCCATCCTACTTAAAATAAAGCCCTACACATCTTTAAGATATTTGAAAATCAAATCAAATCAAATTCTTTATTGACATAATAGGTTATAGAAACTTCTTTGAAGCCTCTAACTCCTGAACTAGGTGTACCTGTATGTCAGGAGTCAGTGCCTTCTCCCATTTTATTTGGCTTAGATACTAATGTCAACATAGGAATAGACAAACATATGGGCTACAAAAAAAAATTTAGAAGAAGAGTAATAACAAATTATAAAATATAAAAAAAAACATCAAAAATATAATTTATTCTTAAGTTAATACATCAAACGCGCTATGTGTGTGTGTGGGTGAGTTCCCATTCGTGTTTGTGCATAAGTAGGTGTATGAAAGTAAAGTACGTTCCATGTATGTATTACTTTTTAGAATGCGATTAATTACACAGGTCTGCGAAATTTATTTTATCGAAAGTAATTTTCAAAAAATGTTTTTTTTTCTTATTTTATATTTCTTATGTTCTAAAAGTAATATAAAACAGAAGTCATATCATATATACCACGTCAAATATACAAGATTCAGATGATATAGCTTTTTGTTAAAAAATATAAATTTGTTTTTGTTATTGTGTAATTGAATTTGTTAAAGTGAAAGAAAACCGTTTAAGAATATTTCATTAAGTTTTAATATCTCTGTAGCTATTAAATTAAATAACAATCTTATATTTAAACAGAAAAATTAATAATAACGTTGGTTTTTTGAAAAAAAAGCTGCATTTTTTGGTTTTCGATTGGTCAAGCATAAAAAGCAATCATCGGTATGGTTCTTTTGTTCCCGCCACAACATAGGGACACCAAATGACAATGATTTTGATTTTCCGTACGCCCACTGCCGTAAAACTTCCAAACATAACCGGCATACTTTATGCGGAACCCATGCTTTGTCTTGGTGACATAACCTCAAACTGATGTAAGCGTAGTAAGCATTTTTTTACAAAGTCGGTTATATTTCGTCTTTGTTGTACTACAGTATATTGTCCACATTGTGTGGAAAAATATATTCGGATTATTCACAGCCAGAGTATAGGATGGTTGCTCACAGATGAAAGATTGTATAAATAGACTAAGGAATTAATGTTGCTAAAAAAAACAAGCGAACTTACTAAGTAAATTAAAGAGCCACCTATAGTTGTTCAACTTAAATGCAAAAAATGTGACGTGATACAATAAAATAAAGCTTATATTTGCACATAGGTTAACACCAACACGTGTGACTTGAAACTATTCAAAAAACTTTTTCATCACAGACTTGTGTTATTTATTTATTATTAAAAATCTGTGTCCTAAACATAGCAAGCATAGTCTAACAACTACAACTACAAACAATTCATAAAATCGCAAAAAACTAATTTTACTTCAACAAAGCCGCTAATTTGCCGTACCAACTGGATAACACTTGTTGGTAGTAAGCTCTCGTCCATGTAGCTTAAACAATGTGCTCTTTGAAAATTTCTTTTAAAATTCAACTCGTTGCTCAAGATTTTTCAGTTTTACTGTAATTGCGTTCTCTGTAGTCTGTAGTTCCCCTTTGTTTGACATAGTTTCATTAATTCTTGTGTAATGGTAATTGAATGCGGGTTGCAGTTTACCGAGTCGTAGATTGTGTCTCTCGTTGATTTATTATTCCTTGGATTCGCTGTGTGTTTTGTGAACTAGTAGCTTATTCAGCTTACTTGACTAAATTACAAATGGTACCTATCGTTCCGGACCCAATTTGAGGTGTAAGCGTCTGGGTGACCCGCGAATTTAATTTTACGCTTTTTGCAGTTTAGAGGTCAGTATTAAATCAAATCGTCAAACTTTTAATATTAATGGATAATTATGAATCCATATTTGCTCGTGGCTCTAGTAGTCCTAAGTGTGACTGTTGAGAATGAGGTGCTGGGTTCGATTTCCAGGTCACGCAGAATGGTATTGGGTTTTAACTTCTACTGTAGCCCAGACACTGGATCTGTTCCCGGATGATGGCAATAGTTTCACCCTCCATTACATGGGACTTAAATATAACTGGCTTAACACAGATGGTCTAAAGTACATCTTTGTCTAACTCTTCGTGGAAATACAGGCGTGGTGTTCTTTTTTATGACACATGAAAAAACTAAATACGGCAAAATGGTTACAGTGAGATTAAAATATGAAAAGCTTAACCGACATATTAATTAAAGTAAAGTACGAAATTAGGTCAAATCAGTCATTTATTTACGTCAACTATTCAATATCCTCGTAATTCAGAATTTGTACAATCAATCATCAATTGGTCCGTCGCTAGCAGTAGGACAGCAGTTCGTCCATAGTGCAGGGCTTATCGCAGCACTCGTCAGCCAGGCCACGCTTGCCGCGCACGCCACCCAGCGCCCGCGCAGAGCCCGCTGGCATCCACCAGTCAGCATCGCGCTTCACCTCCTCAGTGCTCCAACAGAGAGCCGCCAGGACATTTGATAGATGTCGCCCACAGTAACGCCTATGAACAGAATAGAAAAGATAGTTGTTGTTACAGATTAAGAATAGTCAATATTTAGAAAAGAAGGTATCTCTCCATGTTAAAGTAACTCTGTATGTCTTTACTTTTTCATGCAACAGGAAGACAATAAGGTGAGGTATCTTAAAAATTTGTGTGTCCTGGTTTTCGACCAATAAGGGAGCGAAGCCACGGGCAAGAGCTAGTTATGAAATAATTCGAATAATAAAAATACTCAAACGTGGATGTACAAGGTGTAAACGGACTCTTTACGAAGTCGTCGACGAAGCGTTCTGCACATCAAACTACGTACATAACTCTACGGAAAATTTTTGATGGCAAACGATTTTTTTTTTTTGGTTATACGGTAGGACTCAATGTCTCATAAACAAAACATTGTGCTGATGGATGCATTAAATAGTACGGGGGTCGTGGATGTATTGAACGATAAGTTGTAACATTAAAAATTTGTAATGAAAAAAAAACTTGTGAAAAAGTGGGAACTTTGATCCCCAATAGAACTAGAAGGTTCCCAGGTATGGTCTAGACCAAAAAAAATATCAGAATGACGGAGAGAACAAGTGCATTTCGGTTTCGTTAGCCTTTAGAATTGGCTTTGGGGGTACTTTTACATCCAGTATGGAAACCTACACCAATTACAAGAATACCATACTAACCTCGCACCATCCTGTGCCTCTGAGCACCAAAAGCAAGCCACTACGAGAATGAGCACAAAATTCAGTTTCATGTTGACTGATGATGTCTTCAACTGACGTCAAATTATTTACCGAAAGTGTTATACAATTTCAGAGGCTGTAGAATGTTGCTGGTCTCACAAATGTGGATCGAATATACTGAAGCTTATTAATTCCGAGCTTTTATACCTGGTTTCAGCTCATTAATATTCAGATTTATTTTATTAATATGTCCTAACTTAAACCGAGGGCGTAGGTTAGGGGAAATTTACATTACAATTATGTCACCTCGATTTTCCATGTGGATAAGCAGCTTATAGAATGAATGTGGGTGATTCAGAAAGAGATTATACACTTAAGAAAACTGACACGATTTTATCTGAAGACGACATACAATCGGCGGGCGATGGCCAGTCTTGGACCATAAAAAGTTTTCATTGATTATTATGACATTTTCTCAAGAATAGATAATCCAAAGATTGCTATGTCTATTTTCTTAGAAAGAATTTGGTAGAGGGTTTGACTGAGAAATTTGTTGCGCAACACCCTCTCTCCAGCTGAAATAATAGGAATAGGTAAAGAGCGGGCTTTTTGGGCGACAATATAATTTTAATGTTCAAAACTATGTAGACATTATTAACTACACTAGTTTGTGATCGAATGAGGAATGTGTGGACCACTACTGAAATACTAGCAGATCATTAATCAGTCATTTCGAGCCCGACTCGCCTGAATCTTTCAGGAAAACAAAGCTATTTATCTCAGAAAAGAGGCAAGCCAGCCTCACCTGCCCTGCTGTACTCATTGTACAACAGGGCAGGTGAGGTTTACTTGCCTCTTTTACAAGGCTCTGGTTAACGTTCATCAACCCGCATTAGATCGCTGTTATGTTACATAATCAGCCAATAAACTTCCCAAGACTGGGACACAGGCGTGTTCTCTGTAACAGTGGATGGGCCGTCATCCACCACGCGGGCCCAGTGCGGGCTAGTACAGGTCACAAGTCTTCGAATTTTTGGATTTTAGTCATGTTTGTTTCCTCACGACGTTCTCCTTCATCGTGGTTTGTAATATTATGTAATCTGCGCCGTGGTGCATTAAAGTCCAAGTCCTATATAAACTTTCAAATCATAACAGTACTAATGGAAAAAAATCTTCCAAGTACGAGTCAGACTCGAGCATTAAGTATTCCGTACCATCGTAGTAGGGAAGCCCCCATTCATTTTTATTATTTGTTGTTATAACGGCACTGGATATACACATTCCGTGAAAATTTCGAACTTCTACATATATCGGATCATGACAGCCCACTGACAGACAGACAGACGGACGGACAGCGGAGGCTTAGTAATAGGGTCCCATTGGTTACCCTTCTTGTACGGAACCCTAAAATGTAAAGTGAACAAAATGTTGTTGCCTGTTTAGATTCCGCTTCTCGTCTTATTGTCACCATTTCTATCTCGGGTTAAAAATAATCTGATCTCCGACCTATGGGATTTTACGAGGAAGAGAGCCACGTCATAATATTTTTTTTTTAAATGCAGTTTTCAATTATTTCGTTACTTTAAGTCATGGCAACCCGATTGAGATAGTACCTCGGCTGAATTGCTGTAAATAATGAGTATCTTATGATCAGCTTAACTCAATCGTAGTTCATATTTAAATATAGGTTTCTTCAACGTTCTAGGAGGTAGCCCAGTGATATCGGCCCCGACTTAAATTGTGAGTTCGATCCTGTCCGACTTTTCTTTGTGGAATTTATTTCATCACCAATACTGGTGAATAACAATGAAGTTGAACCTCGTAAGGACAGCATGTAATAAAACAAAACATTTTAAGACATTTAGGAAACCAAAACTCGTGATCGATTATGGCCCACTTCCTCGCGTAGAGGGGGCTGTGTTAGAGAGTCCCAGCAGTGGGATCAACATGGACAGATTATGATTATTCAACATCCTACACTGTAGTTCCCTATTATATACGACTTTCCAGTAACATTCCACTAAGCACAATTAAGACGATCGGCCACTGACCTCCATCCAATCAGTCATCCTACTTAAAATAAAGCTCAATTTAACAGTCCTACACAGCTTTAGGATATTAGAAAAACCTAAACATAGCAAGCATAGCCTAATAACTACATCATTATCTGCCTAGCCTTTTCGCAACTATGTTAGGGTCGGCTTCTAGTCTAACCGGATACAGCTGAAAACCAGTATTTTACATGGAGCGACTGCCTATCTGACCTCCACAACCCAGTTAGTACTAGGTAATACGATACCCGTTGGTAAGACTGGTTGTAAGAATTTTTGGGCCACTGACTACCTTTAACGAATGTCAAAGATCTACAAATGACCGCCGAGACCAATGGCTTAGCGTGCTTTCCGAGGTACGGAGGAAACTCGGTATGTAATGGGTGGTCACCCATCCACAGACCAACCTAAGCAAGCACGGCTTAACCTAAAGATCGATCCAAGCGGCTGTTATTATTAAGCCACGAGCTCCTAATAACTGCAACTACAAAGAATTCATAAAATTGACGAAAAACTAATTTTACTCCAACAAAGACGCTAATTTTTTTTTTCAAATTAAATTAAATTCAACTCGTTGCTCAAGATCTTCCAGTTTTACTATAATTGCGTTCTCTGTAGTCTGTAGTTTCCCTCTGCTTGAGATAGTTTCATTAATTCTTGTGTAATGGTAATTGAATGCTGGTTGCAGTTCACCGAGTCGTAGATGTTGTCTCTCGTTGATTTTTTATTCCTTGGATTCGCTGTGTGGTTTGTGAACTAGTAGCTTATTCAGCTTACTAGACTAAATTACAAATAGTACCTATCGTTCTGGACCCAATTAGAGGGTTAAGCGTCTGGGGGCCCGCGAATTTAATTTTACGCTTTTTGCAGTTTAGAGGTCAGTATCAAATCAAATCGTCAAACTTTTAATATTAATGGATAATTATGAATCCATATTTGCTCGTGGCTCTAGTAGTCCTAAGTGTGACTGTTGAGAATGAGGTGCTGGGTTCGATTTCCAGGTCACGCAGAATGGTATTGGGTTTTACCATTAGGAACTTCTACTGTAGCCCGGACACTGGATCTGTTCCCGGATGATGGCAATAGTTTCACCCTCCATTACATGGGACTTAAATATAACTGGCTTAACATAGGTGGTATAGAGTACATCTTTGTCTCCGACATATTAAATAAAGTAAAGTACGAAATTAGGTCAAATCAGTCATTTATTTACATCAAAAATTCATCATCCTCGTAATTTACAATTTGTATAATCAGTCATCAACCATAGGTCCGTCGCTAGCAGTAGGTCAGCAGTTCGTCTATAGTGCAGGGCTTGTTGCAGCACTCGTCGGCCAGGCCACGCTTGCCGCGCATGCCACCCAGCGCCCGCGCAGAGCCCGCTGGCATCCACCAGCCAGCATCACGCTTCACCTCCTCAGAGCTCCAGCAGAGAGCCGCCAGAACATTTGACAGATGTCGCCCACAGTAATGCCTAAGAACAGAATAGAAAAAAAAGATTTAAATGGAAAACAAAAGAACGGAATGGAAGAGTTTCTAGTTGTTGTAAGAGATTAAGAATAAACAATATTTAGAAAAGTAGTCCGTCATGCATACCCTGAAGGGATTTACATTGCGCACAGAAATATCTTGGGGTGAGGTATCATAGGAATATGTCGACGGCCGCGGGCAGGAGCTAGTTATCATATAACTTGTAATAGCTACACCATCTACAAGAGACCTTACTAACCTCGCACCATCCTGTGCCTCTGAGCACCAAGAGCAAGCCACTACGAGAATGAGCACCAAAGTCAGTTTCATGTTGACTGATGATATCTTCAACTGACGTCAAATTATTTACCCAAAGGGTTATACAATTTCAGAAGATGTAAGAATGCTGTTGGTCTCACAAATGTGGATCGAATGTACTGAAGCTTATTAATCCCGAGCATATTAATGAGCAGAAACCAGGTATAAAATACCTGGTTTCTGCTCATTAATATTCAGACTTATTTTATTAATAACTTCTAACTGAAATCTGAGGGCGTAGGTTAGGGGAAATTGACATCATAATTATGTCACCTCGATTTTCCATGTGATTAAGCACCTCATAGAATTCGGGTGATTCAGAAAGAGGTTACGCACTTACGAAAACTGAAACGATTTTATCAAAAGACGACATACAGCCGTCCAGTGATGGGTGGTTTGGACCAAACAAAGTTTTCATTAATTTTATTGACATGTCAGCGGGAATAGATCAACGAAAGAATTTTTCGTCCCTGTTCACTAAGTAAGACTTTCATACAATTATAATTTGGATATTCCAAATTACTAACACTTTATTAACTAAACTTATACTATCACTTACGGGAAAGTAGCTTTAATAAACTTACTGGTGAACATGATTTGGACATTTTCAATACCAGTGTTTCTCGGCTTAAGCATTTGTTAGTAAAAAGCTTTTTACGGAAAAGTAATTGTTTGCGTCTGAATTTTGTTTTTTGTTTTTTTTTTTTCAATTTTTAGTTTTTATGTAATAGATCGCTTTTTTGTGTTTAATTTATGTTATAGTATTTTGTACCTAACTTCTTTTTGTTGTCTTTTTTGTTTCAAGTGTTTACATTATGTGGAAATTTGTAAATGGCCTTCGAATTCTTATTGTTTAAGAACATTGTTTATATTAGATGTAAGTTCTCCGAATAGTATAAAATAAAATAAATTTAGTTTTAAACTATGAAAGCTTAAAACAGGACATTATTATCTAGTTTGTGATTGGTTTCGTGAGTATGGACTGCTACTAAAATACTAGTGTTACTAGTCATTTTGCGCCAGGCACGCTTAAATCTTTCAGGAAAGCTTAGCTATTATTATCTCAGAAAAGAGCCAAACCAGTCTCACCTGCCACCAATTTGCCGCATTGGACTGGTGTAGTGCAACATAATCAGCCAGTAAAGTTCCCACTGCTGGACCATAGGCGTTCTCCCTTTATTAATAGTGGATGGGCCGACATCCACCACGCGCTCTCAGTGCGGGCTGGTAGAGGTCACAAGTATTCATATTTTTGGTTTGAGGACCTGCTGGTTTCCTTTTGATGTTTTCCTTCACTTCACGGTGATTGTGGCATTCTTTCAAATCATAAATAACATTTCAAATAAAAAAAAGAAAAGCGAGAAAACGCAAATTGGCAAATTGGTGCCTACTAAGATTCCGCTCCTCATCTTACTGTCCCAGGGACCATTTCTATCTCGTGTTAAAATTAATCTGATCTCTGGACTCTAGGGAAAAAAAGGGCGACGTCATAAAATTTTGAAAAAAAGAAGACAAGTATTTAATGATTTAGTTGTTCGTTATATTTTGTCATGGCAACCCGAGTTCCACCACACCTTTCGTAGCAGAGGTGGCCCAGTTATAACGGCCCCGACTTAAATCGTAAATTCGATCCCAAGTATGCACTTGTCCTTCTGGAATTTATTTCATCACCAAAACTGGTGTATAATGGTGAAGTTGAACGTCGTAAGAACAGCATATAATAAAATTAAACATTTTAAGATATTTAAGGAAAAACATTCGTGATCGATTATGGCCCACTCGCACGCATAGAGAGGGGGACCCTGTGTCAGAGTGTCCCAGTAGTGGGAACAACATAGAGAGATCATGATTATTCAACATCCTACACTGTAGTGTCCTATAGACGACTTTCCAATAACATTCCACTAAGCACATCTAAGACGATCGGCCACTGACCTCCAACCAATCAGCCATCTTACTTAAAATAAATCAAAAATTTAACAGCCCTACACATCTTTAAGATATTAGAAAATCAAATCAAATCAAATTCTTTATTGACATAATAGGCTACAGAAACTTCTTTGAAGCCTCTAACTCCTGAACTAGGTGTACCTGTATGTCAGGAGTCAGTGCCCTCTCCCATTTTATTTGGCTTACATACTAATGTCAACATTGGAATAGACAACACATGTGCACAAAAAAAAAATTTAGAAGAAGAGTAATAACAAATTAAATAATGTTATAATATGAAAAAACATCAAAAATATAATTTATTCTTAAGTTAATACATCAAACGCGCTATGTGTGTATGTGGGTGAGTTCCCGTTCGTGTTTGTGCATAAGTAGGTGTATGAAAGAAAAGTACGTTCCATGTATGTATGACTTTTTAGAATGCGATTAATTACACAGGTCTGCGAAATTTATTTTCAAAAAATGTTATTTTTTCTTATAAATGTTCTAAAAGTAATATAAAACAGTAGTCATATCATATATACCACGTCAAATATACAAGATTCAGATGATATAGCTTTTTGATAAAAAATTATAAAGCAAAAATTTGTTAAAGTGAAAGAAAACCGTTTAAGAATATTTTATTAAGTATTAATATCTCTGTAGCTATTAAATTAAATAACAATATTATATTTAAACAGATCAATTAATAATAACGTTGGTATTTTGAAAAAAAGCTGCATTTTTTGGTTTTCGATTGGTCAAGCATAAAAAGCAATCATCGGTATGGTTCTTTTGTTCCCGCCACAACATAGGAACTACAAATGACAATGATTTTGATTTTAAGTACGCCCATTGCCGTAAACCTTCCAAACATAACCGGCATACTTTATGCGGAACCCATGCTTTGTCTTGGTGACATAACCTCAAACTGATGTAAGCGTAGTAAGCATTTTTTACAAAGTCGGTTATATTTCGTCTGTGTTGTACTACAGTATATTGTCCACATTATGTAGCAAAATATATTCGGATTATTCACAGCCTCCAGTATAGGATGGTTGCTCACAGATGAAAGATTGTAAAAATAGACTAAGGAATCAATGTTGCTAAAAAACAAGCGAATTTACTAAGTAAATTAAAGAGCTACCTATATTTGTTCAACTTAAATGCAAATAAATGTTAAGTGATACAATAAAATAAGGCTTATATTTGCAACATATAGGTTAACACCAACACGTTTGACTTGAAATTATTCAAAAAACATTTTCATCGCAGACGTGTGTTATTTATTTATTACTAAAAATCTGTGTCCTAAACATAGCAAGCATAGCCTAATAACTACAACTACAAACAATTCATAAAATCGACAAAAAACTAATTTTACTCCAACAAAGCCGCTAATTTGTCGTAACAACTGGATAACACTTGTTGGTAGTAAGCTCTCGTCCATTTCGCTTACCCAATATGCTCTTTGAAAATTTCTTTTAGAATTCAACTCGTTGCTCAAGATTTTCCAGTTTAACGGTAATTGCGTTCTCTGTAGTCTGTAGTTATCCTCTGTTTGAGATAGTTTCATTAATTCTTGTGTAATGGTAATTGAGTGCGGGTTGCAGTTTACCGAGTCGTAGATTGTGTCTCTCGTTGATTATTATTCCTTGGATTAGCTGTGTGTTTTGTAAACCAGCAGCTTATTCAGCTTACTTGACTAAATTACAAATGGTACCTATCGTTCTGGACCCAATTTGAGGTGTAAGCGTCTGGGGGCCCGCGAATTTAATTTTACGCTTTTTGCAGTTTAGAGGTCAGTATCAAATCAAATCGTCAAACTTTTAATATTAATGGATAATTATGAATCCATATTTGCTCGTGGCTCTAGTAGTCCTAAGTGTGACTGTTGAGAATGAGGTGCTGGGTTCGATTTCCAGGTCACGCAGAATGGTATTGGGTTTTACCATTAGGAACTTTTACTGTAGCCCGGACACTGGATCTGTTCCCGGATGATGGCAACAGTTTCACCCTCCATTACATGGGACTTAAATATAACTGGCTTAACACAGATGGTCTAGAGTACATCTTTGTCTAACCCTTCGTGGAAATACAGGCGTGGTGTTCTTTTTTATGAAACATGAAAAAACTAAATACGGCAAAATGGTTACAGTGAGATTAAAATATGAAAAGCTTAACCGACATATTAATTAAAGTAAAGTACGAAATTAGGTCAAATCAGTCATTTATTTACGTCAACTATTCAATATCCTCGTAATTCAGAATTTGTACAATCAATCATCAATTCGTCCGTCGCTAGCAGTAGGACAGCAGTTCGTCCATAGTGCAGGGCTTGTTGCAGCACTCGTCAGCCAGGCCACGCTTGCCGCGCACGCCACCCAGCGCCCGTGCAGAACCCGCTGGCATCCACCAGCCAGCATCGCGTTTCACCTCTTCAGTGCTCCAGCAGAGAGCCGCCAGGACATTTGATAGATGTCGCCCACAGTAACGCCTGTGAACAGAATAGAAAAGATAGTTGTTGTTACAGATTAAGAATAGTCAATATTTAGAAAAGAAGGTATCTCTCTATGTTAAAGTAACTCTGTATGTCTTTACTTTTTCATGCGCACAGGAAGACAATAAGGTGAGGTATCTTAAAAATTTGTGTGTCCTGGTTTTCGACCAATAAGGGAGCGAAGCCGCGGGCAAGAGCTAGTTATGAAATAATTCGAATAATAAAAATACTCAAACGTGGATGTACAAGGTGTAAACGGACTCTTTACGAAGTCGTCGACGAAGCGTTCTGCACATCAAACTACGTACATAACTCTACGGAAAATTTTTGATGGCAAACGATTTTTTTTTTTTGTTATACGGTAGGACTCAAGGTCTCATAAACAAAACATTGTGCTGATGGATGCATTAAATAGTACGGGGGTCGTGGAGGTATTGAAAGATAAGTTGTAACATTAAAAATTTGTAATTAAAAAAAAACTTGTGAAAAAGTGGGAACTTTGATCCCCAATAGAACTAGAAGGTTCCCAGGTATGGTCTAGAACAAAAAAAATATCAGAATGACGGGGAGAACAAGTGCCTTTCGGTCCCACTTCCTCGCGTAGAGAGGGGGGGGGGGCTGTGTTAGAGAGTCCCAGCAGTGGGATCAACATGGACAGATTATGATTATTCAACATCCTACACTGTAGTTCCCTATTATATACGACTTTCCAGTAACATTCCACTAAGCACAATTAAGACGATCGGCCACTGACCTCCATCCAATCAGTCATCCTACTTAAAATAAAGCTCAATTTAACAGCCCTACACAGCTTTAGGATATTAGAAAAACCTAAACATAGCAAGCATAGCCTAATAACTACATCATTATCTGCCTAGCCTTTTCCCAACTATATTAGGGTCGGTTTCTAGTCTAACCGGATACAGCTGAAAACCAGTATTTTACATGGAGCGACTGCCTATCTGACCTCCACAACCCAGTTAGTACTAGGTATTACGATACCCGTTGGTAAGACTGGTTGTCAGAATTTTTGGGCCACTGACTACCTTTAACGAATGTCAAAGATCTACAAATGACCGCCGAGACCAATGGCTTAACGTGCTTTCCGAGGTACGGAGGAAACTCGGTATGTAATGGGTGGTCACCCATCCACAGACCAACCTAAGCAAGCACGGCTTAACCTAAAGATCGATCCAAGCGGCTGTTATTATTAAGCCACGAGCTCCTAATAACTGCAACTACAAAGAATTCATAAAATTGACGAAAAACTAATTTTACTCCAACAAAGACGCTAATTTTTTTTTTCAAATTAAATTAAATTCAACTCGTTGCTCAAGATCTTCCAGTTTTACTATAATTGCGTTCTCTGTAGTCTGTAGTTTCCCTCTGTTTGAGATAGTTTCATGAATTCTTGTGTAATGGTAATTGAATGCGGGTTGCAGTTCACCGAGTCGTAGATGTTGTCTCTCGTTGATTTATTATTCCTTGGATTCGCTGTGTGGTTTGTGAACTAGTAGCTTATTCAGCTTACTTGACTAAATTACAAATGGTACCTATCGTTCTGGACCCAATTTGAGGTGTAAGCGTCTGGGGGCCCGCGAATTTAATTTTACGCTTTTTGCAGTTTAGAGGTCAGTATCAAATCAAATCGTCAAACTTTTAATATTAATGGATAATTATGAATCCATATTTGCTCGTGGCTCTAGTAGTCCTAAGTGTGACTGTTGAGAATGAGGTGCTGGGTTCGATTTCCAGGTCACGCAGAATGGTATTGGGTTTTATCATTAGGAACTTCTACTGTAGCCCGGACACTGGATCTGTTCCCGGATGATGGCAATAGTTTCACCCTCCATTACATGGGACTTAAATATAACTGGCTTAACACAGATGGCCTAGAGTACATCTTTGTCTAACCCTTCGGGAAAATACAGGCGTGGTGTTCTTATGTATGAAACATGAAAAAACTAAGTACGGCAAAATGGTTACAGTGAGAGTAAAATATGAACAGCTTAACCGACATATTAATTGAAGTAAAGTACGAAATTAGGTCAAATCAGTCATTTATTTACGTTAACAATTCATCACTCTCGTAATTTACAATTTGTATAACCAGTCATCAGCCATAGGTCCGTCGCTAGCAGTAGGTCAGCAGTTCGTCTATAGTGCAGGGCTTGTTGCAGCACTCGTCGGCCAGGCCACGCTTGCCGCGCATGCCACCCAACGCCCGCGCAGATCCCGCTGGCATCCACCAGCCAGCATCACGCTTCACCTCCTCAGAGCTCCAGCAGAGAGCCGCCAGAACATTTGACAGATGTCGCCCACAGTAATGCCTAAGAACAGAAAAGAAAAAAAAGATTTAAATGGAAAACAAAAGAACGGAATGAAAGAGTTTCTAGTTGTTGTAAGAGATTAAGAATAAACAATATTTAGAGAAGTAGTCCGTCATGCAATACCTGAAGGGATTTACATTGCGCACAGAAATATCTTGGGGTGAGGTATCATAGGAATATGTGGACGGCCGCGGGCAGGAGCTAGTTATCAGATAACATGTAATAGCTACACCATCTACAAGAGACCGTACTAACCTCGCACCATCCTGTGCCTCTGTGCACCAAGAGCAAGCCACTACGAGAATGAGCACCAAAGTCAGTTTCATGTTGACTGATGAAATGTTAGACTTCAACCGAAATCAAATTATTTACCGAAGTGTTTTAAAATCTAAGAGGGTGTAAGAATGCTGTTTGTCGTACCAATGTGGATCGAATGTGCTCATGCTTATTAATCCCAAGCTTTTATACCTGGTTTCAGCTCATTAATATTCAGTCTAATCTTATAAATAAATCCTAGCTGAAACCTAAAGGCGTAGGTTTAGGAAAATTTACCTTATAATTATGTCTTCGCGATTTTCCATGTGGATAAGCACCTTATAGAATGAATGTGGGTGATTCAGAAAGAGGTTACCCACTTAAGAAAACTGACATGATTTTATCTAAAGACGACATACAGCCAGTCAGTGATGGGTGGTTTGGACCAAACAAAGTTTTCATTAATTTTCTTGTCATGTCAGAGGGAATAGATCAACGAAAGAATTTTTCGTCCCTGTTCACTAAGTAAGACTTTGCTACAATTATAATTTGGATGTTCCAAATTACTAACACTTTATTAACTAAACTTATACTATCACTAACGGGATATCTGGCGTGATTATTAATTATTTTGACCTCCTAAAAAATAAAAATAAACAACATCAACATCAATAACAAACAACATTATCAACTTATCATTAACATTAAAAACGGGATATTTACCATGTTTACTGATATCTTTGAGTTCCCGATATTTCGGCGCTGTTGCAAGCACCAAGATCACGGATAAACTGAAGTTATTGCGGGTGGGTGTTTATGAGCAGACAAATCGATCTACCCTCTTTCATGGTGCTTGCAACAGCGCCGAAATATCGAGAACTCAAAGAAATCAGTAAACATGGTGTTAATGATAATGTTAGTGACCATGATAGTTTAAAATCATATGACATCATCCACAAACAACATCATCGACACGCAGCGCAGCAGTCAATTATCTAGTTTGTGGTTGGTTTCGTGAGTATGAACCGCTACTGAAATACTAGTGTTACTAATCATTCTGCGCTCTTATTATCTCCAAAAGAGCCAAACCAGCCTCATCTGCCACCAACCCGCATTGGACTGATGTAATGTAACATAATCAGCCAGTAAAGTTCCCACTGCTGGGACATAGGCGTTTTCCCTGTAATAGTGGATGGGCCGATATGCACCTCGCGTTCTCAGTGCGGGCTGGTAGTGGCCTCAAGTCTTCGTATTTTTGGTTTTAGGACATGCCGGTTTCCTTTCGATATTTTCCTTCACCGTGGGGCATTCTTTCAAATCATAAATAATTTTTCAAATAATAAAAAGCGAGTAAAAGCAAATTGGTGCCTACTAAGATTCCGCTCCTCATCTTACTGTCCCATGGACCATTTCCATCTCGTATTAAAATTAATCTGATCTCTGGACTCTAGGGGGATTGTACGGGGAAAAGGGCCACGTCATATTTTTTTTAAAAAAAGAAGACAGTATATAATTATTTAGTTGTTCGTTATATTTTGTCATGGCAACCCGAGTTACACCACACCTTTCGTCAGCTGAATTGCTGTAAATAATGAGCATCTTATGATCATTTTTACTCAATCGTAGTTCATATTTATATTTAGGTTTCTTCAATGTTTTAGCAGAGGTGGCCCAGTTATAACGGCCCCGACTTAAATCGTAAATTCGATCTCAAGTATGCACTTGTCCTTCTGGAATTTATTTCATCACCAAAACTGGTGTATAATGGTGAAGTTAAACGTCGTAAGGACAGCATATAATAAAACTAAACATTTTAATATTTTGTTCTGTATGGTGTCCGGACGTAAAGAATAGCACCATCCCATATCTTCCCGTGGGTGTCGTAAGAGGCGACTAAGGGACTTACCAGTGAATGGGCAGCAGCGTTCTCTGTGATTTTTTATAACAAACATACTGCGATCGCCAACCCGCCTGCCAAGCGTGGCGATTATGGCAAAACCCCCCTTGGGGAGGCCTATGTCCAGCAGTGGACGTCTTTCGGCTGAAATGATGAAACATTTTAAGACATTTAATGAAAAACTTTCTTGATTGATTATGGCCCACTCCCTCGTACAGAGAGGGGGACCCTGTGTCGGAGTGTTCCAGCAGTGGGAACATAGACGGATCATGATTATTCGAAATCCTAAACTGCAGTGTCCTTTATACGACTATCCAATAACATTCCACTAAACACATCTAAGACGGTCGGCCACTGACCTCCATCCCATCAGCCATCCTACTTAAAATAAAGCAAAAATTTAACAGCCCTACACATCTTTAAGATATTATAAGAAAAGCAAATCAAATCAAATTTTTTATTGACATAATAGGTTATAGAAACTTCTTTGAAGCCTCTAACTCCTGAACTAGGTGTACCTGTATGTCAGGAGTCAGTGCCCTCTCCCATTTTATTTGGCTTAGATACTAAGGTCAACATAGGAATAGACAAACATATGTGCTACTAAAAAATAATTAGAAGCAGATTATTATCAAATTAAATAATGATAAAATATAATTTATTCTTAAGTTAATACATTTAACGCACTGTGTGTGTGTGGGTGGGTTCCCGTTCGCGTTTGTGCATAAGTAGGTGTATGAAAGAAAAGTACGTTCCATGAATGTATTACTTTTTAGAATGAGATTAATTACACAGGTCTGCGAAATTTATTTTTTCGAAAGTTATTTTCAAAAAATGTTATTTTTTCTTAAATGTTCTAAAAGTAATATAGAACAGTAGTCATATCATTATACCACGTCAAATATACAAGATTCAGATGATATAGATTTTTGATTAAAAATGTATGGAGCAAAAATTTGTTAAAGTGAATAAAAATCGTTTAAGAACGTTTTATTAAGTTTTAATATCTCTGTAGCTATTAAATTAAATAACAATAGTATATTTAAACAGAACAATTAATAAGAATTTTTTTTTTGAAAAAAAGCTGCGTTTTTTGGTTTTCGATTGGTCAAGCATAAAAAGCAATCATCGATATGGTTCTTTTGTTCCCGCCACAACATAAGAACACCAAATGACAATGATTTTGATTTTAAGTACGCCCACTGCCGTAAAACTTCCACACATAACCGGCATACTTAATGCGGAACCCATGCTTTGTCTTGGTGACATAACCTCAAACCGATGTAAGCGTAGTAAGCATTTTTTACAAAGTCGGTTATATTTCGTCTGTGTTGTACTACAGTATATTGTCCACATTGTGTGGCAAAATATATTCGGATTATTCACAGCCAGAGCAAAGGATGGTTGCTTACAGATGAAAGATTGTAAAAATAGACTAAGGAATTAATGTTGCTAAAAAACAAGCGAATTTACTAAATAAATTAAAGAGCTACCTATATTTGTTCAACTTAAGTGCAAATAAATGTTAAGTGATACAATAAAATAAAGCTTATATTTGCAACATATAGGTTAACACCAACACGTGTGACTTGAAACTATTCAAAAAACTTTTTCATCACAGACTTGTGTTATTTATTTATTATTAAAAATCTGTGTCCTAAACATAGCAAGCATAGTCTAACAACTACAACTACAAACAATTCATAAAATCGACAAAAAACTAATTTTACTTCAACAAAGCCGCTAATTTGCCGTAACAACTGGATAACATTTGTTGGTAGTAAGCTCTCGTCCATTTTGCTTACCAAATGTGCTCTTTGAAAATTTCTTTTAAATTTCAACTCGTTGCTCAAGATTTTCCAGTTTTACTGTAATTACGTTCTCTGTAGTTTACCTCTGTTTGACATAGTTTCATTAATTCTTGTGTAATGGTAATTGAATGCGGGTTGCAGTTCACCGAGTCGTAGATGTTGTCTCTCGTTGATTTATTATTCCTTGGATTCGCTGTGTGTTTTGTGAACTAGTAGCTTATTCAGCTTACTTGACTAAATTACAAATGTTACCTATCGTTCTGGACCCAATTTGAGGTGTAAGCGTCTGGGGGCCCTCGAATTTAATTTTACGCTTTTTGCAGTTTACAGGTCAGTATCAAATCAAATCGTCAAACTATTAATATTAATGGATAATTATAAATCCATATATGCTTTTGGGTCTAGTAGTCCTAAGTATGACAGTTGAGAATGAGGTTCTGGGTTCGATTTTCAGGTCACGCAGAATGTTATTGAGTTTTAACAGTAGGAACTTCTACTGTAGCCCGGACACTGGATCTGTTCCCTGTTGATGGCAATAGATTCACCCTCCATTACATGGGATTTAATTATAACTGGCTAAACATAGATGGGCTAGAGTATACCTTTGTCTAACCCTTCGTGGAAATACAGGCGTGGTGTTCTTTTTTATGAAACATGAAAAAAATAAGTACGGCAAAAAGAGTAAAATATGAAAAGCTTAACCGACATATTAATTAAAGTAAAGTACGAAATTAGGTCAAATCAGTCATTTATTTACATCAACGATTCATCATCCTCGTAATTTACAATTTGTATAATCAGTCATCAGCCATAGGTCCGTCGCTAGCAGTAGGAGAGCAGTTCGTCCACAGTACAGGGCTTGTTGCAACACTCGTCAGCCAAGCCACGCTTGCCGCGCACGCCACCCAGCGCCCGTGCAGAGCCCGCTGGCATCCACCAGCCAGCATCGCGTTTCACCTCCTCAGTGCTCCAGCAGAGAGCTGCCAGGACATTTGATAGATGTCGCCCACAGTAACGCCTATGAACAGAATAGAAAAGATAGTTGTTGTTACAGATTAAGAATGGTCACTATTTAGAAAAGAAGGTATCTCTTTATGTCAAAGTAACTCTGTATGTCTTTACTTTTTCATGCGCACAGGTAGACCCTGAGGTGAGGTATCATAAAAATATGTGTGGAATTGTTTCCGACCAATAAGCGGGCGCAGCCGCGGGGGGCAAGTTAAGAAATATACTTAAATATAATAATTCGAAAAGCAAGAATACTCAAATGTGGATAAATTGAAACTACACCAAGTACATGAGACCGTACTAACCTCGCACCATCCTGTGCCTCTGAGCTCCAAGAGCAAGCCACTACGAGAATGAGCACAAAAGTCAGTTTCATGTTGACTGATGATATCTTCAACTGACGTCAAATTATTTACCCAAAGGGTTATACAATTTCAGAGGATGTAGAATGTTGTTGCTCTCACAAATGTGGATCGAATGTGCTGATACTGAATCATACCGAGCTTTTATACCTAGTTTCAGCTCATTAATATGCAGACTTATTTTATTAATATGTCCTAACTGAAACCGAGGGCGTAGGTTAAGGGAAATTTACATTATAATTATGTCACCTCCATGTTCCATGTGGATAAGCAGCTTATAGATAGAATGGGGGTGATTCAGAAAGAGGTGATGCACTTTAAAAAACAGACATGATTTTATCTGAAGACGTCATACGACCGGCGACCGATAGGTGGCCCTGGACCACACAACGTTTTCATCGATTTTCATTGCATTTTAACATGAATAGATCACCGAAACAATGCTCTGTCCCTGTTTGCTAAGAAATAATTTGGTATTGAGGGGTTAACTGACAGATTTGTTGCCAAGCAGTTTGTGCAGCAACTTCCTCTGTCCGGCTTAAATACCGGGAGGTGATGAATGGCAGGTGTTCTCCCTGTAATAGTGGATGGGCCGACCTCCACCACGCGGGGCCAGTGCGGACTGGTAGAGGTTTTCTGCTTTTTGGTTTGATGTCATGCCGGTTTTCTCTCGATGTTATACTTCACCGATCCGCCTACATATAGTTTCATACCATAACGCAACAAATAATAGCGAAAAAACTTTGGTGTGTGCTAAGATTCCGCTTGTCGTCTTACTGTCTCCATTTCTATCTCGGGTTAAAAATAATCTGATCTCTGGACTCTAGGGGAATGTGCGAGGAAACGGGCCTTGTCATAACATTTTTTTTTAAAGAAAACAGTATGTAATTATTTCAATAATTCTTACATTTTCTCAAGGCAACCCGAGTGAGAAAACACCTTTCCTCAGCTGAATTGTTGCAAATAATTTGTATCCTATGATCATGTTTACTCAATAATCATCTGCCTAGCTTTTTCCAAACTATGTTGGGGTCGACTTCCAGTCCAACCGGATGCAGATGAATACCAGTATTTTACATGGAGTGACTGCCTATCTGACCTCCAGAACTCAGTAAGTAGTGGGTGTTACCCCTTGGTAAGACTGGATATCAGACTTTTGGGGCCACTGACTACCCATAACGACTGTCAAAGATCTACAAATGCCAGCCGGGACCAACAGCTTTACGTGCTTTCTGAGACACGGAGGAAACTCAGTATCTTATAGGTGGTCACCCATCCACGGACCAATTTATGCAAGCGCAGCTTAACCTGAAGATTGACCCGAACGGCTGGTATTATTTAGCTAAGAGCTCCATCATGTTTAGTCAATCGTAATTCGTATTTATATTTAGGTTTCTTTCACGTTCTAGCAGAGGTGGCCCAGTGATATCGGCCCCGACTTGTATCGTGAGTTCGCAAGCACGCACTTGTTTTTGTGGAATTTATTTCATCACCAATACTGGTGAATAACGGTGAAGTTAAAAGTCGTAAGGACAGCATGTAATGTAACCAAACATTTTAAGACATTTAAGAAACCAAACTCGTGTTCGATTATGGCCCACTCCCTCACACAGAGAGGGGGCCTGTGTCAGAGTGTCCTAGCAGTGGGAACAACATGGACAGATTATGATTATTCAACATAGTAGTAGTTGAAATACTTTCCTTTATACGACTTTCAAATAAAATTCCACTAAGCACACCTAACACGATCGGCCACTGACCTTCATCCAATCAGGCATCCTACTTAAAATAAAGCTCGATGTAACAATCCCACACAGCTTTAGGATATTTGAAAAATCTGTATCCTAAACATAGCAAGCATGGCATTACAACTACATACAATCCATAAAATGGACAAAAATAGTAATTTTACTCCAACAAAGCCGCTAATTTTCCGCAACAACTAGATTGGTACTTGTTGGTAGTAAGCTCTCGTCCATGTTGCTTACTCAATGTGCTCTTTGAAAATTTCTTTTAAAATTCAACTCGTTGCTCAAGATTTTCCAGTTTTACTGTAATTGCGTTCTCTGTAGTCTGTAGGTTCCCTCTGTTTGAGATAGTTACATTAATTCTTGTGGAATGGTAATTGAATGCGGGTTGCAGTTCACCGAGTCGTAGATTGTGTCTCTTGTTGATTTATTATTTCTTGGATTCGCTGTGTGTTTTGTGAACTACTAGATTATTCAGTTTACTTGACTAAATTACAGGTGGTATCGTTCTGGACACAATTTGAGGTGTTAGCATCAGGATAGCCCGCAAATTCAGGTTTTTGACGCTTTTTGCTATTCAAAGGACCGTATCAAGTGAAATCGTTGGGCTTTTCAAAAATAAAGAATATTAAAATGATGAAACCTAAAGCAACTACTGCAGCTTCATTGGTCTAGCGGTTCTAAGCACTACTGTTTAGGATAAGGTTCTGGGCTAGATTTTAAGGCTGGGAAAAGTGTAGTTAGGTTTTTCAATTAGGGATTTCTCATTAGTAGGCCGTACTTAGGATCCGTGCATAGTCGATGGCAATGAGTTCACTCTCCATTACATGGGACTTAACAATTACTGGAACAATATACAAGGTGTAACATAATAAATGCAAAACCTCCCGTGTGGTCTCTCAGACCATGAATCTAAACAGCTTTTGTTTTATGATTTTTTAAAATTCATAACTTTTTTTTATTTTTACCATATCCGTTGATCAGCGGATCGCGTCAATTCCTATAGAAAATCCAATTATTTTTTTGCGAATTTCTAGAACTCGTAGAATAAAAGTTGTTCAGTTTCATGGTCCGAAAGACCACACAGGAGGTTATGCATTTATTATGTTGCACACCTTGTATTGTACTACGGTATACCACTCTTAGAGTGGTGTTCTTAGGGATGAAACATTAACAAATTTACTATGACAAAATAAACAGTGGAGGTAAAAATAGTTACAAAAAGCGTAACTGACATAATAATTGAAGTAAAGTACAAAGTTAGTTAAAATCAGTCATTTATTTACATCAATAATTCATCATACTCGTAATTTACAATTTGAACAATCAGTCATCAGCCATTGGTCCGTCGCTAGCAGTAGGAGAGCAGTTCGTCCATAGTGCAGGGCTTGTAGCAGCACTCGTCGGCCAGGCCGCGCTTGCCGCGCACACCACCCAGCGCCCGCGCAGAGCCCGCCGGCATCCACCAGCCAGCATCACGCTTCACCTCCTCAGAGCTCCAGCAGAGAGCAGCCAGGACATTTGACAGATGTCGCCCACAGTAATGTCTAAGAACAGAATAGAATTATAATGGACTGTAGTAGAAAACAGTAGAATTGAATGAAAGAGTTTCTTGTTGATGTTAGGTGTTAAGAATAGTCAATGTTTAGAAATCCGTCTGTTACTTTTTCACGCATGCCCTGAACGGAGTTCTTTCGCACAGGTAGACCATGAGGTGAGGTATCATAAAAGTATGAATGAAGGAAAGAAAAATAAAATTTATTTATTTGGCACATGCCACAAGTGCACACAACAAACAAATAAAAATAAATTGAATAACTTAAATTTACACAACAAAAAGGTTAAAACTAAACAGAAAAAAAAAAACAGATAATATTGTGTGTCTCACGGCTGCGCCAAATAGGCCCAGTTCAGCAAACTGCCGAGCAGCTAGTGCACGACGCTGGTATTCAACTGGACCTGATGGATGTATGGATGGTTTCCGACCAATAAGCGAGTGAAGCCAAGGACAAGAGCTTGTTATAAAATAATTACAAAAATAAGAATAATCATCAAACGTACATAAAAAGAAAACTACACCAAGTGCAAGAGACTGTACTAACCTCGCACCATCCTGTGCCTCTGAGCACCATGAGCAAGCCACTACGAGAATGAGCACCAAAGTCAGTTTCATGTTGACTGATGAGATTTAGATCTTCAACTGACGTCAAAATATTTATTTACCCGAAGGGTTTTAAAATATAAGAGGAATGCTGTTGGGCTCACAAATGTGGATCGAATGTGCTCATGCTTATTAATTCCAAGCTTTTATACCTGGTTTCAGCTCACTAATATTCAGTCTAATCTTATAAATAAATCCTAGCTGAAACCTAAAGGCGTAGGTTTAGGAAAATTTACCTTATAATGATGTCTTTTCGATTTTCCATGTGGATAAGCACCTTATAGATATGATGTGGGTGATTCAGAAAGAGGTTACGCATTTAAGAAAACTGACACGATTTTATCTGAAGACGACATGGCCGGTCTTGGACTATGGTCCAAGACCGGCTATCGCTCGCTTACTCACAAAACGTATGCGTTTTCATAGATTTTCATTCCATTTTAGCATGAATAGATCAACAAAATAATGCTCTATCCCTTTTTACTAAGAAAGAATTTCGATGAGAGGTGTTAAGCAGATTCTGATTTGGAGTTGTGCTATGTGACAGGTGCCTTCACGTATGAGATAATTTACATGTAATAATTTACGATACAAATTGTCTATATAATTTGACAAATTTACTAGCACTGTGTGACTCCGGTTATATGAAAACCGAAAAATATTCGACATCAATGTCTTTTAAATGCCTTTTTAGTTGAAACTTTTGCCAGGTGCATCCCGTTTGGTAACTTTCCCGATTCGTCAACTAAACAAAATGGGGTTAAGTTTCTATTTTTTTTGATAAAAACACAGTGCTAATATACAGATTATAATACCTCACATCTCTTTGTTATAGAAATGATGGCATCATGTGGAATTGGAAGTGGTGGCGGCAAGTACCTCTCTCTATACATTGCATTTACGTTGATTTTTTCTAGAAACATTTAACAAATCCATTGATTTCGAGTGCCAAATTTAATAACTGTAGGTGACAGTTTATTTAGCAAACACAAAGAGTTCCATTTCCCTCTAATTCCAATATCAGCACCAGAAACAAGCAAAAATTCTCCGTAAAAATAAATCCACCATTAATAATGTCTAAAACTATAATTCCTTTTCCGCCATTTTTCTCGTTTTAAGTGCTATCGATTCTCGCAGTGCCACTAAATCGTTACAAAGGACCTCAAATTACATCCGTAATTTATTGTCCAGCCTATAAATCATCAATCTTCTACAAGGTCAGGGGGTAATCAGGTTTAATGTGGCCACATGGCGATTTATGAGCCCCGTGTACCAGTTACATGCTATGGCTTGGACAATGGTCTGACGTCACGGACGTTTAAATTGTTTTTCATGAGTCATTGTCGTAATATTATAATATTCCGGAGTTATATGAATGTGAAAAAATATCTCTTGTTTTTTTTCAGGTAAAAAGGTCGGGGTCGGGTTTGTGCAAAGTATTTGGTTTAGGGTTAGTACTAAAAATTGCAATATAAGTTTTTAAACTATCATGGTCACTAACATTATCATTAACACTAGAAACGGGATATTTACCATGTTCACTGATTGTTTTGAGCTCCCAATATTTCAATCAGTAAACATGGTAAATATCTCGTTTCTTGTGTTAATGATAAAGATTGCAATGTTTACAATTACCTTTTCCTGTCTAAGTTGGGTCGGCCTCCAATCTAACCGGCTGCAGCAGATTACCAGTATTTTACATAAAGCGACTACCTATCTGACTTCCACAACTTACCTCTTGATAAAACCTGTTGTTTGACTTTCAGTATGTAATGTATGGTCACGGGACCAACCTCAGCAAGCGTTGCTTACGCTTGATCTACTCGTACGACTGTTATTGTAGTATTAGTAGTGCATAATATTTGTATTCAGTTGATGGGTCTTCTCCCGCGATTACAATTTAGCATAAGGTACGTCCAGAGCATTGCAAGGGCTGATTCAATCATAAAATATTGTTAAAAAAAATAGTAGGTGTGTGTGACCCACGCAAAAGTAAAACGGAAAAGACAAAAATTACTATCGAAAAATCTGAATACAAAATATGCTTCAGCGTTCAATACATACAAGATTCTTTGTATACGAATATTTTCGCTTATATTATGAAAGAAGCGAACATTGAAAAATAAAATCCAATCGGTAAAGATATTGTGAGGTGCTTAATAAAATAAATTTTGTTTTTATAATTTTTGATAAACCTTTCTGAAAAATTACTTTGAAATTTTACAGCATCTTCTAGGTGCTAGGTGCACCAACGCTAAAGCAGTTACCACATTTAGTATATCATTCTGAACCTGGCAACATAGACATTTTTTATCGGTAATGTGTTAATATAAATGTTAAAATATATATTTGTTCCATACATTTTGACCGGGTAGGTATTGCAGCTTTGTAGGAAACAGCTGCTTTTTTTAGTAACCGACGAAAGATTTCTTTGTGGGCATTTGTTTGTTCAGAATAATATACTGTACTGAATACGTGTATTGGAGTCGCGCTATGATCGTATGGGCAGACTACTTAAATCAATTGTACGTGACTATGATCAAGAAATACAAAACCTCACTCTTTTTTAGAAGTCTATTAAAAAATAAAAATTACGAATATTTGGGCTGTCTTGAAAAAAGTCGTAATTAACACCACGAATCAGCCATACCTACCATGGATTATTTGGATTAGTAATTTTTTTCAATATCTTTCGACTTGTTGTAAAAAAGTGTTTTGCGTGTTTTGGGTGCTGAAAACCAACCCATTATTACTAGGAAAGTGCTTTTGGTACGTGGTAGTGTGCTTCGGAATTACAAAATCTAATTCCCCCATCCCCAGTCTATTATCGGACGAGCAGAGATACGGCGAAGCGTCACCGTCATAATAAGGTTGAAGTTCCACTAACGCGAACAAAGCGCTATGCTTCCACATTGATTGTGCGAACCGCCAGTCTGTGGAATTCACAGCCGACTTCTCTGTTCCCTGGTCATTATAATCTAGATATCTTCAAAGTTCGAGTGAATCGATCTCTTTTAGGCAATCGTGCTCCACCCTAGGCCACATCATCACTTCACATAAGGCCACTTGCAAACGCAAGCCTATTTAGCATAAAAAAAGAAATAAATTGTAGTGCCATTCAGGACAGACAGCTCATTAATTTATAAAAGCATTTAAAACTTGGTCTCGTTTAGTTTCGATAGCGAAATTCGCCCTTAGTTGCAAGCTATACCACCCAATATTTACCTTCCCCAAACCACACGACACAGCTCGTTAGCCAAACTTATCTTCAAGACGCTATAATAATATTGATAACATCTCAGCTAGCTGCGGTGCCTTAATTACCATCCACTGAGTAATTGGCCTGTAATTACCTCATCAAAGTGTTGTTAACGTCACTGACGGCACTAATTTGTAGGGGTAATTCGGTCCAGTTGACTGGTGTGCAGTGGAGCGGTGGCTTTAAGGTAGTATCTAGTGGATAGTGATATTGTTGTCTTTTTAGGGATAACAGTCAGCCTATTACTGCCCCACTGCAGGGCAAAGACCTATTCTCATACAGAGAAGGCACGAGTTTCAAATACGATGAAGCCAAAAACGAACTCTCTAAATACGAAAATAATAAATGCCTGTAACTAAATAAATGACCGCAGAGGTGACACCACTACAATACCTACATTTATCACAAAATTGATCCCTCGCAAATAGCGCCGCGATAGATTATAGTTTTATCTATCATTTTACACGAACGAATTAATAAAACATTTTACCCGTATTAAAAGTTCCGTTTCAATATTCCGCTTAACAATTTAATCGATACTAGGAAAATCTGACACTATGAATGAAACTAAACGCTGTTTGTATTTCATGTTCACACATTGCATCCGTATGTTTCACGCGTTACACGACGGATATCATTAGGGATCTAATTTTCAGGGCATTACACCCGTCAGGTGGTATTATAAATGTACGGTTGTTGAGGCTTCCTCGAGGCGGTTTATACTATAATATGATAAACAGAGGTAACCGATGTCATTCGATTATAGTATATTATGGTTATCTATGTTAATATTAATGTTGTGACAATAATTGGGGCGCAGACTCCTTACTCGTCATTACATACAACACGTCGTGATATTAGCTACTTTGAGAAACTGTTTTTAATTTATTCTACGAGTATAATACACCTAATTTGTACAACAAAGGACTCAGAAAAAGTGATCATCAAGTGATCAGTGATGGCATTATAAGCGTATAATGTTCCCACTGCTGGGACACGGGCCTCCTCTCTGTGGGAGGTCGTGGGGTGTTATCCATGTCTTAGATTTTTTGTCCTAGGACATGCCAGTTTCCTTACGATGTTTTCCTTTAACGTTTTAAGAGCAGTGGTGATGAAATAAATAACACGAGGTAACGCACCTGTCTGGGTTTAAACCCACGATCTTACAACTGTTAAGACACTGATGACGCTGGACCACCAGTCACCACTGCTGCAGCTCTCAGCAATGGCGAATTTACCAGCAAGCTTAAACATGTAATCCCGTTACAAATTATAGTAGATGGAAGACAGACTGGCACTTGTCTAAGCACTCGGATTCTATAAAACTTCCCAGCTACCTGACATCAAATCACTTTACAGAACTTTCCTCTCATCAGCGTAAAATAAACTCCCAACACCTTTACTTTTTAAAAATCCCATTTTATTTCTCACAATTTGTGATTCAACGTTTTTATCACCTGAAAAACAATTTTTCCCACTTCATAAAATTAATTTAACAGTTTTCGAATGCAGAAAATTGCCTGCGCATAATAGCATTCGCTGGTGTACTGTAATTAATAACTTTTGTTCAAATATAATGGTATATTGTGAGATAGGGGGCTTGCGTTTTATTGTAGCCATTTTTAATGTAAGAATATTAAGGTTTTTACGGCGGCAGTGCGATTAATGGAGACGATATTAAAAATGTTGTACAGGAGTCTCCAAAGCCCGTATTTCCCAATTAGAATTGCTTCTCTGACATGACATATCATCACGCACTCCTGTAATATTTAAAGGATGAGCCAGAAACACTTTTTTAACAGCTAAAATGTGGTAAAAACTTAAAGTACACACCACCACCACCACTCACCGCTTATCAGCAGTTATGTTTAAGTCCTCCGGGTTGTTACTGAAAAATTCGTGATGGAAAAACCAAATATCATTTTACCCGACCTATGAATCGAATCCGCGACCTAATACTCAGCAGTAGCGCTTGCGATCACCAGACAAACGAACTCTTGACCTTTCCTGAACAAAAAACTCACTATGCAAATGCTTATAAAACCTCTTGTAACTACGAACGATGGCAAAAAATAACCTCAAGATCCCACATATCAAGAGATACAACAATTTTTGTGTGTGTATGAACGTAACTCACGCCCTATGTCAGACCCGAATGAATATTTACGGTAAATTCTGCGGCCAGAACCGCTGATGTGACAAAATTGCCGAATACCGTTGTAAGTTATTGGGGCTTATTTTTAAAGGGTTTCAGGACCAAAATACCTGTTCGTTGGTGGGGACCTTTTATTAGGACCAAATTTTCAGTTTCAATTAAATGCCAATTAGGATTGCCAAAGGTTATTTTTATAACAAAATCAATCAACTACTACCAACCACTTCTAGTTACATTTATCAGGTTTTACCTGTAACAGTTAAAATACTTTAATAAATAAGGCAAAGCCTTCTCAGGAAACATTCTCCATTTCAGCTCAGATTCAAATTTTTACGAGATTAATTGACTTCCTCAGTTCAATAATTCGTTACAATTTTCAAGAAACGCTAGTAGTGATGTTGGCTTATCAGATACATTGCACTTTTAAACTTAATTTATGTAAATTAAATTTAAAAAGTTTTATTCAAGAAAGGAATTTCACAGTCCAAGCCATTCCAATAATAATATTTCATTTCAGAATGAATATTTACGGAAAATTCAGTACATTTGCGGGAAGAAGCGCTGATGTGACAAATGTGAATACCGCTATAACTCATTGCTGGTCGTATTTTTGCATGATATTGGAAACTAAAATATTTTAGTTGCAAATTCTTTTTGCGGAACTTTTAAGAACACCGTTTCATTTCGTTTTTCCATCTTTTGCAGAAACATACTTAAACACGTTGGTCGGACAGATTTAGATTTTCATTACACTATTAATATCATTAATTTTCAATCTAAGATTTTAATAATACTGGCGACAATATACACCCTTAGGATACTCCTTTATTTACCCCTGTTTATTTTCTATAACAATTCCCGCTGCACCTTTGTGGCCCCTTTGTGAGTACTTTATGAGGGTTACAAGATGTTGCGGTGCGCCCATTTCAATCTTAACCCGAAACATGCCAAGCCCTGGCATAAACAAGGCAGTCAAAAGCCTACTTGAAGTCAACAGAACACAAGATCAGGGTAGTATTGACCATGTAGTTTGTGTTATTAATTTGGTTTGCTTGGATAATTTTGTGTCTTTGGGGCAAGAAAATGTAATTTACTTACTAAAATCTACGAGCTGGCTCAAATTACATGAGACGTAGAAATGGCTACAAAATGTAAGTGCGCTATAGTTCCGCACTTGTGACTAACCTTTTAGGAAATATAGGCGTAGTGTTGTGATAAATTATGTTAATTTTGTCAGAACAAGTTATGTTGTTGTTATGATGATATTTCGAAAAGGTCAAATAAAGGTCACTTTCTATTCAAAGTTGTTGTGTTGCTGAAACCAAGGCTTGCATACATCGTAGAAGTTTCTAATGCATAACTTACTTACTTGTCACTTAGCGCAAATTGAAACAGTTTGAGTTGCCTTGATCAATAACAAGTTAAGTTCGAGTCGATTGATCACATTGTTGGACTTGCAATTTTGCTACTGGACTGCGAAAATTTATAGCTAGGTAAATAGTAAAAGATGTAGATGGGAAACACAGGATAAAATCAATAACTAGTGATCTACATTAGCCCTGGATCGAAAGGACTGAAAGTCATGGGGAGTGTCTTTTGCCCAGCAATGAGATGATGTGGGCTAACAGCAATGTAACAATTAATTGTGGATGACATCTTTTACTACACATTTCAAAAGCTTTACTCTTTTCACCAAATAATAAACGTTTGCCGCACAAAAAAGAAAGGGCAAGAATAAGTTACTTCGCTAAAGCCTACCTTTCATTCACATTGTTGTTAACCAATCAAAAACTGACTATCCCAAAATTCTACCAAATCCGCAGCACAAAACCTATCTCAAACTATTCTGCTTAGGAAATAAATAACGTACAAGTACAAACGGCTCTTCCGGAGGTGTAAGTAAAACATCCCTTCCTGACCCGGACCAAAGTTACAAGGTAAACAATGACTCCTTAGAGTTTTGGCCTTAAACGCTTCTACGTCTGTTGAATACGGAGCGAAGAATAATATTTGTTGTGGTTGTAAGAGATTTGTGGTTTGTGTACGGCGCTTGGAAAGTTGAAGATGTACCAACTGTGTGTGCTCCACTGATGTAAATATTTATTGAGTTTTAAAGTGCAATGTGAAAGTTGAAAATACAAGATTATAAGACGTTGCTGTCAGTATTTATGATCGTATTCTTACGAGTATACAAGATGAATAATGAATTGTTTATGTGCATATTTTTGCTGAGATTAAGAGCGCATGGTGTTTAAGGCTCTACACTATTATCATTTAAGCAACTAGTTATTTCAGAAAATATAGGTATTAAAGGTTTTGAGATTTAAATTATCATGAACTGTTTCGATTTATTGTCATATATATCGATTGTCCCAAAATGTATACAAGATTTGAATTTGCCTCCTGTACAGTAAAGGATTAGTACCCAAAAGATAAAACAGTTTGACAGCTGACAGTTTAAGGTTAGTAAAATATAGTACTATACGCGAGAACAACGGCATACAGCCCGTGAAAGAATTCAATAACTGCATGAGATTTTTTTTTGTCGTGTACTCTCTCGTTTCTGTGACCAGAATTAGCCCCCTAAATCATGTGATTTAATACCACTACATTTCTTTTCATGAGGTTATTTGAAGTCAAAAGTCTATGCCAACAAGCCCATAACCACGCGAGTACTGAAAGCGGAGGTTCAACGCAGCATCAACGAAATTCAGCCACATTTATGCAAAATGGTTATGGCGCACAAAATAGTGCGTATTTGCCAGCAAAGCCGTGGAAACCATTTGCCCGATGTGCTTTTCCATACATAGCTCTATTTTGTGTACTTTATGATTCAAAAAGTTGTTATAATAAAAACATCAAAACTGTGTTCTGTTTAATTGAAATCTTGCGTGAATTGCCACAGCCTATATAATTTTACACCAATAATAACAAATGACAAAATTTCATTTTACCTATAACAAAGCCTCAAGAGCTTGATTGTAGTCTTGGGGATTAAAAGTATCCCAGCTCATATTTAGAACATAAACCCAACATAATTTCACTCAAACCTAAGCCTATACCAATATACCCTACTAATATGCAAACACCTGAGGGAAATAATCTCTGTTCACATACATTGCTGGTTGTGTACGTGTAGTTGTGTTTAGAAGAACCACTGAAGCGTCGATGCACCGTGTCCTCCATTGTCTATTAGCTGCGAGACGTTAAGTAATGAATATTGAAACTGCATTAACTAAGCTCAAGGGGAATTTGCGAAATCAATTCGTAAATGCTGTAAATTGATTTGGTGAGGGAATTAATAATCCATCAGTTTGTGTTATAAAATAAAGCTCCTGCGTCTGTCTGCCTGCATCTTCAGACTAATCTAGATTTATCTCGAGGAGTTTGCCTCGTTAATAATGCTGCGGTATTTATACTAGGCTTGAAGATAATGGTAGACAATGCTGGTTTTGCGAAATTGATGGAAGATCGATCGTTCGGTGAAACTTTTATTTGCTGCTCTTTGATATAGACGATGCTTTTTGTGGATTGCTGTATTACATTTGCTTACATTGGAAAAAGTACAATAAAGTATTTTTAAAAGGGACTTTAGTAGAAGTACAGCTAACCGCACGTTCATGATAACAATTAGACGCCGACAGCCCGTTTTTATGACGTAGCACTTATTGCTACGTCATAAAACGGTGGGTTTTGTAGTTACGACTAGCATGCTTATGGCCGTACCCGAACCAGAAAACATTCGTCAAAATATTTTTACTTCCACCGAAGGAATTCATTAATAAAACTCCCAACAGTCTCCTTCACACATCATACACGCGTAAATTCAAATGATTGACAGTTACGTCCGCCATTTTTTCGGCCATGATTGTTCCATTGCCGCGCGTCACATGACGCTTTTAAGTCATTATTTTTAACGAACACGCTGTATCACTTTACTGAGACATAAAAATGTTTGTTACCCATGACGTGTGCGTATTTTATGTGTATGTAAAAACGTCGATTCCGTAGGGACAATGAACTTGGTACTTGGGCTGGAGATTAGCTATCAGCGCTTCGGTATTTTGTGTAGATGAACGTTTGGGACTGGTCTAACGATGAAGATTGTAAGACGTCAATAGTTGACACTCCAGACCAGATCAGACCTGACTATTACACCCTAGTTTCTGCCAACATAAAACTTCAATGGTAAGGCACAATGCTAGTATCATTTTGACGAAGTAGGAGCCTAAAAAAAATATTTCTGAGCTGGCAAAAACCTGAAGCAGCCTATTTTACCTACTGAGAAGGAATGTCGGGCATATAGATAAATAATTCCAAATTACGTTAAAGCATGATGACAAGGGCCTGTTACATTCAATATTCCGACACCCATATCAACATTAGAATATTTTATATCATCTCCTTTCAAATATTCATTTCATTCCTCCATTCCCTTTCATAGACCTATCAATAGGTACAATAAAAGCAGTTATACAGATCATAACAGTCCTTGAACCTTAAAATATACGGTTCGGGGCCCAATAGGGTCATTCGATCTACATAACAAAAAGATATTCACACGTTATGTAATAAGGGCTTATATAGTGGTTGTTTTATAGGGCGTTAAATCTTGCGCTGTAAGTTGATAGGGCCTTTTAAATGGTCGAATATTTGATGGCTTTGTTGCCCCTGAGTTATAGCAAGCTTGGGGCCCTTTGATAGTAATCGTGATTCATGTTCTGAAAACTATTTGTGTTAATGAGTTTGGGTCCGAATGAATTTCAGTCTTAGACATTCGTAATTTGATTGGGTTTCTTTAATCTTACAAAAAAACGACCGCAGAAATTGTTACACGTGATTTCAGTCTAGAAGACTAAAATTACGGGTTCTACGATTTCATCAATGATTATGTCTCATGTAAGGATAAGCTAACACAGAAACACACACACACAGAAACTTCAGTTCAAAATATCAAAATTATTTAACTTTATATTTCTTTACAGAAATCTTGCAATCTTGAAATCAGAAATCTTGCAAGTTTGTACAAACATGGTCACGACATCTTTTCCAAAACTGCTGTCCAACCAATCCCATAAGTGACATCTATTTTAGCAGAAAGATGACGTCCAAACAAACTTCCACCGTCACGCGAATAACAGTCATTTTCTTATCAATAAAAGAATGTCAAATTTCGAGGTTATGTTCGTGATAACTCACGCTCCATTAAGCTTAAAGCATAAGCTACGTTGCTTAACTTGCCTCACATATGACAAGGGAAATTCAACCTTATTGGCATAGAAACAGAGTCCTCAAAATATTGTTGGCTTGTACAATGAATATTTATTTCGTTCTTAGGATACACAATTTTTATGGCATGTTTTTATAATCTTGCCAATGTTACGATGTCGTTCTGAGCTTGGAGTACGTTATCTTAGCTTTTGTTGCCAGTTGATTCTGCACTGCGATTGGAAATGTATAAAGATCTGGTTTTATGCTGAGATAAAGGCGGGTGAAGAACTGAGTCAAGGTTTCACAAGATTTATAGATTTCCAGATTTCTATTACATACATAAACTCACGCCTTTTTCTCATGAAGTTAGGCAGACACTAGAGAACGTCACCTCCTGCTATCTGTGTCATGTTGGTGAATATTTTGTAAAACTGTTTTGTAACAAAAAAAAAAAAACAAAATGGCGACGTTCGTTCTGATTTTAGCCACGCACTTGAATATCTTTGTCCAGTTATAGGTATAATTGCTTATTAATTAATAAGCTATCCGCTCCTGGACATTCAAACAATCGAACGTTACAATTATTCCGCTTGAGCAAAACGCAAATTAGGACAGATCTGGTCGATAAACAGTAGTATATCTACCTATCCACCTATCTCTATATTGCCAACTATAGTTTTCTTAATGGTAAACTACATATAGTTTGTCGTCTCGTAACTGGGTCATGCGGCATTTGCTAGTTGCTCCAAGTTTTTGGCATAGTTGAAAACTTGCGATGTATGTGCGATCTAATCATGCGTTTGCAACGAACCCACGGATCGAACTTTTCGAGTTTAACGAGCCTTGCATGATGGGGTGAAAAAGGAAGAGTTGAATTTAATCATGCTTTTGCTTAATTTAGGTACCAAGGCAACAAAATGAGCGCAGTAAGTCTGATTAAACCATTCGTTATAGGTTACGACTTTTTGTCAATTATACTTATTCTGGGTAAGTTTCTTGCACATCAGGCCTACAAGGGCACACTTATAAATAGAAATCTCCACCAGTCAACCAAAGATGGCGGACACATAACACAGGAAGCTCTTGAGTATTTTCATAGATAGAGCTTAGACAGACACTATGAAACAGGCAACCTCCCAAACAACGCAACACATCCATCAAAAGCTCTATAAATCCTAAATCAACATGCAGACTATTCAGTCCCCCAGAATTCCCCAGATAACCAAGCCCATATACAAGGTCCCTAATACTGAATCATACCGAAACTTGCAAGGTGGTTCAACGTTAAACATTACGTAGTACACTTTGATAGTTATTGGCCATTAGCAAGTTTATGCCGGAGATACCTGGAGGATCCCACTAATCTGATGTCAAGTGTTTGATCGACCGTCTCTAAAGTGGGTGCCTAAGTTATTGGGACAAAGTTTGGTAAGCACTCTTTGTTGTAGGTTATACGGCGGGTTTGTTCTGGAATTTGTCGTTTTAGGACTGTTGTTGGCGCTGGTTTAATAGCTTTGAAGTAAACGGGCCTAAGCCCCAGTCATATCTTAGATTATAACTAACTAGCTTTCGCCCGCGGCTTTGCTGGCCTTAATTTAGAATTTGACAATCAATTCGGGTTGTACTCTGCTTACTGTTACTGTTACTGTTAGCCTGCGTCATCCCACTACTGGGCAAAGGCCTCTCCCCATGACTTCCAAATTCTTCGATCCAGGGGAAAGACTCGTGACGCCATCTGTTATCATAAGAAAGTTATTGTTGTTTTCCTCGGGAACAGTACTTTTTTCCGGGATGAAACGTACCCTATGTCCGTTTCTGTACACCAGACAAAGTATATGCAAAATTTTAGGAAGATCGGATCAGTGGTTTAGGCGTGAAAAGGTAACAAACAAACAAACTTGCTTTCGCATTTATAATATTAGTGGATATAGTTTTTCTATCTGGATTTTTCCAGTAATAACCCGGAATCTAGATTTGTGCTCGGTTGCTGACTATAAGGTCGCCTAATATAACATGAGATTTAACGGGCAAAATGTGGATGTACCTACTATAAAGCTAACTTCTCTCTGCCCAACCCTTTGGTGATTGCAAGCGTGATATTTCGTTCAAATATTAAATTTTAAACACATATTTTTATTGATTACAAACTCTGATGTATTCTTAAGTATTAATTTACTAATTACAAGCTGGCTGGCGACGATTCCTTTTCTCCTTCGTCTGCCTTTGATCCATATTAATAAATAGTAATTTTATCACCGCTACCATTTATGCCATCCACTTCCTCCTATTCAGCTTTTAAATGGCTACTATCAACAAATATTTCAGGTTCTACGAACACTATAAAAACCACTCTATCCAAACACTATACAGGTTCAACGCATGAACGCAGTGTCTTATCTCACTCGTTCGTAGTCCGTTTACATTCGCCGGTGCTTCGTTTACCTGTGGGTCGAGTGCCCAAATAGCCTTGTTCAGCGACATTGTCCGTGGCCTATCTAGGGTTGTACGGACCAACTAGGTGCTTAAGTACTCTTGTTTTGTAAAGGCTGTTTAACTTTTGTGCTTGTGAAAAGATGGCTTGTTATTTCAGGGGAAGTTTTCGGTGTTTTTTCTGCAGAATTTCGGATGAGGTATTTGGAGGACTAAACTTGCTGTACAAAGATCTTTCGGCACGATGTTAAAGTAGGAACGGACACCGCCATTTTGTGTTTTAATACATTTCACAAAAAAAAACCATTTTGTTCACAAACAGCTTCTTGCTGTCAAACTTCATTACAAGCTTTTATTTAACTTGCACTGTTTGTATGTATGTAAGTTGTCCGTTTCAAAATTTCAAACCATTGTTTGACCACCTTGTTGGTATCCGATTAAGCTGAAATTTAGGAAACACCTTTCTGGTAATAATACACTTTTATGACAAGTATGACTTGATCTTGCAGCCAGGATCGCCTATTCTCAAGAGAACTCCTCGATGGTTAATAGTACGGGCACGAAACTTTGTATACGCGTTCAATGTTGATAGATAAATCATTTTAATTTTTTTTTCTTTTTTATTGTTTTTTTTTAACTTAAATTTATTTATCCAAGTGTCAAAAGGATTCAATTAAATACAATTCTAAAAAACAAATAAAACTCAACAAAAAAAGAAACCAATAAAAAACGCCTTGACTACAACAAAACGATTAACTACCAAAACAATTGAAACATAAAAAAAAAAACAATTTATTCTAATTTCAATTTGAGCAGCCCTATTGTAGCCGTTATTGGGGACGTGGGGCGTCGTCGGTGAGGCCTGAAGCAAGCAAGGTCAGTTAGCCAACGAACAAATAGGCTTAGTGTGAAGTGACCGCCCTAAGATATAGAGGGTTTAATATAGTGTTATGATTAGTGGGGTTTGAAGATGAAGATTTGGGATAATGTTATTGGTACGTACTTTTAGTCACTGGTTCAGAATTTAAAGTACTGGGGGCTACTACTGTTGATTAAACCATTTTATTAGAATCTAAATCCAGAGCTGTTTAAAAAATACGCTAGATTAATAAAGTGGAGTAAAGTCGAACGAGCGGCATCCAAGGACTGGATAGCGAAGTGTTGGTCGTCCGGGGCCGAAATAAGCAGACGACATTGTTTTCATCGCAGGTCAATCCTGGATTAGGTTACCACAGGAACACCGAGACTGGCACAAGCAAAGAGAGACCAGCAGTGGGTGAAGTGTGGATGTGAATGATTGATGTGTTTGGATTAATGTAAAAACCGTTACTAAGTAAAAATTAAAAACAGTACACGTTAATAAACTGAACTAAACATCATGATAACTGAATAGAAATCAGCAACATGGCAGATTTTAGCTAGATTAACACAAACGCTCCTAATTGGCGTTCGGTTTACCCGACAAACAGCGAATAAGTAATATAAGTGTGCGAGGTTATCGGCTCGGTATTACTTTATGAGCTGTTTAGTTAATTAACGGTTTAAGGAAAATTTTGTGGGAGGGTTAAAAATGTTTAGGGTGAAGGTTGAACGTATTTCAAGGGTAGATTATTTTTAAACTCACAGCTTTATTATTGTGGTCTAGTGATTGCAACTACGACTGAAGGCTTGGGTTTGAATTCCTAGTCGGGCAATTTTTGTCTTTATTATGTTTGAATTATTTATTTGATTGGAGTGAACAAGCCTACTACTATGTATACCGGTGTTCAGCTGCATCCGGTTAGACTCAAAGCCGACCCCATAGCACGACCACAAGAATCTTCCTAGTTTAAGCCCAGTTGCACCAGAAATGATGAGTCTATTTTAATATTAAATACGAATTGCCTTGTTGTATATATATTGAATACTCAATAGGTTTTTATATGGCGTCTCTTTTTAATACGTACTTGCTTTAAGTCTTTAACTTAGAACACGCCAATTCACTTTTATAATGGAATCTCAATAGATATTTAACATAAAATATGTTTTATTCAAATAACACAATTAGCTGAGTTTCTCATCACATAAATAAGGTAGAAATGCCCGTAATACAAGAATAATAGGTCGTTACGGCAGTTTGAGGTTTTATTTATTGAATTTATTGTTTTATTACAGTGAAAGACAATGTCAGATGGTTTGAAAGTAGGTACTGAAACTGAGATTTTCTGCGAAACTATAGCTGATCTAACATTATCTATAATTTACCAAGAACATGAGATCAGACAGGTTACGTACAAGTAATGACTTGCTTAATTATTTTCAAGTTACATTCTGAGAATAGCGCTCTCGTGGCTTGTTAAGATTTCGTGGAAAAGGCAAAATCAATAATAGTTGCTAAAACGGCTAAATGTCTATAAGTACGGTATGCTCCTTCTTGTCTCTGGCAGGACAGTATTTTGTTGGCTCTGAAACTTTCACAGCGTCGTCAGCAGCGCAGCGGTCACTTCGTCAACACATTTTAGGGCACAAAATGTAAGACAGGAGATGCAGCATAGTTTGCGTCACAGCTCCTCATCCACACATCACAAATGATATAATTATGATTCTTTTCTCAACCCTTTGTTTTCAAACAGTTGTGTGCCATCATCATTCTCCTGCTTTTATCATTATCTGGGTACAAAACCCATTTTTTTTAATGTTACAAATATTGCCTTCTCGACATTATAAGATACACATTTTCTCATTTACCTCTCACACAACAAAAGGTACAACATCCTCCAGCTAATCATTTAAACCCCGTTACCCGAACTCCCAATGCCCAAAGCTCTGAACTTCGTAAAGGCGAGCAACAGAATCAATAACGAACAACACGAACGAAGCGATCTAAAATAAATTAACCCCACTTCCGAACCTAAGATATGTAACTTGTGCGTGATTTTTCTTCGAAACTTCTTTGAGTGCAATAAGGGTAACGACTATACTGACTGGAAACTTGGACAATGATGCCGTAGTATTTCTTTTGGGGACACTGATTCGGGCATTGGAGGAAAATGTAGGGCATTAGATTGTCATCAGTCTGAATATGGGGCAAGTCAAAGGTAGTAAATTAACAATATTGTATGAGCATCTGATGACCAAGATACGTGACAATCGCAGTAGTAGTTAAGTCAATTCAATACATTGATGGATTTTTCAACATCGTCATAGCTGTTAGACTGTTATTTTGTCCACTGATCAATTCACGAACTGCAGAATCGTGATAGCAAATAAAAACAAAATTCTAAATGTTGGTTAACCTAAGCTTGATGGAGATTTGTATTAAGAGCAAATTTTTGTTAGTTCGAGTGGATCGGTTTCTTCTAGACAAGCGTGCGTTTTCCCTAGGCCGCTTCTTGGCTTCACATCAGGCGAGTTGCGGACAAACGCAAGCCAATGTAGTATAAAAAAACTTTGTTTTGTCCTTTTATTCTTTTATCCTAAATAGTAAATGATAGAATGCTTTACATTTAATTATACCCTTCTCAAACCATTTAACAAACCCACACAGTCGATACAAAAAAAAAAAACAGTTACTGTTCAACTAATAAGTCTTTCAAATAAAGACATTGTCAGCAAATTCAATGCGCAGTCTTCGCATTCTCTGCTAGCTTCCTGGTTCAGCTGAATCGTACATCTGTATCGTTCCTTTATCCCGGGGCGACGACACTATCTTGAAATGTTTATCTTTTAAGGGTGGTTTCATACTAACACTTTTCTTGGCCTTGACGTAATATAAAGAAAGAAAAACGGTTTATGCTGCACAACTCACAAAGGTAAATTATAAATCACATCAGGACAAAAAAAATAGCTAAAAAACTTGGAGGTTATCACGGTACGACATAGGTTCTCTTTTGATTTCTAGTTTAAAGTTTGTAATTCATCTTCAAGGATCAAGAGAAACTAGAGAACCAAGGTTACCGACGTAGCCCGAAGAATAGCCAAACTTAAGTGGCAGTGGGCAGGGCACATTGCTCGCAGAACGGATGGCCGATGGGGCGATGGGGCCCAAAAGCTCTGGAGTGGCGACCGCGAACCGGAAGACGCTGCGTTGGAAGGCCTCCCACTAGGTGGACCGATGACCTGGTGAAGGTTGCAGGGATCCGCTGGATGCGAGTCGCACGGGACCGTTCAATGTGGCGACACTTGGGAGAGGCCTATGTCCAGCAGTGGACGTCTTTCGGCAGAAATGATGATGATGATGATGATCACGAGAAAATTAATCGAATCGGTTAATTTGAATATTTGGATATATCAAAGAAACACAGTGTCGTACTCGTCTTATAAAAACGGATGTACAAATAATTTTTAAATCCAATGGTATTTAATTAAGCATTCATTTAAGTGTAAGTGAGAACGGACCGAACTATTTATTACAACCTTGAACCTTACATCATCATCATTCTCTGCCCTTATTCCAATTGCTTTATGGTCGGCGCAGCATCTCTTCTTCCATACTTCTCTATTACTCGTCATCTCATCAGAAATCTCCTTTATCACAATCTTATTACCATAAAATTATGCAACTGCATTCTAACCTGTCCATTACAACGCCCATCAAAGTCGGCATGTAGCAACAACGTGGATCAACCGGAGAGACCGCGTCGTGCGTCAAAGGATGCCGGCTGATATTAGGTTTCGCCCGGCATCGTTTGATGTTAGGCTGGTGGTACATGAGGCGGAAAAACGAGTTGTTGTACAGTCTGTCAAGGTGTCAACGTAGTAAAAGTTGCTAGGAAGCGTTGAGGTATAAAGAGGTAAGTTTAAGACATAAAATGAATAAACGTAAAAAGCCATGATAGAGGAATATAATTATTGATGCCTACTTCTCCTTTGACCCAATAGGTCTCCACTTTCACGACATCGTCTCTGGCGTCTCAGTCTACTGAGTTTCTCTGATTCTAAACTAACAACAAAACAAGTCAGAATATGGCAGAGTTAATACAATTATACAAAGGGAATGAGCGAGTGAAATTACACACAACATGATGAGTTTTCATTTATATCCTCTTTATGACTCACCCGGTTTTCGGCGCCTCATTTTTTTTTCATTCTCTAGATGTGTATCGCTGCCTGATTTTACATACATACATAGATGTGTAAACTAATATTAATCGAACACACTATCATTATCACTAAACTTAACTCTCCCTGCGCTATCACACTGCTATCACCCATGCAGCCATGTACCCCTCCCTTCCCGGGATTGCCAATAATCTGACATAGCGCTCTCAACATATTGGTAGTCACATTTAAACGTTCTGTCGCGATCCAGACACGATATTAAGTTTCTACTAATAATCTTAGGCGGTTTACAAGAGGAATGAAAATTATAGTGGCTTTTCTGGTCGCAAAAAAATTTTTTGTTGTTCATTTATTTGGAATAAAGTTTAGATTTAAATTGTTTTTTTTTTAAATCTTTTAACAAGCTTTGCCCCAAACTACGAATGTCTACTGTATCGTGGGTGCGTTTACATACAGACATTTAAAGTCACATAAACTAACAGCCAGAACCGGAACCCAAACCTGTAGGTCATACAAATATTTGTTCACACGACACTCAACGCAGCAGCCAATAGTTCGATTTGATACCATTGACTGCAGCCTGTACCTAACTGCTTCACAACTAAAAGATACGTCGTTTATACAAGTTTTATCGGTTTTCAAGATTTTGTTGTGGTCCTAATACGCACAGAGTGTTAAGAAGGTAACACTAAATTCTAATTCATGAAGACTTAAACAACCCCTTATTAGTTAACTTCCTAATGTGAGAATCCTAAGAAACCTTTTCACGATAAAACTATTGGAATCATCGACACGAAGCTAAGAAGAAGAACGATAAAATAACAACATCTTCCAATAGTTGACTTCCTCCACGTCAACCACGACAAAACACCTCAACAAAATCTCAATCGCACATGTGTAGCCGTCCTACACTCGATCCGCACAGTAATCGAATGCCTCAGGTCTTTGATAGCAGCCGTTTGGGGTCCCATTGTATGGCCAATAGATCGCTGGCAATTCCACGTCTAACAGAGCCGGTGAACGTTCCCTGTCTTTATAACAACCTGCTTCCCTGTAAACTTGCCTTTGTCGGACGGTTTTATTTAAGTATCTGTATTGAATTTTGCTGAATTGTATGTGTTGTGGATAATGTTGTAAGAGTTAAGGAGAAATGGGTTGGTATTGCATCTGATGTTACAGTTTTGGCATTTATTCTAATTCATGTTTTGGCAATGATTTAAGTTCTGCATCTTGATGTTTTTAGTGTTTTTGCATCGATTTTAATGAATGCTGTGTTCAGATAGCCAATTTACGTAACCCGATTTTCGTTCGCCGCATTTACACTTAACGTTATCGCTTTTTTTTTCCTCTTTGCCTCATGGGTCTAGTGGTTGCAAGTTCGTCTGTGGAGCAGGAGGTACTGAGTGCGATTCACAGTCGAGCAAACTGTTACCTATCGGGCTTTTCCTTCAGGAATTCTCAGTAGCAACCACGGAGTTTGGATTTGTGTCCGGTTTCGATTTAGGTGTGTGTACTGCTAGATACACCTCTTCCGAACCTGGGGTTACAGGCGTGATGTTATTTTGGGAATATTGCTCACAATAAACACACACACTAGAAACAAGCAAATGCGTGAGCAATGAATCTTTAAAATTACAATAATATACAAAAACATCAAGCATAGGCAAAACTGAATGAACCTCTTGTAACATGCAAGTTTCTACCTACAGATATAGCTCTCTAAGAAACCAAACGTTCGTACAAATGTGTACAAACAGATAGTAATCGAACTCCTGTTTGTTCACGTTTGCTCACAGCTTGCTCCAATTAACTACTTCTAGGTACGGCTTGCATAATGGCGATGTTCTCAGAATATGTTATGATTTACCTTCACGTAAGATTATATTACAGACATATTGAATGATGGTTATATTCACTCACACACAAAAGGTATTGTTTTCGAAAATAATACCCGCTTTGTAATATGATTAAAAAATGGTTAGTATGAAAAAATACAACTTGTGGTCTAAAAACGTTTCTGTCACAATAATTAAAACGTTGCCTCCTTTTTTATCACATGTAGGTAATCAAAACATGTATGTACTTTTGAAAGAAATATATTTTCAACTACATAATCTCTCTTTCAAAACTACAGCCATCTTTCATACGAAAACCATACAGTAAAAACACGCGAAACTTCAATCAAGAACGCTTGAAAGGCCAGCGATCTATATTTCCTCCCGTCTTCAAATCTGCTCAGAAATATTCACTAATATTACCATAATCTGGTAGTCTAGTGATAAAATATGCTAGTGGCCTCCTCGTATTCGTTATTTACGGTATTAATGCATTCAACAAGATAAAACACGGCTGCTACATATTTATGATCTAATAAGAAAGTAATCTAATGGAGATCTTGTTTCGTAGTTTAGGTAAAAAAGAGTCTGTGAGAAAGCAATTTATTTTTATTGTAACCGTTTTTTAAGAAATATGATGAATAATAATGTAATGGTAATTTTAGAGTAAGAAAATAAACGTTACTTAAGTTGAATCAAACAACCTAGAAGTAAATAACTGTAAAACGACTCATTTACCACGGTATCAGGCTCTAAAACGATCATTTTCTATTACAGAAGGTCTGGCATAAGCAATGTATCTCTTTTTGCAGTCATACTAGATTCTTAGAAAATCTACCTTTGAAATATAGCGCACAGTTTCAGGTAATATAACATTATTACATTTCTGTAGCAACTGCTTTGTCTAATAAAAACTAAATTTAATATAAATTTCTACTGTACATTGGCCTACTTTTAATTTTCTGCTTAATTTGCGAAACTTAGTTTTCTAGATCGCAAGTCTTTTTATTAGAATAAAAAAAAAAAAAAATTCTTACACACACAACACAAAATACTCGTATATCATGCTTATGTAGAAAGAATATCATTAGTTTTTACACGCAAAGAAAGGAGTACTGGCGAAACCGCTATATATATAGCCAATAATATCCATTGTCGTCTATTTGTTGCGGCTGAACAATTACTAATAGATGATTCAAAATTCCAAGCAACGTACAAGATGTCCAAACAAACAAATCATATCATATCGAATGGTTCGGTAGTACTCGGTACAGAGAGGTGTGTATGCGCTCGGTAAAAAATCTGTACCGAAACTACACAGTGAGGAAGCTCTCATTTGATTACATGCACTCGGTAAAATCTGTACAGATTCGGTATAGAAACGAAAATGAAACGAAAACTCGCCGATCCCGTGAGGAAGGCGCCTTATATTTAAAAAGCGTGCCCGGCACTACGACAATACTGTCTACTGCGCAACTGACGACTTTACTAGAACCACAATGATCGTATAAAAGCTGCTTTATCACGACATGAGAGATTTAATTTTGATTCCTGGCCTTCAAGAGCGAGTAATTCATGAATAGAATACTTAAACAGAACCTTTTGCCTAACTCAATATTTTAATCTAAGATTCAACCTTCAGAAAACGGTTACTAATTTGAAAAGTTGAAAGTTTTATCTTAAAGAGAGAATATCTTATAAAGAGGCGCTATTTTAGGGATGTTCCTAAATATTTGTTAGGGATTCTTTAGAAGGCCTGAAACAGATTGAATCCTTGAAATAAAGCAAGTCTGTAAAGAATTTGGACCTAAGAAAATGTGTGTTTAAGTCAGTTTTCTGAGAAAAGCTACTGTTAGAAAATTAAAAAAGTACTTACCTGCTAGCACGGTCTATTTTCGGCGTTTGAACACTGAGCTTTTTTTACAGTAATATCGCCATCTTACTGAAATGAAGAGTAGGCTAGCTATCGTTCAGACCACCAAAATAAGGACAATGGTAAAAAAAATAAAAAATAACGCTTTAGATACTTACAAGAAAAAAAACGCTAACGAAAATACAAATGTTAATTACCTAATGATTTTAGGTCAAAATAAAATCACTTTAATCAGTGTTTTTTTTTTTTGCTTAGATATCTTTCGTTATCTTTCGTTAGACGTAGTGAACGCTGTGTTAAAATTTGTCCATCTGGATATAATGGGACCTTATATTTTAAAATCTTGGCAAAACTCTACATTCAAGAAATACAGATGTGATGGGCCACATGTTGTTAGAGACACGTATAATCAGTCTATAATGTTCCCACTGCTGGGACACAGACCTCTTCTCTATGAGAGGGGATGGGCTATAATGTAATGGCGTTCGGTTGGTAGACTGATGTCACTTGTCTTCGAATTTTTGGACCATGTCTTAACATGCCGATTTCCTCAAGATGTTCTCCCTCACCGATTTGATATCAGAGGTCATGAAATAAATTACACAAAATAATAATCCTACATGGGTTCGAACTCACGACCTAGAATTACGATGTTCTTAGAGATTTTTATTTAATTTTTAATCCGCCCGCTAGCCTCTCACACTGAGGCCAAAACTAACACAAAAAAATTGAAAAAAAAAAACATAGCGACGTACCGTCCTCGGGCACTGTTTGTTACAATTACTGGCATCTTGTGCCGTAAGACAAACTACTTAATTAGCTTAAGTACACTCCGCACAATTACCTAACTGCGCTACATAATGAGAGTACTAGGCACACAGATTTTTAGGAGCCAACGTTTTGTGGGGCGCTGTTTAGCTCGATCGATCGAATGCTTTGTTCTACCCTGAAACGTTTCTACATGGAACCGTATGAACATAAGGTTTATTTAGTCTGTTATTGGGTTATTTGGTATATCAGCACTTAATATTTATGCTGAGATGAAGATGAAGTTTTCTGTTTTGATCATAATTATTTAATACATTATAGTGATCTAAGTAAATATATGTTTATATACTTACTGCTTCTTCATAACTTTTCAATGGTTGATTTCTGTAATAACATAAATTGCAGGAGTAACCCTCTTATAATGGCAATGCCTTTTATTTTGACAATTGTGAACAACATTCAATGCGTTACTAACGTCGCTGAGTAGAAGAATTTGACATTGTTTGTAGCAATAGATTAGGAATTCCCTTCAAAATTCTTTTAATTGCAATTGAAAGTGTTTTACGCAATTAGGTTGTTGAATTTGTCTTAATTCATTTTTTTCCTCTTTTCCATTATTCAACGCATACCTTCGTTCAATAAGTTCCTATAACAAATCAGCCAACAATCAGCTACTATCCTAAACACTATCACAGTCTAAACAGGTCTGCAATCCCACTAACCGCACAGTGGACACACGTCACAGATCCGTTCCCTTGGATCATACGCTCCATTTCGCACGTCTGCCCAATCATATGACAAATCGGACGTGAATGGCCGCCGAGAGCAGACGGTTTTTAGATGTCATCTAATTTGGGGAGGTGACTTTGATGAGTTTTGTCGGTGGCTGTTAGGCTTTGGTATATAGAAAAGTATTAGTGTCGGCGTTTGTTTTATTATATACATAGAAGTGGTCTGTCAGGTGCGTAGTGGTACCCACACATACAAGGGGCTTACGTTCCTTGTTATTAGGGTATCATTTGTCATTAACGGGGCTACTGTGAAAGTTCTAATATAGATTAGGACATAATTTATAATGATGTCTTAACAGGATCTGATCCAGACCGGGTCTCTAATTCAGGATTCAAAAGTCACACATACGACCGCTAGACCAATGCGCCCACAGGCAATCCAAGGGAAATTGTTTAGGGCTGCGGGACTGTTCGAAAGAGATACCGCGGCCCTGGAACACAAAGGGCAAAGAAGGAACATGGATGGGTTTTAGTCAGTACAAGTCTGACACTCCCTTCCGCTCTGCCCGAGCGGGCGGGGTCATTTGATGATTTCCCATCCTAAAAAAAAAAGGGAAATTGTTTTAACAAATGACGATCACTAAAACAATCGATATGAAGCAGTACGGCTAAGGAATGAATTGCCTGAGTCAGTTAGGCACGCCTAAACCTTGGCCACTTTCAATAATTTATGGTCAATATAATCATATTAAAATTATGCGAGTTCAGTTAGCAGCGCTGATGTTCCATGGAGCAGTAATCGCCGACCCGAGGTTCGTCATAATCCTCCAAGGCTTCCGTATTTTGTGCGACCTGTTTTTGTTGAGACTCTTTTGGTTGATGGTGGTTGATTATCATATATGTATATAGATTCGATATCCTTTATGTATGTATATCTTATTGATATGTAATTGGCACAACACAGGGTTGCAGTATTGTCTCTTCCTCTTCCTGTAATCCATCCAAAGGTTGTCTTGAAAAGATCGCTTTAAGCGATAAGACAGCACATTGTGTCACCCTATGTGAAGTTGTATGATGTACAGAATAAAGAGTATTCTAATCTATGATATCGAGAATTACTTTCACATCTATTCTAACAAATCTGTTACCTAAATGGTGATTATTAGAATGTGCAGACATTCTAATAATCACCAAATTACAGGTATGCATAAACAGAATATAATAGTTTCAAACTGACACACATCGGTTAGTATTTGTGCATCGCACGATTAATAATACGATGTTCACGCATCAATTATGTTGACGGCAATCTATTCTAGTGTGTAATGTGTAAATGGCCGACAATTGTGTTTGTTACAATATGTTTCGCTGTTATAATCAAATTGGATGTTCACGTAACTAATTGTGTAGTAATGGCCTTATTATTTGCAGGAATAGTCACTGAATACATAGAATATTATTTACTGTACAACACAATAACATTTTTATACAGAACTTTTACATAATATTTTCTTAGATATGGTAGAGTCAACTGTCAAATTTCTCAAATGATTTTAAACCAACAAAAGATGATGGTTAAGTTCAAAATCGAATGAGAATATTTGACAGTTTGTGGTAACTTGATACGCTAGCGACTGTACAATGGCGGCCTTATCACTTGACTTGACAACCTAATAAATGCTTAGTAGGATGGTGCATGCTTCCTACAAGAATGTTGAAGCATTTTTAGGACAACCGTCACCGTCACTAATTTACTGTTAAGAAAAATGTCTTGAACAGTTTGTAATCGCGAACGTGATGTTACCGTAGTGATCAGTATACTTTCTTTCTTTATCAAAACCGGGATAAAAAGCTACCTTCTTAATTTTTTAGGTTCCCCAAGTCGTTAGTGTCTATGATTCATTAATTAAAATAGTCTGTTTGTTCGCTTACTTTTTCCAAAGTCTGTACACAACGGATTCTGAGGTGGTTGGTACGATCATATAGAAAATGATTCCCGAAGGTTTATGTGCAAATATAATTCATATTGAACTTAAATATAGCACAAAAATCTCGATGTTTTTGTACGTCGCCACATCAGTAGAAAGCGGGCGTGCGAAACAGGGGCTGGTAACCAGATTAAATATAAAAGTAATACAAGAATCACTCAACAAATCACATTAAATTACTTTCTGTGGTCCAATACAAGTAATAAATGACACAAACTTTGTACAAAGCCTCAATTTTTTAAGTCCTACCAACTTTCGCCGACATATTTCATTTGAATATCTGATTTGAAATGTTTTCAAACTTCTGAAACTTGATAATGTTTTTAATGTGTGTGTTCTTTCTTTTGATGTTCCAGTCGAATTTTATGGATTCCAAACACTTCTTATTTATTTGACGAAAACATAAATAGTTGTTTTGACTTATTCAAAGTTGTATACAATTCTGTTGGGGATTTTTAAACTGATATGATTTCGATGGTATTCCTATTGGTGTTTTTTATTTATAAGGATCGTGGGTCGTGTTCATAAATAACTGTCATTCAGGATCTGCCCTTTAAGTGCCCTTTTGTTGTCTCTTGTCATGCTAAAGGAAAGAAAGTAAGGAAATAATATGACGGATTATGCTGGCGAATTAATGAAATGTAGGCGACAGGTATACAGGGTGGTGTAAACGGACCCTTCACGAAGTCGTCAACTAAGCATTCTGTAAATTAAATTAAGTAACTTTATACAAAAATTATTGTTGGGAAACGATTTTTTTTTGGCTTTACGGTAGGACTCAATGCAACGCACTCAAAGCATTGTGCTGATGGATGGATTGGATTGGATTGGATTGTACGGGGATCGTGGAGGTGTTTAAAGAAAAAAATTAAGACTGAAAACATGTATTTAAAAGAAACACTATGGTGAAAAAGTTTGAATTTTGGCTCCCAATATTACCGTAACTAGAAGGTTCCCAGGTATGGCCTAGAACAAAAAAAATGTCGCAATGACGGGGAAAACAAGTGCCTTTCGGCTTCGTTAAGGGTCTTGTTACACCCTTTATACCATCTCTTTTTGAAGTTCTGCTGGCACCATTACCAAAACTGGTTTAGAGTACGAAAATATTTAATAGAACTACCTATATTTACAACACACTTTTTGTTAGAGTCCCCTGCTTCACTCTTTGTGTCATGATCATAACGTATAACCTAGGGTCGACAGACCATAGTATTATTTATATTGCCAAATTGTTTACTATAACCCCATTAGTTATTTCAGAAGCAAATTCGACTTCAACTAAGAGCTAAAGCGGTCAAGATGTCTCCCTTACGCGAGAAAGCTTTTCACACGTTTCGAACCCGATATTCTAACACGAGCAACTCGCCTTCAATATTCAGAAAAGATCTTACGATTCACTTCATGTGGAACAAGGGTTCAAATGCGACGTTCAAAGATGACAATTCGGAATTTTCACAAACTACGAAATTTTTCCGGTGTCAAGAATTTTCGCGGCCTTTTAGAAGTGTGAGTGGATTTTTTCAACGGCACGATATGCATCGGTGGCTTGAGACTCATAAAATGCATATCGTATAAGTGAAAGTCGATGGTGTGCGAAATTCTTTGAGATTTTATACAGGAACCGATACAGGCAGGCTGGCTGGTAGACGAGTTCGCATATTTATGAGATGTTTGCTCTGTGCAGATTATGTAGCCGATCGCTTCGGTCACTTGATGTCAAATATTCAAGGCCCGTGCCATGCTGTGGCGGAGGTGACAGGAATATCAAGAGGAAGGATCTCGTGATATGCTGCAGTGAATTATTTCAACCGAAAATTTCGGTGAAAGAAATATTTATGCAGTCTTCGGGTTTTCTGGAACCGAATGAATAATATAACTTCGGCCGTGTTCTAAGTTTCAAAGTCTTCTTTATCGCAACAAACGCTATCCATTCCAAGAAAACTTTGATCTTAGTTGCTACGTAAATAGGGCTTTAATAGAATATCGACCAAGAATAATACCTGAACCTGAAGACAATACGCCTGCATTGAAAACAAACCAACACACGTATAAACACTCAAACTATAGCCACCATATAAGTTCCTTGATAAACTTATACAGGTACGCATACACGGGCAACTAACATTGCGTAACCCTTGATCTATAGTGATGAACTATGCCATCACGGTAAAATTGAGTCGTTTATTTTAATTATTATATTTGTCAGATTTGACAGGATTTATTCCGTTAGGCTTGTACATCATGTGGGCAATCGATGGGTTTCGTGCTATGAAAACACATTGGGTGCGATACACTGTTTCTAGCAAAACTAACAAATTACTTGAGATCACAACTTAACACAATGAATCGGGTATAGTTCCAAGTCGACTCAACTCCGCCGCGATCAGACATTGAATGTCGCCCTCACCTCGAGCTGAACATCAGGGCTCTGTAGAAGGACTCTGTGGTGTGGGTAGACTTATAAGTAGGTCGCATGCTGTCACCACCGGCGTACTTTCGATTTATTGTATGTCCGTACTAACGACCAGATCCGACATATTTTATTAGAGAAAATTTATTAAATGTTACTCTATACACGCGACCATAGAAACATAAAGTCACAAAATCAAGATCTTAAAAATAGTAGGACGTAAGTAACAAATTGTAGTATGTCGTGATGACCTAGAAATTAAGGTCTCGCCTCTCATATACTAGGTCGTGGCTTCAAATCCGGGCAAGTACCAATGTAACTTTTTCAATTCATAATTATGTACTTTCTAAAGTTTATCTTGGACATCACTGACATCGGTGAAGGAAAACATCGTGAGGAAACCTAGCTTCTAATGAATGTAAGCCTGAAATTGCCAACCCGTTTTGAGCAAGCATGGTGATCAATCGTCGTCCCTTCTCTGTATAAGATGTCTTTGCCCAACAGTGGGACAGATATGGGCTAGTATTATTAAGTAAAAAAAGTAAAGTAAGGTAGGTAGGTAAGTTGACAAACCGCCACACCACACAATATAGAGTATATTGTTCCAAAATTTTAAACTATCATGGTCACTAACATTATTACTTAGACAGGAAACGGGATATTTACCATGTATACTGTTTTTGTCGAGTTCCCGATATTTCAGCGCCGAAATATCGGGAACTCGACATAAACAGTAAACATGGTAAATATCCCGTTTTCTGTCTAATTAATAATTATATTGTTCCACTAATTGGTCTCTCCGGAAAGTGTCCTCATTTCAGTAGAACGATAAAAAAGGTCCCCCCATGCGGTCCATCCACCAGGGCATGTTTCTGGATTTTTCATTATGTTCTAAATCCAGAAAATTCCCGCGACTTTCACTACGTCATCGGTCCACGTTGTCCTCATTAAGGTAGACCGATGACCCAGAGAAGTTGACGTAGACCTGACCGTAGGACATCCATTCGGCTTTACCCACGGGCAAGTGTTGCCGGCAACAACTGCCAAAAAAAATGGCCCGTGAAACAAAACGCACGGCGAAACAATACAATGAAATTAACACTCGCAAAAGTTTCGGCGGAACAAATTCAGGTCGTGGGAGTAAGTTTTATCTAGTGTAAACTGGCAAGATTAAGTTTCTGTAGAACTTTGAATGGGATTGTATGAGATCGTCCCAATTCCTGTTCGGATATTAGGTGTGTTGACTCTTCGCTATTGTTGGGCAAGGGAGTTTGGCAATTAATGGTTTGGTGCGTGAATGAGATACGGTCTTAATTTCAATGTCAGTACAGTAGGTGATTGTTATGTTGATTTATGCATATTTGAATGATATTAAATAATACTAATGTAATAATTAATGTTATAAGTTAAAAAGCTGTTGTTTGTTGTTGTTGTAAGAATTTTTTGCGACACAACTCACAATCGCCATTACAAGGTGTACAAAATACATGAACTTTTTTTTTGCTAGCTTGTTAAGTGTCCCATTGCTAGGCAAAGGCCTCCCCTTTCTCCTTCCAAACCTCTTTATCTTGTGCGATCTCTGTCCATTTTCGCCCAGCAACAAGATCAGATCGTCACATCACCTTCGCCGCGGTCAACCTCGGCGGCGATTTCCTCCATCAGGTGTCCAGTGACTGACGATGCGTGATTTTTAATTAATTAATACTTTTTTTAACTGCTCAGCGAAAACTATAAGAACTCATGCCATGGTATACATTAGAAGGCTTTTGGCAAGTTGATAGTAAGGCACCTGATCAGGGTGTGTCGGACATACATTAACTTAAGGATAACCACTCGTAAAAGACCCTACCTTGGGACTATAAGAAACTTTATTTGTGCTTAAAATACTCCACCTAAACACATTGAATTACCCATCTTGCACGTCCCAACAACAATGAAACAGTTATCAAGTCCGTCGTGGAACAAAGTTGTTTCCACGTTTACACCGATGCAAACGGTATTGCTAAGCCACTACATTGCAAGGCACGCTGGTCCACAAACACGATTCTGTTCTTTTTATATTACAGTTACTACTATGAGACTAATGAAGAAAGTGTATTGTCAGTCTTGTTTGTAAGAGGATAACTAGATAACAAAAAAAGCTTTAGGCCTTTTAAAGCTTTTGATTTGAAAATCGTCATAGTGGTGATAATGGATATTACATGATGTTGATACACTATGCTTAAATGGAATTAAAATCTAGATCAGCAACGACATAATTATATTTAGTATTCGACGCTTTTTCTTTAGATCCATCGTATAAAAAGAATTTAACTTTCCAAGTAAGTATCTACTAATCTATTTAACTACTCTTGGGTTTGTTTCGTTAGCCGCACATCAAGAGTGAGTAACGTAAAGAGGTAAAGTGACGTCACTTTAATTACCTCATTGCAAGCGCAACTTTAAGTCTCATAACTTTTTCTTTTCTATAGAATTATTATTTTATTATATTTCATGAAAAATCTTCATTGAACAAATAAACGTAGTAACAGAAGCGTTTCCTCTGCTGGAACTCAGGCCTCCTCTCCGTAATGCTGGATGTCACGTCTTCGATTTTTTGATTCTAGCATATGCTTTTTCCTTTACAGATTTGAAAACAGTGGTGGTAAAATTAATTACACAATGTAAAGTAATCACTTTACTTAGCAAGGAATATCAAGGAGGTATTGTGGAACAAAACTGAGATCTATATCTATACGTAAGTCCACTGTTTCGAACTTACACTATAAAGAAAAAAAAAAAAAAAATCTTTATTCAGAATCCTAGAAGGTAAAATACAATATGAATCTAAAACTAACAATGTCGGTAAAATAATGTATGATATAGCCTGTTTTCATATTACACTGAGCAAAAAAAAACTAAACTAATGCCTATTCTTTAATAGTAATCACAATTTCTGCTTAGTGTAACTGAAAACACAAACTGAATACTTTTAAATGTAAATTAATTGATAAATGTTTACAGATGAATAATTAAAACTAGATATTAACAAAAAAAAGGACTAATTTATGTAAACTAAACTAACTAAATAAGCAGAGATAATTTAAATTTTAATAGTATTTGTAAACCATTTTCACTTGAAAACCTTTTATCAATAATGCTCCATTTAAATCAATTTACGAGAATAAAGCCTTTTGATGTCTACAGTGATAGCGACATTAATATCTAAATATTCATTAGTTACTGAGTGGGCATCACAAACAGATTTTGTTAATGATATTTTAAAAAGCTTAATGTAACACATTGTAGCAGATTAAAATTAAATTAAATTACAAAATGTTATTTTGAAAATTTCGATAATAATATCAGCCATTTCTACGAATTCCTTCACACCGTTACACCCCTTTATAATGGTATAAACATTTACTTACAGATTTTCTCAGACGAATTCACCCCCCAATGTATAAGAGGGTCGTCATTTTCACTGCTCTCTTAGCAACCAAGCTTTTGGAGTAATAATAATTCAACAGTACCAAATCCGTGATTTATTTAAGCCTCTATCTCCCAAAAGAGATAAAGATTGAAACGAACAAAAGAATAAAATAACAAAATCCATTCACACAGACTCCGATCGAACGAAAACTTTACTTTCAAAACATTATTTCAATCTTAAATCCAACTTTGACGGCGGTTCTCAAATGTTTCTACTGACATTTATCGTGGAAAAAGACATTTAAAATCTTGCAATTTTTAGGGCTGCGTACCTCAGTCGGCAATAACGGCACCCATATAGGATCACTTTGTTGTCCGTCTGTTGGTCCGTCTGTCTGTCCGTCTGTCTATACGTCTGTCTGTTCGTCTGTCTGTCCGTTTGTCACAACCCTTTTTCTCAGGAACGCGTAGAGGTATCAAGCCGAAATTAATATCAAATCCGCTTAGAGCAGTGAAAAATCAAACTTTTAAGTCAACGCGATCAAAAGATATAACCGTTTATGTTGCAAATTTAGCGATTTCACAATTGAATCAAAAGCTATAGGGTACTTCCCGTTGACCTAGAATCATTAAATTTGGCAAGAAGCAATTGTCTTACAGAACATGTAATCTAAAAACTGTGAATACACCGACAACTTTATACGGAACCCTCGGTGCGCGAGTCCAAATCGCACTTGTCTGGTTTTTTTTTTCAACTGCATGTGGGGATCTCGTTGACGGCACGCGGCTCTCATTAAGTCTTTCAACATTTAAAGTTGGACGTTCACGTGACATCTTATTTGCTTTTCGTAAAAATTTCACGTGAGTATGAATAAAATTTGAATTTGTTAAAAGTTTAGCTGGAATTTGGTTCGTGTATGTTAAGCTAATGGGACTAGATACTGGTGAATGGACTTGCGACGTGAATGTGTCATGGCGTTCAGTTGGCGTCTAGTACGGAAAAGGAAGGAATTTATATAAGTACCTACAAAAAGTCGAATTCCCATCAACTGATTTTTAACCGTGCCGAAAAGAGACATCAAACTATGGGTTCTTTTTCCAGATGGTTGTTCAATAAAGTGACCTACCTACCCAGATGGTGTTTCACAGTTTGTTTATCGAAGCATCATCATCCACAGCCCGAACCGACCCACTGCTGGGTCTCTCTTCTTCTTTGGCCTCTCTTTTCTTGTGCCAATCTCCACGGTCCTGTGCCAGCCTCTTCCAGGATTTTCCGCCGATGGCAACTATGTAAAAGCATGATACCTTAGTACAATAATAGTTTGTTTACATATCATCATCACAAAAAACCTTCATTTACTACGACCGAAACAAGTGGTGTTGTTCACCATACAAATATTTACGTAAGCAAATCGAACTATTCCAATAGTTCTAAAAACGCCAAGAAGAATATAAACCTCCCATAGTATTGCTGCTACCCTTTCTATTATCCCTAGCGAAATCCATGGGACAGGCGGCCCGTAAACACGGAAACATATGAGACATTTTATCTTTACAAAAATACAGGTAAAAATTAACCAACACACATGAAATTGAGTCACCATGAAGTATGAATGAGTCAAGGACACAATGGAACACATGCAGCGAGGAAACATTAAAGCTTATCGCAAGTTTTTATTGCTTTCTATCTTAATAATAAAAGTTTTTAAATGTTGGGTCTCTCAGATAAAGTATTATTTATAATTCACGTTCCGGTAACCAGTGGTCAGTAATAATTGTGGTTCCTACCCGAGAAAATTCAAAATTTTCTCATAGAAGTTAGATATTTCAGTGCTCTTGGAAAAATGGATGACTTACGAAAAGGTTTGTAAAACTTTTCGTTCTTTTTGAATTATTGAAGATTTAGCTACAATAACAGACTACAAGTTTAGATGTCAATTTTGTAGTCAGGCCTACAAAGACTAAGAATTTCTCAGCCCGGTTGACGGCAACATTACTGGCGAAATGGTTATGCTATGCCTGGATAGAATCTATTTACCTGTAACTTACTAAGGGTCTAGACCAAGTGACATTTTACCAGCGCAATGATGATAAAGACAAAAATGTATCGAATTGACATTAGCCACCGAACCACTTATGTCAATACTGTTGAAAATCATTGTAGAAATATAAAACGCTTTAAAAGTGATTTTTACCTGTCTAGACCTAGCCTCGTCACATTCATACTCTCCCGGCTCCAGCGTCCAACTATAAAAGCTACAGTTCCCAAGGGTAGCCGGACTTTCCGAGATACCTCCCCACGGCACACTGTCTGACAAATAGATTCCTTTATTTTGCCACATTTGCATAGGTCTCATAATAAATGCCGCGAACGCGTGATAAATATTCAGAGGGTGTACAGTATTGTGAAATACAGCTGAAATGAATCGTGTTGGGTTTGCACACTTAGCTCCGGCTTCGGATTTGCATTTTAATTGGTATAGTTTTTCGGGGTTATGAAAGTTTTAGTTTTTGTGTTTTAAAGAATTACAATTTGTATTTTTTTTGCTTTTGCTTTAAGCGATTTTTTTTTGCTAGGACTTTAAATCAGTTTGTATTTTAAAATATGTCGTCAAAATATAGGTATATTAGATAACATATCGTCAGCATTTCGCCAGTTATGTTTCATGCCATGTAAAAAGGGGGGAACCTATAACCATCAACCGGGCATGCATCTAGACTCAGGAATCGAATAAAATGTTGCAATTATTTGAATCTGAAGAGCGATTTGGATTAGAAATGTCATAAAAAAAACCAAAAACGAAATGAAAAAAAAAAAATGAATTAAATGTCATGTCGTGTCATGTTATGTGTGTGTGAGATTTTGGTGTTACCATCTGCCTAGCCTTTTCCCAAAGTATCTTGGGGTCGGCTTCCAAACTAACCGGATGCAGTTGAGTACCAGTATTACTTGAAGCGACTTTCTATCCGACCTCCAGAACCTAGTAACTGGGGAATACCTCTTGGTAAGACTGGATGTCAGACTTTCGGCTTCTGATAAGATAAAGATAAAGATGCATAGATTGACTACACGTAACAGCTATCAAATATGTACAAAATATGACAGCCGGGACCAACGACTTAACGTACTTCCGATGCACGGAGGAAACTCGGTATGTAATGATTGTCATCAACGAACTAGACACAGGACTAAAAACCCAAAAAAGTTTGCCCAGCCTTTAAATATAAGGTTTTTTTTTTTATAAAAAGTCATTTCGCTTATTTTTTCTGTGCCTGTATCTGTCTGTAGTAGTATTTTCTCATACAAAGAAGTAACCAGTATTGATTACGTCTGGTCATTTTATTACTGCCAATTACTACTAAGGGATGACAAATAAGAGGACGTCATAAAACGACCCAGCTGATAACTTTTACTTTACTACCATAAAATTGATCGTCAATCCAATGCGAAAATAACTCTGTTTGTTTAACTGTTACCTCCTCAGCCGATTTGTACAAACTGTAAGAAAACGTCCAACCTCGTCCCAGGGGATAATATCTGACATCCACGGGGTCGAAGCCGTGAGCAAAAACCAGTTCTCCCAAAAACAAAAAAAAACGGTCAAGTGTCTTTCGACCCAACCACGTACTGTGAAGGGTTTTGCGGTCGGGATGAATATTTGTGCATGCATAATATTGATTTCATCTATTTCTCAAAAACCTATAGCAAACAAAGTTATTTAGAGGTTCGAGACATACGAGTATATTAGAACAGCCATAGCCTTTTTAATTATGGCATGCACATGCTTTTTGCTAGGATTTTTACATCTATGGGAGTACTGGGAGACATCTGAATACGTCATGGTCAGACTGACCGACGGAGGAAAATTATAATGGTTTCATTTTTGCTACTAGACTACGAAACCATAAAACAAACCGGAGTTTTATCAAAATTTAGTCTGTAAACTACTATCTAAAATCAATTCATTTCATATTATTTTTGTACTAAATTAAACAACAGAAATTCTAAACAATAAAGCCCAACAACAAATTCTCTACCATCCCCTATAAAATTAAATAATTTGAGTAGAAACTATTGAGATAACAAGCCCTTGAAGCGAGTCTGCGTGAGTTATCGGCCTACAGGGAACACTTCCCTTTCAAATGGACTCCGATATATTTCGCTTATGAGACTTTAGGATATCATGTTGTAGGGGCTGTGTAAGGAAAATTATTCATTTATAGCAAGTAGATAGTTAATTTTGCACCAGTCTTTTTAGGGAGTATCGTGTTGCTCAGTTCTTGGGTGTGGTCAGATAGGCAGCCGCCCCATGTTCAGTACTAGTATTCTGCGGCTTCAAGTTCGGCAAGAAACCGGCCCCAACGTAGTTGGGAAAAGCTAGGTAGATGATGTTCCTGATCCTGCATCTAGATAGTATTATATGATCACTTTGTACGTATTTATATCCTCTAATGGCACAATTACACAAACGCTTACCTAATACGTAGATGTAATTTCGGATCCAGGTTGATTTGGTTTTTTGAACAGCCACGCTTTAACAATCCCAAAATGTAAAAAGAATAATAATTAAAAACACTTTCAAAGTTATAATTGAATGGGCGCCCTTTATGAAATAAACGTCTGATAGGCAACAAAATAACATATACTTCACGCGTTCGGTCATTTGCTACGACACGTAGCTCGTAGCAGTGACATCTTCATCGCCTGTGCTACGGCGTAGCAACAATGCAGCGAACTACTAAATAAAAGTAGCCTTAATAGCTTCACGATTACAAGAGTTTGTTTTCATCAAATTGCCTCTCACGCAATTAGATTTAATTGAAATCCATTGAAAAAGGTGTGTACTATTTAATTGGTAAGTTGGTTCGGTTCAATTGATTCGTGTTAATGAACGCGCCTCTCATTAAAAGTAATGAGCGGCCACGTTTGACGGTTACGTCATTTGAGCGCGCCGTTTGAGAGATTAACGAGCTAAGGACTGGGATTATGCAGTTGCTGGATTAGAAAATGTATGGTCAGTACTACAGGCACCTGTGTTCTCCAAGCATTTCGTCGTATCCAAATTTTTATTTTAACATAATCGATATCACTTAAACATTACTGGCAAAATAAGAACTAGGATTATTTTGTTGCTGCATACAAGTATGAAATGATACAATTTAAAAATGTTGTAGCTTTTTCAAATATTTACCATACTTACATGTATTTCAGAGATATTTCCTGAACGCAAGCGTTCATTTGCAGCATTGGTAACAAATATTTTAGAGCACCTACGTCATGTACACAAATATTTACCAAACCGTTGCTTTGTTGGTTAATCAAATAAAAGTGAGTGATTTTACAAAAAAAAACTGATATGTAAAAAAAGCATTGGTATGCACGTTCACTATTCATATTTCTATTGCAGTAAAAACAGTTTATAAAATTGAATGTTAAATGCTATTTGTATAAACCATTTTTATTGCATAAACTCTTCATGAAAAATAAAATCATTTAAAAAAAAACACAAATAAAGTTCTGCTCTAGAAAAACTTGTTACACAAGTTATCTTAGTCAAAGGAGCGTAACTTAAACAAATACGATTTGATTTTCGAAACATCTACCGTGATGCAAGTTCAATTAAAAGCAAGTTTTTTGTGTATTTCCACTGGCAAAACAAAATATTTAAATTCACTAAAAGAAAACAGCGCAACGCACAAAAAATCCAACCCGCACAAAAATATCTCGACACACAAACAAAAATAAACCAAGCCATCTGATGTATTCAAATACTACATTCGGACAGGTAGCGTCCCATGAAATGGACACAAACACCGGCCAAGTGCGAATCAGATCCGGAATCGCACGCGGAGGGTTCCGTACAACCGTATGATAATTTAATACTACTTATTCAAAAACGCCAAATAAAACACTTGCTTGGAGACTCTGTGTAGTTTTTAAACTTTATTGTAATATATTTTTATCACCAGCTCCCGCCCGCGGCTTCGACCGTGACAATATAATGAAAAACGTTTATGTTATTAAAAGCTATTTTACTGTAAAGTTTCATTAAAATCTCTTTAGTAGTGTTTGCTTGAATGAGCAACAAACATCCATCTACTCTCACAAAGTAAAATATAAAATAAAATCCTCACATTTATAATAGTAGTGAGATAAGATTTGTTGTAGCGGCATAATATTGTAACAGCGGCCCAAGTGATACAGACTTTGTAAAAATCGGTTTAAAAGATACAATCCTGTGACAGCTGGACAGACAGCGTAGCCGTAGACACAGGATCCCATTGACACCTTTTGAGTAGGGAACCCTAAAACGCCAGACAAACACGTGATTGTAAGTGGGCACATGTAATGAAACAAGGGTGACGCCGCACAAACGACACGAAAATTGTGAAAGAAGTATTTGTGTGAGGTTTGAGGCTCACAGTGTGGTAGGAGTCTCTTGATTTCTTTGGACGATGAGTGATAGTTATGTTTGATTTTGGAAATGTGCTGTGAGGGATTTATTTGTTCGTAGATTTCATGAACTTAGTAAATTTTATATCTTCATGAGTCTTTCTTTCTTCTTTATCGTGTGGTTAGTGCCTAACCTGGTGTCAGAGTTTTCATGCCGCCAATGGGCCTCTGACTTGGCTTTACATGCCGTCAAGAAATATCTCTCAGGCATGCTGGTTTCCTCATGACGTTTTCCTTCACCGAAGCAAGTGATAATTATACGATACGCACATGAATCCGTAAAATCAGAGGTGTGTGCCTTGGGTTTGAACTTCAGACCTATGACTTGGTAGTCCAACGGTCACACCACTAGGCTATCACTGCTAAATCTTCATGAGTAATAATAATAATAATAAAGTTTATTTGGAACAACTTAAGTTATACAGGTTACACAGGAAAAACGAAGATAGCTACTAAAGTAAAATACTGTGGCGCAGCTATCAACGCCCAATTCATAGTACATAGAATAGACATTGTTCCAGATTAACCTAAAAAAAAAAAAAAAAAAAAAAAAAAAAAAAATTAAATTATAAATTAACAAAACAAAGAGAATGAAAACAAACCGAAAAAATAAAATAAAAATATGATATTTTACACTGTGTGTGATTACTGTGTTGTGTATATGTAGAGTAGAGGTGGGTATGAGGTGTGTTATGGTGTGTGTGTGTACCGCGTTTATGACACCATAAGTTGCTCAGTCTCATCATAGGACAGGCACCTAAGCCAGTTGGTCACTTTTATCTTCAGTACATTCCTAGTCATAGGGTATATTTTAATACTTTTATTTAGGGTATTATAGAGTTTAGAGCTGGTGTGAGTGAAGTGGCGGCTGACCAACGCTAACCTACAGCGTTCAGTCTGACAGACTCTGCCGGCACGACGGTTCTTTGTAAGGGACTGAGGGTCATAAGGGAGAAGTAGGTGTTTCCTAAGAACTGTTTGCAGCACGAACAACTGTCTTACTGAGAGGACCTCGCAAATTGAGTATAGCTCAGAAGTGGGAAATCTAATCGGTTTTTTAGCGAGTACTTTTAGAACTGCTCTCTGTGCCCTCTCTAGGCGCAGCATGGTTGTCTTGTGGGTTCCGCCCCACGTGGTTATGCAGTAACTGAGGACTGATTGAGCAAGGGCAAAGTAGACCATTCTAAGGCACCGGAAATCAGCAGCCGCTCGAAGTTTTTTGAATATGTAAATCAATCTTCTGACTCGAATCACAACTGAATTAATCTGTTTTTTCCATGTCAAGAGATTATCCAATATAACACCAAGGTATTTTATGCAATCGGACCGTTCTATTAAAGCACAGCTACAGGTGTTGGCCACTGGGTTAGTACAGATATGGGTCCTGATTTCCAACGACGAAGGCGGTTGGCTAAGTACACTCGGGGTGAAAGGGATGAACTTAGTCTTGGAGATGTTGAGCGTGAGCAGATTCGAGGTTAACCACATCATTACCCTCCTCAGTGCGAATTCTGCCCTTTCACGAGTCTCAGACCAGTCCCTGCCATGGGTTATGAGAGCTGTGTCATCCGCATATGTAATAATTTTTGTGTTCGGAAGAGATAACTGACACAGCTCATTGACATATATGAGGAAGAGGGTTGGTCCTAGGACACTACCCTGGGGAACCCCATAAAACAAATTTTCTTCATCACTTACAAATGATCCAACCTTCACAACCTGTTTACGACCCGATAAGTAGCTACGAAATACTTCGAGGGCAATACCACGTATGCCAATCTGTTCCAGCTTGTCAATCAATTTGGAGACAGAAACGGTGTCGAACGCCTTCGAGAGGTCTAGGAAAACACCAAGAGACTTCTGCTTATCGTTAAGGTGTGCGACTATTGTACTTGTGAGCTCCAGGGTAGCGTCTTCTGTTGATTTTCCCACTCTGAACCCATATTGATTTTCGGCCAGGATGTTGAATTTTGCTAAGAATTTCACAAGCCTCACGTTGATAACTTTCTCGAAGATTTTTGAGATGGTTGTAAGGACGGATATAGGCCTGTAATTAGAAACAAGATCCTTGTCTCCTCCCTTGTATATAGGGTGAACTATGGCAGTTTTGAAAACATCTGGAAAAATACCAGTGGATAGAGAGAGATTAAAAATGTGGACAAGGAGAGGGATAATTGTATCTTTTGTGGCCTTGATTATTGTGGATGGAATTCCATCATAACCAACAGCACATTCATCTTTGAGGGTTAAAATAATGCTATCAATTTCAGCGTCATCAACGTCGTACATGACCATCGATTCCAACGGGACTTTCATGGAAGAGCTAGCCTGGGGCGAAACGTGAGGGTCTGAACAGCTACTTTGGGATGAAGAATTCGGGAACTTGGATGCGAGGGTACTGCCCACATTCGCAAAGTAACGGTTTACCAGATTGACAGAATGAAGAGGGTCGTCCTCACATTACAGTAACTCTGAAGAAAAAGTTTTACCCTTATCCAAATGGGATATTTCTTTAATAACTTTCCAGGTTGCCTTAGGGTTCCTGCCGGCCCTCTGAAATTGCGACTTTTCATATTCGCGTTTGAGCTTCTTTAGTAAATTAATGCAGAAAGTTCGATAGCGACGATATATAGTTTTATGAGTGTCGTTTTCTGGATGTTTCTTGAAGGTTTTATGTAATTTGTCTCTTTGTCGAATACATCTAAGGAGGCCAGGAGTGATCCAAGGCTTGATGATGCGTCTTCTACTAGGAATGACCGAAGAAATTGTGTGGATATTTACTGAAGAGGATAGTAGAGATACTATAGTTTCGGCAGCAAAATTTGGGTTATTTGAATTTAGTATTTCAGTAAAGTCTGCTTTTTCGATGTCAGATTTTACTTTTGCAATATCAATTTTAGTTTTTACTGAAAGTTTTCTTGTGTTTATTGCGAAATCAGGATTGCAAAACAGTACAACTGGAGAATGGTCAGTTATATCACATTCTAGTACCAATGTTGTGGCAGTATGAGTTGACTTGAGCAATACATGGTCTAGACAATTAGCAAGCCTGGTGGGGAAAGAATGTGCAGGAAGCATAGCGTGCGAGTAAACTACTTTACAGCAATATTTAGTGTTTCTTTTTGTTGCTTTCTTGGATTTTCTAAATGCGTTTCTTTCTGTGTATACGTCAAACTACGTTTGCCTGCATTGCTTAAAATAGTTTGTATACTACAGCCTAATTTAATTAAATATGTGTACTGAATAATCGATAATTCAGACTCTAATTATAAATTCTGAGTAAAATTGTATGAAACATCTTAAAGCTAAAATAAAATCGTTAATTTCAAGCATAACTACCGGTTCACTTTTTTAACCATTTAAATTTCTTATCCATCCTCTGCACATCCAAGCCCATCAAAGTTAATTCGTAACCTGCCCTTTTCGCTTTTTAGTAACGCGTATTTTGCAGCATATGTGTTAGCTTTTGTTTCGCTAATGTATTGGGGCTGGTCTCAAGGGTAAGTAAAGAAAAATATCACTTAGACCTTTAGAATACTGGAAGACTATTAAACTAAGACCGGGAATGGCTGGTGGGTCCTAGAACCGAAAAATCGAAGACATGTTACATCTACTAAATCATAATACTTTTTTTTTTTTTTTTAATCTTTATTTTAAATTGGGGTTTTTGTCCTATCAGGACATGTCAACCCCATCGTACCCTAATACAGGTAACAACTCTTACTATGCTAAGAAAACAAGAAATTTAAAAAAGAAAAATAATAGAATTTTAAGAAAATTAAATACTTAGAAGAATATTATCGTCAGGGTTACTGATGAGCTATAGGTGTGGTTACCAGGCGACATAGTTTTTTGGCAGCTTCTGATTTTCGGTGACATAAAATATTTTGAATCTAGCCCACATCCATTAAGTTCACATTTAGGTAGTTCATCAGTGATTTACGTTCATTCTTGTTTCTGGCACAATCCAACAGCAAATGGTGTATATCTTCTACTTTATCACATATTAAACAATTAGGCGAAGTAGATTTTTTCATTAGGTATGAAAACTTTGCTGATGGGTAGTGACCTGATCTAATTTTTAAAGCTAATTTTATATAACTTCTGCTTAACTTAGTGTCATCGAACCAAGGCCAACGAGGAGGTTCACTCTGTATGGTCTTATACCAAATGCCTTTATCTTTTGATATAATATTAAAGTGGGTGACCCAGTCATTATAACAAACTCTTTTGAACTTAGGCACTAACTCCCAGTCGTCTGAACGATAGTCTATTATAGTACCATTTAGAGCTGCTGATCTAGCTACACGGTCCGCCTCCTCGTTTCCCTTAAGCCCGATATGCGCTGGAACCCATTGCAATTTCACTCCTTTTCGGCTTTTATTTAGTGTAATAATAGCTTTTAAGATTTCATAGGCTATCGATGCACCTCTGCTACCAGAGGCGCATCGAGCCACATGCTGGAGCGCACTCATACTATCCGAAAAAATAACAATATTGTGTAAATTTTCATTTATTGCGTAAGATAAGGCTTGAAAAATTGCAATCAATTCCAGCGTCATTATACATGTTTCACAATTAATTTTAAAACCCGCCCTATGTTGCATGATTTGGTCATAAAATCCAGCTCCTAGACCTTGATCACTTTTAGAGCCATCTGTGAATATCCTGTGCCAGCCATTGTAGGTCTCACTTAATTCTTTGACTACATTACTTATCAATATATTAGGTTCATAAGCGGCTTTCGACTTTTGAATACTATCAAGATTTAAAATAATCGTATTTTTGGTTTCAATACCCGTAACCCAAATTTCCAAAGTAAACATCCTAAGAATTAGAGAAGAGTTAATATTACATTGTCTAACGTCATTACAAGTTCTAATAAGTAATGGTTTTTTTTTTGTTTTGCCAATAGCTGTTATCACAGAGAGCACCCAAATTACAGATCAATTTTACTGTGTCATTATTATACCAAGACATTAATTTCAAACTGTATTTATAAGCTAGGAATTGTCTTCTCAAAAATAACGGCAAGATGTTCAACTCGCTTTCCATAACATGAATCGGCGTACTTTTAATGAAACCACCTACTATTCTCAAGGCTTGATTTTGTATCCTATCTAATTTCAGCAAATGTGTTTTCGCACTACAGTCATAAATAAAAGATCCATAATCTATTCTACTTCTTATTAAACTAATATACAGCCTACGCCACTTGCGTAGGCTGTATATTAGTTTAGTGTGTATTCCCCATGAGGTTCCTGCAAGAATTTTGAGTATATTTATAAATTTAGCACATTTCTCGGTAGTTTCACTGATGTGTTTCTCCCATCGCAAACTTCTGTCCAACCACATACCTAGATATTTAGTACAATCTAATAAAGTCAAATTCTGTCCATCCAATTTCAATGTAGGTAACATTCTCCTTCGTCCTCTACTAAAAGAACAGTAGTTGGATTTAGTAGAAGATAAATCTAAACCTAATTCACCCAACATCAAAGCCATGGAGTTAAGGTCATTTTGCATATACATTTCGCTTTTTTTTATGTCTCTGTCTCTAATATACAACACAAAATCGTCTGCATATTGTGACATCTCTACAGTAAGAGGTAATCTGCCTATCCTATTAGTTATTAAATTAAAAATTAAAGGGGACAGAGGGTCACCCTGCGCTAAACCTTTGTTAGTCCATCTGGAGATTATTGATGAACTATTATCTAGATTAATTTGTAATTTTCTTTCACTTAACCATGACCACAAATAGGAACATATTTTCGACCCTAGATTAAGTTTGTCTAAGATATTTATCGCAATGTCAATTGAGACATTGTTGTAGGCGTTTTGAATGTCCAGGAAGCAAGCCAAAGTGGGAGTGTTTTTAGAGAAGCCAATTTGTATATAGGTAACCAATCGCGTTATTGCATCGAGACAGGAACGGGATTTCCTAAAACCAACGGTATACTGCGAAAGAATATTTTCTTTCTCCGAAAACCACTCTATTCGTTTTAACAACATCAAATGAAATGTTTTACACAGACATGAAATTAGGGAAATAGGTCTTAGTTTAAGTTCCGAGCTATTATTAATGAATTTAGGAATGGGGACGATTTTAATGTTTCGCCATTGTGAAGGGACAGTACCTGAATTCAAAATACTATTGTATGTTTCAAGTAAGAAGAGTTTAGCTTCTTCCGGGAGGTTGTAAATCATGGAGTAGGAAATTCCATCCTCGCCCGGTGCGGAATCCTTTTTCTTAAGGCATTTATCAAGCTCTTGAATTGTAAACGGACATTCTAATTTGACATTTCGCGAAATAAACGTAGGAGAAGCGCTTTGGACGTAGTCGGTGGTGAGCGACCGCAAGAGTTCTATTTGTTTGTCAATGGGTGGAAAGCTTTTGGTTTGCCTAAAACCTTTAATCCATCTCATGCGGCGCCACATATCAGCAGCCGAAGTTTCATGATCGATCGAATTGCAGAAGTTTTGCCAACTTAATGATTTTGCTTTATTTATGAGTTTATGAGCCTTAAGTGTTTTTTCTTCTAACTTACTTAGGTTATCCGGGGTAGGATTACGACGAAATTTTGACAACGCTAATCTACGCTGAGCAACTGTTTCTGATAGTTCAGGATTCCAGTAATCTCTAGGTTTAAAATCAGTTGCAGGCTTATTACAACATTTTATAAAGGGTACATGTTTATCAGCCGCGTCGTTTATTTTATCTAAGAAAAAGCTATACGACTCCTGAGGATCACCACTGTCAGAAAGAATAAATTTGTCTGATAAATATTTTCTATATTTCCCCCAATCAGCTTTTTTGAAGTTTCTTTTTTTAACTACACTGAAACTATTTGTTACATTAATTGACGTTTTAATTACCATATGATCACTACCGAGATTTTCATTAATTACCTGCCAGTCGAATTTTATCGCAATATCAGACGAAACGAATGTAATGTCCGGCGAAGTCTGTTGGAGAATTCCGTTAACCAATTTTACTCGGGTAGCTTCACCATTATTTAGATAAGCGAAAGAACTTACCAAAGCAGAGTCCATAATTTGGGTGCCTCTTGTATCCATTCTGTTCGACCAATTATTATGGTGCCCATTGAAATCCCCAGCAATTATAGTTGCATCAGAGAATGTTGAAAACAGATGGTCCCAATCAGATTGTTGGGTGCGAACAGAAGTAGGACAGTAAATACCTATCACAAACTTTAAATCCCTACAGTTTATTAGTTTAACGCTGACTATTTCTATTCCGGAATTAGTACTGCTAACGGAATTCAAATGAGACTGAATGGATTTATGCACTATAATGGCAACTCCTCCATAGGAATCATACCTGTCCTTCCTATAAATATTATATCCCCTAATATTAATATGGGAGTCAATGTTTAACCATGTCTCACTAATAACAGCTATATGGATTTTCTCCTGGTTTAAAAGTTCAGCAAATGAAATTAATTTAGGTCGTATACTTTGTGCATTCCACTGTAATATATTAATTTTAGTATTATCTATAGAATTAGCCATTTATGAAACTAAAAAATATATCCAGGTACTCTCCCTTAGAAAACATGTGTACTAAAAACTTTCGAATCTCTTCCCAAATTATTTTAAGAATTAATATAATTTTATCTTCCATTTTATCCTTTGACATAACAATACATTTCATTTTTAATAGTAATCTTTTAAATTCTAATTTATACTTTATCTGTTCATCTCTTTCATTACCTTTTTCTTGAATTCGGCTTTTCGTCATACTTTCCTCTTCTATTTGCTCCGAGAAAATCTGACTCTCTTCTTTTCTCTGCTTTTTATTAATACAACTTCTACTGGACTGTATAGTCTGTGTAGGTTCGATAACAATGTTATTTGAACATGCGGTTGGCTCTGGCTCCAAACTCGGTCCTGAGTGTACTGATGTGCCAGCCACAATACTACTATATGTTTCATTACTTCTGACTGTATTTGTGCACAATGAAGAGTACTGTAGATTTTCAGCTCCTTGTTTTGCCGTCTCTCGCTTTTCATTATATATTTGAAGCGCTTTCCGATATGGTACTTGATCTTCACTCATAATCATTCTTATCTGCCTTTCTTTTAGATAAAAAGGATAATTTTTGTCTAACACAAAATGTGCTCCTTTACAGTTGAGGCATTTGATATTAATTTTGTCACAGTTCTCATGACTATCTCCACATTTATGACATAACTTCTTCTTGGTGGGACAAAACTTAATGACATGTCCAAACTGCCAACAGCCTGAGCATTGAGTTACAGGGAAAATGTAGGTTTCGATTTTAAAGCGACAGTCATATGCATATACATACGATGGAAGGGTACCACTTTTAAAGCATATTCTAATTGACTCACTGTCGACCCATTTGCCATCCGCATTTAAACGTTTAAGCCTTTTAATAGAAATAATTTCCGTTTCACATTCTATTATTTCCTGCAAGTCATTATCACATAGTTCGCTGTCTACCCCTTTTACAACTCCGTACGATAGTGACATTTTGTGTACTTTCTGGCATCTGAAGTCCATTTCCTTCAGTTTTTTACAGTCTATCAATCTATTAGCATCTTCGTTACTTTGAAATTGTATTAGCACTTTATTGAAACTTTTATATTTAATTCTGGTAATACCCCTGATATTTTCCGATCTAAGTAACTTTGCTAAGGCCATTTGTTTAGGCAAACTTTCCTTACTTGTCACACAAACTTCATGCATTGTAATATCCTCTGACTGGTTATTAAGAATTTTATTTTTGTCTACCCTCACCTCATTTGTAATATCCAGCGAATCACTTCGAATCAAACGTTTATTTTTCCTTCTCACAACAGTAATAAAGTCCTTTTCTGCATTATTATCATCTTCTGCACTATTATCATCTTCCCTTTCCTTTCTTTTCTCTGCGATCCTTTTCACTGTTTCCTCCGCCATCAACATTTCTAAATTATTTTCTTTGGACTGCTCATATTCTCGATGGAATGTGTCCAGCATAATTGAACCATCATTAGAGCCTTCTTCATCACTATTGCTTTCCTCCATAATACAAAGGTTAAAAAACAACGATAACCAAGTAAAGATACTCGAAACAACTAAATACGCGTGCGCACAGTACGCGCTTCACCGGACGAGTGAAAATCATAATACTATTCCCTCGTGGTGGGTTTCCACGATCAACGAGGTTAATATGAACGTTATATAGGTTAAGTATGCTAGCTAGATTACTTTGACAAAATCGCCCAGTAATACATTAAAAGAAATTAAAAAATGGTACTGCAGGAGTACACGCCGTTACTACAGAACTTCAAGAAGAAAAATGCACCTAAAGAAGTCGTGGGTTTGGATTTTTGAAAAAATATTTTTTCAATCTTTTTCTTTATTGAATTATACGAAGCCTTCAGACATGAAGTTACACTACAAGTAGCAACTTCTGCGTTTCCAATTAATCAATCAAAAAGTTATTGAAAGACACAGAATTGTATTCAGAGAAAATACTGTTGTGTGCTCATATCAAAGGAGGTTCAAGGAATTGTTCACTAACGGTATGTGTTGTCTTTGAAATGCCTTTACCTGGAAAGCTTTTGTGACGTCACAACTGCAATGTTTTCATTTAGCCTGAAATTCTGTGTAAAACTTTTAGTTGGTTCTAAACTATTCATTGTGGACTTACCGACTGAAAACACAGATTAATATTTAAGATTGAAAAAATATTCCTTGAAAAGATGCAAAGCAGTATTATTTTAATCTTATTCCAGTGTGGAAAAGAGATGGCGCTAGATACCCTGTATAGCTGTCTCTTTCCCACACTGGAATGATAATAAAACAATACTGCTTTAAGACGTCATGGTAACCCCACAGCACTGAGAGATATTATTTGTATCGAAACTCAACTCATAGGCAGTTTAAAAGAAATTCGAGTCAGTCATTTTCAGTATTTTATTTTCATTGATATGAACTGTTTCCACAAACAACGAAAGAGACTAGGTTCCTCATCATCATCTGTTTAGCCTTTTCCCAACTATGTTAGGGTCGGCTTCCAGTCTAGTCCGATGCAGCTGAATACCAGTATTTTACATGGAGCGACTGTCTATCTGACCTCCACAACCCAGTTAATATAAGACTGGTTGTCAGACGTTTTGGGCCACTGACTACCTAACAACTGTCAAAGATCTACAAATGACACCCGGGATCAACGGCTTAACGTGCTTTCCAAGGCACGGAGGAAACTCGGTATGTAATGGGTGGTCACCCATCCACAGACCAACTTTGGCAAGCACGGCTTAACCTAAAGATCGACCCGAACGGCTGTTATTATTTAGCCACGAGCTCTAACTCTTAGCAAAGAGAATAGGTACCTAACAAATGAAAATGAATAGATAGAAAAGCATTAGAAACGATCACTCTTCGTTAGTCAGTCGCATGTGAGATGTATTAGAGCTAACAATAATAGATCTAGACTTATCTTATCGCTAAATAGCTCTTCATTTATTTCTAGTTATTATGCTTTACTCTCATTCGAGACCCAAGGAAACAGAAATAAATCTAAAGGTTAAATTGATAGAACTCCAAGTCAATCTATCATAACTATAATATATATCTTTATAACTATAATATGTATAATATGATAGTTATAAAGACTTTCTAGCATAAATACCAATAACTGAATGGGAGTTATTGTTGATTCTCGTAACTGGCCATTTGAAAAAACTGACAAAAATTCGTCTGCCATTTAATTGTCAAGCGATTTTGAACCTTGTGCTGTGCAACTATTATTGACAACTTGACATGCACTAGCTGTTGCCCGCACCTTCGTTCGCATTTTTTTGCACGGAACCCTAATTATTTTTCTAAAATAAAAGTAGCCTATGTTAGACCTTATAACATCATCTATCTATCAATAAAAGTCCCGTCAAAATCAGTCCAGCCATTTCAGAGATCAGCCTCAAGAAACAGACAGACAAAAATTGAAAAAATGTGTTTTTGTTATAACTGCCGTATATATTTTCATAGTATATCAAACGGTGTGCAATAAGTAAAAAGCTGTTATTTTGATATTACAAACAGACACTTCAATTTTATTTATTTGTATAGATGATGATGTAACCATTACACTGATTAAGGGATGAAAACACGAAATTAATCTCTATCCATCTCAAACTGACAAAAACAAAGTTAAAATGTCTCTAACAGAAACACAGCCACAATTGGAGGAAAATATCGAATATTTGACGGCATCGTCTGAAACCGGAGCGCTAGCTTCAAACAACCAAACATTTAGGAACGTGATACGTTTTCGTCAAGTTTCTGTGCGGCTTACATTGTTTGTTCTGGCAGGGAGCTACGAATAATAGTGGAGCGATACTACAGCCTAACTTGGTCTAGTTGGTATCTATTGCACCATTGTTAGCAGGCTCCCTCTACTGTAATCTGCACCTGGATTGAATTCGCAATCATAATTTTAGATAGAAGTTGATGGAAACTTGGTTGTGTTCTATTTTAGCTTTAAATTATATTATTCCAGAGGTAGACAAAGACTCCTTTCTATACAATTTATTTACTGCCTTTAACATTGTTATCTTTCATCCACATAAGTAACACTCATCTACAACTGCAAAAAAAACTTTATCTACTGTTGTTTTGAGTTGAAGTTTGTATTAAACTAAATGGTTTACACTATGGTCACCCATCCACGGACTAACCTAGGCAAGCGTGGCTTAACCTGAAGATCGACCCGAGCGGCTGTTATTATTTAGCCACGAGCTCCGAGCCAGACGTGATATTATATCACTTATTTTTCCAATACAGTATCATAATTTTCATGAAATTACCAACAAATTAAACAACCTACCATCACGTGTCTACTCCCCGAAGCTGTACGCAGAAGTTTCAGTACACTCAAATTTCGCCAGTTGTCTTACTTCTTCCAAATAATAAAAGAAAAAAAAATATAACACAAAAATGACCAACATCACCATTCTTCCAACATCCGTGTCACTGATCCTCCAAGCAATGTTGGCACAAATATTTGCCATAGGAAGTACGTAATCCTCTTTGGCAGCCAAGATGTTCAGTCTTTAAATTACCTACAATATCGCATGTGTGATGTCGAAGGGCTTTCAGAGATCTCGGGTGAAGTGTCGATTTTGCTTCTGCCGCTGATAATAAGGATTTGATAAAGTATAATGCGGAGGTGAGATCGTGAAGTATGTTGTTATTTTTGTGTGGGGAGAAGATTGTATGTGGTCGGAGGTTTGGTTGGAATTGGGCAAGTTATTGGTCAGGAATTATGTACCATGTTCAGATAATCGTTTAAATTGTTAATTATAGGGTTGACAGTCTCATTGGTCTAGTTTTGGCAATCACCACTGCTGATCATGAGGTCTGGAGTTTGATTCCCGGGTCGGGCAAATTTTTTATTAAGTTTTTCCACCGGGAGTTTTTCAGAGCCTGGTGTCGGTTTTTGACAATAGGCTCGCTCCCTATTACATGGTACTTAAAAAAGACTGACAACATGTGGGCATACTATAAGCACAGCTCCACCTAACCCTATGAGGAATACGATCGTTTTATTAAGTTACTAGCTGTGCCCGCGGCTTCGCTCACGTGAGCGCACATTCTTTTGTCATTCTCTAAGTTTATGAACGTAAGCAAAATATAGATGCAACTCATGATCTATCCTAGGCCCCAACGGTTAATATCCTTAACAATTTAAGAAATAATCTTTCAGCTCTGAGAGCTCAATCAACCGATGGAAAAAATGTGATGGACACAAAACGATGGAAACAAAATTGAGAATTTGCAAAAACCATGCAATTGAAAAATGCTGCAAACGCTTGAATTTAACAAAACTAAAACTATGCGCTTCGAGAATCTTCATGGATGGACCACCCATAAATTACGTCATACGAATTTTATGATTTTTTCACCGTAGGGGTCAAAAAATCCGTATCAAAAGGTCAATTTTTGTGAGACTCCCGCCTCCCAAGTGTGACGTCACATATTTTGCAATATTACATGCTGTCCGCCGATAGAGTTGGAAATATTTCTTTAATAAGTTTTTCGTTAATAGTTCAAATTTCGTGTTTTAAAACTTAGCAATATTAGTTTTTTTTAATGTGACGTCACCAAATTTGGGACCCCTTCCACCCCTTGTTCCCACACTATTTCACACTTTGTTGTCACTCCCCAACTCTTTAACGTATGACGTAATTTAATTACGTGGTACGTATTAAATTTTATGGCTGGCCCCTAATAGACACGTATTTCCATGGTAGCAGCAGCTAACTGTGACTTCCTGGAGTATCTAAAGTGTCCCTACACCAGCGATTTAGAGGACTTACTGTCAAAATCTCTACTGAAACCGCGATTAACGTAGCCACCTGGGTGGTAATAATGTGATAAATCATCGATCCAAAGGAAGAAGAAGAACATGGGAATTATATTAGATCTCATATTTCTGAAGATAGACCATGATTGCCGAAGCGGATACTTTTCCAAGGACTCTGATGAACGGCCAAAAAAAAAAGTTGAAGCGTAGACGCAAGTATTACGCAGATCGATGTAACAAATAGTGTTGAAAGCAAGCCATTTGACTTTTCACTATATTTATGTTACTACTGACTATTATTAATATTTTGCTCCGAAGTTCAAAAGCAAGTGCAATAATGGGCATTTAAACGTTAAAGATATGCCGCGACTGAAACAATCGCTCTTACGGATATAACTCCTCTTCACTCTGGGGTACCTACCATTATAAATAAGCCTGTCTAGTATCAAAAAAAATCCTATGTCTACTGAGTCAAAAATATGTGTAATATACATGAAAAAAAGCATAACAAATGGGTTGCCTGATATCATTAAGTGAAGACTATTTAAAATTGCGACAACCGAACGTTATGCTATCGTGTTTGTAATAAAATTACCTATCTGTTCTTTTAATACATATTTTAATAAGAAAATAGATGAGTGGACATATAGTATCAATTTATCTATTTATACCTTACAACTCTGTAGTAGGGACAAAAAGATGACAACCTAACAGATTCTTGGCTTGATTGCTTTCTAGATATTTACTCTAATTCCATTTTGATTTCGTTTGGTTTGAAAAAAAGATTAGTTCCGTTATTTTTAATAAAGGGTAGCCTTTACTTAACTTTATCAGGCAACCCATTCGCAATGTTAGTTTGTTCATGTAAGTATTTTACTCCGTTAACGTAAGTTTTAAATAGCCGTTCTGAGGCTTGTCACTGCCGGATTTTAGCCTTTTCCCACTCGCACAATGTGAACATGATCATTAATCTACTAAATTATTAGTATTCGAAGTCATTTCGGTAGGCACATATAAAAATACGAAATCCTGAAAGTCCTGTTTTAATATTCAAACGAAACTATTTTATTTAGTTTGTGTGCGGGCAACATTGGAAAAAGGTGGTTTAGTTGAATTTGACAACGTCATTGTCTTATTTTGGTATTGTCCCCATAAAGTTTTTATTTTGTGGGATATTGTTTATCTGCATATTATCTAAGAACTAATCTTATTTAATACATAATTTCACTGGTCACCATTAAATATAGTAAAATCCAAATAATAGTAATTTTATTATTTAAATAAACTTCAGGTTGAGTTGCTGTAATAAAATGGTATATCTAAGCCGGAGAGGTGATCTGTACCTCAGGACCTTCCTACTTCAGACACCTTTCTCTATTTAAGATTGCGAATACACCAGTGCCTGTTACTTCTGATGTTGAATTAAATAAAGATTTATGATTATGATAATTTTTTTAATACCTATCTACCGACGCCTAATATATAATAATAGCTTTCTCGTATTACAATTTTTTTTTTATTATTTAATTGCCTCGGAAAAGAAAATTAAAAATATTTTTTTAATTTAATTTAATAATGTTATATTCTTAGCCTTTCCATCATGTCCTACTTTTTACATAAAAAGAATGGTCACCTTATTAGAAAGAGACTAAATTAGCGTTTACCTCTCTTTTGGTGGCATATTTTTAATGCAAGCAAGAATTGCAGTTGTACTCACGGCGGCACATGAAGCTGTAAAATTCCAGTATAAATTGACCTCGCTTTGTATAGATTTCCTATACAATGAGAGATCCGCATAAACTGGTTTTGTAAGCTTGACTGGCCGTCGCGTGCTTACGTAGTACTTATTACTTCCGTGCAAAGAGTAAAGACAAAAGGAAAAATAAAACAAAATTAGTTTTCAGCCATTTCGAGTGACTACACTACGACTAAAACCTATTTACGTAAATTATTTTTATCATAGAAATCGCGTATGAGGTTACTAACAAAATTTTAAAAGTTAATATCTTTTGCGTCTGTTGGTCGATTTTGATGAAATAAACGCTAAATAATACCCACAACAATGCTTCTTATTTTGTAATATTTAGATTTTGAATACAATGAGGGGTTTTTACGTGATGCGCGCACAAACGAACAGACAAACCGACAAACCGACAAACCGATAAACCGACAAACCGACAAACAGACAAAAATTTAAAAAAAGATATTTTTACTTTCTATTACTTATTTCTCGCACATTACAGTGACTTTTTTGCAAAAATCTGTAATGTACAGACACGGAAAGTCTACGATTTTATTATATGTATAGATAATTATGCTACTTAGGTGCCCGAATCTTTTAAACTCAATTATACTTTTCACCATTGTTATCCAAGTCAAAATGATTTCAATTTGGCCACGATTATTTGGTAGTTCTAAATTTAAACACAAATTCACAGATCACCACTACATTACCAAAGGCGCTGCTCATTGAAAATAAAATTAGAATCCCCTGATTACCCATTTAAATTACACTTGGAGGAGCTCGTAAACTGGGATCATTGCTCATCGCTTTCTTCCGGAGCTCAGGCTTGCTTGATGACATGTAATTATACTGAGAGCTTACTTTCTTTCCTTACAACCTCGAAATGTTTTAGCTGATTGAAAAAAAAATCGTTGAGAAAGAGGTATCGGCTAAACTGAGGTAAGGTGAAGGCGAGATGGTAATTGGGAAGCCCGGGCCAGTTTGTTTTATATTGATGGGGAAAGATTAATGTTTATTAAAAAATATTGGTAGTGGTGGGTAGTGGTGGACTATCATGACGAAGCTCCTATTGGAGAAAGAACTACTCGATCCGACAACCTAGGAAAGATTGTCCGGCCCCAGAAAATCGGGAGAACCAACCCCACCTAAAGTTAGATAGCGCTAAGAATTAAAAGAAGAAAAAAATATTGCATAGAAATACCACTGCTTGTGTTTTTGATTTTGATGGCTGTCATTTGCAGATCTTTGACAGTCGTTACAGGTAGTCAGAAGCTAAAAATTCTGACCACAGTCTTACCAAGGGATATCGTATTACCCAGTAACAGGGTTGAGGAGGTCAGATAGGCAGTCGTTCGCGCCAGATGTTGATGATGAGCTCTCATCTTTGTGAACCTTGGTACGATTTTACTATATTTAAGTTTAAATAAATGATACATTGAAAGTAAAAAAGAATAAACGTATGATGATTTATACCTACATATGTGGTTGATGTTGAGCTAAGTCTCCTCTTAACATTGATTTAAATATTTTAATTCCAGGAAATTCACTTGATTCATTAACAAGGTGAACTTGGATCAAGATGAACAAGTGAGCAGTGTTAGTAGAATTGTTAGCAAGTTTCCAGGTATTCGTTAGTAGCGGAACAGCAAAGCTAAGCTAATTGGCTTATCATGGAGTAGCGCTTCATATTGTTAGTACTTCATAGTATATTATGAGGGATATCGTAGGTAACCAATAATGGTTTCATATAATTATGACTATGTGTAAAGAGATATCAAATAAATTCTAATTATCTTGCTTAATTTCGTTTCGTCTTGGCTTATTTTTCCAAGTTTTGTAATCGGTGCAACATGTCTTCTGCATTAGTAGACATGCACTAATTTTAGCCTTGTTTAGAAAAAACGATTATTTGGTACAACTACCGTATGCAAGGAACGCATTTGAACAAAATCAACAAACTAACGCAAAAAAAAATTAAAGAGTTGAGCGTACATAATCCATCCATCCATTCATTTTGTCCATTTTTCTTTTTTTTGTAATAGTACCTTTAACAAAGAGATATAAATATTTGAATGTCTTTGCTCTATAATCTATCCAATGGTTGTCTTGAAAAGATCGCTTAAAACAATTTTATTAACGATTACCCAATTGTGTCACACTATGTTAAATGTTTGCTTTAATCACACCTGTAATTTGTATGATGTACATAATAAAGAGTATTTTATCCATGTATCTGTATGTGTTTGTTGTGTCTCTGTATTCTCAAATTCCTTGCAGCATTTACTCAAGAACTACTTTCGCGTAGGCCATCGTCGACGAATTGAAAGTGAACACATTTTCTTTCTTCCTTCAAAATAACCAAGAAAGTCTATCCATCAATCGTCCACAAAGATCTGTAACGAAGTTGAGACATTGAAACATCAGGCAAACACTCATTTATAACACACCGATGTTTGACGGAAACTTTTCATAAGTTCCTCAGCCCCGAGCATCCGATCCATTTCTCAAGTCATACAGAAACATTCTAATTGCAGCCAAGAACAAAGTTTAATGTTTAAAATCGTAAAGGAATCATTTATTTGCTTAATCAAAACCGAATGCCATTAATTACTGAGAGTGGGTGCCTAAGTTGGAGGCGAAGAAATTATAGCACAAGTTTATCATCGATATAAATGTTTAATTTTGTATATTTTGGTAGAATTTACTTTGGAACTTATCTGGGGGTTTTAGGGGAGGGAGAGATTAGCTTCTGGTTATCTTAGGCAGTGGTAAAGTTGTTCGGAATGAATATTAAAAAAATGTACGTGTGTTTGTTTAACCAGTGACCGGGCGTTGACACTCTATCTTTAGAAAGATACAGTGAAACAAATGTGTGCGAGAGAAAGGAGAGGGGGTGGGACATGCCACGACTCGCCGCGATGCGACGGTACTCACGCGAAGGGAAGAGGTCACACACGCGCATGTGCATGTCACCCGAGGTCGTGACCAGGGCGTTATTCTACGTATCTTAAATAAGTACCTTACAAAATGTATTGGTATCTCAATAAATCTGAATGTATCTCAGATAAATCTATAAAGAAAATATATTTTCTAAGCCTTACACATAAATTAGCTTCCATTACATTGCTCGTCATTCAGATTGTTTTGATTTTATTCCATACCAATAAGTATATCACGACAAAATGTCTGAAGGCCAGACTAATATTATGGAATATCAATATCTTAGAATGCTTTGTAATAACTTAGCTTCACGGAAAATAACATCTAACTAAGGCAGAAAGTGTGTCTGAGGGAATATCGAACGATAGTTTTTGTGGCTAGAAATAAATATGACTAAATATGTAGGTAAAAGCTATTTTCGTCCATCGCATTCCATCAGGCGTGATCGAGAGCAGCTGCAGGCCCATTGTGTAATAAATAAATAAAATATACCTTTATAATAATAAAGTATCAACATTACTTCTAATTGCAGTTCAAGAGCATTGGTAGCCTAATGGTAACTAGTTGAAGGTCTTGGAAAAAATTAAATATGTAACTAATATAAAAACGGCTGTAATGTCTTATCGAGCGTATGTTGAGTCCTCGTTGCGGTACGGACTAATAACATGGGGAAATAGTACGGAACACAACAGGGCATTTATCGCACAAAAAAAGTGTATACGCGCCTTATACGGAATTCCGTCCGATGAATCGTGTAAACCAATATTTAAAAAGCTTGGTTTGCTACCGTTGCCATCGTTATATATTTATGAGATGTGTATGTTCGTAAAGAAACACAAAGAATTATTTAAAACAGCAGAAGAAGTATGTTCACGAAGTCGGCGTGACCAATACACACTTGTACTTGACGAACTGCCTAGGTGTACTAAATATAATAAAAACTGTGTAGCTATGTGTGTACGTGTATTTAATAAGTTACCAAAGACACTGAAAGAATTAAATTGTAGACTATTTAAATTTAAATTGTACAATTAGTTGAATGAAAATAATTTTTATAGTATTAAGGATTTCCTAGAACACTAATATTAGCAACATGCAACACTTGCATATTGCACTTGCTTGTGCTTAACAATTTTGCATGCTTTATTTTTAAGCTAAACATGTATGATCTCATTTTTATGTAAGACCTTTTTATACCGTGTTTTAAGCAAATAAATATATTATTATATTATTCCTTTATTCATTTTATCAACATATAATTTACATTTTTAAATATTTCTATTTAAAAAAATTAAAAAAAAACATTTAAAAATATAAAACATAGTAGCCCACCGGCATCAGGAACAGGGTCCGAGCTACCGGTGGTCAGGGCTCTTGAGAGAGGAACCTCCTAACGATACGCGCCGTGTCCAGAAGTACTGCTTTCTGAATCAAGCCCTTGATCCATCTGCCAAGCGAGAGCCTCCTCAGATGTTGGTCGAGGGTATTGGCTATTAAGCCATTGGCCGACACGACTATCGGCACAATGACTGCTGTACTCACGTCCCATATGTCGACAACCTCGTGAGCCAGATCTAGATATTTGAATTGTTTATCTTTCTCTGCTTTCACGAGGTTCTCGTCATGCGGAACCGTTATATCAACAATCATTGCGCGACGCTCCAATCGATCTATCACCACAATGTCAGGTTTATTTGCAACAATAGTCCTGTCAGTGACGATAGATCGATCCCAATACAACGTGATATTACCATCATCGAGAACTGGGTCGGGCACATACTTATAGTATGGCACTTCTGATTCCACAAGGTTGTACTTCAAAGCAAGTTGCTGGTGGATAATCCTGGCAACGAGGTTGTGTCTATGTAAGTACTCTCCGTTAGCCAGACGAGAACACCCAGAAATAATGTGTCGGATCGATTCTCCCGGACGGTGGCATGCCCGACATATGTCAACCGTGCCATCCTTCACAATGTATTTCCGGTAGTTATTCGTCATCATAACTTCGTCCATTATTGCACAGACAAAACCTTCGGTTTCCCCGAATAGGTCACCGAAACGCAGCCAAGCTACGGACGCTAAGAAGTCTACATCGGGTCCGTGTAGAGCCCGATAAAAGCGTCCGTGAAGCTCCTTGCCCTGCCATACCTCCTTGCGATCATTAGTGTCTAATACTCTAGGTTTGCGCCAGTTCTCGTTAGCCAGGGAGAGCGGGGTGAGGCCCTTGTCCACTGAGACCACATCTCGGTGCATCCCCACGTCAGCCTCTAGGAAGTATTCCCTGAGACTGCATACCTCACGGTTGTGCAGGGTCTTAACATTTAAGAAGCCACGACCCCCACACTTCCGCGGGATATACAGTCTCATCACCGACGACCGTGGGTGATGCATTCGATTTGCGGTCAGCAGTACACGGACCCTCCTATCCAGGGCATCAAGTTCCATCTGAGTCCATTTGAGTATGCCGAAAGAATACATCAAAACCGGCATGACCCAACCGTTGAAGGCGCGCACCTTGTTTCCGCCTGACAAAAGACTACTTAGTACCTTATTCAGGCGGCCAAAGAAGCGCTCCCTCAACGATTGTTTCATGTCAGCAGCATTGATACCTAATGCTTCCGACATACCCAAATACTTGTAGGTTTCTGTTGAGGAGAGGGATCTAAGGTGTATGGAATCCGAGAGTTGAGTTCCCAAGGATTCCATAATCTCCCCTTGCTTCACATGCATGACTGCACATTTGTCCACACCAAATTCCATCCTGATGGAGCTACTGAAAGTTTCCGTTACCTTCAGTAGCTTCATCAGTTGCAAATTGTTGGGGGCATAGAGTTTCAGATCATCCATGTAAAGAAGGTGAGATATGACCTGACCATCTCTCCTCAACCGATAGCCTAGACCTGAACCCTCCAGCAGTGTGCTGAGAGGGTTCAAGGCTATACAAAACCACAATGGACTCAGACTATCACCCTGGAATATACCGCGCTCGATCCTTATCGGTTCGCTGTTTCCCTGGATCTGTCTACATCCTGGATAGCGAAGGACCGTTCTCCAGTGCCCCATACATGACGTCAGGAAGGTACGCAGAGTTGCATCAACTTTATACAACTCCAGCACCCTCATGAGCCATGTATGAGGCACAGAATCATAGGCCTTCTTATAATCTATCCAACATGTAGACAGATCCCTTCGGGAGCGGCGAACCTGTTGGCTAACAGCCATATCTATGAGGAGTAGCTCCTTAGTACCGCGGGAACCATTCCTACATCCATTCTGAGAGGCAGACATGATAGAATTACTATCAATATGATGGTTGATTTTAGCTCTCAAAATGGATGTAAGAACTTTATAGACCGTTGGTAAACAAGTAATTGGTCTATAATTTTTGGGCTCCGCAGTACTACCTGATTTATGGAGCAGGTGGGTAATTCCTGTCGTCAAGAACTGGGGCAGCGACCCTGACTCTAAGGCTAATTGAAACTGGGATGCCAAGCGAACGTGTGATCTCTGGAACCATTTGATCCAGAAGTTGTGCAGTCCATCCGGTCCTGGAGATTTCCAGTTAGGCAACGGACGGACTGCACAAGCTACGTCTTGGGGGCTGATGATGATTGCCCCCATTTCAGGTATTGGATCACACGCTCGTTCGACCTCCCGTATCCAATCACCCTCAGTGTGACTGACAGGCACCGACCAAATGCTGCGCCAGAAAGAACACATGGCGTTATCATCCGGTAGACGCGTGTCAGTCACACCTTGGTCCGGTCGCTCCCAAGCCCTATATACCCACCTTTCATCGCTTTGGAATGTGCGATTTTGAGTATATCGTTCCACTCGCCGCTTGTACCGACGAATACGGCTTGCCCATGCACAGATCTTCTGCTTCAGGAAGTCGATACGCTCTGTGACACGGGCCAAATAGTCTCGAAAATTAACATCAGTTCCTGAGAATGCCCGCCTCACAAAGCGCATCACTCTAGGTCGAGTATTGCCCTCCCTGAAGCAGATTAACTTGCCGATGAGTGCTCTAGCCTCACCGATACGTCGCTCAATCCTGCACTGCCAAGCTGGAACAGCTAATTTTGGTCGTGTAGCTCTATCGTTGTTGGGAAATTTGACGTGAGCTACACGACATGCCGCTACAGCTCCACAGTACAATATTGAGTGGGTATCGGCGAGGTCTTTGCTGGTGTCAAAGCAGTTTGACAGCTGCGAATCTAGAGCACACATCAGCGCCTTGTTTTTCTTGTGCATAGGCAAACGAGGTAGACGTGGCCTAAGCTCAGGCGGTGTGGAACGATACTCCCGGAATGCACTCTCCAAAGCGCTCCTCAATTGTGCGTTGCACTGGGTACTCACAGATATAACTTCATCATCATCCCCTTCACCACCGCGGTCGGACCGCGGCGAAGCAATGGTAACATTTTGCAACTGTACCGCGGTCATTGGTGAAGCAGGCGTAACTAGGTTACTCCGTGATTCGGAGCGTAGTCGATCAAGTACGGTGTCATCCAACATATGGTTACGCTGGATGACACGCACCTGATCCGACAGTCGTTGCGCCGACACGCTGACACCTGGCTCAAGTACCTGAAACAGAGAGAGCATCCGACCACGGTACGCAGTCAAGTTGCTTCCCCCCTCAGTAGCCCCATAATATGCGCGCATGACTTGTTCATTAATGGACTGAGTCCATCGCATGCGCGACACATTTCCACCGGCAGCGGGGACCCTGTTCGGGGCCGGTTGGCCTCGAGGTCCCAAGCCCGCTGGTGGCCGTCCTCTTCCTCGTCGTCGTGGTGATGGTGGTGGAGTCGACGGCGGGGAGAAAAACTCGTCGCTCGAGCTCGACGCAACTGCAGCGACCGGCGACACGGTGCTCACGGATGTGGCGCGTCGCGGCGGCTGCGAGGCGGAGCTGAGCGACGAGCCCGGAGATGGTGTGTGTGCCTCTTGTAACTGTTTGGCTCGGCTTCTTGTAATCATTGGTGACTTATGACAATTGTTTTTCGGTGTGTTTTCCCCTATTTTCCATTTTTAATAAATAAATAATAATAGTGTCTCTCGGCGATTGGACATATTTTCTTGCTCTTTGGCGGAATTCCAGAGGGTGGCACTTGGTGTGTTGTCTACTGTATAACTTATGCTTCTACCCTATAATTTGTAACTTATGACTACTTTGTTAGCTTGGGTCTTACCTGTAATAACAAATGTATGTGTTAAGGAATAAATTTTTGGTGTGTTCCATATAATTTCTTTTGTTGTTATAAGTTTTTTTTTTCTTTTCTTCATTATTTCTTTCAATTAATTCGTTTCGTTGGGGTAATTTGGTAAAAATATTAAATTAAATCGGTTTGATGAAAAAATTTTCGTCACGTCAATTTGACATCCGAGCCACAGATATATATTATTATATTATATTATTATTATTATTGGGTTCAAACCCAGGGAGGCATTACTTTGTTACATTTTATATCTGCTCTCTCAGGAACACACCATGAAGAAACCGAAATATTCTAAAACCAAAACTTAGAATACATATACCTCATCAGCATCTGCCTAGCCTTTTCCCAGCTATGTTAGGGTCGGCTTCCAATCTAACCGGATGCAGCTGAATACTTATATTTTACATGGAGTGATTGCCAATCTGACCTCCACAACTCAATTAGTACAAGGTAAGACGATGCCCATTGTTTAGACTGGTTGTCAGACTATCGGGCCACTGCCCACCTGTAACTACTTTCAAAGATCTACAATTGACAGACGGGACCAACGGCATATCGTGCTTTCTGAGGCACGGAGGAAACTCGGTTATGTAATGGGTGGTCACCCATCCATGGACCAACAAAGGCAAGCGCGGCTTAACCTGAAGATCGACCCGAGCAGCTGTTATTATTAAGCCACGAACTCTTCTTTTAATTAAAATATATTCGTGGCTAAGTCAATTTCTTCCTTGGACACATTATAAAGTTAAAAGTACCTAAAACTAACAATTTATAACCGCCCCATTGACTCCCTAATCAGATAAAGGAAAACCAAAAATTTGGGACATTACACCCAATCCGTGAGGACCAAGCGATTTTTATCCGTAACGACTTTCGATTCATTTAGTCGCAAAATTGACTTGGCACGCCCTCTCGATTTTACTTTATTATTTACCATTTTCATTTAGCCCACTTGGGCATTACGTCGTTACAAAGTTAATTTTACGCTCAAATTGGCGCATTTGGTTCTGTAGCAGTACGTGAATTTAGATTTTTTGTGCGCAAATCTTTTTGGGTTGGTCAAAAGTTTTGAACATTATTTTTTAAAATACGGCTCCCGGTTTGGTTACTCGCTTATTTATTTTGTAGGTACAGCCTTGTCTGAAATTTCATTTTTAATTATGAATGGGGATTTTTTTTTGTTTGCGGCGGTCGGTACCGGCGAGCTTTTGAATTTTTGAATCAACTTCTGCGACTTTGCCTTTGCAAGGCAGAGCTGAAATTGTGAAACTTATATGCTGTGCATGAGATTCACAAATTGTGAATGTAACGTCGTCTACAGATTGCGTTATTTTTTATCAACAACATTTTTCTTGTTTGTCTCATTTGGCGAATATGTTTTACGAAAGCTTCCCTTATAGAACAATACGAAAACACAGACAAAGCAAATATACCTCCAACAACATAGTATTTACTCAACCCCTTAACTAATAACACTAACAGGTTGTCTACCCCAAATAAAATCCGCCAAACAAACAGTGAACACGAAAAACTCAACCGAAGCTAATTAATATAATTACCGAACTGCTGTAACGCGATAAAATAATCTCGGTGTTGGCGACGTGTGCTGGCAATTTGTCAATTACGACAAACGACGGCGAGAGGAAATCCCTGGAGGAACGGATAACGCACGGCTCGGATGCGCGGATGCTGGCAGGCGAAGCCGATGCGACATTGTTTTGGAAACGTTGCGATGGACTTTTTTGATAGAAAAGGTGAGGAACCCGTTCTTCTCCATAGAGATCTATTGGAATGGGTCCTTTCACAGTTATTATGTCTTGTAGACTAACTTCGTCTTGACACTTCAAAAGTGCTCGTGGAAGCTGTCGGTAAATGATAAATGTTTGTGATTCATAGATAAATGTTTGTGTTTTTTTGAATATAGTATCACTATTTTGTATACGGTTCACTCACCTTATTAGGTAACTAGGCAGCGTAGGTTGGTGATAATTTATAGACTCAATACAGGTCGTAATATAATAGAATGCCTAAAAGCGAAAAAATCCTGAACTGCTAAAAAAACCCACTTTCCACTATTTGAATAAATCCTAACAACTCGTACAAAATAAAATGATGTTTGTGGCAACATTCCCCATTGCCACGGCCATTACCTTTGCGTTCACATTCTCACCTGAGTTTAACAAAATGCACGGAACCAGGTGTAGCTGGTTGCTGACTCAGATTTTCTTTCATATCCGTAAGAGCATGAAAATTGTATGAACTCGATAGAACGGACAAAGGAATACGCTTCGTGTAGATGTTTTGCGTTGACTCCGAGTTTGAAAACAGTTGAGTCAACCGGAATATTTTGATTAAAGTAGCAAAGTTATGCTTGCTGGGAGCAAGCATGATTTTAATAATATGTTGGTAGCTTGCAAGCAGTATTTGCTTACGAATATTTCACCCACTACCCAAAAAACATTAAATTGTAAAAAAAAACGTTTTTAAAACAGAATTTGGGTTTTATTACCAAAGTGTGGTTAAATACATATTTATTGTATCGTCATGTGTCAGTTTATTTCCATAAGTCAACGTTTACTCAAAACGCACTCGACAATGCATTGTTTGTTCATTTAACTCAGCGTAGCTAATAATATAATATCTCAATAATTACTAACATGTCTAATTCTCGGAATGAAAACGTCAAAACAGACGGAGAACAAAACGTATACCTCATGTCCTAATACAAGCAATCATCGTGATCTTCTCCAGGTTTCAGCCAAAGCAAACTGTCACGCGATATTCTTGTTTATTTGTCGTTCATTTGTTTGGTCCAATCCCATGGTCGATGAAGAACCCGGAGGCGCTCTCTGGTGCGACGACGCGTTCGGGTTTGCCAAGCAACTATTACGTATTTGCCGTGACAATCGCTTATATTAGGACACGTCCTGTAACATGAGAACAATGAACACCAACATAACGTAGCATTAATTAACGAGACCCCTACAAATTAATTGTCATGTTAATTATTGATGGTTGTTCCACTTCCGAATCCGTTGTTAATGTTACTCTCACTGCGAACTGAATCGGTTATTGTTTTCATTATTTCATTGCTAGCTTTACTTTACGCATTATTCGTTCAAAAGTGAGTGAGAAAATAATGAGAATAAAAAATAGGGAATATAACAATGGAATGGCATCAAAATGTGTGACGGAGGTGTGTTTGAGAGATATCGTAGGGAAATGGATCAATGGGGGTTAAAAGGGGTGCAACTGGCGAGAAAAGGGGTATAAAAGGGATGCCAGTTCGAAAACTTTTACTATTGGATGTGCGTGTCACAATGACTGATATGATTTTCAATCTGAAGTTGCTTCTTGCTGGTCCTACACCTATATCAAGATCACTTGAAGTGAATGAGAAATTATAAATTATTCAAGTCAAGAAATGAATTCACATAAAATAATTTCAAACTTTTGATTGAATTTTATAATCTTACCATCTTCACTATCGTCCTCGGTCTGACTTCACTCACTGCTGTGCCTCTTGTTGTTCATGCCAAGCTACTCTCCATAAAAGATGATAAACTACTCATGCCCATCTAAAATCAGATTTTTGTTTTATTTATTGCAGAGTCTGGCGAAGTATAACCGATAAATATTTGATGCTAGTTAGGCTCATTATTTTTTCATTACTCGGGAAAAGAGCGAAATTCCGTTGGTTTTCATTTTATGGAGACTTTAGCCTTTATCAGCGTTTCTTCAAAGATCAGCCATAAATATAAAAACTTTAATGACAAGGAATTATAAACGAATCTTTAATACTTGAAAAGTAGTAAACTAAGAATTTAACTAAAATATTAATATCTCTTGAAATCTTATCCCTGACTCGAGAAAATGCTCACAGAAAATCTGAGGCATAATACTAAGCTTCAACTCAATAATAATAGGAGTCATTAAACAAAATAGACTGCCCAGACGAAGCAGAAGTGGGGCTTAAAGCAATTTTCCGGTATTAAACGATTATAAATTCAGACTTAACATTCTGGTACGTTAACTGCGAGAGAGACTGAGGAAAATTTATTTAACGCAGAGAGCGTTCCCACAGTCCAAACGATCCATAACCAGGAGCACCTTCATACCCACATGCTGAATGCAAATGCCTTTCACTTAGTAAAGAGTAATAGCTTAGATAAGTAGCCCCTGACTTAGCACATTTGCCGCCTTGATAATACCTCGAACCGATGTTTCTGTAACATCCATTTTACTCAGACCCACATCACTCTCGATGGTCCCCCTCTCTCCCCCTCTGCTCTTTGATTTGGTATCCCGTTCAGCGGAGGGGGAGGTCTCGTTAAAATGGCAGTGTCCGAAGAGATGGTTAGAAATTATGGGCAAGCATTTGTCAAAGTCCTGCTTGCAGATTGTAACGAATAGTGTGTAAGTATGTTTCAATGGAAGTTCGGTGTGCTGCTGATAGTAGTGTCGGGTGTGAAATGCAATACGAGTTTTCAGAATCGAAATGTTTGTGTTCCTTGTTTGGGCGCGTACTGTGACAGGCTGCAGTGAGAGTTTTACTGTAATTACAAATTTTTCAAGGTTTTTGTTGGCTGTAAGCAACTTTGGCACATCTATGACATCATTTTCATCATCATTATTGGCAAAAATATTCAGAATGCCCATAAATTTTTACGTCCGAAGGTCCCATGATCAGCAATTAAAAGGTCCGGGCCGATAAAGACAAACAAGTGTATATTATTAAAGAATATTACCGAACACTAAGCGCCGCACTCAAAATGCCAAGGTCAGCGCGCACGCATTTCAGACAACTAATTAAAAGTTTAAGTTGACGAGTAATAGCTTTTGTTTTTCCGCTTATGAATTCGTAACTCATAATAACAGCACATAATTAGCTCCAAAGTTTGTGGAATAGGGTGTTTTGGAGTTACGCAACTCTTGAATGTTTAAATTTTGAATTTTAAAATGCGTTTTGGAATTATGCGTCTTGGGAATTGTTGAGTTTGAATGTATGTTTAAATTAATCAAAGGTATGCTGTTTTGTTTTGTGTTCTATGGCATTGAGTATGGTGGCTCAGTGAGGGCCTCACTAACAGACTGTAGATCATGGGTTCGAAACCAGACAGGTGTAATTTATTTCGGAGGAAGACATTGTAAAGAAACTGGCATATCATAGGTTGATTATATGCGTTTATGTAAGATGTTTTGTAAATAGGGAAACTAGAAGGGTTTTCAGTTTAAGGTGGAATAATTTCGCCAAATTGGGTATCATTGCCTCTTTGGAAGCCCGATGGGACAACGCAGCTCGTTCACTGGATATTGGATCCGGATAGATTGAAATGATACCTTCTATAGAGAGATACTTGAAGTTTGTATCCATGGAAACAGCTACTATGTGGTTTTGACTTGACGTTTTTATATGGTGTGTGAATTGACTGAATCCTGAAGCGGATGACCAGGCATTGTAGCACATCTTAAGTGAGGTCTATTCGTAGCAGTGGGCGATATGCTTACTTGATTGAATGACAAAAATCTCTCATGTTCAAACACTATCACTCTTTTATGTTTATTGTAGTGCATCAGTACGAATTAAGCTTCAACAACTGTATGACAATTTAAATACGACACAGCTACAATGCCTTCTAAAAATAAAATCTTCATACATACAATCCTGGATCTTTAAATAAAGACAATTCAAATAGCTTGGATTCAACACGAGGTTAAGTTAACAGTACCGACAACGATATCGGAGCTTAGAGCTCTGGCGAACAAAACCAATTGTGTATCTACTGTCTATTTACTTCGTGTAGTGCAGTATGTGTGTACACGTATGTACTACTAGCTATAGATGCAAGACTAGCTACTGGAAAATGGTCTAACGAGATTGTCATCAACTTTTTGATTAATTGATAACAAGTTCTGATAAAAATGATTTATTAATGCAGTATTGTATGAGAATTAAAATATTTAATATTTACATAATAATTACTATGAAATAAAGTCACTTTTCTTGCCCGTATGTATCAACGTATAAATATTTTAAGGTAGATTTTGATATGGTGTTCCCCATAATTTAGAGCATTATTCCGGAAGGCTTATGTGAATAATACCTTTTATCCTACTTCCTATCCTACTAATATTATAAATGCGAAAGTTTGTGAGGATGGATGTATGTTTGTTACTCTTTCACGCAAAAACTACTGACCGGCTTTGGATGAAATTTGGCACACAGATAGTTGAACAGACAGTTAACCTGGATTAACACATAGGATACTTTTTATTCTGGGACAATAACGAAACTCCACGTTAACGAAGGCGCGGGCATAAGCAAATTTATTATGATTTTGACGTGTAGCCATTGCAGCCGTACAAAGCAGGGGTGGGTCGCCATGATAGGTACGTAAATAAGTGTAAGCGGGTGCTGACTTACAACATTGTTTTGAATTTGTCAAGTAATACATTTATTGCTTTTAATATAAGCTAAGGGTCAGGAGGCAACTCACACTAGTGACTTATATCTTTAAGGTAATTAGAGGGAAGATACACAATGCGGATATATTGCGAAGGGTGGAGCTAGTCGTGCAAGACGGGTATGTGGGTCGTCGCCGTCAGCCGCGGTTGCTGGTGGAACCGCGCGCGCGATCTAACTTGCTGCGCGAGGCGTCGCTCACGAGCGCGCTCCGCACTCTCAACCTCATTGCTGAGGACTTGGACTTATTCTGTTGCACTTTGGGTGAATTCACAAGAACAGCTACATATATAATTTGCTATGCTAATAAATAACTGTTTAAATTGTAAGTGTGCTACAATATCGCATTGGGTCTAGCCTGTAAGGATATTTGTATGTTTGGAGTAAATAAATAAATAAATATGTAGTTTTATTTAGGCGACTGAACATGAGGTCTTGGGTTCGATTCAGTCGGGCAAAGTGTTATTGGGATTTTCCATCAGAAACTGCTCAGTAGCAGCCACGGAGTCTGGATTTGTGGCCGGTTGATGGCAATAGGCTCACACCCTATTAGATGGGACTTAAACATAACTAGCGAAATTTGGGTATACTTGTTAGGAACATCTCTGCCTAACCCTTCGGGGATTACAAGGCGTGATGTTAAGTTATATGTTTTATTAAGCAGTTGGTTAAAAAACACACCATAACCACACACCTGTATTTATTGAAAAGACTTGGCAGAGTTATATCAGTAGTACACCCACATTATGTAAGGCTGATTACGTTATACAAGCCGTGGGAAAACAAACTTTTCTTTTTACTGATGTAGTTTAATGAACCTTTAACGTCTAGGAAAAGGCTGCAAATAATGCCAAAAATCTACTAAAATATTCTTCATCAATGTCAAGAATCTACACAATCAAGCTTAAGATTTAAATATTGGTCAGTCACCAATGTCCATAAAAGCAGGTTAATAGTACAAAGTACATTTAAATTTCGCTACACGTGGACTCTATTCTAAACAAAGGAGAGTTTAAAATAACCCCCACGTGCAGCCACCCCTTGAGGAAAACACGAGTACAACTTAGAGCAAAGTTCATACCTATGACTCACTTATTCGTCATCTCCAGAACTATAAAGCCTGCAGGCTACACATTGGGCACGTTTGTTTGTATTAGGCCTTAAAATAGATTAGTTACAGAACTATTTTACGAAATTCGTTCCCGCTTACGAGTTGGTAGAACTGATCTTGAACCGGGAGGTTTTGTTAAAGGATCTGCCTACACCTAACTGGTCGTTGCTTAGCTTGATATCTCATGCGCGATGGTTTGGTGTAGGGTCTGAAGACAAGTGCCAATTGCTTTCAAATCATTTCGTAAAACGATTTCTAACAGGATTTACATTAACTTTTGTAAATCGAATATAAACAGTAACGATAAAATGTATTTTAATCTTGGTTCGGAATTATCAAGATAATTATTTTCTTCGATAATTTCTTACTCAAACCGGTTTTTTTGTTTCAACGCACTCGAATTCTGGTAAAACAGGGTCTTTATTTTTAGGCATTTTCGTAATATCACTCTAGTTCTATAAAGTGTAATACTAACTAACCAAACTTAACACAAATTAAATAAATAACTGTACAAACACGACGTTAGCGAACATTTTGCAAGTTGACCTCTTACGCGTTTGGATACTAGCGAAAGAAGCAAATCACGTTCGGATTCACGTTAAGTAGCATTGGTAATGATTTTTGTTCTGTTATTATCAAGATGTTATTTATCATGAAAATGTTATCGCTTCGAATCCTGATTTTAATTTGCTACTATTACTGTCACTTTGCCTAGACCCGCGCACCAAAGTGAAGATTCGCTATTGATAATAATCGTTTGTTAATCTCATTGAATAGCGGTAATGATGAGAAAATCGTTGAAACGACTTTTAACATTCTGAAGTCGCATAATGTGGTGTGTGTGTGAGTGTGTGATGTGTTTGTGTGTGTGTGTCGCATAGTGAGCAACCGTGATGAACAGTTTTGTATTAATATTTAAATTAAATAAACACACGACAAAGTCATTGAACTGGTAAACAGCAAAGCCCAACTCAATAAAATAAATTAAAACCAAATTACCCATATTAAATTCCCATTTAATAATTTTCCGCAACATTTTGTTTTTAAACGGTTCAACTATACGGGTACGTCATTGAGCGTCGTAAAGCTATGGCCACACTGTACTTTAAGCCGCTTAAGCACATACTTGAGTGAAATGTACGGAATTAAATCGTAAAATACGCTAACATTGTGTTTTAGCGTAGTTATTACGTGTAGTTAAAGAGTTTGGCGGATAGAAAGTGATTATTTTTTATTCATTAACCCTTTTTTCGTACTAATAAATTTTTTTTAAAGAAAGAGGCAACTGTCTCGTTGGTCTAGTTCTAGCAAGCGCTACTAGACACTACTACTAATCAGCATAGGGTCCTTGATTCCTAGGTCGTGCCGATGACGTGCCTAGGTGCCAACAATAAGGCAGGCAGCCTGCCTGCCATAGAACCCCGTAACATCATGAAGAGTAATAGGTTATAAATAAAGGCAAGCCAAGCGTTTATGGAAGTATCGCCACTAGGTCGGACGAATGAAACAATATTATTAGGTAGTAGCAGTGCAAAGTTTGGATTTGCGCACGGTTTAGGATAATTAATGGAACTTTAAAATTACAAGTAAAAAGTGGCTTACTGCAGGTTCAGCGCTGCTTAGCGCGAGCATCACAGGCTCGATGTTATGTTATTTTTATTTTAGAAGGTTCAGCTAAGGGAAATGAAGTAAAGTTTTTACGAGAATTCAAGAATTAACTCAACTTTTATTTAAAAAACCTCTCAGGTTAATTCTACGTAAGAATATTTTTGATAAACCGCCTCAGAGTCATTATCGCACCAAGAATTAATGTAGTGAAATTTTATGCCAACTAAAATTCAGTACACGAAAAATGAATTAAAGTTAGTTTCGAGACTAATTGAAACTTTATTTATTAAGATGGCAGAAGTTTTATAAATTTAGTTTATTTTTATTACTTTAGCTTCATAATTATAATTTGGTTTATCTTGCCGAAAATAACGGAAATATTCGTTTTTGTGAACATTTACGGTGAATGTCATGCACGCTTTGGTACGCAATGACAGGGTTTTCACATCCGGTAGCAGTGCGCGCTACTTCGAAACACGCTAGGCGACTAGCGAAGGCACCAAGCGCGCAGTGCGGCCGATCGCGAAGATTCTAGAACCTTCGTTTTACTTTGCTACTCACTAGGTGACTCGCTAGGCTCTAGGCACTAAGCAAGTCACCTCGTCAGCGTGTTCGTACCCTTTGAGTTCTATAACATGTTTGTAAATTAGTCAAAAGGTAGTTATTTCTGTAAATTTGCAAAACTAGATTATGAGAGTCAATATGAAGACAATATATATTAGTGACTGAGACGGTCTTTTACGATGGCTTTCTACCACAAGGATTTGAGAAGTCAGAACCACCCAAATCCGTCTCTATTCGCAACTCAAATGTGACTAAAAACCATCGTCCAGTCAGTGGACGTATTAAAATTAATTTGTTAGTAGTCAAAGTTGAACAGTTTCACACTCGTTGACAGATGTAATCGTCATCACCTGATAGCAACTACTTGCCATTACAACTAGTAATAGGAACACAGGAAATATGAGTAAAGTTGTTCCGGATGGGCCTTGGGAGTGTCAGTCGGCGGTACACGAATAGTGGAATACATTTACATTGTTTGTAACAGCGTGATTTATTTATTTCTTAGTGTTATGTTAGTGGTGTGGAATGTGAGGAGAATGTTTCGAAATCTCTGTTTTGTGGCGAATGAATCTTTTGTAATTGATATTTTAACTGGTTACAGACTATTTTTGCTTTTAAAGAATCTGTGTCAAAGCTGGTGGAGGTAAAGAGGTCAAACGCAACTTATCGAATACTTCATTTTACTAGGACAATCAATAAAACAATCTTTTGAAAAGTTTCAAAAAGTAATGTATTGTCGCAGACACCAATGTTACCAAAACAAGACATACATATACATACCTGAATATAGTTTGTTCAGAATAAGTAACTGAATCGATTCCAATAATATTTAAACCATGTTATATTTTGTCCCAAAAATATTTAAAAAACGCTACAAGTTGGACATCGAGCGACACTAATTACCTATCGCATTAGTTTAGGTACCTACTGCCAAATAATTATTATCAATTTATTATCAATGAGCTCAAGACCACGTTTTTATGCGGACAGCTAGGTAACATGACAAGCTTATAACTTTGTGATTTTTCATAATACAGTTTTGAAATTTTGGACATAGATTCTTTACATAAAAATACTAGACACGTGTTTCCGGTTTCGCATATACTAAAACTAATGTTGTATAATGCTTAGCCATCGAATTCAGTCGCTGTGTCGAAATCGGCTAGATGGCATCATCATCATGATCAATGTTCGAGGTCTGGGTTTCTAATGTTTCAGTCACATGTTATAGGAACGAGCCTATTGCCATCAAACGGGCAAAAAGCCAGATTCCAGCCTGCTAATGAGAAATTCCAGATATAAAAACGAAATAACACTGAATCTTTGTTGTAAAAAAAGCAATATGTCACAGAAATCAACAAAAATTAGATCTGAAAGAGGCATTATTCTTCTCGGAGTAAAAAAAAATAAGATTACTAATGCACAGACTGAATAATGACTTACTATTAAGATATCACATCGAAGATGAAAGCTGGGGATATAAATTCTTCTTATTCTTTTGAGAAACGTTATTAGTTGCGCATGACGAGCACTGACCATTAAATCGGAAAACGCTAAGTTGGACGGTTTTCATAGATTTAATAGATAATACTGGTTGCCTGGAATGAAAATTAATCTGGTTCAATTATATTATTTTTTTGTAATAGTTTTATTTTGTTGACTTAACTAAGAGACAGATATGAAAGACAGAAATGATTACTGCAGCAAACAAGTACCACCATCTGCCTAGCCTTTTCCCAACTGTGTTGGGGTCGGCTTCCAGTCTAACCGGATGCAGCTGAATACCAGTATTTTTCATAGAACGACTGCCTATCTGTCCTCCACAACCCAGTTAGTGCTGGGTAATACGATACCCCTTGAAGACTGGTTGTCAGACTTTCGAGCCACTGACTACCTGTAAGGACAACAAAACCCAAACACACCGGTAGAGAGAACTAGGAACCGGCACGGCCGGTTCTAGGTTCTCGAGTAGAAAACATCTCAAACCAGGTTGTGTTAAAAATAAGTTCTACACCAGAACAGCGTCGCCTCAATTTGAGCCGTTCACCATTATTTCTATGGAACTCCATACATTATGCACTTTCTTAAGCATAATGGTAAACGGCACATATGGACAAAACAGCAATGCACACCTATAAGCATCGTAAAGGCTTCGCCTCAAAGAGCAATGATGTGAGGTGTTGCGGACTCGGTGATCTGTGTTATGAAGTACCAGTTTTTTTTTTTTTTTTTCTAACGTCTACAGACCACCTCCTTGGTACTCTATTTTTCACCAGCAGAAAATGATTCAACCTACACCCTCAGCCTACCGCAGTCCACTGCTGAAAATAGACGGCCTCGATTTCATCTTGGCTGATCATAATCATCATAATCAGCCTATAATGTTCCCACTGCTGGGACACAGGCCTCCTCTCTATGAGAGGGAATGGGCTATAATCCACCACGCGGGCCCAGTGCGGGTTGGTAGATGTCACATGTCTTCGAATTTTTGGTTCTACAACATGCCGGTTTCCTCACGATGTTTTCCTTCACCGTTTTGAGAGCAGTGGTGATGAAATAAATTACACAAAGTAATGCGCCTGCCGGGGTTCGAACCCATGACTTACTGCTCGTAAGTCGGGACCGCCACCACTGGGCCACCGCTGCTCTCTCTTGGCTGGTAAATGCGTTAAAATAAAATAAATAATACCTCATAAGCTACCTTCTCTAACTCCAGGGACACGACTGCAACAAGTTGAGTTTCCAAGATATAATGATGCCCCAACTCTGGGTCGGAAACTTTGGGCCCCTACTTCGCTACTTTGCAAATTTAAGCAGCAATACTTGTAATGTATGTGCTTTGCAACTCCCTACAGTACTTTCAAGCAGGAAAATAAATTTCTACAAAGTTTTTTGCTTAGTTTTCAGTTTTGCGCTGTAATGGGAAGAAGTAAGTTATAGTGTTTAAGTTGTCTGCTTATACATCGCTGTGTTCTTTAAAGTTGGGAGCAAGTAGTTATTAAAAACCGGCTATGGAGGTAAAATTCTGTTATTATCCTTAGGGCAAGATCCTTCTGATGCAAAGAAGGAACGAGCTTTGATGTCCAAACTTACTCATTATAAGTTTTTTGATTTCAGAAGCAAATAACAACCCTAGTAGTACATGTTCTCATCACTATGTTTACTTTTTGGAAAATTTATTCGGGTAAAAGGACCTCTCCTTAGAAAAATGCTTGCAGTACTGTCATCAGCATCTCCCTGACCTTATCTCAAACACCGTCTCTCTATTAGCCGATATCTCAGTAGTCTCCTCCAAGAGTGAGAAAAGAGTAGTATATTTCTACGGAGGCTGGCTGCTGTGATCGATTCGTTCTGGAAGATTTATCATTATTACCTTCTGTGCAAAAAAATTATCACATCACATCTCTTCAAAGAAATATACCAAAGAGATTAATGCAACCTTTTCCTCAAAATAACATATACTAATTACAGAAGCAATTAATTAATTTCCCGTAGAATTACTAACCAGCTGATAACGTGACGTACAAGCTTATGATTATTGTGTCGTGACGTAAGTGTTATAGTCGAGGAGCTAGGCCGGCCTTATTACGTCTTGGCTAATTTTAGATGAGAGATTAATAAAAATATACGAATGGGTCTGATCTATAATAATTCATAATTGGAACAATAAGTGTCTCTCCACAGAAAATGGCCCATCTTCCATCTTGCGCTGCATGCCCTAACACCTGCGCACTTGACGATCTTATGACTGCTACAGCGAGCGGAGTTCGCATAGCTGAATTTTGGGCCAAACATATTTAACTAAAAATTTGCCATCGACACGCTAAGAAGAAGAAGTGTCTCTTTGGTCTAGTGATCGCAGATACTACTTCTTTCTGTCTATAGAGTCCCAGGAACAATTACCGTGTCGGGCAATGCTTTATTTGGATTATCTTTTAGAAATTTCAGAGTCTGTTGATTTTCAAAGGCTCGTCCTCTAGTTTATGGGACTTAAACATGACTGACAAAATATGTGTGTCCTAGAGGAGAGCAGAGGTGTGCCTATTTACGGGAAACACAGGTATTCTGTTATGAATAGAAGAGGTATGAACGTTCAGATGACTTCTTCATTCAATTTAACCCCTTAAGTCTAATCTAAAGATTTTATGAGCCTTCACAAGTTCCATTTTGAACGTTCAGACATTAAACAAATTAAGTTCAGAATTGACCTGAATTGTTATTGTTGTTTTAATTAAAATCCGAGACACAATCAACCCCTTCGTTGTCGAGTCAATTGTATTTTAAAACGAAGATCTCCAGTACATTTAATCATCTTACTTCTGTCTTTCCGAGTGGCCATTCATTCCACTTCATCCGATTCGAAACCCTATAATTAACGCTGTCCAAAACAAAAGGATGGCAAACAAAACCTTCCCAAAGGGGGGTACTCCAACAATGTCTCTTTTTCCAATTTTTCGAAACTTCCCTTAACAATTAGTCTCTCAGAGCGTATCTCGGGCGGAATCCTTTCAATCGGTTTTCGATTGTTGCGTTGAATTACTGCAAATAGAAGAATCGTCGAACAAAACAAAGATATAAACCTTTTGTACGCAGGGTTTTATCTATCGGACGAAACCAATTAAAGACTGGGAACTACATTTGTTGAATACATCCCTGAAGGGTCACTAGCCTTTTGTGTGTTTGTTCATACACAATTGCTCGATGACAATAGTTACCCGGTTTAATAAGGTTAAAAATGGTACGGTTCATTCCGCACAATAAAACCTCTTTCGTACATAAAAGGATGATGAAGTATGTATACCACTATGCTTATTGTTTACTATGAGGTCTGATGATGATAGTGATTTATCTACTTTTTTCACTTCCTCATTCAGTCAAAAATACTCTTCTGAATAGCGTGCCAATTACTTCCTGAACTTCAACTTTATTATTTTTTAATTTAAAACATCATGTCATAATTCTCCTGCCCTTATCTCAATTTATTTGGGGTCGGCGCAACATGCCTTCTTCTTCCATACTTCTCTATTACTCGTCATCTCATCAGACACCGCCTTTCTTGTCATATCATCCTTGACACAGTTCATCCATCGTTTCTTTGGTCTTCTTCTACTCTTATACCCATCCACATTCATACTCAAAACTTTCTTCACGACAATTTCATTCCTCCGCACATTCTATTTACAACAATCAATAAAAATCGAACAAGCATCGTCGAATCGACACAAACAAAAGGTAGCAGAACAAGAATCGAGATGTTTAAAATCAATGAGAAACAATACAGATATAAGTGTCTTCGAAATTATTGATGCCGAACCAACGAGATGGGTTCCTTAGGGTTCTGCGCGCAGAATAACAGATTGCTTTCCTACAACAGATACAATATATGAGATATCAAGAAGTTCAACTTATTGCTGTGTTTGAAAACGACACATAAATTAGCTTTGGTTAGGTTAGACTAAGGTGTTCCTCATCGAACCGTATCACACCATTATAAATTAACGCATAACAGCGACCGCAAATATATGTCTCCGCTCACACAAAATGTACATACTTTCTCATTATATCGATCATACTGGTCTCATCAAGTACAAGACATTGACACGATAGATGAAGAATTCTTCAATAACAGCTTAGGTTTAATACAGACTTTTACGTTTTTAGTGAACCTACTGCCATAATCCATCATCGTGGCACTGCTCTATAAAAATTGGCTATTCTACCGATATTTCGGGATCCGATGTCCGGGTTTTATTGTTTTTCTATTGATTAATGCTGGCGCTGTGTAAAATTGGAGCCGAGGTAATTGTTTAAGGACGTGATTCGGGACTGAGTGGCGATTCTGTTCCGCTTAGGTGGATACTGCTGATCGGTTATTTTTGTTTTCTGATTTTGCTGATGGATTCCGCTTGATCAAGGATTGAAAAGATTTTTCGAAATAATGCCAGAATCATATTTTTTTTTGTTTGAAAGAAATAAAGTGTGTTAGTATAGAACTCAGTGAAACTTGATTTCTTCCCCGTGTTGATCGTACATACAAATATTTAGAGAAATTGTGAGTTCAAGAATCTACCATCATTCAAACGCAACAATTTTGCCTTAATTTTACTGTGATCCAAAGAATAAGACAAAATAATTTTAAAAAATCACTACGCTCCCCTCAAATTACCCTAAAACTCAGTCAAATTAGAAATCTCACCTCGCCACAAAATATAATTAATTTTAATCGCGGAAATTGCGAAATTTCTAATTTATCGTCCATAATAACCCTACCAATGCCAGGCGAGTTTTAGTTTTGAAATAAATCTCGGCTGGAGCGGGGGCTATTGTAGAATTTGAAATACGAGCCAGAGTGCCATCGAAACTTTTTCAACGTTTCGTCCGTCCGTCTGTAGCGTAGGGTTATCTCTATTCTCCTCAACGTTTTCATTTAAAGTCGGTCTTTAAAAGAATGTTTGGCGTGGCACGGGTTGTTGCTTTCGAATGATATAACTGTTTTATGTTTCCTGTTTCAAGCTCTGTGGGTAAATGTGTTTTTAAAGTTTATTGGCTAGCGAAGTTGTTTTAGTTGTTTTAGAACTGCGATGACACCGTTTCTGCTTTCTTGTCTACGCTTGCATTATCTTGTGTTTGTAGTTTTAGTTAGGTTTAGCTCCTTATCCAGAAAATACAAGACCGTTGAAGTCAAACGAAGGTTACGCAGCATCAAGAACCGAACATTTTCTTTATCATTTTAGGTTAACATACATAACATCACGCCTGTAATCCTCGAAGGGTTAGGTAGTGGTGTATCCACTATTACACCTACATTTCTTCCGTTATGTCTGCTGCTACCGAGAAATTCCTGAAGGCAAAACTCAATAACACTTTGGGCGACCTGCGGATTACCTGGTTCGATTAGACCCATGACCTCATGCTCAGCATTCGCGATTGCGGCCACTATACTAACGAAGCAGCTTCATTTAAGTTCTAAAATTAATACGCTTTACTGTTCATGAGGATAGCAACATACTCAGAGATTTAAAAACTCTAGCGTGGTATGGACTGTTAGCGTTCCTCGCTAGCAAAGATCTTCTGTTCATGGCTCAAAAGCTCGTGTTGCAGTCACCGCTTGTTATTTTACATCCACAGTAGGCCAGTATGGATCTACCATCTGCATGTAACCCTTTTGCATAGTGTTTCAAAAAATCATACTACCCCGAATACCTTGTTTCACCACCGCAGTGCCTTATGGCTTCTTTTTCTGGATAGGCAAAGCTTTCATTTAAGGCATAGGTTAAATGAAAGCTATGCCTTATTTTCAAGCATTTATATGCTTCCATTTAAAACTGTCATGCTACCAGGCATACATATACATGTGTATAGGTAGATAATGCCTTGCTTATGAATTTAACGATCTAGTTTGACTTTCTGGACTGTGGATGATATGCTTAGGAAGGAAGTATGGAAGACGAAATGCTGCACCGACCCCAAATACATTGGGATAAGGGCAGTAGAATGATGATGATGATGATGAGTTTAGAAATATGTGCTTCACGGTTGTGCCACATAGAATCAATTCAGCAAAAAGAAATGTGTGTTGTTGGTGTTTTATAATACTTTTTTGGGAGTGGCAACCCTGACACGCGTTTAGCTAGCGTCGTCTGCCCCGGTGCGATACCATTCGATCGCTATTCAAACAAACACGCTCAAACCTACTTTTGTTTCTTTTACCGAAGCTTAAAATGTAGGTTAGCACGGACTATTGTTTTAGCAAATATCAACCATTTTGAACCGTGTTTTTTATTATTTAGAGTATCGAGAGGAAGTGTGTCAGGTGTGTTTGATGAAGCCGTTTTTTCAACGTGACCTGTTTGAAGATGGGTCGGGTGGTAACCAAACTATGAGGTGTTTGATCGAAATACAAGGTGTAAACGGACCCTTCACGAAGCCGGTAACCAAGAATGATGTAGATCAAACTAAGTAATTCTACGCTAAAATTATTGCTGGGAAACGACTTTTTTTTGGGCGACAAATTACGTTTTACGATAGGACTCAATGTAACGCACTCAAAATACCGTGTCGATGGATGCATTGAATAGTACGGCGATCGTGGAGTATTTAAATTAAAGTTATAATATTAAATACTTGTATTTAAAAAAAAAAACTTGTGAAGAAGTTGAAACTTTGACCCCCAATGTCTCTCTCTATAATAATAATCAATAAGGTAAAACAAGTTATGTGAGGTAAATAAGCTGTCCAGCATTATGCATAATCAGTATATAACGTTCCCACTGCTGAGCCACAAGACATGCTGCGCCGACCTCAAATAAGTTGGAATAAGGGCAGGAGAATGATGATACTGGGCCATAGGCCCCCTTTCTGTCAGAGAGTGGGGTTAGTAGATATCCCATCTCTTCGAATTTTTGGTTCTAGGACAAGCCGATTTCCTCACGATGCTTAGCTGCGCAGTATTGGTCTAGTGGTTGCAAGCGCGACTGCTGAGCATGCGATCCTGGGGTCGAGCAAAGATGCTATTGACTTTTTCCAACAAGGCTTTCTCAGTAGCAGCCTGCCCGATTGATGGCAAAGGCTCGGCCCCTATTACATGGTACTTAAACATAACTGGCGAAATGTGGCTACATAATTAGGTACACCTCTGCCTAATCCTTCGGGGCTTACAGGCGTGATGTTGCGTAATTTGTGCTAATGTTCTTAATTGAGTTAATTAATATTTATCAGGACTTACAAAAATAATAAGTAAACACCTATTGGCGCGATACAAAAGCGAAAAGGACACGAAATACGGTTCCTACAACTGTAAAACGTTAATGCATACAAGCCACACACGAGCCACAAGTCAATAACTCTCTCACGACAGCAAAAAATCGATAAATTATAACTTTTACAACACACACGTGTGAAATGGTAGTCGCAAAAAATACGCAACGCCAACAACCACTATAAATGCAAATGAAAATGTCGTATCTTGATAAAAAGTGGCACTACGAATTGTGACGTACATATACGACGTGACGGATATGTTATGCGTGGTGACGAATTCTGTAAGTGCTGACGAATAGGCACTAACATTTCTAGGTATTGAGTTTTTTGGAACGGATCATGGTTTTGTGAATTTCAGCTGACAAAACTGAAAAATATGTAGCTAAGGGAAATGTAAATAGAAATCAAGATTTTTAAATGTCACTATGTGGATTAAAAATATATCTGAAGTGCGTCACAACCTGTAAGTGTCACCATTACAATGATTGAGACTAAACGCATGGTTACGAACGTGTACCTAAAGATATTGCCTTTTATTTAATAACGTCAGCCTCGAGTCTTAAGATTTTCAAAAAGCTGTTTACAAACACACAAAATATTTGAACTGAATTAGTGATTATCACTTAATACGTCCACTGCTGGACATAGGCCTCCCCCAAGTGTCGCCACATTGACCGGTCCTGTGCGAGTCGCATCCAACGAATCCCTGCAACCTTCACCAGTTCATCGGTCTACCTAGTGGGAGGCCTTCCAACGCAACGTCTTCCGGTTCGCGGTTGCCACTCCAGAACTTTTCGGCTCCATCGGCCATCCGTTCTGCTAGCAATGTGCTCTGCCTACTGCCACTTAAGTTTGGGAATTCTTCAGGCTACGTCGGCAACCTTGGTTCTTTTGTGGATGTCACATCACGCAAGGAAACTCCAATCATAGCCCTCTCCATTGCCCTTTGGGTGACTTTAAGCCTTTCAAACTTGGAGCTAAAGAAACAGCAAACTATGAAAAAGCAATGCTTTCACTCTGTGCATTTGGTTACCACTCATAACCAAAATAAAGCTCTCAAAAATATCAACTCTAATTAAGACAAACGACCCGAAATCCAATGAGACATCCCTTAAAAACAAAACAACGCAACTTCGTACTAAAACTCATTTATATAACGAGTTCGCAAATGAGAGCTGTATGAGATAATGACGTATATTTAATATCGCGAAGCAATCAACTTGAGAACAAATTAAAAAGTGTGAACATTAATTTTAATATGATGAGTATGGTGACACGTTTGTTTACTTTAGGTTGTGTTTTAAAAGGGTTTTTGTTAATGAAGGTTGCATAGCTCCATTGCATTGGAATGCAGAATTCAAGGCGACAAGCTGACTGACCACGTACGCTACACCACACTGCGCTCCAAAACTCAGATTACTGACATTGCTCAAAAATCCGCTAAGCTGAAGTGGGAATGGGCTGGCCACGTCGGTCGTATGCCCATGAATTTTATAGACTGTTCAAGCAGAAGCGATTGATTTATTGATCAGTCAAACGAATTGGCAGCGGCGTGAGCAAATTTTGTGATTCGCGTCTGTTTGACCAGAGCTTTAGTTCTTATTAAAATAAATAGAGAAAAATGAAGGAAGACTACAAATTTTTGCATCGATACTTAAACAATAGTTGACCAGATGCTGTCTTAAAACTAATAGTTTAAATTCATCGTAAGTTCACATTCAGGTAATCATGCATGACGTTCCAATGGAATACATGTCGACATTTAACTCAGCATTATTCTGATAAATGCTATTTTTTTAGCTACAAACAATGTCAGAACTGTAAATAGATACTAGTAAGTTCATAGTTGTTTCATGCGTGAATACCTGCGTTTAGCTGGTATTCATGAATGTATACTTATATACATTGTATATGTCGGGTATGTCAGGTTTTACTCCGTAAGGCTTGTACCATGTGAGCAGACGATGGGTGTCGTGCTATGAAAACACACTAGGTGCGATACACTGTTGCTAGCAAAATTAACTAATTACTTGAGATTACAACTAAACACAAATGTAACACAATTACAATTACACTAATATGGGGTACAATGAATCGGATACAGTTCCAAAACGTCTCAACTCCGCCGCGATCAGACATTGACTGTCGCCCTCGCCTCGATTTGAACATCAGGGCTCTGTATAAGCACGCTGTGTGGTGGGTAGACTGGTAAGTAAGTCGCGTGGTGTCACCACTGCACACTGCCGCACTTTCCAACTTACGCCTGGGGGAAATCCGACAGTAGATTGTAGCTTTAGGAACATTGTTTAAACATTATTTAAAAAATGGTTTTATTTGGACTTTATTGGGATCGGCTTCCAGTCTAACCGTATACAGCTGAATACCAGTATTTTAAAAGGAGCGACTGCCTACCTGACCTCCACAACCCAGTTAGTATTGGGTAATACGGTAATAGTGAGACTGGTTGTCAGACTTTCGGTTCACTGACTACCTGTAACAACTGTCAAAGCTCTGCTAGGACCAACGGCTTAACGTGCTTTCCGAGGCACGGAGGAAACTCGGTATGTAATGGATGGTCTCCCTTAACCTTGAAGTTCAGTCCGTACGGCTATTATTATTGCACTACAAGCTCCTACGCTCATTTAAAAAAATTGTAGAAATCAAAATAAAACCTTGATCCTAGACAATGAGATATATATAGAGATATATAGTGCCACCTCTGATAAAAAAACAACTGCAACTGTTACAGTATGACCACTTTAACTTTGCAGTTCAAGGTGGCGCTGCTTGTCAAGAAAAAATGCATTGATATGTCAAATTTGTTACATTTATTTTAGTTTTGTGTTTTCACGCCAGCACAGATAAGTTAGGTTTAGTCTCAAAGTCCTATTAGAAAATACAAAACGCTTTCAAAGCAGTCGTTACTTGTCAAGACCCGCTTGTCAAACTGAATACAATTTTGAGGTTTTCTGCACATGGAACTTTTACTTTTACACTGTTGTGTTCATAATCCCGTCGTTTGCCCTCAACATTAAATATAATGAATGACATTTCAATTCAGCTTGTATTGGTGTACAATACATTTTCCAAATAAACCTCTATGTTTTTATTATCCTTTTTTGCCCACCCGCATGTGAACACGCCTTATCGCCACAAATGAACCGTGAATTCCATTTCACTGAAATATTAATTTAAAGTTCACTCCGATGTGATTGGGAAAGTATTAACTACTTTTTTTATTATATCTAGGTTGGCCTGTGGTGACCTTTATGTTTTATGTGGCCTCGATGGAACTTTGTCTCTACTCTTAGCATAACATTACGACTGTAATCCACGAATGATTAGGCAGAAGTACCTATACCTATGGTAAACACACATTTCGCAAGTTATGTTTAAGACGCATGTAATAGGGGGCGAGCCATCAACCAGGCACAAAACCTGATCAGCAGCTACTGAGAAATTCTAGGTGGAAAAGGCCAACATTTTGGTTTTGAAATAGAGACACAAGGACTTACCTGCATAAGGGAATTACCTATTGAAAATGGAACATCTAATTGTACATCACTGAAACACATAATATTAAGAGATGGCCTTCCACTAAGACCAATTTAAGTACTAAATTGAATTCAAACATTAAATAATTTAAGGGCGAATTTTACCGTGAAATTGAACGCGATTAGCGACAACCCAATTGCAACTTTATTGAATCTAAAATAAAGACCACTATGACTTTGCCCATTGTATTGACAATGATGTAGCGGTCACTGTGGATGGACTGTAAACCGCGTTTAAAAGCAGTCAACATTTTGCCGATGACTCCATTTTTAAATGCAGTTTATCGCCAAACCAAAAAATGTTAATTAGTCCCAAATCAGCTCAAAGCTCAATTACGAACATCTATTAATATTCAAGCTGCAGCGATACGAGTATCTAAGTGGCTTAGCATCGTTTGCAGATTGTTTTAGTTCCCACGACGCACGCTGCAAGCTGCAAGTTTGACTTTTCATTGTATTAGCTAAACTACCGTGTAGCTAACTGAAATAAAGTTTGTTGTATGCAACTAATCTTATTGTACATGTACAGCCACAAATACTTCGTAATTATCGTGTTACAGCCATTTCATACAACTGTCAAACAATGACAGTTGTGATTTAAATATTCGGGTAATTTAAATTGGTAGTCAATTTGCCTAAAAAATAATTTCCCTGATATAACATCTCAATGTTGCCCCATTTCCAGAGTGACTGCATTATTAATAACATTAAAAATGGGATATTAACCATATGTACTATTTGTATCCCGTTTTTACTGTTAATGATAATATTAGTGACCATGACAGTTTAAAAACTTATGTCACTGCATTAAAGTGCTGCTAAAGTAAATACAAAATAACATCACACTGGTTTTCTTCTAAGAGGCAAAGGAGTACATTAAACACACATTTTGCAAGTATGGAATATCAAACGAATCGCAAACACGCCACTGCATGCACTGGTGACTACACGTGATCTACCCACACCTACAGCGAACTTCTACAGAGTTGTGATATGTTAAGCTCTCGGCGAGGAGGACATTCAGTGTCTGATAGCATCAAAGTTAAGACGTCCCGGAACTGTATTTGGTTCGTTATGGCCAGTTATTATGAAGTTACTCTGTTAATTGTAATTTTAATAAAAATCAGTATATCGTATCCAGTGTGTTTTCATTGCACGAAAACCATCTTCTGCCCACGTGATGTCCGAATCTAACGGAATAAATATTGCTGATTGTAATATTCATAATCTAGCGCATAACCAGTGAGCATCTCTCTAATTAACGCGTCTTATTCACACCATTTTCCAAGAAGCCTTCCCCACCACCTAATTAAAGTGGCAACTACTAACAAACTTCCAAGATTACTTGACGAGAACTACGTAAATCATCGCGTTTGCAAACCGAGCACATTAACCTGTAGACGTGACGGCGGGGCTCGCATTAGGTCTCAAACAACGCGTGCTTGTAATTACCATTTTAATAACTAAACGTTTGCTGGCTGTTAAGGTGACGTCTCACGGTCTACACTCTGCAGACTGCAGAGTTCACGGTAATTGACGTACGACCCTTTTAGGGTCACAGACGATGCGCCTTGCATCAAGCGATACCCGCGTTTATAAGTCAAACCATTTATTTTAACTTTTCGCTCATCAAAAAAGGTACAAGAGCATTGAAAGGCAAAATTTTGACTTTCATAAAAATAAATAGCTTTGATTCTTAGTTGCCCATTCGCAACGGTAATTTTGAATGGAGAACAATGAGCAAGAAACTTGGTATGCTCCAAACAAATTCTTTCATTCGTTTATCTTAGTAGTCGCGACACGCATGTCGCTTCAAAGTGTAACTCGTGGCCAAGCGATTAGGTATTACTCACATTTTAGTCAAAGCAATTCTGCAATTTGAATTTGTTGACGTGTATTTGCCAGTTTGATGTTTTGATTATTCTCTTATGTGCATTTTGCTGTATAGTGATGTGTTAATTTAGCGCTTCTAGGTGTAATGTGTGTATTTATTTTAGTTCAGTTTGCTTTATTAGCGTTTTGATGAGGGTTCGTGGAATTTGCTCTGCGTTTAGTTTCTATTTTACAGTTTAGGTAAATAAACTTTTAGGATACGTTTGTTGTCGTTGTTTACGCTTTAACTATAATGCTTGTTAATTCGCATGGCACATATTTCAGACAAGTGGCGCACGCGTCACTTGTTCCATTCGTGTGAGTGCTATCGCGTCGCAAGTAGCATCATGAGCAATTTCATTATTTTGTTTTGTCCGCACTTGTAGTCGCAAATCGTCAAGCAGATAAAGGTAATCTTTGTAACGAAGTATTTTTCTCTGTGGATTTTCTTATACTGCAGACCTGTCTCGTCAAACGACGGCTTTAATAGCCACAATGTTTCATTTAAACTTGTCACTGATAACATGAATGACGGACAAATAGAAAAAGCCACAGTTTTAAATGTCCAATGAATAAATAATGTGCAAACTACTATTTAACGTCACTGTTAATTTATTTTCAGTGTTTTTGCAAATACCTGACTGAGCGCTGTTTTATAGTTGTTGAGAATTTATTTTCATATTATTTTTATATAAATTAGTACGTACCCAGTGTGCTGATTTTTGACTAAAATAATGCTGATGATGATGATACAATGTCAAAGGGCAGCGAGGCGCAAACTGATGTCATGAACTCAGCACTTGATTCTAGACCCCCAAAGACGATATTTATGACAATTATTTAAAACAAAAAAAAAGCTGAATTCAAGGCGCGCAATTTGTGCGTCGATCCCTTTCATCGTGTGGGGCTTAGATAATTACAATAATAATATGTTTTTACATTGTAAATATTTAATTATAAATAATTAAGACTATGTTTTACAGTTACCGTAACAAGGACTTCTTTTGTTTGACAAACATGACTTATATTCATTCATTCATTCATTGTCACAGTAATTCGTCGATCCAAAACAGTCGTTAAACATGTCGTTTAATGTTCTCATTCGTGTCTATTTGTGATGTACCTCCTCGACGAGTATATAAACGAAACAAGGCGTTTTACATCTTGTCTTACAAGTACTTAATTGTCTCCTGTTTTGTCACCTTCCTTCATTAAGGAGGAGCAACACGGATTTTATGGCGCTCGAGTGACGTTGTTTGGTAAACATTGAAGAAATGTCATAAAATAGCCAGTGGCGTCTAAGGAATGGGAAAAATGTGGATCGTCTGGCCGCGGACGACGTTGTTGCCTTCGGCAGAAATATCTGGATGTGGCTGGCACAAGAACATTGAGATTAACACAAAAAAATATAGACCTATACTGAGCAGTAGATGAATTAATGACACTGATGTATGAAAATCAGCAATTTTGACCACGTGGCAAAACATTCTTGTACAGTCTTAAATCCTATAACCCTTTGCCTTACAAGGAACAAAATCCCAACCGTGATCTAGTAAAAAGTAACTCAAAAACTCGCCAGCCTGGCCCATTATGTACATGCCCCATTAACCAATGGGCAGGGCTGTCAGTATTAATCAACAAGCATCATTTAACCTGCCCTTATCCATCAACATTTTTATCTTTATGGGGTCTATGCACGATATCCCATGATCATGACCAGACTTTTGGGTTACGACTAATGAAAACATCGTGCGAGAACCGATGTGTCCTAGCAAAAACCAAGAAATAGAATACTTTGGGTGACCACGAACCCGCACTGGGCCCGCGTGGTTGTTAACGGTCCACGCTCTCTCCTAGAGTGGAACCCTGTGTCCAACATTATAGGCTTATTTTGCTAAATAAAATAGCCTATCCCACTTCTCATATATTTTATCCAACCATACGCAATTACACACCTTCGGCATGCAATAATGTATACCCAAAATCCCCTTATCAAGATGTTACCGTAACATAGATAATCGTATCGAAGAAAGCAAATCAAAAAGCAATCTAAGAAAATGAAATAAACAGACAAAAATACGAGAAATTTTCCCAAAACACATTGAAGTCACATACGCAGGATTATTGTCGCGAAAAACGTCTGTCGCGTTTCCAAATCGCGTTACCACGGTAATTTGTCGTAAAACGTATTTTATGAGGCCGAATCCGGCCCGTGTGACATTACAACTGAACATATCCTATATTCACTATTCCTGAGGTGTGCTCCACGATTTCTGCGGATCGGTTATTGTAACTGAATGTTTTAAATTACTTTGATATTACAAATGCTTCATTTTTCTGTTGCGTAGTTTCACAAAAGACAGCTTGTATTATACAGGTGTGATCTTATTTAAGGGTGTGGTACATACCATAAAACTGGACTACTTTCTCCGTGCGAACTTTACATTTGGGTCTAGTAGGCATTAGGTTTTGTATGGGAAAGCTGATTACGTTTGCGTTATTACGATGTTGGTCCCATGGAGAAATTGTCCAAGTCTTCACCACACCCTTAAAATATATTACTAGCAGTGATAACCTAGTGGTATGACCCTCGGACTGCCAAGTCATAGGTCTCAAGTTCGAACTCAATACATGCACCTCTGATTATTCGGATTCATGTGCGTATTGTGTAATTATCTCTTGCTTCGGTATAGGAACACATCGTGAGGAAACCAGCGTGCCTGAGACATATTTCTCGACGGCATGTAAAGCTAAGTCAGAGGCCCATGGGTGGTACAAAAAACTCTGACACCAGGTTAAGCACCTAACCACACGGACATCATAAAGAAAGAATATAACTACACTTTTCTAAACCAAGCTGACTACAGAAGCTCGGGTCTACAGGGTGTAAGGGACAGCCCTCCACAAACTGATAGGGTGAATTCAGTATATCATACTAAGACGACCGGTACAAGATATTATTTCAAGAATGTTATGGGAATCTAATAAATTTGATTTGTTTTATTTCCTCATACGCAATGTATTGCTGCCGTGGCAAAAAGCACTTAGCGAGCGGCAAGCGGAACGATGAGTTTGATTAACTTATAGCTAGGCAGGAAGTAAACAGCTGATTTCACGCGTCGTTCTTTAGAGTATTTCAACATCCATTGTTGGATTTTTTTATTTTAGCCATATTTTTTACATAAATGGAGTGCTGCGTACAAGAAATGTAATTTTACATTCAAATAGAGAAATAGTAACAGGAAAAAAATCTTTAAAAAAAATAAACCCGTAGCAAAATTCCGGTGAAATATGATTCAAAATAAGGAGCTGAATGCACCCTGTCAGTTTGTGGAGGGCTGTCCCTTACACCCTGTATAAAACAGGGTGAAAATGGCGTACACTGACATACACGTATTCGTACGGTAATCTTGAACCCAATCGCGAGTACACTTGCACACAGTGTACGTGAAGTGTGTCTATGTGTGCGTGTCCTCTCATTGCAATGAGCCGACCTTCTGTACCTATCTATTTCACGGTACATTAGACTTCTGTTCCTAGGAACGTCTTTTCCTCTGAATGTAAACGGTATTTTTGGAAACAAGTGTTTGTTTTCCTCGAATTGGTGCGATGGGACGTAAACTGCTCCTGTATCTAGGTAAAGTCAGGTGTCTAAGTTGTCCTCCAGGCGTAGTTCTATTCTCTCAGAATTGTTCCCTGCAGAAGAGCTTTATATAAAATAATAATAAGTTAAACAGCTAATACGTATTTTGATTAATTGCTTCTTCTTATTTGCGTGTCGATGGACTCAAATAATACCCGACCAGTAATAATAGCCACCTGCTAAGCTCTTTCGTTGGCTTCGACAGCGAAAACTCAATCATTCATTTCACTTTTAAATTACTTGTGTCAGTTGCACTTATTACGCGTCTTGAAGAAACCATCGGGATCTTTGCTCAACTTAAGGTACCATTGTTTTAATTATTTTTCATGTGAACAAACAATCATATTTTTATTCACATCCATGTGTTATGGGGTGAATGTATCTTTGCATAATTTGCTTGCTAACGTATACAAACAAAAAGTTTATTCTCCTTCTCAATTACAACTAAACAAAAATATTAAAATAATATACCTATAGGTTGTACATTCACTTGACATGACTGTTTTAAAAAACAAAACATCCAAAGTATAATAGTTTTCTTCTTCATGTTCTTCTTCCATTATCCAAAAACACAGAAGTACTTTCCGAAAATAAATACTCCTACAATTGTGCGCAATAAAAGGACATGAATTTATTTTTGATGTCACATTCTAGACAAAAATATCACAAAGTTAACAGTGTCCATTTATAACATCGTTTCCACCAGACCACTAGCGTTTATTTACGTAAATATGTCTATAGAAGGACTAAGTAATAGGCACTTAGGTTATATTTTCGTCATAATAGCAATTTCTTGATAAAAACGCTTCAAGAAATTGCTACTATGACAAAAGTACGGCCAACGTTAGAATGTTTTATTTAGAAATAATGAAATGTCAAAGTTCAAACCTTCATCATATTCTCATTTATCTATGAATGTTATGGTGATTTTCACACTAATACTTTAGTGTAGTGTACAAAATGTGTGTGTGTCTTTGACAGTCGTTACAGGTCAGTGGCCCGAAAGTCTGACAACCAGTCTTACCTAGAGGTATTATCCAGTACTAACTGGGTTGTGGAGGTCGAATAGCCAGTCGCTCCATGTAAAATACTGGTATTCATCTGCATCCGGCTAGACTGGAAGCCGACCCCAACACAGTTGGGAAAAAACTAGGCAGATGATGATGACTTTAGTGTAGTGTATTAGGGTAGGTATCAGGTGTTGACAGTACAGGAATGAGTCAGACACAACGTTCTACGATGCCAAATTCAATAATCTTTATTAACAAGAAAGTGGTTGTAACCGCTTTTTAAATTGCCAACAATAAAAACAACAAACAAATTCAAACTATTATTTCCATAGGAGTAGCTAGGATAACACATAGTTATTCTCTACCGAAACATAAATTAGATAGGAAGGTAACTGTAGTATATCCACTTAATAGATCATTATTATGTACACACCGTATCAAACACAGAGTTGGCTGTCACTAACATCAGCTGTCACTCACCGCGATAGAGAGACATTGCAGGTGAGGCGTAGCTGGGACAATGAACATAAGCAGCCTTAAATGTTCCCATTGATGGGACAGAGGCCCACAACGCGGGTCTAATTCGCGTAATTGCATGTCACTTGTCTTCGAATTGTCGGTTTTAGATCTCCTATAATAAGAAGTTTATGAATCGATTTTTTTTTAAGTACGTGTAATCCTATAATCTTAGAAGGTTGCCGGAGAAAATATTTACTTTATATCATTTACTGGGAAGTAGCGGGGGATACAAAATTGTTGCTGCCTCTACTAATAAATTGGTTTATCTGGCTGTCCTCTCACCTGTACATAGTTTACATGAAAATGTGCAGATGCGAGTTTAATTTATATTACGCGCTCACGTAAAAGAATACTGAACAAAGGTGGACATAATGGCTTCCTTAGGACGATGCAGAAACAAAATGTAGTAGGTGTAACATAACAGGACAAGAAAATATCTATTCAAAAAAATAAAATTGAAGTGGATGTTTGTAATTTCAAAATCACAGTTTTTTAAATTATATACGGTACTTATTTACAAAAACACATTTTTTTTCTGTTTGTCTGTTTGTTCGGCTAGTCTCCGAAACTGCTGGCCCGATTTTGACGGCACTTTTACGGCGGGTAGCTCATGTTATAAGAAGTAACTAAGGCTACTTTTATTTTAGAAAAAATACTAGGATTCCGTACAAAAAGAAAAAAACTATTTTTTTTTAACGTTTCCGATTTAAATAGGGACGTAATATTTTTATAATAATTTCACGTTGCCGAAGGTTATTTATAAACTAGCTGTTGCCCGCAAACAGCTAGTTTATAAATAAAATACAAGAATAAATACACACACACACGCACACACACATAAAGATAAAGATAAAGATGCATTTATTTGTATAAACATGTGATACATAGATATGCACATATGGATGGAAACAAGTTTAATATTACTGGTTCAACATGTTTTTCCATATTCAGCGTACAAAATAGTTTATAATTCTTAACTCCAAATTAAAATTTAAGAAATAATTAAATTAGTTACATATAGCCAAAATTCAATAAATTCAAAAACATAATTACAGTCAATACAAAAATATAGTCAAAAGTGAAGAGAGTGAAAAATACATAGCAGATTAGTTTCGGAATTAATTTGTTACTTTTAGAGCATGACACGTGAGCTTTTACTTTAAATGTCAAGTTGCCGACGAAGTTCGTTGAAATTTTTTTAAAAATAAGAAACCAAGTAACCAAAAAATTCAAAAGTAATGAGAAAAAGCTTTCTGCTACGACTTAAATCAAACTTAATTACAACAAAACTATCTCAATTCTTTTAGCAGTTCCTGACAAAGCATAAAGCATGGAAATGAAGTCACTGCTGTAGCTCATAGTAACTAAACTCTCAAGTCTATGTCATCGGCGTCCTGGTCACGTGCGCGCTATTTGCAATCACAGTAAGAAAATGTCCCGCCATGAAATGAAATTTTGTGCTGTATACTGTTATTGTATTGTTTTGGTGATAAAATGTAAGTAAGAGTAAAGGTAATGGGAATCGAGTGTAGTTTATATAATATTAACTGCTAGCTTTAAATACCTGCTAAACTAAACCTACAGAGTAGCTTACAAAATGATATATTTGACATAATAAAAAAATAAAGTCTTAACAGCCAGAAGTTGGGCATTTGTAACCATGGAGTTTCTTGCCGGTTCTTCTCCATAGGAAACTACTAACCCGAACCACCTTTTCTCGACGTTCAAGTACCCATGTTGGGCTCTGTGATTTTATGGATTTATATAATGTCGCCAAATCTTCCCTGCTAGAATAATATGAAGTTAAATTTTGACATACTGATTCTCAACTTTATTTGAACCTTTGATTTTAATCAGAATAAAATAACATCACGCCTGTAATCCCCAAAGAGTTAGGCAGATGTGTACCTTATACATAGTACACCCACATTTTACCAGTTTTATTTTTAATTCCTATGTAGTCAGGGGCGAGCATATTGCCATCAACCAGGCACAAATCCAGAATTCGTGGCAGAAACTGAGACATTCCTGATCAAAAAATTAAATAACACTTAGTCCGACTTAGAAATCGAACCCAGGACCTCATGCTCAACTACTCGCTACCACCTACTTGCTACCACTAGACCAACGCGGCCGTTGATCAGAATGGAGAGTGCACCAGTCAAAAGTACTGCATATAACGATTGAAACACGCTTCCTTTATTTATCCATGAGGAGTTAATAGCAATCTTCTGGTGACTGCGCCGCAATTCTCAGAACCACTCAACCTCACTGACATCAACTGTTCACTTCCTGCCTAGCTACAGAGTTCATCGAACTCATCGTTGCGCTTGCCGTTGACTACGTGCGTTTTGCCACGATAACGATACATTGCGTATGACGAAATAAAAACAAATGAAATTTATTGGATTCCCATAACGTTCCTGAAATAATTTCTTGTACCGGTCATCTTAGTATGATATACTGAATTCACCCCATCAGTCTGCAGAGGGCTGTCTCTTACACCCTGTATTAGTATGACTTCCAAAATACTATGCTCTCAACAGTATTTTGTTACAATCAACTGAGTAAGAGAAAACCATTGTTAAACGTTGCTACGTGTATACATATTAGTGCTCGCGAGACTGCAAACATTCCAATATTACCCCGACTTTTTGTAAAGTAAACAAGTAAATTGAGTCATTCGGTCACTCGTGTAAAATTCAGTCTCTTGGCACTTTATTAATTCGCTCTAAATGAATTATTTCGTATTAATATTCTACAGTGATAGTTCAATTTGTAAATCAGGTTACTCCGATTAAACTGTGCTGCGAGGCCATCAGTTTGTAACTGTAAATTATGTATTTCCTATTTACATCAATATGAATGTCATAGCTAAGCTTATTAGGCGGATTAGGCAGAGGTAAAAATATGTATTGTAGACCCACAATTTGCCAAGTTTATTCTTTACTTGTTACTTTTACCTACCAAATGCCTTATTATTGTGCCTGTAAACTGTGGTTGTGTTTTATATTCTGTTCTTATTTTGCAAGACTTTCAACCTTATTACGTAAAACAACCTCGTAATACTCCTAACTGTTGACTAATAACCAAAATCAGGGACCAAAATCACCCTCGTTAACAATGTTAAAATCGTCCATTTTCTTTCCTTGCCCAAAAAAATAAGATTTATAAAATCTTTGGTAATTGGCCGTTAGGGCGGCCGATCGGGTCCAGCAGGGAATATATTAGAAAAATATATTATGAAAAAGGGACAAGTGCTTTGTTTCAATGGTTCTGTATATAAAAAAAATACGCCTGTTCTCAGTTATATCGTAATGTAATGGATTGTCTTTTCATTGAATAATATAATTAGATACTTATCTAATTCCATAGATTTATTATTTTACATTATATTATAATTAATCAAATTAATCACTTAGTTTATTTGATTAAGTGTGCAACAGCTATGGAATTAGTCCTTAGTTTTTTAATAATAAAAAAGTAGTATTCTTTTACAAAATTCTATGTAAGTATAAAAATACACGCTACAAAACACACAAATTCTTGAATATCTACACTGACTTCCTAACTTAACAGAGACAGGATTTTATGACAAACAGACAGATATCGAGGGCTTAATAATAGAGCACCATTATTACCCTTTGAGCACGGTACCCTAAAAAGTGCGTAATTCTTTCGGTTACGAAGCGGCGACTTCCTAATGAAGACGTCGACTGTTTAGCATAATGAGAACTTGTACACGATTAGCTTTTAACGATGATGACTCAGTTCAGATAGAAAAACACCACCACAACAAAATCAAACCTTAATTTTAATGCTACAAAGTTCAAATTACCTTGAAGGTATAATTTAAGATTTTGGCGTCTAATTTGTATGCTAGCGGCGTCCGCAAGCGTCATGGTTGGTAGACAAAATAATGTTTTTCACGAAGATCGTGTAACATAGATTAAAAAGTGAGCTAAGAGGCTCAGAAGTCAATGGAAAATTAAATCTAAATACACATTCTTCTTTTATGAGCCTACATTAGTTTATATAAAATTTACGACAAATATCAAGATATAAGATTTTAAACTATCATGGTCACTAACATTATTACTACAGGAAACGGGATATTTACCGCCGAAATATCGGGAACTCAACAAAAATAGTAAACATGGTAAATATCCCGTTTCCTGTAGTAATAAATATCAAGATACTAAAAAAAACCATTTAAAATTGCCAAAAGAAACATTGAAGTGATCGTAGTGTTGTAGCTACGCGCGCCATTGCTAAATCTACTACGCTTGCTACGCTTTCGTAGCAAAACCGCTACGCGCTGTGACTTTTCATTTTTTTTTGCACCAAACGCATTTTCCTCAGTTTTAAATAATTTTTACGATAAATTTAAACTACATTTTTGAATCTGTGCCCTGTTGATGGCAATAGGCTTACCCTCTATTACATGAGGGTTAAACATAACTAGCGAAATGAGGATTATAATTACACCAACGCCTTATTCTTCTGGGAAAATTGCGTGTTATGACGTGTTATTAAATAAAAGATTCGTATATACGAACAGGAGATATTACAATAAGTATTTCTTGAATCACGATACGCTCAAAATTACTAAAAGTTTAATTCTCCACGATGAAGGCTTTGTGGTTAGAATTCCTCTAATTTATTGTAGTAAACATAAATTACTCAAGTAGATTTCTTAGTACTAAATTAATTTGTTTTTAAGCAACCGCAATTCATAGAAATAACAACATAAAACCTAGATTTTCTTCCACGATCATTATTTCGAAGTCTATCTTCGTTAAATATTTTAACTTTAATTAATTTGAAGCTGCAACCTTGGTTAAATAAAATAATTAATTTCAGTATTTGCTTAGGTCTTAAAATGTTCTAGAAACTGATATTTCGCTCAAGTAGCCAGCAATGGTGATCTTGGTATAGTAAGAAGAGATTTTTATAAACACAAAACATTTTTGATTACGCCAGTTTTTTCACCAAAGAGGTAGTATTGGGTTGTGTTGGGTGTTATTACACCCACATTACACCTGTAATGTCAAATGTAATGAAAAAGGGACGTGCTTATTGCCATCAAGCGGACACGAGTCCACCATTCCGCTACTGGGAAATGCCTAATGGAAAAACAAGAACAATTTGTATCGAGCCCAGAAGCTCAAGCTCCACAGTAGCACTTACTATCACTAAACGAGGCATTCACGACAAACGAAACAAGTAAAAAAATAAATAAAAAGAATCTCTTTCTTACACACTTCCTATTAATATGAATCTTGCAAAGAATTAGCATTTTTTCCTCATGCTGAGATTTTTTTTTAATTTTTGTTCACTCCTGAGAATAAAATGATTGCGTTTTCTTTTGTCCCAAAGGTTTTGAATTGTTTAGATTTTTTTTCTTTTCGTGTCTAAAATCCTCCTTTGCTATGGTAATCGGAGCGGAGAGGGCCCGTTGTAATGAAGCCGTGCTTCTCACTCATTATATCCTGGTACTCCAAGATTTTTTAAGGAAACGAAATGATAAGGAAATCTTGGGAAATCAAGGGATGTAAAGAGGATGGAGGGGGATTTTGCTTTGCATGTGTACGATTATTCTTGTTAGTGGGTTTCTGAGTAGTTTAGTTCAAATAAATACAATTGAAGTGTCTGTTTGTAATTTCAAAATGTCACATTTTTACTGAATGCATTTGAAAGTATATACGATACTTATAACAAAAAACATTATTTTAAATTTTTGTCTGTCTGTGTGTCTAATTTTCCGGCTAATCTCCGAAACGGTTTAACCGATATTGACTGGACTTTTACTGGAAGATAACTGTTATAAGGAATAACTTAGGCTACTTTTATTTTAGAAAAAAGATTAGAGTTCCGTGAAAAAAAATTAAAACCCTTGAAATTGTTAAATAAAATCGGATCCAAGTAGGGAAGTAATATTTTTATAATAATTTCACGCAGACGTAGGTCGCGGGGCACAGCTACTTAATAATATTTTTTGAAAGGTTTGGGTAAATTAGACACTTTTATAGCAGTAATCTAATTTACTTAATATGTATTGAATCGACAATGCAATCCGTGCTAGCGGCGCGACACAACGACCAAACTTACAAATAACATACTTAGATGACACTTCTCGCGCGCTTCGTCATAGCTTAATATTTTTGGCCAATAATTTTAAGGTAGAAATACATCTATTTAGATGCCGATTAGAGAAGAAAACGACAAGTATAAATTCCCGTAATTAAAACAGTAAGGAATTTTCCTTACTGTTTTTAATTACGGGAGAAGAATCTACTTTTTAATTATACATAAGTATACATAAGTCCTAAAAACCAACTCTTATCTCCCAAATATTCTCCAAGAAAATTCGACCAGCTCCCACACCATATTGTTCCCATATCTGCAGACTGATCATGACCCAAATAGCATCCAGTTACCGTCAGCTGATTCATAACCCCATAGAAAGCCCATGGGCCCCGTCAGCTCCTGTTTCCCATTAACTAGATTTTATCTCCTGCGGTAAAACGGTAGGTTTCCCATCCCGTATCGAGAATTACTATCTAAAGTACCGTCAGGGTTCATAAACATTTTAGCAAGAACAAACAGAGGATGCCAAAAGGTTAAGTGATTCATTTAATTCGGTATTAGTAATTAAGAAGATCTTATGTGGGCACTTTAACTAAGTTTCTGTTCAATTTATTTTTGTTATAAAGGGTGTAAATAGACCCTCAACGAAGCCGAAAGCCACTTGTTCTCCCCGTCATTGCGATCATTTTTTTGGTCCAGACCTTACCTGGTAACCTTCTAGTTACGGAGATATTTGGGGTTAAAGTTCCAAGTTTTTTTTTTAAATACATGTTTTTAATGTATTTTTTTTACTTTAAACACCTCCACGAGCCCCGTTCTATTCAATACAGCAGTACAATGTTTTGATTGTGTGGCATTGAGTCCTACCGTAAAACATGAATTTTAACCTCAAAACAAAAGGCATCTCCCAGCAATAATTTTTGTATAAAGTTACTTAGTTTGATGTACAGTTTGATGTACAGCTTTGTTGAAGGCTTCGTGAAGGGTCCGTACACCTGTATAGGCCAAGAGAGCCCAAGAACAGTAATAAAAAAAACTAAATAAGTTATGGAATCAGGCGTTACTTTGAGGCAATCCATGAAAAAATATTTAATGTAAAACCTAGTAAAAATTCATAGATGATAAGAAACCATCAGTGATATTAACAAACTAGCTGATTCCGGCGACCTTCGTTCCCGTGAAATTATCATAAAGAATTATTACTTGCTTAACTTTTTGGATTATACTTTGTTAACAATTTCAAGGGTTTTAAATTTTTTGTACGGATTCTTAGTTATTTTTCTAAAATAAAAGTAATATATTAATCTAAAGCTCGTAAATAAAAGCCTAAGTTAGACCTTATAACATCAGATATCTGCCGTCAAAATCGGTCCCGCCGTTTCGAAGATTAGCCGGTCGGAACAAACAGACAGATAGACATCATCATCATTCTCTAGCCCTTGTCCCAATTCACTTGGGGTCGGCGCAGCATGTCTTCTTCTTCCATACTTCTCTATTAGTCATCATCTCATCACACACCTCAGATAGACAAAAATGGATAAAAATTACTTAATAATTGCATATGCATTTAGTAAAAAGCTGTTACTTTGATATTACAAACAGACACTTCAATTTTATTAATTTGAATAGATTCTATTCTAGTACTAAAGGTTCTGCTCACCCATGCTTCGTATAAAGGTAAGACTACGCATGAATTTTCGGAACACTTTCCCTATGTACTAACATCGGAAACTATATCGTTCCCTCGGACGCCTAAGGTACCGATAAAACATCTCACCACATACTAACATAACCACAAAACTTTTCATTGCAAACTATCGGCCCAACACCCACTAAAAATATCGTGTGGCCTATTTTTTCCGTACCCCAAAAAAAATCCTTTTTATTTCAGGTAGGGTCAGGACTTATAAATCTTCGGGCCTAAGTTGTAGCAGCCATAAACTCCAGTGGTCGGTCCGATGGTATCAAGATTGCTTTTATCGAATATTGCTCGTACCTAGCGAATGTTTATTTATTTTATAAAATATATTTATTATATATTTTTGGTGTAACGATGGCGCGTGAGCTTGAATAATGTTTTGTGTTTAGGTTGTAGGGGTTTTTAGGAATTTTGTGGTGTAGATAAATTTTTGGTTATAGTTATTCGTGTTTCGATAAAAAACTAAAATATACTTGTCCCTATCTACACAAAGCGTTCTCATTCAGAAGTTTTCAAAGAGACTTAGGAGAGGTTCATTGTTTCGGTTTTAAATTAATTATAAAAACCGCACAAAATCAACAAATTAATTTATGCATATTTATAAAACACTTAACTTCCTAAAAACAAAAAGAAAAGTTTGATAATTCAAGTTAAACTAAATAAAACAATAACAAAAACGTCTTCGCAGGGAGACAGCGACATTACAGATAAAGGAACAATCAAATCACGGAAGAAGTTCAAATGTATCTTTAATTTATACATCTGAAAGAAAGTTAAGAGGCGGTACCACTCCAAAACTCCGGAACTTAAAACGATGCGATACCGTTTTATTCGGTGCAAGTGACAAGATTATTTTATACACTTTTTTTTTTTTTTTTAGTATGGGCAATCATCAAATGACCCCCCCCCGCTCTGGGCGGAGCGGAAGGGAGTGTCAGACTTGTACTGACTAAAACCCATCCATGTTCCTTCTTTGCCCTTTGTGTTCCAGGGCTGCGGTATCTCTTTCGAACAGTCCCGCAGCCCTGGCAAGCATCGGCCCGTGCGGACCCCTACGTGGTTGCTGACATCTCTTTGAGACGCGCGTGGAACACGAACGCGCCGTCGACACGGCCTGTCGTCATAAGACGGCCGGACGGCGAGCTAGCCCATAACTCGCCGTCCACAGGCCCGCGCCTACGGTGGCCGGGGGCCACCACGTGACCCCCGACGCCCAGGGCGTCTCCCGCGGCGGCTGGGACGTGAGGCTCTATCCCTCTCACGTTCCGCCACCTCCTTCACTAACATGACTGCTTCGCAGAAGGAGGATTATTTTACACCCTGAGATTAGACAGGTAACTTTCAAGTTCTCCGCTAATTTAGCCGCAACGTTTATGGATAAGAAACCATTATTAGACTTTAGAGAAAGATGAATCAATCACACAATATCTTTATTCATGGTTTCCACGGATCTTGTCTTGAGTTCTTTTAACAACACAAAGGATGTTTGGTTTGATTAAAATTAGGTACGTGAACAGGTACCGTTGTACCACCGTAAAGTGGCTAAGTTTTTAGCAGCAATACAACATTAGTTTTAGTAAATGCGAAACCTGATACACGTGTCTAGTGTTTTTATGTAAAGACTCTATGTACAAAATTTCAAAACTGTATCATGAAAAATCAGAAAGTTATAAGCTTGTTCTGTTACCTAGTTGTCCGCACAAAAACGCGGTCACCACGCAGCGCGCTTCTAGCGTCGTCTTGAACTCATTGATAATAATAATTTGGCATATGTTTGGGAAAAATATAACATGGTTTAAAAATTATTGGAATCGATTCAGTTACTTATTCTGAACAAACTATATTCAGGTTTCGCATTTATACTAAAAATAATGTTGTATATGCAATATTACTTACTATTTTTAATGGTGCAGTGTAACCATTACAGATAGATTCCTGTCTGGACTTTGGCAGATACTGTATTAAAGTACCTAATCTAATAAATCTTAAAATACGCCTCACATCTAATGATAGGTAAGTGATGATGCGCTCCACGTCTTTTCGGGAGTAAAAAATCAAAAAAAAGAAATCAAAAAGCGATAAAATAAAATAAAAAAAAAACTGCCGTCAAAATTAGAAATCTACATGATGCTTTGAATATAGCAGACTCAACATATTATACGGCCTTTCTCATAACTTGAGCCCTCAGCGAAACTTGTTTTCAATTCATCAAAGGCCCCACGGTCACAGTCGAAGAGAGTGCTCCAATATTTCATTCAACACTGTGTGCCGCTCCAAATCGTCCGTCTGACGACTTTCTGTAACTCTGTCCTTTGCTATTTATGCTCAGCACGTGTTTCAGGGGTGAAGTATAATGTAGATTAAGCTTAAAACATTAGTTGGGTGTTAACGTTGATTTTTACTTTTGATCAACTTCTGGTTGTAAGCCTCCTGGTGGTCTTGATAGCTGGAAGATACTTTGCATGTCCAACTATTTTATAGAAAACTAGCTGTTGCCCACGACTTCGTTTGCGTGAAAATTTTGGTGTGACGTATGTGTGAGACTGCCTCGTTGGTCGAGTGGTCGCAAGCGCGACTACTTAGCATGAGGTCTTTGGATCGATTCCCGGGTCGGGCAATGTGAAATGACAAAAAATGAAGTACTTTCATACAAACTTGCGGGAGCCCTTAGACCTCCATAATCCGGCCCTGTCGCAAAATCCGTCAAATTTCATCTTTATACGTCAAGCAGTTTTCGATATTTCGTGTTTAGTGAGTGAGTGACCTTTCGCTTTTATTTATACAACATTAGTTTTAGTATATGCGAAACCTGATACACGTGTCAAGTATTATTATGTAAAGAATCTATGTACAAAATTTCAAAACTGTATCATGAAAAATCACAAAGTTATAAGATTGTTCTGTTATCTAGTTGTCCGCACAAAATCGTGGTCACTACGCAGCGCGCGCCTCCAGCGTCGTCTTGAGCCCATCGATAATAATAATTTGGCAGTAGATACCTAAATTATTGCGATAGGTACTTAAAGGAGTCCGTTCAATCTGGCTCCTACTTTCCGGGGTACATCTGTACCAGTCACCGACAGCCTCGAGCTTCGTGGTGCGAAGTTGAGTGCGAATCTGAACTTCGGTGCCTACATTGAGTCGAAAGCCCAAACTGCGGCAAAAAAGCTGGGTATCCTAAACAAGGTTAAGCGTTACTTCAAGCCTGGACAACTTTTAATCTTATATAAAGCTCAAGTTCGGTCCGGCATGGAGTATTGCTGTCACCTTTGGGATGGCTCAGCAAAATACCAATTAGCCACACTCGATTCTGTTGAGCGCAGAGCCAAGAGGCTCATTGGTGACGATAAGCTGGTTGGTACCAGGCTTCATAGCCTGGCCCATCGGCGCAAAGTTGCATGTTTGTCGGTCTTTTACAGATTGTACTTCGGTGAGTGTGCTCAAGAGCTCCACGAACTCATTCCACCATCTCCTTTCTTCCATCGGGAGTCCAGACGTACTGCAGGTTATCACCCATACCTTGTCGATGTTCCACACATTTGCACGAAGCGCTTTGCTACATCATTTATTATGCGCACAGCCAAGGAGTGGAATTCCCTGCCTGCGTCGGTGTTTCCAAGTTCATATGACCCCAATCTATTTAAATCGCGAGTTAATAGGCTTCTTTTGGGTTAGCTCGTTCCATCGTCGACCTCATCTCTGTCCTCAGGACTAGATTGAGGTCAAGAGTAAGCCCATACAGAATAAAAAAAAATAAAAAAAAAGTCGCTCGGTGTCCAACTTTTAACTTTTTAAAATATTGTTGGGAAAAAATATAACATGGTTTAAAAATTATTGGAATCGAATCAGTTACTTATTCTGAACTAACTATATTCAGGTTTCGCATATACTAAAAATAATTTTGTATATATAGATTTAGATACTGTTTATTACATAACTAAAAAGAACACGCACTCCGTAAGCTGTACTAGGCCAACGAGACAGTCGTTTGAATATTCTTCTCCTTATCCCGAAATAAGTGCAAGTGAGGTGTTATTAAGGCCCCGTACACGAGCTCACGAATTGCGTCAAGCGACACGCTCGCGCGTTACTTGGATCCATCGCATGAGTATCGCTTCTCCGCTCGCCGCGTGTCGCAATGACTCGTGGTATGCTCCAAATAACTTTTACAAGCTGCCGGTGTGGCTAGACGCGCGTCGCTTGTGCGTGGAGCCTGTGACCAATAGGAAACAGCAGTGCTTACCAGCGCGAGAACGCAACAAAGGAGTAGTACCGATACATTGATACAGTGTGAATCACCACTTACAGCAGTCATTAATTCTCGCAGATAACAGTTAACTGGCCACGCTCATGAATCGAAACGCAAATGATCCGTTCCGTGAATTACTGGTTGGTTTTAAAGCTTAACTTGCTTGTTCGGAGTTCAGGAGTCAGAACTGAAAAATATCAGGTTCAATTTACCTGATATTTTATTTTTGCTTCAGTTTTATCGCTGTTTGCGTCGCTGGGTCAGACTTTACTGAAAAATTACAGTTGTTGGTTGTTAAACACAAGCAGATGAAGAAGTGATCAGGCAACAATTATTTAATGACGAGGGAATTTTCTCAACTTGATATTTATTTTCATCGGTCTCGTGGATTGATGAATATAAATGTAGATGAAAGGTGGGCGAGAGGGAGGCCAAAGAAAAGATACGATTGTGTGGAGAATGTAGTGAAGAGCAGAAAAGGGAGTGACTAATAAAGAGACGGTTGCCAGGAGAGAATTGAAGCAGACAACAGGTTGCACAGAAAAATCAAGAAACATTTGCTGCGCGAACGTTTATTCCGCAACGAACATTCTTTTGTTAAACAGACATTCGGTCACGAACACATCTATAAGAATTTGTTGATATTGTTTGGATTGACGTACTCACTAAACTGCTTTTTTTGTGAATTAATGTTTTTGCTAAATTTTCTCGCACAATAAATGTGAACTCGGAAAATAAAGCAGAAACGAATGCTTCTGGTGAGTAAGATTGATGAACATCATCATTCTCCTTATCCCCATTTAATTAGGGTCGGTGCTGCTGTCACATGCTTACTAGCAATATAATCCTTAACAGAGCCTACTCATTGTTTCTTTGGTCTTCACCTTTTGTAACTCCCACACACACACATTCATTCTCAGAACATTTACCACGATATTCAATCCTTCAATTCAATTGCTTTAAAGCAACCCATAACAATACATTTTTTTAAAGTTACGCCAAACACCAATATTTTATGGTTAGCAATATAAATTCCGAGTTAAGTAACTCGATATCGAAAATGGCGCGTCGATTCAATGCTCGATAGTCGGTGATTCGATATTGTGTGATTCGTGAATGTTCGTTGTCGATGTAGTGTTGTTTGTTATTGCGTGAATTTCGAGTTTGGAGAGCGAGTCGTGGTTTGTTTTGTTGTTTTTAAAAGTTAGGACTTTTTCGATCATCGGACCTTTTGAGAAAACTGTCATGGAATGGAAAATTCAGTCGTTTGTGTTATGCAACGCAAATCGAATCGATGTCATTCTTTTTAGTGGACATTGGGTTACGAAAAAAGTTACTTCCAATAATTGTGGTCATGAAATTAATGAAAAAAAAAATAGTTGACTAATGAACTATTTTTCAAAAGTCAATTATTATTGAATTCAGCATTTTCAGAACGTCGAAATTACTTAAGAGTCCCCAAAACCCTTCACCATTCCCTCAACTTAAATACATAGAAATATGTTAGATTATACCTTATATCAATATCCTGCCAATCTGGACATCTTGTTCGTCGTTCCCTCAATACTGAGAATCGCGACCACATATGAAATGTCTCCATGCAGTCTCCTGCAGTGTGGACCACTCGCTACAGGCAGCAAACAGCCTTCTTGAACGCGTCTGATCATCTTACCGGTGCTCTGATTTGCACGTGTTTACCTTCTACCCAGCCCAGTACCATTAGCCCCTCCAGAATATGCCTAGGTGAACACATAATATGTCCGAAAGGGCAGCTCCAGGCAGACTGTGGAAAGCCGGTTGGCGATGTTGAGCTCCTCCAGTAAGGACTCATGAGTCCTCATTGTGGTCCATGGTATACGCAGTAGTCTCCACCAACACCACATCCCAAAGACATCGATCTTACAGCTTTCACTTCTTTTAATGCTCCACGTTTCAGCAACATCGACTGCAAATAATTAAAAATATATTAGAAAAAGTATCATAAAGTAAATGCCTGAAGAGTCCCCATCCTATCTACTAAGCACGATTTCTCACACTCGATTAATTCTCCCCCACCGCAAGGGAAATAAATTCCACAATACTTCAGTATTTTTAATTACCATCCACGTGGTTTTAATGAATATGCCACTTTGGGGGCGACGACTGAATGAAAATGTTCGCAGCAGGCCTCCATGCTTATCGTTAATGCTGTCTCTGATACTTGGGCAAACGTTGGCTCCAATAAAACATTGGTTCATGTAATAGTCAAATGTTTATTTGTTCGTTTATGTATTTTTATAATCTAGGGCCTAGGCCGTTACGCAAATGGAGAAGGTATTAATTTAAGTAGTTTTTATTTAAAGCAGACATGAAATAAATTAATAGGGTTAGTTTAGTTTTGTGCACGTGGAGCTTGACACTGGCAAAGTTGAGAAAATGAACTCAGCATTGGGTGAATTGTGCTGTGGTTGATGGTGAAAGTTAAATGCGACGAGAAAAACCCTGTTAAGATTTTTTTTAAATTAATTTATTAATCTACAAAGCTGTTTGAATTTAATTCATCATAATATAATGTCTAATCTACAATGTCGGTGTTTCCAATTATTTATTAACGTTGAACTTTGAAGAAGTAGCTATTTATTAAAATTACAAGTAAAATCTTCTACAATTTGCAGTGGTGAACATTAATTTCGAGCACTTTGTCCAATGTCCCACACCACATTTGACAACATTAGCGTTCACAAGTCAACATGAAATCTCTTTACAATCAGCATTAGCGTGCATGCGGTCGTGTTGGGCCAACGTTTGGAAGGAGAATAAAGGCTGCCATACATTTTGTAGACAAGAACTCTGCGAGTTGAGACTACATAGTAATTACTGTAATATGCGCTGAATGGGAAGTCTTCTATTCAGTAAGTTGTGACGGAATGTGATACGTGTTTTCTGCTTGATTGCATTTTGCAGAGCTTTGGTTAAATTGTATTTACTTTAGTTAGAAGATGGATAAGGAAAGTTTTGTGTTTTCTACTTCTTCTTGCGAATGAGGAGCTCGGGGCTAAATAATAACAGGAGCACGGGTCGACCTGCAAGGCTAAGCAGCGCTTGCCTAGGTCGGTCCATGGATCAGTGACCACACATCACATACCGACTTTCCTCCGTGTTCCGAAAAGCACGTTAAACCGTTGGTCCCGTCAAACCGTTGTCATTTGCAGATCTTTGACAGTCATTGCATGTAGTCAGTGGCCCAAGTCTTGTCTGTCCAAAGAAGCTTACCAGAGTATCGTACTACCCAATATTAACTGGATTATGAATATCAGATCCGCAAACCCGCAAACTGCAAAACGCAGCGTTTTCATCGAGTTACAGAAACTATATTTGTGGTTGCGGTTACTATCGGAATAGCACCTTGATACTCATCATCATTCTCCTCCCCTCAAACCAATTTGAGTCGGGACAACGCAGCATGACATCTTTTTTCACACTTCTATATGAGTCGTTCTTTTTTGCTTCCTTTTTTAGGGATTCTTGTTCAGTTTGCTTATGTATTTTCATGTTGCAGCAACACTTTTTTTGTGTTGCCAGGAGAATGACAAGTATTCAGCAACACAACACAAATCTAATCGCTCTGTTTTGTTCTTCAGAGCTTAATTCGACTGTATTTTCCTAACTGTGAAATTATATGTAATACATCATTGATATGTAAAAAACAGTACACTCTAGAATATTATAAACAAGATGATAAAATATTAACAGTATAATATAATGGTTCATAGAAACAAAAAAAAAACAAAAAACCAAAATCAATAAACAAAAAAAAAATCTTTTTTAATTTTCTGAATTTATGTTCTTCGTACCAAAAACGAGCGACCTAACAAGTTTTTAGCAAACTTTACTGCACAAAAACTACCTTAAATTTATTGAACACTAGTTCTTCAATAGTTTTTATTGAATCTAGAACAAAAGCTTTGGTACAAGTAGTTCTAGGTACTTATGGGTAAAATGTGATGTGAAAACTCATTGGGAAATAAAATAATCGTAAAGTATTGTATTACCCAGTAACTGACTTGTGAAGGCCAGATAGGCAGTCGCTCCATGTAAAATACATTCAGCGCTGCATCAGATTAGATCAGAAGCCGACCCCAACATAATTAGTTGGGAAAAGGCTAGGCAGATAAGGGAAATTAAAATGAATGACAAAAAATTGTAGAAACGTCAACGAAATATTCAAATTTCAGTATTCAAGTGCCATTATATCGAAATTAGTTTACTCGGCACGTTTTGGGTCGGTAAACAATTTGCCCAATAAAGGCCACCTTGACTTTAATATGACAGAAATATAGAATTTTTATCATTTTTTGCAACAAAATAAGGAAATTCTAAGGCCGCAAATTCATAGAGGCATTACCACTGCACGCTGCAAGAAACGCCTCTTCGAATTTGTGGCCTTAGCACGATTAGCAGTAGACAGGAGTAGGAAACAACCCGCACCATCTTGCAATGGGCTAGTGTGGGAAGATCATGACCCAATTTGACAGCAGGCTTCCCAGCAGTAAAAAATCTATTTCATGCTGGATTGAACCTAGATGAGACTGCAGATGCTTGGAAAATAGCACAATAGTGCAGTCGCCAGCACATCAAGTTACCAGAAACTGTCAAACACTGAATAATTTTAAACCATAAAACATTGACGTTTAAGCTCAAAATCCAATGAGAATATTTTTCAGTTTGTAGTAATTTGATGCGCTGGCGATTGACAGACTCCAGCACATTAAGCAACCCGAAACTGTCAAATCAACCTTCGCAATCAACCTTGAATCTAATGCTTTAGCGATAAAGTTGAAAATCTATGAAAGAAATTTGACAGATTGTAGCTTGATGCTCTGGCGACAGTACATAAGAGAAGCCAAGCAGTCAGGTAGGCACCTGCCTACATGACTAGGTAGTCAGGCTGTGGACGACGATGATAATAATAAAAAAATAACGAGCGCAGAACTAGTAAAGATCCATGATTCAACTACACATTTCTTTAGTCCTGTTTTATGCAAAAATGATTTTTAGGTACGTGGCTGAGAAACTATCAACATTTTTTCCGATCGATTCTCAGTTGGAAGAAGCGTATAAAGTTCAAAGTTGTAACTCGTATCATCAGGTGGCACCAACCCTAGCAAGACATTCTAACCACATTCTAAGTTCCTAACTCCTTGCTACTTTCCTAAGTATTTCCCGCGCCCGAAGCGGAATCAAATTTAGCAATTTAGTACAGTAGATCGATCATAGTGGCAAAGAAAGTTCGTTCGGCTTCGTCTCGGTGATTGATTGTATGTACATGTAATTTCTTAGTTTTATAGTGGGTATTTTGTTGGTACTCTCTATGGCGTAAAGGAAAATACTTTGTCAGGTGCTCGTTCTATCAAAGTAGGCGACAGTTTGGCTGGACGAACGACAATAGGATGAGACATTGCGGATTTAATTCAGTTAGTCCTTCCTATGGTGGCTCAATCTAGGAGAATGTAGTGAGGAAACAGATATGTCTAAGAATCGGCAATTCGAAGAAATTTGATATTAATCAAACCTCATTGGCCGACGTGATTGATATGTCCACTACCTTTCAAATAAAGAATATAATAGGCTGATTATGCTTCTGGACAAAACTAAGGCGATTCTCTTAAAAACTACTGATCCTACGACCCAATACACAATTGAAACTCCCTGCTGTACATCATATCGTCCCTTTCTTTTTAAGGTGCAATTATGTGACGAAAAGACACTTGTGTCTATAAGTTAAGTTTGATTGAGTTCTCAGATGAGTCTTTGGGCTGATCTGTAAACTACAGCAATTGGTGTGTTCAAAATTAAATCAGATGATCTCTTAAGAGCTATGGCATCATAAAATAGAGGCCCGCATTATTTTCTCATAAAATAAAAAAATAGCACCATCTTATAAAACTTCGATTTCAAGATGGCGGCCCAATAGGCTCAGCAGATTTAATTATTCGTGCCCATTCAACAATTGTGTTAAGCCCCCTTACTTTAATAATTCCAGTTTGTTCTAGAACATTCCGGGCTAAGGACTTTTGTCGTTTCCCGATCCAATTAAGGAAACTGAAATAATATTTCGGCAGTTATTGAAATTCTCTTCCGAAATATTTCGGACCGTTTAGTTTTGATAGGAAAACAGAATGAGCGTTATAAATAAATTCCATTTTTTTGCTAGCACTACTTGCCTTTTATACAAGGTTTCACATAATAAACGCACAACATCTCGTGTGGGGACTCAGATCGTGGTACTGAACAACTTTTGCTGTGTGACTTTTGGATATTCATAACATTTTTTAGCATTTCTTACCGTATATGATGATCAGCTGATCACATTAATTCCTATAGAATGATTTACCAATTTTTAGAACTCTTAGAATAAAAGTTGTTTAGTGTCATGTTACACCTTGTATAGTTTTTGTTTATTAAAGTGTATCTTTCATCATTAGCATGGCTTTGACCGAAAATATATTTTTTATAATTATACTAGCGTTCGCCCGCGGATTCGCTCGCGTTAATTTATAATTTGACAATCAATCGGGGTTGTACTTTGCTTGTAGTAATATAATCTAATTATGATTCGAAAGTCACGTGGGGTCATCTTTTATCAGTCTTATTGTATCTTTATTATTGTTGTTTTCTTCGAGAACAGTATATTTTTCGGGATGAGAGGTAACCTATGTCCGTTTCTGTACACCTGAGAACGTATATGCAAAATTTCAGGATGATCGGTTCAGTGGTTTAGGCGTGAAAGGTAACAAACAAACAAACGTACTTTCGCATTTATAACGTTAGTTAGGAAGTTAGGATAACTCGCCTATTGTTAGTGACAACTGTCATAAGAACTACATTGAATCACGGCTTAAAAAACAGACTACCGAGGATATGCTCCACCTCCTGTCCTGCTCATCCTTCACAACCACTCGCACATTTATCAAGTTTTAATCAAAGCAAATGTTAGAGCTGTGCAGGTGGCTACATACTGGTCTAACACAATTTGAGTTCATCGACACGTAAAGAAAAAGAAGACGGCTAAAATACACAAATGCACTTCAAATAAATTATGTGACACTCACTAATACCACAAGGGTGAATGTTCAATGACCACAAAGTCTGGGCAATGCCACCAACATTCTTCAAAGTTTGTCCCCAGCATAAACCCCTCTGTAATCTAATTTCACTGACTTATTTGCCCAATAAAGCTTTATACACACGGAATATTTTATACGCAGTGACATATATGAGAAACTAAATGGTTCTCTTCGAAAACATTCAACAACTTTCTAATTCCCAAGAAGTTTCAAATAACTAAATTTTTGAACTTCAAAATGTCTTCAGACAAGTGGGTAAACTAACATAAAATATGGAAACCGAATAGAAAAGTTCTTACTCTGTATATTCATAAAAACGTTTTTGAAGTTGTTGTAGATTTATAGTTTCAAATCAAAAATTCATTATTTCGGTTCGGTTTTGTAATGTCAATGAACTTTATTTTAGTAAGTACTTAAATATTCTAACATGAAAATAGAATAATAGATCTATTTTACTGTAGAAAACCGGGATTAAATAACATTTAATCTAGTCTTAGGTTGTTTAAAATCTATTTGATGGCTGTATTTACTTAAACTGGTAATATAAGATCGCTACTCTAATCATCATCATCATTTCAGCCGAAAAGTCCACTGCTGGACATAGGCCTCCCCCAAGAAGAGGGGTTTTGCCATAATCGCCACGCTTGGCAGGCGGGTTGGCGATCGCAGTATGGTTGTTGTAGAATCAGAGAACGCTGCTGCCCATTCTCTGGTAAGTCCCTTAGTCGCCTCTTACGACACCCACGGGAAGATATGGGATGGTGCTATTCTTTACGTCCGGACACCATACAGAACACTACTCTAATAACAAGATATAATACGTAAGTTCATAACAGTTGGTTATATTAAAGTGAATAATACTTTCATATGAATTTATTAAGCCAACAAGACATATTAAATTGCCCATATATATTGTCGTCGAACGACTTTTTTAGTAATAAGTATTACATAAACTCGACAGAAAAGAAAGTCTTTGACTGTGTTCAGTAGGTTTTATTACAGCTAAACAAACGTCTTAGTATTTATCTAGAAAAGAACATAATCAGGACTTAAAATAATACTATACCTAAATAGCTTTATTTAAATTATGTGTAGATAGAAAACCACTGCCTACCCTCTTTAATTTTAAGTTATCTAAAGGTTTTCTGAATGAACAGGCGCTGCTATATCCACAGGATAAGCAATATTGTAAAAGAGCTGTATAACAATTTTTTATTTATCCTAATATTAAAAAGATCAATTTGTTTGTAAGTTTGTATGTAAGGGGTAATCTTCGGAACTACTGATCCGATTCAGAAAATTCTTTCGCTAACAGCAAGCTACATTATCCCCAAGTGCTACATTTAAAACGTTTTCGTGGTTTAATTACTGTACATAACGGGAGCGAACCCGCGAGCAAACGCCAGTGCACAATAAATTATATTATATCTATCCACCCTGTTTGTATTGGAAAACCTACACTCACAGTTAAAAGCTCACAATAAAAAAAGGACGTGTATAAGTTGTCTACAGTAAAATTATAAAGTATCGAAGTCATTCCAAAGTTGCAACTCCACAATCTATTTGAATTTAACCGAAAAAACATCACCGATCTTACACCGCAGACTACAAACGAATTTAACAAGATAAAATTGTACCAAACTTGGCTCTGATAACGAGGGTCTTGGAAATTTTAGCATTTCCCTTATCTACTGCGATAGATAAGTGCGGGCTGCGGCTGTTACGGGCTTATATTTAGAGTAAAGCCTTGCTCAGAGAGAGAGAGAAGCCGGCAAGATTTTCTGATTCGTATTAAATTTTGATTGAAAAATTTGCTTTATTACCCTTAATAACGGATATTGTTCTGTTTTAAACTTTATATTCCCTACAATTAAAGTTGAAAAGAGAAATAGGGTCGATCAATTACTAAATTAGTAGTTTTAATTCTCCTTCCGTTATTTGCCTTATCAAATTATTGGAAGGCAAATATAGAATCTGTGTTTGAATTGTGTATCTTTGCTACAAAATTGTTACATAAAGAACACAAACTGAGTTTTTTCTAAATAAAAAAATATCATGTTCTAACGAATTAATTAATCTTACAAAACATTTAAATATTCGTAAAATCCAAAGCTATTTCGATTAAAAAAACTTGCAAACCTATCTCTAACTAATTTGAATAGGTGTCAACAAAAGCAATATGCAACACTTGACCACTCAAGTGAACTGTTCACCTCTGAACCCGACTTTATCACACCGATTCGTAGTTTATTAAATATAAATTAAAAGTGTTCCCGGCGTTTTAATCTTTTGCTCGCCTCGGTACCAGCACTCTACAGATAATTGGTAAAAATAATAAAAAGAAAACTTATTCTTATTCAAGAATAAGTTTTCTTTTTATTATTTTTAATTTTTAAAGTATTCACTTTTTATTGTTTAACCATATTATTTTCAAGTAAAATGGTTTGTGTACCTTGCTGCAGGGTAAGCTGGTTTTATGTTTCACTTGAGTCCATTAATAATTCCAAAACAAACAGTATGTGTATAAAACTAAAAAAAAATGTTTTTAGTGAAAAACTATGATTAATTGTCTAGTCTGTCTTTAAAAGTATTATTTAAATTTATAATAATTAAATATTAATGAATTTATCATAGAAATGACGGATCTGCTCGGTTAAGCTAACGCGCAACGCCTAACGGGGTTAGCCCAGACATGAGTGACCATTTTCTTGTAAAATGTTAATTAGGAAAGTGATCTATGAAATTGCTTAGCCGCGTTAAGCTCGAGGATGGGTGGCCAACTTCTTCACGTTCACAGGATATTTAGCGAGGCAATCCAATAACTTCTACAAAAAAAAAAAAGAAAACTTCGCGACGACATCTCTAATTTCATTCAAAATTCGACTTTACAACAACGTCCCAGAGTCTTTAATTATTTGCAGCTGCCCCCAGGTTCTATCTATTCAACTGGAAGCCATTGGAGTTTTATAAATTTCTAGATACATCTATTGGAAAGTTCGTGGGGGACACTTCAAACGACTTCGGCAAGTCGTAACTACAAACTTAAGTGATAAAATAAAATGCATGTTTTAAACATACCTGTAGATACCTTCTCTGATAACTGTTTAGAACATGGACAGCTGAGAGCAAGAACATACCACACATTTAAAAAAAGAAAGTAAATAACGTCACGCCTGTAATCCTTGAAAGATTAGATATAGGTGTATAATAATATTACCCCCTCATTTTGCTAGTTATATTTGAATCCCATGTAAAAAGAGGCGAGCCTTTGCCATCGACCGAGTGCAAATCCAGACTCCGAGGATTCCTGATGGAGAAGCCCACTAGAAGTTTGCCCAACCCGGGAATCGAACCCGGTATCTTCGCACAGCAGCAGCGCCTGTGATTAACAAAATTAATTTAAAAAATGAGCGTCTCCCGACTGCGCTTGGATCTTAATATAAGTAGGTATTTTTTTAAATTTCAGCTAAGGGCCACAACACATTTTTTTTTTCTTTTCAAAGGATTTTCTATTTGTGTCGAGTGTTATTTTATTTTTTATTGAAAGAAAACCGCAAACAGTTACATTATCGAAATTTGGTTTAGTAACCCAAGACGCTGTCCACGAGTAGACACAGAAAAGGAACATTGTTAGCAGTATGTGTAGCAATTACTTAATTAAAATTAGATGGAATAATAACCACTAAGTTTGTTCAAAAATAAAATATTAAGGTAACATAATTATAGAGGGTGACCCTTCGCGAAGCCGTCAACCAAACATTCTGTACATCAAACTAAGAAACTTTACGCAAAAATTTTGCTGGGAAACGACTTTTTTTTTTGGGGTGAAAAATCACGTTTTACGGTAGGACTCGATGGAACGCACTGAAAGAATTGTGATGATGGATGGATTAAATAGTACGGGGGTCGTGCAGTTGTGTAAAGTAAAAATCTTACATTGAAAACATGTATTTGAAGAAGTAAGCATTAAGTATCTAATAGTTTGATACGTTTTTATATAATTCGATTTATATATAACTTTTTTGTCTATTTAAATTTCGATTACACCCAGAAGTCCAGGTCGAACACAATTAGTAAAAGTTTTGGAAGGACAAATTAGGAATAATATCAACGTCAAGGTTAATATCAAAATGTTGTAATAAGGAGTACTCAACGTAGCCCCGCTACGCGGCTCCTATTTCTATCTACAGGGTTTAAAAAAGTCTAATACGAAGGGGATGGCGGGGTCTTAGTTCGCCCGCTTCAGTCGCTCTCTAGACCCCGCCATCCCCTTCGAACCTAACCTGTCCAAAGTAGGGGTGCCCCAAGTCTCGAGCTCTCTTCGCTCGCTCTTGCCAAAAAGACCAATAACTAAAAATGACGATCTAATATTATTTTTGTATACCAAATTTTAATTGAGTATGTTCAAACATACCTTGAATGCAGTTAATTTATAATTTATCCGTAGATCAACATTAGTTGATCTACGGATAAATTATATATTAAAAATCTTTGTATTCATTATTGCGACATTAAATCATAAAAATACATCATTTATTTTTAAAATTGCTCATTTACAATAGATCAATTAGATTTTAAAGGATCAAATAATAATAATATATTAATTAAAATTCTCTTAAAAAAAACCGTTTCAAAATGAACTTTATCGCGAACAGATAGTTCGTATTACTTTAACTAATTCAAAGGGGAAAAAAACTTCACTTGAGTTTCCTAGTTTTAGTTTATTTGCTTCCAAGTTCAAGGTTTCTGTTGTGCATTTTATGGTCTTTCACTCGTAGCCCCAGTTATTTTCTGACATAGTTTGTTTGAATTTTCACACTGCTAGGCTAAGGTCTTTCAGGAATTTCCTCCAATTAAGTTTGTTTCTTTTTATATATTTTAGTAACATGCTGATCCTCTGTTTGAAGAGTAAGTAGGTAAATCGGGCGTAAACAATTATTGGATCTCCGGTTTACTTAGTGCAAAATATGTTGAGGTAGATCACTGAGATTTCCCGAGACGGCGGCGCGTAGTGTTCCACGCGCGCCTCTCTCAGACGTAACGGGGGGAGTTTACACCTCACTCCCCCTCCGGGACGAGGCCCGCAGGTCAGGCGGGCCACACTAGTCCGGGGCAGTGGAAGTCGCATCAGATCCCGTTGCCCCCCGACGCAAGTGTGCGAGGGAACACCGGTGTGGTTTTAGTCAGTACGAGTCTGACAGACCCCTCCGCTCTCCCCAGGGCGGAGGACATCCATAGAGGATTTCCACATCGAGAAAAAAAAATAAAAAAAAATAAAGATCACTGAGATTTGAGTTCTAACACAACAATTCGAAGAAACAATTTTGCTAGTATATATTTTAATAACTTACTTAGATTGGTGAGAAAATAGCTGTACAGCGTGACAACGCTGATTCAGTATTTAGTTCGCGTAGTTTGGCTCATTGTCAATAAAAAAGAACTGATAAACACACAATCTTGATTAACTCAGAAATAGCTTATCGTAGAAATCAACGACTGATGACGAAGGAAAATATTTTTAGAAAACTTATCTACTGTAAGTAGACTCAAATTGCCAACCCGCACTAAGCAAGCATCTCGATCTTTACCCATCCTTCGTATACGAGAAACATTTGCGCTGCACCACTACTAAGGCCAGTATATTCTAAACCTAAAATCCCTTTGAAAATAAAACAAATCACCGCCCAGTCCAATTCGCGTGCTCACCGAGTTACAATCGTCAAAGTAACAGCAACTGACGCGGAATGATAGCATTGCGAACATCAACGTCACACCACGAGCACACTGCGACAATTTAACAATCTTTTTTGGACAAAAAACAAAATGTTAAACCTACTGGTAGGAGTACAATTGATACGCCAAAGCGTGGTACAGATTTATATTGTGTAACTTTTTTTAGATGTGCATTTGGAGGTCACAGAAGCATATTTTTTTAAAGACAAATTTAAAGACGGAGAAGTAAATTGTATCGAACCTACAGTCTAAACAGATAAAGTATGCGCTTCGGTAAATTCATGTTTCTTAATTAGTATGAACGTCACGCACTTGCGCCACAGAGTCAATTGCTCCAGCCAGCATTGCTTTGCCTCGTTTTATCATAGCACACCTATTATTGCACGTTTGCATGAAGTTCTCTCTCTCTTGGATTACCTCTTCTGGTTGTACCTCATCATCTGCCTAGCCTTTTCCCAACTATAGTGGGGTCGGCGTCCAGTCTAACCCGATGCAGCTGAATACCAGTATTTTACATGGAGCGACTGCCTATCTGACCTCCACAACCCAGTTAGTACTGGGTAATACGATACCTCTTGGTAAGACTGGTTATCAGACTTTTTGGGCCACGGAAGTAACAGCTATAAATTAGACCGCGTGTTCGTATTTCCGAAGATATAAGATGATATACTTTTTCTGGAATATCTATTATATACCTTCCTCTTCTATCTATCAAAGCCATTTCCCATAGGTTTCAGCCAGATCAAAAATATGCGTTGATTTTTTCCGCAGATTTTTTCAAAGCCACAGTTGTGGAATTCAAGCTATTTTGTCGACACGTGACCAGGAAATGCCAAACGATTGGCAGCAAAGGGTTTCTAGAACAACCATTGGCACAAAATCCAATAGCTTACAACATACATCACTATATCTCGTCGCTCGAAAGTTGAAAGCTCCAATTATTCTCTAACATAAAGTTGCTAGGTCTTTGGCAAGTGAAGTTACAATTTTATATTATTAGTTTTACAAGTTCTTTTCAGGCATTCTTAGGGAAATTTTACTTTATAACTGTTTAGAATCATTAACTCATTTCTAGTACAAGTATGACCGTTTACGATTGTTATATCTTTGACGAGGCTGTTTTCCTATATACATAAATATTTTTCTACATTATTATTATTCTGAATTTTAGCAATTCAACCAAAATCAGAGATACAAAAAATAAAAACAAGCATCTCCAATCTTTGGTATTCGAATCACGGAGATAGTAAATCCCCTATATGATAGGCTGTAAATTTTATTATACAAGAATATGTTGATCTGGATACCAACATATGGATGTATGGATTTCTCGTGATGTTTTCTTTAGCTGATATCTGATGACAGATTGTTTGAACAAGCATGGTTCTCTGATAAAATACTAGCTTATTTTTTTAAAGCGAGTTTGCTGTACTGTGTGTAGCTATGAACGCACGAGTGAGGTCGTGCGTTCATAGCCCCCGCAAAAACTCGGCGAGTGTCGGCAGCGAGACGAGCGTAGCCCCACGCGGTCCGGCGTTTATACATGCCACAGTGTAGCGTAATGCAGTTAGTAAATCGTGTTCGAGTGTTTCTGGATTACATTTTCGTGAAATGGTTGTTGGTCTAAACCCACCACGCGGGCCCACAGCGGGTTGGCGAACGTCACATCTTCGAGTTTTCATTTCAAGCCGTGCCAGTATCCCACGGTTTTTTCTTCACCATTTTGAGAGCAGTAGTGATGAAATAGAGCACACTCACGACCTAACACGTAAGTCTTGCTCATTATCACTGAGCCTTGTTGCTACCAGGAGACATAATAATAATATATCTTAATTACAAACTCCTAAACTTAAACCTACACTTTGAAGCAAACGCGACAGTCTACCATATCTTACTTGGGTAACTTCTCAATCAAATTGTAAAACTGAGTAGAAGTTGTGCGGAATTTTTAACTAACGCTACAAGCTGGCGGAACGCTCCGAATCAAGTTTTAGTGAGATTTAAAACTTTTCTGTCGCTTTAAACGATGTTTTCAGAGAGTATAAAACGGTACTGTATGTCTTTGAGTACTGAATCAGGTGTGGAAATTGTGAGTTACTTACTTACCTTAATATCTCATTTTGAGGGCTCCGTTCCTTGTCCTTGTCCGTCTGTCAAGATCCTTTTTCTCAGGAACGCGTGGAGGTATCAAGCTGAAGATATTATCAAATACTCAGGTCTGCTACCCCTTGGAGCTGTGAAAATCAAACTTGTAAGTGAACGCGATCATAAGACAATTATAACCGTTTATGTCGCATGTTTTGCGTCTTTTTGCCAAGATTCTGGAATCTACCGGCAGCGACTTATGTTTTTTTAAAATGACATGTAGAATATACAATTGGCACATACTAAGCCGGTCAGCTATGGAGTAAAGAGAGACGGTTGGAAATCTAAGTTTTTTAAATAACATAACTTTGAGAAGTATCCTTTGTGCATGTAAAGGAAAAAGTCTGAAAACCATAAATATTTAATTTTAATAACAAAATACCTACATGTTTATACAGAAGGCCCTCGGTGCGCGAGTCCAACTCGCACTTGGCCGGTTTCAAAGATAATTATTTATTATCTTGATTTTTGTTTTATAAGAAAGTACTCATAGTGAGCCTGGTAATAATGATCTTGCCATTAGAATCCTTGTCGGTAGTCCAATGGAAATAGACCTACGACTCAACTGATTTCGTAGAGAGGTCGTGGTTTCGATACAAGAACGTTGCACACTTATCAAATACATATATTCTTAATGTTAATCATCAATCAATCGTTGGTCGAGGTGTCGCAAACCTGACTGCTGAGTATGAGGTCCTGGGTTTAATTCCGGGGTCGGGCAAGCTGTTATTGGGTTTTTCCATCAAAATTTCTAAGTAGCAGCCACGGTGTCAGTATTCGTGCCCGGTTAATGGCAATAGGCTCGTCCCCTATTACATGGGACTTAAACAGAATTGGCGAAATGCAAGTGTATTATTAGGTACACGTATGCCTAGCCCCTCGGGTATTACGTGTATGACGGCATGTAATGTTTTAACTATTCTTTTCTTTCTTACAAGTTGCTCATACTTACCAGTGTTTGCATTACAGGATAAGCACTTCTCACACCTCCTTGCAACGATCTCTCTAAGCAAACACGAGCAAACTAAAGCTCTCACAATCCTCATATCGATTCTAAGCGATTGTTCTAGCTCACATTTGTACTCGTTCGTGTAAATTCCACAATCGATACTGGGACGTTTACTGGACTCGCCTGAAGCCTCAGGCAATGGATGAAATTCTTTAACGCGTTCCCAAGTATAGAGGTATGTTCTTTAAGAGATAGGTTTTAATTGTTTTTATTTAGAAGCCAGGCTGTTTAGTTCTTTAATTCCCTTTGTTTGTGAAATAAGAGCCTGTTTCATGCTAACATCCATATTATACTAATATTTTAGATGCAAAAATAACATGTCTCAATAGAGTAGCTGTAGGGATTTTGATTAAAAATACATGAGTAGACCATGACCTCATGGGATATTTTTTATCCCGGTAGTACGTTCTCTTGGGATAATTTCCGACCTACACGTGGGCATAGCCACGGGCTATGTTGAGCCTATGTGGTGTTGTATGAGTAAACTAATGGAACAGATTTTATAGAAAATTATCTGCCATATAAGTAGATATAAACTTATGTAGAGGATTTAAGGAAATAATTTAAAGATTAAAATCGAATACTTTAGTAGCATTAAGCAAACTTGAAGAACGAAATTGAATTTGACAGTACAGAAATGACATCTCCTCTGTCGTAGGACATTCAAAGGATAACTATAAAGTCGATCGCGAAACACCTATTACGTTCAAACACTGTTTTAAGCTTTCACGGTAACAATCACGGAAGATATCTCGTAAGTGACAGTATAAGTTCACCTAATACGTTATCCTTTCTTTATCGTGTGGTTAGTGCCTAACCTGGTGTCAGAGTTTTTATGCCGCCCATGGGCCTCTGACTTGGCTTTACATGCCGTCGAGAAATATCCCTCAGACATGCTGGTTTCCTCACGATGTTTTCCTTCACCGAAGCAAGTGATAATTACAATACGCACATGAATCTGAATCAGAGGTGCGTGTCTTGGGTTCGAACTCGAGACCTATGACTTGGCAGTCCGACTGTCACACCACTAGACTATCACTGCTGATAATAATTGTAATAATACGTTATTAAACATACGACAATTCACAGTAGCTATCTTTAACCAAAACAGCAATCAAGAAACTCATTGGAAACTCAAAGCAGGACGTTTTTAATACTAAAAATAAACAATAGATTATTTATTATGAGAACGTCGAAGCTGAGGGATGAAAAATTAAAGAAACTCGCTTTGTGAAAGACAAATCCTTCAGAGACGGCGCTTGAATTATTCAATTCCTTCGATTAAGGTGGTATGTATTAATTCGACTCGCGCACTGAATTTGTTAAAGGACTTTTTTGTTGATCTACAGGGTAGTGTTTTGAACGGGTCTGTTGAAATCGAGAAGGAGAAAGGTAAACCACAATTTACAAATTTCGATATTACCTTTTTTTGATGGCACATTTTACCGTTTATTTTGTCTTAGATAACAGCGTTACCATTTTAAAAAGATGACCTTCTTTCACTTGTTGATGATTGAACTGCAAGTTTACCAATGTTATTGTGATAAAATAGAGCAAACATTTTTTTATTAACCTTCTGACTATCAGACGCGGTGTGACTTCTAACACGGCATAGTATTTTCTCAGGTTTCCCAGCGTACACGCAAGTTTTATCCTCCCGTATATTTACATTGAACCCTAAACGTAATGGAAGGGAATCGCTTACATATAATTATTCAAAGTACTCGTTATAACAAGTTAAAACGGTCCACGTATGTATGAGATATCAAATAAATGTCTAATTTGTGTTTAAATTTTCAGTTATGAATACAGAAGGATTAAAGAGTTAAATTAAATTCAATATTCAAACAGATTTAGACGTGAATTAATTTGAATAAATATAATGCCTATTTTGATTAATGTTTTCGACGTGAATTTAACTTGGAGATACTTTGGGGTAGGCATTTATTGGCTCACTGAGCAGTTGCCGATGTTGGCACGTGTTCCCATGCAATATGTGTGTTGGGCACTATTCCAATCAGGGGAAATGGCTAAGATTTTTTGCAGCAATAGGTACCTAAATATCTAAATAGGTATATTATTTGTTTTCTTAAAATTTATTTCGACCCTACTAGTCGGAAGTGGTTAGATACTAATATAACATTTGCAGCAGCAATGGCAATAACAAAGTGAATAATGTAATATCCTTTTACCTTTATTAACAGCTAGACCTTTCAACCTTGGATTCTAGATATTTATTGTGGCATACAACTAAATAAATACAGTATGCAACACGTCACTGTTAACACTTTGACCTGGCCTAGCGTAGCTTAGAGTTTTCATAGGAGGCCAGCTTACACTAGTTTTGTTACCACTGGCTTACGGCTGACAGTACCTATAGAGATTTTATGCTGCCAATTCCTTGGCAAAGTCTTTCAGAAAAAAAAACTCTTCCCCAACGTCTGTTCTTGACAATTTAAAAGTTAAAACCAAGATTTAACGAACCAGTTACTTAACTCCAGAATGCATTCAAAACTTTTCAAATACAAAAATAAAGAACAATCTGAAAAATAAAATTGTAATACAAACTCACAGTAACAACATTTTATGGCGTACTTACACTTTTTGGAGTAAACTAGTTTTGTTCAACAACTTTGTTCATGAATACTGGTTACGTTTCGTACATGACATGTCGTAGGAATGTTATTAAATAAACAACAGTTAAAACCGACGTTTACTGAGGTTTTTTTTAATGTTGTTGCTTTACTTTGAGAGTTTTAGCTTTTTTCTGACTAACTCGAATACTCAACATCGTTATTAGTTTAAACCTTACTATGATTGAAACTGTTTTACTTCATTCGATAACGATGGTGTTAAAGTCGAAAATTCATTTCATAAAGGTAAAAATTGGTCGGCCGACAATGAAATCGGTTGTATGTACATATCATACTATTGAAAAGATTATATCAATCCTGTTGAACGATGTTGAATCGTTTTGAAAGCGTTTTATGTTAAAAAAAAATATGATTCTATTTAGTCCGTCAGTTAGATTATCTAAAAATATTCGATACGTATCTTTTTTTAACAAATCAGTAAAAATTGACGAAAAACGCATCAAAGAGCATGAGTGGGGGCTTGTGACGTCACTTTCCGGTAAAAAGTGTAAGTACCGAAATGTGACGTCACACTAGTTTTCGGCGGACTGTATCGTCTTCATTTTTTGTTTACGTTATAAAAGAAAAAATACGTGTCCAATAGTTTTTGGAAATCCACCTGACGGACTAATTAAATGTTTTTGGTTATCAACCCTATTGTTCATTTTGGGAAGAATGAGGAGATGGTGGGACGAACTCGACTCTTTTCAAAAAGATTGACAAACAACAGCACTGGATAGGAATAAGTGGAAAGAGGGGAGGCCTATTCCCTGCAGTGGGACACAAATGGCAGGTAATAATAATAATATCCTATTGTGACAGTGTTACCAACGTCTAATAATTACTCAACCACATAATAATGATGACTTTTTTAAACTAGAAACTACTTCGTAAACAGTTCCTCATAATAAACCCAAAAAAAAAAAACTCCGCTGCCTCGCAACCCCACTGTCCCTCATTAGCAAAAGTTTGTGTGAGAGAGAGCAAAAATTTCCTCATGAACTTATGATTTCACGAACAAACAGGCCAAATTGCCTTGAGAGATGCGCCGAGAAAAAATAGTCGTCTCATTAAGACTTAAGAAGTTAGGAGCCTGCACTTTGAAAATGTTCCAAATCAAGAGCTTTTTTCGCTTAAAGTTTGTCACTGAATGTGTTTACAGCAGAAGCGCCTTTGCTTGCTACAGATTATTTTGAATAAAAGGTTCCAGTATCATCAACATATGCCTCGCCTTTTCCTAACTATGTTGGGGTCGGCTTCCAGTCTAACCGGATGCAGCTGAATACCAGTATTTTACATGGAGCGACTGCCTATCTGACCTCCACAACTCAGTTAATACCGGGTAATACCCCTTGATAACTCTGTTGTCAGACCTTGGGGTCACTGACTATCTGTAACGACTGTCAAAGATCTACAAATGACAGCCAACGGCTTAACGTGCTTTCCGAGGCACGGAGGACACTCGGTATGTAATGGGTGGTCACCCATCCACAGACCAACCTAGGAAAGCTTGGCTTAACCTAAAGATTGATCCGGGCGGCTGTTATCACTTAGCCACGAACTCCTCCAAGAAAAATAAAAGGTTCCACTATGTACCCAATAAATGAACCGACAATGTATTTGCTTTTAACACACAATTCCACGCCTGAAGTCCAAAATATTGAAAGCGTATGTACTAATAGTCTAATAGGACAATGGCAGGAAGATGATGTCGGACTTGTGTCGGTAACTCCACATCGTCGAAAGTGCGTGTTTGCGTACCTACGGCTTTGCTAAATACGTTGAATACGTGGTAACCGTTACAGCGTCGCTGTCCCTCCACCCCGTAGAAACGTCACCGACAGTTCCAAATCCTTTTAAATCCAAACCAAAATCCAAAGAGGTCCAACTTTAAAACCGACCCCAACGAACTCAATCACGCCCTAATCTAAAACTATTTACGAAATTCGATCAACGAAAATAAAGAAAAACATCCTCAGTTTCTCATTCTGAAGAGAGGATGAAACAGAATGCGACAAAGACGCCCTCTAGCGCAAACTGGGGACAGCGGAGTGGCGAGGCGGAAACAATCCGACCCGGAATCTATAGTATTCATCACTTTGATGTTTATTTTGTTGTTTATACCGAATTCACTGTTATTAGTGACTCTGTGATACTCCTATTAACATAGGAGGGATTGGATAATGGTGTAAGAAAATGGAAGATGATATCGAAAATTGGTATTTATGAACAGCTTGAAAATTGTTCGTGCCGTGGTAAAAATATTAATCCAGGGTTTGTCGTTAAAATGTTTGAATCTAAAAGTAGGTATCAAACCACTTACAGGCACTCTCTAAGTTTAAACTGTAACTGATAGAATGGCAACCCCGAATAAATTGTAATCACCTAGTCCGATCCTCACAAAAAAAACATTACACATATCATAATGAGTGCAACGCGTGATCATATATAGGAGTTGTAAGCAAACACAGAAATGGCCAATCACAGCCGCTGCTGGAATGTTTCCAACATGCCTCGGTTCAAACAACATCCTGTATAGGCCCCTTGCTCGTTCAACTTGATCAGTAGCTGCTATTCGGAAGACAGTATTGCTTATAAGACGCCCATATTGCTCCGTATTGCCCCATTGATTAGTTTGACATTACTTTTTATTGCCATGAGAGCTATTCTTACTACTTATATGTTAGGAGCTATGATAATATGGTAGCGATATAGTGTTATGTTTATTTCTCGATCACGGAAAAGGAAGTGTGAATATCAGGCGAGGAATATCAAATAGTTTGATAAATTATAAATGAAATTTTCAGTATGGCCGCTCACAAGTCACTCTACTATGTCTACATTAACAAAACAAATGTCAGTAAATAACAGTACCTTGTATATATCCTTATGTACCTTCTTAAGTAAATACTTACCTTTACCTTTTCCTAGAAGCAGAAACAAATCATCATTAACCAATTCTGCCAACCTGCCAACCTACATCCACATACCTCAACTATAAAAAAAACAGTAGTTACACATTTATAGACCCACTTCCCTAACACGTCCGAAAAGTTAGCCTCCATTCCCTTCAAGGCTAACCTTTTCAGCTTAATATCTCGTAGATTTTTTTTCACGGTTCTTTTGGGCGTATCGTCAAAGGAATGTTCTCTATTACTTTTTTATAAGGGACCTTGAAAACTTTGTCTGGCTTCTATTCCTTTGAGTTAGGAGTTATGCTAACCCGGCCGGCGGGTGTTCCTCAATGGAGCCGGTCAAACGGCTGTCCCTTAATAAGCCTTTCGTGAATGCACGCATCAACTTTGAGATCTTTTTCTTTTGTTGGATTACAATGTGTTTGAATATTTTTATTCATACGATTGTGTTACTTGAATTGATATTATGTATTTTAAGTGTGCTTCCGTGGTTGGCACCGCATTGGTAATTGTATAGGACTCTATACAAGTGTAGGGAACTAGTGTTATTATTGAAACGACTGGAGCCGATCGGTTACCATTTATTACTGCCCATCTTATGCTAATACAATATATCTTATAACATAGATCTTACTTACTAAGTACATACACCTCACCTCGGGGGGGAGAGATAAAAAAAAAAACAAAAATAATAAATGAACATTTTTTTTTTTTTAGTTTTAATGATTACTTAGATTATGCTTAGGTTCTAAATGGCTTAGTTCTATTTTTATGGATTACATAAGGTTTATTACTCTTTAAAATCTTCACATTAACACCTAAATCTTCTAAAATAACAAATGGTCCTTGCCACAGAGTTTCTAATTTAGTGGCTGTTTCATTTTTAACTAGTATTAGTTGTCCATTATTATACGTTACATTATTAACATTTTTATCGTAAGATAACTTACGGTATTGTTTACTTTTGAGTAAGTTGTTGCGAGCATCTTGGTGTGCAACTTGTAATTTATGCTTTAGATCTAAAGGATAACTTTCCGGGTTATATAATGGTTCAATATATTGACTGACTCTACATGGTATTACACTAGCTCTACCAAATACAAGTTCGAAAGGTGTGTACTTTGTTTCTGTATGAACAGTATTATTGAAACTATAACACCAAAAAGGTAACCACTGACTCCATGTGTCTTTTTTTCCATCACATTGTATCCGCAAAAAAACACCAAGATGTTTATGTGTATTCTCAAGGGCACCAATAGTTTGATGGTGATATGCAGTAGATATCAATTTGTTTATTCCCAGAAGTTTACATACCTGATCCATTACTGATGACACGAATTCTGTGCCACGGTCAGTCGCTATGGCATTTGGCACTCCAAATCTTAGTATAAAATTATCAACTAATGCTTTCGCAACACTTACTGTTTCTTTGTTTTTCAGAGGATATGCCTCTACAAACTTAGTAAGCTCACACTGGAGGGTCAAAATGTAACAATTACCGTGTATATCCCTTTCTAATGGACCTGCAATGTCGAGAAATATTTTTTCAAAAGAATGTGAAGCTGTTGTAGTTATCTCCATGGGCGCCTTGACATACCTACAATGCTTCATTTTCTGACACTTTGTGCATTTACTCACAAATTCTTTTATATCTTTGTCGATGCCTGGCCAGTAAAATTTCCTCTTTATGTTGTTCGTCATCCTACGTATACCTGCATGACCTGCGGTAGGTAGTAGATGAAAATCATGTAAAATATAGTTCTTTTCTTCCTCATCATCAATTCTCTTAACTCCTCTAAATACATATATCCGTGGACCTGTCCATTCCTTATATTCATTGATTTCTTTTAATAAATCTTTGATAATGCTTTCGTATTCTTTGTTCTTGACTATGCATAGTTCATTTATATTTATATTCTTACAAAATTCTCCTAACTTAGTCACAAATTCGTCTCGCGTAAATTGTGCCCTAAAGTTAAGATTAATAAATAACGTTTTTCTATGACGACTGTAAATGAAACATTCGTTCTCTACGTCTACGTTGTTTTGTCTTCTTAATTTAGTTAGTTCATCATTTTTTATAAAAGTCATTTCTACGGAGTCACTTGGTACTCTTAGTACCTCGACTACTGGTGGTTGATCAGGCCACGAGTCGTCGGGTCCACTGAGAAGAGGTGTGTCATGTACTTGTTTGTCTAATTCTAAACGCCGTTTTTTCGCTCTAGTCATCACTAACATAATTTCTTCATTCATTTGTTTTAAGTTATCTGATGTTATTATTATTCTAGACAACGCGTCTGCAACACTGTTATCCTTCCCTTTTATATACAATATCTTATAATCGTATTCTTCGAGCGCTAATCTGAACTTAGTTAGCCTACTTGATGGATCTTTCATTGAGAATAAATATATTAATGGTCTGTGGTCGGTCATAATTGTGAATGTTTTTCCGTAAATGTAAGGCCTGAAATACTTCACTGCCCACACAATTGCTAATAGCTCTTTTTGTATAGTTGGATAGTTTAGTTCAGCTTTATTGAGTGGTCTACTAGCATAAGCTACTGGTTTCATATTTTGATTGCACAAAACTGCTCCAACAGCTGTACCTGATGCGTCAGTTTGTAAAACAAATTCATTTTCTTCAGTGAAATCGGGAAATTCTAATACTGGTGGAGTTGTTAAAGCATGTTTTAACGTGACGAATGCATTTTGACATTCTTTATCCCAGTTAAATCGTTCATATTTTCTGGTTAATTTATTTAATGGATAGGTAATTTCTGCAAAATTTTTAATAAATTTTCTGTAATAGTTACAAAACGCCACAAATCTTTTTACTTCATCTGTATTAGTTGGTGTGGGATATTTTTGTAATATCTCTATTTTTGCTGGTTCGGGTAAAACTCCATTTTGTGTTACTAGATGGCCTAAATAAAGAATTTTCTTTTGCAAAAAATTACATTTTTCTGGATTTAATTTCAAATTATGTTTTCTCAGTCTTTCTAAAACGTTAACTAAGTTCTTGTTATGGATATCTAAGTTTCTTCCAAAAACTACTAGATCGTCTAAATAAATAAAACATCTGTCAAATGTTAATCCGGACATGGCTACTGACATTACTCTGCTGAAAGCACTTGGACTTGTCTTGAGTCCCATCGGTAACCTTTTCATTTGGTATTGTCCAGTGTTTGTAGTAAACGCAGTATACTCTCTACTGTTTTCATCTAAAGCTACTTGGTAATAACCCTGATTTAAGTCTAAATGTGAGAAATAGACTGATCCAGACAGAGAGTCCAAAATTTCGGTAATATTTGGTAAAGGAAACTTGTCATCTACAATACAGTCATTAAGTCTACGATAATCGACGACTAAACGCCATTTTTTGTCATTTCCACTTTTCTTTGGGACCAATAAAATTGGGCTTGACCACTCACTCCTTGCTTCCTCTATTATGTCGTTGTTAATCATGTTTTGTATTTGTTTATTGACTTCATTTTTCAAGGAATGAGGCAGTCGATACTGTTTAACATAAACAGGACTAGTATTTGGTTTTAAAGTTATTGACTGTTCATAAACGTTTGTAGTTGTTAATTTGTCGCCTGGTAAAAAGAACACGTCGGAATACTTAGCACATATTCCTTGTATTGATTGTCGTTCTTCTATGTTAAGATTATTTAATTTTAAAATGTCTAATAACACTTTTGCCCTCTGTAAATTGTTATTTTGTAATTTAAAGTCGCATAAATCATAATCTTGCATCGAATAAATCTCTGACTGAAACATTGGCAATGTAACGTCATGCTCATTGGTATTTAAAATTTTTACAGGTAATCTGTTATTTTTAATTTTTCCTAAACAGCCCGCAAGAAACACGTTTTCCGTTAATTGCTTGCTATGTATAACACAATCTTCATCAGTGTTGTTATTTAAAAGTAAATAATGAAATGATTCACTTCTGGCTGGAATGTGTAACACTTCGTTTGAATAATCTATCGTGTCACTTAACACTAAAGAATATTCCACTCCATATTTAGACAAGGTAATGATATTAGTCTCCAAGTTGATATTGGATGTGTAATGACATAGAAAATCTAAACCTAAAATTCCATCTGCTTTTAAGGAAATGTTATCGAAAACATGCAGCTTGACATGAAAGTCAACATGTTGTTGCCCATTACGATGAGTCAGGCTAAGATTAATAAAACCGTTTGTTTTTGTTTGACCACCAATACCATTTATAATAGTATCATCTCTAATTATAGTCATGTTATTCGGTAACGCGACTCTCTTTATTATGGAAATGGATGCTCCTGTATCTACCAACCAAAAGTATTTTCTATTGCCAAAGTATAATGTTAAAAATTTTGCTTTGCCTGCTAACATCAAAATATTTTGTTTATGATCGAAAAAACTTCATTTCTTCTGATTTAGAATTTACGGATTCGTTGTTATTGTTACTATTATTATTATTATTAGATTGTTCCGTATAAAACACGCGACGATGATTTCCACTACCATGAGTTTCGTATCTCGATCGGTTCTCGTGAGGCACTTGGTTGCCTCGTCCTCGATTTGAGTTGAATGAGCTTCGAGGTTCACCACGAGAGCGATAAAATGATCTTCCACGTGATTGATCAAAATTTCTCCGGACATTATTTGAGTTATGGTGATAATATCCTCGCTGATTGTTTGAGTTCTGGTGATAATATCCACGTTGTCCCCGTGCTCGACGACTATAAGAATTCCCTCGACGAGAATAATTATCATAAGCATGCGACTCACCTCTACCACGACGTGAAAAATGCATGACATTTTCTGCTCCCGAAGTTGATGCCGTAGTCAACTCCTCGTCCTTCGCCGCCTGGATTGCATCCTTCAGCGTGTCATAGTTACGTGCTGCAATAATTGTACTGAGCCGGGAATCGCTTAACCCATCTGCGAATCGTTTTATCGCTAGTTTTTCGTTAATTGGCTTTAAAACTACATAATTCTGAGAATTACCATCGGCTTGCGATATTGTCAGGTTGGTGAAAAGTTTTTCAATTTCAGTACCGTATTGGTCGATAGTGCGCCAACCTTGTGTTGTATTTTGTAATCGCGATTGTATGGCAGTAAATGACTTTTTAGGTAACAGTGTGGAACGTAAGTCTTTAACAAGATCGTTTGTAGATGTGTAACTATGGGACATTCGTAGCTTAGCATTTTCTGACAGTCTACTTTTTATAACAAATGTTATTAGTAATTTCTTCCCTGCTTCTGACAGCATATCTGAATACATTTCAACAGAGTCAATGATACTCTTGATGTTATTTTCCTTATTGTTCATTACAGGAATCAAATTACACGCAGTTTTTAAATCGAATTCCATGATTACTTCTGTATTTTAGCTCGTGTCACAAAAATCACTTTCACTACTACTATCTTCCGTACATAACCGTTGAATTTTTAAGTAACACGTTTTTATTTCATCTCTTATAAGAGTTAATCGTGCTAAAGCTTCCGATTTAATTCCTTCCTTAGTACTCAATATTTTAATTAATGTTGTACTTTTATCAAATATTATGTCTGTCTCTGATAATTTATTTTTTATAACATTACCCTTGAAACGCGATTTTCCTTTCTTAACTAGATATTTTCTTATTAATGTAAGTTCATCTAAACATTTAATTAATTCATCTTCCATTCCCTCGCAATCAATGAATTAATATTTAATATACATACCACATTCTCACGGTGAGTTACGGTAGTAGGGGATACAGGCGTAACATGATACACGTAGTACACGACTTAACTACATTAGTAAACAAAATTCAGAAGGTGAGTTATAGTTTCACCTTTTTCCTAGGTAGTACTTTTTATAATAAACTTTATAGTCTTTAAACTTTAAAATCCATAATTCTGTGAAGAATCCACTCTACGAGTATAATATCACTATCACACATTATGCACTTTTGTATGTTGAAATCGCACAAATCACTCACAAAGTTACCACTGCTCTTCACACTTGTTCTTCTGCATTCTTGTGCTGTTGCCTCCTATTTCATCGGGACATGGACCTCTCGTTCGTCTCCTCGGCTACCTCTGGTACGGTTGATTGATCGCCGGAAGTTATGTTGTACTATTTGGTCTGTGATCCATGAATGGTGGCACTTCTTGTACTGTTTGTACACAAAATAAATAGCGCCGAGACCCAGTAGTATACAAATTACTAGCAGCACAATGCTAATATTCGACATGTGCATCTTCATCTCTTCGACATGTCCATTGTTTGATCCTGCAGCATTCTGGTTTAAAAAAACCGTCTCCTTTTCTACGTTTGATCGACACATAATTTATTATTGTGTCAACTGGTCAACTCGGATTTTACATATTGAAATATTATTGCACCGTAATTTTTCTTCACATTTTTTTTTTGTCTGTTTGGAGCCGTAACACTATAGTACTAACGCGTCACGCGCCCCGAATGGCAGGGTCGCCATGTAGGGAACTAGTGTTATTATTGAAACGACTGGAGCCGATCGGTTACCATTTATTACTGCCCATCTTATGCTAATACAATATATCTTATAACATAGATCTTACTTACTAAGTACATACACCTCACAAGGAAGCTAAAATCATGTTGCTGATATGAAAAACAAAAATGTGCTACCTTCGCCGACATCATTAGCTTTGGTGTGTAGACACCGTCAAAAAATCCATAAAAAATTTAATTTGTGAACCTAACTATCGCATTAGAGCAACTTGTAAAGATAGATTTGAGATGGAATTCATAAAAATGGTTGTATGTTAGAGAAAAATCACGTAGCTTTCAATAGGAAATCTTCAGAAAATTCTATTTATAAAAACGAAAACAAACAATAAATTGTAGGGCAGGTCAATAATAATTAGTATTCCATCAATACTTTAAGCGCAAATTCCTTTGAAGCGCGCAACCCAACCAGAACTAATCAATCACCGACATTCCTTACCGTTTCCACTTAAACAAACAGAAAACGAATAGATTTCCTTAAATAAAACGCACGTCTCAACCGGGAAATATTTCATTAACAAAAACAAAAGTTACGGAATTTAAATTATTGCTACGAAGAGCGGCTAAATGTAAACAACAACGTTCTAGGTCTCAATGAGTAGTTTCAAGACGTACACCCAATGCGACATTATTTTTTTTTTTTTGTTTTAATGCTGAAAAAGGTTTTTAAAACGGACTTGTATTAGGCCATTTTGGACACGTAATGATAAAATTGCCTTATGGTAATAATACTCAATATATAGGTCATCATCATCATTCACTTGCCCTTATCCCAATTTATTTGTGGTCGGCGCAGCATGTCTTCTTCTCCCATACTTCTCTATTACTCGTCATCACAGCAGTCACCTCCTTTCTAGCCATATCCTCCTTCACACAGTCAATAGCTTAGTCAGTTTAGTAATATACTATAGGTCAACTGAAGTTAATATTGCGTTAATATTGTATGATTAGATATTTTCAGACAATTACATTGAAAAATACTTCTTTCGAAAAGTCAAGAGTATTTCTTTTCTTTAACAAAAACTGCCATCGGGCAACTGAACCGGCTATTTTTGCCAGAAAGGCAGAATACAAAAGTCGTAGAAAAACTGCGAAGAATAAAAATAAATAAACTGGTAACGGTTAGGTATGTCTAGAACAGAATTCTAAAAGTATAATATCGTAAAATCGTAACACACAAACTGTCTAGACTCGCCACAAATATTTATACACTTTGAACAAATATTTATTTTAGGGTGCTAGAATCTGAGCTGAAAGATTACACATTTAGCAATTTTTTATCCAAAACGAAAAATCATGAATTTCGGGTTATCTCATGATGTTTTATTTAAAACATGGGTTTTTATAAAAACTTACAAACAAATAATTTATGAGACGAAAGAGTCATGCGAACCTTTTGAAGGACTAGTTGAACTGATTAGGACAAATTGCGGACAGCTTAGGACACCATACACTGCATCAATACAGTAATTGTCAATGTCCGTTGTCCAGAGCCGCGTCTACAATTTGTCCGTACCGGTTTGATCAAACTTTATATTAAGAATTTAAGAAAATATTTGAACTGCGGAATTTATTAAGAAATTTCTGTACAATCAAACCTTTGTACATCTTGCAGTATTGTTTGTGAATCATATCCTGCAGCTAAATCTCAGCTTACATAATGCAGTATCGGCAAAGTTAGCGTTCTGCATCGAGTTTACATTGCCAGCTCATTGATTTAAAAGAGGACATAGTAAATGGAAGGCTGATCATCATCTGCTAGCCTTTTCCCAGCTATGTTGGGGTTGGCTTCCAGTCTAACCAGATGCAGCTGAATACCAATATTTCACATGGAGCGACTACCTATCTGACCTCCACAACCCAGTTAGTACTGGGTAATACGATACCTCTTGGTAAGACTGGTTGACAGACTTTCGGGCCACAAACTACCACGTAACGACTGTCAAAGATCTAAGTAAATTGAAAGCCCATAATTTTATGAAAGATAATTGCACAATTTCTTCCAAATTAATAGCAAAATGGCATTAAATGATTTCATAGAAACTGCTTAATGATTTATGTAGAAAGTCGATCTTGCGTAACATTTCTTAACCGTCGCTTGTTTGAGCTTTTGCCGCATGCATGTTAACATTATCTGCAGTGCAGAAATATTGTATCTGAAGTAAATTACCACTGATTTGCGTCTGTGCTATGCCTGTAACACTTTTGCAATAACAACTTTTTAGCCAGTTTCCATAATACTACTCCATGTACTACCTACTCTGTGACAGCTAGTACAAAATCTTCGCAATTGTTTCTCTTTGGTGTTGCAGTTTCTGTAGCGAGTGACCGCCCGATACTCGAGTTACAATGTTAGAGTGGCTTACAGACCAACTTGTAGTGTTTGGTCATACATGGGAATTTAGTGGTGTTCAATTAAACATACCCAAGAATTAGGGCTGGTACAACAGCGCAGCGGGTACAGCTAGTAGATTTTTGTACTTTTCGCTACCACCCAGTCTTATTGTCAAGACTTAGTTCATCACCCCGAAATAGTTAGGAATGATGCCTGTCTTTTCTCAACTATTTTGAGGTCGGCACCAGTCTAACCGGGTGCAGCTGAATACCACTATTTTACATGGAGTGACTGGCTACGTCCCGTTTGGTAACTTTCCCCATTCGCCAACTAAACAAAATACCATCACAATAGTGCCGTTTCGTAACTATTTTGCTCTGCACGCATTGAGTGTAGCCATTCGGCTACATCCCGTTCGTAACTTTTCCGATTGCCTATCTGATCTTTACTACCGATAATCCTTTATAAGATGCCTGTAATCGAATTATCAAGACTGAGTTAGTACTGACATAAGAGTGTTTATTATCGACAAACCCACCAGAATTGTTTCAACTACTGCAACTCCCAAAAGCAAGAATCATTGGCGAACACCAAAATAGGGCCGAAACATTGAAGCTCGACGAGTCCGGCAAAAAAGATTCAACTGTCTTGGATACAGAAACGAAATTATTTAAAAAAACAGTGTAGAAATGAAGAAAAAGAGAGAATACTAGCAATCCTAGGTATCCAATGCCCTTAAAAAAACTGGATAAGACCCTTAACACATAATCTACCCAACGAATTTAAAACATCATTCCGCAATTACAAAATCCGATTTTTCTATCAGTCGAATAAAGTAGAATCTTAAATTGAATCGTGAGCTGGTTGTAGGAACACGATTCATCGTTTAGTCTGTATCGATATTTACTCGGATAGCGGAATCGAGTTATCGGCGTCCATTCTCTTGGAATCTAGTTGATGCGTTGGAACTGGGTTTATTGGTGACGTTTGTTGGGCAAGCAGAGTCCTCGTTTGTCTTTTAATGTCATCGGTTCTATTTTAGTAACGTATCGTTAGTCAAAGTTGTAGATACCTAATTATGTTTAAGTCCCATATAATAGGAGGTGAACCTATATATAAATTCAGATTACGGCCTGTAACTGATAAATTCAATAAAAACTTGCTGGACCTGGGAATCATACCCAAGACCTCATGAACAGCAGTAGTGCTTGTGACTTTCAGCCCACTGACTTCTTAACAACTGTCAAAGATCTACAATATTGACAGCCGGGACCAACGGCTTAACGTGCTTTCCGAGGCGCGGAGGAAACGTGGTGTGTAATGGGTAGTCACCCATCGATGGACCACCCTAGGCAAGCGCGGCTAAACCTCAGGGTCGACCCGAGCGGCTGTTATTATTTGACCACCGATTCCTCACGAGTTGAGATAGCTACTTACATGGTAAAAATTTAAATACGTAGGTAAATAATAACACACCATCCCATATCTTCCCGTGGGTGTCGTAAGAGGCGACTAAGGGACTTACCAGAGAATGGGCAGCAGCGTTCTCTGTGATTTTTATAACAAACATACTGCGATCGCCAACCCGCCTGCCAAGCGTGGCGATTATGGCAAAACCCCCCTTGGGGAGGCCTATGTCCAGCAGTGGACGTCTTTCGGCTGAAATGATGATGATGATGAGGTAAATAATCCTGTCAATCTCCTGTTTTTTTGTAACAAATGTTTTAATGACTTGAAGATTCTTTGTAATAAATGATGATACTACTCATTACGTTTACATCATCTTATTCTTCTTAAATCGCAAGTAAAAACTTAATTTGTTTTTTAAGTTTTTATGGTCCAGCATGGGCCATAGTGTAAATAGGATGACAAAAATCATTAACTATGACATGTCAATGTGTATCCTCCAATCAAAAATATAAATTATTGATGTAAATTAAAGCCTCTGTGCAATATTTACTTCCAGTCATTGATTATTTACTAATTTAATGGATCATTGCGTTAATTGTTTCAATTGGTTGGCGGCCACGAGTAATTTACCTTTGAAATAACGCGGTCATACCAATGTGAACGTTAATAGTATGGAAAAAATATTTAATTTATTTGCTTTTAAATTTTAATGGGTTCAGTACGGAGCCTGTGCCTTTTATTTATTTTAATGTGTGGGTAATTTATATTGCTCCCAGTTATTTTATGAAAACCTGCGAGGTAATTGCGTTAGGTACCTACTTACAATAGCAATGCCTTTTATTTTGACAGTTCATTCATTGCGTTATTTACGAGGTTGATCTAACAAATTTTTCAAACATATGTAGCAATGGATGGAACTTTCTATGAAAATCTGGGATTAAAAGTATGCTATGTAGCGATTGGTATAAAAGTTGATGTATAAGTCATTAAGTGGTGTGCTTATCGTGCGCCATACACTGGTAACAACATTTTCTGAATCAAATTCAGGTGAATGCATGATCCTGTTGTGGAAAGTTATATAAATATACAAGTATTAAAGGGTTGTCATTCCTGTTAGGGATTTATTCGAAATTTGGCCTTGTTATTTTTACATTAATAGTTCTTTCGTCTGCTCAAAACTGTGATAGAAATTGGACGAAAAGCGAACCCAAAAGTAGCAATACAAGACAATTGACAGTCAAACTACTGAATCTCAAAGCTACCTCAGGTTGGTACCTGAATCTATTTTTCATAAAGTACCCTAATGTTTAAGTGAGGAACCCAGCCTTCGTGTCTTTTCTTTGACCCCTGAACGTACCGTCTGCCTAAAAAATATCCACTTAAAATAACATTGTTTATAAATTGAAATAAGCTTTTATTTTCAGATCTTACTCAAACACACGTTTCACACAAACTTTACATAATTTTGCATTTAGACACATTTTCCATTACAATTTAAATTATTCAAGTTTATCTTAAAATTCGCTTGGATTTAAGCTGAACGAAATTCTTTGTTTTATCTTTTTGTATTCTTTTAAAAACACCATTATTTATTCATTTGAAAGTTGAATATGAGGCTGAGATAGAATTTGGAATGGTTCGGCGAAAATGTGTCTTAGATTTACGATCAGGATTACAACATTTAAAACAGTTAATTTTTTTTTTAAGTTTATATAAGTTGCATTGATTATCTGAAGTTTTTGGCCGTCGAATTATGAGTGTGCAGAGTCCACTCACAATTTGGTCACTTGGACATACAAGACAAGTTATGCCTAACGAACCGGCCGCTACTGACCAGTTGTAGAGAATCCAAATAGGCTAAAAACGGTGATTAAAATCCACTTGAGAAAACTTCATGTCTTAGAACAATAAATTCGAAGACATGTGACACCCACCAACGCGCACTGGGCCCGCGTGGTGGATTACGTCCCACACCTTCGGCCTGAATCCCAGCAGTAGGACCGTTATATGTCGATAGTTCTCATAAAAAACATCCTTTAAAACGTATTAAGTTTGGTCTACAAATACAACATTATTTTTAGTATATGCGAAACCTGAATATAGTTTGTTCAGAATAAGTAACTGAATCGATTCCAATAATTTTTAAACCATGTTATATTTTTTCCCAAAAATATTTTAAAAAGTTAAGAGTTGGATACCGAGCGACTTTGAGTACCTATCGCAATAATTTAGGTACCTACTGCCAAATTATTATTATCAATGAGCTCAAGACGACGCTGGAGGCGCGCGCTGCGTGGTGACCGCGTTTTTGTGCGGACAACTAGGTAACAGAACAAGCTTATAACTTTGTGATTTTTCATGGTACAGTTTTGAAATTTTGTACATAGATTCTTTACATAAAAATACTAGACATGTGTATCAGGTTTCGCATATTCTAAAACTAATGTTGTATAGCGTTTTTTTTTTCATCGTTCCCATCAGTTTTCAATCATTTCAAAAACAATAACTCTCATTGGACAGCTTTCTAACAATTCAGTACACAATCCAACAGCCATCCAGTCAATTCGCTGCTGAAAATATTCAGGCTCCCGCGGGGCCTGTAATAGTTTGGCGGCCGCAATATTGCATTACATTCAGAACAAGGATTATAGAAATTATGGATACGTTATTAAAATCTCGTCGTCGCGCGTAAGAAACAAATCCGTACTTATGTATTTACGTAAATTCCCATGGGTTATTGTCCGAGGTCCGAGGCACTTGTGGGCGAAGCCTCACAATGATTAATTGCTGTGCCAATAAGACACAATGTATTATGTGTTATTCCCTCCCACGCGGTTGCGCTGGTACTATTGAGTTTATTTATTTATTTAACACTTCAAGCACAAAGTATAGAGGCGGACTTAATGCCATAGAACTTAACGCAAAGAGTTTATTAATGTTTTAGTGTAATTACACCATTGTTAACTTCATGAGAAAAGTATTATTAAATATATTTTGATAAACTGAAAATAAGTTTATTGCTACTTAAAATAAACTTATTTGCAGTTTATCAAATACTGAATACACTGTGTATTTTTGGAGAAATAATAAACAAAATCAAACTAAAAATAGTATAGCGGTTCCCATGTGTGTTCCTCGCAGCAGATACTAGTGGGCAGTTCCACAGTGAAATTGAGGTAACACACAACGACACAAGTATACAAGAAGACTTCTACGTGTTACACACATAGGGTACGTCTTTTTATGTACACTTCGCGCATATTCATCCAACAACATATCATTCCCTGGTACTTCCCAGTCTTCGTTCTACGATCTGCGACTCTGACGGTACCTCAGCTATATTGGAAAAGTTGCTGAGGTCGCGAACGCGTGGTGCATTTCACGCCATATTTGCCCCCGAACGTGGGTGACGGGTGCATGCAATTATTCCAAGTGTCAAGTGCTGAGAAATGGGATGCTCCTCAAATATTATTTGTCTTAGGAATTTGACAAATATTTAGATGTTTCAATAAAGTAATTTGTGGTGGTTATTTATTGTATTCTGTCATCAAACACAAATATTATAAAAGTAAAGTAAAGTAGTTAGTGGTAGTGGTAGTAGTTAGTAGTAAAGTAAGTTTTTATTTTTATTATTTTAAAAGTGGACCACAAAACCATATTAAACGACGAATTTGTAAAAATTCATGCACACACGAATAAACCATAATAAATCCATTTGTAAACGCGTTATTAGAAATTGGTCAACATTTTGTACGTATGTTTAAGCCCCATGTAATAGGGGTTAGCCTATAGCCATTAACCGAGCACAAATCCAGACTAAGTATAGCTGCTTCTGAAAAATTCCTGATGAAAAAACCCAGTACCACTTTTCTCGACCTGGGAATCAAACCTAGCGACCACAAGACTTACTTGCGATCACTAGACCCAACGAGGAAGTCTAACTGGAGATAATTATGAGGGTGTACAATCATGTACACCTCTGCCTAACCCTTCGAGGATTAGAGGCGGGATGCTACGTTAATGTTGTGTTATGTTTTTTCAACGAAATCTCTAACCTTGAAAAAAATAGCACCTTTAAAACACATGCTACCTCCACCTGATATATTAGCCGCTGCATCCAGCGACGGCAATTATAAACGTAGAGCATAACTCACGGGTCGGGTTAGTTCATTCATTAAGCACACCGTGTACTAATTTATTAGAGGCTTTCTGTCCTAGATAATATCCTTACAAATTGCTATGAACTCTGTGCTGTGCGGTGTTATTAGCGCTGATGTTATTTGTTTTTGCAGGGGGTTTAGTCGGGAATAGGCCCCGTTCATGGCCGGCGACACGACTAGCGACGCGACTTGCAATACGACAGTGACACTCGCGCACGTCATGGATGGCGACCAATACGTAAACACGATTGTATCCTCATTTGGTTGTTGGTTCATCTGCAGATGTGGCGCTGCACTGGTTTGAAGTCCTTCCGTATGTGTAGAAAGAAGATTTTTTTAAAACTTGAAAAAAAGCCACATAAAGCTACACATAAACTCGCATCAGGTATGATATCCAGTATAAGCTCAATCCTACGCGTTATAGGTTATAAGTTCGAACCCTAGCAGGCTTCGAGTAATTTATTTCTTCACTGTTGCTCTCTAAAAGGATGAAAAAAACATCATAAAGGAAATCAGCATGCCCTAGACTCAAAAAATGGAAGTCATGAAACCTAACAAAACCGCCCTGGGCCTGCGTGGTGCCTGTTTGCCAGCAGTAGGAACCTTATGAGCTAATTCTGCTGAAGCTATGATATTAAGCGATAAAACGTAATTGCTTAGACATAGAAGCTAATATCCGTTAACAAGCAAATGAGACTCATGTTACTAATACGCCAACAATTTGCTGGATACTCGATCTGGCAACTATTGTGGCTCCACACTGCGTACGCTTACATTTGGTATAACAGAGCAAATCAACTAAAACTAGTTCCTATTACGTTTTATTCAGAGCAAACGGAGATCTACATATTTTACCAAGTTTATATCTGAAGTATTCTAAGTTAGGAAATCAGGCGTTACAAAGCGGGAACTGGACATTAAATGTTACGCAAAATGTTTTGCTTTAATTCCGCAAATAGATCCAGACTTCATCCAAACTTGATTTTTTGAAAAAAAGCAACTGACAGACTATATATAGCCATTACTACACCTGATAGTTGGTCTCGATCCAGATAATCTGATCAGTTCTTTTTTTTTTACGTGTGGAAATCCTTTCGTCACTTGTGCAAAAAATGCACAAATCGGATTTATCTTGTAAACAATATTCATGATTACATAGATCTCTAAAGCACTAAATAAACCAAACGAATATTTCAGACAAAACATTGCTGCAGCTCCTCAAAGTACAGAACAAAGTCATCCAAATCCCAGGATTAAATACTTATGCGTCTAATGCAAGTAAAACAAGTCACAAATTAGTGCCTTGTTCGCGGTCACCCCGACAAAGTTTTAATGAAACGTACATTCATTTGGGGACTCCCAATGCATTTGCATGAGAAATGCTCTTATAAATCTAAAGTAAACAGGAGCAGGTAAATTGCACATGTTGAATTTATTGTTGAACTCGTCGCCTTTGAGTTAGTGCTTGCTATTGTTTGTTTGCGTTTGTTATACGTGATAAGTTCATGTAAGTTAGTTATTTTAGAGTTCTCTAGTTACAGTATTTTCAGCGTTCCATGCCTTAACCAAATTAAGCTTGTCACATGCTTGTCAGCATGGACATGACGCCGAGGAATGAGTCGTGAGCAAAGTTTCGAGTACGACTATAAGAGTAGAGGAAGACTAAAGAAATGGGTGGACTGTGTAACGGATGGTATGGCTAGAAAGGAGGTGACTGCTGAGATATTGAGTAATAGAGAAGTATGGAAGAAGAAGACATGCTGCGTCGACCCCAAATAAATTGGGATAAGGGCAAAAGAATGATGTAAGCTTCGTAATGGATCGGTCTCAGCTGGTAAAAATTAGGTGAGTTGATGTCGATCGGTGATGACCTTTGATGCAGTATTTACCCGTGTGCTATGAAGTTAACTATACCTACGTTTTCTGACTGTCTGCGACAAAGCTGTATCTTTATAATTGTCATAGCGTGTATGAAAATAATGCTGAAAACGATTACCAAACGTGGTTCAAAAACCATGCCTTTCAATAAAGAAGCGACTAGAACTGCTAGCAATGATTTCTTACATCACAGGAAATGAACTTCCAAACCAATAAAATAAAAACTAAAAATTACTCAGAAAAGAATTGAGTAAATAAAAAATACAAACTAAGAATTGTAATTGAGGTCGCGAAGTATAATAATCCAATATCAGATATCGGAAATGAAAAATGGAGGTTAATAGTATAAGTCAGTTTGTTCTGAAGTCATTCAATAAGTAACTTAGATGTTCTAGATTGAGTTTTATTAATAAAAAGAGTAGAGAGAACAATACTTATTAATCAGCCTTTAAAATTCCCAATGATGGGACACAGACCTGCTTTCAATGAAAAAGAGTGGGCCTTATCCACCTTACGGGCCCAGTGCGGGTGCATGTTGCATGACTTTGAATTTTTGTTCTCTGTTTTGAAAGCAGAGGTTATGGAGTTATTTACGCAAAGTAAAGTACTATTGTGCCACTGCTGCTCTTTACTTATACTATACTTAATGTATTAGGTACCACCATAAAAGACGAACTAACTTAGAGGCAAGGAGACTTCAGAAGCCAACCTTAGGAATCTTCTATTCAGAAACAATCCCAAGCTATTGTGGACATAAAAACCATGTTTCATAATCATTACTGTATACCTGAAAGCTATATTAATTGTAAAAGCAGTTCTTTACATTAGAAAATGAATTCAAAATGTACGCGAATAAACTTATACTATCACTTACGGGATATCTTCCGTGATTGTTCATTGTTTAGAGCTCGCGATATTGTAAACCGTGAAAGCTTAAATCAGTGTTTGTAAGCGAATATTTAACAAGTTTTTGAAAAAATATGTTTTAACCAGTGTTTGTTGAATACACACATCTTGTAAGTATTTGTGTGTGAGTGAACAAATTATTTAGAAAATGTATACAAAACAGAATTGTAGAAAAGTGGTCATACATCTCAAAAAGGTGAACGAAATTGTCTACAGTTAAATACATGTCTATAAACACCATTTATATTTTTTACTAGTGCTAAGGCTTCATGTTGAAAACAAGTATCACAACTTGTTTATAGATGTAAACATGGTGTAAGTGTGCGAAAACGTAGTATCACGACTCTCTAGACACACATCACTGCAACCTAATCCAGTGTTAAAACTATTGTAAGCTGAAGTACTAATAGCTGCAGACGTTTGCCGACACGAGTCCGGTAATATCTGAGCAAATATTGGAATTCCAGCAGATATCAGAATCACTTCTGTTGAACCGGACACGGTTTTGTTGAAAACGTTCCTGTATTAATTGATAGCTTAGAGTGCATGCTAGCTTTGAGAATTAACAGGCATTGGAGAGAGAACTGTTAATCCTCAAGAGGTATTCGTGTTTGGTGCATTGTAGAGTTCGATGTACCTATTCTCTATTGCTTTTAACAATCGAAACCTTTGTTTGTTCGCCTGCCAATATTATTCAAAAAATCATACTGTAGTGGATCGCCGATCTTTGCAAGGTGGTGACTGGAAGCAGCTAGATGAATTGAAGAGGTCCTGAACATAGATATGGTACTGAGTTCTATTGTTGTTTCATCATTATGTGTACCCATATTCAAGTAAAATAAATTTGTTCAATTGATTTGATTTTGAGGATATGTGACAGGAAGGCCCTTGCTTTAACTGCCTTGTTGATCAAGTGATCGCAATTGCGACTGCTGAGCATGAGATCCTGGGTTCGAATCCCGGGTCGAGAAAATTGTTAATAGGTTTTTTACATCAGGAATTTCCCAGTAGCAGGCGCTGTAAAACAGTAGCTACCTATAACCGTTTTAAAATCATTCATAATACCTATGTACTTATTTGATAACCACAAAATATTAGCTCTACACCCGTCAATTCGTTTTTGACATAACCTATGAAACTGTGGTATTTAAATTTGAACCCTGTTCTGATACCAGTGTCTGCAAAAACCTACTCATCTCTTAGCTCTAAAGTGAAACCACTGGTACTAGCAGTTAGCAGCGTGTAGTGTGTTAACAAATAGTTGACAACTCGACGCGATTCCCCGCCGCACTGCGAGTGCCTAAGTAACGAACTTTACGTCAAGTGAAACGTTTACTATTCGGTGTTAGCGCGATTTTCGACTCTGTTTCTGGCTTTATTTGTTCTAGTTATACAGTTGCAGGGTAGTGCGATTTTTTGTTATTGTTTTTTAAAGCATCCTAGAATAGCGTCCTAAGGATGATTGGCGAGAGAACCCATACTGTTCTGCTCAGTAGGTTCACTTAACTCTGTGTTGCGAGACCGATGAGCCTACTGTGTAGGGGTCGACGGTGTGTCTAGTTTATTATTTTGCTTTTTTACCTACATTAGTTATAAGCAAAATTCTTATTACTAACAACCTTGACATATGGACATTTTTGTCTGAAACAAATGGTTTTGTTTTTTTTATAGAAGTGATTACGTTGTTTCAAAACAAAGATATTGACGATATTGAAGAGAGATATGAGAAGAAATGTCCAAGTAAAAGAAGCGACACCTTAAAGTAAAATGATAATAAAATTGGTCAAAACCAAAGTTATAAAGGTAGGAGAACGCGAACAAAATCTATTTGTGAAATCCAGTTGCTGTCAGCACAGGTGTATTGTGTCAGACTTAGAATTATGTCATTTTGTAACCTTAAGCTGGCCCCAGACGATAGGTTAAGAATGTGCAGTTTTGCCAGTACAGTTACACTGAAAAGTTAAACGTCTTTAGGAGAAAACTGTACAGTTTCCTTGGATTGGAACTCGGTTTTGCATAAAATTGTGCATTTAAAACTGTCACGCTTAAGCTAGCATTTATGACTACCAATAGGATCCCATTTTTTCTAAGACATTTCTTCTAGTTATCTCTTATGGTAAATATCTCAGGCACATTGCTCGCAGAACGGATGGCCGATGGGGCCGAAAAGTTCTGGAATGGCGACCGCGAACCGGAAGACGTTGCGTTGGAAGACCTCCCACTCAGTGGACCGTTGACCTGGTGAAGGTTGCAGGAATCCGCTGGATGCGTGTCGCACGGGACCGGTCAATGTGGCGACACTTGGGGGAGGCCTATGTCTAGCAGTGGACGTCTTTAGGCTGAAATGATGAGTAAACGTCTTTGGTCAAAACACTAGCATATGTAAGTACTGCAGTTGTCTTACGATCAACATTGATATCTACTTGCTATTCTGTTACAAAATATTTTCACCAATAGTCACATAATCATAAGATCTTAATATTCAGCCATAGTGTTAACTAAACTTTCCAGCATTAAAGCGTCCGACCCACTAGCGTTCATTGCTTTACAGCGCTTTATTCGAGTATTGGTATTCGGGCCGCGTTCTAAACTGATTCATCGAGTTAATTTGGGACAACTGTCGGCAAAACGACAGTTAAGTTGAGTCGTTGGTGTGTGCACCAGAATTGTTGATCATCCTTTACTTGAGTGGGGTTGTGAATATGACAGGAGTATTGTAAATATGGAAAATATGATTGGTTTTAGAATTTTAAGTCATTGGAACAAAAGAATATGTAAGTCGCCGACTTGTGGAACTAAGGTTACTTACATTTTTTTTTTTTGGAAAGCATTTTAATTTTTTTGGAAATTGTTTGTCGTTTCAAAAACGCGTGATGGTCGCGGTAGAACGACAGTAATATTTTATGGTAAACTGGTTTTCATCAGAACCTGCTTGCACGTTTAAATCCGCCATATGTTGTATAAAAGTAATTATGTCCCAGTGGCAACGGCCCCAATTTGATTTCTGTAGGTCGTAGGTTGGCAGCAGGCTTCTTTAATTTATTTCCTCACTACTACTCTCAAAATGGTGGAGGAAAACATCGTGAGGAAACCGTACCAAGAACCAAAATTTCAATGACATGCGACATCGACGAACCCGCACGTTTAATATATCACACTGGGTAATAAAACGGATTAAATATTTTATAATTTAAGATCTACCAATAAATTAATGATCCAGGAGTCTGGCACTACGCAGGTACGAACGCAGCCAAGTCTTCAGTATTGAAAAAGAAAAAGCTCTCTTGGCAAGATTCTCAAAAGCATTTATGAATTATTGTCCGTTCGTTGGCAAAGTTAACAATTTATTATCACACGGTGTAATGGAGTATGTGTCTTGTTTTTTAGAAAAACTTTAAAATGGTAGGTGGGTAGTCTCTGTAAGAAAATCTCAGCTTTTTTAATCTTAGCTATCTTTTTTATGAATTGTTTGTGGTTTTATTACAGGAAACGAAGGTCGAGCTGGATTATACTTATTTATTTATTAATTAATATAGGTGCACCAACAGCTACTGTGTACAACATATCTTAAGTATACTGTCAAAGAAAAACATTGGTTTTTCTTCAGCGCAGTACATAAATTAATGATGAGATAAAAACTATTCTTTCAAATTATGATAAGATACTCAAATGGAACTGATATAATTGCCACAAGATCCAAGAAATATACTTAAATCGTATAAACTACCAAGAATATCCTTAACTTAGATCATATTTCCTTCTTAATAGTTTTTTCACTCAAAACCAGGGTCACTCCCCGTACCCCGTTCTAAGGCCCCATAAAATACATCAACATTAGAATTGGTCCTAAATTAATGGCCTCAGTTAGGAGCATGGCAAGCCTCATGTCCAAAGGAGCACATAAATTACGAGTGACTGCACTTTGTCACCGGTTGGCATGGCCAGAATGCGTAGCGTAGGACCGGGTCCCACAGCCCGGGGTATTTCAAGGGAAATTAACTTGAAGGAACATAGTTATATGTTTAAAGGACAATGCTCCAGCGCCTTTTTTATCCTTATAACAAACAAACTTGTAAAATTACTTTCTGTGTTTTAGGTTATAACTAAATTCATTTGAAATTGAATGATAAGAACGGAAACATCCGGTTTATTGACCATTATATTTCAGATATTAAATTAATTTGCATCACACAAACGGCCCAAAAAAATTTTATCAATCTATTACAAAGAATCAATGCATTGATTCATCAATATCGGAAAATAAGATTAAGCATAAAATAATGATCGGTACCACTCTTTGAATGTTCTTTGAAGGTGGTTAAGGATTACCTACTTGATTTTTGGGGATTTAAGAAGTGAGATCACATTTTGTTCGTCTGACAAAGAGGTTTTTCTAGGGATTGCAACTTATAAATTGGACCAGATGGTATGACCATAATGCCATGGAAGTTGAGTAGGTCTTTGGTGTCTTTTGGGTCTTTGGCAACTTGCGTCGACACCCTTGTTGGCACAAGGGTGTCGACGCAATCCCATCTTCCTAGCACAGTGAGCTGCGCTGGGGCGGCTGCTGCGGGTACTGAAAATTTCAAACGGCGCAAAAACAATAATTTAATGGTAGTTATGTATTGCGCCGTTTGGGGTTGAAACACTAGGGCCATGGGGTCTGAGTGCCCACCTAGTATTTCGGGAAATCGCCAAGCGGTTGGTCGACTCTTCACGTGGCCAGAGGGCGGGGTTATTTTTTGGCCAAAGAATCAACATTGCCATCCAACGTGGCAATGCTGCCAGCCTTCTTGGCACTTTTCCTGGTGACAGCAATGTCGACGAATTTTTTGACGGCGTTTTGATACTTGTACACATTTTTATTACTATTATAGATTTGTAGTTTGTAAATATTCTTTGAAATTAGTAAATTTGAATTTTGGTTTTAAATGCCTAGTCAAGTGGCAATCTTACTACGAGATCTTTGGAAGCTTATAACAATCCAAATTCTAATACATCTGTAACTTTACCATCAACATAACGCCGATAGAATGACAGTTGGTCTACCCTCAGGTAGATTTAGAGCGTAAAATCTAGTTTTCGTATTTATTACTTACATTTACTATCACTAAAGCCAAAAAATATAAACTAAGTAATAAATATCCATTAGTTTTGCATTAGCGTGATTGTGATGAAAGGGTTCAATAGTTCAATGGAGTCGGGACTCGTACCCGCGCCCCTCCGGGCGGATATCCGCACCCTGAGCTATTGTCGCTTACAACGTCAATGGGGCGACAATGCCGAGGTTTGTAGCCGATAAATATAAAGGTTTATGTGACGAATAATACTTAACTGACTTTTTGTACTCTGTAGAAGGAAATACACCGAGCTTATTGATGAGGTACTTCAGAAAGGTAAGGAGCGTAGTACTCGCAACTGGCTTGCGTGTATGACTAGATGTATGAACGTGGATGAGGAGAAAGTAGTGTGTTATAAGCAGGTCGCGTTCTGAAGTTTCTGACTACCCCAGGAGAAAAAGATTATGTATGTTTACATAAATCTGCACAGATTTCATAACTTACAGTCATGGAAGTGTAATGTTTAGCAGCTTGACATGCTCTAGTGTTAAAACCATTTCATTCGCCTAAGAAAAATGTCTGTCTGTTCTGATTTTATAAACCTCAATACAATTTCTGTTAATTGTTTATAAGCTAAACAATCCAACAATATTTTTAAACATTTACATTAAATAAAACATGTTTGTCTGATAGAGATAAAGATATTTTGAAAGACGAGAGAGAAATAGAGGTCTCAACATATTTCGCCATGTGACGCCAGTGCGAGCGCACAGTGACTTCACATGAATGTTTCATTGCACTTCTGTGACGCTTTAAGTAGAATCATTAGGAATGGGGGGTTGTTTCAAACCGTGTTTCCTAAGTGCGTAATTGTCATTCGGGCGGCCGTTTGTGACGATTACAGACACCCCTAATGTGGCCCCTAATGCGGAACCTACAGCGGCATCTAGTGTAATTATTTATTTAGTCCTGATTGCAACGTCACGAATTAGTGCAGTATTATCTTCTAATAGCTTCCATCTTGTTATTTTCTGCTGTACCTTTTCGCAAACTTTACTTATGCGTCATTGCACACAAAATAAAAATAATCATGCAAATTGCAATATTATAGCTCATGTACAATGGCGAGCTTAACCCAGCATTGGGAAACTATGTTAGGGTCGCCTGAAAACCAGTAACTATTTTACATGGAACTGCCTATCAGACCTCCACTAACACTATTTACCTTGGATACACTGGTTTTTTGACTTTTTGGACTAATGTTATTACTCAAATAACAGAGTCATACATTCTATCCAAAACCAATGTCATCGAACCCTGCTTTATTTTCTAACTAGTAACTATAACATAGTGACGTCACGCTTGACCTGCACGCACTCTGTGACGCACGCTATATCCTTACAACTGAACCAAAGGTTAACTACCAAAGTCATCATTGCATTAGTTATTTTGACATTTCACGCTATTAAACTGATATTAACTGACAACTAGTCTTACCAAGGGGTATCGTATTACGAATAAACTGGGTCATAGAGGTCAGATTGGCAGTCGCGGTGAGCGCAGCTCGTCCGCGCGGTCGAGCAGTGTCGTGTGAGAATCGCCTCGATCGATGGCAAAAAATTGACACCGCTCACTGATGCAGTTAAAAGGTAAGTTATGTTGTTATGTTAGAGCCTTAATAGTTGTATCTTACAAAGTCGCATTGTAAGACACATAACTATTTAAGGTTCGAACATAAATAACATCTTACTCGATAGTTACATGTTTTCCATGTTCAGGACAATCACAGACATTACGCCGGTAACAGACAACAATATTTCCCAACAACATTTTTAGAATGGTACAGAGAAGTGGGACATATGTCGCGGTTGAACGAGATGTGTCGCACGACTACACTCCAGTTCGCACGATTCACACGCGTCCCGAACGCTGCCACTGACAAGTTTCCACAATTCGTAACTAGTGGTTCTACGATACGACTTATTTTAAACAAAAATCGAATCAAACTATACCAAGTTTATATGTTTGGATGTAGGGGTAATCTTCGAAACTATTGATCCGATTTTGAAAATTCTTTCACTAAAGAAAGGGACATTATCCCCTTTTAGGCTAGGCTATATTTAAAACGTACCCGTGGTATAATTTTCCATCTTAACGCGAGCGAAGCCGTGGGGGAAACTTAATCTATACAGACATTACAAAGAGGTAATTGTTTGTAAGTTTGTATGTAGGGATAATCTTCGAAAGAACTGATCCGATTCCGAAAAATCTTTCACTAACGGGAAGCTACATTATCCCCGAGTGTCATAGGCTATATTTAACTACTATTCAATTTAATAACTTCCGTACATAACGGGAGCGACACCTTACCTGGTCGAGTAAGTGTTTTAAACAAACACGTTACAAGATTTTAAATCGTTAACTAATAAAGCGAAATTAAGTAAGTTAAGCTCACCATGTGACCTGAGCTCAAGGGTTGATTTTCGAAGAATTATATCTTGGTGCTACTCTTCCACTCATCATCTGGCTGGCCAATCATGTAGCCTAACTAGATGCAGCTGAATACCAGTAACTAAGGAATATTAAACATTAAATCACATCACGCCTGTAATCCATTAAGGGTTAGGCAGAGGTGTACGTAATAGTACAAAAACATTGCGCCCGTTAAGTTTTTAAGTCCCATGTAATAGGCGGCGAGTCTATTGCTATCAACCGGGCTCAAATCCAGACTCAGTTGCTGGTACTCGTACTGATAAATTTCCGATGGAAAAACACTATAAAACACTTTGCCCGACCTGACTATCGAATCCAGTATGCCCACAATTACGCCTGAACTGCAAACAATGTTCGGCTCGGCTTCGCTTTGCTGGCGTTTGTGTCACATTCCACAGATACAGTATGTGACATTTTACACGTCACAAATTACAAACGAATACCACGTGTTATAGAAAAAATATCCGTCGATGTTTCACTAAAAACGAAGAGTTTTTTGGCCAACCTGTCGATGATTAAACTTTGCAATATTTATTTATTTGAACTTCATGTACAGTAGTGGTACATAGGCGCACTTAATGCCACAAGGCATTCTTTACCAGTCAACCTTTGGGTTAAATAAGAAAACATTGTGGTAGGGTACAAAATAAATATATAAAAATAAGTTCTTGCTTTCGAAAATTTATATAGGCACTTATAATGAAATCGATTACGTATGTGGACTGCGTTAGCTCATCATCATTCTCCTTCTCTTTTCCCAATTTATTTGGCGTCGGCGTACCATGACTTCTTCCTCAATATTTCTCTATTACTCGTCATCTCAGCAGTCACCTCCTTTCTATCCATATCATCCTTCACACAGTCCATCCATCGTTTCTTCGGTCTTTCTCTAGTCCTATAGCCATCTATCTACATTTATACTCAACATTTTCCTCAGTAAATTTTCTTCAATCCACCGCATCACATGGCTATACCACGATAACAGATTACCATACAACTTTTTATCGCATTATAAATCAAAATCAAAAGTCATTAATCAAATTAGGCTGATAAATCAGCAATTTTCGCTATCAAACATTACATGAGCCAGACCCTGAAAACGCTCAAGCTTTGCCACTTAGTGTTTAACCTGGGAAGAAAGGGTGGCTCTGGAAAAGTTCCTCATCGTGCAGAACAAACCCTAACAACAAAAGGGACGGTATTTAACCCTATAGTTAGACACTACTACTAAATTATGCATATTTTCTTACTCTTAACCATTCTTAACCTACCTACCTATAACTATTTCACTGTAGAGCAAAGACCTTTTTACACACGGACAAGAAACAATCATTAATAACCACGTTTGCCTAGCCGGCTCATGATTTTCTACTAGAGAGCATAGACATGTGAAAATCGCTTTCAAACCACTTTGTGTACACCTCCACACAAAGACTTTGAACAGACGCATCTTAGATATTTCCATAACTGTTCCCGCTGATACAATATGCCACTTTTTCTTTGAAATCAGTTCAATTAATTGCAGATATCTTCAAGATGTTTTCCTACACCATAAACATTTGGGATAACACAGCTGTTTAAATACACATAACCACATGCAAGAGCAATTGTCATAAGTTCGGTGAAAATCTTGTTTTCCCAGTCGTGCAGTTTAGATGACAAATGTTCGGGTGAACCCGGAAACATGCCATGAGGGTCTCGTGTGAAAAGTTAGTAATTGTGGGGAGGATAATTAAATGAGAAGTGGTGGCACGGTGATAACGCTCCCGGCTTACGTTTCGTATGTCGTAGGATCGAAGCCAGGCACTTTACTATGTGTAACATAACATCACGCCTGTAATCCCCGAATGGTTAGGCAGAGGTGTACCTAATAGTAAACCCAAATTCCGCCATATTATGTTTATGTCCCTTGTAATAGAGGGCAAGCCTATTGCCAGCAATAAGCCACAAATCCAGACTCAGTCGCTGCTACTGAAATATTCCTAATGACTAAACCCAATGACACCTTGCCCGTCCTGGGAACCGAACCCATGACCTTGTACTCAGCCATGGAGTTTCTTGCCCGTTCTTCTTCATAGAGATCTACGCTAGGGAATGGGCAATTACAGTACTTTCACAGTTTTTATGCCTTGTGACTGGGACTGTAGCTACATTTCATTGTTGTCTTTGTTTCGACAATTCAAAAGTTCCTGTAATTGGCCTACTTGAAATAAATGCTTTGATTTTGAACCTAAACTTCGAAGACTTGTGACATCCACCAACACTCGCGTCTACTCCTGGGGCACACAGGCCTCCTGGAGATTAGGCCTGTGTATCCCAGGAGTGGACTAAAGGTATGCGCAGTAACTAAATGAGCATGGCCCTGGCTATATACATAGGAGATAGGAGAAAGCGGCTGGGCCATGGACGTAGGCTCACAGACAACTATTGACTAATCAACACACAACATTACCTTTAAATGCGTAAACGTTTAAAAATTGTCACGTGTATTTACATCCAAAAATAGGCTACCTTGCGCATTGAAAAAACTTTCGGTAACCTTTTAAAAACACTCAATAACTTCATACTCATAAAACTGAACGAGTGCTCCACAGAAAGACGTAGGTGGAGAGAATGGGGGATGTGGGTGGTGCTCAGGAGTCAGCCAACCATCCGTGACAAGTGTACCAGATTGAAATACGAAACTCAACGGCTTGACATTTATAGAGCGATGTGGAAAGTGGTATATATTTCAATACTCGAGCAGTCGAGTCGGCACGAGGAAAAACAGGTAAAGTGTGAGTTGGGGGTTGCATCAACAATAATAATCGCCCTTAGGGCGTCTAGATAAAGTGGCATTCGGTGATGATATTAGACCTACATAATTAGTAAGCTAACAAAAGCTTCTCTGAATTCTGTAGCAAAACGAAACGCTTTGAAAGCAACTGTCACTAGTGTAAGTCCTGTAGGCGAATAATTTTACTAGTTATTTTTGAAATATGTTTTATTTATCATGTTTTGACAAATCGCAAATGTTAATTCAATCTTCGCCCATTTTTTTTCACAAACTTACTGAAAAGTAGACGATCAATAAAAATGTCCTTTATAATTTAGTATTACTGATACAACATTTACATAGCATTAGTGCACTTCAGTGCATCCGATATTAGATTAGATTTCACTACTATACGTACTAATCAAAACGGCTCCGACCTCGCTTTAGATGCTCGCCAGACGGAACGCCCCTTGTACTCCCAAACGCAGCGACAAATACAATTATATTAGGAACTTAACGATGCATGAACTGTGTGAAAGCTGATATGGCTGGAAAGGGGGTGTCTCCTGAGATGGGCACTAATAGAGAAATATAACAGGCAAGCAAGCAGCAGGCAAGCAGGCGTTAATAGGCTTCTTTTGGGTTAGCTCGTTCCATCGTCGACATCATCTCTGTCCTCAGGACTAGATTGAGGTCAAGAGTAAGCCCATACAGAATAAAAAAATTAAAAAAATAACAGGAGAAGACATGCTGCGCCAACCTCCAATATATTGGGATAAGGGCCGGAGAATGATGATGATGAAAATGAACTGAAATCATGAGAAGCATATTAAGTAATGGGCCTTTCGTTTTCTCTTACGCACTAAAAGAAAGAATCGTTGTGAAAGATAAAGTTATCTTTCACTTAATTCAAACACAATATTTTTTCACTTTACGTCCAATTGCATACAATCCCCACGACAAGACTGATAAATGAAAAAATTAAATTGATGTCAGCAAAGAACGAAGCAACGTCTGCAGGTGTTGTAAGTGAACAAAAATATACTAGGAAAATGTAACTTGATTCTGCACCCTGGTCCAAGAAAAAATGTTCAATCAAACAGACTGTTCTGTCCAGCAAATTGTTAATTTATTTAAATTGTTCTTTCAACACAACTTTTCTTCTTTATCAGCAGTATATAGTTTGAGTCATGTTTCTTTGACCGGTAAGTGACAGGATTACGCTGTTGGTAAACATATGTGAATTCACAGGTGGACATTGTACTAAAAAAATCAAGATGGCGGCATTCCTTCCCACTATGGCCACGCGTCTACTACGCAGCGATTGCATACAGATCGTCTGTTATCGCCATGGCTACTTGCAGGCAGCAGCCGAGGCCTGCACTCAAGTTATTAGTAGGTACTTGTGCCCGTCGTGTCCAGTTTCTCCTAATCCGTTTTACTGTGATCATATGCTTAGATATACCTACATATGGCTACATACTCCATTTGTATCAAACGTAATATGTGCCAAACGAAATTAGACTTTATAATGTTAAAGATACGTTTTTATTCGTGTTATTGCCTATGACAAAACATTCGTACTAGGCTTGCAAAAGTGGCAATACTTAGCCTAATACCAAATATGGGCACTTTTTGAATGCAACGTTTTTAGCGTGCACTGGATTTTAAGCTCAAGTAAGCACGTCCTTCACATGTAAAAAAAATCACAATACTGCACTTTAAACTCTCTGTGCCTGTATTAAAAAGTCGCATTTGTGATTGAAGAATTAAATATCCGTCCAGCGCATCCTGGGCAAGTTGGCAGTCAGCTCACTGCGATATTTTTGCTTCCCTGTCCATTTGGCCTCTGTCTAAGTGGAGGTTACTCCAATTCTTCCCGCGGGAGTCGTAAGAGAAATAAGCTAATTACTACTAATTGTCTTTAGTGGCTTAGTAGTAATAAACACTGTTTTAAACCACTTGGAAGTTCTTTATGACTATTCCCACTACGTACGGAAGCCTAAACTTGGATAGAACAGAATTGGCAACACCATTCTGTAAAACGAAGTAGATAAATAAATAAATAACATGATTATTTTCTCATCACAAACGTTACAGTGAACTGGAATTATTAAATCTAATACACATGGTAAACATTTGTGAGAGACTGGTGCCCGAAATAGGCATACAATACCTGTGTTACGGGTCACCAGGCCCCCCAAGACTTGCAGATGAAAATAGGGTCCACTATCCTCAAATCCATCATGCCATCCTTAAATGAAAACGTTAGTGTGCGCATTTTGCTTCATTAGAAATACCCTGACGATTTGAAGTCTCTGCGAGATTTTGATTCACTTTTGACCTCAAAAGCTATCTAGCTTTAAAATTGTAGATTCTGTTTCAAGAATGTTACTAAACTCACACATCATCATCAGCCTACAGCAGTCCACTGCTGCACATAGGCCTCTTCAATCGCACGCCACACATCTAGGTTCTCAGCAACTCTCATCCAATTGCTACCAGCCACCCTGCAAAGACCGTCGCTCCACCGAGCCTGAGGGCGTCACACCTTACGTTTACCGATTCGCGGTTTCCACTCAAGAACACGTTTACCCCAATGGTCATCGATTCTACGGCTAATATGGCCGGCCCACTACTTCAGCTTACTTATTCTGTGAGCTAAACTCACACATGAAAATCTAATTACCTGAAAGCTTTCACTCCATAACTTCTCTGCGTACGTGAGAAAAGCTTGAAACTTTCAACACGTCGCGTGCATACGAAAATATTATCTTTAATAATTATAACTACCTCGGACCGAAGGCAAGTCAAACGCAGGGTTTGCCAAACACACTGCTTAGCTCGAATGTATTTGTTAAGTAAATACGTGAAGCTGCTCGCAGTTCCGGACGGTCGGCGGCCATTAGCTGGCCGTGGATTGTGCTCATACTTTTATTGAATTAGTTTGGGTTTGTTTGTAAATTGATCGCATCTTTGTATTAAAATTTGTATTACAAATTAAAGGAATGTTGTCTAGAGGTGTGTGAGATGGATCTCTAAAGCACACGAGCAGACACCAACGTTCAAAATGGTACTTTCGGAAACAGATTCAAAATTGAACATTTCTTTCTAAAATTGTCTGTTTATTCAGGCAACCGGGATCGCGATAAACTGCACAAGCCTTCCAGCCCAAAAGGTAGTTGAAGAACATCGTAATACCGTGTGGTTTTAGAGTCTGACATGACCTCTTCAACCGCCACAGTTCGAATACATCCATGACGATATCCACAATAAAAAAAGGCTAGTATGCTGTCAACAATTTATGTTGTCGTTTTTCACCAGTATTTATTTGAAATTTATACATTCGAAATTCCGTTGGAAGTCCCGTCGAATCCCACAGCATATAATATAAAATCGGCCGGATCACACCCGTACCGCAGACTTTACGTTTATTTCTAAAGCATTCGGAACCGGGTTTCGGTCCCATAGCAAGACCGGTTGTTCCCGGATTTTACTATAGGATCGAAAACCGGTTCCGTATGCCCTAGTTATTTCATGATTGAAAAGCAATAGGGCTTTTCGAAATGTGTATTGGAATAACAAGATTATTTCACACCTACATAGACAACTCTTTGAATAAAGAAACGGCACACTGTGTTTTGTTTTCAGTAGTCTGATATCGGATATCGTCAAGCCTTTGATTTTTCTTTATATAAGAAAGATCTTTACACTACAGTGGGATTATAAAAGCCGGGTACGAGTACCGCGTGTGTGTTTGTGTAAAAATATAGTCAGTAGGTAGGTAGTCCACAAGTCATAGTGCAGTTGGTAGCAGTGGCGAAGGTTTCATAGAACTCGATTCCTACCGGCTTCCCTTTGAAAAATGGTACAGTGAGTATTCTATAGACAAATAATATAATCACATTAAAGATATGTATTCCAGCTTACCTCTTACAAAAATTGACCCTTCGCTACTGGTAGGTAGTAGTGTTAGTAAAGTATGAGAGTTACGTACCTAGTATCCAGCACGAGTATAGTATTAGTTACACAACATAACATCACGACTGCAATAGTCGAAGGGTTAAGCAGAGGGATACCTATTAGTACACCCACACTGCCAGTTATGTTTAAGTACCCACGTAATAGAGGGTGAACCTATTGCCATCAACTGGCACCAATCCAGGCTTTGTGGCTGCTCCTTTTTTCATAAAAACTTTGCCCCTCACTAGGAATTTCTCCTCTCTCGTGGATGCGTTTACAAACATTTAAACTGACATACACAAACAGGCAGACCCGGAACAACTACCTGTAGATCATACAAATATTTGTTCCGTGCGGGGATCGAAACCGCGACACGCAGCGCTGCAGCCAATCGCTCAGCCACTGCGCCAACCGTGCCGCTCTTGATAAATACATGATGAAAAAACCACTAACACTTTGCCCGACGTAAGAATCGAACCCAGGACTGCATACTCAGCAGTTGCGTTTGCAACCACCATACAAACAAAGCAGTATATTAGTAGTTTATTCGTAAATCTAACAAAAGGCTTGGCTTGGCCTTCACATCCCAATTCACGTTTCACTAACACTCGTCAAGTCGTTATATCAGTTATTTTCAGTGCGTTTGACATCGATAGCTCAGATGAAGTATATTATATCAAAGGCTTCGCTACTCGTTCGATGCTAACTCAAAGAAGACAGAACCTGCAGTACACATGAACTGGTATCAAATAGTATTGATATAGAAGATGTGAACTTGGTTTGTGACAGTGATGAAGAAAATGTGCTTGACTGAATAGTGCTTTAGCCAGCTTTAACTTTAAAACCGGTGGACACCGGGTGTCAGTAAGCTTAAGGAAAGGTGGCCTCAGATTAGGTGGAGTGACGTTTTCCTGGGTGGCTGGTACCCGCCGAGAATCGAATTGAATGGTGGTCTTGACTTCACATCACGCTTTTATTGAACAAAGGGCAAAGCAGACAGAGGCAAGTAGTAGAGCTACTGTAATTTTGTTTCATATGTGTTATGGCCAAAGTTCCATGTAAGGCGAGCCTATTGCCCTTGTCTGGGCACGATTGAACAAAAAACTTGGTAATTTAAGCCAACAACATCGCTTTTTCCAACTTGGGGACTGAACTCAGGACCAAAATAAACAAGAATGATACAAAAAACAGTACTTAATAACATAAATAACAGTACTTCCAAGTTAGACAAGAAACAATACAAAATATCCTTTGTTGAACTAGTCTTTGAAACATAGAACCATACCGAAATGCTTTGACAATAAATGAGAGACAACACATGTTCATGCACGAGTGAATCAGTTCCATGACGAACGGTTCTATGACGTTGTGATTTTATTACCTATTACTTCAGTGGAAAGAATGCTTTTCGTACTGAGAATTACTGAATACTAGCTGCTGCTTGCGGTTTTACTTGCATCCTAAGTACCCTAATAAAAAAAAATCCCCACACAATGGTTGCCGGAAGACGGACGGCGCCGCCGCCGCTAAGGCCAGCCCAGAAAGAGGTGGCAAGACGTTCTGGACGCGTACCGCGAAGGCCGGTCCGAGGCTGCATGGAAAAAGAGCACATGGAATTAGGGAAGCCTTTGCCCAGCAGTGGGACAGCACAGACAATTTTTTTTTTAATGTTTACATTCAAGATACTCTGATCTTTGAACCAAATCCGCGCAATATCGCACATAAACGGTCGGCCGACCGTTTAGACCGTTTATGTGCGATATTACAATGGGATTGCGGATTACAGTATTCTTCTATCGTATCGATAGCCGTTACTAATATGATTGGAAAAGAAAAAAGAAAATGAATACTTTGGCATAAATACAAATATAGCACCTTAAAAGTACAAAAAACTACTTACGCCAAACCGTCACAGCTTAGCATAGCACCGGACGCTCAATTTTCAGCTACCGCCTACCAGTACCAAACGCTTGTGTAGCACTGTGTACCACGAACACATTCACATCTGAGGTTGGAACAGTCGAAAAAAATAATCTCTGGTGGGTCTCTTAATCTCACGTGGAAAAGTGCGAATTGCACTTAACTACACACGACGAGTCTCTAATACCTCCAGTATCAACAATCATAACAGAATCGCTATCAACAAAACAAATTGACTAGTTAAAACTACAAACATAACCTACGCCATGGCACCAGTAAACATATAGTGTCACAAATTATAGAGCGTGGTGTTTCACGCACTCAGTCACGCCTGGGTGCGTACGCCGCGCACGCCGCCTCTGTTTCACACATCACGGCTTTCATTTGTTTGTTGTTTTAGAAAATTACTGACACAACGCGACACGAGTCTCCCCGCGTTTACAACATTATATCGAACATATTTTCTACAAGTTTTGTCGACTTGTTTTGTTTCTCGTTAACAACTAAAGTAAGTTAGTCACAAAACTTGTCAAAAAGGTCGTAAAAGGTAGATAAAACAGTAATTATTACCATGTCTGACACAAAGTACATGACGATAAATGTTTGATACAGGACTTTTTTTTGACAAGTCTTTTACAAGATTTGTGCCGAAAACATGTATTACAAGTTACCTAAGGATGTAAACGCGGGGCTAGACCGGTTTTGTCAAACATCGTAAACGTGGATGGACGTACGGTTCGCGAAGTAGGTAACTGAATAATGGCTTCTGGCTGAAATCAAGATACACATCAAAGTAACAGTCGATTAAGATTAAAACAGTTTTTTAAGCCCAGCCATGAATAGATAAATAAACTTTTCGGAATTATGAAATCTAATTGCATTCTTACATTCAATTTTAATTCTATATCACAAACGAGATAACACAGAAAAAGGATACTATTTTCACAGCAATTTTCACAGGATTCATTTGAATCCTGTGAAAATTGATTACTAGCAAATGGTGCAAGGGTTCCTAATTAAGTTATAAAAGATGCAATGCCTTAAAAAAGTTGAGTGACTAAGAAAATATTATGCATTGAGAGTTTCATAAAGCCACTTAATATATTTTTTTTAAATATTCCCAGTGATAATTTAAAAAAAATATGTACGGATGGTTGTAAGAGTTAATCAGTTAATTTCCACACAATAATCCACACAAAGAAAATGAAATCAAAAGCCCTTCAGTTCAAAAACAAACGGAAAACTATTACCAACTTCTACGAAAATATCATTAGCGCGATTCAGGCTCCACTCACTCATTCTCATTATGATGTACCAACGTGTTCACCCACTCGCCGCTAGATGTCACTATTCTAAACATCGCACGTAACCTCGGCAGTAATTGGTCCGTTTTGTGCTCTAACACGCGAAGTCTCTTTCTTGGGAGTTTGTTAGCTACACCCATTGTGTGAGATCGTAAAAGATTAAACACTGTTTTGTAAGACCGACCTAGATTTTACGATAAAGAATGTTGGGGAAGTTTTTTAGCTAATAAACTGCTTCTCGTTAGGGCTCACCTTGTTTTTTTCGTTACATGATGTGACACTCATTATATTTACTTAGTGGCTACTTGAGAGGTCTCTACTTAAGACATATTCCTTGGGTAACTCGGTCTTTATATATAAAACTTGTGTAGGAGCCATTTATTCGTCACTCACAAGAACGGGATGACATAATTCAACAAACATTCCCAAAAAATGAACTACTTAGCACTATCCACATATGTAGCTGTCTATAAATCACAAACATGTTTGATATTTTTAATAATATCGCGCCGACAAACTATGGCAGCGACATCAGACTTCGTGCCGCGTTAAAATTCAAGGAGCAAGTTGGAAAATTTTCCGTCGAGCAGCCGCCATTGAGAGGAAAAACTTTGACATCTGCCCATGAAACTATGAAAATTGTTTACGCTACTAACGGAGGTGACAGTGCTGCAAACTAGAGGAGATAAAAAGAAAGGAATTTTATAGTTCTGTGCTGAAGTGACGGAGGAGTTTAAAGTCGACAGCAACAGCAATTTTATCCAATTTCATAAAGTAAGTAATTATGCATTATGTGGTTGAAGACTCCTTACATTCTAAATTAAATGACAAGTCATCACGATATCATACAAAGCTGCATATAAGCTACTTATAGAATAATTAACACTAAATATTTGCAATAAAAGGACTAATTTATAAAAAAAAACAACAAAATAAACAAAAGGACGCTTATGCGTTAAAGTACTCCTCCACATTGAAACGTGCCTAGAAGACTGGCAGCATTGCTACGTTAAATGGCAATGCTAAACTGCAATTGTAAAAAAACGGGAAAAAATGGAATTCGTCGGCTACCTTATAGCATCTCCCTTAAACATAATTGAATTTGCTACCTGCGGATGTAGATCATCGTCCCATGAGGGACACAGCTCTGATGTTAAACAACATCACCCACAGAAACAATTAACGCAAAAAATCGAAACAGCTGTCAGCATCCCATTGGTCCACAACTCCACATCTCTCCTACAGATCAACGGAGCTATAAAAGCAGTAATTTCGCTAGATTTTTATGACACTTTTTTATATGTTATTGTTACGTTGGTCCAATAATGGAAACTGAACGGGCCATTATTTTATTTGGTCTCACATTTTATGGGTGAAACGATCACGTCGTGAATGTCCCGGTTTTATTATAATGAAAGTTAAAATTTTCAATTTAGACGATGCGATGGCGGATTGTGTTTTGATTTTTTGTTGGTGATTAGGGATGTTTTGTTTTGTTTTTAGGTAACTTTTTGCTTTGAGACTGTCTTGCGATCTTTGACTGGATCCAATGATCATAAAGACTTGTACTCGATGTAAATAATGCATTGTAAATCAGACTGGTGTCCGCAACTCCACGTCCAAGCAAATTTTGCATACTGAAGGGAAAACCTCATAATAAACGTGAAAAACCACCAGAAAAAAAAAAATCCAATTTTCTTACAACATAAAAAAGTAATACATACTACTACTATACTATTATTCATTTTATTTTAGGAGTCTGCATAATCGGCCTATACTGTGTCACAGCTGGGACACAGGCTGCTTTTGTTGATGATGAATATTTCCGAATCTGCTCTGATAATATCCACGACATAACATAGTAAAGACCAAAACCACTTAACATTAGACCTGCCGATCCTGCAAGTATCAACAGCACCTCAATAAACAAATGCACCACATTAATAGGCAGAGAGAGAGAATCTCTAATAATTCTTCTCGGCGCTCCGGCCGCTCGGGCGCAGCTGCTAAATCCCCCTAACCGGCCAGCATTAGAGAATTACTTGATATAATCCCTCCGCGGTGGTATTATTTGCTCCTCTGATGCTGCGCTGAACCTCGTCAAACGATATTATAATTCCTAAGGGATTGTGAAGGTGCCTGTTGAGTTTAGCTGTTCAAGTCTTTTATACTGATTCATTAAGAGTGTTTTTAGATTATTAACTCAGATCGTTCCTTTGAGGAGCACGTGGTTACAAAATAACTGCACCACGGGTCGATTGAAGGTTAAGCTACGCTTGCCAAGGTCAGTCCTTGGATGGGTGACCATCTATTACTGACCGAGTATCCCTGATGCCTCGAAAAGCACGTTAAGACGTTGGTCGTTGACAGTCATTAGAATTCGTCACTTGCTTCAGTGAAGGAAACATCGTGAGGAAACCAAACCAGCATGCCTGATAGATATTTCTTGACGGCATGTAAAACCAAGTCCATGCGCCCATGGGCGGCATAAAAACTGACACCAGGTTACGTACTAAGTACACGAAAAAGAAAGAAGATTAGAATTCGTGTAGTTTGAACCCGAAAGTCTGCCAGCCAGTGTTATCATGTAGTATCGTATTGCACACCCAATAACTGGGTTGTGGAGGTTGACCTCCTACGAATCTGAATTAGTAGTACAAGTCGATCCCAACATATTTGGGAAAAATCTAGTGCTGATAGTTCCTTGTGTTACTATAAGATATTACAGGACAAGACTCGGATAAGAGAAGACACTCTCGATGTAGCTTGCCATCAGTGAGAGATTTTTTTGAAATCGGTTCAGCAGTTCCAAAGATCATCCTACATCCAAACTTACTAACATAATATACAAACTTTACCTCCTATAATACCTACATAAAAATAAAATACCAGGTTATTGCTATCCCACCGCATAGCAAAGGTCTCTTAGAAGGAACAGAGAAGGCATGGACAGGCGAGCTTGTCAGCAGATTGGCAATTTCCGACTAATATTTACGTATTAGTCTAGATGTCTCAGGCCAGGTTAAGCTCGACGTTGTACATAAGCTGTATGTATATTGCAATTGCTGTGTATATGCCCCTTAATTTTGTGTGCTCGTAGGAGCACGTGGCTAAGTCATAACAGCCGCTCGGATCAATCTTCAGGTTAAGCTGCGCTTGTCTAGGTTGGTCTGTGGATGATCATTCATATCTACCAAGTTTTCTCTGTGCCTCGGAAAGCACGTTAAGCCGTTGGTCCCAGCTGACATTTGTAGATCTTTGACAGTTGTTAGTCACACAGTCGTAGTGAGTAGCAGGGGGTATCTTATTACCCAGTACTAAATGGGTTGTAGAGGCCAGATAGGCAGTCGCTTCACGTAAAATACTGGTATTCAACAACATCCGGATAGACTGGAAGCCGACCCAAACATAGTTGGGAAAAGGCAGGCCGATGATGATCCCTTAATTTTGTGTGCAATAACAAAATCGCGAGGGAAAACAATCTTATTCTTTGATTGTTTTCCCTCGCGATTTGAAAATAGATATAACAAAACTCCTAGACACATAATGTACTTAGGGTTCCCCCAAAGTCTAGTAAAAACCCTCCGTGTAATATAAAAGCGTGTCACAATGATAAATCTCCATGCAGCAGTACCGACGCTCGACGCTAGAAGAACTCACATCCACTACTCACCTGAGTAATAGTTGCGCTTCTTACGGATTTAGCCCTCAGTCCGACGGATTTCACCCTGTCTTCTAGTAGAAAATGCTAGGAAAAGATACTAGGAACAAACTTGAGGTGTCAAATATGTAAGATAGTGTTGGGTGACACTATTTTGTTCCTGAAAGTTACACGAGGGCTCTTTTAATGTGTAAAAGATATACTGACATTCGAGTCTTGAACGTTTACATACTGGATTTAATTTTCACACGCACTCTATTAGTGAGTGTGATTAATTGCACGTGGAACAAAACTGGGATCTGTGGCCCAAAAGCCCAAACGCACGCTAACTGATATTTCTCACCGAAATGAGCAAAGCATCAACTTAACTTTTTACGAATACGTTATTCACATAGCCCAAACGGGTTATCAGTTCACAAATACCTACAAATTACTCACATGTCCATATTGTCCATTCCCTACAAAGAGCTGACCTCTCCCAATTGACCTTTACATCTTACGAGATGACAAAAGGCTCAATTTTCCCTCGCGTACCCAAATCAGTATAAAAATGTAAGAACAAATGGTGACACACTTTGCTATGCAAAAGGTGAGGTCTCAGATATTTCACATATAAATACATTTTACGCTAATATTTCTTTTCACAGCTGACACCGCGTCAAAATGTCCCGCCTGGATCCTAACACGTGGAGACATTATTCAAAAAGATTTTCCTTTTTTTCGTCCCAGATCCTTCCAGGATTTGTTCTTACCTTGTTAAAAAAAGGGACACAGAGTAAAAAAATATTGAGATTCTTGCAGAAAAGATAATGGTACGCCAAACTTTTGTAGTTTCATTTTCTATGCTGTGGCTTATTACTGGGGTCGCTTCTTAGGATTATATTTTTTACTAACGAGGAAGAGAATCTTAGTGTCAAGCATAAAATAATGTCACTAAGATAAAGCCTTTTCGTAACAAGCCCAGTCTAAGATGGCTGACTTGTCTGTTTTAGACTAAATTCAAGTCATTATTCTGAAAATTAGAGTTAATTCTAGCGAGCAATATAATGTTCAACTCCTTCCATACCCATTTAATTTAAAGCATAATATATTATTTTAACGGTATACTTATTATAATAATAGGGTCTGAAATTAATCTTCTCGGTGGCCTCGCTTTTTTCCCGTCCCATTGTGAGCTCAGCCCCGCTTTGCCTAAAGAAACCATTGTGCATTGCTAGCTAACGCAAGACTAGTTGTTTGTCAAAAAATGATACAGTTTTCTTATTTCAGGGACTGGAGAAAGACCTTCTTTATTATTCAGCAGTAGAGCTTCAGTTTTACTCAGTTGTATACGAATGTTTTACCTAGATTGCGACAGCCATAAAGTATTTAATTGTTCTGGATTGAGCAAATACGTACTACATATTTTCCTCTACAAGATGTCTGTGCCCAGTGGAAAAACTATTCAATCTTGGATAATAGTTTCCACTTTTAAAAAACGACAGGCAAGTTACTCTTTCGGCAATTAAACCATGCACCCAACGTGTCATAAAAGCATTGATTCAAACATTGATAAAAAAAGAAGCATGCGCTTCCAGCCCTGCAACGCGACGCCCGCTCTGGGCGACCAACGAGGCGTCGCGTAACATACTGTACTCGCACTTACGCGTAAGTGCGCAACATTACAATAATTCTCGGCGAACGCGAATTTCGAGCCCTTTGAATCCCTTCGGAGCGTGAAGTGCTCTAATTAAATATTGCGTCAATCTCGACGCACCTGCCAGACTCGTTATACCTGGTCGGCGAATAAAGGGTTGAATATTTTGAGACAATATATTTTGTATGATAATGTTGAAGTTGGATTGAGTGTTTTGTTCTGTTTGTGGATCGATTTTCTTTGAATAATTAACAAACGCCAACAATACATACATAAACGATTTTTCCCACGGGGGTAGGCAGAAACTAAAAAAGCCACCTGCTTCATACTCCTTTTGCCTCATCCACGTTCATACATCTGGTCATACAAGCACGCAGGTTGCGAGTACTACGCATCTAAACTTTGTGGAGAACCTCACCAATTACGTTAGAGCATTGTATTAGCGTTTAGTTAGTCAACTTTTACTCATCCTCTCGACATGACTAAACTATCTTAACATACTCTTTTAATTTTTTTTCATTAATTTCATGCTAACAATGTAAAATTAAAAACAATTTCCCTTGTGTCTTGTAATAGTTGGAACATATTTTTGGTACTAGTGACATACAATCTACGAAAAGTAAATGATGTCAACAAAATCGGGATTGCACTACTGCAACTCTGAGCTCTATTGTCATTGTGCTATTTTCATTTAGTTAGTCTAACAGTTTGTAAAACCTAGTCCTTTACTTTATGTCTCAACTTTAAAGAAGACCACGACTTCTAATTTTATTTCGATACATAGAAAAAGTATCGAAAAACGTTGATTTACATTTGCATTAATAGTGAGTTAAGTCTCTTGACGTCCTAAGCGCTTACGTCTGAACGTCACTCGCTACTGGAACTAAACTTGCTACTTGACTAATGCAAATGTGAATTACTCAATAAACAAAATGAGTAAAGATTTTTTTAATAAAATTTAATTCTTTCTTTTTATCTTAACTCAAATTAAAACATAATTATTTACAGTTCTTTCACTTATAATATGTTCAACAAACATATTTTTTAAACAAAACTGTGGAAGGACAGTAGGTAGCTACAGCAACATTAACTCCACCAAAAACAACATGGCTGCCTTCAAACCAAATTCCCTCTACTAATAAAGTGACGGCACGCAATCGGTTCCTAAGACGTGACCGCGGCCGTCTGCTTCGGGACGAGATATTAATTGTGCTAACAAGACAGTTACGTAATTAGACGTGCTTGAGGCTTCAGCGCGATTTCGTGGTGTAGAAATATTAAAGCTTGAGTCATGAATTTGAAGCAAGGAAAAAGCCATGGTTATTGTCATTGCACTAAGGTTGCAGTTTGCGTGTAGACTGTAGTACTTTTCTTTTTTTTTTTGACTGGCCGATACTCTAACAATTCATAAGTGCCTGTAACTAGTTTATTTGAAATAATGTATTGAGTTTGATCTGTGTGTGTATCATCTGTATCTTTTGCACATAATGCAAAGTCATTTGCGTATGAGTCAGTGAGACCGCACGAACTTCAATAATTACGATTACTGGTACAATGGTATGTCCCAAGTAATAGTAAGCCGAACCTATTTGCCATCGTCAATATTTTATAATTAATCAATCATCATATCGGCCAAAATAATAAAGTAAATTAAATATTCACTTTTAAATAACTGCCTCGTTAGTTTAGTGGTCGCAACCGCGACTGCATGAGGTCCTGGGTTCGATTCCCAAAATGATATTGTGTTTTTCCTTCAGGAATTTCTAAGTACCAGCCGTGGAGTCTGGACTTGTGCCCGGTTATGGCAATAGGCAAAATAAATGTACTATTAGGTACACCTCTGCTTAATCCATCGGAGATTACAGGCGTGATGTTATATCTAAAATATTCACCAGTGAAAGTTTTATATTTAGTTCGCCTGACTTGATGTTTCCACAACCGCTAATCTTCTTATCATTTTTTCTGTCAATTCCGAATCAAAATTTTCCTTAACACCCTAATTTTCACAAAACCGTTTTATTTTTCTAAATGAACGAGAAATTGTGTCCATTATTCAAAATTACGCGACGCCTGCGTTGGGTAAGCCCGTCCGTCCGAAGTTTGGGGTAACATCGTATAATCTCTGGCCGACGGAAATGTCCGTCATGGCGATCGGACACGGTTAGTTGTCTACGTTAATTACGACAGCTTTAGTTGCCCGGTTCGGGTCAAAATGTGCGTTATTACGGAAAATGGGTGTAACTGAAGATAAATTTACATTTATGTAGATATCAAAGTAATTCACGTTCGTCTGGATCATTTGCACATACTTTCGAAGAAAATATACTTTGTACCTGAATAATGTTGAATATCACCTTCGAAACCGAACGCTATGATGTTCAATTGGTGGTATCAGTGTCATAATTTATATGGAATATTGACTCTAACAGCTCTTGAACGCCGTTTAAATGCTTTCTTTTGTGAAATCCGCTCTAAGAATGCGTTTTTTTTTTTTCCAATGTCAACAAACTGTTTTCTTCTTTCCATGCAATCAAACTCATTGAACGCACTCATAAAAAACACTATTTGCACTATCCATAGTTTCCTCCACAAACAATGTTAACAAACAGGAACCACAGAACACATAGGTACAGAACAGCACTTAAAATTAGGCAACATTCGTTAGGACACACTCAAAATTATTAGTTAACAAACGTACAAGCAAAGTTTGGAGAGCTCGACTGTAGTAAGTCAGTGTCCCGGAAATGTTCCTCTATGGACAACGCGGCTGCCCCTCAGTGTTCATTATAACTGTTTTAGATGGCCTGCCATGTCATGTTTCGTCTTCTTTCATTTTGGTAATTAACATAGCTGCATTGATCTTTTTTTTTACTTTTTTTCAGGATGCTTGAATATTTTTGTAGCTGTAAATATGAGCGAATACTTGCCTGAATATTGTTGCTAGTACCTATGGAGTCTGGCCATTAATATGACCCTAGGAGCTTTAAAAAAAGATTCAAAATCAAAATATTTTATTTTACATAGGCCTAGATGGGCACTTATAAAACGTCGAAAAAAAGGTGCACGGTTCGGGTTGGTCGTTTGCTATGGAGAAGAACCGGCAAGAAACTCCATGGTTACTCTTTTCAAATCATTTGGTGTTACATTAATATCATGGATACAGCATTTGTACTTAAGTATGGGGGGACAGCGTAGGCCCGACAATAAGTCGTTGCTTACTACACAAAAAATGTAGAACAAAATAAAAAGTTAACAAAAGTTAACAAGCAGCTGGGAATCTACAAAGCCTACAATGTTCACACATTTACAAACAATTGATAAAAAAGAATCTATACAAAGGTAAAAAAAAGAATTGTAAAGTACTAAATTAAACAAGTGACACAAATATTGTTATCAGTGCTGTAACTATTCTGAGCAAAAGATGTATAAATGATTTGAAAACTATTGTGAAAATCTGATTCGAAAGAGGAGAAAAAATGAGATTGAGAATAGTTAGAGACATCCACATATTTGTGCCGTTTATGAGCTACCAGGGAAGCCGCATGCGCAGAAGGAACTAAAGCCAAACTTCTTTATCTTCAACGTAGTCCTTGATTTTGTAATATGCTTTTTTAATAAGGACACGTTTGATGTAGTTTTTGAATTTTCTATCGGTCAGTTCTATAACTGACTTTGGCAACCTGTTATAAAAGCGTATACTGTTTATATGAAAAGACTTGCTAGTTTTTGTTAATCTGAACTTAGGTATTACAATTTCGTATTTACTGCGTGTATTTATATTATGAAAGTCGCTTCTTATTTGATTGTTATAACAGAGACGCTACAAAGATGAACTTTTATAGTACTCAGGACTCTTTGTGAGTCAAGTTCTGTAGAGAGCACCGGTAACCCTGTGTTACCTGGTTCAAAACCGTGCGAGCATTTTACACTATTTTATTTATTTTATCATCATGACTCTCAAAAACCGTGATCAAAAACATCGCCAGGAAACCGCCATATCCTAGAAACAAATATACGATGACATCAACCTACACTCACTTGGTCCGCGCTGTGTGTATTATGGCCTATCTTTTTCACAGCGACTGCGCACTGGTACAAGACTGCGTTTCGACAGTGATAACGTTATACATTACGTAAGTGAAGTACAACAGTTTCATTCAAGAATTAATAGCCTGTTCCTTATCCCTTCCGTCACCAATTCCTCTCCTACAAAATCTACTATAAACACCACAAATTCGGTGAGCAATCAAGACCAAAATGAACCGCGTCACTGTGGAACATCCAGTCCAGACGTTTGGGCCACGTAGCCCGAAATCAATTAGAGTGGGTCCGTGCCGATCGGAGGCTCACTGAGAACTTTGCTGACGTCACAACTACGCCCTTTATTACCAACCCGTGTAATTGACTTTTAGAATCAGCGGTGGACGAGTGACAGGGATGGATTGGCGGGGCCGGCTCCTAGGACCAATATTGTTTCTAGTTTGAAGTTAGAACAAGGCCTTGAGTAATTCGACTTGGATGGATTTACAGAAAAGCAGTGGTGGCTCAGTGTAAGTGCCCCTAACTTACGTCATGTAGTCGTGGGTTTGAATCCAGGAAGGTACTTTACTTTATGTAATAAGTTTCATCACCACTGCTCTTCAAATGGTGAAGTGATCACACAAGATCGTGAGGAAACAAGCGATACTTCGAACAAAAAAATCAACACATGTGACTGCCACCAACCCGCACTGGGCTTGCGTGATGGATTATGGCCGACTTTCTCTCATAGGGACTCCTCTCTCAGGCCACCTGTGTTCCGCCGATTATTCATTGTACTGACAACATTCGACTCATCATCATCATCATTTCAGCCGAAAGAAGTCCACTGCTGGACATAGGCCTCCCCCAAGTGTCCCCACATTGACTGGTCCCGTGCGACTCGCATCCAACGGATCCCTGCAACCTTCACCAGGTCACCGGTCCACCTAGTGGGAGGCCTTCCAACGCAGCGTCTTCCGGTTCGCGGTTGCCACTCCAGAACTTTTCGGCCCCATCGGCCATCCGTCCTACGAGCAATTTGCCCTGCCCACTGCTACTAAAGTTTGGCTATTCTTCGGGCTACGTCGGTTACCTTGGTTCTCTAGCGGATGTCCTCATTACTGATTTGATCACGCAAGGAAACTCCGAGCATAGCCGTCTCCATTGCCCTTTGGGTGACTTTAAGCCTTCTGATAAGGCCCATTGTGAGCGACCACGTTTCGGTTCCGTATGTAATCACTGGCAACAGACACTGGTCATAGACTTTCGTCTTGAGACACTGCGGTAAGTTGGACTAGAAGATACCACGCAATTTCCCGAACGGTGCCCAGCCGAGTCGGATTCGACGATTGACCTCTTTCTTGAAGTTATACCTACCTAACTGGTTCGTTTGTCCCAGGTAACTATAATCGTCTACAACTTCGAGTGTAGAGTCTCCGATCTTCATAGGAGTGGGTGTTACATGGGTATTCAACATGATTTTGGTTTTGTCCATGTTCATTTTATGACCCACTCTTTCGGAAGCTCTAATAAGGTCATCGAGCATTGTACTGAGGTCCGCCATGGTCTCAGCCATGACCACTATATCGTCAGCAAATTGAAGGTGAGGGATATACTCGCCATTGACGTTGATGCCTAGCCCTCTCCAGTCCAGAACCATGAAGATATCCTCCAATACAGCGGTGAACAGTTTCGGAGATATGACGTCTTCCTGTCTCAAACCTCGCTGCAGAAGGATAGGTTCCGAGGTCTGGTCCTGAAGTCGGACTGACATGGTGGCATTTTTGTACAAACACATCTACACATCGATGTACCGGTAGTCGATTTAGAGAGACTGCAGTACAGCCCAAGTCTCGATCGAATCCAAGGCTTTCTCGTAGTCCACGAACGCTAAGCAGAAAGGCAGATTATACTCTTCGGTCTTCTGTATAACCTGCCGCAGCGTAAGTATGTGGTCTACGGTGCTAAAGCCTCACAGCCCACAGCCACATTCGACTCAAGAGCACAGAATATCTTTTTTTATAGGCCTTGGAAACACTATCCTGTAGCTAACTTTCCCAAAAGACAAAATAAATCATTCTAGTCAAATACCGACCTGTAAAACACAAAGTATACTAAATACGATTGCGGCAAGTCATCTCGTCTCCCTGGGGAGCTACTTTGCATTAGATGTATGCTAAGATAAGTCGGTTCTTATGCACATTTATGAAAGTGCTGAGAATATCAAAGGCAGAGTGTTAAACTGGTGCTTTACATAGTAATATAAGGAGCAGTGAGAGGTGCAATCTTTCGGTAGCTGCTTGATTGTAAAAAAAATCGGCTTACTATTTGAAGCAGACGAGAGGAACTCTAAGGCAGAAATATCACGCAAGAATTTCTACCTTTAGAGGGCAGACGTGTACGTAATTGTACAGCCACATTTTGCCAGTAAAAGTTCAATCAAATAGGTCAAAAATTCAGCCTTCAAGCTGCTATTGACAAATTAATCGAAAACTTGAAAACGCTTATCCCTATCCTAAAATAAAAACCAGTTCCTCTCAGCAGTAGCTCACCAGTACTTACAACAAGGGTGTCCAAAAGTCAAGATCAGTTGCGTCCACACAAATATACCAACAATGATTTCGAGCCTAAGGTAGGCCAAATGTTTCCACTGATGTACAGTACCTACTCTGAGTGTTCATTGCACGCTGGTGGAGCTAATTGGTACTTTGTTTCCCCCATTACGAGTAGCAAGAGTGTAAACCTTTCAGTTGAAACTTATGTATGCAGCGCTTCTGACTTCACGGCGAGAGACTTTGAAAGAGGTTACGTGGAATGGGGAATTCTGTTTCTGCGTATATTTGGTGACACCTATGAGGTACGTATTAGGAGAATTTTGTAGGATTTAATGTTTTTTTTTATTTGACCCCCCCGACTGACGACAATTAAGAGAGGATATCTTTTTCTTACTCAGAATTTAGAATAAATTTAGGTTTCACGCACTGAATCGAATTTGAAGTCAAGAAATACATATAAAACAAATTCAAATGGCCACCTAGAGCTAAGCGTAAGACTCCTCCCATTTATGCAAGGCTTCCCTGTGCAATTCTCAACCCAGCCTTTCAATTACCTTATCTAAAATCCAGCACTTACAAATCGCAGCCAAAAACACTGTTTGAGCAAGAAGCGAAATCATAGCGAGATAATATTCGATAACTAGTACCGCATCGCTCAATAGATGGCAGCACAGGTAAAATTAAAAGTCGCTATGGTTTCGTTACATGCATTTAGTTGGGTCCGGTGGATTATTTTATTTTTGTGAGCAGCGCACCCACCGGAGTTACGTGTTACTAATCAATTAATATACGGGTAGTAAAGTAATTCAGTGGTGTTATTCGAAATCCCTCTCCAAGTCGACCCCCGGAAATACATGGTCCTTGTCGAGTCGGATACGGCCGTGAGTGTTTGTGGTGGTTCCGGCGGTGGTAATTCCCACCCTGCGTGCGTCAATTACTGGGCAGTGGATCGCTGTCCAGAGCAAACCCTCCCTCGGCGGGCACCAAGTGCGGTGTCCGGGATTGGGAGGCATCAGTGCAGTGTAGCAGCTGGTGCTGGGAGCAGCCGGGAGCAGTCAGTGGAGCGTGGTGCAGCGCTACTGGCAGCTACAGCTGGAGGAACGGGACGGCGCAAGGAAGGAAGAGATTCAACAGTTCGTGGTCAAGCAAGCAGAGGGCGCCACTTGTGTGGTGCAGTACATCGCGACGTGACGTCATCAGTGTCAGTGAGTGTATCTGGTGAAAATCGTGAGTACTTTCAACCTTATTAAAGCAGGAAGAATCTAATAGTAAAGTGCATTAGAATTTGAACTTTATTTTCATTAGAAAATTAACTTAGTTGATTGTGTGTGATTTCGGACTTGTAAAATTTTCAAGAAAAAGTTGTGTCAGACGGGGAACCTATGCCCGATTTGACAAAGAAATTAAACTTAAAAGACTTGTAATATTTTCAAGAAAAAGTGGTGTCTTACGGGGAACCTATGCCCGATTTAACATAGAAATTAAACATTAAAAGACTTGTAAAAATTTCGCTGGAATTTAAATTTTGAGTTCGGTACAAGTGCAAGTTTGATATTAGTGGACATTAAGTTTAGGATAGTTATACTCTGTTTTGTTCTAAATTGGTTGTGTTTATTGTGCTGTAGTTAGAAATTTTATTATTTGTGTCATTTTTAATTGTGTGTTCGCGTATAAGTCGTGTTTCCAAAATGGATTCATTGATCGGTATCCAAGAAGATGTAAAAGTAAAAATGGAAAAGTCTTTGATTAACTTTAAAAAATGCCCAAAAGATAGGCTTACGGCATCGTATATTGAAACACGTTTAGAAAGTTTAGAACAACAATGGCAACTTTTCTATGATACGCATGTTAAAATAATCAGTGAAGTTAAAAAATCCGAATTTCATAGCTCCAATTACCATAAAGATTGTTTTTATGACGAGGTTGAAGAATTATATATTCAGTTAAAAAGTACTTTCAAAGAGTTACTCAAGAAAGATAAATTTGTATCTAGTGGCGAGAATAACAGTAGCCTTAGACTTAGCGGTAACAAAGAATTCCATAACTTTCGGTTACCAGAAGTAAAAATACCAATGTTTTCTGGTAAATATCACGAGTGGGTAACCTTTAGAGATTTGTTCAGTGGGTTAATACACAAAAATAGTAGCCTAGATGATGCACAAAAATTGTATTATCTAAAAGGGTATTTAACCGGGGAAGCGGAACTGTTATTAAAAAATGTAAAAGTGACATCTGAAAATTATAGTTCAAGTTGGGAAAAGTTAGAGTCCATGTACAATAATAAAAGATTTTTGGCAAATGGTATTTTAAAACGTCTATTCGCTCAAAGGGTTTTAACGGTAGAATCGGCTACGGATATTAAAAGGTTAATCAGTACTACATCTGACTGTTTGGGGTCATTACAAAATTTAGGTATTGATGTGACGTCCTGGGATATCTTGATAATTCATATAGTTAGTACAAAATTAGATAAAGATACAAGAAAAGCCTGGGAATTGCATGCAGCTTCCGATACCACAGATGATTTGTCTACGTTTAAACAGTTTAGTGAATTTTTAACAAGTCGCTTCCGCGGTTTGGAAAATCTGGATAGCAAAATAGATAAAAACCCTAAAAGCACACAGTCATTTCATGCATTAAAAGATACAAAAAGTGTTACTTGTGCATATTGTTCAGCTGGTCATCGAATTTCATCTTGCCCAAAGTTTTCTAAAGAATCTATTGATAGTCGTCGAAATATTGTAAAAGAAAAGAACTTATGCTTTATTTGCCTAAATAGTAACCACTCTGCTAGGTTCTGCAAAAATACTCACAGGTGCCAGGTGTGTAAACGCCGCCACCATTCTTTGTTACATCCCACGGGGGAGTCTGCGTCGGTTATTGGTGAGGGTAGTTCGGCTGCTCGCGGGGGAACCTCATCGATGGCTAATGAGGAAAAAGATGTTGCCGCGCAAGCGGAGGATAAACCACTGGTCTCATGTTTTTCGACAGGAAACGACAAACAAGCGGTGTTGTTAAGCACAGCCTTATTAAAGGCTGAGTCAAAAAATGGGACTTACCGGGTGGTTAGGGCGTTGCTGGATCAGGGATCACAGGGATCCTTTGTAACGGAATCCATGGTCCAGTATTTGGGTTTGAAGAAAATACCTTCAAAAAATACAGTGGTGGGTGTGGGTGGAAATAAAGGTACTAAGTCGACTGCCAAAGTAGTTGTCACGATTGGCTCAAGAATGGATCCAACGTTCAAACTGCAAGTAAACGCCTACGTTCTGAAATCGGTCACGGCTTTTCTCCCGTCTACCAAGGTATCCAGGGTAGAATGGGTAGACTTAATCGATACCGAGTTGGCAGATCCGGAATATTTCAGGCCTAATAAAATTGATATTTTATTGGGTGCTGATATATATAGCCAGGTTATTCGGGACGGGGTAAAGAAGAACTCAAGCGGGACGCTCTTAGCGCAGGGCACCGCTTTAGGCTGGATATTGTCGGGGGCAGTCGCAGTGGACAATGGTCCTAATATCCACTCACATATTACCGTGATGCATTCCAGTGTCCAAGATGATGATATGCTAAGAAAATTTTGGGAGTTAGAGGCGGAACCATCTGCAAAAAGGATGCTCACGGAGGATGAAGTCAAATGTGAACAATTGTTCACGACTTCTACATTGCGGAATAAAGATGGCAGATATATCGTAAGATTGCCATTGCGGGATGCAAATCTGGTTGGCAAGTTTGGCGAGTCAAAAAGTATAGCTGAAAAGAGATTTAAAAGCTTAGAATTAAAATTAGGAAGGAATAATCAATTAAAACAAGATTACAAAAAGGTTATACATGAATATTTAGAATTACAACATATGGAAAAGGTATCACAAGATAAAACAAAAATTAAAGAAGCCGTATACTTACCACACCACGCTGTCGTCCGCGCGGATAAGGACACTACAAAGGTGCGAGTCGTATTCGATGCCTCCTGTAAGGGTTCAAATGGAATGTCACTTAACGACAATTTGTTGATTGGACCCACCTTGCAGGCAGAACTTCGGCATATTATAATGCGTTGGAGATCTTACCAGATATGTTTAGTTGCCGATATCATTAAAAGGTATCGACAAGTTTTGGTCGACCGCAAAGACACGATATTCCAACGCATACTTTGGAGGGATAGTCCTGAAAAGGAAATAGAAGAGTACGAACTGAAGACGGTGACATTCGGTACTGCATCAGCACCATATTTGGCGGTTCGAGCTCTTCACCAAGTGGCATATGACGAGTGTGAAAATAGTCCTGTAATAAAGAAAATAATTTTAAATGACTTTTACATGGACGATTTGATGACTGGAGCTGAAAACATAGAAAAGGGCATCAAAATCTTCACAGAAATGAATGATACATTGAGTAAAGGCGGATTTAAGTTGCAAAAGTGGATGAGCAATAGTAAAAAATTATTGAATATTATAAGAGATGAGACAGGATCTACAGATGAAGAGTTAAGAATAAAAATTGATGATATAACAAAAATATTGGGACTTACATGGAATTCAAGCGAAGACTTCTTCCAATACTCTCTGGAACTCCCGACGATTACTGAACCTGTAACAAAAAGAAAAATTATTTCGGAAATATCGCGTTTGTTTGACCCTCTGGGATGGTTAGCGCCTAGCATAATATTAGCTAAAATTTATATACAGAAATTGTGGTTAGCAGGCTTAGATTGGGATCAAGAAATTCCAAGCAACTTAGTACAAGAATGGAGTACTTACCATCACAGCTTGGCTTCTCTGGTTCAGATTAAAATTCCTCGATGGTTACACACTGGTCCTAGTAACACGAAGTCAGAGTTACACGGGTTTTCAGACGCATCAAAGTCAGCGTATGCAGCAGTCGTTTACCTTAGGGTGGTGGATAATTTGGGAAATGTTCATACGTCGCTAATAACATCCAAAACAAAAGTAGCACCTATTAAACAAGTATCTATCCCAAGACTGGAACTCTGTGGAGCAGTTCTAGTTACTAAATTAATAGCGGAAGTAGGTGAAGTTATGGGTATACCAAAGGCGGATTGGCACGCATGGACTGACAGTGAAGTAGTATTGGCATGGTTAAATTGTCATCCATGCCGCTGGAAAACCTTTGTAGCCAATCGGGTTTCTGATATTTTAACCACATTGGATACATATCACTGGGCACATGTGCCAACTAAGCAAAATCCAGCAGATTGTGCGTCGCGAGGTGTTTCTCCTTCAGAACTTGTAGATACTTCTATATGGTGGGAAGGGCCGAGCTTCCTAAAGAATCCTGATGTCGAATACAAAAGGCCCAAACATCTTGTAACGCGTTTAGAAGAAATTAAGGTACACACATCTACGTTGGATGTAACCTTTTGGAACAGATTTTCGGCATTGCCAAGAATGATCCGCGTTATAGCTTATTGTCGCCGGTTTTTAAGACTACAAAGGCAAGGAATCAGGCCGAAACATTTGAGTAAGCAAGAACTGGAAGAGGCAACAGAGATATGTGTGAAAAAATGTCAAGAAGAAGGGTTCGCCCATGAATTGAAAGAATTGAGGAATAATCAGGAATATCAGGGAAAGGGGAGTCTTAAATCATTAAATATATTTTTGGATTCAAAGGGAATCATAAGAGTTGGAGGGCGGCTTGAGATGTCAAAATTAAATTATGATAGAGTTCACCCCATTTTGATACCGAAAGAGTCCTTTCTCACAAGTCTCCTAATTGCCGATGCACATCAGAAAACCATGCATGGTGGTCCGCAATTCGTGATAACCTATTTGCGGTCCAAATATTGGATTATAGGAGTTAAGCTTTCAGTTAAAAAACATGTAAGGGAATGTGTTAAATGCCTGAGACATGCATCTAAGGTTAGAACACAATTAATGGGACAACTACCTTCGGCACGGGTTACACCAAACAAGCCATTTCTGTGTAGTGGAGTAGATTACGCGGGCCCCATTAATATAAGGGTTTCAAAAGGTCGAGGAAACAAATCTTACAAGGGCTACATAGCCTTATTTATATGCATGTCTACGAGAGCAGTGCATTTAGAAGCGGTCAGTGAACTGAGTACAAGAGGTTTTCTGGCTGCGTTCAAGAGATTTGTGGCAAGGCGTGGTCGATGTGCTGAGTTGCACAGCGACAATGGCACAAATTTTGTGGGAGCAGCACGAGAATTACGGCATTTATTTACGGAAGAAAAATCCAATTTAAATTTAGAATTAGCAGAGGAGCTTGCCACCAATGGTACTGAGTGGCACTTTATCCCTCCTCACTCGCCAAACTTTGGGGGCCTTTGGGAGGCAGGGATGAAGTCCACAAAGTATCACCTTAAGAGGGTGGTGGGAGACTCCACGCTGACCTATGAGGAAATGGCGACGGTATTGGCACAAATAGAAGCATGCCTTAATTCGAGACCGTTATCCTATGTCGAGGATCAAGACAAGTTAATAATTTTAACTCCAGGTCATTTTCTGGTGGGGGAACCACTCGTTGTACCTCCAGACTCAAATTATGAAGGATGTAATACAAGTAGTTTGCAACGATGGCAACTCCACCAGAGAATGATGCAGGATTTCTGGCGTCGATGGTCGCACGACTACCTTCACCAATTCTTACAGAGGCATAAGTGGGCTTACAAAACCCCGGAACCATCCATTGGTGAAGTAGTCTTAGTGAAGGAAGATAATTTACCCCCTGGCAAGTGGTTACTGGGTAGGATTACAGTGAAACATCCGGGATCGGATGGTGTTACCCGGGTTGTTACGTTGCGTACACAGTCGTCTACTATAAAAAGACCGACGTCCAAATTATGTGTGCTCCCTGTAACCGATTGAACTTGTAACCTTATTCTTAAGCAATACATTTTAATTTTTAGGTTATATTTTTTTGTGAATTGCTAGTATAGTTAAGGCTTAGATGTAATGATATTGTTGTTAAATTTGTTAAGCTCCTCACCAATGACATTGGCATAGCCTATGTTCAACCAATTTAAATTACTTTGGCACGGTGGGCGGTGTTGAAGGACATTGGGCAGTATGTCCTTGGTGGGCGGTATGTTTGAGCAAGAAGCGAAATCATAGCGAGATAATATTCGATAACTAGTACCGCATCGCTCAATAGATGGCAGCACAGGTAAAATTAAAAGTCGCTATGGTTTCGTTACATGCATTTAGTTGGGTCCGGTGGATTATTTTATTTTTGTGAGCAGCGCACCCACCGGAGTTACGTGTTACTAATCAATTAATATACGGGTAGTAAAGTAATTCAGTGGTGTTATTCGAAATCCCTCTCCAAGTCGACCCCCGGAAATACAAACACAGTGCCGCAATCCGGCCCTGTGCTAATTCGTAATAAACCATTGTTGACACCTGCACCTCGGCTTTAGCTTTATTGTATGTCACCGGCGCTCCACATTAAAATAAATTGTTAGTTAAAGTTCGTCTGTTTGTGTTTGCGTAGTATGTTGCTCTGATTTACGTACTTTAGTACTTGTGAATGTAGTTTGTGGAGTGGAAAGTAGGAATTGCTTATTTTATTTACAATGCGAAACTATGTATATTTTGGTTCTGAGATGTAAGGCTTTGGTTACATTGCTTTTTTTGTTAGCCATTTCTGTCCCACTGCTGGGCAAAGGCCAATTCCTTCCATGAACTCTTGCATTACGCGTCCAGGTCGTCTCGCCACCTCTTTCTGGGCCGACTTCGTAGGCGTCGTCTATCTCCCGGCACCCATCGCGCGGGGACTTGCCTAGCAATCAAAGGCAAAGGCCATCCCAATTCCTTCCATGAACTCTTGCATTACGCGTCCAGGTCGTCTCGCCACCTCTTTCTGGGCCGACTTCGTAGGCGTCGTCTATCTCCCGGCACCCATCGCGCGGGGACTTGCCTAGCAATCATCGTGCATGCGGCTGACGTGACTCACCTAATCCTATTCTAACCTAGCAGATACTGATCTTCTAATCTGCAAAAGTACCATAAGGAGACCACTGGCTTATGGTACTTTATTTAATGGTAAAGTTTTAGTTTTCAGAACATGAATAATTACATAAAGACAACAGAGGAGAGCAGAGGTATAATAATAATAGAGGTGTGTTAATAGTCCTCGTACAATTAGCTGATCTTATCATGCTACGCGTAAACATTTTTGGAACCAACAAATGCTTGAACCGAACCGGATCAAAGAAAACCCTTGAAAACCATCCCGGCATTCTACTCGTACATTCAAAAAGACAAAAAAATCTTCCGCCGAGTTCATAGCAAAAGTAAATATAACCTCGTGAAACCTTCTGTGTAAATACCTCAGTAGTTTCCCTCTTCCTGTAAAGTATTCACATTTGCAAAGTAAGTGCATAATAGCAAGCATATGGAGTTAATTGGCGCCGGCTAGGAAGTAATTAGGCGCAGTCTACTTCTTTTATTAAATACATTTTGCAACAAGAAGTTTCCGAGTACCTCCTGTTGAATTCAGACAACTCTTTTGTAGTAATTGTGGTTTTAGTTTAATTGACTGACTTGAAATTGTTAAGTAAGAAGAAAAAACCTACACGTTGAAAAGTTTTACCGAATCTTTTGGTACTTTTTTTTATGCTGGTTATTATTTTTCTATTATTTCGTTTAAAATTTAATGATGAATAATTGCGGATGCGGCTTCGAACACTGACCATACAAATACATATGGGCCATTCAAACTGGCATGGACCAATTCTGGATCGGCTGCGGACACTGACAGGGACTTCAGTAGCCACTTCAGCATATTTAGGGCCAAATCGTAATCAGTACTACGTTACCCCACTCAAAAACGTGTCATGACATCAATCAAAGACAAGAATTCTCATCGCTCAGTACCCTGCAAACTTACCATTTTAAATCTGCTCTTCTACTTAGGCAAAACATTTTAATCACTTACAATCCTCCGAACTCCCCCTTTGCTCCTATCATGTAAGCACAAGATTAAAGGCTGTCTTCACTAGCCCCACTTTACTAACGCGGTAGTGTAGATATTATTTAAGCGCTCCTTGCATAGTGGCGCTTAATCCCGAGTTCCCGACCAATACCTGCTTACAGGGAAGGGGAGGGCCCCCAACGAATCAATTCGGGGAGTCCCGGACATACCCCGGTGAATTATCCACTAGGCTTCTGCGGAAAGCCTTTGTTTAGAATTTTGTGAGCTCTTTTGCGATTCTCGTATAGGGATTGCTCAAATAGGGGAAAATTGGTGTTTTGTGTTGGATCTCATGTTTCGTATACTCATAAACATCCACTTCACCCCTTGCAGCTTTGCCTAAACTTTTGTTCTTTACAAAAAAGTATATGATTTAATTTAATTCAAGCACGAGTACCGTAAATTATTAGGATGAAGTTCTATGTAGTAGCTATGAACCTGTAAAAGTAAAGACCAGTTTTAAATTGTTTAATATAAAGTAATAGTAATTCGACACAGCTTTTATGACGGTTAATGAAATAGCCACCTTTTCTATTAGTTATCACCAAGTTCTTGCATATTTGTTTTGATATAGAACTACAAAACAAAACATATTATTATAATTTAAAGCGTCACGATCCCAAATAATGTTATATACAATAAAAACATTAAATTGATAAGAAGTTCAATGCAACAGGGACAAAGGGTTCAAAGTTCCATATGAGGAAAAAACAATATGTTGTTGTTTTTATTTTCTTTCGATCCTCTTATTGAATTCCAAGAAATTATTGTAAACCCCCCTTAGAAATTACAAAGAAAGTCAAAGAAATTATGTTTTGTAACATAAAGTTTTAATCTCTTTTTCTGTCACACACACATGATTGTTATATGACGATTGTTTGCTCTAGTTTTAGCATGTCAGAAAATAAACACAAGAAAAAGAAGACTGAAATGATACACTTACAGAAATTATACATTTTTAGGACTTGAATTTTGATATTGAATGGAGACTCTCCGAGACATGGTGAGTGCGAGAGTTTATAATAGCATTCGTCAAGACTCGGTGTTCCTCGCTTGGTTGTACGCACGACGGCCAATCAAGCTATACATAACCAGTTTATGCGGATCTCTCATTGTAAAGGAAATCTCTACAAAGCTAGGCCAAGTTATACTGCTGTGCGTGTGTGTGTGCTGTGTTGTACAGCTTCATGTGCCGCCGTGTGTACACTCTCGCGCTCGTAGAGTTTCTTAGTTTAATGTACAGAATGCGTGGTTGCCGTTTCGTGAATTGTCCTTTTACACCCTGTATACCACAGTTGTCTAAACCGTTTTGCAATCCAATCATTTACTACCACCCACTTCAGTTTCCTTCAGTGAGCCTTCTAAAGATATTCCTTTGCTTTAAATTGTATCCTCAACCAATAAGCCCTTCGGTTCGAAATTTTTCGTTACGCCGCCATCATGAATTTCAATATTTTCTACTATCGCCTGTTGCCTGCCTGTATTGACGTTTTGACTGCTGAAATGCTTCCAAACAATTGTTTTTTTATTAAACAAAATATTTATTTTTCGCTTGAAATCATGAATGTGCATTTTTTTTTAAAAACAGTTACTTGGAATGTTTATTGGTTAGAGGCATTCTAGCAACCTCCTTTATTTTTCTAGGTGTTTTTAACACACTAACCCTGGCATCTATAGCCGAGTTAGGTAATTACCTGAGTTAAAGTACTCGTAATTATTAATGCAACCATTTTTATGAAATAGACAAGAATCTGAACGAAGTAAGTACCGTCAAAGAAAGCAAAGCTAAGAATTCTGATTATGGCAGTGCTAACTTCCAATTAACCGATTACTAAGCTACAGAATAAATATCGTATCCTAAGTTATTACTTTTACTCAAGTAATCACTTTGACTCTTGTTGTTAATGCTTTTTTATCAGTTGTTTTGGTGCTGTAATATTTTAATTTTGCTACTACTAAAATGATAAAAAAAACAGTTTGTCTGTGGATTGAATCGAAAATAGGAATTAAACAAAGGATGATTTTTATAATTATTTCATTGAATTTTATATCTTCGTGAGTTAGATTGACTTGCGTGTTTGTGTTTCAGCTCATTTGTTATTCTGTACTAAGTAAACAAAAGGATGAACTCAATATTTTAGGCTGAGTTAAGGCGATCATACACAGCAGCAATGGTTCAACGGGATCATAATGTTATACCTGTTGGTGAAACTAGATTAATTCAAGTAAGACTAGCTAACTATTAAGACTAGACTAGACTAACTAACTATTAAGACGAGACTATCTAGCTTTCCAGCCTTCCTTTTTGTTTTACCTGAAAACATATTATGAATTTTAATTTAATTTATTAAGAAAACCTCAGTATGTTCTAAGTCCTACAACCAGGACCAATTTGGCACATGCTGTAAATGTTATCTCTGCTCTTCTAATCTCAAAACTTGTCGCATTTTAAATAATTTTAAGCAAAACGAAGCCTTATATCCAGGGAAAGCCCTAAAATGACGAACAAAACTGTATGAAACCGTTTTTCGCACATGAATCCACTTTTGTACCTTCCTACCTAGACTAGGTGGGTAGACAGATAGATAGGTAGTATACAGAAGGTCAACTACAAACAATGTGCACGCACACTTACTTTTAATGAAAATGGGTACAAATAGGTTCGGAATTGAACCTGTGAACGCTTATTTGCAGTGACACTTAAAATCTGAATACCTTGATTTCGAGCTAAAATCAGCGAGATAATACGAGATTGAAAAAAAATCAGCTGTCCCATACATTTGGGTCGAGTAGACATTGAAGTTTTGTATGGGACAGTCGACTATTAGTTCGCGCTTACGATGTTGGTCCCATATCGAAAGTTGTTCAGTTCGGTGGTCTGTACCACACCGTTATATGATCACACCTTTTTGAGACTCGCCGTAAAATATATAGGACAATGTCAAAGAAATGCCAGTCTACTTACAAGTACTATTGCACTCGCTGTACGTGAAGCATGTCGATGTGTGTGGGCGTTTACTGTCACTGCATGTAGTTAAACTTCTGTTCCTATCTATATCGTGTCTAGATGTAACACTGAGCACGGCTAGACTAGCCCGCGGCCCAAAACTGAATTTGCAAGTGAAATTCGCGCCAGGCCATAACTTTGTCAGAGACGTGGAGGATGCGAGTCTGACGGATACGGCGATTGAACGACCGGGGGTTCGGTTCCTGGGTCGTTGAATTATTGTATGAATCTTGTCTGTATTTAGGAAAGCGCTCGGATAGATGATGTAGTTGTGTAGGTATTGTGTATGACTAAGGTAGGACGCCCTCAGTGTAAGAGGAGCGACGATCTTCGCAGGGTGGGTGGCAGCAGCTGAGTAATAAAGTATCTTTTCTGTGGCAGCTGGATATGAGTTGGTAAGAACCATGATGAAGGGCGTACGATATGTTAGGCATACGTCCAGCTGTGGACTGCTGTAGTTGTGAAGTGCAGCGTTATGATGGTGACGGTGGTAAGTCACACACATCTGGTTGATGAAAACTTTATATGGTTACTGATAATCATGTTGGTGAGTAACCACCTTTTACGTTTGATTTTTACTTGTTGCTTTTAGTACACATTCCTAGGCACAAATCCAGCCGGTAGGGTTGCGTCGGCCGCCGACCTCCCTAGCGGCGTCAGCGTAGTCTGCTACGCTGACGACACGCTGGTACTGGCACAAGGGAGGTCGCACGAGGCGGCGGCCGAAAACATGACACGCGGGGTTGCGATAGTCGTGGAGAGGATCCGGCAATTGGGTCTCGAGGTGGCATTGCACAAGTCCGAGGCCATGTGTTTTCATGGGCCTCGGAATGCGCCACCGTCGGGATCCCTACTGACGGCGGGAGGGGTTTCCATCGGCGTCGGGTCGACGCTGAAGTACCTGGGACTCGTCCTCGACAGCCGGTGGAACTTCGTGGAGCATTTCCGACGTTTGGCCCCCAAACTGGAACGGACCGGGGCTGCCTTCAAGCGGCTCCTGCCCAACCTGGGGGGTCCAAACGCCTCCTGCCGGAGGCTCTACGCGGGGGTCGTGCGGTCCATGGCCCTTTACGGGGCCCCGGTGTGGGCGCGTTCTCTGAGGCGGCAAGCCGCCCGCTACCTGAACGCGCCCCAAAAGGGGATAGCCCTAAGACTAGTCCGGGGGTACCGCACGATCTCCGGTGAGGCGGCGAGCCTCATTGCCGGATTGCCGCCATGGGATCTGGAGGCGATAGTCCTCGCGCGCCTTCACGAATGGCGCGCGGAGGCACTACGTCGGGGGGAAACTCCGCTGCCGCGGCAAATCGCCGCTCAGCGGACAGACCTCCGGCGCGATCTCATGGTGACATGGAGAGAGCGACTGTCGCAACCCCGTGCAGGGCACGCCACCATCGTGGCGATAAGTCCCCTCTTTGAGGAGTGGCTAGAGAGGCGCTACGGCGCCCTCACCTTCCGCCTGACGCAGGTCCTCACCGGACACGGTTGTTTCGGGAGGTTCCTGCACCGAATCGGGCGGGAGGAAACGCCCGGGTGTTTCCATTGTGAGGATCGTCCGGAGGACACGGTGCAGCACACTGTGGAGGCCTGCCCTGCTTGGGCGGAGCAGCGCCGTGTCCTCGTAGAGGCGATCGGCGGCGGCGACCTCTCGCGCCCGGCCCTGGTTCAAGCCATGGTCCGGAGCGAGAGGGAATGGGAAGCCGTCACCTCCTTCTGCGAAGCAGTCATGCTAGTGAAGGAGGTGGCGGAACGTGAGAGGGAAAGAGCCTCACGTCCCAGCCGCCGCGGGAGACGCCCTGGGCGTCGGGGGTCACGTGGTGGCCCCCGGCCACCGTAGGCGCGGGCCTGTGGACGGCGAGTTATGGGCTAGCTCGCCGTCCGGCCGTCTTATGACGACAGGCCGTGTCGACGGCGCGTTCGTGTTCCACGCGCGCCTCAAAGAGATGTCAGCAACCACGCAGGGGTCCGCACGGGCCGATGCCTGCCAGGGCTGCGGGACTGTTCGAAAGAGATACCGCGGCCCTGGAACACAAAGGGCAAAGAAGGAACATGGATGGGTTTTAGTCAGTACAAGTCTGACACTCCCTTCCGCTCCGCCCAGAGCGGGGGGGGTCATTTGATGATTTCCCATCCTAAAAAAAAAAAAAAAAAAAAAAAAAAAAAAAAGGTTTGCGTCGGCCCCCGAAGGGCCGGCTCTGGCGAAACCGGCTCCGGCCAAGAAGGCGGCAGCCCTGAGGCGGGGCAAGGTGGCGGCCCAAAAGAAGGGCAAGGCGGTGATTGTGCCAGCGCCAGCCGCGAGACAGCTGCCACCGCCGCCCCCCCCGCCCCCTAAGCCTTCTGCGGCCGAGACCGGGTGGCAGGTGGCCGGAGAGAGGACGAGGGAGCAAAAGGCGGCCAAAAAGGCCAGGAAGCGGCAGCGCAAGCGCCAGGAAAAAGAGCGGAGCGTCGCGGCAAGGCTCAGCGCCCCGAAGACCGCAGCTGTAGTGATTACACTACAGCCGGACGCGGAAAAGAGGGGCGTGAGCTACCGCGACGTGCTCGCTAAGGCGAGGGCGACGGTAAATCTTGGGGAGCTCGGGATCACCGGGGGCCTCCGCCTCAGAGTCACCGCGACAGGGGCTCGAGTGCTGGAGATCCCCGGCGAAACCCGTGGCTCGTCCGCGGACGCTCTGGCAGAAAAGCTTAGAGCGTCCCTAAATGCGGACGAGGCCCGAGTGTCCAGGCCCGTCAAATGCGCAGATCTGCGCATCATGGGTCTGGACGACTCGGTGACCGAGGAGGAGGTGGTGGCCGCCGTCACCAGGACCGGTGGGTGCCCTGCTGAGCAGGTCAAGGCAGGCACCTTACGTCCGGATCTGTCGGGCATGCGAACCGTAACGGTAAGCTGCCCTGTGACGGCGGCGAAAGCCATTGTGGAGGGCCGAAGGCTCTTGGTGGGCTGGGTTTCGGCGCAGGTTAAGCTGCTGGAACCCAGACCTCTGAGGTGCTTCCGCTGCCATGTGGGGCACCATGTGTCGGTCCGGTGCACCTCGGAGGTGGACCGCAGTGGCCTATGCTTCCGCTGCGGCCAGCCCGGTCACAGGGCCGCGGCTTGCTCCGCCGCGCCGCACTGCGCTGCATGTGCGGCAACCGGCAAGCCGGCCGATCACCGGGCAGGGAGCAAGGCCTGCGGTACACCCGCCAAGGCCAAGGCCAGGGGCAACGGAAGGCCCTCCACCTCCACCGCCAAAACCCCCACCGTCGCCATCACCGCATCCGCCGCCACTGTCGCCGCCGCGGCCGCCACTGCTGCAACTTCTGCAGCGGGGCCCTCGCAGGGGGCCCGGGAGGGGGCTGAAATGGAGTGCCAATAACGGCCCCATTACGCCTTCTCCAGGCGAACATCAACCACTGCGCCTGCGCTCAGGATCTGTTGATCCAGAGCATGGCGCAGTGGTCGATTAACATCGCCGTGGTCTCTGAGCCGTACTTTGTCCCGCCCAGGGATGACTGGGTGGAGGACCTTAGCGGCTCAGTGACCATAATTGCGTCGGCCGCCGCCGGTACCCCGACCCTTGAGAGTGTCAGGAAGGGTCAGGGGTGCGTAGCAGCACGGTTCGAGGAGATCGTTGTAGTGGGAGTCTACTTCTCTCCGAACCGAACTCTCGCCGAGTTCCACAACTCCCTCAGGGAGTTGAGTGTCGTCATCGGGAGCCATTCACTCCCCGTGCTTGTGCTCGGGGACTTCAATGCCAAGAACTTGGCTTGGGGTTCTCGTTACACGGATGTGCGGGGTAGGATGGTGGAGGACTGGGCACTGGAGACAGGCCTGGTCGTCCTAAATCGGGGTTCTGTCCCCACGTGCGTGCGGATACAGGGTGAGTCGGTGGTGGACATATCGTTCGCTAGCCCCGCCCTGTCGCCGCGTGTCGTTGACTGGCGCGTCATGGAGGGGGTGGAGACCTATTCCGACCACCGGTACATCCGGTTCGACGTCTCCACTCAGACCTCAAGCGCGCCGGTCCTACAGGCCCCGAGTGGTCCGCGATGGGCGCTGAAGCAGCTGGACCGGGAGCTCCTCCTGGAAGCCTCGATCGTGCAGGCCTGGGTGTCATCACCGGCCAGGCCTGCCGACATCAACAACGAGGCGAGTTGGTTCCAGGAGGCCATGTCCGAGATTTGCGACGTGGCAATGCCCCGAGTTCGGCCAGGAAGCGCCCGACGTCAGGTGTACTGGTGGTCGCGAGAGCTGACGTCTTTGCGTGAGGCGTGCGTTGCCGCGCGGCACCGGTACGCCAGGCATCGCAGGCTCCGCATCCGCCCTCCGGATGCGGCAGCCATTGAGGCGGAGCTTTACGAGGGGTACAGAGCGGCGAAGACCGCCCTCCAAGAGGCTGTCCGGCGGGCCAAGAACCTGGCCCGCGAGGGGATGCTGGAGTCTCTGAACGGAGATCCGTGGGGGCGCCCTTACAAGATGGTGCGGGACAAACTCCGCACCCGGGCCCCCCCGCTGACGCAGAGTCTCCGGCCTGAGCTCGTGGAGGACGTGGTGAGCGCTCTGTTCCCTTCGCGAGGGAGGCATCCTCCCCCGCCTATGGCTCCGCCGCCGCTTGCGGTGCCGGACGCGGACCACACCGATGACGACGTTCCGGAGGTGACTGGGGTAGACCTGGGAGTGGCGGTACGCAGGCTGAAGGCCAGAAATACCGCCCCGGGACCCGATGGCTTGCCTGGCAAAGCCTGGGTCCTGGCCTCTGAGGCTCTCGGGCCCCGACTGGAAGGGCTCCTAAGCGCATGCTTGGAGAGAGGCCAGTTCCCGCTTCGTTGGAAGACGGGGAAGCTGGTCCTCATCCGGAAGCCAGGGCGCCCTGCGGACTCTCCGTCCGCATACCGGCCCATCGTGTTGCTCGACGAGGTGGGCAAGCTCTTTGAAAGAGTTATTGCTAACCGCCTCGCCGGGCACCTCGCGGGGATGGGGCCGGATCTTGCGGAACACCAGTTTGGTTTCCGCAAGGGGCGCTCGACGGTGGACGCCATCATGCGCGTGAGAGCCCTCACGACGGGGGACGCGGTTTCCCGGGGCGGGGTCGTATTGGCGGTGTCTCTTGACATCGCCAACGCCTTCAACTCCATGCCCTGGAGCTGCATTGGGGAGGCACTCCGGTATCACCGGGTGCCGACCTACCTTCGTCGTGTGGTCGGGGATTACCTGACGGATAGGGCCGTCATCTACCCCGGTCGGAGCGGAGAATGGAACCGGCGAGAGATGTCGTGCGGTGTTCCACAGGGATCGGTTCTGGGACCGGCCTTGTGGAACATCGGTTACGACTGGGTGCTGCGCGCCGACCTCCCTAGCGGCGTCAGCGTAGTCTGCTACGCTGACGACACGCTGGTACTGGCACAAGGGAGGTCGCACGAGGCGGCGGCCGAAAACATGACACGCGGGGTTGCGATAGTCGTGGAGAGGATCCGGCAATTGGGTCTCGAGGTGGCATTGCACAAGTCCGAGGCCATGTGTTTTCATGGGCCTCGGAATGCGCCACCGTCGGGATCCCTACTGACGGCAGGAGGGGTTTCCATCGGCGTCGGGTTGACGCTGAAGTACCTGGGACTCGTCCTTGACAGCCGGTGGAACTTCGTGGAGCATTTCCGACGTTTGGCCCCCAAACTGGAACGGACCGGGGCTGCCTTCAAGCGGCTCCTGCCCAACCTGGGGGGTCCAAACGCCTCCTGCCGGAGGCTCTACGCGGGGGTCGTGCGGTCCATGGCCCTTTACGGGACCCCGGTGTGGGCGCGTTCTCTGAGGCGGCAAGCCGCCCGCTACCTGAACGCGCCCCAAAAGGGGATAGCCCTAAGGCTAGTCCGGGGGTACCGCACGATCTCCGGTGAGGCGGCGAGCCTCCTTGCCGGATTGCCGCCATGGGATCTGGAGGCGATAGTCCTCGCACGCCTTCATGAATGGCGCGCGGAGGCACTACGTCGGGGGGAAACTCCGCTGCCGCGGCAAATCACCGCTCGGCGGACAGACCTCCGGCGCGATCTCATGGTGACATGGAGAGAGCGACTGTCGCAACCCCGTGCAGGGCACGCCACCATAGTGGCGATAAGTCCCCTCTTTGAGGGGTGGCTAGAGAGGCGCCACGGCGCCCTCACCTTCCGCCTGACGCAGGTCCTCACCGGACACGGTTGTTTCGGGAGGTTCCTGCACCGAATCGGGCGAGAGGAAACGCCCGGGTGTTTCCACTGTGAGGATCGTCTGGAGGACACGGTGCAGCACACTGTGGAGGCCTGCCCTGCTTGGGCGGAGCAGCGCCGTGTCCTCGTAGAGGCGATTGGCGGCGGCGACCTCTCGCGGCCGGCCCTGGTTCAAGCCATGGTCCAGAGCGAGAGGGAATGGGAAGCCGTCACCTCCTTCTGCGAAGCAGTCATGCTAGTGAAGGAGGTGGCGGAACGTGAGAGGGAAAGAGCCTCACGTCCCAGCCGCCGCGGGAGACGCCCTGGGCGTCGGGGGTCACGTGGTGGCCCCCGGCCACCGTAGGCGCGGGCCTGTGGACGGCGAGTTTTGGGCTAGCTCGCCGTCCGGCCGTCTTATGACGACAGGCCGTGTCGACGGCGCGTTCGTGTTCCACGCGCGCCTCAAAGAGATGTCAGCAACCACGTAGGGGTCCGCACGGGCCGATGCCTACCAGGGCTGCGGGACTGTTCGAAAGAGATACCGCGGCCCTGGAACACAAAGGGCAAAGAAGGAACATGGATGGGTTTTAGTCAGTACAAGTCTGACACTCCCTTCCGCTCCGCCCAGAGCGGGAGGGGTCATTTGATGATTTCCCATCCTAAAAAAAAAAAAAAAGGCACAAATCCAGACCCCGTGGCTGCGACAAAATTCCTTATTGGGAAACCCAATACTTTCCGATCTGGGAATCAAAACCAGGACCTCAGGCTCAACAGTAGCGCTTGCGACCACTAAACTAACGCGGCACTCAATTAATATTTCAGTTAGAAATAACAAGGCACGTGTGGGGTTAAACATAGTTAAATAATTAATTAATTAGAGACGCAGAATCTGGTTATTTGCACGTTAATTAGTACTTCTCTTAGGGAGCCGCTAGGGATTAACTGAGCTCAATGCATTAACCTGAGTGTTTTGGCTAGTAGTCGAAACAATTTCCAGCCATTATACGAGCCAAAATACAACGGATTTGTATATTAATATTGCTCAAGGTAGCCCGCAAAAGGCATTTTTTTATTTTTTTTTCAATTTACAGGTCAGTGTCAGGTTGTATGTTTATTTGCGACCGTAACGTATGTCTTTATAGAATTATAATCATTAAAATTATCAATACAACCCTCTAAGCTCTTTGAATGACTTTTTCATAAAAAATCACACAATGGGAGATACAACTACGGCAAAAATCTAACTGAAAAATCACAACAATCTCCTCTCTAAAAATTTCTTCCTCAAAACCAAAAACATACTAAACACTTACTCGTATATACATATGTATGCAGTGAGGAATGTATGTTCGGAAAATAATTCAAAGTCCGCTCTAGCGAGAGACGCTGGCAAGCCGCGCTGGCTCGTGCTAAGAAGCCATGAATATCGTCCCAACACTCACCTTACCGATATACAGAGAATGGAAACGCAACTTGGGCCATGATTTTTATGAAGAAAATATTTGTAAATAACTTAAAAAACTCATTTTCTTAGTGAAATTTTAATAGATGTGTATGATATAAAGTACCTATGCAACGTTTATTTTACTTTAATATTGTAAAATAAACATAATATAAGTTGTATAAATCGAATCAAATCAAACATGATTTTTTTGCAAAAATAAAATATTTATTTACTCCAAACATAGAAATGTGATATTGTAGCACAAAATACATACAAATTACAAGGAAAGATCTTAAATTCTATAACTCATTGTATACACCAGTAGACCATTAGTTCTAAAAGTATTTCACAAAAAGTATACATTTTTTTTTAAATGGTTATTAAAGGCAACTGGACCAATTTTTTGTGACTTTGTAAGTTTGTTCTTAATAACTATTATATTAGTAAATGAGTAAGCAATAACAGAAAATGACAAAAAAGCAGCTGTTAGGTCTTCTGACCAGCTCAGCCATAGCGTGCAACAGCCCGGGTGCAGTCGTAGTTTTCATACATAATGTGTTTGATACATGAACATGAACATGAACATGAACTTTAATTTTACAACTTCGATTTTCAGTGATTTTCAATTGTAATAAAGTGGTGAAAATTGACTGAAAAACACATTCTATGGCACTCGGTAATAGTGTAGCTTCATTTAGACATAATATTAGTAAACATTAGCCAAGTAAGAGGTCCATGGGCGGCATAAAAACTCTGACACCAGGTTAGGTACTAACCACACGATAGAGAAAGTAGTATACATTTGACTTGATCAGGGTTTGTTACAGAGGCATTAGCACGAGCGCGCGGTGTAAACGTTACGTAAATACGTCAATTTTAAAATTAAAAATTCTCTATTCACATACAGGGTGTAAACGGACCCTTCACGAAGCCGCCAACCAAGCATTATGATCAAACTAAGTAACTTTTTTATTGCTGGGAAACGACTTTTTTTTGGGATGTAAAATCAGGTTTTACGGTAGGACTCAAGACTGTGCTGATGGATAGATGAATAGTACGGGGTTCGTGGAAGTGTTTAAAGTAAAAATCTGACATTAAAAACATGTATTTAAAAAAACTTGTGAAAAATTTGGAAATTTGACCCCCAATATCTTCGTAACTCATAATTTTTAGGATTTATAATAAAGAAAAAAATTCTAGAATTAAGTCATATCTATGGATCATACTGTTTGTGGTTGTGCAAAAACATTAACTAAAATTCTATAGGATAATTGAATTTTCAATTCATCGACGTATTTACGTTACGTTAACACCCCGCACTCGTGTTAGTCTCAAATCATAGCTTTGTAAAATAGAAACCCAAGTATGCTGAACAGCTAACAAGTCGCTTTATATTAAACTGCTTGCAATCCCTGTATTCTACTTGGCGGTGATTACCTAAGTTATCCCCCAGCATCGCGCTAAGTGCTACATTAATACCCAGTTACCCAGGTAATGTGCTGATGCATTATAGTTGAGGTGGAGGAGTTTTAAACTGGTTTCTTGGAGGAAATTACAGTTTTTGAGGCAGGATATTTGCTTTCAAGTCCAAGGGAAGTAAGGTAATCTTAAAGCAGAGGGCGTTGTCAAAGTAACATTCTTTCAGCAATAACGATCATCATCTGTCTAACCTTTTTTCAACTGTTTTGGTGTCGGCTTCCAGTCTAACCGGATTCAACTTAATACCAGTATTTTACAAGGAGCAACTGCCTATCTGACCTCCACAACCCAGTTCGTACTGGGTAATACGATACCCCTTGGTAAGACTGGTTGCCAGACTGTCGGGCCACTGACTACCTAACGATTGTCAAAGATCTACAATTGATAGCTGGGCTCAATGTACTGTCCGAAGCACCGAGGAAACTCGGTATGTAATTGGTGGTCACTCATCTATGGAGCAACCTAGGCAAGCGCAGCTTAACCTGAAGATCAGAGCTACTGTTATTATTTAGCCACGAGCTACCTACTTAACATAAAATATAACATCACACCTGTAATCCCTGACGGGTTAAGCAGAGGTTCTGCCTCGTTGGTCTGACTGGCTTGTTGGTCTAATGGTCCCCAGCGCCACGACTGAGTATGGGGTCCTGGGTTCGATCTCCAGATCGGACAAACTGTTTATGGGTTTTTTAATCAAACATAACTGGCAAAAAGTTGAGAAAACGATGATATAAAAGAAAATAATGTAGCTTTTGTCTATCCCGTTGGAAATCGACGTTGAAATACGAAATGGTTTGAAAGCCCTTGTTGCGATTTAGTACCATGCACGGTAAAACTGTTATCTTAACGATGATGTGCAGATCTTCTGCATATCATCTTCTTTGATCATGGGGTTCTATAGACCCTGAAGGGCAGTAAATGACGTTATTGTGTTTTAATTTGACGTCAGCCAGCCATAATGATCATAATTTCACCGTCTTAACCAAACAATGGGGTAGACCGTTATAAGCTAATTGTAGCATCATCATCCCAGTTAGGTCTACATCTGACCAATAACGTCAAGCTATTTTGAAATAAAAAATGTCATTACAAGATTATCAACCAATGAAGGTGCTTGGAACCAGCTTTGCTAGCGACATTGGTTTCGTAGTTGCCATCCCCATTACAACCATCAACCAAACCAAAAAAATCTTTCTGTTGAACGTGTGGAACTAAAAAATCCCGTTTACGTAATAAAATGTAGCCTATGTTAACGAATCGATTGACACCTAATTCATCAAAATCGGATGCATAGTTTAGGCGCCACGGAGGAACATACGTAAATACACCATAACACTTCCTTTTGATTTCGGTGGTAGTCGGGTAAAAAATAGAACCTCGAAGACTTTTTGAAATTCCGATTTCTTTTTTAAAAGAGGAAAACTGTAAAAATTACACAGTCATGCAGTTGGTGAGTCGGTTCCTGCACATAATACTCCACGTTTGCATACATTTCACTGCAGGACAGGATGCGGGGGCATTTCGCACGGAAACATTGAATAATTTTATGCTAAGAACTTGGCCAAATGAATTTCTAACCGCTGAAGGTATAATATCGTAAACGTTGCTTTGTGTAAATTGAGATTTTCAGCTGTGTATTAGATCAGATGGATTTTCGTTAGGCACCCAAGTTCTTGGAAACAACAAACAAACAAAATTAAGAAATCAAAATGGCTTACAAAGATCCAATTTGTAGACTGTTGTTGAATGTTTCGAAATTATTATTATTTATTTATGTACACACAAAATACTTAACAGGACATTACATTAAGATAGAAGAGCACAAAGGTAATTAATTACTGAAACAAAACTAGAATATTAGATACTAAAAAAGACATCTTGCTTTATTTTTATTCTCGTATCAAACACAACTTGAATTAACTTTTTAACCGACTTCTAAAAAAGCAGGAGGTCATGTATTCCACCAGCATATTTTTTTATGCGTGTTGCATTTCTAGTTCGATTTAATTGATTTTTTTATCAACTTTACTTAGGTACTTTAAGAGTTATACTCTATATATGCATTCTTTCTTTTCCGTCTATGTGAATGATGTGATAACTTCAAGTTACAATGTAAAATTGATTTGATAAGGATTTGTGTGAGACACCACAACTAAAAAGGGAATATAGCAAACAAAACTTTTTGCAAACACAATAACCGACTTCCAAAAAAAGAAATCGCTCATAGTTTTTGCAAAAAGGTATTCTGCCTCTTTATTTTATTCGATTGGGTTCAACGTTTAGCTGTGTTTATACATATTTTGGTTGACATGATAATGAAATAGCGTTAATAAGTCTTCCTTACTGCTTCCAGAAAAAAAAAACATAAAATCAGAATAAATCGTATAAAAAATAAAAAAAATCAGCAGCAAAATGTACCAGGAAGTCATATAAAGGTGAGAGCATTACGGTTGTCACGTACTACTTAGCTATCGGAGATTATCCAGCAGGCGGCGGGCTTGCTAAGTGGCTGTCACTGGCCTACAGACATGCAGTTTGTTGTGGAGCCCCGAAGCAAGCGAGGTATATTGACTGGGAGGCATTTTGTATAGGTAGGTAGGTATATTAATGGGACGAAAGTGTTTGTATATTTTGCGATTTTTCGTTAAGTTTATAGTATTTTATTCAAGTTGTGAAAAGAATGAATGTTGTAAAGAGGTTTATATTTAGATTAAATAAAATTAACATGTATAGTACCTGCTTCTGTCAATTAAATATTTAAGCAGCAAGCATACTAATTGTAATAAATAGTTAATAGAGATACGGATACTGTCTAAACTGAACTAACTGACGAAATTAACATAACATAACATCACGCCTGTTTTCCCCGCAGAAGTGGCATTTAGTACACCCACATTTCGCCAGTTATGTTTAAGTCCCGTGTAATAGAGGCCAAGTGTTTTGCCGTCAACCAAGCAAAAAAAAACAGAATCCGGGCACCTTCTGAGAAATTACTGATGGAAAAACCCAATAATACTGTTCCCGATCCGGGAATCGAATCCAGGAACTGTCAACACCAGCAGTAGCGCAAAAACCGCTAGACCAACGACGCAATTTAATTGTCATACATACGTAAACTCATGCATTTTTCCCATGGGGGTAGGTAGAAACCACAGAACGCCACCTGCTACGATCCTTACATACTCCTTTCGCCTCGTCCACGTTCATACATCTGTTCATACACGCACGCCGGCTGCGAGTACAGCTCACCTGACCTTTTTTTTGACGTCAGTGTATGTCCTACTAGCGCGTCTCTCGTCCCGGCTTTGTTTAAATAATTAAATTAAGTAGGAATAATTGACCTTATTCACCTTCTAAACGAGAGAGATGAACGATAAAGCATTTGTAGAATTAATAAAAAGATAAGATTTAAAACAAACTTTAATTTTTTGCATTTAAAATAAATCAGTTCACAAGTGATACGTCTACAACTTCATCAAACACTCAAAAAATAATCCTCTACTTACAAATTGAAATTGAGTAAAAAGGTTTTGTAGAAATGATAATATTAATTAAAATATTTTTGATTGAGCAGTTTCATCAATTATGCTGAATTTTTATTTTTTATATTATTTCAAAATGGCATCGGTAATTTTATTTATCATCTGGAGCTGATGTCAAAGAAACATTAAGAATAAGGCAACTTAAATTTTATCCATCAAAGATGGTTTCGATACCTACGTACGTATAGTTTCAACATAGAAACAGAGATTGTCGAAACCATGGTGAAACGTAAATTATTTGTACACGAACGTTACGACCACGAGCGTTTATACACGAATGTGTTGTTATTTCTTCAACAGGCTCCTCGTTTAGTAATAGGTAAATAGGTGACGGCATCGTTGGCACCGTGGCTGAGCGATTCGCTGCTGCGCTACATGTCGCGGGTTCGATTCCCACACAGAACATATTTTTGTATGGCCTACAGCAGGTAGTTGTTTCGGGTCTGTCTGTTTGTGTATGTGAGTTTAAATGTTTGTAAACGCACCCACGATACAGGAGAAATTCCTGTGTTTAAGTATGTGAACTAGGGATTTAACATTTTGGTATATGGTTTTTGAGTCATTGGTCTAGTATCGTGTAAAAGGCACGATTCAATGAATATTTCTGGAGACAAAAAAATTGCAAAGTATCAGTGTGTGTGTGTGTGTGTGTGTGTGTGTGTGTGTGTTTGTGTAGTAGTGTCTGTATTTTTATTTTTTCGACATCACGGCGTAACGCTTAAGAATTATTCAAATATAATTTACTTTAAACATAGAGAATTATCATATCGAAGTTTACTCAAAGTAGTTTTAAATTTAATTAATTTAGTTCATTAATAAAAAAGGAGTGAATTCGTTTTGGCACATACGTCGTTTTAATCCGAGCGCACGCACATTATATCCATCTCTTCTTTTGCGTTTCAAAAGTAATTGCATCACTTTCGCTCGCTTAGTAGATCAGTCGAGCTACGATTTATTTTCGAGGTAGCGCCTTAATGTAATGTCCTGTTAAGTATTTGTACATAAATAAATAAATATACTACTTGCCTACATAAAGTATTATAGTAGTTAAAATACGGCCGTTCGAAGCGGTAAATCATATTAAAAAGTTATTTAAAAAAATATTTCAGCTAACTGTATCGACAGATGCAGGAAGCTTGGAGTAAGTCCTCAATATAAATGTTGTTGGAATGAAGTCCGAAATGATTATTTTTATGTACTATGTTCTCGAGGTTTTAGTCCAAACCCTTACTAACAATGATCTGTACTTTTAGCGAGGCAATTCAAGTATTTATTTTTTAGGACGAAAGCATTCCCTTAGTCTCAATTTATGTAAAAATGTATAACATTTTTGACATTGATTGTATCGCTGAGATGAGATTGTGACTACATTTTAACTTGTTTTTAATTACGGGAAAATTACCTTCTGGTCAGAAAGAGTATGCGAGAATCGTAGCGGGTGGCGTTATGTTATAAAGTTTCAGCCTACCTTCTTCAGAAGAAAGCGTGTGTGTATACTGTCGTGTTATACTACCACTAAAATCAAACGCCAATAATCCGTGCAGCCCATCGTCTCACCGGTCGCAGTCAATCTCAAGCAACACATGCTCGGGCTAGCTCGGAAATTAATTAACAGCTACATCTATCTGGCTGTCATACTCCCTGACAGCCACTATCTCAATGACGCGAATGTCAATAATTGATCGGGGACACAGAATAGATAACACAGAAGATCGGTTTTATGCAACAAGCAAAAAGTACGCACACATGCATACATCACACGCATACATGAGTCTATAATGTTCCCACTGCTGGGACACAAGCCTCCTCTCTATGTGAGGCATTAATATAAGCATAATCAGCTTATAATGTTTACAGTACTGTAAAAAAGGCCTTCTTCTTCACGAAGGCCCTGTGAGTGTTACCATGTCTGTCAATTCTTGGTTCTAAGGTATGTCGGTTTCCTCACAATGGTTCCCTTCACCGTTTTAGGAGTATTGGTGATGAAATAAATTGCCTGCTTGAAAGTCGGGACACTGGATCACCCACTGCTCAATATACATACGGCAGTGTCAACTATGTCAGTAAAAATCACAAAAATGCGACCCTATCATCCAAAAGTGCACCATTCCATCGAGATCAGATTTTGAGAAAGGAATGCAATCTGCGTGGGTTATGTTTCAAACGAATTTCAGCCTAGCGAGTACGCCAGCACTCGCTGTAGGAGATGGAGATGGAAATCACAAACCTAAACTGAACCTGAACACGTGATTTCAACCGAACTGTTACACGAATAATATTCATTTCAAAGGCAAATATGAATATGGGTTGCATGCCAATATGAATAATATTATTATTTTACGAGTAATCCGCCAGTCTGTGGAATTCACTGCCGGCTTCTCTGTTTCCTGATCATTATAATCTGGATCTATTCAAAATTAGAGTGAATCAGTTTCTTCTAGGCAAGCGTGCTCCACCCTAGGCCGCATCATCGCTTCACATCAGGCGAGTTGCGGACAAACGCAAGCCTGTTTAGTATTAAAAAAAAGAGTAATACAGATATTCTTATGAGACTCCTACTGTACTTTGTAAAGTCAAAGTGCGGTCTGTGAATTTTATGCATATGTATTGTGTGCATCTGTTTTCGCTTGTAACACAGAGCCGGCCTTCTGACCCTTCCCTTTGGGTCGAAGATGTCCATAACTTGCGCCAAATGAGGTTACAGATTGGACCGTGATTTTGGATAAAGAAAAGATAATGATTTTTTTAAACTGGATTAAAAGTAGGTTCAGTCCAGGTGATAGTAACACTTTGTCCTTGAGCTGTCCTGACTTTAGTAAGAAGTCTCATTAGAATAAGAGGCCAGCTTATGTAGCTGGTTAGAGAAATGCGTGGTCATATTTAAGGGTGGTTTATTCATGTGTTAGAGACTGATGATTATTGTTTCAATGGAGACAGTTGTTTTGTTTCATTGTCGGTGTGGTTTAAGTATGACCACACAGTTTTGATGCCCGCTGTATAACCCCCCGATTGCTTCTGGCAACGATCCTTTCCAAAAAAAAACTCGAACTTACGTATTCAGTACATCATTCTGAGCACACAAAGAAATTGTTCATCGGTTATTTTAAGAAAAAACAGCTGTTCCATACATTTTGATCGTGTAAGTATTGCACATTTGAAGGACAGCAGATTTGTTTTTTTTATAACTGATGAAAAGTCTCTATGTGGGGGGCTCAGAATGATGTACTGAATACGTGGTAACCGTTTTAGCGTCTGTGTCCCTTCCACCCAATATATAGTTTTGTACTGACGGATAAGAACCTCACACGGTTACTCATGAAAGAAATCAGTTCTTCTTTAATATTCGAAAACCCTATGCTATTATATTGTTTACCTAGACTTGATGTTCGTACCCAATTCGTAATATCGTCTTGGTTGGTATAAATAACCCACCGCCTAATAGAATGTCAGTTACTCTTAAAGCTTCACAAGAATTTGAAACAATGACCTCAAAAAGAATTCCCAGAGACAAAATCCGATCTTATTATACAGTCATGTTAGAAGCAGATGAGGCTTTCCATTATTTCTCCGCCATTTAATTGAAGATTCCGCGTTGACTTTGACAGACTGACGTTTAATCTGTAGTAGATGTTATTAGTTATGTCAGGAGCAGATCAATGGCTAAATGATGCTTTAAAGAAAATTATGTTACTTTATCTTGAAGGATTCATCTTTGAACAAAGACATTTTCGTTAAATTTGAAGTGGATAGAGAGTGAAAACAGATGGTTTAAATTGTGGCTTTTTAGAGTTCCGTACCAGAAGGGTAACCAACGAGACCCTATTACTAAGCCCCCGCTGTCCGTTCGTCTGTCTGTCAGCGAGATGTATCTCATGATCCATTGTAGGTAGACAGTTGAAATTTTTACAAAATGCGTATTTCTTTTGCCGCTATAATATAAATAAAATAAATTAAAAATTAAAGGGGGCTCCCCTGCTACGATGGTACGGAACCCTTCATGCGCGAGTCCGACTCGCACTTGGCCGGTTTTTTAATTCTTGAACTCAAACATCATTCAGCAGTTAATTCAGCGGCGAATTCAGAATTCAGAAACATTATTACATATAATAAGGAGCAAACCCATTGCCATCTACCGGCCTCAAATCCAGACTCCGTGGCTGCTACTGAGACATTCCTGATGGCAAAACCCAATAACACTGCCCGATCTTGGCATCGAACCCAGAATGCTCAGCAGTTGTGCTTGCGAACATTAGACTAATGAGGCAGTCATCTCAATCAATGCAGCGTATAGCAGTCTACTGCTGGATATAGGCTTATCCCAAACGGCATCACAATATCCTATCCTCTGTTTTCCATATTCCGTCTATCCTAGATATTTTCAGGTTCGTAAACTACAGTTATACTAGTAGCTTACTCTTTAAGCTATTTTAGACAGGTTTAACATTGCCCTAAAACTGTTACAGCAAAACAAACAAACATCATAACCCCATACGTCACAGCTAACAAAAACATAATGTTCTCAGTTCCCGACACAAAAATATATTACAGGGAACAAAGTCGCAAGTCCCGTAACGAAGACTTACACAGATTATGTACTGTAAAAACGTCGTAAGTTATAATAAGGAAAGCTGGAATTTGCATTCAGCTTGAAATGTTTTCAGCGAGATCTCTGGGAAATTAAACAATGCTATTATAACTGTAGGGGCGCGTTCACGACCGGGTTTTACCCGGCATCGGGTTAACCTTGTGCAATGTACACTAATCCGGTTTCGCGCCGGTTAGAGACGCGTTTTTTTTTTACGTGCGCCTTGCTTTCGTTTGTCAAAATTGACCGTGAGGCAGGTTTAGCAACTGAAAAATCGGGCAAGGCGCGAAAATGATCCAGGGCTAGCTCCGAGCGGGGTCGTGAGCAAGCCTCCAGTGTTTCATACATGAGTGTAGATTGGGCTGGCCGCGGTGCCGGGACGTATAAAAATAGTATGTGAGTAAGAGCCTTAAGCCTGATTACTGATCAGGCTTATGCACATGTCACCTAGCCCGTATGTAGTCTGGAGAGAGTTAGGTGTGTCAGACCGTCATTTAAATAATTCTAGATACTTATAATTTGATCATTAATCTGCTCTCATGCTCATCACACATTTGTCAATTGATGGTAAGTGTCGGTTTTGGTACATGAGCAGTGATAGGGCACTGCAAAGTACAATGTCGGTTTACGGTTAAGTTTCTTAGTGAACACATTACTTAATTTTCAGCAATTTATCGATTATCAGCATTCCAAAAAAGTGATGTTTACACCAACATTTCACCAGCTAGAAGACCCATTCCTATATAATACGGCTATTATATAGGAATGGGTTTGCATTGTTAGAAGGCTTGCGCCGGCAAGCCTTCTAACAATCCTTAACCGGCAGAAATCCAGACACTAAGCTGTATTACTGAGAATTTTCTAATGAAAAACTCAACAACACTTTCCCCACCTCAAGTTAAACCCAGGATAGCACGCCACTAGACCAACAATGGAGAAAAAAGTAAGTAAAATGAAGAGCAGGGAACAGTAAAACCTCTGTAAGTTATAATAAGACCGCAATGGAACGAGTTTGCGCTCAACCGGAGACCTGTCATTTAAAACGTGGTTATTTTCTCGACAACTTCTTTGTAACTAGTTTAACACCCGGTTTGCGACACAATCGGATTTAAGGTGTGAGCGGAACTAGCGGTGATTTAGTTTTATTTTGGGTTTTTTTTTTTGTTTTTATCGTATGTTGGGTTCTACAGTATTCCATGACACTGTATGAATCATTGTAAAGATTACAGGCAGTTGTACAGGAATAACATTAGATTCAAATGCAGAAGAACCGGTTTAAAAAAAAAACACACACACTTTTCTAACAATTTAGTCCAAACAACGATACGAAAACCAATTTAACACCAGATCCTCGAAGGGTTTGGCAGATACGTAAATTGGTATCCCTCATTACATGACAGAAACGGGATAACACAGAAGAACAGGTTTAAATTAAATTCACTGTTTTTGAAAAACTTAGTCCTGAACTAGAGTTCAGGACTAAGTTTTTCAAAAACAGTACATTCACAGTACATTAACAGTTCATTACTCTAGTAATGTTTTCAGTGGCATGAAGCCGAATAGAAAAGGGTTAGGGCCAAACGTATAGTGCAACCCACGCATATATACATAGTGTATACCACAGAGATAGTATACAAAGTTAAAAGTTTGTCAATGCACCTCTGTTAGTGTTCCCACTCACGATCCTTAATCGTCTGTCATTCACTCTTGTAACCACTTCGCATGTGACGTTTCGACGCCGCGTCAAAGAGACGCCTGCCGGTTAATCTATCGACACCTGCATTGTATATCATCGGTACCAGGATGCTATGCTTTTGAAGACATTAACTGTGTACTGTTGCAAACTTGACACGAGATTATTGTCCATAACTTTGCTTGTAGCAGCTGGATCAGAGTAGCGAATAAGTAAAAGGCCGTATGATTATAGACACCTATATAGCAGAGGACTGCTTTAGGCTCGTCATGATTATAATATTGCACCACAGAATTAATGATAATTCTGAGTATTTGGTTGATGACCGTTGATTGTTTTTATTAGTTAACGTTCTGGCTCATAGTCACTGCTACGATTTTTTCTAACTTAAAAGTGATTTTAAACAATGATTCATAAATGTTTTATACTTTCATCATTTTCCTTAACCATTGTGTCGATCATTATATTTGAGGAAGTAGCCTGTCGAAAGACATAGGCTACTTTTAAACCTGGATCCTGCAGATGGGCAAAAGCTAGATTTAAATAAATCACAAGTCCATGTTGCCTCACGATATTTTCCTTCAGCTGAAAAGGACATAAAATTTATCTAATTAAGAAAGTTTTCATGCTTTAGAAACGAATCCCTTTGCCAGCCACAACATATTTCTAAATGAAGAACGTAAAAAGTCAAACTTGTAAATAAAAATTTCTCCTCCATACCGCAACATTGCACACCAACAAGAAATGAAAGAAAAATATTTGCCTTAAGAAACAGGTAAGAAACTCGGCAAGTTAGTACGCCACGGAACATTTTATACAAGGCGAAATGTATTTAGAAGTGGGCAGGATGAGCGCTCTTAAGTGTATGGAAGGGTGTAGTGTGCTCCAGGGCTATACGGTTCTAGTGGCTGTTTATAGTAAGTAGTACCTAGTAATAAAAGATTTCGGCTGAAGGCACGGTGGAGGTAGGATGAAATTCAGTATTTTTTTTTATGGATGTCTGAGGAAATTTGTTAGAAGATTAAAAATCTCAAAGTCAAAGTCAAAGTCAAAGATTTTTATTGTGAGACAGCGGTTTATAAGTTTTTTTAGAGGTTGTTGTGCTATTGCACTGCTCCACCATCAAAAACAAACACAAAAGCATGCAAAAACAAAACTAAAAACAAAAACAAAAAATAACGAAAACGTCGTCGTCGTCGTCGTCGTCGTCGTACGTCGTTTTGTTTTATCTAAAACATCTATTTAAGGAAATTTCGAAACGCCTAGTTGACGCTTCCCGTGACCCAAGGGTTGGCTTTTACTTTGGCCAGAGGCTAAGTGTTGCCATACAACATGGCAAAGCCGCCAGTCTCTTGGGCTCATTACTAGCTGACAGCGTTGAGGAGCAGTTTTTTTATGTCTTTTTTATAGTTTGTTGTTAGTATATTTATTTTGGGTTATTTAATAGTTTTTATTTCAATTAAACAATTATAGATACTTTTGAATTGTTCAAACGCCGACTGACTGGTCTTTTATAAAGAAACAATAACTGAACATAGTCTTAATGCCCTGTTAATTGTTAAGCGCTTAACATATTATGCAGTTGTAATAAAAAAAATCCGATTTAAAACTTTGAATTCACACTGTTGTAATCTAATTACTACTAACTAACTAAAACAAAAACCAGTTCATCCTCACTTTAAGAAACTTTACAACTTAACAGCGGTGTTCATAAAAATACAGCAGCGAACAGTTGCAGCGAGCAATGAAGAGTTGCGGGGAGATTGCGCGCCAATAAAAGCGTTATAACTCGAAGATAACAAGAAAACCAACAATGGACACGTCCCAGCCGCGCCGCGAGAATGGACGGGGAAAAAATTGAGACCGTTGTTGAAATTAAAGGTTCTGTAGATAAAAGAAGGTTATTCTTCTTTACACAGAAGTTTTTGCAAATGGCGGAGAATTTTAGCGGTACCCTGGTTTATGGTCGGTGCTATTTCCCTTGTTGACTTGCTTATCTGTAAAAGCTGCTTGTCTGTGAGTACAATGTCCGTCGTCACCAACACCACACGATACCTAAATGAATGTCTAAATAAAACGTCACGTGAAACAGGTCAAAGTACATATGATAAGAATCTTAATTTCTTGCCTTATGTAAGGAATCATATACGGATTGTCAAAAATTGACAAGAGCATGCTTATATGGTTTGGTCATGTGGAGAGGATGAGTGAAAGGCGACTAACAAAAGGTAACAAGGGAGATTTGAGTGGCAACGTCGGGAGGGGAGGCCCTAGAAGGACATACACTGACGTGAAAAAAAGGTCAGGTGCGTAGTACTCGCTACCGGCGTGCGTGTATGACCAGATGTATGAACGTGGACAAAGCAAAAGCAGTATGTAAGGATCGTAGCAGGTGGCGTTCTGTGGTTCAAAAAAAGGCGTTATTGTGATAAGAACAAAGTTTCATAAATTATATTATAATTAGTAATCACTAGCACATGTTACTCATGCTTTTGTTTGCAGCTAAACACTGACTAAACCAAAGTTCTCATAGGAACCGAGAAATTCCATTTTTGTAGGTTAACAGCGTTTTTGTGCATTCAAAGTAACGTTATTTGGTACCATAAATAGGGATTGTAGTAATAGATTTCAGAGGAACTTAACAAAGTGAAAAATCTACACATAAAACATAAACATCACGCCTGTAAACTAGTGTTAGGCAGAGGTGCACCTAATAGTACACCTACATTTCACCAGTTATGTTTAAGTCCCACAGGGGGCGAGCCTATTGCCATCATCAGGTTAAAATGTAAACTCTGGGGCTATAAGTGACTCAATCCAGCACGATTGATATGAAGGAAAAAAATATTTTAATAAACGTTCCTCTACCTAGGAATGTCTCCTGTATTATGAGTGCGTTTACAAACATTTAAAATAAGATACACAAACAGCCAGACCCGGAACAACTACTTGTCATACAAATATTTGTTCCGTGCGGGAATCCAACCCACGACACGCAGCGCTGCAGCCAATCGCTCAGCCACTGCGCCAACCGTGCCGTCAATCCAGCACGATTGACATCAACTTACTCCAGAAAGTCGTTGTAGAAATACGTAACGCTTTGAAAGTTATCGCTACTTGCCTAGACCTTCTCAACCAGCCTCCACAAAGATTTCTACTACAATATTCTTTCAATGGTCTAGCAGACGAGACGCAGCTCTATATAATTCAGTTCAGTGGATTTCTCAATGGCAATGCGGAACCCTAGAAAATCAGCCATTTCGCCGAGTGTAACCGTCTCGTTTAGACTGTATTGTGAGTGTCGTCGGCTCCAGCAATTCCCCTTCAGTCAATAACTCGCTCCAGCTAAATTTGACCACTTTCGATCTAGTAGTTTCTAATAAACATTTACTGACCCGAGGTTTCTTGGCCTCGGTGAAGGAAAATAGCATTCAAGGAAAGTTCAATTCCTTTGTATAACCTTCCTTAATGTAATTTTTTTAAATGAAACTAGTTCACATTTTGGACACATAGCTTAAAAGCGTAAAGGATTATGTCGTTCGGAACTTAAAATGAACGATATTTTTTTGTCTTTGCCACTGAATATTATTAGGAATGCAGTAATTTATCTGACTATTGTACAGTTTCTTGTGATCATCTGTCAAATTTATTTTTGCCGACTAATCAGAAAATCTAATCACTAGGTATTTTGAGCCATGGAGTCTGAATTTGTGATCTAGCCCTTCGGAGAAAAAATACGGCTGTGCCACACTAAAATCTCTCAATTCATCAAATCGGAATAAAACCATGCGAAGTGCCTCACTCACTTGCAAGTTATCTTTCGTAGTGGTAATAAATCTACTTGCTATTTTAAACTAGTAAAATTTCACGTACACGGTGGCCCAGAGTTGCGACAGAATGTGCTTTATTTCCTGACAGGTCGCCGGTAAAATTGTTTCGGAGACAAATACTGAGTTTATGTTACAATATATTGTGTTAGAGATTTAGGTTGTCTTTTCGTCGCAGTTTAAAATGTAGTGTAGTATGACAATTCAGTTCTAAGATGCCTACTTGTAAACACTGACTGCCGACGTATTATGTATTTGAGACAAAGTAATGAATTCTACTTGGGAAAGTTAAATGATCATCTACCATTTCACTTTTTGATTTTAGTGGGTAGCTTAAACTTTTAGAAACAAATGTCATTTGTTTCACAATTCGACATAGCGGGAATCGACATAGAGGGAAAGATTCAAAACATCGTGGGTCATAGATAATTGCAATTTAATTTTTGGGGCGTAGTTAGGATACATTTCAATAGTGTAAACCCAAGTTTGGAGCTTCGAAAGACCTGTGCTAACAGCGTAGTGGTTGGAAACCTTTCGGACGTTCTCCAGGTTTTGGCTTATAACTTTAAAAAAGTGCATCTTACGGAAAACATCACGCCGTATACTTTTAAAGTAGACTTATGTTACCCACTTTGTGTCTTCAGTGACTGGCACTGCACCGCATCACAAACTCATTTACTTACCCCCTTACTTTTATCAACAGTTGACTACAACTATTGACAAACAATGATCTCAAAGAACATAATTTCATTATTTTAATTTCTCCAGCCCTTATCCTATTTTATTTGAGGCCAGCGCAGTATGTCTTCTTCTTCCATACTTCTCTATTAGACGTCGTCTCATAGTCATCCCCTTTCTAGCCATATCATCCTTCCCCCAGTCCATCAATCGTTTCGATAGTCTTCTTCTACTCTTTTAGCCATCCACAATCAAACTCAAAACTTTCCTCACGACATTTTCCTCATTCCGTCGCATCAAAGAACACAATTTAACCAATATAATTGACAAACAGTCTTGTAACTCCATCCTTTGAGCCGTGTTCTAACAAATACTCGTAACATGTCTATCGTGGAGAATTACAAAAGATCGTACATAATCAAGTAGCTGCGGTAAATCGCTGGTGAATACTTCAAAGGATCGACGAGTGGTTTATTTGTGTTCACATTTAAAGATAAAAATATTCGATACTAGCTTATGCCCGAGGTTTCGCCCGCGTGGAGTTCGGTAAATGTCTCACGGGACCGTACTACCGGGATAAAAAGTATCCTATGTGTTAGTCCAGGTTATAAACTATCTGTGTGTCAAATTTCATCCTAATCCGGTCATCCACATTCATACTCAAAACTTATCTCATTTTCCTCATTGGTACCCCTTTTTTTGATTTAATGCTAGAATAGCCTGGCATTGCTTCTCAACAGATGCCTAGCCTTTTCCCAACTATGTTGGGGTCGGCTTCAATTCTAAGTCTAATTCTCTCTTAGCCTGACGTTGCTACTACCAAGGCTTTTTGAAAAAAGTTCCTTACTATATAAAAAGAGGACTAAATATACTTATTTACAACGCAATCACGAGAACAATACTTTAGCAGAACTTTCTCCAACTTTTCAGACGAACTCTCAATTAAAAATTTATAAATCGATCGTTCGAAGTTCTTGAACTTAGTTTAAAAAGTTAATTATACACGTTAAGCTGAGCTTTAGTAACGGCGAGGGAACAATAGAGCGATTTGGGATAGTTATCGTAGCTGCCTATTGTTTCGAGCGGTCGTTGAGCTCCGTGGAACCTTCAGATGATTAATGATTACTATTTCAAACTTCGCTGTTCTGAATTAGGTCATTGTGCTACATACTAACATCTGTATTGTCTGCGGTAATCTTAGGCGCAGAGTAAGATATTCAATGCTAGAGTTATACTCGACTTCATAGGTAGATTTCTATGAATGGGTTAATATTTATTCTAAAAACCGCACTGGGTCCGCGTTGTATATTACAGCCCATTCTCTCTCGAAGATAGGAAGCCTGTGTCTCAACATTGGGCACACTATTGTGCTTATGCTATGGTTGATTTTGTGCCGCTAACATCCATCATTAGCAAAATAACCTCATGTCCCTACTTCCTGTAGTACGTTCCCCTGGGATAGTATCCGACCTCCAAGAGGGTGCAGCCGAGGGTAGAAGCTAGCATCATATATTCAATGGCTAGGACTCAACACTCCCACAGAGTTTATGAATAAAAAATCGCAAAGCTAGTCTTGAGTTTACATTCTCATTTCTCACTAATATCCTAGCTACTCGTTACACAGCACTCCACGTCGAAGCCCAGCGTGCCCTCCATCTAGCACTACGTACGCGCGGCGCATTTCCATTATGCCTGCGTTTGCTCCAGATCCCCCCTACACACCCCCCTTGCGCCCCCGCCGTCCTGTAATTAAATATCAAACGCGGAAGCCTTCCACCACTTCCCTCATTATAGTTTTTAATTATTTTACTGAGATGATTTAGTAGTGAAGGTACTGAAGGTGAAACGTAGCTGCAGATTGTCAGCTAACCTCTTTGAAAAGATAAGCTATGCAGAAACTTTAACTCTTTATTTTTCAGACCGTACAGCTCTAGCCTAGCTTTTTTTCCAATAGTATGTTCGAAGAAGGCTAGGCAGGTTCAGGTCCTTGTTGACTTGCTTAACTTACAGAGGTGGGTCGCTAGTTTTCAATTTTATAAATAGGAACTATTTTCTACACCTGACTCAAAAAATTAGAACAATGTAGCAACGTAGACGAAGCGAAAGGTGTATGTAAAGATCGTAGCGAGTGCTGTACTTTAGTATCTGCCAACTCCATGGGAAAAAGTGGAAAAAACGTGAGATAGTGTATGTATGTATACATATTATGTTTGTATGATAAAAAAAATATGCGTAGTAGATTCGCGAAAACTTAGCATAAAACTAGGTACTTTAAAACTTATTTTCAAAATGTCTTCCAATTATGCATTAGCTTAGTTAAAATATTGCGTTAGATAAATTTTCCTAGACAATGGCGAGACAGGTCGACGAACTTACAAATTGAGTTTTAAAATTGTAGCTGTTGGTAAGAATCTGATTTTTAAATGAACGCTTTGAATTTTTCAGGTCATGGGATTGTTTTAGGGAATTTATTCATAGTGTTAGTCTGGTAGCCGCAAGCGCCACTCCAGAAGTCGGACAAAGTGTTATTGGGTAATTTCTTCAAGAATATTGCCAAATTCCGTACCTGAGATTATTTCCTGGTACTTGCTTTACCCGTTTTCAAGACTTATACTTGGTAACCTTTAGTTTATACAAAACTGTCTGATGGTAACTAGAAATATCAACCAGCAACCATTGTATTAACCGCCCTACTTCACAAAAAGCAATTACACAATTTAAGACCGTTTCGCAAAACTACAAGTACCGATATTAAAGTGGCTTTTGTGAAAAACTTATTCCAATTATTGTAGAAACTATTAATTAGGGAACTTTTTCATTGTCTCCCATCTTTGTGTCGGGGATGACTTTCAAAAGTTATGACATCTATTATGAAATTAGTAGTTTTATGATACTCATTTATAATTCTGTCCCTAGTTCTTTAAGGGTATCATTATGACTTTGTTCTAATTTTCTTACTCCATATTACTCAAAAGACACTTAAAGTCAAGATCATGATGTTAAGGTCAAGGTTATGATCAACCAAGCACCACGCACCTAAGCATTCTGAAAAACATCAACAATGAAGTCCGTGTATTTCTTTCTAGATTGACCACTCCCTACGTTGCTACTCACGTCTGCCTTGTTAACCTTTTGTTAGTCGCCTTGCACTCATCGTCAACATCAGTCTATGTCGTAAGCAGGAGGAGATACTACCCATTCCTTACATGGTATTTTTTAACCAGCATAATCATGGTGAACCACTGCTGGGACAGTGGGGCCAAGGGGAAGTGGGCCATAGCCGTAATCCTCCACAATTGTAGTAAAAGTAATTAACTTCGAGCGATTGTTTGTAGTAAGATCTTGTCATTATGGAACGGGAACAAAGATATGAGTATCTACCTATAAACGAATGTTCTATAATAGACGTAATATAGCCACATACTCGTAAAGTTCGCAAGACATATCGACTAAATTCAATAGGTTCAATACGACTGTTAAAATTCAGTGTTCATTGCCATAACGTGTACGATTTATATCATCCACAAATCATCTCAGTTATGACGGGGGGCAATCTTAAGGGTATTCGTTTACTCCATGGGACATCAAATTTAATGTTCAATGCCGTTTTTATGGGACATAAAACTCTAGACGTCTATGTATAAGCGAAGATGTAAGTTTATTATGTTAAAGTTAGAAATATGTCGCTTTTGAATTGGTAGGTTTTAAATGGGTTTTGCTGTTGAGCATCAAATTGAAAACAGAAATGTAGGATGATAAAAAATATAGACTTTTACTACTCAAGGCATGGGACGAAAGTAATTGAGAAGTAAGAACAAATCAAGAGTTTGTGTTTACTTGTTACAAAGTCTTGATTTGTTCCTACACACAATGAACGAGGATCGAATCAGTACAGTCTCATCAAATCTTCTAGATTGAAATACTTTCTTTATTAAATGAAAGGGAGACTTGAAAAATATAATAAAAGGGAGAAAGAAATTATCACAAATCTAGGTTCTCCACAAAGTTAGGTTAGGTTGCGTACGTACGCAATAAAACAATTGTCCATAAAATCTGCATATTACAAGTAAATCCCTCATAATTTATGGATAGAGGCGTTATTAAACTATAAAAATGAAAATGGGCGTAAAATGAGGTCGGTTAATGGTTCCGCATAATAAAACGCTAAAGTAATTGTGTCGTATAAGCGCTAATAAAGTTTCGTAATTAACGTAAATAGTTTTCTTTGTTATGAAGCGAGCTAAACTGTTAAGTCTTCAACTCGGTGGGTAGTTTAGTAATTATATCAAGTTTCTTTACCAAAACTGGTGTCGTGAAACTATCAGTACAAAGTGAAGTTGTGGCTACGGCGTAGCGCTACGCCGCTACGGAGCTACGCCGTAGTTCTGCGTAGCGGCGCGGCATAACGTATCATGTAGCAGATTAGTAATTAGTCACCGTATAAAAGGGTTTACACCTTGAATATTACACGTGTAAAGGGACCCTTCACGACGCTGTCAACCCAAAATTCTATCTACCAAACTAAGTAACTCTATGCAAAGTAAAAATTAAATTATTAATTTTACAATTATTATATACTTAAGTACGTTTTTGTTGATATAAAAATCACTTTTTCAGTAGGACTCAATGTAAAGCACTCAAAACACTGTGCTGATGATAGTACAGGGGCATGTAGGTATTTGAAGTAATGTTTTAACGTAAATATAAAAACTGTGTAAAGGTTGGAACTCTGACCTCCAATATATCTGTAACTAGAAGGTTCCCAGGTATAGTCCAGTACAAAAAAAATAAGGCAAAGACGAGGAGAACAAGTACCTTCGGTTTCGTTAATGTGTGTGTGTGTTTTTACACCTATTATACACCTTGTGGCAATAAGTCCGCCTATGAAAATGTTCGGCCTGATTTAGCACAGGTATTCTAGTGTTTGATCACTCGGCTGCTGAGCCAAATCGTACCGAAGCAAGCTGACCCACACGTGTGTGTAGCAAGCCGAAGGTCCCACAAAGCGTTTCCGAAGTCCTAACAACTCTGATAGTCATTTTTGCGACTCTCTGTCTATAGTCAGAGCATAAAGGATTTTTAAACTATTCAAGGCAAATAAAAACCAACAATATAAGCATGTTTTTTATGTCGTCACGTATTTGGGTTCAAAAAGAAAATTATATAAACTATACGTCTGAAGTCTTCCTGGCATAAACTTCCAAAAAAACCCAACTCCAAAAAACACAATTTAAACGTAATTATCCAGGTTCAATTTAAACTTTCGGCCTGTATATTCCAGGTTTTAATTTAACAAAAACTGTACCGCAGACTTAAATGTTCCAGTTATTTATTCAAGTGCCACAAAGAGTTAAATGGAGTGGAAACTATTGTTGGTTTAAAAATAAACTGAGTCGGCTTAAATCTGTACATTAGCTATCCTAAGCACAGTCGGTTTGTTGCCGTAGGGAGCTCGCTGAAACCGCGGCTACGAAATATTACAGTATTGTTATTTTTATCTCGGGTAATAATAATAAGAAAATTTATGAAAATGTCGCCATATTGTGAAGTAAAGAGTATCAACACACTTTACAACGTTAATAACATATCCAAACATCACGCCTGTAATCCCCGAAGGGTTAGGCACAGACCCACATTTCGCCAGTTACGTTTAAGTCCCATATACTAGGGGGCGAGCCAATTGCCATCAACCGGGAACAAATCCAGACTCCGTGGCTGCTTCTGGGAAATTCCTGATGGAAAAACCCAATAACACTTGTACCTGCACTGGCAAAAATGTTGCACCGACAACTGTATAAGTTGTTTAATCTTTTTCTAATGCTCTGTTAATACTCGTACAAGTTATTGCACGAAGGGTAAGAGAGTTATTTATTTCTTTTTCTAAACTTATAGCTGTCTTTTGGTTTTAAGGGAATCTTTTGTAACCTTTAGACCGACACATGTGACAATACCTGTGATTTTCGGTACCATAAGTCAATCTAGTAATTTTTTGATTTATCCATCATCGTAAATGCTGGTAGGTCAGTGTCACTATATCTAGGTAAATTGTCAAATCAGAAACCGGGGCTCACTCTCATAAGTAAAAGTAAAAAACACAAATCTCGTTCTACAATGATTCGTTTCTTTAAAGTCACATTTCCAGAATACTTTCCTCCGGCGGCTGATTCGCGGCTTATCTGTGAATAGCCGAGACGTCTCTCATTCAGCATTCAATCTCGATCTCAATCTCATCGCCATCCGTATTAGCGTCCGCGGTAACTGACTAATAATGCCGCGGATTTAGATGTATATTGGTATAGTGCCCGTCAAATATTAATCACGGAATAAAATGAAATAGCAACTTTATTCGCTAGATATTTGTAACGTTTATTGCGTAACGAGGTTGGATGGATTGAACCATATTCTAATACAAACTTACTATTCTGCTTCTGCTTGCACATAGATTTGATTTGATTTTGCTTATTATTTTAATATCTTATCGATTTTTCGGCGCATGGCCACTATCGGAACTAATGCTGCCGTCTTATTTTTTTTTAAATGCAAATATGCTTCTCACACTTCACTTACAATATTCTGATAAAGACTTTTCCTACAACACATTTAAACTTGTAATAATATGTAAACATGATCACTGGGTTGATATTATTCGCAACATTACACGCTTGGAAACAAATGCATATTTTTACTAGTTACCAACAGAACGATGAACCTTAGTTGCAGACTCCGGTTTAAGGAAAAGATCTGCATCGGCATTCTTAATGCAGAGTCATTAAGCAAGTCGTGTTCTGTCGCGGGAACACTGGGCGGCGGAACTAGCACTGCCAGGGAGGGTGGACAATACAAACATTTACAGAAGGTCTAAAAACAAAACAAAATAAATTGCAGTTGGTTTATTTTCCGAGAATGAGCTAGAGTAAAAATTGAATGGAAATCAGCTGTACAACACAATATAAACATGTGATGTGGAGGAATGAGGAAAATGTAGTGGTGACAATGAAAGCAATGGGTGAAAGATGTGTCCAAGTATAGAGACAAACACAGCTTAAATATTGTGTCTGTAATTGTAGGATTCGACTGTTTTGATTAAGGTAACTTTTCAAATACAGGTGACCTACCATAATATCTTAAAGCAGAACTGATTTCATCATACTTCTGTGTGAAAAAAGATGGAGCGAGACGTCCTGTACATCTACATCTATTGCCTAAGCCGATGTGACATAAAAGTAATACTGAGACAAGAGATACGTACGGGTCCTGTTCGTATTAGGACTACTGTTGCGATCTCTACTTTAGTGTTACTCAGAGGAACTTGATCTCGCCGCACATTAATCCTTGCCAAGGACAAGACACTGCTTGGATCTCTCGGTTTTTCACAAAGCTCTGCGAGAAACCGGACTGGCTGGCAAAATAATTGTCAACTGATTATTTCTTTAATTTTGGGTGATAGAAGGCAAGGACATAGCTTAATTCTGAATTTGTGAACAGTTTAGTGTTATAGGCTGCCTATTTGCATTGCACTGAAACGTAACGAGCGAATCAACGCAGTGCCTCGGTCTCGCAAGGTGTCACAACACTATGCTGAGCGATGGCCGTTTCGGGGATGTGACGCATGTTTTCCCCCTACTCATTCTTTTTGTGTTTATTTTTTATTACGCGGCGTGTTTAGCGCGAATATACATATTTCATTTCCTTTCCTTTTTTATTTCTAATTATACGTGTACTTATACAATTTTGCAGCCTGTACCTTTTATTATATATTTTGGAAATGGCTACAAGTGCACAAGTGTGATGTACTACAAGTGTGATGCTTTGTCATGATTTCTCAAATTCCACTACCCTCCTACTGTATCTATCTATCTATGGCTAAGTGTGTCGATAGCAAACTAAATTGAATTGCCCAAAATTTGGCTTAAAAACGATCGCAAGGAGCACAAAAGGAGTCCTGCCGAGGACACGAAATTAAACGTTGCATGGTTCGCGGAACAACACCACATTTACACTCCAGCCACTCCAGGGCAGAGTCATCGGTAAATCTCCACCTGAACAGGTTTCCTTACTTTGGCCAATTTAGATCCGGAGTCTATTTAAAGAATTCCTGTGCCTATATACCTTACAAACAGGTACATGAATGCGGACCCCACATGCAAGTAATCACTGAACTCTCTACTACCAGGAGCAACTCGGATTGGCTTCCAAGTCTGAAACAAACTTCGGATTGGAGTCGGAAAGTTTCCGAGTTCTGCAGTTTGTTTGTTACAAAAAAAATCTACCTATATTCAAACTTGGTTAATTCGTGATGTTTACGCAATCTGCATCTAAACTTATATCGTATCACGTCTGTATTCCCAAATGGGGTAGGTGTTTATCAAAATACTTTCCAATTTTGGAAGTATGGGGAACAGGGTGTAAAGTTCTTCATCCCCCATAGAAAAGGGAGGATCCTCCGACCAGATGGGTGTTATGTCTGGTGGGCTACTGCCCGACAGTTGTTGTCGGCTTAACATATTTTTAGTATATGCGAAACCTGAACATAGTTTGTTCAGAATATACAACTGAATCGATCATGTTATATTTTGTCCCAAAAATATTTAAAAAAGGTTACAAGTTGGATACCGAGCGACACTAAGGACCTATCGCAATCATTTAGCGTTAACCGCTAAACCAGATAGACACATTATTAGTTTTAAATTAAATACCACCAACTTAAGACGCCGACGTCGCGACATGACAGGCTTGTCACTAAGGCAAATGATCATTATATCGCACTCTTTCTGATTAGATAATGATGAAAGAGTGCGATGTACGAGATCGTGTATGTGTACAAAATGTTTGTTATGGAAAAAGGTCGTAAGTGCGACTTGTTTTGATGCGATCGTTTTGTGAAACTGCTACTGGACTTATGGTCCCTACTGTACCTACTGCCAAATTATTACAAATTATTAATGAGCTAAAGACGATGCTGGAGGCACGAGGCGGCGCCGCGTGGTTACACAATCATTCTATAGACAGCCTCCTACGATAATACAGTGTCTTGTTACCCAAAAATTAAGAGTTTGAAATGATGAGACATGTTTCATATTTTGAAGATTCAATTGTCTGAGTTTATTTTGACGTCTGGATTATCTAAAAAATACGACCGATGGTGAAAGATGACATTGTATGGAAATTCACAATTTACTCAATTTAAAGATATTGTGGAGATCAATGGTCAAATCCTCTCCATTGTCTTTTTGACTTTTCCCTGCCATGGGACTGACACAGGTAATAGTACCTTTTTTTCTATAGATACAAAAATTGTTTACAAGGAAAATGTGTGAGAGCATTCTCACAGAAGGACATTTACTGACATTATTAGAACTATTCCACAGAAATGTCAGATGCGTAATACTTGCAACCAGCATGCGTGTATGAACGTGGACGGGGAGAAATGAGCACGTAATGCGCGCGCGCACGTGTTGTGTGTGTGTGTGCGCCAGTTGTGTTCTGTAGTCTCTGCAGAGCCCCATGGGAAAAAGACGTGATTTTATGTGAATAATCAACGAACACAACTATTCTCTCCCATAAGATGGGATCCACAACGCATAGACCGTGCATGACATCGAAAGCCAATAAAAGCCATCACTCATCGTGTGTGGACGCATGTTTTATTTATAGGCGCCATTAGGTTCCGCACAGACATATGGGGATTCGGAGCGGGTTAGGATGATTTTTATTGTTTTACGTCTGTGGTGGTTTATGGGTGTAAGTGGCGATGAATGGTTGGGTTGAATGGGGTTGGGTAACTGTGCGAGCATTGCCACATTTTTCCCCAATAACATAACATCACGCGCTATCTCTGAAGGGTTAGATAGAAGTGTACAAAGCACACTCACATTTTCCCAGTTATCCTTAAGTCCCATATTAAAGGGTCGAGTCTGTTACAATCAAACGGCCACAACTCCAAATTCCTCCTCTCTTCATAATCGGCCTGCTTTTTTACAACCATGTTAGGGTCAGCTTCCAGTCTAACCGGATACAGCTAAATACCAGTATTTTACGTAGAGCGACTGCTTATCTGACCTCCACTACTCAATTAGTACTGGGTAATACGATCCGTTGGTAAGAATGGTTATCAAACTTCGGTATGTAATGGGTGGCCACCCATCCCAGGGCCAATTTAGGCTAGCATGCCTTAATCTGAAGGTTGACCCGAGTGGCTGTTATTGTTTAGCTACGAGCTCCTCTGCTACTGAAACAATCCTGATGAAAATCACTTTGCCTAACCTGGAAATCAAACCAAGGACTTCATACTTAGCATTAGCGCTTGCGACCACTAGAACAACGAGACTGTGAATTCAATATTTATACACATACTTACGATTTCAATACCAATGGTATCTACCTACGGCCTGCTGCAGTTCAGTGGTAACTAATTATTATGTGGTAGACCGCACAAAAAATAGCATACTTCTTAAATACAAGTGTTAACTTAGTAAAAGTCACGAACACGCATGCATGTGCGAATATATGCACTTACCAAAATTCTAAAGCGATTTCTTGTAAAATATAGATTTAAACTATATTAGACCCATTTCGTTAAATTATTGCTTCCAAAATGCTGTTTGTTGCAGCGTAAAATTACAATGAATATTGTAGGTGAAAATCACTTTTAAAAGTTGCAACATCTTTAACTATAATAAAGCATAATGTTCTTATGATTATAAACGATCCCCGGGAACCCAACTGAGGCTAAAATATGGAATAAAAACCATAAAAATTGAACGTTTAGAGCACTCAAAGAGGTAACAAAGTAATAACATAAATATCAGAAAATGGGAAAGTTTTACAAGCCAAAGCCCAATTCTTTGGCAAACAAGTAACAGGTAAGTCTATGGATGGGTCGTGAATACAAATATTGAATGTTCGGTATTCTGAGCAGGGGGCCGTTAATTTGTACGCATCCCCATTAACTAGGGGCGAGTCTGATGGGGTGCAAGTGATATACATTCTTTTATGTGTTTCATTATTCAGGAAATACATATACAAGTACGTAAAGTACCATTTGGATGCACGACAAAGGAAATGCTTCTTCTGCCTGTTTGCAATTTTCAAATGTTATAGATTCCTCAGAATCTGTTCTGTTTACATTGTTGTTAGCCAAATTACATTTTACATCTGGCCCTACCAACATACGACCCCCGGCCACCTAGCGGCCCGAATATGTCTTTCATCTGGCCCGTGCGTGAATTATTAAAATTTTATAAGACATCTTTAAATATTCCGTGATCATATTTAAAAATGTCCCTAAATCAGTTATTCCCGCGCCATATTTACCTTCCCGCGAATGCAGACCGCATCATCGCAGTCTAGTCTGGATCTTGTCTTATTTAAATTTAGAGGTCACTTTGCATTCCTTCTGATCAGAAGCTCGGCTAAGGTTGCAAAAGTGACCCTCAAAACTAAACTTGGCCCTCCATAAAATTATGTTGGAGATCCCTGTTCTAGATCAATCTAGAAAGAACCAGAAATATAATTAGCGATAATCAAGAATCCTTCAAAATGTTCGTAGATACTGTTATATCTTGTGCTTTCAGTATATCTGGTGAAAATTACTTAAACTATCATTGGGAAAAGAAATGTAGCTATGGAAATTTTGTTCCAGTCCAACCAATTTTGCTTCAAAATAACCAATACAAGCATTCCCTGACTAAAAACCTCATAAAAATGCGTCCACGCTAACAAAGCGTTCTATTATGTTACCCAATTGTTGGTTCACAAAAGGAATCGGCTTTTTTTAATTAATGTGTGTGGCAACACTGGCAACCTTCACGCTTGACGCAGGGGAGGCGACAGCAATTGATCGACTGTACCGACACGATGATTGATCATGCAATAATGCCTACATGAAAAGTTCGAGGGCCGTTTTGTAGGGGCGCCTATTATCCCTGTTCCGTACGTCGATGGGTAATATATAAGAGATTTAATTTGAAACAATAGTGTTCTATGTTGTTGTTTATATGTGTCCGGCGGCTAGAATATGGGTAAGAACTCGCGCCTATACGAGGGATGTTCTTCCCCATACGAAACTATCTTAACATAGGTCAATTAGATTCTTCTAATTCCATTTCCTTTTGAAGTCTGATTTTCAAAAGTGCCTTTTAGTAACCTAACTGTAAATGGCATGACTTTGCGAATTATCATAGTACAGACTACTTGCATTTTAGTGTACTGTCTCTCATTGTCCGTTTTATCCGTTGAAAGGTTGTCTTGAAAACACTGTTAGCCGATTGTTTCACCGTTTATCAGATTTTTTTAAAAGTCTATTTTTTTTTACGTAAGACCTCTAGAAGGAGTTCCAGCTGTGTTTGAAGACCTGTCTCTAAGTCAGGCTTTTTATCAAAATGAGCGTCTAAACTACTAAACTAACAAACTCTTACTTATTTCGTTTTACTTTAAAATCACAACATCACATTTGAGATTACATTTTCTTTAATTCCCAAATCAGTATTCAAAAAGGTTGCCCAGAACCTCCTTTCTACCGAATAAACAGAGCTCGTTCAGGTTTTAAAGGGTCTTAGAATTAAATCTGTTTACCAATCATTTAACAAACGATAACTTTAGATTTTAGTACCTACCTACATAGCATAATCAACCTATGATGTTCCCACTGCTGGGACACAGGCCGCCTCTCTATGAGGAGCAATGGGCCTTAATCCACCAAGCAGGCCCGCCGGCCCCAGTGAGTGTGAGTAGATATAGGTTTTTTGGTTCTAGGACATGCCCGTTTCCTCGCAAGATATCCCTTCAGTGTTTTGAGAACAGTGCTGATAAAACAATTTATACAAAGTCAAGTGTCTGCCTTTGGGGTGCGTTGTCAGAATTCCTCCTCATGTGCCCGATGGCTGCCGGTCCCTTTCGATACGTCGGGAGGGAATAGCAGCTGCCGGGCCGGTGCACCCTGGGCGTGGGCAGTGGCCTTCCCCGAGGAATGGGAAGAGATTCTTATTCCCCGGGGAATGTTACTGTCCATGGCTAATATTCTGACATGGGAGGGGTCCTTTATGGACCAAGGGGGCGTTGCTCCGCGTGACCCTCTGAAAAGCAGAGGGCACAGCGGAGGAGCAAGGGCGGGCTCGGTGTGCACTTACCCTGCCTCCGAGCAGGCAGTGAAGGACGCAGTCATTCGCTGTCCCCGTCGATATCGTAATCTCACCGTCGAAGTGTCGTGGATCACGTCTCGCGGCTTCGATTGGGACCGAGGGTCTTGGTTTAACCGCCCGGACCGCGAGGTAGAAAACCTCTATAAAAAGTTACCCCGAATCTCAAGCGGCGGCGCACCGCGAGGAGATGTATGGCTGACGGGTTCCTTTGGAAAATCAGTTGCTAGTGCGAACCACTGCCGAGCCTGGCTATGGCTTATCTGGGTACAGGGGGCACTGCCCAGATGGACTTTTTATTTCCCCCATACTCGTGGGAACTATATGGAAAAAAATATAACCCGAAACGCGGCCGGTAACGGCGAAGGAAGGAAGGAGAGGGATGCGGGGTCGGAGTCCGGCGCCGCATCCGGCGATATGAGCGCGGGAGGCTCAGAGAGCTCCCGGCGCGGGAGGCCCGGGGCTGCTGCGGTGAACGGAAAGTTCTTCCGCAAGCGGTCCTGGCCAGAGGGCGACCGAGGGTCGTCGTCAGAGGAAGAGCTGGCCTCGGCTCGCAAGATCCCCACTAGCAAGCGTGGAGGGATCCGTGGCAAGGGGCGAGGCCTCTCTGCCACCGAGAGGTCGGCGCGGCTTGCCGAGGAGGGGCGCCACCCGGGGGTGGCCGGTCGCGGGGTGGCCCGTTCGGGCTCCTCTGGCGACGAGGCTGGCGCAGACGGCGGCTCCGATGCGGAGCGTAAGGCCGGTTTCGCGAAGGAGGTGGAGGCGGCGCTGAGGGCTGTCTCATACAAACAGAAGCCCTCCACCAGGCATAAGGCCATGCCCGCTGCAATCGCCTCCATCGTGGCGTCAGCGGAGGCCAGATATCCCCAGAGGACCCCGTCAGACGAAGTGGCCAAACTGCGGGCGGAGGTCGCTCGCCTGACGGCCGCCACAGAGCTTCTCCAAGAGGAGAACCGCAAGCTCCGAGCAGACTTGGCCGGTCTGCGCGAGTCCGCGCCCCAAAATGGGGGCCAGCAGCAACTAAGCCAGCCCGTGCCGGTTGAGAACCAGGTCTTGAACCTGGTTCGGCAGGAGCTGGCTGCCTTCCAGGCGCGGTTCTCCGTCCTGGAGGGCATTGTACTGCGCCTCCGGCAGGGTTGCGTCGGCCCCCGAAGGGCCGGCTCCGGCGAAACCGGCTCCGGCCAAGAAGGCGGCGGCCCTGAGGCAGGGCAAGGCGGCGGCGCAAAAGAAGGGCAAGGTGGCGACTGTGCCAGCGCCACCCGCGAGACAGCCGCCACCACCGCCCCCCCCCCGCCCACTAAGCCTTCCGCGGCCGAGAGCGGATGGCAGGTGGCGGGGGAAAGGACAAGGGAGCGGAAGGCGGCCAAAAAAGCCCGGAAGCTGGAGCGGAAGCGCCGACAAAAGGAGCGGAGCGTCGCGGCTAGGCTCAGCGCCCCGAAGACCGCAGCTGTAGTGATTACACTACAGCCGGACGCGGAAAAAAGGGGCGTGAGATACCGCGACGTGCTCGCTAAGGCGAGGGCGACGGTGGATCTGGGGGAGCTCGGGATCACCGGGGGCCTCCGCCTCAGAGTCACCGCGACAGGGGCTCGAGTGCTGGAGATCCCCGGCGAAACCCGTGGCTCGTCCGCGGACGCTCTAGCTGAAAAGCTTAGAGCGTCCCTAAATGCGGACGAGGCCCGAGTGTCCAGGCCCGTCAAATGCGCAGACCTGCATATCCTGGGTCTGGACGACTCGGTGACCGAGGAGGAGGTGGTGGCCGCCGTCACCAGGACCGGTGGGTGCCCTGCTGAGCAGGTCAAGGCAGGCACCTTACGTCCGGACCTGTCGGGCATGCGAACCGTAACGGTAAGCTGCCCTGTGACGGCGGCGAAAGCCATTTTGGAGGGCCGAAGGCTCTTGGTGGGCTGGGTTTCGGCGCAGGTTAAGCTGAACCCAGACCTCTGAGGTGCTTCCGCTGCCATGTGGGGAACCACGTGTCGGTTCGGTGCACCTCGGAGGTGGACCGCAGTGGCCTATGCTTCCGCTGCGGCCAGCCCGGTCACATGGCCGCGGCTTGCTTCGCCGCGCCGCACTGCGCCGCATGTGCGGCATCTGGCAAGCCGGCCGATCACCGGGCAGGGAGCAAGGCCTGCGGTACACCCACCAAGGCCAGGGGCAACGAAAGGCCCTCCGTAACCACCTCCAAAACCCCCACCGTCGTCGCCACCGCCGCAGCCGCCGCCACTGTCGCTGCCGCTGCCGCCACTGCTGCAACTACTGCAGCGGGGCCCTCGCAGGAGGCCCGGGAGGGGGCTGAAATGGAGTGCCAGTAACGGCCCCATTGCGCCTTCTCCAGGCGAACATCAACCACTGCGCCTGCGCTCAGGATCTGTTGATCCAGAGCATGGCGCAGTGGTCGATTAACATCGCCGTGGTCGCTGAGCCGTACTTTGTCCCGCCCAGGGATGACTGGGTGGAGGACCTTAGCGGCTCAGTGACCATAATTGCGTCGGCCGCCGCCGGTACCCCGACACTTGAGAGTGTCAGGAAGGGTCAGGGGTGCGTAGCAGCACGTTTCGGGGAGATAGTTGTAGTGGGAGTCTACTTCTCCCCGAACCGAACTCTCGCCGAGTTCCTCAACTCCCTCAGGGAGTTGAGTGCCGTCATCGGGAGCCATTCTCTCCCCGTACTTGTGCTCGGGGACTTCTATGCCAAGAACTTGGCTTGGGGTTCTCGTTACACGGATGTGCGGGGTAGAATGGTGGAGGACTGGGCTCTAGAGACAGGCCTGGTCGTCCTAAATCGGGGTTCTGTCCCCACGTGCGTGCGGATGCGGGGCGAGTCGGTGGTGGACATATCGTTCGCTAGCCCCGCTCTGTCGCCGCGTGTCGTTGACTGGCGCGTCATGGAGGGGGTGGAGACCTATTCCGACCACCGGTACATCCGGTTCGACGTCTCCACCCAGACCTCAAGCGCGCCGGTCCTACAGGCCCCGAGTGGTCTGCGATGGGCGCTGAAGCAGCTGGACCGGGAGCTCCTCCTGGAAGCCTCGATCGTGCAGGCCTGGGTGTCATCACCGGCCAGGCCTGCCGACATCAACAACGAGGCGGGTTGGTTCCAGGAGGCCATGTCCGAGATTTGCGACGTGGCAATGCCCCGAGTTCGGCCAGGAAGCGCCCGACGTCAGGTGTACTGGTGGTCGCGAGAGCTGACGTCTCTGCGTGAGGCGTGCGTTGCCGCGCGGCACCGGTACACCAGGCATCGCAGGCTCCGCATCCGCCCTCCGGATGCGGCAGCCATTGAGGCGGAGCTTTACGAGGGGTACAGAGCGGCGAAGACCGCCCTCCAGGAGGCTGTCCGGCGGGCCAAGAACCTGGCCCGCGAGGAGATGCTGGTGTCTCTGAATGGAGATCCGTGGGGGCGCCCTTACAAGATGGTGCGGGACAAACTCCGCACCCGGGCCCCCCCGCTGACGCAGTGTCTCCGGCCTGAGCTCGTGGAGGACGTGGTGAGCGCTCTGTTCCCTTCGCGAGGGAGGCATCCTCCCCCGCCTATGGCTCCGCCGCACCGAAGCGGACCACACCGATGACGACGTTCCGGAGGTGACTGGGGTAGACCTGAGAGTGGCGGTACGCAGGCTGAAGGCCAGAAATACCGCCCCGGGACCCGATGGCTTGCCTGGCAAAGCCTGGGTCCTGGCCTCTGAGGCTCTCGGGCCTCGACTGGAAGGGCTCCTAAGCGCATGCTTGGAGAGAGGCCAGTTCCCGCTTCGTTGGAAGACGGGGAAACTGGTCCTCATCCGGAAGCCAGGGCGCCCTGCGGACTCTCCGTCCGCATACCGGCCCATCGTGTTGCTCGACGAGGTGGGCAAGCTCTTTGAAAGAGTTATTGCTAACCGCCTTGCCGGGCACCTCGCGGGGATGGGGCCGGATCTTGCGGAACACCAGTTTGGTTTCCGCAAGGGGCGCTCGACGGTGGACGCCATCATGCGCGTGAGAGCCCTCACGACGGGGGATGCGGTTTCCCGGGGCGGAGTCGTATTGGCGGTGTCTCTTGACATCGCCAACGCCTTCAACTCCATGCCCTGGAGCTGCATTGGGGAGGCACTCCGGTATCACCGGGTGCCGACCTACCTTCGTCGTGTGGTCGGGGACTACCTGACGGATAGGGCCGTCATCTACCCCGGTCAGAGCGGAGAATGGAACCGGCGAGAGATGTCGTGCGGTGTTCCACAGGGATCGGTTCTGGGGCCGGCCTTGTGGAACATCGGTTACGACTGGGTGCTGCGCGCCGACCTCCCTAGCGGCGTCAGCGTAGTCTGCTACGCTGACGACACGCTGGTACTGGCACAAGGGAGGTCGCACGAGGCGGCGGCCGAAAACATGACACGCGGGGTTGCGATAGTCGTGGAGAGGATCCGGCAATTGGGTCTCGAGGTGGCATTGCACAAGTCCGAGGCCATGTGTTTTCATGGGCCTCGGAATGCGCCACCGTCGGGATCCCTACTGACGGCGGGAGGGGTTTCCATCGGCGTCGGGTCGACGCTGAAGTACCCGGGACTCGTCCTCGACAGCCGGTGGAACTTCGTGGAGCATTTCCGACGTTTGGCCCCCAAACTGGAACGGACCGGGGCTGCCTTCAAGCGGCTCCTGCCCAACCTGGGGGGTCCAAACGCCTCCTGCCGGAGGCTCTACGCGGGGGTCGTGCGGTCCATGGCCCTTTACGGGGCCCCGGTGTGGCGCGTTCTCTGAGGCGGCAAGCCGCCCGCTACCTGAACGCGCCCCAAAAGGGGATAGCCCTAAGGCTAGTCCGGGGCTACCGCACGATCTCCGGTGAGGCGGCTAGCCTCCTTGCCGGATTGCCGCCATGGGATCTGGAGGCGATAGTCCTCGCGCGCCTTCACGAATGGCGCGCGGAGGCACTACGTCGGGGGGAAACTCCGCTGCCGCGGCAAATCGCCGCTCAGCGGACAGACCTCCGGCGCGATCTCATGGTGACATGGAGAGAGCGACTGTCGCAACCCCGTGCAGGGCACGCCTCCATAGTGGCGATAAGTCCCCTCTTTGAGGAGTGGCTAGAGAGGCGCCACGGCGCCCTCACCTTCCGCCTGACGCAGGTCCTCACCGGACACGGTTGTTTCGGGAGGTTCCTGCACCGAATCGGGCGGGAGGAAACGCCCGGGTGTTTCCATTGTGAGGATCGTCCGGAGGACACGGTGCAGCACACTGTGGAGGCCTGCCCTGCTTGGGCGGAGCAGCGCCGTGTCCTCGTAGAGGCGATTGGCGGCGGCGACCTCTCGCGCCCGGCCCTGGTTCAAGCCATGGTCCGGAGCGAGAGGGAATGGGAAGCCGTCACCTCCTTCTGCGAAGCAGTCATGCTAGTGAAGGAGGTGGCGGAACGTGAGAGGGAAAGAGCCTCACGTCCCAGCCGCCGCGGGAGACGCCCTGGGCGTCGGGGGTCACGTGGTGGCCCCCGGCCACCGTAGGCGCGGGCCTGTGGACGGCGAGTTATGGGCTAGCTCGCCGTCCAGCCGTCTTATGACGACAGGCCGTGTCGACGGCGCGTTCGTGTTCCACGCGCGCCTCAAAGAGATGTCAGCAACCACGTAGGGGTCCGCACGGGCCGATAGGCATCGGCCCGTGCCAGGGCTGCGGGACTGTTCGAAAGAGATACCGCGGCCCTGGAACACAAAGGGCAAAGAAGGAACATGGATGGAAAAAAAAAAAAAGTGTCTGCCTTTGTTCGACCTACAATTTACATCTTTAAAGTCTTAGCCGTTTTACTTCCAAAATATTAATTTAAAAAATATTTATCGTAGAGTGAAGTAATACTGAAAAAAATCGGAAAGAAAACAGACAAAAATGCAACGATGTATTTTACGAACTTCGCTCTTTTATATACATAAGATTTTGTATACGGTACAAAAATCTTTTTGGACGTCAACTTAAATAGAAGACTCATCCTTCATCCCTCTTTATTAGCAAGGAAGAAGTAGCGTAACTTCCCAGAAATACATTACCTTAGCCTGTATCTGCTAGTATTGCTTACTTTACTTTTATTCACATCATGCGTTTCTCTTTGCAATTAACTTAGTATTCCGTTTAATTTCCATATTATTACCGGTCTAAGCAGTGACCCATCCAATTAGGGACCGCTCCAAAGCGACGCTTAACATAATAACAGCTCTTGGGTTAACCAACCTCTGCGAATCCAGTCTCTGATATAATTGTGGCTATGGAGTGGGTAATGTCTTAAGTGTGGCGAGAAACTTACACCCTAATTGCTTGACACACTTCAACACTATCACTATGATTTTGAAGAAAAGGCCTAATCTATTTCTTCATATGTTTTTCTATTCAAGTGGTGTAAATGTTGAATTGTCAAAATGAGTACCATTGGGATTGGGAGTACGCAATTACGCGTTAATGAAACCTGCAGCTTAATTGAACTCTCTTGGTCTCATAATAACAGACGATAAAACCCTTAACTGAAGTAACGACATTGTAGAAAGTTATGGATATGGAACCTAATTTGACCCCAGTTTTTATATTAAATTAGGACGACAATCAGCACTTTTTTATTATCAAAAGTGGCGCAAGCTATCCTTTGTATCTTTTGACGTGTCATTCCTTTTCAATGTTTTAAGCTGGAGAACTAGCGCAAGAAACTTCTTAGTAACATGTCTATCTGTATGGTTTACTTAGGTATCTATGCATAGAGTAAAGAGTGTGAAAAGACCCTTAAAGAAGCCGAAAGACACTTGTTCGCCCCGTCATTGTGATCGTTTTGGTCCTGGACCATACCTAAGAATCTTCTAGTTACGGAGATATTGGGGGTCAAAGTTTCAACTTTTTCACAAGTCTAAAACAATATTTTTTTTTAATGTTATAATATTACGTCTTTAGTACCTCCATGAGCCCCGTACTATTCAGAGCATTCATCAGCACAATGTTTTCGGAGTCCTACGGGAAACCGTGATTCGCCCAAAAACAAAAGTCGTCTTGCAAAAATTATTTTTGCGTAGAGTTACTTAGTTTGATGTACTCCTTGTATATCCTCCTCCTTTTATGAATTCTGTAAAGAAAAGTCAGGTGCGCAGTACTCACCACCGGCGTACGTGCACGACGTAAAAGACAGATGGCGTTCTGTAGTCCCTGCCTACCCCCGTGGGAAAAAAGCGTAACTTTATGTATGTGTGTATAATATAGCACAAAAATCACGATGTTTGCACCCATCCGAAATTGTAATACCTAAGTTCAGATTCGTACGGTGCTGAAACATGGACGCTCACGCAGGAGGCTGTGTACAGACTGAGAGTTGCACAGAGAGCCATGGAGCGTTCCATGCTCGGCATAAAGCTGATAGATCGAGTTCCTAACGTCGAAATCCGGAAACGCACAAAGGTTTTCGATATTGGAAATCGCGTTACGGAACTCAAATGGAGTTGGGCAGGACACCTAGCAAGGCGCAGTGATAACAGGTGGACTAAGGCTGTCACCGAATGGCGTCCAAGAACTGGCAAAAGAAACGTGGGTCGTCCGGCGGCGAGATGGGCAGACGACATAGTTGCCATCGGGGGAAAAACCTGGATGAGGCTGGCACAGGACCGTGGGGATTGGCACGAGAAAAGAGAGGCCTATACCCAGCAGTGGGTGAATTCGGGCTGTGGATGATGATGATGAAGTTCAGATTAACAAAAACTAGCAAGTCTTTTCATATAAACAGTATACGCTTTTATAACAGGTTGCCAAAGTCAGTTATAGAACTGACCGATGGAAAATTCAAAAACTACATCAAACGTGTCCTTATTAAAAAAGCATATTACAAAATCAAGGACTACGTTGAAGATAAAGAAGTTTGGCTTTAGTTCCTTCTGCGCATGCGGCTTCCCTGGTAGCTCAAAAACGGCACAAATATGTGGATGTCTCTAACTATTCTCAATCTCATTTTTTCTCCTCTTTCGAATCAGATTTTCACAATAGTTTTCAAATCATTTATACATCTTTTGCTCAGAATAGTTACAGCACTGATAACAATATTTGTGTCACTTGTTTAATTTAGTACTTTACAATTCTTTTGTTTACCTTTGTATAGATTCTTTTTTATCAATTGTTTGTATATGTGTGAACATTGTTGGCTTTGTAGATTCCCAGCTGCTTGTTAACTTTTGTTAACCTTTTATTTTGTTCTACATTTTTTGTGTAGTAAGCAACGACTTATTGTCGGGCCTACGCTGTCCCCCCATACTTAAGTACAAATGCTGTATCCATGATATTAATGTAACACCAAATGATTTGAAAAGAGTAACCATGGAGTTTCTTGCCGGTTCTTCTCCATAGGAAACGACCAACCCGAACCGTGCACCTTTTTTTCGACGTTTTATAAGTGCCCATCTAGGCCTACCTATGTAAAATAAAATATTTTGATTTTGATTTTTTTTTATTTTTGTCCAAATCAGGGGTGTGTCCCTAGTTTATACTAAAACACATCCCCTCTTTACAAAGCTCACATGATTGCGACCGGCTGTTTAGGCGACGTCACACCCAACGACTCATTATGCGTTATAAATTCCCAACTAATTAGCGGCTGTTGGCTGACAAAGATTAATGTCGCAGTGTGTGCGACGAGCCTAATGCGTTGCGTGGCAAGTCGACAGTGCAATGTGTTTAGATAATTACTAATGATTTTGTCTCTGTTCATGTCATTAGGGTTTTGCTTTGTAGATCCACGAATGATAGGTTGGGATTCAAAAAAGTTTGAAGTTTGATCTATGTAGTAGCGATTTAATCGAATGGATGTCGGACAACACACATGCAATGGGAACTAAATACTAGTATGTCGTAACGTAGAGCTTGATATATCAATCTAAAAAATATATAGATAGAAATCAGTTGTATTACCTAGCTATAACAAAAAAAATAACTTTTTAATCAAATCCGATATCCATGGAGCTCCCGTGGTATTTCCATCGAACCGACAAAAATTATGAACACCATCTCCCATATTTTTCGTCCACAATTACATGGTTCCATTACCGAACCCATATCCTCATAAATAGTGAACTTTGCAACCATTACCGACACCAGGGATGCCAATCCTTAAATATTTCCGTTTGTAATGTGCGGCGATTTTATTTGGAGTTTTTAGGGTTCGTTCGTTCGTTCCTTTTCGTAACCCGGGGCCGTCTGCGAGGCTGACTTAAATATGGCTGTATATTTTAAACCATGATAGGTTGGTACCACGAAGGCAGACACTTATAGTAAACAATTAAAATCAATTATATTAGTTTGTTCCATTATTCTAAAGTTTGACGGGAAAAAGTGCCTTTTAATGACCTAATTGAATTAAATTGCTTGACTTTGACTTTAATAAGCGTGCGTTATAGTTGTGCAGAATAAACAATTTTTAAAAATTAAGAGCAAATAATAAAAATTTTGATAACTTTGAAAGTTTTGGTGGTACGGAACCCTCAACGCGCCAGTCCGCCTCGCACTTTGGCGGTTTTTCCTTCTCTTAATTAAAAAGAGAGTGGTAGCCGCCGCTTCCTAAATTGACTCTTTAAAACTTGTGATTTGCATTCGTTATTTACGTGGAGGAGCTTTAAAGGGTTTCTTTGGGTTTTCTGTATGCCTGGTGAAATAGTTTACGAGATGGATTGGATTCCTTGAAGAATTATTGGATACCTTTTAGGAAGCAGGAAAAAGGCAACGTAGTCAGCGGCCCGAAAGTCTGACAACCAGTCTTACCAAGGAGTATCGTATTACCCAGTACTAACTGAGTTGTGTAGGTCAAATAGGCAGTCGCTCCATGTAAAATACTGGTATTCAGCTGCATCCGGTTAGACTGATGGAAGCCGACCCCAATATTGTTGGGAAAAGGCTTGGTAGGATGATAGCATCAAAAAAAGCATATTTATTTTTTGGCAATAATGACGTTTACAATTTTGAGTTAATATTAATATAATTCATATTAATATAGGTTCTTACTATACTATACTAATATTCTTAAAAAAATATATATATTTTAAAAGTTACCTGGTGACGGCCCCGACTTACGAGCAGTAAGTCGTGGATTCGAACCCAGGCAGGCGTATTACTTTGTGTAATTTATTTCATCACCACTGTTCTCAAAACGGTGAAGGAAAACATCGTGAGGAAACCGGCATGTCCTAGAACCAAAAACTCAAAGACATGTGACATCTACCATCCCGCACTGGGCCCACGTGGCTCTCTTAGAGAGGAGGCCTGTGTCCCAGCAGTAGGAACATTATAGGCTAATTATGCTTATGCTAAAAGTTACCTGATGTGTAAACACTGGTTCTCATGTGACTCTACTTTGCACCGCTCCAAGCGAAGGTACAGAGGAAACTAAACAAAAATAATTGCAGATTGGAATAGTTTAGTTAGCTTTTATTTATTTGTAATTATCAAAATTACAGGTTAATTATTACCCATTTTCCCGGTTATTATTATTTGGTTGTTTGGTTTATTTATTTATTATATTAATTAATACACACCTACCACTGTTTGTCTCTGCATCACCCAAAGGTTGACTGGTAGAAAATGCCTATGGCATTAAGTCCACCTCTGTACTTTGTGCTTGAAGTGTTAAATAAATAAATAAAACCAAACCAACGAGGCCAACCTGCAAGCTCAGCGCATCGTACCGACAAAGCGACCGTTCGTATTACGACACCGCGCTTCAGACGTCACCGACTATTGTCATCGCCTTTTCTTTACCTAACTTCGGTGGGAACGGACACTGATATATTTAACCTAGGTAATTCATAAGAAATCAATTTTATAATTTTTATCAGTAATTTGTGAACCTTCGAAATATATTTTGTAACCTAACAAGAACTTATTCATTGGTGAGTTTCCCGAGACACGCCCCCACATATCTCCCTTTTCTTTAGCTGCCTACAAACACACACAATATAAGAAAACACCATGGGGTGTTTTCTTATATTGTGTGTGTTTTGTTTTTGTAGCAACCTGACAATATAAGAAAACACCATGGGGTGTTTTCTTATATTGTCAGGTTGCTACAAAAACAAAACAAAGTCAAGCTCTAAGTTATAAAAATTGTTATTGAAGTTTAAACTTTCTTATTTCTGTTACAAGGTTGTAGAAAAGTTTAATATCCGAATATTTACATTCTACAAAGTCTAGACGATACTTTTGATTCACAAGAAGTATTGGAAAACATAAAATTGATGTTAACGATTGTGTTGTAAACGCATCAGACTGTTTAACGATAGTTTTGATGTGTTTCAACGATACCATTATATGACATCGCGCCACGAATTTGATACAATTCTGTTGCATTCTAAAATCTGAGAAATCGATACTAAATCATAAATCATATTTATTTCTGTAAATTGTTTTTAAAAAACCGTTTTAAAACTAGTTGCGGCCGGTGTTCCTTACCTGACTATTCCGAGTTGAAACAGCCGAAACAAACTCAGAGGTCACTGTCTCTTTTAAACTCCAGACATTGGTCAAGTCACATGAGGACCATGCAGATTAGTGTCTGAGATGGTCTTTTGAAGAAAGAACCGCACAGGTTTGAGTGGACCTGACCAGTCAGTCAAGTATTTGGCGGTGATCGTGTAGCTCGACTCATAATCCAAGGAGCTCAAAGAGATCCAAGGAGGACGACACGACGAACAATACCAAAGAAAGGACATTTGGGTAGGTCGCATAAAGTACTCAAACAGACACTAACTAAGCTAAATCGAAAAAAATAATAGAACCTTATACAGATATTGTTCTTCAGCGAGTCGCAGAGCAGTGGTGGCTTATCGGCAACGACCCCAACTTACGTGTACGTCATGGGTTCAAATGCAGTCAAGAGCACTACTTAGAACTAAACATTAGAAAACATGTGACATTTACCTACCCACCCACTACACTCACAAAGAAAAACCCTGTGTGCGAGCAGACCAGAGGATAATAAATAACTCATTCTTATCCGAGTTTCCAAGAAAACTAATTCAAAATACATTCTACCTCTCACTTAAAACTTGATCCTCATAATTAAGTTACAAACATCAATCAAAACATTTAGACTTTAGGATTATAATATTAGTTGAATAACTAGGATAGATGTAGTCTAGACTGAGACCTAAAACTAAGAGAAACTTACACTTTACACTAACTGAGTTAGTAATTTTGCCAACGTCGGTTTCGACTAACCGAAGTTTAGAGTTTAAGTCAAGAAAATAGGAAACTTATTTTTTTTTAGTTTTAGGTACCACACGTACTGTATATAGAGTTTATTATTGGGTACATGATCGTTTTCGCCAACACTATTTAACACCTAGATTATATTAAAATGCAGTATTCAATTTTGAAATATTAGTACTGAGCGGAATGTTTAAAATTCAAACAATGAAAACGAACTAGTCCACTTGTCAACATGCACACGTAGACCTAGTACATTTTCTTTCAACAAAACATGTATCGGTAGAAATATAAACACACTTATTATTTTTAGTTACAAGGACTAAGACAAAAAAAACTGAAACCCATGACTTTGTTTATGATCACACAAGACAAACTTATTATTTATTTGGGGCGAATGTGGTACAAAAGGTGGTAAAAATAACATAAAGTGCAATGCTACAAAAATAGACAAAAATAGATTTTTTGTCTATCTTTATAATTTAAATTGTGTTTTAGATAAGTTGTGATTTAAAACTATTCATACTGTTGTTCACATTGTTATATTAGTTGGCATAATGTTATTCCGTTTGACATTATTGATAATATTTTTTATTACTTTGACCATGTTGACATTTTTATTTTTTATAATTCCAATGACATGCTACTTATTTTAAATTTATAATAATTGTAAACCAACTATTTGCATGCCCATGTGACGGCAAAATGTGGAGAACCTTATTATAAGATAACATCCATGTACCTACTACCCATGTTTGCAAATAAATAAATGGTTTGATTTGATTTGAAACATTTCGCCATAAAAATAGCATGCAAATATTAATAAACTCAAACATTAAATTATGTAGGTAACTAAATAAAGTAGATTATTACTAAGTTTAATTTATTTATTTATTGGTTTACCAACAATTGTTTACACAGGTTTTATGCTAAAAGTAACATGCAAAAATGTAACAGCAACAGTGCAATAACCACTTATAGGTAAACTCCGCATGCATAAAGAAGTTGTACAATTTATAATATTAATCTAGTTTTAAATAATTACTTAATTACTTATCTTAAAGGTCTAAATTAATTTATTTATTTTTAATTTATTATATATTTAAAATATCCATTAAAATACCCTCTCATACATATCAGAAGCAATGAATATTATAGCAAAGGCAGCCTGTCTGTCTGTCTCCTCTTCACGCTTTAACGGCTAAACAGATTTGAAAGAAATTTGGAAAAAGGTAAACCTTGACCTGACATGGCTAGAAAGAAGTTGACTCATGTGATGACGAATAATAGAGAAGTATGGAAGAAGAAAACATGCTGCGCTGACCCCATAAACACAGGCGAAACTGTAATCAAAAGCTAGTAATAATATTACACACGAGCAACTCCATCCCACAATATTCCAGTTATAATTAAATCTGTAACATGAAAGCCAACATAATTACATATTTTCATGCATATATTTGATACGGCTCGCCGACGATTAGCTCGATATTATTTTAAAAGCACAACGCTTCGCTTGCCTTGTGTGCAAATAAATTAATTATAATTTCTGTACGTATGAACCTGGTTTAATGAGCTATAGCTTTCTGTATTTTAATTCAATTTTAATACAACATAACTCAACTTCACGCCTATTTACCTCGAAAGGTTGGGTAGAATTAACATTTATATACCTAAATGTGGTTTGGGGGAGCTCGTGGCTAATAATAACAGCCGCTCGGATCAATCTTCAGGTTAAGTCGTACTTGTCTAAGTTGGTCTGTGGATGGGTGACCACTCACTACATACCAAGTTTCCTCCGTGCATCGGAGAGTACGTTAAGCCGTTGGTCCCGGCTGTTATTTGTAGTCATTTGACAGCATTTCAGGTAGTCAGTGGCCCGAAAGTCTGACCCCAGTCTCATCAGTATCAACTAGACTATGGAGGTCAGATAGGCAATCGCTCCATGTAAAATACTGGTATTCAGCTGCATCCGGTTAGACTGGAAGCCGACCCCAACATAGTTGGGAAAATTCTAGTCAGATGATGATTCCTAAATAGGGTATAATAATAGCACACCCATATTTCAACAGTTATGTTTAAGTCCCATCAATAAATCCGGACTCTGAAATCCGAAAACCCAATGACACTCGTCCTTAGCAGTAGTACCAAACCAACGAGGCCACCATATTAATATACCCTGTATAAATTGTGAACATTTTTCGTTCTCGACTATTATGTATACCATGAATATTCAAATCCGTTCTCTAAAAGACTTTTACTTGTAAAAACTTAAAAATCTTTTCTTTTGTTTCATTTATATTTAAATGAAAACTTTGAAGCGTCTTCAAAATATGGTAGTCAATTAAAACAGCTTAAAATATGCACGAAAAGATAAAAGGATAGATGAAAGCGACTGAAAAGGATTCGATAGTGAAATATTCCTTTTTAGGGTCCCGTTGCCAAATGATAAAAACGGAACCCTTTTAAATTCATCCTGTCTGTCCGTCCGAATGTCACAGCCATCTTACTCCGAGACTGTTGGCACCACACAGTTGACATTTGGAGGGCAGGTTTCTTCTGTAAACCGCTACAAAAAAAAATTGATGGCCTCCATCATCGTTCTACTGCCCTTATTCCAATTTATTTTGGGTCAGCGCAGCATGTCTTCTTCTTCCATACTTCTCTATTCTCATCTCAGCAGATCATCCATCGTTTCTTTGTACTTTCTCTACTCTTATAGACATCTACACAACATTTTCCTCACTACATTTTCCTCATTCCTCCGAATCACATTTCCGGTGTTGGCCCTCCATGCATAGCTTCATGTAACTGAAGGTTGAAAAAAAATTCTATGAGTGGGGTATCTATCTACAGCTCTTAAAAAATGATATCGGGGTTGCTCAAATACTTTTTTGTTGATCAGATATTCACTTCTAAAGCCGTAGAAATTGTGTGTGTGTGTCGCCTCTAACTTTTAAAGAAAGAGGAGAATTCTGAAAAAATGTGGGTTTTTGGAACTTTCAACAAAAATTGGTTTGGATAATATTTGATTAGAATTCAGTTTTTGAGATACGGGACTTTTTCGTGAAACTGAAGCAAAAACTTTGTTTTTCATTAACATACTATGAAAAACAAATTCTGTATTGCTCTTGAGTGTAAATTTACCTATGAATTAGCTTTTAAAATATTGTTTAGTGCTACGTAAACCTTTGTGTGCGAGTCCGACTCACACCTGGCTGATTTCTTGAAGTTTTGTTTCAAAAGATAATGCAAATTCGCCTTTACCTACGCCCGGTTCTCTAACTTAGGCGAGGAGAGTTGCGTCTAGCGACGCGCGTGTGTATCATTTGTTTCCTTCTCGTCAGCACTGTCGCGTCGAAAGTAGCATCGTGGTGAGTCGTGGACTCGTGGTACGCTCTAAGTAATATCCTTCATTTGCCGCTGCCGCTGGCAAAACACGCGTGGCTCGTGGCCAAACGATTAGGAGTCAAGAGAAACAATAGGGAGCCCAATATTATTTACCTTTACATGAGAAATACAAATAAATTAGACACCGGACGGAACAAAGAACAAACCGCAATAACAGTTCAGTATCCAAAGTTTGCGTTTAAATAGGTCTTTACGACTGTAACGATCAGACTTGTCCATTTTAGGCCGCAGAAATATCCGAGTCGTTTATTTAATGGCTAGGTATTAACGTTACCTGACCGAGCGACGTCCGTACAAGCGATAGATAGACCTTTCGGGGCATGGTAATGGCCAGTAGACGGAAAAGTGAAGGGACTTTCTGTGGATCCCATTTTAGAACATTGAACCGAATTAGGAACAATATAAATCATGGACGTTGAAAATAGATGGCCTTAAGATGAAAGCGCCAAGGTAGCCCGCGATCTCCAATTTGGCATGCCATCTGTTTTAGATTGTATATTGATAATTTGTGAGCGTAACAAATATATCCTTGTATCAGAATTGAACACATTAGAATCATCAATGTTACTCTGTAAGATCAAATTATCCTATTAAATTACTATTTCATGAAATAATGACATTTGAGGCGAATCACAACTTCGAGAGTTGTATTGATAAATTTTCTATATACATTTCTGACAGTTGTGACTGTCTCGTTGGTCTTATGATAGCAAGCGCGCTTGCTGAGCATGAGGTCCTGGGTTCGATTCCCAGCTCGAGCAAAGTGTTATTGAGTTTTTTCATTAAGAATTTCTCTGTAGGAGCCACGGAGTCTGGACTTATGCCAGGTTGATGGCAATAGGCTCGCCTCCTATGACATTGGACTTAAAAAAAAACATAACTGCTGAAATTTGGGTGTACTCTTAGGTACATACGTGGGATAAGGCTGTGGGGATTACAAGCGTTATATTATGTGTTATTTGTTAGTTTTGACTCACATTTTGGTCAACATACATTCTAATACTGAACTATAAGTAAGACAGTAGATAATATATCATTTTTATGTCAATCGATGTCAAGAAAACATTTTTATTTTTGATCAAAATAGTTTTCTTCGTAATTTCTCAAACTTGATAGAAGTCTCCAAACATTATGTTAAGCTTTAGCATTTAAAATTCCACAAATCGAAAAATATAAAATTTTCGTCATTATATCAGCCTAAAATCACCTACTGCTAGTTATGTGTCTCATTTCCTTGCTGCCATACGTCACAGTGATGTGCGTATGGCGGCGTGCTTAGAAACTGATTACTCTATACTCATCTTAAACTCAAAAAACCGTGTCGAAAGAAAGAAAGAAAGAAAAGTAAGAATACGAAACACGATGACTTTATCACTATTTGTATTCATTCTGATTGACCTCAAAATATAACAAGAAATTGAGTGGTATATACTACAATTAACAAGAATTTGTGTGGTATACTACAACTAAAAAACCCGACTACTGAAAAATCACGCTCTCATTAAATTCAGGGTTTACAAGGTAAAATCGACTCCTAATTTTGTTGAAATCGGGTAAAATGTTACCCGGGCCATAATAACGAATCTTTTGACACCTTATTCATCAAAATCGGATGAATAGTTTAGGCGTTACGGAGAAACATAGTAAATACAAACATACATACATACATAGACTGCTAACATCATAACCCTTCCTTTTGCCCTCGCCGTAATCGGGTAAAAACAAACAGCAACACGGCATCCTGTCATATCCTAATGGGCACACATATATACGTTCCCCAACGTTTCTCCTCAGTAAAATTGTCGGGCAATACAAAATTCAATAACCATGCTCCCTCAGCAAAGAGTCTCGCTTCCGATATTTTAAAGGATATGTTTGCGAAGTCTTCTGCTCAGTGAATTTTTATTTCTTCTAACAATACGAATGTTACGTCCAGTAAGAAAGGCGCCTGTATTGAACGTGTGATTATATTATTTATATAATGTACAAGGTCAGTGGGAGCTAACTTCAGTCTTATAAGGATTTTTTGGCTTAAATGACATTGACAGGCGTTGACCTCAAACATTTTGCGACATCGTTTCGTTTTTTTCGCGGTTTTGGCAACGCGGTAAATATCCTTCATCATTCTCCTGCCCTTACCCCAATTCATTTGGGGCCGGCGCAGCATGTCATCTTCTTTAATACTTCTCTATTACTAGTCATCTTATCAGACGCCTCCTATGGCAAGCCATATCATCCTTTACACAGTCCATCCATCGTTTCTTTGGTCTTCCTCTACTCTTAAACCCACCCACATTCATACTCAAAACTTTCCTCACGACATTTTCCTCATTCCTCCGCATCACATGCCCATACCACGATAACCGATTAGCACACAACTTTTCAGTCACCGGCTCCTCTTTCAGACGTCCTCTTATGTACTCATTTCTTATTTTATCCATTCTCATAACACCACACAATGCTTAGGGGGATCCCTAAGCATTCTCATCTCAGCCATATGCAATTGCCTTTCATTCATCTCTTTTGTGGCCCAACATTCTGATCTGTGCAAGACAGCAGGTCTAACCATTGTTTTATAAATCTTCCCCTTAAGCTAAAGGGGAGTGCGGGAGTCGCAGATTGATCCCATGACCTGTCGCCATTTCAACCATCCAGTGTCAATTATGTGCTTTACACTACGATCTATTTCGCCATAGCTTTGCACGTGTGAACCGAGATACCGAAAGTCGGAGCAGACAGGGGTATATCCATGTGCGTCGTTAAATGACTTAAGCTTATTCTAGCTAGAGGAATGTGTCACAAACGGGTTTCGGAGCTAAAGTAATTTTTACTTTAAGCAATGTACATACAGTTGAGAATAATAATTTGACCCATTTAAGTTCTTTCTACAATACCAATACAACCTCATTAATTGTGCACCTTTTGAAGTCATTACGAGCTGCAATGCAATTTGTTTGATTTATTTCATGACACAGAAGTCACGTATACGCTTCGCATACAAAATATTCTCATAAATGTTCGGTTTAATACGACGCAATATTCCGCAGACTTTTGATATTTGTTACTTGGTAGTTTGTTAAAGAAATAGTGGTTTCTGCTCATAATTTTCATCAAATAATTCCAACGCAGCGGCCATTTTGTGCATTTACGAGTTTATTAAATGTGACTGTAATTTTGAGTGTTATTTCTTCCATAATATTAATGAACATTATGACTAGAAATATGAAAATCATGAAGTTGTGTATTTTGGTAAAATAATTGGTAAGAATATACATCAACTACTTAGTAAAGTAGTTAGCATCGGAGAGTAGCATCTCTCCGGTGAACCTAAATACAGTGTAATCTCCTCATTATTTTAGTTATATTACTAAAAAGACTACAAGACTAAAATGGCAAACTACCAGGACGTCAGTCTGAAGTAGCGGCAATTTAGCCGGAAATTAGATCAGTCTGGTTCTAACTGTGGCTAGTCTCTACTTGAAACTCCCGTCTGTGCACCTACTAACTAAAGCAGGTTTGGCTGAGATGCTAATGTGTTTCTAATTTCTTCTGGTTGCACAGTTTGAAAGCAGTTTTTGGAAAGTTTCACACTTTGAATATGAATGGAGCTCGGGCTTGGTAGTCTGTACGGATAAAAGTATAACGAATTTAGTTTTATCGGATTTAACTGAATTAGTTACGGGGTTAGTTGCTGCTCAGGATCATTTTGTACTGCACCAGTTGCATTAAATATTTAATTTATCTGTTAATTCAACGTAGGGAGAGCTCCTTCGTCCTTCGACTGGGTTCGACGCAAAAGGTTATTGGGTGTTCCATCAGCTTGTCAGTAGCAGCCACGGTGACTAGAGCTGTGCCCGTTGATGTAGGCTCGCCCCCTAAGTATATGGACTTACATGAAACTCATGAAATGTGATTAGCAGGCATGATGTTATTTAAGAAGTAAGTTTCATACACAACTACGGAAAGGTAGAAGATTGTCAAAAGTTTAAATATAGCACTATAGTCTGAATTCTTCCAAAATAACTGTTCCCAGAATTTCTCTTACCCGAAAAAATTAAGTAGACAATTTGCTCTGTCTCGCCTCAGTCGCCGGCTTCCACCAGAGACTCGTGGCCATCAACACAACGGTGTTAAGTGGTGAACTTGGCACAACTCGACGCAACTCCACCGACTGGCCGACCGCGGACTTCGTTTATTAGTTTCGCTGGCCGACAGCGGACTGACAATATGTTGCTATGTTGTTACTTTGTTTACTGAGATGATATGGCATTTTATCATCGATATTGTACGTCCTGTTGGAGCACATATCTAGATCTACTTTACAATATCACTTTCACAAAATCATCAATAAAGTAATTTTTCAATAAGCTGTTTTTAGTTTACTTTAAAGACTGCAAAATATTTTATAGTAGCATTGAAACTCATTGCAATAAAATAACTACAACAAAAGAAAACGAATTGTTTGTTTTTGTCACCAGGGTTAACTATTTTTTTGCTTTTATCTGTACTGCTTTTTTAGACCACAAATGTGCCCAGAAACAGTTCTTTATGAATCAAACCTAATCATCGATCGTGTTAACCGAGCACACCGCTCGCAGCACGTCACACGTCTCCGCGACTGTTCGGCACTGTTCGGAGTCCGACGCACGCGATCGCCGCATAACTTACAAGTTATGGGACGTCTGTGACAAGTGTCACTTGATTTATTTCGGCCCGGTGCCACTGACGATAGTTAATTAGTGGTTACGCTGTACTGCACGGTTTTGGGTTAACAATTTTTGGGGAACATTATTTGATTTATACAGGGTTTGTAAATCTGGCACGATTTAATTAACTTTTTAATTTTTTTTAATCTCGAAGTACATAGTAATTGTGATGATTATCTTTAGCAAGTAAACCATTGTTTAATATTATTTCGGCAAGCAATGTAAGCGTAAAGCACTGACTATTTTACAGACTAATTGTATTACAGTCATTAACAAAATGCCTCGTCATTTACATAATTAAGCCGTTTTGTTTAGTCTAGATTTTCTCGGAGGTCAAATTGGTTCTTAACCTAATTAGACGTAAGTAAATATTATACCTCTTTCTACTTGACGAATAAATTGTCTAAATAAAAACAGTACGCAATAATTGAGTAGGTAATTAGGTTTTACACTTCCCAAAACATTATTTCAAACACGACTGTACCACCATCTCTTATAGCAGTATTACTTCAATGTACTGTAAATACGGATGGCGCAGTGGCTGAGCGACCGGCTGCGCGTCGCGGGTTCGATTCCCGCACGCAAACAATATTTGTATGGCTTACACTGCTTACAGGTAGTTGTTCCAGCTCAGGCTGTTTGTGTATGTGAGTTTAAGTGTTTGTAAATGCAACCACGACACAGGAGAAATTCTTAGTGTTGGGGCAGCGTTTATCTGAAATACGTCGTGGCAGGCTCCCAGGACCAGTTGCATACATAATATTTGAATCCCTATAAATAAATAATAAAACATAAAAAAACCTTTACATATTCCACATCCATTATTCCATTACGCTCCGTACGTTTCAATCGAACAAAACAGACAATGCTGTGACCAAACTCATTCATACAGCGTCCAGCCAATGGGCGCGGACCCCTTCATATGTAACGCGAAGACGGTGTATTGAGAACGGGCCTGGCCCCAGAGATAGTTAGAATATATTTAAATAAGCGAGAACAGGCTGGCTATTGAAGGTGAGGGGCTCTATGATCGCGCTTTCTGCTGCTAGATGTCGATGAAAACTTTTAAAGCTCAGTTACTCATTAGATTATTGCAGTTGTCGCAATTTACCAACTATGTTGGGTTCGGCTTCCAGTCCAACCGGATTCAGCAGAATACCAGTATTTTACATGGAGCGACTGTCTATCTGAGCTCTACAACCCAGTTAGTGGGTAATACGATACGGCGATACCTCTCGGTTAAGCTGGTTGTCCCACTTTTGGGCCACTGATCAAATCAGTCACTGTCGTCAAAGATCTACAAATGACAGTCAACTCCAAAGCTTATTGTACTTTGTGCTTTGCAAGAAGAAAACTCTGTACGTGATGGATGGACAGACCCCGCCGAGCGCAGATTAACCTTGAACATCGACCCGTGCAGCTGTTATTATTTAGCTTATTTAACCTAAATGGAAGAAGTTACAGGCTCCTGAAATACAGGTACTCTAACCTAGCTCTGGAGCCAGTTTCTCACATTTTTCTGTAACATGTTTTTATGACAATAAAGAAATTTATTATTATTTATTATAATAGCTCTTCTTTTTGTCAGTGCAAATTAATTATCCTATAACTCCGTACATTCCATCAAATTCAGGCTTGCCTTGAAATATTTTTTCCCCAGATATATGTTTACCTGTCTTAATTTAACTAATAAAAATATTAATTACTTGCTTTTATTTATATCTTTTACGCGTTCGTCTAAAAGCGCCATCTTAGGGCCGCCAGTTTGCATATTTATAGGCATCGGAATAGCGATGAGACGACCTCCAAGAGATTGCAGCCTCATTCACTCAGTGGGCCGCTACCGATGCGCTTCATTGCATTTGTTAGCAATGTGTGCTAGCTATATTCTGAATATCGGGAGCTCAGAATAATTGAAAATCACAGAAGATATCCCGTAAGTGGCAGTGTAAGTTATATTGATACTCCTCCTTTCAAAACAACCAAAGAATGAAAATTACAAAAGATAACAAAAGTCCCAGACGCCAGTGCAATTCACACGGCCAATATTGAACCAGACGCGTTCCAACCATTAGTCATAAAGCCGTACTAATACCACACCACTTCCGCTGCATTACGCCATTCGTGATGCTTCAAAAACGAAGAAGAATCGAGTGTCCCAATGTACATTTAACGTGCTATGATTTATACAGCCGCAAGAAATCCTTCCATTGGCCAACAGCCAACTTGCTAACTGCGACCAAACACGAGATTTAGCAATTTGAGAACGCCAACACATTAACGCCAACTTTGGCGGTAGGCGAAAGTATCGCGTATGGATTTTATTGGGCTAATGCTGTGATTGTAGTTCCAAGTAAGCATGCTCTTTAATGCAAAAGTTTTGCAATTCCAGGAATATTGTTTATATTCGATTTGGACTATTTTATTTACAGACTTTTATTTGGACTATTTTTTGGTCACAGCTGTAAAAGACGACAAAACTGAACTTATTCTGAAACTCGATGAGCCATTGAACATCTGAACTTGATAACCTCATATTTTTGTCTTGGCACTAAACACCCCTTGGCATAAACTAAATAGTATAAGCGCATGCCTTATACCACACTATACCTACAAACCTACTTACTTTTGCAACCGAATAGTTCTTCGCAACTATTTTATTGTTTTCCTCTTCCTATTGACTCTAATGCAATGTTCCGAGTACATTAACAGTTAAACTACACTTAAGATCCAAGTGACTTGCAATTTCCCTACAATTAGGCTCCAAACGAGCAATGGAATGACTCCTTACGACTACCGTCGAGTTTACAAGAGATATTTTTTCAAGTTTTCGCTTTATTACCGAAGTTCTTAATGGCAGTTTTATCCTTAGTACTACGCTATTAATGTAAGATCCCTGAGTTGTCTGCCAGTTGCAATCTTTTGATATAATGTTGAGGGTTTCCAAGAATATTAAAAGAAAAAAGTGAAATTTTTTCAGCAATACCGATTACGGAAATATCATATAAATTATATAATTCCGAACCTGGAATTATTACACAGCTAATTTAAAAAAAAATTGATTTGGAGGAATTCCTGACAAAAAATCCAAGGCTCAACAGAAGAAGCATTTGCAAGCAGACCAACGACGCAGCCAAGATCAAATCTACATTATTCCTGGTCATGGCAATGCACAAACAGCAATAAAACATAACGGTATAAGAAAATAATTATCCATACTGAAAATCTGTCCCGATAGAGCGAACTTTATAATCCGTATTAAAAACGAATTTCCCGATAACTGACGTCTCTCAGCCATAGTTATGCGATCTCGTTAAACCTGCAAGAATTCTCGCCTCATTTACTTCTGGCTGCCGTACTACCGTCTGAGTGAAGCCAAATGTATGGAGAAAATATTACACGGACTATTTTGAAGCGTTCGCGTTCGAGACGGGTGGTGTGTAGACAGGCCACTAACTGCGTTTGGTCGGCCGCATATTTTTGTAGGCCGTGTGATGATGGCTTATGTAGGTATATTAAATAGTAACATCTCGCCTGTAAAACCCGTATGGTACTGAGTAAGACTTGATGGAAAAACCCAACAACACTTTACCCAATCTGGGAATCGAACCAGGAACCACATGTATTTTATATCTACTTTAATATCGGTTTTCATAAACACTAAGCGATATCTAAATGAACACCTAAATGGTATTGCACATTGAAAATCCAACAGCATTTATTAAGGTGTTAACTAATGTAAGTAAAAATGGACTTTAATGGACAAACACACCCCACAACACAAGTTTTGTGGCTGTATTTCTAAGAGTGAGAACTATCAACCAAAGTACCTACAGTGACATAACGACAAAACAGTGGTAAAACTACTCTTGTAGTGTGACATATATCGCTATTAACTGCCACTCTTCATGAGTTGTGACATATGACACCCCTCAACATGGGCCACACAATAACGCTAAAATATGAATGGTGAATGTTTTACATAAAAAGCGTCCTCTAAAAAGAAGAAAGAAAGAAAGAAAACATATTTATTTGGCACATGCCACAAGTGCACACAGTATAAAAAAAAATAACAAAAAAAAAACTTAAATCTAAACAACAACAAAAATAAAAATAAAAATAGAATAGTGTGACACCGTGTGCCTCACGGCTGCGCCAAATAGGGCCAGTTCAGCAAAATGCCGGACAACTAGTGCCCGACGCTGGTTTTCAACTGGACCTGAATTAGTGAGGTTACGGATGTGAAGCAGTTTTATATTTTGTGTCAATGGTGGTAGTGAATAGATACTTAAATATGAGAAATAGAGAAACAGATTTGCATACAAAAAAATAAAATAAACTGAGTGATTAAACAAAAGTGCAAAACAAAAAAAGAGGTAAGCGCGTGTCAACAACATTGGTTGTGTATTAAAAATGTCCTTGATTAATTATTAATTGTTTAGTAATTGTATTGTGATTGTATTCATTTTTGGTAAATAACATTTTTCGACCCAGAAACTGTGTCATGCTCAAGTTAAATTAGGTAGGAAGGTAGGAACGTACATCAAATTGGGACTCTATCGGTTTACTTTATCGAGATAACTAAGATATTATAGGTACCAGGCAGGTCATAGTGAGCTTGTATCCTTTTTTAGTCACTCTTATACAATACATGTATGTATTACTAACTCATCGCGCTAGAAAAACGAGAGCGAGCCTAGACGTGTTGAATGTCGGTCAGAAATAGCTATTATATATAAAAATTACTTCTTTTGATTGTACAGCGTGCAGTGTGTAATGGTCTGTGTTACACCTTTAACGATGACCACACCTTTATTTTTCATACTGTGTAAAAAGCCTAGCAGCAATGCAATAACAGGCGATTAAATTAAAGTGCTCGTCAACTTTTTAGTTGCTTACAAGTGGCGCGTCTGAACATACACTAAGGAGGCAGGAAGTCCGCACTCTTAATATAGTCGGGTTATAACATAATATTTGTCGGTGTATTGATTACAGCGTAGCTAGCGTGTTAATGAGGGTAGCTCGGTCAACTGTCAGTAAAGCTTTATTTTTTTGATCTCCTCTTTTGAAATTGTCTGTCAATAGCCGAAGTGAAGAATAAAAAAAGTAAAGTTAGTGACCCGATGCTGGCTGAAACTACATAAACCCTTACAACTTCGGGATAAAGATCAAATACGCGCATAGGCACCCACTTTTGACAGATAATTATGTTTAGGTCCCGTCTAATAAGGGGCGAGCCTATTGTCATCAACCAGACACAAATCCAGAAACTCATGAAAAATATTAATTGTCTGAAAACTACACTCAATTTACAAAATGGTGCCCGGCTGGATTCGAACCCACGATCTACAACTCGATAGGCCTCACAACCTGCACACTCGCGCTCTGGGGTTTTTTAATAAAATTAAAATCCGAATCATGCAGTAAAATATAACGGTGTTATAAATTCAGAGCCATACGGCTGCTCCAGTAATTGTTATACTGAATTAATGTAACACCCTTTACCTATGAACATCCGCAGGGATCCCCTGTACATGCTATATTGAATTAAATGTTCCATTCCGTTAATTAATTTGATGATATGTTAGGTTATTGCGTTTGAATTCATTTGTGTATTAATGCTTACGTTTTGACAGCAAAATATTAAACATTTTAACCGTAATTAGACTGCCTAGTTGGTTCAGTGGTCGCAAGCTAGACTGGTGAACTTGGGCCTCTGTGTTCGATTCCCAGGTCGGGTTAAATGTTATTGAGTTTTTCTTACAAGCAACCTGGAGTCTGGATTTGCACCCGGTTGATGGCGAAAGGCTGGTCCCATATTATATCGGACTTAAACGTAACTGACTGACCTTATTGTTAAGGTTCTTTAAACAGGTCAGGTGCGTAGTACTCGCAACCGGCGTGCGTGTATGACTAGATGTATGAACGTGGATGAGGCACAAGGAGTATGTAAGGATCGTATGTCAGGTGTCGTTCTGTGGTTTTTGCATACCCCCATGGGAAAAGGCGTGAGTTCATGTACGTATGTTAAACGTAACTGCTTAAATGTGGTTATATTATTAGGCGGACCTCTGCCTAACCCTTCGAAGATTAGAGGCGCGATGTTATGTTAAACTAAAAAAAAAAACCAAATAAATGGACAAGATTGAGAATTATAATTACTTTCATTAACCATAAAAGTAAAAGGTAGGATAGGTAGGTAGGGCGGGTAAGGTAGGTAGGCTACACACGACAATATTAATATCGGTCGACAGGACCTTATCCCATACTTTTACACACAATACGCATAATCTGTGATCATCTCTTTTCACGTCGAATGTCTAATACACTTTTCAAACCAGTAAGTTGGTAACTAGACGGCTATATTATCCGCCTCGGTCGGATTCTAGAATATGTTGGTGCATGATGGGCAGGTGCGAGGGCTCCGTACTAACACTGTGTTTGGGAAGGGTCAATGATGTTCTATTTCGCCAGATGTTTTCTACCAACAGTGGCCAACTTGAGCCTCCAATTATTTTTAATCAATATATGCCCGTTGATTCGAAAACGAAACAAGAAGTAGTGATGACTTACAATACTGATTACACGATAACATAATTTACAATATTATTTTTAGATTTCATCATCATCATCATCATCAGCCTACAACATTTCACTGCTGGACATAGGCCTCCTCAATCGCACGATTTTCAGCAACTCTCGTCCAGATTATTTTAACTTAATTCCCAATTGATGTCTTCAGCAGACACGAATAAGCTTTCATCTATTAGTATCTAATTACAGATGATCAGTATATACCCATATATTGCCAAAGCGCACCTAACTTTCAAATATACCTGTCTTACAAATCACGAGCCGAACCGCACCGGCAAGCCAGGTGACGGTTTATGCAAACATCAACCCTTATTTCACCCGCTTAGCGGTTGAATTTTCCAAAATCCTCTCTTAGTGGAAGTCTACGTAATAATAGCTATCTGTTTGCCAAATTCAAGCCCGATCCGTCCTGGCGTTGATAGTTGAGCTGTGCGCTTATAATTAATCAGCCAGGTCAAACGATTTTATAACTATAGATATAAGTTTATAAACTGACATGGTCACTAACATTATCATTAACACTGAAAACGAGATATTTACCATGTTTACTATGTTAAATAATATAAAAAATAATATCCGTGATCATGGTACTTGGAACAGTGTCGAAATATCGGGAACTCACAACATATGGTAAATATCCCGTTTTCAGTGTTAATGATATAGATAGTTAAATTTACGGATGCGGGTCGGCAAATTCGATGCGAGAGTATTAGTTTAACAACAACGCCAAACTGAGGCAACTACTACACATATTCGTGTTTCATTCGGTTTGTGCCGATCACAATTTGAGCTAAGCTGAGCGGCTTTTTCCCGGTTGTGGATAATATTCGACGTTACCGTCCGGCTCTGCTGATAACACCCCATAAAAACAGCTACCAATAACTGGTTACAAACACGTTTTTTTTTAACCCTTGCAACGTTTACGCAGTTTTAATCGTACATAAGACAATTACTTAGGAAGAGTAATGATCTAGCGCGGTAAGCTAGGGAAGATTAATTGAGAGAGCACGATAAAAAGCCTTCAGGCCGTATTTGTATTTGTACAGGTGCTCCGAATATAATTATGTTGTCCGAGGGTCGGAGTTCCCTTGGATTGTAGGTAGATATATTTTAAAAATAACCGCTATATAAGGTCTCACTGTTCATACACGAAATATTTTAAGAGTAACTTCTATAAGTCGTAAAGTCGCCATAGCAACGAAAAAAAATATATCTGAGTGTTTTTTTTTACTAAATTATTATAATTCTAAACATTTTAGAGACTTTTTGCACAAAATCTTTACTCCCATATTCTAACAATGACACTAGGTAAATACAACGTAGTAGTTTATTTTGTGGGTCAAGTAATTTTAAATTATTTACTTTTTATAAAAATATACTCAGATGAAAAAAAAATCCCTTGAAATGGCTTCTTCGTTATAGCCGTTAGATGATTCCCTGAAAATATTTCGTGTATGAATAGTTAGACCTTATATATTACCTCTTGTAAATACTGGCATGACTTGGATAGCATGCTGTAAAAAAAATACATTTAAAAAGAGTCTTTTCATTTGTACTTTCATCTCTGAAGGATATTAAAAAAAAAACGTACATCTTCGAATCCCTATTTTCAAAATATAACGGCTCTGTATCTGAGGGATTTTACTATGTAGTAACAATAACATAAATCACAATATCCTAAATAGAGCCTTTCAAAGTCAATATTACGTATTTATATCAAAATAATTAAATAAACAAGAGGATAGGGACATGTTTACTCATGTCGTCGCAACTGGTTAGTGAAACTTGCCAGTAGCCAGGGAAAAATAACGCGGGCCATTAACCAGGGCAAAATATTACCAACCTCACCCATGCGACATGATTTAGATGTTGCATTTACCCCCACTCTGGGCTCGGTGAAGATTGGTGCTGTAAAAGGCTGAAAGAAAACGTGATTTTTTACAATATATTTGTATACAACATTAGTTTTAGTATATGCGAAACCTGATGTGTCTAGTATTTTTATGTAAAGAATCTATGTACAAAATTTCAAAACTGTATCATGAAAAATTACAAAGTTTTAAGCTTGTTCTGTTACCTAGTTGTCCGCACAAAAACGCGGTCACCACGCAGCGCGCGCCTCCAGCGTCGTCTTGAGCTCATTGATAATAATAATTTGGCAGTAGGTACCTAAATTTTTGCGATAGGTACTCAAAGTCGCTCGGTATTCAATTTTTAACTTTTTTAAATATTTTTGGGAAAAAATATAACGGTTTAAAAATTATTGGAATCGATTCAGTTACTTATTCTGAACAAACTATATTCAGGTTTCGCACATACTAAAACTAATGTAAAATTAAAATCACATTATTGTCTCCTAATGCGTGATTGTAATTTTATGCTGCTACAAACATAGTATTTTGAAACCCATAATGAAATGGATCTAATTAAAAAAAGATCTAAGTGGTGTTACTAAACATGGGTGACAAAACCCACTCCCAACACAACCTTGATTAAAAACTAAGAATATTCATAGCGGCTTGAAAATACGACTATCGATCTTACATAATATCGTAACAAAAGGTTGCTAACTTGCGACCAACGAAGAATCGAAGTTAATTATCACCTCTTTTGACTAGCCTTTTCCAAACTATGTTGGGTCGGCTTCCACTCGCATCGCGGACGCATCTGAATATCAGTTAGTTACGCCTATCTGAACTCCACAGTTACTTTTATCTTACTAATATTATAAATGCGAAAGTTTATGAGCATGGATGTTTGTTACTCTTTCACGCAAAAGCTACAAAACGAATTTCGATGAAATTTACCACGCATATAGTTTATAACCATGATTAATAGATACGATACTTTTAATCCCGGTAATAGGATTCGTGGGACAATCATCGAACTCCACGCGGGCGAAGTCGCGGGCATAAGCTAGTGTTTTATATTATGAACCATTTACTGGACAAGTTTATTGCATGGTTACCAAAGTAAAACACAAAACCTACTTCTCCCCTCGTTTATATGAAGCATCCAAAGAGTAAAAGAACACAAGTACCTACATAACATCAAAGGAAATGTATTTTCGAAACAATTGGTATCGGAAATAATGCACAAGTTATGTTACATTAGGAACTCGCCGATCAACCGACCGGGGGTAACTGAACACGTTCCCTTTGTGCAACCTTGTAACTTATACGAGAATAACCTTTTCATTCAGTATTTTTCTTCTACGTGAGAGAGAAGTACTATTACATAACATCGGTAATATTCAAACGATGGAAAAAGGTCTCAACGGTGATACAGTATTTAACTAATGAATTACTACTAATTATTTACCTAGTGTATCTAATCTAATAATTGAAACATTCATCATTGCCTCGTCGGCCTAGTGCTCGCAGACGCGACTGTAGAGCATGATGTCCTGGGTTCGATTCCCAGGTCAGGCAATGTGTTATTGGGTTATACCATTCAGAATTTCTCAGCCAGCGAGCCTAGATCTACACCCAGCTGATGACAATAGGCTCGCCGCCTATTACATGGGACTAATATCAACTGGCAAAATGTGAGTACACCTATAATTAGGTACACCCTGCCTAAGCCTTTGGGGATTACAGGCGTGATGTTATGTCATGAAAATTCATCATCAGTGAGGATTGTTCAACTTCCATTTTGCGCCGTGTGCTTGATGATCGTTTGACTGCATCAGTGAACGTAGCTCTCGTATAGATGATTTTTTTTGCCATCGATACGCTGAGAAGAAGAAGTAACGATTCATCAAAGCATCACCATTCTACTGGAAAAACGTCCACTCCTGAATTGAGGCCGTCGCTAAGACTTACCTATTATATACTTGTGACTTTATATTTAAGCAAAAGTCGCCTTTCGCTTCACCCACAGTATCTTGTGGAATTGGAAAATTACTCTGTTTTACAGCAGAATCTGGTGAATAGTGGTTGTCCGACTGTCAGAAATCCTCAACCACAAAACATTTGAAACAATGCTTATTAATCCAGCCTTTTCCCGACTATGTTAAGGTCGGCTTCCAGTCTTACCGGATGCTATAATTACAAGTATTTTACATGGAGTGGCCGCCTATTTGACCTCCACAACCAAGTCAGTATTCGTTAATAATATAGCCCTTGTTTGCACCGTCACTTCTAAATGTTCACACAGTAGAACATCAATATCCACTCACACATATGTACTCGACACTCTCACCCAAATTCCCCATAATTTCCTTTTATCAAATCAACGCCACGCTTGCAACCTCTATCTCACGTCTTTCTCAATATTGGAGCCGGTCCAAATGGAGAAAACATTGTCTTACCATCGGAACGACTTTACCTAACTATAATATGGTTCCATAACGGTCGTCACGCTGTTATCGCAAAGGGGGTATACAAAAGTGTAGAACTACTTCCTGTACATCGCCAGTAACTAATAGTTTCTCTTTAACAGTGCTCCAGTATGAGATCACAGTATCAATAAACCTGATGTAAGGCATACAAAAGGGCTACATCTGAAATCTATTATTTTTCACAATGAGAGCAATCAAAATCATTTAAGTTCACACTTCAGATTCAACTGATTCTCACCAATAAAAGTATCCGCTCAGATTGTTGATTAAATGAGCAAAACACAAATAATAATGCTCTTTGATTTCCTTTAGCAGATGTTAGTAAAAAAAGTAAACGTTGAATTTAAAATCTTTTCCCCGTTCTCGTTGGAAGTCGCGGATCGTCGCCGGCTCATCCAATTTGGTTAATATTCGCCCTAAAATGTTATAGCTCATGGAGTTATATTGTTAACCGTCTATGGGTACGGGCGATGCATAGAAACGTGCATTTTAGGGTTCGAAACTGGTAATTCTGGTTGAATGTCATGTAATCTGATGAAACTGTTGATTCGCTTATTTGCTTAGCGTTTCCAGAATTTTGATTGGCTTATTTTCAATGATGGTCTCCTACTGGAATGAAATGTCTGGAATGAAACTGTTTGCTTTTCATGCTAATGCTCCACTGCTAAATAACACGATTAAAATAAAATGAAATCACTGCAGAGCATAGGTTAGTAAAGTAGGCTCACAAACAGTGACATAGTCAGTTCAGTAAATGGCTTTTGACTTATGTAAGATGATTAAATACAATGATTATCTTCTCATTCTTACTACTTGTTTTCATAAAAGGTACATCAATTCTCTCGCCTTCTCGATTCCTAATGAGGAGTAAATTGAGTTAATAAAAATACGACAGTCTTAATTACCATAAGTTCCTCTAAAATCTGCCAGTAAGGAAGTCGATCCTGACCATCAGCTCAAGCTTAAGCAAGCCCACACAGTCGCGAGCTTACTGCCGCTCACCCGACCATTGACGCTAAGTCTCTCCATACCGACGCAAACTACCCGAAAATCCCCTAAATGCCCATCATATCGCAACCCTGACGACACCATAAAAGTAAATTACGTGACATACTCATCCCGAAGCTGGTCTTTTGTCGTTCCAGATTTATCTGCGACATTAGCCGAAGACACACGAAGATAAAACTTAGTTTACGACCATTCGCCACTATATTTGGACGATATTCCTTTTGATACGCGATGTTATTTGTCGAGGCATTCAGAGAAGCCATTTTATTGGTGAGTCTGAATTAGGGTAATAAGGTAAGAGGTATACGAGTCAAGTGTTTTGTTAGACATCGTAATTTCTTGCGAAGATTTTGTGTGTGATAAATATGTGGTTACGTTTAATTGGCCAAGACTTACAAACTACGCAACAAAATATTTCACTCAAATCTATAAAAATAAAGATTTAAGTTTTGTAAGTAGGGGATAGGTTCCGATTAGAATATTAATCAATTCACTAATAGGAAGCTATATTATATACAAAACTTTGCCTTGCGATAATTTTCGACCATAACGCGAGCGAAGCCGCGGCCATAAGCCAATATCTAATACTTTTTTTAGCATGATTGTCAAAAGGACCGAAAAAATATGCAAAACAGTTTGCTGTATTGTTTGGGGATAGGTAGAGTACACATACGTCAATGTACAACAATCTGTCAGTATCCGGAGACAGGTGTTACTTCCAAATACTTACTGATTGTGACGTGTATTCTTAACTTTTTCTTAAATAAAGTCAAAGGCCCATGGGTGGCATAAAAACTCTGACACCAGGTTAGGTACTAACTACACACAATAAAAGAAAGGGAGTTGACTTCATTCGAAAAATGCACTCCTGGAAGACAAAGCTACTTCAATTTAAATCCGTTCATTCAAACTAAAAAAAAACTAGCAGCTCAGTTCCAAATTGCAACCGTTTTTCCTCTTGAATTCATGTTCACCAAATGAGGAACAGATGTTTTCAAACAATCTCCGAACTTACCGCATAAGTCAATGAGTGTCTGCGGGGCAAAGGAACAATTACCCTCAACCCCCCCCCCCCCCCCCTCAACGTCCTACTTGTCTCCCACCCCGCACAAGCCCACAAGTGGTGCATTCTGTAAAAGTTTCCTCTAAAAGGCTGATTAACTAAATTAGCTACCGGTGAAGTCAATTACGGAGTCGGTTCAGATCATTTTGTATAAAGTTTGCCGGTAACATGTGATGTAAGTGCTTATTAGTGTCCCAGTTTAAGAAATGTGAGGAAGATAAAAGGTTATTAGTTTTACGCAATCTGTGCAGGTTGTGAACAAAACTCTTGTAATACGAACACTTCAAGTGCGTTTTGATGACTAGCCTTTGTCGGCGGCATCGCGTCCGTTATGATCTTCCTATAGCTTGAGCAGTAAAATCATATTGTGACATAACTTTTCCCATCAACGGTGAGAAAAAACACATTTAGGTTTAAAATAGTTGAGTTCTATATTATTCTATCAACAAATGATAATACTTTTCGTTTGCTTTTCTACATTCACTGTCAGCAACAGTTTACGTACAATTACATCCCCTATTAAACTGGTACCATTTTATGGCACTTACCTACTCACACGTATTTTTTTACAGTGCACTCCACAAAAATGTATGAAGCTGTCCGATGCAAATTTAATGGACTATTAAGTTTACAGTCATGCACGTAAAGCACCAACTTTATTGTGGCTTTTACAACACTTTTGGCGATTTCATCTGCACTCCAGTGTACGTGGTTGGTCGTTTTTATATGTCCAGTTAATGTGAACTAATGTGTACGATTATGTTGACGTTTCGGGGAGTGGGCTTATTTTTCATGTTTCAAGGCTTATCCGTCTCTCGTGTCAGCTGAACTTAATGTACCCGGAAAATCGACAAAATAAACTAAGAGATATACGAAATACTACACAGTGCGCGACCGATAAAATAAGACATCCAGTTTTTTTCAATGTCCGGTTAGGTAGAACAAAACCAGCTAACAGAAGATATTTTTCTCAATCCCTCAAGAAATAAATAAATAATTTCCTATAACTAAAATGTCGTAACAAAGGGAATACCCGATTGATTAAATGAAACGGTCATAATTCATAACAGATTATATGCCTACTGACGTTGCTCAATTTCAATTGAGCAACGTTCGAAAATATTTCAAAAGAAGCCATTTTAGAAAGAAATCGTTAATGTAAACGAATTGTAATTCAGGTAAAAGATTTGGCGAATATTTAATGTTTCAATTAGGCTTTTTGCGAACCGGAGGTTAACGCAAAATGAAATTTTAAACAAAAATAGTAGCCTTCTATCAGACGACGCCGACGATTGGACTGAGGCGGTCCAAAGGCAAAGATCTAAGCGGAAATTGTCTCTGCTTTTCTAAACATGTTTTAAGTACAATTTGTGTATAAAGATCTCTATACTGTGTGATGAACAGTTTTTGCCGTTGATGGTTGATCAGTGAAAAAGGGCTAAAATTACACTTGTGACTAAAAATGTGATCTTTTCTTCAAACATCACTATCAGTTATCTCTGACAGTTCAGCCGCTGGAAATATCATCTCTCTTTATTGAACAATTTCCCATTAAAATAACATAACATCACGCCTGTAACCTCCGAAGGGTTAGACAGAGGTGAACCTAATAGGTGTACCCACATTTTGCCAGTTGTTATTAGTCCCATGTAATAGGGGGCGAACCTATTGCCATCAACCGGGCGCAAATCAAGACTCCGTGGCTGCTACTGAGAAGTTGCTGATGGAAAAACCCAATGACACTTTGCCCGACCCGGGAATCGAACCCAGGACTTCATGCTCAGCAGTCGTGCTTGCGACCACTAGACCAACGAGGCAGATAGCGAAAATTCGCAGAAGTGGTATTGTATCTAGGGCATATCTCATTAGTTATAACTTCGATACAAAAAAATAATCTTTTAAAGTCATTACTGTAAAAGAAATAAAAATATTTTATCCATTTATAAAAATTTCAAGACGAAACAAAACCTATCCAGATCCAAAAAGATCCCAGTCCAGTGTCCTCTAATGAGAGGGTTCTTTTTCCGTTGATAATTTAATTTTGATTTTATAGATACTTTCAATCCAATGACTACTTGTACATTTTAAAGGTTTTCTTCAATCATCGCTGTTTTACTACGTCACAGACCGTTTCCCAACAAAATAAGGTTCGTAATAAAATTTCTGTACACAACGTAAGCGGTTTATGAGTTTCCTATTTAGCTCTGCTGTTGTATTGGAATTGAATTTTTTCCCTTTCCACCTGAGCGTTTTGTTTGCGCCAATTGTTGCCCCCTCGTGCCTCAATTTGTTTTGCCTAAGTATCTGCCACGGATAAGTTAGATACTGGAGTGATCATCTCTGCCTAGCCTTTCCCCGACCATGTTGGTTTCGGCTTGCAGTCTAACAGGATGCTCCTGAAAACCAGTATTTACATGAAGCAGCCTTAACGGTAATACGATACCCTTAGCAAGTCTATTTGACGACTTTCGGGCCCTGACTACCATCCTGTCACTACTGTCAAAGATTTACAAAATGACAACCGGGAGTCGGGACCAACGCCTTTACGTATTTTCTGAGACACGGAGAAAACTCGGTGTGCAATGGGATGGTCGCCTGTTTTTATTTAGCCCCTGCTGTTGGTGTGGTCATAAGCTCCTGAATTCCGACTCTAGACACCTTATTGCTCTGTAGACGTTTACTTACTGCTTAACGTACTAAACTTCTTCTTGGTTTCTGAAAGTCTGCTCAAGTTGGATCACAATGAAATGCTAGCAGGTCTAATAGTAAATAATTTATTTGATGGGTGGCCAAACAAATCAATCTCAATTCGACAACAGAATCATCATCTGCCTAGCCTATGTTGGGGTCAGCTTCCAGTCTAACCGGATGCAGCTGATTACCAGTATTTCACAAGGAGCGACTGCCTATCTGACCCCCACAACCCAGTTAGTACTGGGTAATACGATACCTCTTGGTAAGACTGGTTGTCAGACTTTTTGAGTCACTGACTACCTGTAACGACTGTCAAAGATCTAATACGACAACAGAATAAATTATATTATTCTAGTGCGTGTTGGATCGATGCAGACAATCAGTACTGAATGATAGTATGAGAATCTTATCAGGCGCTTATTACATAAAGGTTGTAAATATACCCTTAACATAGCCGTAAGGCACTTGAACCCCGTCTTTGCGATAATTTTTGTTGTTCTAGACCATACCTTCTAGTTGCGGAGACATTGGAGGTCAAAGTTCCAACATATTCAAAGTTTTTTTTTTAAATACATGTTTTTAATGTAAGATTTGTACTTTACACACCTCCACGACCCCCGTACTATTCAATCCATTCATCAGCACAATGCTTTGAGTGCTTTCTATCGAGTCCTACCGTAAAACGTGATTTTCCAACCAAAAAAAAAAAGATTTTTGCGTAAAGTTACTTAGTTTGATGTACTGAATGCTGGTTGACGGCTATGTGAAGGGTCTGTTTACACCCTGTATATTTTCAAGGTTCATAGAAATAAATAAATTTTCACTGTGACATTGACGACTTTTAAGCTAAACTATAATTATTTAACCTATAATTGTGACAATTGGTTTAGTTTTTCGGAGGTCACTAAACTAGGTCTTAATGGTATCTTAAGGTTATCATGAGATGACAAACAACTTGTGTGTATACACAAAACATTAGTTTTATTTCCGTTGTACGCACGTGGTTCATACATTAGCACTCCATTGTAAACTCTTCTGTGGCAGCTATCTGACTTTATTGGATCCGCGATAGAAATGTCTTGTCGAGTGTTCTTGAGACCGTTTTTATTGGGTTACGTCTACAACGTTTAATACATTGTCTAATGAAATGTCAATAAAACGTATGAAGATGTTTTATTGCTAGTTTTTTATAAGTTGTGTTTTTAGTACAAGCATAGTCATTGTAGGTAACAAAATATCGCAACAACATTGATGAAGATTTTTCATTACTTTTTTTGTCACTACACCAGTAACAGTGAAATGATCGCAAAACTGTTAAAATGTTGCGATGCTTTTTTACCACTAGATCAAGGTAACAGTTTACATTAAGTATTGAAGTTAATATCTATACCTACTAATATTATAAAGAGGAAAGATTTGTATGTTTGTAACGAATAAACTCAAAAACTACTGGACCGATTTCAAACATTATTTCGTGCTACATTATGGTGTTGACAGCTTATCCGGTGCGATCGAGGAGCTAAACCGGGATTCACGTGTAGTGAAAAACTGGTCTGATTGTTTGGGTGTGGCGGTTAACCCAACCAAGTGCCAGCCGTGCCAGGCTATTATTGTAGGGAGGGCTCCCTAGCTTGAGAAGGCTGAATAGGCTAGCGGTGCCACCGGTGACCTTTGACGGCACAGTGATTCCGTTCAGCTCTGACGTCAAGGATCTAGGTTTGCATGTTGACACTGCCCTTGACTGGCGTAAGCAGGTCGCGATTGTGAGCAAGAAAGTCACCGGAACGTTGCGGTCGCTTTATCGACTGAAAAATGTTCTCCCATCACACGTTAAGGCAATGCTTGTACAGTCCCTAATCATCCCCATAATTGACTATGGTGATGTGTATGGTGATTCTATGACCTGAATGCAGATCTGTTCAATAAACTTGACCGACTTCTTAATAACTGCATTCGATTCGTCTTCAATCTCTGCAAGTGTGATCATGTATCTACACATAGATCGCTTTTAAGATGGCTACACATTCGGCAGCGCAGAGAATTGAGGGCTTGACAACCCTGTTTTCTCTTCTTCACAAACCCATTTCTCTTTCTTATCTGACGTCTAATTGTCAATATTTATGCTCTGCGCACAGCAAGAATCTTCGTTCCGCTAATAATTGTCTTTTGCGATGTCCTTCTCACCGCTCTGGTTTTATAAAATCTTCTTTCTTTATCCAGGCGGTTTTCCTTTGGAATGCGCTCCCTCAGAGTATCAGGACGGTGACCAGTCAGTCCACTTTCAAAGTGAAAGCTCGGGAACATATACACAAGAAGTAGGCAGATTCGTCTCGGAACTAAATTGTTGTAGTTTTTCTTGTTTATCTCTCTTAACTTTATAAAGTTTATTACATGTATGTATATAAGTATTATTATTCCTTTATTAATTTTTTATACATATAATTTACATTTTTAAATATTTCTATACAAAGTAATATAAAAAAAAAAACATTTAAAAATATATAAATAGTAGCCAACCGGCATCGGGAACAGGGTCCGAGCTACCGGTGGTCAGGGCTCTTGAGAGAGGAACCTCCTAACGATACGCGCCGTGTCCAGAAGTACTGTTTTCTGAATCAAGTATTTATTCTTATGTTTTATTATAAATATTTTCTAGTCGTTTTTTCTGTTATTGCACCTACTGTATATTGTCTCTGCATCACCCTAAGGTAGACTGGTAGAAAATGCCCAAGGCATTAAGTCCGCCTTTGTACAGTTTTTTACTTGTGCACAAAGTTTTAATAAATACATAAATAAAATTATCCCTGAGTAACATAGGCACCCGTGCGAAGCCGGGACGGGTCGCTAGTACTTAATATATACTATCGTACCCACTCTTTTAACCGAACTAAGTTCGGGGCCTAGTATAATATGGGGCTTAATATAACTGGCAAAATGCGGGCCACCTCTGCCTAACCACTCGACTAACTAATTATAAACCTTTCCATTTTACCCCGTTTACCTAAAGAAACCCTATCTAGATCCTAAACGAATTTACGTTGCCTTACGTAAGTACATCATAAGACTTGTTTTTACCGGTAACATTAATATTTGGGGCGATATGTAGCGGCCAATTAAGGCTAAGCTTATCATAAGAACAGTAAACTGTAATTAGTAGAACCCTATCTACGTCACCAATCTAGAATTGTACTAGTTGGACTTCGCGACATGAGCTAGATGTTACTCGGGAACCTGAGGAACACAAATAGACTTTATTCGTAAATAATAAATAATAATAAATAAACCATTTCGACCGAGAAGCCTGATGGGCGACTAGCTTATGCCCGCGCTTCGCCCGCGCTGATTTCGGTAACTATCCCACGGGATCGTACTACCGGGATAAAAAGTATCCATTTCTCTCTTTCATTTGTTAATCTAAGTTATAAAGTATCTATTTCTATGCCAAATTTCACCCAATTCCGTTCAACCATTTTTGCGTGAAAGAGGAACAAACATCCATACATCCTCAGAAACTTTCGCATTTATGATATTTAGTAAGAAGTACGATTACGATGTCAAAGAGCTCAATCACTGACTATACTAATGTTCACTTTAAAGCAAGGCTATATTACGATAAAATGTAAAGAAAGAAAGAAAATATATTTATTTGCCGCAGGGACATGACGTGCATCATACAAAATTACAAAAAAAAATAACAAAGCACAAATAAAACAAATAAATTCAACAGGACGGAAGAAAATTAACAGCTTGCACGTCGTGACTGCGACAAGCAGGTAAAGATTTAAAAAAAAAGAAGATAAAGATTTAAATTATCAATATACCCTCGTCGTACCTCGCTAAAATGTCATTCATCAACACTGAAAAGAGCGGGTGACTCAGATGCCAACTAAACGGAAACCATCTTTGGAAAGGTCTAGTCTACTCTATATTAATCTAAAGATCAAAATAAGAAGTAATCATCGTGACGGCATGAAAATTTTGTGTTTTTAGGTTCCCCTTTAAAGAGAGCCATCATCATCATCATCATCATCATCGTCCACTGCTGGACATAGGCCTCCCTCAAGCATCGCCTCATTGACTGGTTCCGTGCGTCTCGTATCCAGTGGCTCCCCGCAACCTTCACCAAGTCATCGGTCCACGTGGTGGGAGGCCTTCCAACGTAACATCTAAAAAAAAGAGAGAGAAGAAGAAGAAAATAAATAACACAATTAAACATTCCACGTTCTCATTGTAAGTTCGACTTCGTGTCCAATTCAACTGTAAACTCACGTAAAAAGTATTTCATACCAACATCCGGCGAGGTCGACGGTCGGCCGGAAACGGTAATCGGCCGCCGGAAGTAGCCCCGCTGTTTATTGTGGACTACGAGTTCTGCTTGCACCACAATTGGAGCCTTACGCCGTAATCATACGACTTCAATTCACTGTAATAATAGAGTGCACTCGGTGCTCAGAAGTAGTTATTGTTTAACTTTTGTTCTGTAATGTTCTTTGATTTTGAGTGTATTTTTGAGTAATTGTATGTTGATTGGTATCGAACTGGGGAATAATCGAGTAAGCTGCATTAATAAGGAGACGAAAAAATTGCTGAATAATGCAGTTTTTGCGAACAGTCTACGTTTGTCCATGGTAAAGTACCATTTAGACAGTACCATTGTTTTGTAATAGTAAGGGTAGTTTTCGTAGTTTAAATAAATATACGAGTAAACAAGAACACATTTAAAATACAGCAGTGACAGTTGATAGTAGGTCTGACCGCCTATGCCCTAGGATTCGTAATTAACTTTTTTTACGTACAAGCTTATACCCGCGACCGCGCCCGCGTGGAGAACAGTAATTTACCCACGTAAATTGACAAAGGTATCCTATGTGTTAATCCAGGTTATAAACTATCTGTGTGCCAAATTTCATCCAAAGCCGGTCAGTAGTTTTTGCGTGAAAGAGTAACAAACATCCACACATCCTCACAAACTTTCGCATTTATAATATTAGTAAGATGTAATATAGGATATTTATTCCCATTAAAATTTAGACTTGGAACAACTTAAGAAGTGCTATTTTTAAACAATAAAATAAGGAATATTTCTCAAACTGTCGGCAGAACGCACTAAGCCTGGCAATAGCTAGATTTACCCAACTTACCGTGTGATTAAAAGTTATCAGTGCAGAAAATAAGATGCTTCGGCGCTGCACTTTTAGCGCTGTCTCCGTTAAATCTGCTTACTTCCTGTCGGAGTGGGTGAAGTAATAAGGTTGATAATCGCTTGATGTAGACGGAGACACGTAATCAGTGTGTAGGAGCGTTCCTAATGTGAATGAGATGGAAAGGAATAGAGGGAGGTTAGTAGAAGTGTTTTATTTGTTACAAGTCGTAACACCGATGGCATTTCCTATCGGCCAAACGAACGATCCTCTGTGCCTGTGGAGAGGATATTATTAATTATTATCTTAAGGGGACAGAACCACACAGATTTTAGTCGACCTGTCTAGTTGATGTATGCGTGTGTCAGCCGTCCAGTAACCTAAGGTTTAAGGAGCTCAACGAATCGACGAACAATATCGTGGACATAAAACAAGATTTTCGAAAGGATATTTTTTAATCTTTCACGGGCCAACGTCAGCCACACATATACAGTATATACAAACATATGCAACACCCACAATACAGGGTTATTAGTCAATTGCCTTATGTAACACTGACGAGGGTGTCGGGAGCGCTGAGGTCAGGGTGCGACCATTAATTTCCATTTATTCGCTCTGACAGAAGGCCGCGGTCAGCAGGGTGTGGCCCTGGACTGCTTCAACGGCTTTGACAGCTTCGTGGTAAGCATCTGGGCTACATGGAAGATGTACGCTGACTGAACAGAGATCAGGCACAGGACCAACGACTGCTAAGTTATGATATGTGTTATGATATGAAAATGGTCACCCATCCATGGACCGTTCGTAGCGAGCTCAGATTATCCTCGTAGATCTATCGATCCGAGCGGTTGTGAGCGAGTCAAGACATAGCTAAATAGAGTGAATGGTTGAGGATGTTTACCATGTGTTGGCCGAGTGTGCCCGGAGCGAGGTTGAGAGGGTCATCTTTATGCTGCAATATGATATGAATCTGCGGGAAATGGGCATGTGTAATTTGATTCTGGCCTATCCTCCGTCAGATGAGGGAAAAATTATTTATAAATTACTTAAATTATCCCTTAAGCGTAGATAAGTAGTTATTATTGCCATCATGTCGGATCAAACCCTCTATAAAATAAATAAAGATTTAAAAAAGAAACATAGGTGACATAGCCTGTTATTTTCCAATTGTGATTCGCCGTCACATCCAAATATCGCTCGAATATCAGTTTATTGCAATGGAAAACGTATCATACTTATTAACAGAATTTCACAAAATAAAACATATCTATCCCAACCCTATTCGTCCAAATTATTTGTGCCAAATCCTTCAGTACGTAATCCAAAACAATCTTCACGATAATCGAAGGAAAGCCAAGTTTTCGTTAATTACATCCCCGCCCGCGGTTTAGGGTTAGCTGATCAAATTAACCCTTATTCTTGTTCAGCCTGCTGGTAGGTGGGTAAATAAAAACAATAATTCTATTGTCCTTCATTCCTTATTGATTTGATTTGCTTGGTAAAGCCTAAAAAAAACGTTATCATTTTAGCAGTTTTATGTATGTATGTATGTTTGTAACATTTTTATGTTCTACCGTAGTAGTGCCTCAACTACAGAGCTGATTTTAACGAGGTGGCAATGGACTCAAATTATTACAGCGGACTGTATTTATGAAAATCAAAATAGGCTTAGCGTTGCCATACAACGTGGCAACGCCGCCAGTCTTTTGGGTACATTACCAGTTGACTACGTTGAGGAGGAGTTTTTTGACGCATTGAAATTTTTAAGTTTATTTTTAAGTTAGTTAGTTAATATAGGTTATTTTAATTTATAAATAGCGGATGCAACATCCAAAAACCGGCCAAGTGCGAGTCGTACTCATACGCACAAAGGGTTCCGTAACACCAAACAATATAATAAAAATATTTTCAAGACTCATTCATATGTTGTATTGTATTACATTCAACAACAAAACTATATATTTTTTCATAGTATGTTAATGAAAAACAAAGTTACTGCTGCAGTTTGATGAATAAGTCAACAAAACATCAAATCTTATTCAGACCAATTTTCGTTTTGTTTTACGTTCTGACATTTTTTGAGAGTTTGCCTCCTCTTACTTTAGAAATCACACGTTTTACCACTTTGGAAGTGTCTTTCAAACGACTGACTTTGAGAAAAAATGGTTTTAGGAACCTCAATGTCATTTTTAACCGACTTCCAAAAAGAGGAGGTTATCAATTCGACTGAATTTTTTTTTTTTCAGCGATATCTTCGCCAATTGTGAACCGATGTTGATGATCCTTTTTTTGTTTGGAAGAATATTATTTCGCGGTGGTCCCATTTTTTATTTGGTGCAGATCTGATGCTGATCTTCGGAGATTAACAATGGAACTCTTTAATAATAGACATCAAATCTGTCGCGATGGCTGCAATCGCTGGGATATTCATTGTTTACACAAAATCTTAACATAACATCACGCCTGAATGCTCGAGATGTGTACAATCTTCAGTACACCCCCATTTCAACAGTTAGGTATGCTAAGTTCCATTTATTGAAGATAAGCCTATTACCATGACATGTATTGTTAACGATTCACTAATGCTTCACCAAAACTCCTTTGACAATTTTTAACCGACTTAAAAAAAAGGAGGACTTTCTATGTTCGACTGTATGTATTTTTTTATGTACGCTCGGCGAAGCTAATTAGTTTACATCGCACACAGCGGTAACTGTCATTGTACGAGCCGGTAATGTTCGTACAGCCGCTCATTATCATTGTGTGCGTATACATAGTCTACCCTACAGCTACACGGGGTTTATTTTTTTTATCTTTAACCCGTGTACCCTACCCACGGGTAAAATAAACGGGTTTACAATAAGACCAACATTTTATACAAGTGTACATGGTCACCATAGCTGATTGGTGTAAGCGCTTGCGTCAGTGATCTAAGCTCGACGATGTGAGTTCGATCCCAGCTGAGGAGTTATTTTTGCTGTTTTTTACTTTTTGTTCTTTATTAGATTAATTTTGTGACCAATAAAATCACTCAAGCAAAAATTAAAAAGTAATTAAATAAAACCAATAAAATAATTTGATTTTTTATTAAATAAACATTGGTATTTGGTTTGGATGAGCCTTACATAGGTTGTTTTAAGGTTCAATTTGGTGGGGGCTGTAAGTTCGAAAAAAAAACTTGTATGGCTGATACAATGATTTAATACGAACTGGTTTTAAACATATATAGGCTATAGCTATTCATACTAGACATTCGAATGAGTAAAACACTGTTGTTTTCCAGTTTTATTGGCAAAGGCAAAGTTTTTTGTTGGTAAGGATGGACGTAAATAATTTGTCAAAGTAGGCAGGTATATAAATTGAATCAAAGTAAAATTAGAGGTGGTGGTTGGAGTGAATCAACATGTTAGATAGTAAGAAATTATGACAACTTCTAACCGCATAACAATAAACATCACTTCACCATACTTTCAATACTTTACGAGTTGTGGTTTTAAAAAGAGAATTAGAGGAGGAGATTATTAACATTTATACCTAATTATTGCTAAGGTTTATATTTTTTCACATTCGCTTAACGAATATGAACCTTATTTGCATAAAAATAAGATTCATATTCGTCTACTAATTAAAATAAATTCGACTATAATGAGTCGGTAAACCTTCGTTTTCTATTACTTCTTGTAACCTTCACCTCATGCTGCCAACCATATTCGCTGCTAGACATATGTTACTACTTTACGCCCATCCTTATCCGACTTAAACGTTTTTTCGTCGCTATAAATCAGCACATTGTTCTCCCAATCAAAATTGATCTATGACCTAGCAAAGTGTAGTCGGTTTTGTCGGTGCGCAGCGGACAGCAAAGGTGCGCGCTGGCTTGCTGCAACGTAATCCAGCAGAATGTAGGTGATTTCTCACAGCACTTTTACGCGGGTGGACAAGAAGGGATCAGCCTTGTGCCTTGCCACGATGTCGTGGTGTCGAGCCGATGAATTTGCCTTTGGTTTTGGCCTAAGATGTTCTACGTCTCCAAAATCCGGTTTCCGGATTCTCCTCTGTGGATAAAAACAGTATTAATAATACTATTAATAATAGCTATTATTATAATAAATATATACTACATTTAAATACTATATACATAATATACACTATGTTTATACCATATACTTATATATAACTAATTAATTTTATAATAATACAATACATAAATACAAGATATACACTGACATTAGCTTTTCTTAAGCTGTCTAAGGGCTAAATCAAGCTAATTTTAGACCAAGTTAATTTTATCATAAACATCATAAGATTAAAAAATTTAAAAAAAAACTTTCAGTTATGTTAATATATTATTATAACTATGGTAGGTATTGCACTTAAGTTAAATTAATTATTTATTCCTAGTAAACATTGAAAGGTGAGAGGAGTTAGTTAAAGTGAGGTAGGTATAAAATCAACATAATGTTATATGTAACTGTTACTCACCGATATCATTAAGCGCCTTCCAATTTCGCATCTTCTTAGCGTGTCGATGACAATTCAAATTGAGTCAGTCCAAAATTTGTCGACGACTTTGGCACTTTCAGTAGCGTCCTGTGATGCACATCGCAGGAGCAAACAACAGGACGCAGGTGCGCAGATGTGTACAGTACACCCAGATTGCGACAGTTAGGTATTAACTTCCATTTTATTGGGGATAATCCTATTACCATGAAATGCATTGTTAACAATGTAAAATATTTGCTATTTTTACATTTGCAACTGAATCAAACAAACAAAAGTCACCAACTTCAGAAGCTAAATTTATTTTTCACTTTTCTGTGTTTTTCAAGTCGGTTATAGTTTTTGAAAAAAAAGATGTTTTATTATTAAAGACCTATCTATACAACATTAGTTTTATTATATGCTAAACCTGAAACACGTGTCTAGTATTTTTATGTAAAGAATCTATGTACAAAATTTCAAAACTGAATCATGAAAAATCATAAAGTTATAAGCTTGTTCTGTTACCTGGTTGTCCGAACAAAAACGTGGTAACCACGCGGCGCAGCCGTGCGCTCGCCTCCAGCATAGTCTTGAGCTCATTTATAATAATAATTTGGCAGTAGGTACCTGAATGATTGCGATAGGTACTTAGTGTCGCTCGGTGTCCAACTTTAGCTTTTTTTAAATATTTTTGAGACAAAATATAACATGGTTTAAAAATTATTGGAATCGATTTTTATTTTTATTTATTCTGAACAAACTATATTCAGGTTTCGCATATACTAAAAATAATGTTGTAGACACTCCGCACGTATAGGTATGATGAAAAAAATATTTTTTAGTTTCACTTCCATGTGTGGGGAGACCCCTTCAAACTTTAATTTTTTTATTTTTTTTAAAGCGATTCACAGAATACATCTACCTACCAAGTTTCAACTATGTAGTCCTAATAGTTTCGGAATAAAGTGGCTGTGACATACGGACAGACAGAAATGACGAATCTATAAGGGTTCCGTTTTTTTGTCATTCCGCTACGGAACCCTAAAAAGAAACAAAATATTCAAATTAAAAATACAGTTGAACACTAAAGGCCAGACTTCCACAGTCCTCGAAGCGAAGACGGGACGAGAGGAGAAGTGTTGTAAGTAAAACCACCAATAAAATTTCTTTATTTACACTTCTCGTTTCCGCTTAGCTTTAGTGGAAACTGTTGAACAGAGAGGAGAGGAGAAGTCTCGTAATTGTTTGGGCCAGCGGTGACGAGAAGAGACGGAGAAGAACGGCGTGCGGTGAGTGGTGTGCTATATGCGGCGTGCGGTGTGCTGTGGGCGTGCCTTATTGCAAATCTACTCTTCACTCCGCTCTGCACCTGTCCGCTGAGCTTCCGTGGATACACCCTAGCTTTTACGCATCACCTCTCCTCTCCGCTTCGCACATCACCGCTCGTCTGCGCTTTTGGTTGAGTCCGGGCCTAATACTATGTCAAAAACGGCAACTAAAAAAGTATAAACAAGACATGGATGTAATTTTTTGAAGTATAACAAGAAAACATGCTGTGCCGACCGACTGAATTGGGATAAGGGCAAGAGAATATTTTCAGTTATTGTCAAGTTCTAGAAAAGCGAACCTATTGCTAGTATCTGAGCAAAACTGTAGAATCCAGACTGCCAGGATGGAGTATACAGAATTCAAAATACATCATAACGAAATTCTCAACTCATTATTTTTGTTATTCTTTAAAAAAACTTAAAACATTAAAAAAATAGTAAACGGCTTCGTTAAGGGTCTATTTACAACCTTTATAACATTAGTATATTTTAAAAAAATGTAGATCTAAACTTTTCCAACAGATTAGCTTATCACGATATACTTCATATCATCACAAAACTTTAAAACTATATGCATAAGCAGAAGCATAAGTCCCCCGTGGGAAATCACGTAGAACAATGTGTCGTCGGCCGAGCTAGGCAAAGGCATGCTCGGGACAACTACACTACAGCCCACTTTGAGCTGGAATTACCTAATTGTTAATTATGTCAACGAAACAAACGCCATGTTTGCGCGCGACGCGACAGCGAGGCGCTGCACGCTGGTCTGCTCCCGGCTTAACATTGAACGCGCCGCTTTACTAAGCGTTTTGTTGCCTTTGTTATTTTGAGTTTGGCAGCTGATAGGAATTTGTGGAGGCATTAGTTGTGATGAATGTTTGTGTTACTCCACTTCATGGAACGACACCAGGAGTATTTGTTTAACCAAGAAAAGGAGTACAGCAGAACGTGGACAACTGTGCAAATGATCGACTAAACTAATAGTGTTTGTAATTATTTCAAAATATTGTTAGATACATTTAAATCCCGTCTAATTCGGTAAATTTATTCGATTCATTGAAACATCTGACGTTACTAGAATTCTTTCTCCGAAAGTTTCTGCATTTGCCAGTAGGTTTATAGAATTTCTAAATACAATCATAACGAAACTGATTAAATCCACAACGTTTTGTTTTTTTTTATTTTTTTTTATTTATGACTTCTTATAATTTTACCAGAAATTATACTTATTAGTGGCAAACTGTTGAGATACCAGGCAGCAGGAGACGAGCACCTGTGAAAACGTTCTCTGGATAAGCAACAATGGTGTGTTTCCTTATAAATGCATAAACAAAAATAGGCTTCTGTCCACTAAGAATAAATCGGGTGGATTGGCTTTTCTGATGATCAATTATGATTTATAGAAACAAAATATCTAAAATATTCATTATAAAAATAAGGATTATTAATATTTTTAAAGAAAAAAAATCTTTAAAAATACCCATTCGGTCACGTGACATTAAAAGCTAATCAAAAAGCGTGACATCACGCCGCGCCGTGCCAAACAAACGCCATTACTGTTGTGACATTTTAACAAGACTATAATAATACAACTATAACCAATCTGATACTCCATATAATTAACCATATCATTTGGTAACTAGAAAAATAGAAAAACATATTGCAATAAATATAAAAACATTAAATTTGACGATTATACATAAGGCACAACAACTTAACCTTACCCTAATAAAAAATTGAAAAATAGTGATTTTGCAACATTCGTTAGTTGTACAGGTCGGATTTAGAAATAGGTTGGTAGGTGTAAAGGTACTTACATCAAAATGATCTTCACAAAAGTACTTTCTTGAATCTAAAGATAAACTATGACCATCATTTCTCCTTGAATTAAATACGACAAAAATGGCTTAACCTTTTAAGCCACTTCTGTCGTATTTTTACACAGTTTGGCACATAAATAAATAGTATGTTAGGCGTGTTTATAGCTGTGCTTGTACATTGGTGTACGATACAGTGCTTGTAATACGAGGAATTCATTTTAAATTAAAGTTATACTAAAAAACTGGTAACATCCCATAAACACTCAGTTTGTTTGGCACGGCGTGACGTCATTCACGTTGACAGGCTGTCTGAAGCGTTTTCGCAGTAAATTTAAATAGGAATATTAAAACGCAAAATAAATATTGTAAATGATCGACTTTTTTAAAAATAATATATTTTTAGGATAAAATAGATAAACAGGTAATGTTTTAATATTATTTTGAAATTTAGTCAACTAGCCTATTTTATATTCGTCACTTCCAATATCGTACCAGCTAAGCCTTGATTGATGCATGAAGGCAGTGGTAAGAGATACCATTAACGTAACTTACTTAATTAAATTTTACAACGGACTCGACCAATAGGAATCCCCATCAAGCCCACCCATGCATCACAGTCTAGAGTCCTAGTGGTTACATTGATTGAGCCTTCCTAAGTGAACAGCTAACGCAGTCGCCAGTAATCCGCACAGATCCGCCGCAAGCCTGCTGTATGTATTCCCTCACGGTAGCACAGCAAACATACACGATAAAACTGCCAAACAAATATCGCATTTACCTTCTCTCAATTAAAGGTTATGTATTATAGTCAGAATAAGGGACGGACTTCGAGTTCTGAGTGGACAAGTTGAAACCCAAATGCCTTTGAAGTGTTTCATCCACGGTTAGGAATCTTTAATTGCTATTGATTGGTTTATTATGATGATGATTCGGCGAGGCAATTAGTGATTTTTTGTTATGGAAATAATTGTAAGAACTGATATATTATGTACTGATAATAATTATAGTATGATTGTTCTCTGTTGGATAAGGATTATGAGCACCGAAAACATTAATTTTTAAATCCTAATAGATAATTAGGCTGAAGCAAAATACGAATAATTATTAAAATAGCTACTGCTTGATGGTCTAGTGGTCGCCAACGACTGCTGTGCACGAGGTTCTGGGTTTGACTCCCAGGTCGGGCAAAGTGTTATTCTAAGTTGTTATATAGTAGCCACGTTGTTTGGACTTGTGTCTGGTTGATGGCAATAGGCTCGCTCCACATTACATGGGACTTAAACATAACTGGCGAAACGTAGGCACTTCTGTCTAACCCTTCGGGGATTACAGGATTTAATGATTACTGAATTTGATTTAACGCATTTAGGATGCAAGACTTACCACTCATAGAGCTCCAATCAGGCCCACCATTGTCAGTAACAAACAAACAAAAAGCTCATGAGTTCAATTTCAAAATTAGTTAACAAACACTAGAAATCGATGCTGGCAAGTAATTTTAATTCGTACCAATCTCAGAGACAATGCAACTTGAAACGTTAGTTATTGCGAGTGCCTGCCTGACCTCCACAACCCAGTTAGTACTGGGTAATACAGTACCCCTTGGTAAGACTCACACATCTCATATATAGGATGACTGGTAATTAGTGACCGATACTTAAACACGTGATTGTACTTATGATAACCAACAACTTTCCCAAAGAAACATTTTTTTAATTCTAATTCAATGTTATCCTTATCACAATAACACAACAGCTGTATGAAATTCGCGCGCGCGCACCATTGACCTATCAGCTGTTAGCCGCGTGACTCTGCCTACCCACTGTTGCACGGTACGACAGTAATGAGACAGAACGGCGTCGACCGACGCTAAAACGGTTACCACGTATTCAGTACATCTTAATACGTGGTAACCGTATCTCTTCCACCTTGTATAGATACGGCCTACGGGCCATAATCATAACACTCCGTAGTGGGGCAATAACAGGGGTATTCGGTAAAATTATCACTTGCTATCTAATAGTACGATATCAAATAATAGTTTAAACGTAGCACAGCAAGGTGATCCCAGAAATTATCCCACAAGGTTTCGACGCGCTATGAAATTAAAGAAAAGAAAGTAAGAAAGAAATTGAATGATCCGTGCATATTAAACAACTACTGAATTTCACTGAATACAAATGAATTTCATTCGGTGTAAAATTGCGCGCTTCCTCGCGTAATATACTTATTGATCTAGTTGATCTGCTAAAGCGTGTAGGAAATGTATACTCAATGTTTTCAACAAAAAAAAGGTGAAAATATTTTTCACCTGGTACTGTTCTCGTCTGCACGTAAGTACACACTTGGGAAATTGGATCCCAAGCTCGTTCATTGTTCCGAACCAACCCTGTCGTGCTACACAATGACATTCAATTAAAGGACTTAATTACGCGTTCCGACTGATAGATTTCATTGAAACTTCCCTTTTTATTTGGCGGGAACAAAGTTACCTGTAGTTCTACGATTCTTATCATAAGCTGTTTATCATATTTTTTAAACTATTTTCGTTTCATTCACACTAGTTGTACAAACATTGGTAGATTGTAACTTCTTTTTAGTTGTAGGTTTACCTCCTAATGTTTTACTACATTATTTAACTTTCCTATTTTATCATTTTTTGGAGATGTTATGTTACCGCTTAATCTTCCGACATGTGTTGAACTTATTTCTATTAATTTATTATATTATGCACATCGCCTGCGACTTCGTCCGCAAAAAATGTGATAGCTCGACTAATATGCATGATATAAATATAATTTAGCGCTTATAGCACCCACGAATAATGTAGCTTACTACCAGTGAAAAAATATTTAGAATTGAATCATTAGTTTCGGAGATTACCTACATACAAACTTATAAAATGATGTCTCTTTATAATATTAGTATAGAAGTGTACCTAGACACTAAGACGATGTATTTTTCTTACTCTTTCAAGCAATAAAAACTGAACGGATGTTCCTAGACCAGTATGTGTCGCGAAAAAGAAAGAATGTTGTACTGAATACGTTTCAGTACAACCATCTGAAAAAAAAAACAGGTGTTCCATACATTTTGACCGTGTCGGTATTGCAATTTTGTAGGAAACAGCAATTTTTTTTAATAACCGATGAAAAATTTCAATAAGGGGGGCTCAGAATGATGTACTGAATACTTGGTAACAGTTTTCGCGTCGGTCCCTTCCATCCCAAGGTGTCAATTAGGATTCAGCAAACTTAAATAATTCTTGGTGAATGCAACATAATATTAAGTAGTTAGATAGTGCAACAACAAAAAATTCAATCTCACTAATTTTAGGACGAGCAGTAACCGCAGTTACGTTTGTTGCTTACTGTCTTCACAAAACGTGTGTGCCAAGCCAAGCAAAAGTATTAACTCGCGCGAAAACAAATTAACACGTTAGTTGCACGTCCTGCGCAGTCTGACCGCGCTACTATAGTTGAAAATAAATCCTACATACAATGTTTAGGTGTACTTGAATGTGTACGACTACGTCATAATGGGTGTAAAAAACACTTGTTGTCCCCGTCATTGCTTGCGATTTTTTTTTGTTCTGGACCATACTTGGGAACTTTCTAGTTACGGAGATATTGGATTGGTCAAACAACTTTTTCACAAGTATTCTTTTTAATAGTTTTAAAAAAATACTGGCCGTGAATCATATTTTGTTCAACATGAAATTTGACACTAACCGGCAAAGTGCAAAAAACCTGTGAATATTTGAATTTCGCGGGCTACCCTGGTGCTTCCACCTTAAAGTGAACTATAATTTGTATATGTTACGGCTAAAAGTCGAAGTGCGGCTACACCTAGTTCTAGCCGGCTAAACCTAGGTGCGGCCAAGTAAACAAAATCTATAATATTCCTTACCTGTGAAATGGTATACAACAACCATCATATGATTCACTTTTACATGACGTGATACAATACTTTTAACCATTTTCACAGTTAAAATAAAAAAGAACCGTAGATAAATCTTATAATTTTCTCAAAACAGCTTAGGACGTCAAATTAACACCATTGATGACAGATTTCAGTGTTACCATAATGAATATATAATAGCTTTCAAACAATCATACTAATATTTAATTTGACTTTAAATAAATTAGTATTATGTACAGACTGTAAACCTATAAAAGAAAATAATTAAAATTTATCAATAAATTTATCTCTTTGCTTTACACAAAGAGTTTTAAGTTTTAAAATGTCTGGCATAAAACAAAACATATTCAAATTTTAGCAATACACATTTATGACAATCAAATTGACATTGACTAGGATATGAGGTTACCAGCATAATCAGTACCCATATATGTATAAGCTTCCTTTGGTTTTATTTAAAAAAAACTTTTTCAGTTCAGAAACCCCTAACAAAGTGAGACTGATAATATACTCAATTAATCACTTTGGAAACTAATTCAATAATAAATAATTCGATTTATGGATTAGAAAACATAAAAAATAATAGTGATGTATTACATTTTATGTAACGGTAAGTTACAAATATTTTAAATTTTAGGACCAGTAGGAGTTAGTACACTTTGGGACATATTTTGCCCATCTCCATTATCATCGGCATTGTATAAACCTGTGCCCCAGAATGAAAATCTATATATACATATAATAAAATCGTAGACTTTCCGTGTCTGTACATTACAGATTTTTGCAAAAAAGTCACTGGAAGGTGCGAGAAATAAGTAATAGAAAGTAAAAATATCTTTTTTTCAATTTTTGTCTGTTTGTCGGTTTGTCGGTTTGTCGGTTTGTCGGTTTGTCGGTTTGTCGGTTTGTCGGTTTGTCTGTTCGTTTGTGCGCGCATCACGTAAAAACCCCTCATTGTATTCAAAATCTAAATATTACAAAATAAGAAGCATTGTTGTGGGTATCATTTAGCGTTTATTTCATCAAAATCGACCAACAGACGCAAAAGATATTAACTTTTAAAATTTTGTTAGTAACCTCATACGCGATTTCTATGATAAAAATAATTTACGTAAATAGGTTTTAGTCGTAGTGTAGTCACTCGGAATGGCTGAAAACTAATTTTGTTTTATTTTTCCTTTTGTCTTTACTCTTTGCACGGAAGTAATAAGTACTACGTACGCACGCGACGGCCAGTCAAGCTTTACAAAACCAGTTTATGCGGATCTCTCATTGTATAGGAAATCTATACAAAGCGAGGACAATTTATACTGGAAGTTTACAGCTTCATGTGCCGCCGTGTGTACAACTGCAATTCTTGCTTGCATTAAAAAATTGCCACCAAAAGAGAGGTTAACGCTAATTTAGTCTCTTTCTAATAAGGTGACCATTCATTTTATGTAAAAAGTAGGACATGATGGAAAGGCTGAGAATATAACATTAATAAATTAAATTAAAAAAATATTTTCAATTTTCGTTTCAGAGGCAATTAAATAATAAAAAAAAATAGTAATACGAGAAAGCTATTATTATATATTAGGCGTCGGTAGATAGGTATTAAAAAATTAATCATAATCATAAATCTTTATTTTATTCAACATCAGAAGTAACAGGCACTGGTATATGCACAATCTTAAATAGAGAAAGGTGTCTGAAGTAGGAAGGTCCTGAGGTACAGATCACCTCCCCGGCCATATACCATATACCATTTTATTTACAGCAATTTACAGCAACTAAACCTGAAGTTTATTTAATAAAATTACTATTATTTGCATTTTACTATATTTAATGGTGACCAGTGAAATGTTGTATTAAATAAGATTAGTTCTTAGATAATAGGTAGATAAACAATATCCCACAAAATAAAAACTTTGTGGGGACAATACCAAAATAAGACAATGACGTTGTCAAATTCAACCAGACCACCTTTTTCCAATGTTGCTCGCACACAAACTCAATAAAATACTTTCGTTTGAATATTAAAACTGGACTTTCAGGATTTCGTATTTTTATATGTGCCTACCGAAATGACTTCGAATACTAATAATTTAGTAGATTAATGATCATGTCCACATTGTGCGAGTGGGAAAAGGCTAAAATCCGGCAGAGACAAGCCTCAGAACGGCTATTTAAAACTTACGTTAACGGAGTAAAATACTTATATGAACAAACTAACATTGCGAATGGATTGCCTGATAAAGTTAAGTCAAGGCTACCCTTTATCAAAACTAACGGAACTAATCTTTTTTTCAAACCAAACGAAATCAAAATGGCATTAGAGTAAATATCTACAAAGCAATCAAGCCAAGAATCTGTTAGGTTGGCATCTTTTTGTCCCTACTACAGAGTTGTAAGGTATAAATAGATAAATTGATACTATATGTCCACTCATCTATTTTCTTATTAAAATATGTATTTAAAAGAACAGATAGGTAATTTTATTACAAACACGATGGCATAACGTTCGGTTGTCTAAGTAAAATCGGTCAAGCCCCACGGTTGTCGCAATTTTAAATAGTCTTCACTTAATGATATCAGGCAACCCATTTGTTATGCTTTTTTTCATGTATATTAAACATATTTTTGACTCAGTAAACATAGGATTTGTTTTGATACTAGACAGGCTTATTTATAATGGTAGGTACCCCAGAGTGAAGAGGAGTTATATCCGTTAAATTTGTAAGGATGTTAACCGTTGGAGCCTAGGATCATGGGTTGCATCTATATTTTGCTTTCGTTCATAAGCTTTGACAATGACAAAATAATGTGCGCTCACGTGAGCGAAGCCGCGGGCACAGCTAGTAAATAATATAGATCTTCTATAACAAAAATAATAAGGTGTATATTGTTCAGCAGTCATGGACAAAAGTTATGAAGGTTTCAAGAAGTCGTCATTTTAAGTTACAATAATTTACGAATATTTTTACATTTTAGGCCCGGTATGAGATTATTTTTCCCTGTTCTGTTCTTTGTTAATATTGTATGGCAACGTTGAGAGTTCTTTCGACGTTTCGATTGAAATCAAAAATAAAAATCCTTTTTATTATGAGTTCTTTGCAATAATTATCTCCTATAGTAGTAACTTTTTCCAAAATTCTTAACTTTTTCAAATCAAATCAAATCATTTATTTCTTTGCAAACATGGGTAATAGGTACATAGATGTTCTTTTATAATGAGTTTCTCCATATTTTGCCGTCACATTGGCATGCAAATGGTTTGTTTACAGTTATGAATTTAAAATAAGGGGCATGTCATTGGAATTGTACAACACAACACATACCTTGTAAATCAATCCTTTGAGTAAAAAACATTCCCGTCCCGACTAAAAATAGCAATAATTAAACCTATACCAAAAAAGGTGGAAATTCCAACAATCCTAGTCAATACAGACATATAGCACGTCTCCCAGCATTCTCAAAGATATTTGAAAAAGTAGTTACTAAACGTATGTGTAAATTCTTAGAAAAATACGACATAGGTACTCGACAACAACCAATTTGGATTCCGGACAAACCGATCGAGGACCCTAGCAGTATATAAATACATACAAGAAATACTTACATATATCAAAGACAAAAACTATGCAATAGGCCTCCTGCTCGACATGACCAAAGCGTACGACAAAGTATCACACTCGATCCTATTAACGAAATTAAATGGAGTTGGCATCAGGAGCGACGCACTTGACTGGTTAAAATCGTATCTCGCCGATAGGAAACAGTACAGATAGAACACCTAGATGACGACACGTGCGAGCTACAAAACGTGCGCTCGAATATACTAACCACAAACTGGTCTATTCCACAAGGTAGTGTAATAGGATGTATACTTTTCCTTATCTACATCGATGACCTGCCAAAAATATGTGACCATCTATGTGTGTTATTCGCTGATGACATCTCCGTACTCTTTAAAAGTCCTACTAACAACCTACAGTATAACTCCCAAATTATCGAAACTTTTAACCTAGTAAAACGTTGGCTCCAGAATCACAATCTCGAAGTAAACAACAAAAAAACTAAAATCATACAATTTAAACCCTACCAAAAACAAAAAAATAACTTAAAAAATATAACAAACGCTATCCAAATTGAAGAAGTTGAAGAATTCAAATTACTAGGCATTACATTAGACTCTCATTTAAACTGGAAAAAACATGTCGAAAAAACTAAAATGAAACTGTCACAATTTTCATATGGACTTAGTGTGCTAAAATCGAATACAAAAACTCACTGTGCCCTCACTGCATACTACGGATATGCCTACGCGTGGCTACGCTACGGTATCATCATGTGGGGACACAGTGTATCCACGAGTGTGTCCACGAGAACATTATGTATTTAAAGCTAGACTAAAGTCATTGCTCTTAGAAAAGTGTTAACTATCCAAGGATTTTAAGGAAGATAAAATGTTAAAATAAAGTTCAAATATATTTATGTATGTGTTCCTTTTAACACAGGTTCTTTTTTATGTAAAAAAGCTATTTGTATTTATTATTTTATGTGACATCATCATTTCAGCCGAAAGACGTCCACTGCTGGACATAGGCCTCCCCCAAGAAGGGGGGTTTTGCCATAATCGCCACGCTTGGCAGGCGGGTTGGCGATCGCAGCATGTGACATGTTTATTGGATTTTGTGTAACATGATTTTAATTGTATTGAGTAAATGAAACGAAATGCTAGACTAGAACTTTCAAACTTATAAGTTTAATTAACATAATGTTTAAATGTGAAAGTTCCTAATGATCTCTGTAAGTCATAATTCATCATTTCAGCCGAAAAGTCCACTGCTGGACATAGGCCTTCCCCAAGAAGGGGGGGTTTTGCCATAATCGCCACGCTTGGCAGGCGGGTTGGCGATCGCAGTATGGTTGTTGTAGAATCAGAGAACGCTGCTGCCCATTCTCTGGTAAGTCCCTTAGTCGCCTCTTACGACACCCACGGGAAGATATGGGATGGTGCTATTCTTTACGTCCGGACACCATACAGAACAAGTCATAATTATTAGATAAATAATAATAGATACTCTGCAATATTAGTTTTAAGTTATCTTGCTGCGCCCTAACAGGGTCATGTACTCACTAGTTTAAGGTTAGCGTGTAAAATTGGTTGTGTACATTGTGCATTAAAATAAATAAATAAATTGTATATAATAACAATAATAAAAAATGTCAATATGGTCAAAGTAAAAAAAATAAAAAAATATTATCAGTAATGTCAAACGGAATAATATTATGCCAACTTGAATAACAATATGTCAATTAGAGTAAAAGTAGGTAGTAACAGTAAGTATATCAATCAGTCAGTGAATCATCATTTAGAAAGTCGTCAATTAAGTAATAGCTTTTAATAATTAAAATTTCTTTTAGCGCCCTTTTAAATTTTAATACAGTCATGTTTTTTATAACCATGTTTTTTTTAAATTTATACTTTATATTTAAATATATACTTTATTATATATGCGTGGGGCGATACCAAAAAAACTTTTTTGCATTAGTGCGGTTTTACATTTCACTTGACATAATTTATTGACGTATTGAGTCCGTATTGGATTTTTTCTGACCTCTGATAATTTTTGAAAAAGATTTGAATTACATTTCACAAACAAAGCCGTTTCTATTATAAACAAAGAGGGCAAAGTTAAAATTTTTAATGATTTAAAATAGGGCACACAGCTATCAGTTGTCTTAAGACCACACATTGACCTGATGCATCGCTTCTGCAACCTAAATACCAGCTCCCTATCAGTGGACTGACCCCAGAAAATAATGCCATACCGCAATACAGAGGCAACCAGTCCATGGTACGCTGCTAAAAGTGCCTGACCGTTAACTTTCTTTGAGAGTTGAAATAGAGCATATGCGGATTTGTTAAGCTTTTTGCTAAGTTTCTTACATAATTCTTCAACATGAGGCTTCCATGTAAGTTGGTTATCGATTATAATACCTAAGAACTTAGCTTTATTAGCTTCTTCAATATCAAAACCATTGTAGGAAATGTTAACCTTTGGGTTTGGACATCGTTGATAAAAATGCATGACTTTTATTTTAGTCAGTTTTATAACCAAATTATTATAATTTAGCCAATTTATGATGTCATGTAAGCAAGTATTGATGTCATTCTTGTAATTATTTGGATCAGTACATTTTATTATAGCGGTACTATCATCTGCAAAAAGAACCACTTGGTTGGTTGTTGCTTTCGGGAGATCGTTTATGTATATTTTTATTATAATTCTTTTATTTTTGTACACTTTGTGGCTCGTTTTGTCAATTTCCTTTATGTAATAGCAGATCCTTGAGTGTTAACTCATCCATGTTTCGTAAATAAAACGTCTTAACTGAAAGTGTTTCTAGAAATAACAAACTAGAGCATTTATTTGCTTTGAAAATATATTTATAATCTTTTCTAAAGGGATTATTTATTACTTATTTTAAATTATGAATACGGGATACAATACAGTACGTATAGAATTTTACTGGTTATAACTTAGTAAAGATTCTACAAAAAAACGACAGAGGAGCAGAAGTTTCGATCAAATACAAACATGACACGGCTTCAGGCCCCGCTCCCAAACAACAATAAATTCTTCTCCTCAGCCAGCACCCAAGTGCCCGCAATAAAAACCAGCCAAGTATTCTTGAAAACTTTACCACAACTCGTTTCGAGGCAAAAACTACGCCGGCGATCCTTCGCGCTTTATTAGAAAAACTTCAAAGTAAGGGGCTTCAATGAGTTTCATTGGCCGCTGTTAGGCGTCGGTGTGACAACTTGTCTCAAGGAATTCTGTAGATTTCTTCTTTAGGGGGAAACAGGCCTGAAATTACTCTGTCAAGGTCACCAATAGAACATTATTATTTTGATGTTGGTTTTTTATAGTAAATTAAACTTAACGTTATTGGTTCTTTATGATCGTGCATCGCGACGTAAAGGGCAATCCGGAGATCATATTATCGTTGAGCAATGAATTAAAAAAAATAACGGACCAGTGCGAATCTGACTCGTGGACCGAGGGTTCCGTAAACTTGTGTGTTAATGGTTTGTCCATCACGGAAATATCTCTGAAGTTCATAGCTATTAGAAAAAATAAGTCGCATTAAAGAACAAATTTTATTTTGCAGTTAAAATAATAATCTTCTGTACATCGATATACTATGTCACGTTCAAAGTCTCCAAATGCAATTTTTTGTAATCGTTAATTATTCCCGTTGTTGCATGTATCAAACATATTGATGATAAGTTCTTCTTGACCACTTTAACTTCGTATATCATTTAATAGAGAGCACCGATTACAATGAAACAAAAACTATAACCGTCTCTAAGTTATGCACAATATTTGTGCATGGAATCTAACCACATTGGTTTTATAATTTACACTTGATGCTATGACAAAAACCCCGCAGAAACAGACTCACAGACACACAGACAAAAATTCTAAAAATGGTAGAAATGGGTTCTGTTAGTGATCCCCTACTATTTTTTTTCTAAATATTTTCATTGTACAGAAACGCCACGTCTATAGATTTATTATAATTATGTATGAGACTAGCTCGTGCCCGCGGTTTCGCCCGCTTGAAGTTCGGTGACTGTCCCACGGGATCATACTACCGGGATAAAAAAGTATCCTATGTGAAAATCTATGTGGTTATAAACTATATGTGTGAAAGTATGGAAAGTGAATTATTCAATGTTGTTCTTAATTGCCTTTAGTGTTTAGTATCAACACTAGAACTAACCCCAAGAAGTAAATTCCCGACTTTGTTATACAGCGTGGAATTTCGAGATGAGGCCATAAGCGGGAAAAGTTTTTTTGCGATTTCTGACTATTCTTGTAGATACTCAAACGTCAGTTGGTCCAATAAAATGTTTCGATCCTTGTAAGAAATCATTCATCCATATGATTAAAAAAAAGTTTTTTTGTGGAAATTGCTGTCTGTAAATTTTTTGCAAATTCTGTGAATGCAGATCGAGTTTACTGAGAAAATTAAGGTTAAACCGGTTTTCTATCACTCCAACAGTTAAGGTGCCCGCCCTTACTGTATACTCCGACATGTCGGCTTCACGAAAATGCAGAAGTAATAACTTGCACAGGTAACTTACAATTGTGATGACCTAAGTTAGATCGAGTTAGAACAGCGGAACCAACGTCAAACTTGGGATAGACCTGATGGCTTGCTTATAGTGCATACAAAATGGCACAAGCACAACTTGCTTTTTATTGTATTCGTAACTTGTTTTAATAAAGTACAGTGTTTGAAATAATAGCGATTTCTGCTAATCTAGTTACCTCGCAACACTCGCAACCCGATTCAGCACACATAAGGCCGCTTCGCTTTTTATTTTTAGATGAAAAAACCATGCGGATAAATAAAATACAAGTTAGATGCTGTCTACTCGGACTGTTCACCATCTGTGCCGACCGTTGAATATTGGTTTAACCAAAGGAGCTTTACCATGATCGTACTTCTGTTTATAACGAGGAGCGGCCTGGGCAACCGGCAGATGTGGTTACTGAAGAAATTGTTACAAAATTCTTTATGATCGACGAACTAAAGTGCGCGAAATAGGAGAGGCCATCATACGGAATCGGCCGAAAGGACACGGCCATAATTTTTTGGAATAATCCTATAAACTTTTTGCAGAAAGATAAAACTGGCGGGTAGTAATAGTAAATTATTAGACCGATCTGATAATTAATTGAAGGAGACAAACGCGGTATATCATGAATTGGCCAAGCCCGCTGGTGGATGTCCGTAATTAATAATAATTTATTCTTTCATAATAATTTCGACCAATAACAGTAGATTGATATCTTTTTCTGCTCTGCCACTGTGATACATATTATCCTACCACGACGACTTGGGGAATGTTCATTAACTTCATTGTAAGCCAAATTACTTAAGACAACTATTCATTATTTAGACAGCTACATCCAAAGTAATCGAAGTTACTTGACATCACAAATGACGATCTTAATATACTTTTATGCATCGATGTGATTCCGCCCAGTATTTTACTTTTGAAACAAACACTAACGTAGTGTGTTTTATTGTGCGAACCGCCATTCTGTGGAATACACTGACGGCTTCTCTGTTCCCTGATCATAATGTGGATCTCTTCAAGAATCGAGTGAATCGGTTTCTTCTGGGCAAGCGCGCTTCAGCCTTGGTCGCATCATCGCTTCACATCAGTCGAGTTGCGGCCAAGCGGAAGCCTAGGTATTTAGTGCTAAAATTGCCTTGGTGTTAGTTATGATTCGAGAGCAGTGATGACTCAGTGGTAACGTGCTTGACTTACAGATTGTAAGTCCGCAGTAATTTATTTAATCACCACTGCTCTCAAAAATGATGAAGGACAACATCGTGACTAAGCCGGCTTGCCCTAGTGCTCTGGAAGAAAACATTTCGTCGACATGTGACATCTACCAAGCCGTACTGGGCTCACGTGCTGGATCCGTGGACGAGTGTACACTGCCTCTCGTAGATTATGCTATACTGCATTAAAATTCACCTTTGTATAGATAGGATATACCAGGTTTAAAGTCGCTAACGTCGTTTTTTTTTTAACTTTCTTCTTGAAACCTCTAGGAACTTAATAAAAAGTCTCATGAAAATCCGACCACTATAAACTTCGTTCCACCTCTTGATTATCTTTTTGGCTACATTGCACTATAATTATGCTATATGCTCAATACAAGTAAATTAATGAAAAAAAATCGGATTACCTACCTAGCCTACACCATCCAAATTGGTGATATAAATAATATCAAAGTAGGTTAACAACACTTTCATAAACTATTCCTCTCTCACAGTACTTCTGACATACCAATAAAATCTTCGTTCATCCATCCGCAAACAGATCAACTACTGACGAAATGTGGGTACCAAAACTAACTACCGGAGCCATCTGACGGATCAAATGGGTGATTTTACAATGCACATCAATTTAGTTTAAGCTTAATCACTAGATGTCGCTAGTTTTACTTTATAGTATTAGTTAAAGAAGCAAAATTAAAAAAGGAAGGGTTTTTCATTTCCGACAACGGTAAGTCAGTAGTGCCTTGCACGAGAGGTACGTAACACTCGATAAATTACTGTAATTTTTAAGTCATGTAAAACCTAGGAATGGGACAGTGAACGCGAAATGAGGAGGTTTTTAGGTGGCTCAGTATTGTAGAAAAATACGAAAAAAATTGGCACGAAATATTGCGTTCTATAAATGCTCCAATAAAATCGAAATTTAAGGAATTTTAACACTTGTGTGTTATCTCTTTGAATACTTTCGAATTCCAATTCCAATGCTGAAATACTATTTAATTAGCAGTATGAATATAATTAAAAACAAGCAGAAGAATGGGATGAAATTAAATTTTAACGCCATAATATGTCTCGAGTGATAAGAATGGATAAAGTAATGAGTATGTTACAGCGAAGTTTGAAAGTGGCGCCTGTTACAGAAACATTTAAAGGAAGTCGTCTGTCTTGGTATGGCATGTAACATATGAGGAGAGAAGAAACGCATTTACTAAAGAATTGATGCATATTAATGTTGACGGATGGGGAGGGAGAGAAAGGCCAAAGAAAATATTGGATAGATTGTCTGAAGAATGATATGAAAGAGAAAGGAGTAAGTGATGCCGTGACGTCTGACTGGGGAGAATGGTAGAAGAAAACATGTTCCGCCGACGCGACCCCAAGTAGAATGGGACAAGGGCAGGAAGATGATGAATAAGTGTACTTAGGTACGCTGCGGTTTTAGGTAACCAGGAAAATGCTACAACGATTATGAAACTCCGATAAAAAATCATATCGTAAAACAAATTATTAAGTACCAAAGAATCTTATCGATCCGAAAGCATTGGTTATGAAGCCGACAAAATGATTAATCTGAAGAAGTCAAAATAAAATCGTCGAGAAAAGGTGCACGGGGAGTTCCCGGGAGGCGCAGTGCAGATGGCGCGCGTCCGTTTCCATGCAAATCGTTTACCTATACGCATCCGAGCGAGCGCACCTCGGCACTCGCGCGGTTGTCTGCGCTTTTTCAAAATAATAACCGCTTAAACGCTTTTTGTAATCTCACGTAAGAACTATCACGACTCCTCCTACTTTGTAAGAAAACATAAGACATAGTTGAAAATGACGACTTTAAACAAAAGACAAGGAAAATCTAAAGGCGTGATCCGAAACAGACAAGAAACTTTATCTATGTCAAACATGCCCAAAAGTTATAAATAGGTGTTTTTTAAGAAAATATTAAAAATGTTAGGTTTTAAACGTTGAATTTGGTGGAGTGGCGTGATAAATAAACGTACAGAAAAATTTAATTACTGCCGTTATCGAATTGTCAACGTTCCGATATAACTGACAGAACCGTTCCGAATGGAAATATCGCTGTTAACGTGTTTTTTTACTCGTTTATTGGTCTTAAAGCAATCTATGCCTCGTAAAGCGTCGCTTCGAGGCAGGTAGGCAGCCATTTCTCTAGTTTTTTTTTGGTCAATGCATTTTCTTCTACCAATAAATGCCAGTTTTATCGTGTATTGAAACTTTGAAGGAAAATCTTAGTGACAATAGGATGACTACATAGCTTTCATAGAAGAAGTTCTAAGCCATTTCTTTGTCCTTGATTATAAAGGGTACATCCCGTTTGGTAACTTTCCCGTTTCGCCAACTAAACAAAAGACGTGCGAAACAAGTGAAAAAAGTTCCCTTTCGTAATTATTCTAATACCGACTGATTCCCGTTTCGTCAACCATAAACAAGTGTTTTTTTTTTTTTACATATTTTTTTTTATATTATTTTTTTTTTTTTTAATCTAATACATTCTTGATGGGTCCAGCGCACTGTTCTGTGTGTGTTGTGTCTTGTGGCTTACGCATAGGTGTAGCCACGACTTTACACATGTCTAGTATTCCATTATGAATACGTAATTGGCTAACAGTACAATCGGATAAAACAGACGTTGATAAATTGATTTGCGTTATTTCACAGCTTTAATGGGCAAATTCTGAATAAATTGTTATTTGTTTACGACGATAGAAGGTACGAGTGACAATTTAGTTAAACCTATCAACTTTAAGGTATCTTCTAGCTCTCAATCAATTAATTGTAAAAAAGGGGTTGAGCAGAATTCCCTGAAATTGTTTCATCAGAATATTCAGGGTTTTTCTTCCAAACAATTAGAAATAGAACTATTTTTAGAATAAACCAAGTTTGATATTATCTGTATTACTGAGCATTGGATGAAAGAATATGAAATGCAAATTAATTATGAGAACTATATCGTGGGCAGTTGCTTTAACCGAAAATCGACGCTGCGGAGATGTACATTAATTTTAATTAAAAATCGTTTTAAATCTAAACCACGTAAAGACATAGTTGAACTCTCAGTTGAACATGTGTTGAGCTGGATAAGCTCAAAACTACTCTATTTTAGAGTCAGTTATAGAAGATGTTTTGGGTGAACTTTCAAGTGGTAATAAATCAGTGATTATCTGCGGTGATTTAAATATTAATATTTAATTTTAATAGCAGTAGACTATTAAGCCTTTCAATCTGTCGAATGTGTTTTTAGAACCGACCAGAATAACTACAACTACTTCTACATGCATTGATAATGTTTTCTGTGGCTGCGACTATTTGGACAAAGCTTTTGTAAATTACCTTCCCTCTGATCACTGTTGTCAAACTGTAAGGTCGAAGGTATTTGTGGAGAGAAATGATACACGCGACTGCCTAAGTAATACTCTCCTTTATTTTAGGTTACACATGATTATATAGGATAACGTACATTGACGTCACTACATACACACTACACCTCCCATGGCGAGGTAAAATAAAATAAAATTACAATTTTGTTTTATTTGTTATACATATGTAGTTAATTACACTAGTAAAAGATAATTACTGATTATGATAGTACAATTTTGTTCTGTTTTTGTGAATGGTATATAATTTACCATTCTTTCTTATTTTGACATTAGGTGACTCATCAGATATAACTCTATATGGTCCCGAATAAACACGATCTAATTTGTTACACATATTATTTTTAACTAAAACTAAGTCATCCGGATGGTAAGTAACTGGATTTATATTTCTGTCATATCGTTCTTTTTGTTCTAATTTACTTTTGAGAAGGTTGTCTCGTGCATCTTTCTGTGACTTTTGCAATCTAAATTTTAACTCAAATGGATAATAATCAATGTTATAGAGTGGATCAACGACCATATTAGTCAAATTACTTGGTAAAGAGCACTTTTTCCCGAAAACTAACTCGTAAGGGGAATATTTAGTTGCTGAATGAACTGAAGTATTATAACAAAATGACCAAAATGGGAGCCATGTACTCCATGTCTCTGGATGGTTGTCTGTTTGAATGCGGAGAAATGAATTCAAATGCTTATGCGTGTTTTCCAAGGCACCTATACTTTGGTGCTGATAAGCTGTTGAGTTTAATTGTTTAATATTTAATAGTTTACATACCTCCTTCCATACCGATGACCTGGTGAAGGCTGCAGGGATCCGCTGGATGCGAGTCGCATGGGACCGGTCAATGTGGCGACACTTGGGGGAGGCCTATGTCCAGCAGTGGACGTCTTTCGGCTGAAATGATGATGATGATGATAATGATACCTCCTTGAATATTGATGACAGGAACTCGGTACCGCGATCCGTCGCTATCACCTTCGGTACTCCATACCTTAATATAAAATTATGAACTAACGCTTTCGCTACTTCTACCGTTACTTTTGTAACTAAGGGATATAAGGGCCTCAATGTATTTGGTGAGTTCGCACTGCAACGTGAGAATATAACTATAATTATAATTATCCCTATCCAGAGGCCCTACTAAATCAATATATATTTTTTCAAAGGCACTATGTGCTGTTGTTGTTATTTCCATTGGTTGTTTGATATTGCGCGGTGAGTATTTTTGTTTCTGACATTTGTTGCACCTCTTTATAAACTCTTTGATATCATTTTCTAATCCTATCCAATAGTAATATCTTTTTATGTTGTTGAACATTCGTCTCATACCCGCGTGGCCACTAGTGGGTAAGAGATGAAAATCGTTCAGTATTACTCGTTTATCATCCTTATTCTCTATTCGATGTACATCCTTTACTATATGTAAGTGTGGGCCGGTCCACTTTTTTATTTTGTCAATGTCATTTAATAACTTTTCTATAAAAATGTCATTTTTATTACTTTTTATTAAATATATCTCAGTAATATTTATGCTTTTACGAAAATCTTGTGACTCTCTCACAAATTCGGTTGCCATGTAAGGTCGAAGGCATTTGTGGATAGAAATGATACACGCGACTGCCTAAGTGATACTCTCCTTTATTTTAGGTTACACATGATTATATAGGATAACATACATTGACGGCACTACATACACACTACAAAACTGTGTTTTTTGAATTTAACACACCATCACAAAAAGTACAGATACAAACTAGACCAATAACTTCCATGCCTTGATCAAATTTAATAGCACTTTAATTGCACACCTAGTGCAGGGCCTAAATATGAAGAATGTTAATATTATGTATGATGAATTCTTTTCATTAGTGCAAACTGACTTCAATATTACTTTTAAGAAGAAAACTAAAACTATCTACTCGAAGTTTTCATTCAGTGACTGGATAACCAAAGGCATCAGGAAAAGTCGGGATAGACTTTTTGAGTTGTATGGCCTTAAGCCTTATATTAATACGGCAACTTTTAATAAGTATGTTGTTACTTATTCTAAAATTTTCAAAACAACCTGCAAGACAGCTAAAGCCTTATTCATTAGCAACAAGTTGAAATCTGCCGACAACAAAATTAAGACAGTTTGGAAAATTATAAATAATGAAACAAATAGAAACAAAAGACCCAACACTGATTACACACTGGACTGTTCCCGAGGGCTCATTAGCACAAATGTCGATTTTACGCAGGAATTCGCAACGTTCTTTACTAATATTCCAATTAAAACCACAGAAACGCTAGATTCTTCGCCATCCCTTGCCTTTGATTTATTAAGAGAGAATGTTTTAGCCTGCCCTGTTGAGTTTAAATTTAAACATATTAACCCTTTGGTCGTTATGAAGGCTTTTAAGCAACTTAAAATAAAAACTACTGAAGACCTTTGGGGGATGTCTACTAAAGTCTGTCAATTAATTGTTGAGACAGTAGCTCCCTATTTAGCTTTAATATTTAATTTATGCGTAGACCAAGGGGTATTTCCAGATTTAATAAAGTTTAGTAAAGTTATACCACTTTTTAAAACTGGAGACAGCAAATACACAAATAATTATAAACCCGTAGCTATTTTTCCGGTTTTCAGCACAGTATTTGAAAAAGTGATGCTAAATCAAATGCTCAATCATTTTAATCGAAATGACATCCTACTTGATCAACAATATGGCTTTACCAAAGGTCGTTGCACTACTGACGCCGGTGTCAGTTTGCTAACGCACATCTTCAATGCATGGGAAGAGGCAAAGGATGCATTACGCATCTTTTGCGACCTATCCAAGGCATATGATTGCGTGATTCACGACACACTGTTGCTGAAACTTGAGCATTACGGACTGGGGAAACAAGCACTTAGCTTAGTAAAATCATATTTAAATTATCGAATGCAACAAGTACAAATAAATGGCGTAAATTTATTAGGATTAAAAGTAAAAACGCAAGGCTCAATATTGGGCCCATTCCATTTTCTAGTATATGTATATAAATGTGGGGTGCTGTGTAAAATGTTACAATAAAATACTACTTGACATTCTACAACTTAATGAGAAGAAATTTAAAATATGCATAAAACGCACACTATGTAAGCGAGCATATTATAAGTTGGAAGACTATATTGTAGATAAAAATGCTTGGCTTAATGCTGGTCCTGCTCCATAGACACTTGGCCTCACGAACTAAGATTTTAATGTTTGGAAGAGATGCTCCCCCTCTAGTTCTTTATTTTTTTTTTTTCTCTTTCTCCTTTGGAAACTTAGTTACCTTGATTACCATTGTATTTCAGCTTTTGTAAATGTGAGTACCACCATGTAGACTTTCTCTTATGGTTAGTAAGGCTTATCCTAATCTTTAAGGTTTTAATTTTTTTTTTTGAGAAATTTTGATTTTGAGTTAAAAGAGTGTCCATGGAGTTTCTTGCCCATTCTTCTCGATAGAGATCTACGCTTTGGAATGTGCAATTACAGTACTTTCTCAAGTTATTATGCCTTGTGACTGTGACTGTAGCTTCGCTTTTTTTTTGTTTATTTTACATTGAAAAGTGCCTGTGATGGTCTAATTGAAAACAAAATCTCTCCAGTAGTTTACTGAAAAAAGTCCAAAAACCAGATTGTAAGCACTGCATAGTGCGGAAGCGCTGTAACAATCATGAAAGTAAAGGAGATCCGGTGAAAATAAAAAACAATTGTAGGTAGTAATAAAATAAATTATGTTACCGTACTTATATTTCGCTAAAAACTAAACCCCCAAAAATTAACATGAATTCCGTAAAACGAAGTTGACCGTACCTTCTTATACAATTTTAAACTGTGTCTCGAAATTTTTGCACAGCGGGCTCAGCGAGTTCATTTCAAATAGCGTCCGCGGCGACTTGCCACGCGCGTAGGTTTTTTAACACTAAATGCCTACTGCGCTCGAATATCCTGGCCTTAATACAAAGAACAGGTCTTCCACTAATAAATTGTTCTCTAAAATAATCTTGTTACTTTTTAGTTAGTTAAAAAATTCGTTATTGATCATTAAAATTGAAATCTTCGCCATCTTTTACAATATTGTGGAATGTTGCCTGCGAGTGCCGAACTTTAGCTCAGTCTTAATGTAGTGGCCTGTAGACGGCGAGTAATGGTCTAGCTCGCCGTCCGGCCGCCTTATGACGACAGGCCGTGTCGACGGCGCGTTCGTGTTCCACGCCCGCCTCAAAGAGATGTCAGCAACTATGTAGGGGTCCGCAAGGGCCGATGCCTGCCAGGGCTGCAGGACTTTTCGAAAGAGATACCGCAGCCCTGGAACACAGAGGGCAAAGAAGGAACATGGATGGGTTTTAGTCAGTAGAAGTCTGACACTCCCTTCCGATCCGCCCAGAGTGGCTACAGCAAGTGTTCCTGACGTCACATCGGGCCCCACTCAGCGCGGCGGCGACATGAGCTTGCTCGCCCCTCCAGCCGCGATCACAGCGGTGGGACAGCAGCGGTGGGACAGCGCCGCGCCACTCGCTCTCCGAACCTCTAACGCGCGCGCGCACACTAACGGTTCTTCTTGTAACCAGTACCCTATCATTACAGTCTTATTCAATTGCCAAGCAGCAGTTTTATTTATCTATTCAAGACCACCAGCAGCACACCTGGAGCTTGAAATTCAATACAGCAGGCTTGCGGCGGATCTGTACGGATTACTGGCGACTGCGTTAGCTGTTTCCTTAGGAAGTCTCAATCAATGTAACCACCAGGACTCTAAGACTGTGATGCACGGGTGGGCTTGATGGGGATTTCTATTGAACGAGTCAGTTAACCAGGCGTCAAATTATTTCATACGTAGCATGTGCTATTCACATCTGGCAACGACAACTTATTTCCTAACTTTAAACAAATTGTCTGCAGAATTGACAGGATTTTTTGTTTTTTAATATTTGCATGATGATTCTTATGTATTTTTTACTAGCTTTTGACCGCGGCTTCACTTACGTTAATTTATAATTTGACAGATAATTCGGGTAGTTCTGTACTTGTAATATTCAAGTTGTAATGTTTATTTTCAAGATACGTGGCGCCATCTATTATCATAAGAACATTATTGTTGTTTTCCTCGGGAACAGTACTTTTTTTCGGGATGAAAGGAAAACCCTATATCTGTTTCTGTACACCTGACAACGTATATGCAAAATTTCAGGATGATCGGTTCAGTGGTTAAGGCGAGAAAAGTAGTAAACAAACAAACAAACTTACTTTCACATTTATAATATTAAGTTAGGAAGTAAAGTAAGTAAGTATGGATACGGATAGGGATTATTACCCTATTTATTTATTTATTTAACACTTCAAGCACAAAGTACAGAGGCGGATTTAATGCCATAAGCATTTTCTACCAGTAAATTTTTGGGTGATGCAGACAAACAGTGGAAGGTGTATATATCTGCAAGAAAAAAATTAATACTAAGATAAACTACAAGGATATATAAAATACTATAACTATATATCAAAATACTATAAATAAATATCAATATATTCCCTATTCTGTAGTAGTAACTATAAGGTCTCATTAATTTTATTAACATTCTGCGAAAGTGACATTATGCGAACATGGCGTTGTGTGAAAGTGACTTTTTGCAAAGTCACGTTGTGCCAAAGCGGCCAATTTTTTTGCGATGCCATTTTTTGAAAGTGAAGTTCTGCGTCACGACGACCGTTCTATACTTGCAATAATTTCCTTCAACAATTACAAAACTTTTTATTAGCTGGTACACAAAATGGAACTTAGCAATGTTGCTTAGTGGGTACAATGGTAAGTGGGTCATCTTAGGAGTGGAGGTAGGAGCCCAGTAACTAACTATTAACAAAGTATTTTGGGCGCAACCTTTCGTCAGAGCACAATTAATGCATTAAAGGACCTCCATAAATTCCTATCAGCTGCCAAAATCAAAATAACAAAAGCAACAAAACGCTTAGCAAAACGGCTCGTTAAATGTTAAGCAGACCAGCGTGTAGCACCTCGCTGTCGCGTCGCGCGCAAGCATCGCGTTTTTTTCGTTGACGTAATTAACAATTAGGTAATTCCAGCTCAAAGTGGGCTGTAGTGTAGTTGTCCCGAGCATGCCTTTGCCTAGTTCAGCCGACGACACATTGTTCTACGTGATTTCCCACGGGGAACTTATGCTAATACGATTTCATTTTCAAGTTATGTGATGAGATGATGTAGTGTGCTTGGGTAATTTCGTCAAAATTTCGAATATTGTACAATATTTTATGTAACAATATAAAAACGAGTACTAGAAGTATAAAACACTTTCTCTTCTATTTTTTAAAAACTAAACGACCAAATAATTTGTGTTAGCTATTGGAATAACGCAATGAGGTAGGTACCTAGTACTAAGCAGGGCTCGGAACCGGTTTAAAAAGAACGGTTAATTATGATGAAATACTGGTAAATATATCGGCTGTCATTTGAAGCTCTTTGACAGTGGTTACAAGTAGTCAGTGGCCCAAAAGTCTGACAACCAGTCTTTCCAAACGGGGTATCGTATTACCCAGAACTAATTGGGTTGTGAAGGTTAGATAGGCAGACGCTCCGTGTAAAATACTGGTATTCAGCTGCATCCGGTTAGACTGGAAGCCGACCCCAACATAGTTGGGAAAAGGCTAGACAGATGATGATGATCATTCATCAAAGTCCGGGGTGTACAGTCTGTTCCGAAGTCCAGTTTGACCGTACCTTAAGCCGAACTGGTTTCAAATCAATCTTACTTCTTGGAAATGTGAAAGTTTATGAAGATGGATGGATGGATGGATGTTTGTTATTCTTTCACGCAAAAACTACTGAACGGATTTGAATGAAAAGTACACAGAAAGTTAGTAAACCTCCAGGTTAACTAACTTTCTGTGTACTTTAACACATAGGATACACTTTTTATCCCGTTATTTTAACCCGTAGGACAATTATCGAACTCCACGCGGGCGAAGCCGCGGGCATAAGCTAGTGTCTACATAAATTCAATTTTGCCTCCTGGTTATGCCAAAGAGTTCACCAGAACATGGTGTGAGCACCTCCCACTGAACCTACTAGGCTAACAGGAACTAGCAAATGGTAAATATATTTCCTAAATGTGTTTAGACAGCGCCTCCTCATTCCAACCGTACAAACGGTCATTCTATTCGCATAAACAAACATAGGCGTCTTCAATGAAGCTATCGCTCAGTTCAATTAGCATATGTATGTATTTACCTACACCGGGTGTTGTTACTTAGAAGCATAACTAGATGAGAAACTATCCAAGTAATGGTATATTACACGTTTCTACATAATTGATTCATTTTGGTACAAAGGCGTGTAATAAAAAAAATACGCGAAAGTAAGTCATGGAGTCAGGCATTTCTTGCGTATTTTCATTACATAAAGCATTTAGTTTTAATTCCGCAAATAGATCCAGGCTTGGATGCAGGTTGCTACCCGCTATAATATGCACATGCAGGTAAATGTGCATGCATCCAAACCTTATGTAGTAAGTAGGGCACGCGACTAAGTTAAACACTCAAACAACTTTAAAAGGTTTATTATCATTTTAGCGATAGCTTAGCCTAAACGGGGTAACGTTTAGGCTAAGCTATCGCTGGATGCTTGGATATGAATGCACCCGGTTGCTGTCCGTTATGCACTGAGCTCGCGGCACACTTAGTGCGGCTGTATCGTATCGCTTGGTAAGCAAAACGTGGTCGATTGCAATTATTGCATCGAACACCTAAACTCCATACCAAACACGTCTGGATTTATTTGCCGAAATAAAGATAATAATATTTTGAATAAAATTAATTTAATACGAAGTAACTTGTTTGCATTGCTCTATAAAAGGATACATGACCTATCTAACAATATAATGCTAGTAGATCAGTATCCAGATTGACAAATATCGATAAAGGACTACGGGCAAGAACAAGAAAGAATAAGTATTTATTTGTCTCGCACAGGACAAAACACAATGATTAGCTTCACACAAGATAAATATTCATTCACGCACCGTCTCACGACATGACTCAATAACTTGTAAGATTATAGGTAAATATTTTTTAATTGTTATTGTGACTGTTCCTAAATTACCCTAGGCTGATAAAAAATTTCGTTTTTCCTAAATCAAGTAGATATTAGTATTACTGTCGGTCGCACGACCCTGTAAGACTCGCCTCCAGACTGGTCGCCTTTCCACCGACTAAAAGAACTGAATTCCTAGACATGAAGAAGTCAAATGCCTCGTATCATTATTAGAACAAGGAAAGGATTGAAAGATATAGTAAATCAGATTAGGGAATTCATAGTTGATGAAATATATTGAAAGTGGTTTCAAAAGGGTAAAATATAACTGGGGGTACAAAGTATATTTATATCGCGACCAATAGTTCTTGTAAATAAACCTTACGCTAGCGTAATAGGTAATTGGTCAGTCGCGACTCACACGACACTTCACATCTACACATGGAGCACCCAGAGCGACACTTCAATAAGTGACGTAGGCGGCTTTTCAGCGGCAATGCGTCGACATCATGTTCTTAGTGAGCATTGTCCCTAGCAGTTCTTTCGAACTGGTGAACGTGACAAAAAGGGCTTTTCAGCGGCAGAACGTCGATTATCATGCTAACTAGTAGACATGGTCCCTAACTAAGTCCTTAGACTGGTTATATAATAGCTGTGATATCAAACCATTCCAATCCCACCCCATGGACCATGTGCTCTATTCGTACAACTAGCACATCTGCAAGACAGGTGTTCGTGTCAGCCTGACCGAATCATTTGTCAGAGATAAGAACATATTATTCTAGAATCAGTATATGGTTGGTCATAATAGGATTGAGAATCAAAACTCAAACGGCAAATTGGCTGAACTGATGGTTAGACCTAATGAATACATAATTCAAGAATTGCCAGATAGCAGAATTAAATCAAAACTCAAGAACCATTTTGCAATAGAGTTGGAAATGAACTATATTGAAACCCTATAGACAGCCCCAAAAGCGACCCACCCTTCACCACTTCCTAGTGTTGGAGCTGAGGAGAAGAAGTGGCACTTGGACATAGACTCTCGGTATTCACTACGTCTCCTAACTTAACTAAAATAGCTTATCTCGCCCGGACCCTATCGCGGTCTAAGCCCAACTCCCTCGAGTCCACCACCCTTCCTCAGGCCCTAGCCTTTTCTAAAAACACCACGCTTGGCTTGTTCCCATATTTTTTACAGAATTCGTTTATCGCTCTTTTTGTGCAAACGTCTCAATTATTTTAAGAGCCCTTCGGGCGCCAAGACCGGAGTAAATTGCAACCGGATGTTGCACTAGTATTCAGAAATGCGTTTAGAAATCAGATATTTTTATCTTTTTTTAAGAATTTGTTGAATTATTACATTCGGCCTGTCAGTTAGCTATTATCTCGAGGGCCTTTCCCATTAAGTAAAGACTTTATGCATTTCTAAGTGATGCAATATTGATTTTTTTTTAAATAAGATGCACATTAAACTAAACACAATACAAGGAACTGTGGCACGTTATAAGCGAAACTTTTATTTAGAATGAGTGAAAAAGGACGAGGTGGAAGAAGTATGTAAGAGTCGTACCAGATGGCGTTCTGTAATAATCTGCATACCCCCATGGGCAAAAATACATGAGTATGTATGAGTGAAAGGCGCTATTTATTAATTTTAATAGTATCAATGACTAGCAACCAAATACACATTAAGCTTAACTTAATCAATTTATTACTACAAAGTAAAATAAACTTTACTACCTAGTTAAAAGAAAAAAATAAGTTCTCCAAAGAAACACTTAAGTCGGGCTAAGATATTGGTTTTAATGAAACTGCTTAAGGTTCTCGGAGATATTAATTAGCTAGTTGCATATGGTACTGGATTGTCGGAGATTAAAACTGAACTACCAATTGGGTTAATGATTTAATGTTCATAGTATATGTGACTTTGAGTCAGGGTAAGATTATTATTATTAGAATATAAAAAAATTAGGTTGGACCTAATTATCTGACTAGCCGTTTATAACTATGTTAGGGACGGCTTCCAGTCTAACCGGATGCAGCTGAGTAGCAGTATTTTGCATCGAGTGGCTGCTTATCTGGCCTCCACAACCCAGTCAATTAGTACTATCGTATTACCCAGTGGTAATACGATACCCCTTGGTAAGACTGGTTGTATGTTGTTACATTACACTAGTACATACGTACAAAACACATCATGTTACTTCATTTATTTGATATCAAGCAGTTCATGCCACCTTGTTCCCCCATCCAAAATATTCCAACACGAATAAACAGTAATAATATTCCCTAAAATATTTTCTAAAGGCTTACTTATTTCCAGGAAAATATGAACGATTACACATCAAACGAGGCGCGTTTCCCTCAGATAGAATTACCAAACGGACATATACGTAATGTACCAAATTTGCTGTTTCCCGAAAAAAGCTAATGACAGGAAAAACTTGGAAATTCAACAGGTAAAAATTCATAGTGAACAAAAATGCCGCAGGTATAACGAGAAAATTACGAAAACTCTATTTGCATCCAACTGGTGATTCAGGCAGGAAGTGAGTGCCTTACCGTCTCGCTCGCTCATTTCCGGTTTTGTTGCTTCATCGCGCTGCCAGATGGCGTTGTTCTTAAAAAAATGAGCTCACAGCGCCATGCGTTCTATGCATACTGAAGTGTTTTAAGTGAGTTTAATTTTTACTTGAGTTTACGCTTTTAATTTTAAGAGCGACTTTAAATTTAAGTTTTCTAGTTGATTCAGAAGTTTTTGATGTTGCGTCTAGAAAAAGTTGTGGTTATTTTCTTTGATTATACCAATTTTAATGTGGACTGTAGTGAGCTGCGTTTTGATGGAAAATTCAAGATTTGTGTTATTGGTCCTCATTTTTTTGCGACAGAAAAGTTAGGGTTAAGTTTTTTTAATAAACAACATTTTCACGCTTTTTCTTGTAATTATTCGTTTTTAACCTATCAGCGATAAGACCTTCGTCGTACCCATACAAATAAGAATATTGTAAAACTAGCTCTCGGTTTCACCTGCGTGGTTTTCAGTGGTCCGACGTCGAAGACAATGTCTGCAGACGGATTTCGGTGTTACGCACTCGGCCTAGTAAATGCCGAGCATAACACGCTCGATGGCCATTTGTGTAACTCGTATTCGGTCACAGTCTCCTTTGTGACCGTCCATGTCTCGGCACCGTAGGTCATCATGCAGTACACATGGTTGAAAAGGCGGGTTTTTAGGCATTGGGGTATCTTCTGGGATCGAAAAATATGTCCGAGCTTTCCAAATGCCGCCCACCCTAGCTTCTAGCATTACCCGTAACAATTTATACATAAGATAACTCTGTATCAATTTTGACGTACAGACTCATATCAAGCTACCCGAAACTGTCAAATTTTCCCAATTAACCTAAAGCGATAAAGTTCAAAATCTATTAAAGAAATATGACAGATTGTAGTAGCTTGATGTGCTGGCGTCTGTACTGTAAACTTTTAATAAAGTATATTCTATCTGTCTATCTTTTTCTTGAGTACCTTTAAAAACTCTGAAGATCTCTCTCTTTATTTTTTTGATTCTAACTGTATTTATTTATTTAACTATTTATGTACACACAGAAGACAACACAGGAGAATAACATTATAATATATGAGTACAAGGGTACAGCTTATTTCATATGAAATTTCTTCCAGCAGACCCGCAAAAAGGAGAAATGAGAAATAAATGTAGACGATAGTGTGTAAAAAGGAAGAGAAAAGTGTGTATATGTGCCTTAAATAACTTAACCTATAATACTATATAAATATACATAAAAGTAAATATTAATATATACTTATATAAATACATAATGCTGAGATATATAAACTAATAAAAATATATATGTATATTATAAATCATAATTGAGAGGAAAGGTAATGCTCTTTCACTCTGGTTTTGAACAATGAAATGCTCTTCTCTGTATCTTATATTACAAGAATTTGACCCACGAATTCCAAGGTTATTTTACGTAGAAATAATAATAAATTGTTGCTCAAAGCCTTGTACCATGATTTATGTTAGCGTCGCCATCCGCGCAACGTTGATTCATCATTTTCATATGATAAAAACTGTGTTATTCCCCGCGCTGTAATTCTAACGGATGAGTTATGGTCTTGTGACTAACAAAATGAAGTTTTCCGGGTTTCAGTGGTTTTCTTACACCCACGGTACTTAATCTTGTACATCTATTTGATAGTGCTATTGGTTCTTGCGAAGGGGGTTTTGTGTTACCCACTAATTGGGTTGTGCGGGTCAAAAAGATTCGATAACAAACTGGCTATATTTAAACATTTTATTTTCTGTGTCCAACACAATGCTGTCCTAATTAATCTAAAGATTGACTGGGAGAGAATGCCTTGTGGCATTAAGTTCGCCTACGTACTGATTATGTATGTACATGAAGTTTAAATAAATAAATAATGTGTGCTATTGGTTCGATATTTTCTTTTGATTTAACATTTGCAAAATAAATGGTAATGTGTGTGTGTTTTTCATCGTGGACACATTCATTCATTTAAAGTTTCAAAATTAAAAATATACCTATTTTTTAAAGATCGATTTTTTAATGAAGACACTCATCCAAAAATCGCTCTTTACTCTCACACATAATGTTTAAAAACGATCAAATACCGCATAAATTATAACAGCAACAAAGCACGGTGTCTTTGGAAAAATTATTTGTATCGCAAGAATGTTCGCAAACATAATGCATGTTATATGAACGGGGGAGTCTGAATGAGGCGCCTCCGGCACAGTCCTGAACGAAAGGACACAATTGTTGGCGCTCTTACACGGAAATGTGGGGTTTTTGTGTATTTCGTCCCTTTTATAAGAAATTCTTGTCTTTTCTCTGATGAAAAGGACGAGGAAGTTGGATTTTAAAAAGAAATGCAGGTTTTAGAAAAAAAGCATCAACTGCTTAGCATTTTCCCAAATATTGTGGTATGTTGGGGTCGATTTTAAGTCTAACCGGATGCAGGTGAATTATAATATATTATTTACCCAACTGCCCGGCAAAGGAGGGTGTTTATTAGCCCATTTATGTATGTAGGTACATACTATGTTCGTAATAATATGTTTGTTTCTTCGTGGTGGTCTAAAGACCAAACGCGTGGGCCGATTCTGATAATTAATATTTGATTCGATTTGTCTTAATCTTGCGAGTGTTACATAAGACATTACAGTAATAAAAATTCAATATGTGGATAACCAGACGCCATAATTATTGTGAAAAAGAAAATAAAAAACTTAACAAGTGCGAGTCGAGTCACAAAGGGTTCCGTAGACTCAAACAATATAATACCAATATTTTTAACGCGCATTCATTATGTCAATTTATACTCAACAGCAAAACTAAATTTGTTTTTCATAGTATGAATATGAAAAACCAAGTTACTGCAGTTTCACGAAAAATTACCATCTATACATATAAAATTCAAAGTCCTGACTGACTGACTGACTAATATATCAACGCACAGCCCAAACCGCTGGTCCTAGAGACATGAAATTTGGAGGGTGTATTTTTTGTGAAGAGTAGGTATCCACTAGGAAAGCGTTTTTTCGAAATTCTACCCCTAAGAAGGTGAAATGGGGTGTTCAATTTTCTGTGAAACTTTTTATTCTTGGAATAGATTGACTTGAAAATTTGTGTAGGTATGTGTTGAACTGTATTTACAGAGACGGGAATTTTATTAGTGTAGTGTGCATATGGGGTGCTAGATAAATTTTCAGTGCGGTATAATTAGCCGGGTGACTAAATATTTATGCGGGATAAAGCCACTCAGTTAAGCTCGAGTCGTGCTGTCGAGAGCTAGCTCGAACATCATTCAGCGATGAGAGATTCCGAACGGAGTTGGCCCATCTGCCTGAGACGAATGAAAGCTAGATATGTAAAGTAATTAGTTGATGTTAATGTATGTCTTACAATAAATAAAAGGTTTTTTATTTTTTTTTATTTTACTACTACAGAATAGAATCATGTTCAAAACCCAAAAGGTGTGTAGCACTCTTAAGGCATTGAAAGATAGTAATATTAATGTAATCTTAATTCTAACTAATCTGTTTTCAATTTGAATAAAATACTTGTAAAATTTTGAGCGCTAAAATATTTAATAGGCTTAAAAATGAGATAAGCTACCACACCACTACCTCACCTGATGGTAAGCGGTAAATTACAAATGCTACAATACTTGAGAACTATAAATCATAATCAAAATATTTTGTTTCACATAATCCTAAATGGGCACTTATAAAACGTAGACAAAACGTGCACGGTTCGGGTTGGTCGTTTCCTATGGAGAAGAACCGGCAAGAAACTCCATGGTTACTCTTTTCAAATCGTTTGGTGTTACAATATGTTATCATGGATACAGCATTTGTACTTAAGCATGGGGGGACAGCGTAGGCCCGATAATAAGTCGTTGCCTTACTACACAAAAAATGTAGAACAAAATAAAAAGTTAACAAGTAGCTGGGAATCTACAAAGCCTACAATGTTCACACATTCACAAACAATCGATAAAAAGAATCTACACAAAGGTAAAAAACAATATTGTAAAATACTAAATTAAACAAGTGTCACAAATATTGTTATCAGTGCTGTAACTATTCTGAGCAAATGATGTATAATGAATAAACTTAGTTAATCACTCACATACGCTAATATTTCATAAATTGGTTAGTACTGGAAGCAAATTAAAACCGTTATAATCATATTAGCTTCCTGAAAAAAGTAAAATTGTAACTAATTGATTTTGTATGGTATTACAAAAATAATTATTTATTATTTTTGCCTGGAATAATATAAATAAACAAATTGTAATCAATTGATTTTGTATGGTATTACAAAAATAATTATTTATTATTTTTGCCTGGAATAATATAAATAAACAAATTATAACCAATTGATTTTATAGCATATTACCTGGAATGATATAAATAAGCATAAACTCAGCGGCCAAATTGTCAGTGATCTTCAAGAGTCACAAGGAGCTATTGAAACGCAATTTGAAGAAAATAAGAGTGTTGAAGTTACTCGTTCTTCCTGTTCTGTTCATCACCATGGGGAGTATCAACGGCGATGATGTCGAGCCAGACTTTTTCAGACGCGCTGGCGGTGATGTCGAGCCAGACTTTGGCCGACGCGCTTTCGGTGATGTCGAGCGAAAATTTTTCAGACGCGCAAGCGGTGATGCCGAGCCAGACTTTGGCAGACGCGCTGGCGGTGATGTCGAGCCAACATTTTTCAGACGCGCAAGCCGTGATGCCGAGCCAGACTTTGGCAGACGCGCTGGCGGTGTTAGTGAAGCAAACTGATGTCCTCCTTCACCGATGGAACCGACGATGTTATATTTTATGTCCAAAGTTGTAGAACATTGTTGTACAACAGTTGTTGTACATTTTTGTTGAAAAATAAATACAGTATCCCCTAACCGTCAAAGAGTTTCAAATTTTAACAGTTCCCCATACATACTACATACTACTCTTTCTCATGTGGTAGGCAGACACAACAGTACGCCACCTGCTACGAGCTTAACTTACCTACTGTTGCTTCGTCCACGTTAATATACAACATTAGTTTTAGTATATGCGAAACCTGATACACGTGTCTAGTATTTTTAGAATCTATGTTCAAAATTTCAAAACTGTATCATGAAAAATCACAAAGTTATAAGCTTGTTCTGTTACCTAGTTGTCCGTACAAAAACGCGGTCATCACGCAGCGCGCGCCTCCAGCGTCGTCTTGAGCTCATTGATAATAATAATTTGGCAGTAGGTACCTAAATTATTGCGATAGGTACTCAAAGTCGCTCGGTATTTAACTTTTAACTTTTTTAAATATTTTTGGGAAAAAATATAACATGGTTTAAAAATGATTGGAATCGATTCAGTTACTTATTCTGAACAAACTATATTCAGGTTTCGCATATACTAAAAATAGAATTGTATATTTTTACAGACAGATAGAATATTCTTTATAATGTACACCAAACAAATATCAATTTACATAAAAGAACACATTTCACATAGGGTGACACAATGCGCGGTCTGTACAGTTACTGTGGACACGGGACAGTTGTTTATTGTAAAATTTTATTAAAATATGGTTAAAGTTGTTCCTGAAAAGAAACTATTCTTTTCATATTTATTTTACCTGTGACAGTTGCGGTCTACCAGCAGCCTTATTTTCACAGAAATAAAGCTGACTTTAATTTTGACAGGCTTGTCAGTGATAGCAACCTAACAAGAACCTTATTGCTACGACCCTAAAGATTGCTTTCATTTTAACATCGATTCAAGAGCGAAGGCAAAAACTTTGTAAGGACTAGAAGTAGCCTGGATAACCCAAAGTTGTAGCGAGTATTACGCATCTGACCTTTCTGGAGAACTTCACCAATAAGGTCAGTGTCCTTCTGGGGCGTCGCCTCCCGGCGTTGCCACTCACATCTGCCTTATCGCCAAAAAAATTGTTAAAAGTTAAAATCTCTTAAATATTCTAATCAAATACAAATAAAAAGTAATGAAAGGATTCAATTTAAAATGTCCCAAAATGTGAATTTGCGGTATTTTTTTTTTTTCAAAATGCTCGGAAATAAAATTATATTTTCAGTCTAGGGTGTTGAAGTTCTTATGATTTCGACACGTTAATCCTGTTTATTGGCGAGCCGTCGTCTCAATTTCCATGCATCATTATGGAACTCAAATAGAGTTGGGCAGCACAGCTAGCAAAACGAGGTGATGATAGGTTGAGTGCAGCTGTGACTGAGTGGAGTCCAAGGACTAGAAAAAGAAATATTGGTGGGCGAGATAGGCACACGTCATTGTTGTCACTTTATCTGGATGAAGCTGGCACCGAAACATGCATAAGCATAAACAAGAGAGACCATTACCCAGTAGTGGGTGAATTCTGGCTGTGGCTGATAATGATGATGAAGTTGCAGTTTCGGTTTCTACCAAATGTATGGGAAAAGTTTATTGCGATTTCTAACTTTTTTAGAACTCAAATCTCTATATACCCATAGAGTTTTTTGATCCTTATAAGAAACAGGATCGATTAAAATCAAACAAAGTTTTTATTAACATTGCTCATTTTGTTGCTGCCTCTTCAAAATCTGTGAATGATGATCGAAAGTACCGGAAAGTGTCTTAAGACCATTTTCTAAACTCTTGGTTTACGTAACCGAAAGCCTTGAAGTAATCACAGAAGATTCCAATATCATCTTGTGCCACTACGCAAGCTGTAAATAATATGTTTCAATAACATGACACCGGCGGTAGTTGTCAGTCAAAGTGAGCTGGTTGATTTGTTGTTATGCCGTAGCAAGTAATTGACGCGATTTTTAGCACTAATATATTTTAGCTTTTGAGTTACAAAAAATGAACTGTTTATGTGAGTTTAAACCAGTAACCAGTAAGCAAGAACAAAAACTTTTTTTATAAATTTGGGGAGCACTATGAGGGCTGATCGGAAATCGCGCGGGATAAGAGTTGCTTTACACTGGTAAGGACTTGGAAGAAGTCTCTGCTGAGAACTAGAACAGTCCAGTAAAATATAATTTTATACTTTTTCAGCTGGCATTCTATCACTACCTCACTTGATGTTGAGCGATGAAGCACAAATGCTGTAATATTCGATTAGAATATAATAAATGATCCAATTCCATACGCTAAATAAACGTTCACAAATTGATTCGGAAAATATTTGGACTAAATAGTACAAATTGCACACACTTTTACCAATTGATTTTGTATGATATTTACTGACTTCATATAAATAAGATAAAGCTGCATAGAACGATCAAATCATTAGTGATCTTTAAGAATCACAACTACATTGAAGCGCTATTTGTATAAAATGAGAATGTTGAAGTTAATCGTTCTTCTTGTTTTGAGACTCACCATGGGGAGTATCAAAACAAGAAGAACGATAATATAACTGTCGATTATAATATAACTGTCGAGTCTGAGAATATCAACTGTCGATTTCACGACAACGATGACCAGCCTGGCTACAGCCGACGCTTCGATAGTAATCTAACTGACTATTCTCCTACCGGAAACGACCCCAGAATAGACCCCAACTGTACAGGCGCTATACTTATACCATAAATATAATCTATATATCCAACAGTGTGAAATAAGGAGTTTAAATTTGAAAAAATACTTTTGAAATTAAACATTTGTTACGTAAGTGTGAAACAGTTTTTTTTTAGCTTAAAAATGTTATTAGAGTAAAAGAAACTGAGTAGGAGATAAGAAGTAGGAGGCGTAATACTCCTGTGTCTTGGCAAGCAGCCGTCATCTAAATTTACATGAATCTTTTGCTTTGTCTTAGTTGTTTTAGTGAGCAGCGGTGGCCCAGTGGTGGCGGTCCCGACTTACGCAGCAGTAAGTCGTGGGTTCGAACCCCGGCAGGCGCATTACTTTGTGTAATTTATTTCATCACCACTGCTCTCAAAACGGTGAAGGAAAACATCGTGAGGAAACCGGCATGTCCTAGAACCAAAAATTTGAAGACATGTGACATCTACCAACCCGCACTGGGCCCGCGTGGTGGATTATAGCCCATTCCCTCTCATAGAGAGGAGGCCTGTGTCCCAGCAGTGGGAACATTATAGGCTGATTATGATGATATGATTTGCTTTGTCTTCAGCTATTTTTATTTGCATTCATACGTCTCCAGTATAAATGTGACCTTTTCAAACTCATGGTTCTCTGCACCATGCTCTACCATGATAACGAAGTTTACACATCCAATGGCCATGGATAACAGTCCGGCTTATTTTTATAACTTTTTGTGTTAACTGTTATTCAACTTAATTTTAATTTTAATGTTTTGCATTATGTCACTCCTTACCCTAAATACCGATAAAACTAATTTTATTTGTTTTTCTCCAAGTCAAAGATCACAGCCTGGAACTGATTTTGGCATTACCATTCATTGTTGTCAAAATGATTCCCTCTACAACTGCAGCTGCCAGAATATTAAACAAGTCAGATCCACAAAATATCTAGGCATAATTGTTGACCAAAGACTGTCATGGCACCCTCACATGGAGATCCTCATGAAAAGGATCAGGAAGCTCATTTGGGTTTTCAAAACTTTACGTCATGTTATGTCCGCGAAACTTATGAACAAAATATATATAGCTCTGGCGCAATCCATAATAACTTACTGCATTCCGATATGGGGTGGAGCTTCCAAAATGAAATTCCGCGATCTGGAAAGAGCTCAGCGTTCACTTATCAAGGTGATGTATTTTAAACCATTTAGGTTCCCTACAACAGACCTCTATAAAGTCAGCAACCTGCTTTCGATTAGAAAACTTTATATACTAAATGTGACCTTAACCCTGCATAAATGTCTCCCTTTTAACCCAGATACTCAGAGCAGAAGGCGCAGAGATATTGTTGCTTACTCTCCAGGGGTTCGATCAGCTTTTGCCAGACGTCAATATGTAACACAATCCTCCTACATCTATAACAAACTGAACCTAGAGTGTGAAATATATCCCCTCTTGCTATACAAATGTAAAAAAAAAGTGAGTGATTGGTTGAGACCTCTAACATACGAAGAAACAGAAAACATTCTAATCAGGGTAACCTAACATGCTGGATACCCACACATATACACACACATACATTCACAGACGCACATACATACAAACACACACGCACACACAAGCACACGCACACACAAGAACCTCACGCCTGCACATACAAATACGTTCACTTCTCAGACAGCGAGAGCTGCTTAATTAATTCATTTTTAATTTAAATTTTTATATTTTTATTTGTATTTTTTTTTTTTTTCCTGCTCAGTAGCTTCAACATAATTATTATATTATAATATCATTGCAAAGATACCACCTAAGGGAAGAGTGAGATAGGCCCGACACAAGTACTATTGTAACTTACTGGGGCTGCCTCAGTTTGTGTATGACAATGTTTTGAGATAAAATAAATATTTTTGAATTTTGAATTTGAATGTCACACGTCAGTCCATCTGAGCTGCATGCAATTTTATCATTATCATTGTAACCTCCGGTAATACATTTACGCGTAAATTCCTTCTTTAATTTCCGTTACTTCAATCAGCGCAATTTCGGTATTATAATTACGGAACAAATTAGTGTCGCTTCGTAACGTCAACGTAAATTGATAAATCAAATTTGCGTCTTCGAGTTATAAAATTTAAATTTCATTAATACCAGTTTATAGTGATATGACGGCCATCAAGTATTTTCAATTCAAAGAGAAGGCTAGATGAATGACTTTATTGACATCTACATACTGTATTTTGAAGAATGTGCGCAGGAGCTTCAAGACCTGATCCAACCACCTTTTACTTTCTAACTAATAACATAAATAAATATAAAAAATAAACATCACACCTTGCAGAGTTACCTCTGCATTTTAGACTTTTTCTAAAAGCTCAAAGCCATATTCTTCTTTTAAAATTGTCAAGTCTAGATTCAAAATTAAAAATATTTGACACATTGTTTGATCTCATTTTTTCTCAGTGGTGCACTGAATTTTAATAGATGATCGTCCTATTATTTTAACAAAAATTATGCCTAAATTTGTATAATAATAATGACAAGCATGATTTATCAGTTTCATTGAGGCAAATATTGATTGAAGAGCAAGTGATTATAAAATGTTCCTGGTACGTATTGTTAATTAAAATGGACTTTACAAAAGAAAAATCAAAAATTACAAAAACAAACAAAAACAATTAACATTTTATAATATGTTCCTGGTACGTATTGTTAATTTTTGATTCTTCTTTTGTAAAGTCCATTTTATCGATTTTTCTCTTTTCGGAAGCTCAGTCCTTAAAAAACTGGTTTTTGGAACCAAATTTTTCATTTGTCTTAGGTTTGAAACTAGTGGATTAAGGTCCGATTTTTTTGACCTTTTCTGGTTACCCTATTTCAAAATTTGAAGAAATTTACTTCTGGGAACGTAAACGTACTTAGGTGGCGACTGCTTGCCAACAGCTGAAGTAGGAGGCGTGATACTCCTATATCACACCTTCTACTTCTTATCGAAGGCTACTTCTAAGTTAGTTTTACTACAATACCTTTTTTTTTAAAGTTTTCTAGTCTTGTTTTTGTTATTGCACCTAGTGTGTATTGTCTCTGCATCACCCTAAGGTAGACTGGTAGATAATGCCCAAGGCATTAAGTCCACCTTTGTACAGTTTTCACTTTTGCAAAAAGTTGTAACAAATAAATAAATATTATCGACAAAAAAGCAGTTTCAATTTGTAACAAATGTTTAATTTCAAGAGGATGTTTTTTTTTTCAATTTTAAACACTTTATTTCACTCTGTTAAATGAGATTATAAGGTATGGTTCGAGTATAACGCCATCACAGTTGGGGTCGCCTTGGGGAAGACAGGTCCTTTACGACGCGTCGGCTATAGTCACGCTGGTCATCGCTGTCATGAAATTGACAGTTGATATTCCCCATGGTGACTATCAAAACTAGAAGAACGAGTAACTTCAACACTCTCATTTTATACAAATGGCGCTTCAATAGCTTCTTGTGACTCTTGAAGATCACTGATAATTTGGCCGTTGAGTATATGCTTATTTATTTGATTCCAGTTAATATGGTATAAAATCAATTGGTTACAATTTGTTTTTTGACGTAGCTAATATGATTATGATGTCTTTAATTAGCTTCTAGTACGAATCAATGCATGTCCTTTAAGCGTATGTAATTGGATCACCAAGTTTGTAGTTCGCAAGTATTGCAGCATTTGTGCTTCATCGCTCAACATCAAGTTAGGTAGTGGTGTGATAAGCCCATAAAATATCTTAGTGCACCAAGTTTTGCAGGTATTCCGCATTCAAATTGAAAACTGATTATTCAGAATTAAGACTGTATTTAAGTAACTATCTTTCAACAGCCTTAAGAGACATACCTACACACCATTTGGGGTCGGCACATTCTATTCAGTGGTAATAAAAAAAACAAACTAAGTAATTAAGACTAATTAAGTTCATAAAACGATACAGGTAAGACATACATTGACATCAACTAATTACTTTACATAATATTTAGATTTCATTCATCTCAGGCTGATGGGCCAACTCCATTCGGAATCTCTCGTCGCTGAATGATGTTCGAGCTAGCTCTCGACAGCACGACCTGATCTTAACTGAGTGGCTTTATCCCGCATAAATATTTAGTCACCCGGCTAATTATGCCGCACTGAAAATTTACATAGCACCCCATATGCACACAACAGTAATAAAATTCCCGTCTCTGTAAATACAGTTTAACACATACCTACACACAATTACACTCGATTTAAACCGGATTTTCCCCGGAGCCAGCAATAAAACTTCTGGGCAAGACACCAGTACCGCCCATCGCTCATTTTGTCCTAGAAACTTTTGGCTCCTTGTTACTTTGGTCAGTTAGTAAAGGGTGTAGAGACTATAGTACCAATAAGTTAGTTTTTGTTGAAAGTAAGAGAGTTATACTCTTAGACAAACGAAAATTCTTAAGTCCCGATGAACTGTATCGTGTGGTTAGTGGCCTAACTAGCCCCCGTAGCATGATCACCGTAGATAAGGATTTCTTTGACGGAAGAATCGACAAAATGACAGATAGTGCAAAGAAATCTGTCATTGTGTCGACACAATCTGTCATTTTGGCGAATCTTCCGTCAAAGAAATCCTTGTCTACGGTCGTCATGCTACGGGGGCTGGTGTCAGAGTTTTTATGCCCCATAGGATACACATGACACACACAATATACCACCCAGGGTATGTCCGTAGAACAACAGTTACAGAATCCAAAGCCTTTTAAGTCTTAATTCGCGGTAACATCTATTCTTAACACCGTCAAATCTTACTCAGTCCCTCCAAGATTTGCCGCCATAATAATACCAATAACAGATACAAAAAATACAAAATACAAAACGGTTTATTGCTTCAACAAGTTTACATTTACAATATTTGTGTTTGGAGCTCCCCTGTAAGCAAGTAATGCCTGTGTTGGGGAGCCCCTCTCTTCCATAGCTAAGCAATACAAAATATGAACTAGGTATTTACAGCTAGGTATTACTTATCTAATTTGTGTGTGTGTGTGTGCGTGCGTGTGTGTGAGTTTATGTGTGTGTTGTGCATTTGGTGTTTATAGTTATAGGTGTGGTTAAGTTGTGTGGTTATTACCACCTAATTAGCACAAGATTTTACTTAATGTGTTCCAAGAGTGTCTCCGTGTCGTCATAATTTAGTAATTTTATCCAATCTGTTAAAGTTTTTTTACATTCGTAGTATTTTTTTGGGTATATGTTAATTTTACTATTAATTTTATTATAAAGAAAAGCTGATCGCTTGTTGTATTGTCTCCCCGCAAATACAGTTTTTGTATGGGGAATTTGAACGATTAGATCTTTTCTTCTCTGGGTTATTTTACTTGAGTCATATTTTAGGGTTTTCTGCATTTTTAGAATTATTTGAATAATGTATAATTTAAGAACTGAGAGTAAATCACTAATCTGATACAGGGTTTCAGTAGGGTATCTTAACTTTTTAAAATACATGATCTTAATTAAGGCCCGTTGAGCACGTTCTACGTTGATAAAATTGGTTTTTGCAGCCCCACCCAAAACGGGGATGCAATATGTCAAGACAGACTGGACTAGAGCTACGTAAATCTCATTTAATATGTTTCTTGACGAGTTTCGTTTACTGTTCGTATTTATTTGTTTTGGTGCGATATGTCTGAAAGTCTTGAAAATCCAGCTTAATCTCCTAATCTATTCGTTACTTGATCAAGGTGGGCATACCAGGATAATCGTTGGTCGAGTATCACGCCTAAATACTTTGTCTGTGTGACCTGTTTAATAACCGAACAGTTACAATGTCTATTATTAGTATCACCGCATACATGAACTTTTATGTTAAAATTTTCACTAGGTAGTGTGTTTTTGCTAATACTAAAACATATGCAGTTCGTTTTAGATGTATTAAGTGTGAGCAAGTTATTGATAAGCCAGTTAGCTACCTGGACCATGCCTACCTCAGCTTTTTGCTTCACGTCGTCCCAGGAGTTACCAGAGAAGACTATCGCAGTATCATCGGCGTATGAGAAGACCTTTGCGTTATTGATGTTCATGTTGCAGAGGTCATTAACGTACACCAGGAAGAGTGTTGGGCCTAGTACGCATCCCTGTGGAACGCCGAATGATACCTCCGCTTGATCACTTGTAACCTCTCCTACCCTAACTTTTTGTTTTCTCTGTGAGAGATAGTCTTTTAATAAGTTGAGCGCAGTTTCCCTTATTCCAGCCTTTTCCAGTTTTTTCACTAGGACAGGGATAGAGACGGTGTCAAATGCTTTCTTGAGGTCCAAGAATACAGTCAAGCATTTATACCCAGAGTCAAGATGCTTAGTTACTAAAGAGCTTAAACCAGTAACTGCGTCCTCAGTGGATAATTTTTGTCTAAAACCGAATTGCGAATGTGATAATATGTTGAATTTAGTTAAATATTACACTAATCTATGATTTAACAATTTTTCGAGAATTTTTGATATGTATGGTAAAACAGATATAGGTCGGTAGTTATTGACATCGTCTCTATCCCCCCCCTTGTGTACTGGAATGATAATGGATTGCTTTAGCAAATCAGGAAAAATACCTTTTTGGAAACAAAGATTAGTCAGGTGAGCTAAAATGGGAACAACTTCAGTTCTAGTAAATTTTATAAATTTTGTGGGTATATTGTCCCAACCGGGGGCACTGTCAGACTTAAAACTCATCAATGTTTTATCAACTTCATCAGGGTCGGTGTCTAGAAGAATGAAGGTGTTTTTTTGGGATGGTAAGTTATTTAGTTGATTATTATTAGGATTAGTTATATTAAACTGGACCACTTGAGCTAACTGTTGACTTACATTTGCAAAATGATTGTTAATAAAATTTATTGAGTCATGAGGTGATATTCTTATATTTAGTATTTCAGAGTTATAATTTTTACATTTATTAGAATAGGTTAGATGTTTAATATTTTTCCAGAGCTATTTACTGTTCGAGACCGAATCTGTGAGTAAATCTCTTTCATATTTTCGCTTCAATTTTTTTATTAAATAATTACAATAATTTCTATACCTAGTATAGTTTATTTTTAATATGTCATTGTGTGGGTCAAGTCTAGATTTTTTTTGTAGATTATTACGGTTTCTTATGCAACGTAGAATACCTGTGGTAATCCACGGCTTTATTATACGCTTATTATTAGGTACCGTTCGGATAGTGGTATTATTTTTTATGGTGTCGATTAGTTTATTTATAAGTAGTAGTTAATAAGTTGGGATCATTACAGAAGAGTAATTCAGATAAATGTTGTTGTTGTAAATCTTTCAAGGTCTGCTCATAATCCAGTTTAGTGATAGTTTTGTTAGGGATGTGAACTTTTTTTAATTTAGTAAGTGCCAGAAAGGTGGTATAATGGTCGGTAATTGTGGTATGTAATATAGCAATAAACGCTGAGACCTTTTTCTTATTCACTTTTATCAAGAAATGATCAAGGCAGTTCCTTTCTCTTGTAGGTAGTACATGTCCAGGTAGGATACCATACAATGCCAACATATTGAGATAGTTGTTTCTATTGATAAGGTCACTGTTCGTCTCTGATTCTTTTGATTTGATATTGATATTTATGTCTCCCGCAACGATGATATTATTGTACGAACTTAGTGTTTCACTTTATATCTTAGAATGTATTTTATATGTCCGCAAAAATCGAGGGCTTTTCAAAATAAGAAGCGACTTTCATAATATAAATACACGCAGTAAACACGAAATTGTAATACCTAAGTTCAGACTAACAAAAACTAGCAAGTCTTTTCATATAAACAGTATACGCTTTTATAACAGGTTGCCAAAGTCAGTTATAGAACTGACCGATGGAAAATTCAAAAACTACATCAAACGTGTCCTTATTAAAAAAGCATATTACAAAATCAAGGACTACGTTGAAGATAAAGAAGTTTGGCTTTAGTTCCTTCTGCGCATGCGACTTCCCTGGTAGCTCATAAACGGCACAAATATGTGGATGTCTCTAACTATTCTCAATCTCATTTTTTCTCCTCTTTCGAATCAGATTTTCACAATAGTTTTCAAATCATTTATACATCTTTTGCTCAGAATAGTTACAGCACTGATAACAATATTTGTGTCACTTGTTTAATTTAGTACTTTACAATTCTTTTTTTTACCTTTGTATAGATTCTTTTTTATCAATTGTTTGTAATTGTGTGAACATTGTAGGCTTTGTAGATTCCCATCTGCTTGTTAACTTTTGTTAACTTTTTATTTTGTTCTACATTTTTTGTGTAGTAAGCAACGACTTATTGTCGGGCCTACGCTGTCCCCCCACACTTAAGTACAAATGCTGTATCCATGATATTAATGTAACACCAAATGATTTGAAAAGAGTAACCATGGAGTTTCTTGCCGGTTCTTCTCCATAGGAAACGACCAACCCGAACCGTGCACCTTTTTTTCGACGTTTTATAAGTGCCCATCTAGGCCTATGTAAAATAAAATATTTTGATTGATTGATTGATTTCTAAATGAGCGCTAAGCGAGCTCACGAAGTTATCAGTGTTAGTATTAGAAGGGGAACGGTAAATACACAGTACAATATTGTTAAGTATGTCCAACTGAAGACAAGACGCTTGAGATAGCTTGTTTTCTTTTACTTTGGGTTTTAATCCTTGTTTAATATAAACAACAACTCCATCATTTTGGTTTAATTGGCGTGACGTAAAGTAGGACTGATATTTTTGTAATTGGGGAATTAGTTTAGAAGAATTAAGTCTACATTCCGTCAGAATTATGATATCAGTATTAAAGTTAAATGTTGATAGATTAAGCACAAAGTCGTCGAAATTGCAGTAAATGCTCCTTATATTTTGGGAAGTAATAGTTAGGTCGTTTTTGTGAATATGTTTTTTAGATCTGAAATATCACACTCGACGGTACGGGCGATCTCAATGTTGTCTATTTCATTTAAAGTTAATAAAGCGTCACCCATTTAGAGAGTAAATGTTTAGAATTAATGTGCATATAAGATTCGTATGTATGTAAATATGAACTAAGCACGTTTCGGAAGACTTTCTTTGTGTACAGATTATACAAATAGATAGTTTAAAGTATATTAGTTTTAAGTGTATGTGTGTAGCGTGTATATAATTGTGACTACTGTATATGTAAAGGTAAGAATTTGCATAAATGTTAACAAAACAGTTCGAGTTTAAAGATAAGTTGACATTAGCACACTGCAAGTAGTTGTAACCAAGGTAAGTAACAGTAAAATAAATCAAAAACAATTTGAAAGCATTATTAAGCAGTAAAATTATACACAATATTATAGGTAGGTAGCATATATATACTAGTCATGTTTTCATCAGAAGTTGGTGTATTTGCTCCTCACAATAAATAGTTATGGTGGGTGAGGCCTCATCTTTCTTTAAATATACTTTGCCATAGGCAGTCCAGCAAAACTTATAAGCCCCTGACTTGGTTAAGTTGCGGGCGAGGAAGTGTAGGCGCGATCCCTTTGAAGTTAAATGTTCTGATAAAAATATAGGGGTATCTTCTAAGGTTTTATATCCCAAATGCTTACAGCATAATTTAGATTTGTTTTTATATTGTAGGCCTTACCCATTTTTAGTATTTCATTCCTCAGAAGAGTGGAGCCAATTTCCACTACTATCGGAGTAATTTGTTGAGAGGAGTTTTTCCCACGTACTCTATAAATGTCCTTCAAGTCATTTTTGTTAAAATTGAGGTTTAAATGCGGGAGAGGCGCATGACCATTTCCGTTAAGTCTTCTTTATTTTCGTTATTTCTTCGTGGTACATTCTTTATGACTAAATTAGTTTTACGCCCTCTCATAAGCAGATCTTCAAGATGGTCATACATTAAGGCTAAATAACCATTAGCATAGATAATAAAATTTTGTAAAAGTATTCTGATTTAAAAGAGTGTCCATGGAGATTCTTGCCCTTTACTCTCCATAGAGATCTACGTTAGGGAATGGCCAACTACACTACTACTACTACGTGTCTTGTGACTGGGACTGCAGCTACATTACATTGTTGTCTTTGTTTCGACAATATAAGTGCCTGTAACTGGCCTACTTGAAATAAATGCTTTGATTTTGATTTTGAATAATTAACAAATCCTGTGTACTGGAACTATTTTAAAACTTCATTCTATAATGAAGTTTTAAAAATCATTGTGAAATTCTAAAATTTAACAATCTTTTTTTTTTAAATGTTGCCCTACACTAGGAATTTCTCCTGTATCGTGGGTGCATTTACAAACATTTAAACTCACATACACTAATAGCCAGACCCGGAACAACTATCTGTAGGCCATACAAATATTTGTTCCGTACGGGAATCGGGCCCGCGACACGCTGCGCAGCAGTCAATGGCTCAGCCACTGCGCCAACCGTGCCGTCGACAATATAGTATGTATTTATTTATAATCTTTCTATATAATCAGATAAAATATGAACATCAATTGATAGTACAGAGAATCGTTTGAAACAACTTAATATATTGAAATTGCAACAAAATCCAGGAAACATTATTAGTATCATTTAATTATTAATAATTCATTATTATAACGTTAATAAACATTTAACTTGAATATTCAAAGATCACAAGAATCACTACTATCTTTCGTTCGGAAACCAAGTCTTTTAAGCCACAATAAAAACTATTAACATAAATATTTATGTCTGTGAAATATCAATTCAGGAAGTGCTAATTACGTTTATTTAAATTATAACTCTTGGTTTCACAAAATATTCATTTAAACTAAAAAAAGAATGAAAAAATAATGTAGTAATGGAACGTAACCATAAGTCAATGTCACCTGTGTAATTTAATGTTATGACAGCTGACATTGTTATTTACCCAAGTTCTTTGTGGTTATAATTGTTTTGCAACATCAATAAACAACAGTTATTTTCCTATAAATATGGACAATCTAACAAGCAACGCCTTTTGGCGCTATGGTTGCTAACATGAAAATTGTAGTCACTCGGATGTCAGAATGCATTTCAACTTGGTTGACTGTTGACTTGGCATTGCCATTCTGTCCCCCAAACCAAGTTGAACCAACCAAGCTAACAAACTAAACTAAATTTTGTTTAGTTTTCCTGAGTATTGAATTCGAATTTTGCTTTACTTTTTGTGTAAAATAATAGTCTGGTAAGTACCAAGAACTTACGCATTATTATAAGAACTTTTAAGTTGTAGTAGTTTCCATGTTAAATAAAATATTTCAAAATTACTTTACAAATAGGTACATCCAAATCACAGACACTACCGAAGTACCGACATAATTTTATGCTTCTGAAAGTAAAAGAGGAATTTATTTTTGCAATAAAATTTAATGGATGTACACACTAAGTACAGGATTAAACGATTCTCGTTGAGTGTGACTAATTCTGAGGCGTAGTTTGACGAACAGCTCATTGAGATATTAGATCATTACTAAGAATCGGAATAGGTATAGTTTATTTGCATAAACTTCAAGGAAGTAGGTAACATATAGGATAATACCTACCTCTAATTTTACACCTTTCTTTCGGAACTTAAAAATCATTCCAGGATTTTACAGGGAGGTAGTACCGACCAATTCACATGTTAAATAGGTTCTTCCTTGAAGTTTAGGCAAATAAAGTAGACCTACCTATTCCAAACACTGATCATTGCCACGCTTGGTTACAAATCTTAATGACTATGATTTCAGATTCAAGACTCACATCTCCCAACAGCCAACAAAATGCAGAAATATCAAATTCTAAAGAATAAAGAAGCTAGCTATAAGGCTCGCATAGATAATTTCAATCAGTATATTCATGAAGTGATGCACAAAGACTTAAGCAGTTCACAGGAAATTGAGTTAAAGATGCGCTTCAGAAGGTCGAATCAATATTTAAAGAATAAAATTAATATTTAAAGAATGAAGAGATAGTTAGAATTGGAAATGATGGGTGATAATAATTTCAATTTTACCCTTGCTAAGTTTGAACCAAAGTTTTATGAAAGACTAGCTATATCAAAGGATTTATTTTGACTGGCCTGTTGGTCTAGTGGTCAGTGACTCTGACTGCTATGCCGGAGGTCGTGGGTTCGATTCCCACCCAGGACAAATGTTTGTGTGATGAGCATGATCATTTGTTCTGTGTCTGGGTGTAATTTATCTATATATGTATGTATTTAGAAATATATAAGTATGTTTATCAGTTGTCTAGTACTCATAACACAAGCTCTGCTTAGCTTGAGACTAGACGGCGTTGTGTGATAGTTGTGGAAAAAAAAAAAAAAAAAATATGTAAGAAACACAATAATACTGTAACAAGTAGTAGTGACAAAAGCACTCAAACCAGTAACCTCAAACCTCTTCAGTTCCCTATGATTCAGTTACCAAAGTTTAATGGGTGCTATAACAATTGGCTAGAATTAATAATAATAATAATAAATAATCTTTATTTCACAAAAAATACAGATTTCACAAAGTAAAATAAGACAGTTTAAAGCAATTTAAAAGAGCTTTGGTAGTAACACAATACACCACAATCTAGAAACTAAAATCTGTACACAATAAGGGAAACCCTGCCTCTCAAACTAGGTAACCTGTATCTTGAGAGACAGTGATTCAGCTTAAAATTGAAGCTATAATATTTATTGTAGACTGTGTCGATCTACCCGAGCGTTCTAAGGAAATAATTATCATGTAGGAAAATATATTTACATTCACTTGATATGTATGTTTGTGTGTGAGCGTGTAAGTATGTGTGTGAGCGCGGGTGTGTGTATGTTTGTGTGTGCGCGGGTGTGTGTGTGTGTGGGGGTATGTAATTAGAAATATGTACATAGGTAGTTAAACGACATACTTGAGTAAAGACTCTGTTTTCAGGTAGTCCTGTTTCAGTAGCCATTCTGTTAATTTCGATTTTATTTCATGTTTATTTAGATCGACTATGTTTAATTGTTTGTGAATTTGTTTGTAGATGTATGTACTTAATGTGTAGTATTGGTGTTGAGCGAAGGCGGTTTTGTGGGGGGTGCTAATGGGTAATTTCTTCCTTTTTTTAGGGTCAGTAGGGGGAACACTACCGTGTTTTCTTAAAATAGACCGCAATAGAAAGAGCTGGCGAACAGAAAGCACTTGTGAGTCAGCGTATAGTTTCGCAGTCGGATATCGATAAGGTTTGCGAAACATTACCTTCAGCACGGCTCTCTGCGCTCTTTCAATCTTCAGGAAACAGGTTTTGTTTGCACCACCCCATGCTGTGATGCAATATCCAATGACAGATTGACATAATGCATAATACACCATCTTCAGGGTTTCAGGCGCTGCCGAGTCTCTGAGGGATTTAAAAGTATGCAACAGTTTCACAGACCTAGCAGTAATAGCGTCAACCTGTTTGTCCCATCGTAGTCCTCCGTCTATTTGGACACCCAGATATTTCACACTATCTGTTCTTGTGAGTTTCGGACATAAACAGTGTGGGGATCGTGTGGAGCAGGTGTGAGCTGTTATAGAGAATGACTTTTCAGGTAAGTTGTTTCGTCGAATAGAGAATGGAATGTACGAGGTTTTATCACAATTCAGGGTAAGCAAGTTTAGGTTAAGCCATGTCATGACAGTTGTTATTGCCACTTCAGCGTGGCATTTAACGCTATCCCAACTTGGTCCATTAACTATGACTGCGGTGTCGTCTGCATACGCAATGATTTTAGAGTTGGGGATGGTCAGATTACACAACTCATTGACGTATATTTGGAAGAGGGTGGGGCCTAGAATGCTTCCCTGAGGCACACCGTAAGTGTTTATTATTATTTCATCACTTACATGTTCTCCTATTTTTACACGTTGGGTCCGGTTGCTGAGATAATCTTTGAAAATTTCGAGGGAGTTTCCTCGTACCCCTAGGAGTTCCAATTTAGATATAAGTTTAGGAACAGATACTGTGTCAAAAGCTTTAGAGAGGTCCAAAAATATCCCTAGACTTTTAACGCCACTGTCAAGGTTCCTCGCAACCAACTGTGTTAGATCCAGAACTGCATCCTCAGTTGAAATTCCTGAGCGAAAACCATACTGATTATCTGCTATGAGCCGATGTTTGTTGAGGAATTTTTTTAGAGCATTATTCAAGATCCTTTCCAATATCTTAGAGAGCGCTGATAGGACTGATATGGGTCTATAATTGTTGACACAGTTTCTGTTCCCTCCCTTGTGAATTGGATGAATAACAGCTTTTTTAAGCGCATCAGGAAAGATGCCTTTTTGAAGGCAGCAGTTAAAAATATATGTCAATGGTGGAGTCAAGATCTGGCGGCAACTCTTTAACACTAGGGGAGATATGCCATCCCAACCTATTGCGCAATTATTTCGCAGTTGCAGAATAAGTGACTCCACTTCCGATTCATCAACCTCAAGTATTACAAGAGAGTTGGCGGGGTTGGGTGATGTATTGTGACTTAAACTCCTAGGTAGGTTTGTGGGTTGATGAGACTGGGACAAGATTTTTTCTGCCAAGTTCGTTCCTATATTGCTGAAAAATCTACACACTTCGTTTGCGGATGATATAGCGTTGTCACAGATATCCAACAGTTCGACCGGGCTAGTTTTCTTTTTGGTGGTGTTTGTGATTTGTTTAATCGTTTTCCAAAGTGCTTTAGGGTTATTCCGAGATTTTTCAAGTTCGCTTTTCTCATAGGCAATTTTTAGTTTTCGGAGCAAGTCATTACAAAAATTCCGGTACCGAGAATAGGTAGTTTTCAGGATAAGATTACTGGGATCTTTCCTTAATCTATTATGCAATCGGTCACGGTTTTGTATACACTTTAAAATGCCTGTGGTTATCCATGGTTTTATTATTCTTTTTTTTCTAGGGATTTTAATATGTTTTGTGTGCTGGTCAATGACTGAGGAGATGATTTTTATGAAGGCATTTATGGATAAATTGGGGTCAGTAATTTTGTACAAGGGGGAAAAATCAGAGTTTTCTAATTCTAACTTGACTGCTTCGTAATCTATGCGGGTAGCTATGTGAAGTGGTATAGTGTCAGGGTTTGTGTTAGCAATATTAAATAACACTGGTTTGTGATCTGTGATGTGTGAATCTAGTACAAGGGTAGTAACAGGCAGGGTACTTTTAACAAGTACATGATCCAGACAGCTATCCAGTCGGGTGTTGAATCGGTGGGTTGGAAGTAGACCGTGGGAGGCATTTAGCATGAGATATTCGAGACAGCGGTTATCTGTACTATTGAGTTTAAGATCTATATTAATATCGCCTACGAGAACTATATTTTTAAAGGAAGATAGGCTAGAGTAGACATTGTTTAAACTATCCAGAAATTTTTCGGTACTCTCTTTGGAACTGTATGACGGGGATCGGTACACTGCCACGATAGCGATATTTTGGTTAGCCAATTTGCATACCAAGCAATTCCCACTTACAAATTCTGGTTCCCATTCTGAGGTCAGGAGAGTTTGTTTTTTAAAGATAACAATCCCATCATTTTGATTATTGTTTATAGTGGTACAATAGGAATCATATCCAGCTAAAACAGGCATATTACTGACCTTACTAAGCCAACATTCTGTGAGAACTATCACGTCTAAATCAAGTTTCAGTGAGTGTAGTAATAGCTGGGCTTGGTCAAAGTTTTTATTTAAGCTACGAATGTTTAAGTGTAGTATTTTTATGTTGCTGTTAGTGTTATTAACATAGTCCATACAATCTTCTGGGGCACAGTTAAATGAGTCACCTACTGTTAGCGAGTCAAGCTCGCTGCTTATATTGATTATGCTATCCACTGGGAGAGTGTAGAGAGAGCAAGAGGTGATACAAAGCGAAGTCTAGTATAGTTAGGACTTGCCTAATAAGCAGTATGTCGTTTGTTATTTGTTTTGTGTAAGGTTGAATGTTATAGGGAGTGTCTTTGTATGAGTGAGTTGTGAGTGTATTCTTGTATAGGATATGTATGCCATTTTGAGATTTTATTTGTGTGGTTAAGTCAATGTTACATATTTTGTTTATCTTTTTAAATTTAGAAGCAAGTACAATTTCTAAAATTAATAATACTATACAGACGGATGCTAATATAATAAAGTTTTTGACAATATGGATTACTAGTCACTTGCCAGTGAAACCTATATCTTGTAGACATTTTTCAGAACTGATTAACAATTGTTTGTCACCTTCTTGCTTGCGTAAAAATATGTTACCGTTTGAGACCCAACAGAACTTAAAATTGTGGTTTTTCGCGAACTCTCTTGATTGATAATACAGTTTTTTTATGTTACCTGAAAGCTGTTCCGTGACGTAAACTGGATGACAAGTTCCGGAAATGCCAATGAGACTAGTATTCAGTTTATTTTGCTTTTCCCTGATTTTGTTGAAAGTTCGAACCGCAGATATGAATGTGTCCTTTATCATAACAGAAGAAAATTCTGCTATAATCGGTCGTGATATGGTCGATGGGTTCGATGACTTCCCTGGCAGGCGATAAATATCCCTCATTTCAGAGCCCTGAATGGAGACACCGACAGCTTCACCAATGCTGCATATTGTTTTTGCAAGTGTGGCATTGGTTTCAGTATTACTTTGCGGTATATTTCGGATTTCGATACCCGACGACCTTGATTTGTGATTCAGATCTTGTATTTTTTTCTCTAAACTTTCTATATACTCTCTCTGTTCTCGGCGTTCCCTTCTTAGGTCTTCAACTTCTTTCTTCAACTCCTCAAACCGTTGGTTTATGAAAGACATGGATCTAACCATCTCCTCGTTAGATTTTTGTATTTTCGTGTTAGCCGCTTGAATCTGGGTGTTCTGGGATTTAATTTCCCCGATGTCAGTCGCTAGTTTAGCCATCAAAGCGGTTTGAGTCGAAAGTACCTTCGCAATTGACGAGTCTTGTTCCTCCTTCCAATTTGCGAGTTGAGTTTGAAGGTCGTGCGAGCTTAATGTAGTGGCGCCTTGTGGCGAGTCTGCCTTCCGGGCTCTTTTATTTCGACTAGTGTTTACATAATCACTCACCACTGCATTGGCTATATCCGATTCCGATTTGGTCTGGGACTGGCAAAGGTTGTTTGCTTGCGTTTTCGGCGTGCTCGGGGGAGTGCGCCTTATAGTGGACATGTTTACAAAGATAGTTGTGATGTAAACAATAGCAAAAACTCGTAGACTTTTTCACAATCGATAAGCGCGTGCGCACTGCGTAAAGTGGTAGTCGAATTTCGGTCGATGCGACACTTAGAGCTCAGGCTAAGGTGGTCGTGATCGACGGGTTGGTTTGGGACAGCTTTCCGTCCAGTATTACTTGAGCTCTGCCAATACAATCCAACCTATGTGGTCACAGATTGACTCATTTATTCCGGCGTTATGGAATTTTTAATAACTTAGCAGTTAGTGACCAGAATTCGTCAATACGTCACCGTAGATGTTTGTATACGGTTGTGGTAATGGAAGATTTAAATTAAATATATAATTTAAACTTTCAAAAAGAGACGCAGGTTGCGGGGCTCGAACTCGGAACTTCTCACGACAGCGTAAGGTGTGTAGCGGCTTACACCTCGAGACTACCGGAGCTATGATGAAATGCTCAAATTTGGTGTTCTCCTCCAAGTATTTTGTGGGACGCAGACAGGTGTCATTAACAAGTGTCGTTTAAAGGTCAGAGCACTTCGACACAGAGACAATTTTAACGTTCACTTTTTAAAACTTCTTGTAATGTTTTGTTTGTAACTCTGTTGATAGTTTGTACACAGTTCTAGTTTTTTCACAGCTTATTGCGGGTTTTATTTAACACGTATTAGTGTAACTTTGGAGTAGGTTACTGCACTTTTTACTGGGTTGATGAATTAAAATGTTCGCGAGCAAAACGAGCACGTCCACATGACAACGATAGTAACGGCCGAATCAAGAAATTTCGTGAAACATTCACGAACCTCATTCATTCTAATGACTTAATCAATGACATTGAAAAATTTCGTTATTTGCGGGCATCTATGGAAGACTCTGCGGCTGTACTCATTGTATAACGGGCTGGTGTCCACAACTCCACGTCAAAGCGCGTATTTTGCGTGCGGGTGGGAAATTTATTCGATCCACCATAACTCCCCGAGAAAAGCCAGCAGCGCCTTGATGTTGCTGATAATCTCGCGGAGAGTACCTGGGTTACCGAAGTACTTTGCCCTGTATGTTGCAACCACTGGGCAATGCAGAAGCACGTGGGCTGCTGTTTCGTCTTCCTCCATGCAGGCTCAGCATAGGGGGCTGTCTGTGACTCCTATGACAAAGAGGTGTTTATTAAAAGAGCCGTGTCCAGTGATGCGGCTGTTAGTGAGCGCAGCTGTAATTTGGTCAGCCGAAGCGCCCGTTTGGTCAGGCGGCCATCGATAGTAGGAAGTGCTTCCTTGGCCTGCCTGCACTCGCCATGGTCCAGCCATAGCTTGTGGTGTTGTTCACTGGTTCGTTTCCTTACCAGTGTGCGTAGATACCCCAAAGGGAGTGGCACGATGGGTTCGGATCCCACTGCTGCCATGCTCGATCCCCTTCTAGCGAGTTCGTCCGCTGCATCATTGCCTCGGGAATCGCTGTGTCCTTTGATCCATTGTATGGTTATATTATTGAGATTACCAACCTTGTTCAGGCGTTGATGACACTTGTGTATTAACCCAGAGTTGACTATATGGTTGTTAAGTCAAACGCTGTACCAAACAGTTGACTTTTCTGCTAGTAACTATGCAGTTGCTTGGAAATTAATTCATGAAAGATATAACAACATAAATATGTTAGTGAATCATCATATAATATTAAAGCCATTGAGAAGAGATCCTCGATTACCTTGAAAGGTTTCATCAACTAATTGCATAAAAACTTGCAGGCATTAGAACTATTAGGTCAGCCAGTCAAGCATTGGGATACTTTGTTGTTACACATGTTTACTCCTAAGCTGGATGAGAACACTCGTCGCGAATGGGAGGATTACTCCCTTAGTAAAAGTAAAGGAAACAGCGCAATGACATTAGATGTGTTACTTGAGTTCCTGCGCACCCGCACTGACTTGATTGAAACATCAGAGATTATCAAAAATAACTTGCATAGTGTAAATCCCAATTCCATATAAAAACAGCAACCAAGCTTTTATTTTAACACAGATTTCTACTAGCTACATTACATTAAGTGCATTTGCTTCAGTTCACCATAATTATGTTAGTTTTAAAACTTTACAATAGTTCTTTGCAATTAACATATACACATAAACATATAACATATTATTTATTTTTGTGTTATTGGGTGCGGGCCAGCCTCAACATTATACACTGCAGTGTGTGAGCAGACTGGACTGTTTGTGTGAGAATTGTTGCTGCAAGCTTTCTACATCGGTGTTGAGCTTGTAGCAGGGATTCTCATATCTATAAGGCAGTGTTAGGTTAAGGGTGTAGGTTAAGTTTGTTAACATAGTTGTTAAGAAATATTGTTACTAACATATTGAGTTAATTGTTAATTAAATGTAAATAACCAGAAAAATCAGCTGTTATGGTGTGTAAGGAATTCATGTATGTTCTACCTTAAGGGCATTACATGGCTCAAATCCCAAAAACAGCGTATGTTCAAAGAAATTTGTTGATGAATCCCTTCGTACGTTTTCCGTGTAAAAAATATATGTTATAGTTAAGTTCATCACAAATAAATTGTATTATTTAAAATTTTAATAAACCTTCTCAATTTTTTTTGGTTAATCGTAGAAGATAGGTCCTTTTTCAACCTTAATTGTAAATTTTCTCTGTAACGGCTGAACAGATCGGCATGAATTTTGTAACAAAAAATACGTTATGATATACTTAACAATCTGTATTGTTATTTTTTTGTAATTTCTTTTAATATTTTTAAATAATAAATAAAAGCCTGCCAAGCGTGGCGATTATGGCAAAACCCCCCTTGGGGAGGCCTATGTCCAGCAGTGGACGTCTTTCGGCTGAAATGATGATGATGATGATGATGAATAAATAAAAACCGAAATTTCGCGAAATGTGCGGGGCAAGCCCTGTGACGCATGCTCGGGACCGCGATACTGTAACAGCTAGTCGCCAGCTGTACAGCCATAGCCCAGGAAGCTCCAATCTACTCACCTCATCGTCAAGAATGTACGACTAACGCCATCTACCGGCATTGAACGCAACTAGTATAACAGCAGCCATTAAGATTACTGATGCAATCTACTTACAGATTTAATAGCGCCATCTATCAATATGTAAAGACACTAATAATGTGGTAGTCATTTTAAATATTAATAACTTGTCCTTTTCTCTGAGTATTCATTTATTAACTTGCAAATATTACTGTAAATCATATTCAATTGTAGAAGTTACTTTATAAAACCTATAGCTTATATTCTTATGATTATTGTAATGAGTATGTCAATTTAAGTAAGTGTTACGAATATTTCACAATAATAAAACGGGCATGTTAGTTTGACTTCCTGTTGGCGGCGGTACTTTTTTGGCGCGACTCATGTGAGCAGAGATTCTTTTGTATTGACGGCTTCATATTTTTTGGTGTAAATACAAATTGTAATATAGTGTGTGCTTCTCATTTCCACTTCGGAACACCCATTACAATTCAGAAGTGGGATGGAAGAATTCCACGGCCCATATATGCACGGCTTAGGGAGACGGTCGCCAAGCGTCGACTCTGAAGAAAATGGTGGCCGCCAGGAGGAAAAAAGTCCCGTTTTTTTTTCATCGCAGTCCTCGTTTTGTGAGTTACCCGCCAACAAAAGACCAAGAATAACTCACCTGGACACAGAAGTCATTCCTAAATTCGATCCATCGAAGAAAAGTGTTAACGTGATTGGATGGCTTCACAAGATAGATCAACTGGGCGACATATATAACTGGGAAGAAAGGGACAGGGTCTTCGTGATGCAAACTCGGCTACGCGGCGCAGCGCGCGACTGGTACGACGACCTGGAAGATTACAGCGCCACGTGGGGCACTTGGAAGGAATGGCTAACCAAGGCGTTTCCACGTACCACCGATTTCGTCGACCGCCTGGAAGAAATGCTGGCACGCCAAAAAGGGAACGAGACCATGACCCGATACTACCATGATAAAATATCTTTAATGAAAAAGTGTGGGCTGGATGGGGAGAACGCAATGTCGTGCCTCATCCGTGGATTGCCGGTTGAACTGCGTGCGAACGCGAAAGCATGCGGCTACAAGACTCCCGAAGAACTGTATTACGGGTTCCTTTCGTCACTCGAAAACTACGGGGCTGACAAAAACAGACGATCCTCCGACCAGAAGTTGATCAAGTCGACTTGGCAACGGGGCTCTGCGGCAGGGAACCCTGCTCCGAAGGTGTGCTATAACTGTCGGCGACCGGGGCACGAAGCCAGGGATTGCCGAGCTGCACCCGCCACACGCTGCCAGGTCTGCCAGCGCGCGGGACACTCTGCCAACACCTGCTGGTATGCGGCTGGGGGGAGTTCACGGGACATGCCGGCGCCACCGCAAAGAAATCAACAGGTACGGCAGGTTTATCATGTTACCACAGAAATTATTTCAGATTTATACCGTAAACAAGTGTATTTAAATGGTTTTGAAGCAATCGGCTATATTGATACTGGCAGTAAGGTAAATATAATCACGATGCAAGCTATCGAAAAATCGCAATTATGTATATTACCATCAAATGTTGTAATGAGAGGATTTGGAGGTTTACTTGTAAACTCTCTAGGGAAAGCGTCCATAGATCTAGTTATAGATAATATAAGTTTACAAACGTGTGCCGAGATAACAAATGCAAACCTCAACGATATAGATTTAATTGTGGGGCAGCCTATTATTAATCACCCGAACTTAAACTTAATTATAACCTGTAAATTTGTGAAATTAATTGCAAATAGTGCGTACGTCTGTCCCTTATCAACCATCCGTCTGTCTAGCCAGGACTTTATAACAAAAGTCCCCCTATTCTTGTTCGACAATATCGAAGTCCTGCCGGGTTCGAGTGCAGAGGTACGCGTCTACACATCATATGATTTGACGCCAAGTGAAATACTTGTTACTCATGCACGCTTGTATTCTATGGGTGATGAATCGTACTATATACCAGAGTTGGTCTTGAAAAATACACCAACATTACAATTACGCTTAATTAATTTAGGTGATTCTTGTTTACAATGGTCCGCGGGCCGACTGATTACGCGCGCAGATACGTTCACGCAAACCGATGTAGCTCTCGTTACTCAAAGTTGTGCCGCTAATAGTACACAGGATCATGTTCAGCCAAACAAGACGTTTGTATTGTCTGACCTTGATATAGGCGAAATGGAAGAAAAACATTCTAAATTATTATTAGATTTACTAAATAGGTATCCCAGTTGTTTTGCTGAATGTAGCAATGAACTTGGTTGTACGGATTTAATTGAAATGCATATTTCTACCACTTCAGAAACACCTGTGTTTTGTAAGCCCTATCGATTGTCCTACAAAGAAAAAGAAATAGTGCAGGAAAAGGTGAATGACCTTTTATCCGCGGGAATAGTGCGAGAATCAAACTCCGAATACGCGAGTCCTGTAATTCTAGTTAAAAAAAGGGGAGGCGACTATCGGTTATGTATCGACTATCGCGCTCTCAACGCACGTACGGTAAAAGATCGATTCCCTCTTCCACACATTGATGATCAGATCAATCGACTATCGGGAAAAGTGTACTTTACTGTTCTTGATATGGCGCAAAGTTACTATCAAGTTAAAATGGCGGAAAATTCAATTCATAGAACCGCCTTCATAACATCGACTGGACAGTATGAATTTTTAAAAATGCCGTTTGGTTTGGCCAACGCGCCGGCGGTTTTCTCACGATTAATTCGTAAGGCATTAGGGTCCCTAGATAATAAAATAGCTACATATCTTGATGACGTTACTTTGCCCACTGTTACAATAGAAGAAGGTTTAAACCTATTGGAAGATGTTTTGAAACTTCTCTCTCGTGCTAATTTAAAACTAAATTTGACAAAGTGCTCTTTTTTGAAAACCAGCGTAAATTACTTGGGTCATGAGGTTACTGAGGGGTCTGTACGTCCGGGGCAAGCAAAGATTACTAGTGTTATTAATTTTAGGCAGCCGCGAAACGTACATGAACTAAGTCAATTCATCGGTTTAGCATCGTATTTTCGTAAATTTGTAAGAGGATTCGCTGAAATTGCCCGACCTTTAACCAGCCTAACAAAAAAGGACGTAGCCTGGATGTGGGGTTCTGAACAAGAATATTCTTTTAATCTTTTAAAAACCACGTTGACTGAGCGACCTGTGTTAGCAATTTATGACCCGCATGCTAAAACGGAAATCCATACAGATGCTAGTAGCTTGGGGTTAGGCGGTATTCTACTTCAATATCAAAATGATGGTGATTTAAAACCTGTTGCTTATTTTAGTCGCGTTACTAGTAGGGAGGAAATGCACTATCATAGTTATGAGCTGGAAACTCTCGCCGTGGTTGAATCTCTAAAACGCTTCCGTATTTACGTCACAGGTATCCCAGTTAAGGTCATTACCGATTGTGCAGCATTAAGAACCACACTGACTAAAAAAGATTTGATACCTCGTATAGCCCGATGGTGGCTAACGATCCAGGATTTCGATATTGAAATCGAATATCGCCCTGGCCACCGTATGCAACACGTTGACGCGCTCAGTCGCAACCCGGTTGAAAGCGTTCCTATACTTAGCATTGATGAAGCTGACTGGCGCCTCACGCTACAGTTGCAAGACGATACGGTACAAACTATTATTCGACAAATGAAAGCGGGCACGAATAATCCGGATATAAATAAAAATTATACCATTGTTAACGGATGCCTGTTTCGAAAAACTTTACACGGCGATCGATTCGTAATACCTAAACTTTCAAAGTGGTCATTGCTACAAAAATACCATGACCAAGTTGGGCACATAGGTTTCGAAAAGTGCGAAAAGACAATAAAATCAAAGTTTTGGTTCTCTGGTATGACTCGGTTTATACGAAAATATGTAAATGCCTGCTTACAATGTGCTTATGCTAAGGGAAATTATGGGAAAGTAGAGGGCGAGCTGCATCCCATTGAGAAAGTAGCAAAACCGATGCACACTTTACATATAGACCATTTGGGCCCATTTTTGAAAACACGGCGTGGTTACTCCTACATACTTGTAATGATTGATTCTTTTACGAAATTTGTATTTGCTCGAGCTGTTAAAGGCACTGGTTCTATAGAAACTATTCAGAACTTAAAGGAAATAATGTCTACTTTTGGCAATCCTCATAGAATAGTTACGGATAGAGGCGTCGCTTTCACTAGTCGGTATTTTAAAGAGTTTTCTATACAAAAACAGTTCAAGCATGTATTAAATGCAATTGCTTGTCCACGATCAAACGGTCAGGTCGAACGAGTAAACAGAACCATTGTAAACGGCCTTAACACTACCGCTGAAAGTGAATGCACATGGGATGAAAAACTTTCAGATGTAGTCTGGGGTATAAATAACAGTCCTCATGCTGTTACAGGATTCTCTCCCTTTAGTCTTATGTTTTCGCATGACAATGCGTTATTACCTGCTTATCCTGTAAATGTTGGTACAAACATTGACCCTCAAAAGCAGTTACTTGAACGTAGACGCAATGCCAAGTTGCGCATTGATAATAATATGGCAATTATGAAAGGTCGGTATGATAAGAGGCATAAGAAATGTAGGAAATATAATGTAGGTGAATTGGTTTTGTGGAAAGGAGGTTTATCTCGTGATCATACAGTTGGGGTCACTAAAAAGTTAGGGAGTGTGTTTACGGGACCATACAAGATCACTAAAATAGACCATACTATTGACCGATATACAATAAATAGCATTCAAGGGGTCAAAGGATATAAAAAGTTTAGTGCAGTAGTTGCTGGTGATTCACTTCGCCCATATAAGTCATCAGTGCCAGACAGCTCTACAGATTCTGATCATGAAATAGATAAGGATGATTTAATAGATTTATTGGAGAGTTAATTAAAATACCATTTGTTTGCACTAGATATAGTTGTTGTGGGTCTTGTTATTCATAATATCATTTATTTGTACTGTATTCGCTACTTTATTGTACAAATATTATTGTTTTAACTTCCTCTGATAATTTTAAATTAAATAGGACTTTATATTATAAATAGTCGTATTATTCCAATTTAAACATTCAACACACCTTAAGAATTAATTAAATAGCTATTAAATATTGCCCTAACCACAGAACACAACAACTTTAAACTTGATACAGATTAGTGTATGTACTCATTGTAGAACAAAATCTAATTGAGACCCAAACAAATTATAATTGCTGAACTGGGTGATACAGATAATCTGTGTGTATATCTGTCCCGCTATACTGTGTGATACAGCGGATAGGTCTGTGTGAATACCTATCCTGCTATACTGTGTGATAACCTATCCTGCTATACTGTGTGATAACCTATCCTGCTATACTGTGTGATATGGCAGAAATGACTGTGTGAATATCTAACATGCTATACTGTGTGATATAGCAGATAGGTCTGTGTGAATATCTGTCCTGTTCTACTGAGTGATACTATAGATAAATCTGTGTGATTATGTATCGAGTTCTAATTGCTGTTAGATCTGAGTGAATGGCTTTCCAATTATGCTTTGTGAAATTTCAGACAGATCTGAGTGCACTTCGCTGTGTGCCATTTGAAGTGTCTATTATAATATAGATCTATGTTAACAGCTGAACGTTAATACATAGATATGTTATAAAAACTCGAATGTGTCATAAAGAAAAAAAAACACATTTCATAATTGTATTGTGTAATATGTATATCCAAAATATACTGTGGGCTGTCTTGTTTCCAGGTGCTGCCAAAAATGGACTCTGGTGCCACTACTTCTGCTGAAGGAGCTGGAGCTCAACGCCGTGGAGGACCACGACAATAGCAGGATGGCCGAGTGTAACAGCTAGTCGCCAGCTGTACAGCCATAGCCCAGGAAGCTCCAATCTACTCACCTCATCGTCAAGAATGTACGACTAACGCCATCTACCGGCATTGAACGCAACTAGTATAACAGCAGCCATTAAGATTACTGATGCAATCTACTTACAGATTTAATAGCGCCATCTATCAATATGTAAAGACACTAATAATGTGGTAGTCATTTTAAATATTAATAACTTGTCCTTTTCTCTGAGTATTCATTTATTAACTTGCAAATATTACTGTAAATCATATTCAATTGTAGAAGTTACTTTATAAAACCTATAGCTTATATTCTTATGATTATTGTAATGAGTATGTCAATTTAAGTAAGTGTTACGAATATTTCACAATAATAAAACGGGCATGTTAGTTTGACTTCCTGTTGGCGGCGGTACTTTTTTGGCGCGACTCATGTGAGCAGAGATTCTTTTGTATTGACGGCTTCATATTTTTTGGTGTAAATACAAATTGTAATATAGTGTGTGCTTCTCATTTCCACTTCGGAACACCCATTACAATACGTCAGTGCCTTGACGGCTCTTGTGACGGGTGGACGTACGCGTGTTATTTTCTCCAAATAAAATTCAAAACTGCACGTTTTTAATGATTTCTGAATGAAATAATATTGTAAATGGTACAGTTATAAATATTTCGTAAAATAAGAATAGAAAATACGTTTATAAAATATATTTAAAGTAGTTTGTAATTTCGTTTTGTTGTTTGAACCTATCATAGAGTAAGCCTGACAAGTGACAGCTATGCCTAAATCAACACTTCTATACAAATAAATCAAATTGAAATGTCTGTTTGTAATATCAAAATAACAGCTTTTTACTGAATGCATATGAAAATATATCCGGAACTTATAACAAAAACACATTTTTTTTAATTTTTGTCTGTCTGTCGGTCTATCTGTATGTCTTTCTGTTTGTGCCGGCTAATCTCCGAAACGGCTGGACCGATATCTGGCATTTTTGGCATCCATAAGTGATCGATTCATGTCATAAAAGTACAGGATGTTATTTTTTCGAATTTTAGTCGGTTTGACTCCCGAGTGTGGCAAGCGAATTTTCGAAAATCTTTGAATACAGATTTGTATCTTTTGAAAAATTAAGTAATGTTTCCTTTGAGTAAAATTTGCTATCTCCGGTATTTAGAGTACTTTCCCTCCAGGTGAGAGCTAATGTCACATATACTATGTGACATTAGCTCTATTCCTCCGAAAGGAGCTCGTGGCTAAATAATAACAGCCACTCGGATCGATCTTTAGGTTAAGCCGTGCTTACCTAGGTTGGTCTGTGGATAGGCGACTATCCATTTTCGCTATTCGCCAGCTGTGCGAAAAATACAGACGTGCACATAAAAATTTGAACATGGTTTTTGTAGACTTCGAAAAGGCATACGACCGGGTACCCCGTGAGGGAAGTATGTGCAGTTGATCCGTGCGATGTACAGTCGATGCAGTATCCAATTTAAGTCCGGTCTACAGCCGGCAATACCCGGCAGCTTCAATGTGGCTTTCGGCTTGCACTAAGGGTCGGCTCTCATCGCTTTTTTTTTCGGTTGGGAAATCTTCAAATGACCCTCCCTCCGCTCTGGACGGAGCGGAAGGGAGTGTCAGACTTCTACTGACTAAAACCCATCCATGTTCCTTCTTTGCCCTTTGTGGTCCAGGGCCGCGGTATCTCTTTCGAACAGCCCCACAGCCCTGGCAGGCATCGGCCTTTGCGGACCCCTTCATTGTTGCTGACATCTCTTTGTGGCGCGTGTGGAATACGAACGCGCCGTCGACACAGCCTGTCGTCAAAAGACGGCCGGACGGCGATCTAGCCCATTACTCACCGTCCACAGGCCCGCGCCTACGGTGGCCGGGAGCGACCACGTGACCCCGCGGCGGCTGGGACGTAAGGCTCTTTCCCTCTCACGTTCCGCCACCTCCTTCTCTAGCATGACTGCTTCGCAGAAGGAGGTGACGGCTTCCCATTCTCGCTCGCTCCGGACCAGGGCTTGAACCAAGGCCGGACGCGAGAGATCGCCGCCGCCAATCGCCGCTACGAGGAGGCTCTTATCCCTTACCTCTTCCTCGTGATAATGAACGCTCTCGCGTCGGACATCCAGGAAGAGGCACCCTGGTGTATGCTGTTCGACGATGACATTTTGCTGGTTGCTAAGAGCGGCCAAGAGGTCCAGAGCAGATTGGAGGTGTGATGGCAAAGACTGTAGTAGAGAATGTTGGTCTGCAATTGAGTAGAACCGAAACGGAATACTTGTTTTGCGATTTCGTCGGTCTCTCCAGTCTAGTGCCTTTAACTCTTACCGAAACGCCCATACCGATCTGCTTCGACTTCCGGTATCTCGGATATATATTCGATATCACCTGATCAACTCAGATGGATGAAATGGCAACAGGTTACTGGAACAGCAACTTACGACCCACGGATGCCTCTCAAGTTAAAGGGTAAAGTATACAACTCCGAGATTACACCTGCCGTACTGTATGGATCAGAATGCTGGACTGTGAAAAAGATGGATGAAAAACGATTCCATGCAGCGGAGATAAGAATGTGTGTGGTGCTTACTTCAAGAAAGTCTACATGCACCATTAACACCAACACCAATTCCAATAAACGACCAACCGACCTGTTCAAGATATATGAATTTTAATGACTTTTTTGTGAATGGAAACATTTTATTCTTATCAGAGCGTGGCAACATTAAAACAAAGCTATATTTTATTTATTACGCTTATCATCAGACATCCAACTTTATTTCTACACGATATAATACACAGTCAAGTTAAATTATCTGGCGATACCCATCATGCATGTGAAGTTTCGCTATCAAATATTGATCTTGTAAAACTATAAGGTGTAAATCTCAATCATAAAGGTCATCATCAGAATGTGAAATGTAGAAGCACCCGTGGTCAATTAGATTAAAGTTGAAAGCTATATAATTCTAACTATTTCTGTTACTGAGAACCGATAAGCACTTACCTGGTCATCATGAGACTTTCAGAATGTATCAAGTAGGGGTACCCGTGCTCAGTGAAATAACTGATGAAAGCTAGCAGTCAAACTGTATATTTATCTCAAAATAAATATAAATTGGAACAAAATGTATTCAGGTCTCTCAGAGAACAAATAAATTAGGCAAAAACGATGACAACAGTGCGACAGATCTGTGTTCTTGCTTAATCTTTTTTGTAGTAATGGTCGTTTGACGGCAGGGGCGCCAAATAAACAAAAACCAGTACAGGGGTCAAATCATCAAGGTCATCGAGCAATGTAATGCCCTTAATAAAGCATGCTTTAAACGAGGAGAACCACCCTCACGGCAGACGCGGGCCGGGCCGTGCGGGACGTGCGGGACGTGCGGGCCGTGCGGGACGTGCGGGACGTGCGGGCCGTGCGGGACGTGCGGGCCGTGCGGGACGTGCGGATCGCAGGTCTATAGTGTGATTACTTGTTGTAACGGGCCAAGGAGTCAACCTTCTGTGTATTAAAATTATCTTGTTGGTACTTTACCTCAACTCTGTCCTCAGGACTAGATTGAGGTCAAGAGTAAGCCCATATAGAATTAAAAAAAACATTCACCATTAGTAGATTGTTCCATCATCAGTGCAGTCATGTATGGAAGAAGAAGACATCTTCTTCTTCCATACATCTCTATTAATAGTCATCTCATCAGACTCTTCTTTTCGTGCTATATCATTCTTCATATAAGCACCATTAGTACGTTGTTCCACCATCATACTCTTTCCCGTGTCTCAATTCATTTGGGGTCAGTGCAGCATATCTTCTTCAATACATTTCTATTACTAGTCATCTCATCAGACTCTTCTTTTCGTGCTATATCATTCTTCACACAGTCCAGCCATCGTTTCTTTGGTCTTCCTTTACTCTTATAGTAGGTTGTTCCATGCATGTTCAAAAATGTGTTTTGGTTTTATTACTGCTGAACGGCCTTCAGCTGACTATGAAGGCAATTATACTAATATGTGTATACCCACTCCTGATATTTTATTCAGCCAACCTGAGGTCATATATTACAGTACAGTAAAAAAAAATACACACGAACATAAAACCTCTTCCTTTTTTTGAAGTCGGTTGAGAAGTACTGCGCCCTGCACTGGCAGACTGGCAGCGCGGGGTATATGAGGATAGCGTTCTTGTTTAATTTCTTAAAATCTGTAATACAAACAGCTATAATCGGTATCTACATAATTAATAATACATTATATTATAGAGGTGAAGTTTGGAAGTAGGGGGTAATATTCGGAACTATTGATCCGATCATTCTTTCACTGATGGGAAGGTACCTACATTGTCCCAGAGTGTCATAAAGGACGTTCTGACCATAAAGCGCGGGCCACACCGCCAGCTAGCGAGCGAGCCGGGCGAGGCATCGTTTCACCTCTTTTCATACTTTGGTTCACACCGCGAACTATCGAAAGAGCCGAACGAAGTATGAAAAGGGTCTCGTTCGCGTCGCTCGCTCGTAAGTATGCTGCACTGCAACGCGCGATCGGGTCCGTTCGCCGGTCATCGTATCCGATCGGATCCTTTCGGCAATTAGAACAGGTCAACACTGTAGCAATGAAACTATTTGACTAGGCGCAGAAACGGATACGTTCGCAAGTGAGACGGTACGGAGTCTATCGTAGGCGTCGACATCCTGCCGGACCCGATCGCCTATCACCGCATCCGTTCGTATCCTTTCCGATCCGATCCGATGCGATGCGAGTGGCCGGGAGATGCCGTTTGGTGGAAATCATCCTTTAGAGCATTTATTACTTATTTCTCTAGGAATACATTGCTTTGTACAGACGCCAGCACATCAAGCTACCCAATACTGTAAAAAAATTCCAATCAACCTTATACCTAATGATGGAGGGATAAAGTTGAAAATCTATTAAAGAAATTTGACAGATTGTAGTAGTCAATTTCAATTTCAAATATCTTTATTTATCATAAACAATAACAAAATGCACTTACCCAAAGCTACATTAACACACTAAAATTAAGACACTTTATTAGGCTAGCAATTCGCCTTTCAAAGCTTTTAAAGGACAGGTAGTTTAAACTGGTAATAACATAATCTTAACACACAATATATGGGTACATAATGACAAAAATGTAAATTATTTAGTTAAATTATAATCTACTGCTTGCATGTAGGTAAGTCGAAAATATTTTAATAGTTAACTGATCACGCAGTCTACGAATTTAAACACAAGCAAAGGCGCGACCAGTCAACCATCAGCGGACAGAGCTTCCCTGCCGCCCGCGCTCCAGAGTATTAGTGACCGAGGCCGGGTCGGTAGCGAGCGACTCGAGGGTCAAGTCGCTGGTCGCCCGCACGTCGGTTGGTGGAAACAAAAGGTAGTGATGTGGTAGGCGATAAGTGCCGTATCTATCGATATACGGTAATTTGTCTACAGTTGATGAACATATATTTGTAATCAAGGGGTTAATAGTATTAATTTTGTTTTTATTATAAAATTTAAATGAAACCTTAATTATATAATTAAAACAACACTGTAGCAATGAAACTATTTGACTAGGCGCAGAAACGGATACGTTCGCAAGTGAGACGGTACGGAGTCTATCGTAGGCGTCGACATCCTGCCGGACCCGATCGCCTATCACCGCATCCGTTCGTATCCTTTCCGATCCGATCCGATGCGATGCGAGTGGCCGGGAGATGCCGTTTGGTGGAAATCATCCTTTAGAGCATTTATTACTTATTTCTCTAGGAATACATTGCTTTGTACAGACGCCAGCACATCAAGCTACCCAATACTGTAAAAAAATTCCAATCAACCTTATACCTAATGATGGAGGGATAAAGTTGAAAATCTATTAAAGAAATTTGACAGATTGTAGTAGTCAATTTCAATTTCAAATATCTTTATTTATCATAAACAATAACAAAATGCACTTACCCAAAGCTACATTAACACACTAAAATTAAGACACTTTATTAGGCTAGCAATTCGCCTTTCAAAGCTTTTAAAGGACAGGTAGTTTAAACTGGTAATAACATAATCTTAACACACAATATATGGGTACATAATGACAAAAATGTAAATTATTTAGTTAAATTATAATCTACTGCTTGCATGTAGGTAAGTCGAAAATATTTTAATAGTTAACTGATCACGCAGTCTACGAATTTAAACACAAGCAAAGGCGCGACCAGTCAACCATCAGCGGACAGAGCTTCCCTGCCGCCCGCGCTCCAGAGTATTAGTGACCGAGGCCGGGTCGGTAGCGAGCGACTCGAGGGTCAAGTCGCTGGTCGCCCGCACGTCGGTTGGTGGAAACAAAAGGTAGTGATGTGGTAGGCGATAAGTGCCGTATCTATCGATATACGGTAATTTGTCTACAGTTGATGAACATATATTTGTAATCAAGGGGTTAATAGTATTAATTTTGTTTTTATTATAAAATTTAAATGAAACCTTAATTATATAATTAAAACAACACTGTAGCAATGAAACTATTTGACTAGGCGCAGAAACGGATACGTTCGGAAGTGAGACGGTACGGAGTCTATCGTAGGCGTCGACATCCTGCCGGACCCGATCGCCTATCACCGCATCCGTTCGTATCCTTTCCGATCCGATCCGATGCGATGCGAGTGGCCGGGAGATGCCGTTTGGTGGAAATCATCCTTTAGAGCATTTATTACTTATTTCTCTAGGAATACATTGCTTTGTACAGACGCCAGCACATCAAGCTACCCAATACTGTAAAAAAATTCCAATCAACCTTATACCTAATGATGGAGGGATAAAGTTGAAAATCTATTAAAGAAATTTGACAGATTGTAGTAGTGAACGAGACCGAAGGTCGACTTGGAGCGGGTAGTGAAATTAAATACACTGGACTGGTTTTAAATCACTTATAATCAACCGAACCGAATCACAATGTACTGGGTGTACTGCTCACAACAACAAAACAAAGAATGTCTTAGACCTTATACTATCAGAGGGAACGAAACCATAGCGACTTCTAATTTGCCTACAACGCCATCTATCGAGCGATGTGGTACTATTTTTCCGAAACTTTAAATAAATGTGGATCGCTGTGATTCCGTTCTCACTGTTTAAACCTGAACAAGTAGCTTGATTTGCAGGCGTCTGACGCGTCTGTACATAAATTCTTACTTGCCTTGGAAATGAAAACACTCACATCGTATCCTATTATTATTTTAAGTAAAATAAATGGTCATCTTATTACAAAAGGACAGATTTCTCAACTCGATTGTCTCAAGCAAGGAACTTATATACTAACTGGAATGATGACGTGCAATGCGAAGGCGTTCCGAGCGAGAGAACTTCTAGAGTGGATGCCGTCCCGTTCTAATAGGGTAACCAATATTAATTTGTACTTACATTTTGGACAGTTATTTTGTTATAACTTACTAGCACCCCAATCCCCCCTTTTTTCATGGGTAGCAGTTTATTCATAATTACGGGATATAAAAAAAACTTGGTGAAGTCAAAACCTACGCGTACTGTTCATCAAAGGCAGATCCATTTGGAAAAAAATATCTATTTTATTTTTATTTATAAATACGTACAACAATGAATTTAGCTATTTTATAATGCGTAAAAGTGATTTATATTGCCGTGATTTCCATACCTGGCGAAATGTGGGTGTACAATTACGTACACCTCTGCCTAACCCTTTGGGGATTACAAGGGTGGTGTTATGTTATGATTTCCAAATATGAATAAGAATTATTGACCAAGGAGTTTATTTAGATTTCTTGGATTTCACTCGTGTGCCGAATTAAAAAAAAAATCGGTTGAATCGATAGTTGTCGCCAAAATGGAAGGGTTTAATAAAAGTAAAGATAGAATACCAATGTTTATTTTCAAGAAGTTATTTTTGTTAATATTAAATTGAGTAATTGATTAAGTTTTGCTACTGCATTATAAATAATGTATTTTGTACGCATTTGCACAAGATTATATATACCAATATGGATAATAGAAAAGGCGTATTCTTTACAATATTTGTATGATCCCCGTTTACATATCTAGAACATTGTCACCCTAGTCGTAATTTGTAAGCAAAGTTAAAAGAACTCACCTGAAAAAAGAAATTCCACATCCAGCAACACACACAACTCGATTTCACCATATTTAAAGAGGAAGATTTTTCTAATGTAATGTAAAAAGAACTTGATAAAGCAAAAATATGGATTCAGCACGAAATTGTATCGGCCATATTGTTTGTTTCTTATGAATGTCATCGATGTTGCCATTCAGAAATAACTTAATTCACAAATATTTTATTTGTTATTAAGCTACTTTATTTCGCAAGAAATTATTATTTTAATATTTGGTATTTGAATATTAAATTAATCCCCTTACGATTTATGTGCTAGTTTAGCTATCAAAGTGATTTCCGAATACTATAAATAAATATTTTTGTTTACTGGCAATTGTTAGACAAGGACACAATCCACTGTGGCCGCTTTCTCGCTCGGAAGCTTACTTCCCCCTTTGAATTAATTAAAGTAATACGAACTCGTATGTGTTGTGAAATAAAGTTCATTTTTAAACGGTTTTTTGATATCAAAATTTTGTTCGTAATCATTCCAGTTAGTATACAGAGTAGGGCAGGACGATTGACAATCCTTCAAACCACGTAAAGAGTGTCATGTTCTTTACCCGTATACAAAAATTCAATCAAATCCAATGAATACTTTAGCCACAGGAAATTATTTTTCACTTTTTTATTTTACAACATGATGTAGATCTGAGTCCGCAATAATAGGTAAACATTGTAAGGTCAAGAACCTGTGCAAAACGTACGATTCTATTCTCTACGTCTCAATATGCTTGAAAGACAGAGAAAGGTGTCATACTATTTCACTCTAACGCGCCCCGCCCAGTCACACAAAATACTACAATTAGAAAGAAAAAGAAATATTACTTACGCAAATTATGCATTAGTGGTGCATAGACCATTGCGTATGCGTGTGTGAGCGGAATTTTTTGGCAAAAAGTCTCGGACTCGGTAACTACGCAGTCAGTGCATAGCGGCGCCCTTTGAGGAGAGCACACGCCTAATTTTTTTATCACGAGACGAGCCGCGCGCGCAATGTCGTGATTTTATAAAAAGTTTTAGTTGTTATTATGATTAATGACGATTTGTGATAGTTGGATTAGTGCATAGGTTAGTGTGACTTATTGTTAAGTGTTAGTGTAATATTAGTTAGTGAACAATTTATTTGACTATATACATTAATAAATTAAAATAACCTATATTAACTAACTAACTTAAAAATAAACTTAAAAAATGGCGTCAAAAAACTCCTCCTCAACGTAGTCAACTGGTAATGTACCCAAAAGACTGGCGGCGTTGCCACGCTGTATGGCAACGCTAAGCCTTTGGCCAAGGTAAAAGCCAGCCCTTGGGTCACGGGAAGAGTCAACTAAACGTTTAGAAATGTCCTTGAAAAGGCTGTGAGCACTCGGACCCCACGGACCCAGAGTTTCAACCCCAAACGGCTCGAAAATATAGTTACCAATAAGGTTACTATATTTACGCCGCTTGAGGTTCTCTGCAGCCGCAGCCGCAGCCCCAGCACAGCACGATGAGCTAGGAAGATGGGATGGCGCAAGAGTATCGACACAAGTTGCATCCCACACTAAAGGCCTACCCATCTTCCATGGAAACAAAGACATGCCGTCCGGTCTCCTGCCATCGTCGCGTGCCAAGCCATTTGGTTCTAATAAAGCTGGAACGCCGACGGTGACAAGAGCTCGACGGATGATAACATTTAAGTTCGCGTGCCGTGCAAAGCGGCCCGCACTTCGGCTGCATGAAAGGCCGTGGTGTCCAAGGCTGTTGACAGCTTCACCACAGTGACAGCGATGAGGAGAAAAACAAGGGGCGCCTAGGCGTAGAGCAGCAGCAAGGCGGAAAGTAGTGTCGTCGAGCAAAGTGCCTATGCTCGACGACGGTAGTGCGTGAAGCCAAAGACCCGACTCCCACTCACCCACAGCCAGCAGACGCGCACGCTCAGCAGTAGTAGCAGACGTGAGCAGTAAATTGTTCTGAACTACTCTGCAGAGCGGCTCGTCCCAACGTCTCTGGGAAAATGGATGGACGGTTAGTTAGTTAATTAAGCATTTAATAGGTATAGTTTCGTGATTTAGGTTAGGTTTGAAGTTTTGTAGTTTATTTATGCCTCAAATAAGGTACCCAGCTGCCGAGTACACCGACATGGTACTTACGTAAGGAGAATGTAACCAAAATGCAGCTTTACCATTGCATACATATCGGGAGAGATATGGTGACACACAAACGTTTGATGGGGTAAATTCTGATTGTGATGTGATATTATGTATGTGATTAATTATTCAATCAGTGATCTTTTAATTAACAACGTGCAACTTAGTGAGTTTATCCCGCTAATTTGTTGTTCTCCGACTAAAATACCTATCTTCGACTACCTACCGCCATCGCTGCGCCCCGCACCGCGCCGCGCCCGCACCACGCTGCGTAACGGTCAGTGACTTTTCGTAGATAAAGCGTGTTTGCTTTTTATGCAGTTGATTCTGCTATTTATTTTGTTTGAAAATTAAAATTTTTAAATTTTCCATTGTCTACTAATTTTCGTGTTTTAAAATGTTTAGATGGACTAGTACTGTGCTCGTTTTAATTTATTGTCGTGGTTCCAGATACACTTTGTATAAGTTCCTTGGTCTCAAGCAAGACCATAATATTTTTTGATGCATGCAAGCATTCCATTTGGGCGTAGTACATATTAGTTCCATGCTCTTCCCGTACATTATTTGACATTCTCTGAGTGATTGTATTTGTGGTAGATTGTCTTTGTTCGTACAGTCCCATTAAACATAGTCCGACAGTGGCGACAATATATTAATTTCATTCGTCCTATTCTAGCCTGGTGACCGGTGACGCACAGCAGCGGTGACCGTGAACAATTGCTTGATTTTGCAAGGATAATTATTCAAGGTTAGTGGTTAAATGCCTATAAATATCTGCGCACACAATAAAACAATTCCTATTCTCTAAGTTCATGATCGACTTAAATAGTTACACCTACCCATATTTTTTCAATGATTTTTCATGTTTTGTCTCGAGTGTGCGGTGTAATAGCGATTACAGTTACCTACTTGTTTATTATTATTGTTAGCCCATATTGTCCCACTGCTGGGCAAAGGCCTCCCTCCACTCCTTCCAAAGCTCGCGCTTCTGTGCTACTTCTTTCCAATTCTCAAGGAAGACATCCAGGTCGTCCCGCCATCTCCTTCGTGGTCTGCCGCGACCCCGTGTCACTGTTTCAGGGCACCAATCCTGAGCTTTACGGGCCCACAGTTCGTTCGGCATGCGACAGACATGTCCTGCCCAGTCCCATTTAAGTTGGGCAGCCTTTTGAGCCACTTCAACGATTTGCGTTTTGGAGCTCAGCGTAGTGTTTCGTACATGATCTGTTAATTTTACACCTAAGATACTGTGCTCCATTGCACGTTGGCAAACCTTGAGTTTGGACTTTTGGATGTTAGTCAAAGACCTAGTTTGTGCACCGTAGGTCAAGATGGGGAGAATACACATGTCCATTAGCTTTCGCTTCAGAGACATGGGTAGCGTGCCCTTAAAATACTCCCTCATTGACCAGTAACTCTTCCAGGCATTTTCAGTTCGTCTTGCAATTTCCTTATCTTGCCTTGCCTGGAAAGAGATAACTTGGCCCAAGTATATATATTCTTGGACATATTGTATATTCTCCCCGCCTGCATGTATGCTCCTTTTGGAGCTGTTGGTCATGAGCTTGGTCTTTGACATGTTTATCTTCAATCCAATCTCAAGGCTTGCATCGCTAAGATCTTGTAGCATTTGTTCTAGTCCTGTGGCTGTGGGGGAGAAAAGGACAATATCATCAGCGAAGCTCAGATTATTCAACCTTGTTTCACTGACGACAAACCCTTTCTCTTCCCATTTGACTGCCAGCGTCTGAAATACTTCCTCTAGGGTACTGGTGAACAGTTTTGGAGACAGCTGGTCGCCCTGGCCAAAATTTAACATCCTCAAGGGAGTCAACTCCCTTGAGGATGTCAAACTTTGGACCTACTTGTAGTTTTTAATATCTTTTTTTTAGAAAATCTGTAAATGCTATTAATAGTTAGATAATAGTGTTGTTTAAATTACATTTAAAGATAGATTTAAAGCCCTCGCTGACCCTAGGGCAAGATTAGCTCTTGTCTGACCACCACTTTATATTCGTTTATCGTTTCTTTAATGCGCAGGTTATACCTACCTACCCGAGTCGATTTTAACTATCCTGTAGCATTTTGGTGTTTTATGAGACTTGTATTTCTGGTATCATCCTTACAAATAAATAGTGTTCAATCTATGTATAGGTAATTATTCAGTAGGTACTTAGGTACTTATGTGTTTACCATTGTAGTACAAAAGTTACATTTGTAGGTATAAAAGTTATGGATATGGTACACCTACTTTAAAAATTATTTATATGCGGCCTAATTTGGTACGTAAAACATTGTTATTAGATTCTTTTGGTTTTTCGAATCCAATAACGTAGGTAGACAGTCCACGAATCTACTTACCTAGGTTTAATATAGTCTATAAATACTTTCCCACTTAATATTTTTATTGAGGTAATTAGGTACAAAAACCCGGCAATGTTCGATTGTAGCATAGTTAAATGTTACTGTGTAAGTAGAGATAGGTGTCTGTTATTATAGATGCTAGCTTCTTACTGATTAAAACCATTCATTATATTTCAGGTTAAAAAGACATCAACGTTACGTCATGGCGTATCAACACTACAATAATTTAGAATTAATCAGAGCAACTAATAGTTTTATTGAACGTGTTCGTGAATTTAACGCTTTTATTAACGAAATTAATGACAACGACACGCTTTCTAGTGAGCAATTAATGGAGTTACGGTTGCGCATGGACAAAATCGAGCCATTGTACGAACAATTCGATGAAGTAGCGTCGTGTCTCGATAAGACTTCCTTCAACAGTTATAATCGAACTATTTTCGAGAATCTTTATTTCAAATCGCTAGCAATGGCGAAAGTAACCTTAAGCAAGCAAAAGTAAAATTTGTTCACACTAGCACCTGTTTCTGTATTGTACACGTCGTGTTATCTATGGAATTCTCAGGGTTGTGGGGATTGTAATGGGTCTGACTGATTGACTTTGTAACCTTACTCGTCATTCTGACGAGGTCTAAGTAGGTACCTAAGGCCACTAAATTATATTATATTAGCCTAGCCTTATTGTGCACATAAATGGTAAAAGTGTAGGATTAGAGGTACTTCTTACCTACTCACTGACTTTGATGTGGAGCAAGGTAAAAAATAGCGGTCGTAACATGTTTTACAAAAAAATATTTTATTTATTTATTTATTTAACTTACAACTATCATTACAGGTAATCTTAAACCTAATTCGATAGTGTGGCTATCACTCTTATTACTAACACAGATCCATTAGCTATCTAACTACTTATAAATAAGAAACTACGTTTAACAAAACTTTTGCGAAATCACTCAAAGTGCACGAAAAAATGTCGATTCACTCGTGAACCTCGTTCATACGCGGATCGTTCTGGTGAAAGGGGTATATGTACAATAATATTAGCAAAATTCAAAAGCGGCTTCCTTTAACGCTTCCAACTTTGACGTATGAGATATTTCGTAATAATTTAAGTAGGAAGTAGGTATATCGAAATACCTACTACGTTCGTAACACCAACAAAAATCTAAAGGGACACGACCCTTAACGAAGCCGAAAGGCACTTGTTCTCCCCGTCATTGCAATCATTTTTTGTTCTAGACCTTACCTGGGAACTGGGAACCTTCCTCTATGGAGATATCGGGGGTCAAAGTTCCATTTTTTTCTCAATTTTTTTAATACATGTAGGTACCTAATGTGAAAACTATATTTAAAACAACTCAACGACCCCCGTACTATTCAATCCATCCATCAACACAATGTTTTGAGTGCGTTACATTGCGTCCCTCCGTAAAACGTGGTTCACCCGAAAAAAAAGTCGTTTCTCAGCAATAATTTTTGCGTTATGTTACTTAGTTTCATGTACACACGGCAGCACATCAAGCTGTACATTTCCAATATAACATGGCCTCGCTTTGTATAAATTTCCCGTTCAACGAGAGACCCGTATAAACTGGTTTTGTATAGCTTGACTGGCCGTCGTGCGTACATACATAATGCTTGGTTGACGGCTTCGTGAAGGGTCCGTTTACAACTTGTTTATACTTACAGGTAAATAACATTGAAGTGTCTGTTTTCAAAATACTTAGCAGCTTTTTAGTGATTACATGTGAAAGTACATCATCAATCTCCTGCCCTTATCCCAATTCATTTGGGGTCGGCGCAGCATGTCTTTTTCCATACTTACCTATTACACGTCATTCCTTCCTTCCTAACCATATCATCCTACACACAGTCCACATCATATGAAACTGTAAGACTACTATGTCTTATATAGGGTTGCCTACCGGGATATAGTGTGTTTTTTTCTTTTTAATTATACAATTTTTTCTTGATTTCTATGTTTCTAATCTAAGAGTACATTTACATTACAATATTGCTCCTATGTTACATCGTGATTATCTAGAGTGGTACATACACTTACAATCAATGTATTGTGTTACATTTTAACAACAGGATGTTTTAATTCTTACTAGTTACATTATGCATCATGGATTCTTTTATTTTCATGTATTTATAGTTAACTAAAAAGTCTTTAATAATAAATTTTTAATAATTTGTTTTGTTTTTTTAATTTTCACATCACTACACTACATTATGTCGTGGTTTATGCTTGCTGAGCCAATGGTACTATTGGTACTGTGCCATACTGCCATTCCTTTTCGCAAAATTTTTTTAGTACCTAGCTTGCATCTCATAAACACCATGTATGTGCATATGCCAAGTACTGCTGCTATTATTATCACTATGCCATATTTTTCTATTGTTTGCTCGTAATGCGAATTGGTCGCATCGTTCGCTCCGTTTTGGGCGATGATTACTTCTTCTGTTTTTTTCTCAATACTATATGTTTTTCCCATCTTGATGAGCAATGTATACTGAATTATTCACTAATAAATGTTTGCTGTAAGTGTAACACTTTAATGTTGAATGCTATCTTTTGAGTTATGCAGTGGCCTTCCAATAATGTTTTCCGTTGGCTCAACAAAATAGCTGATATGCATACTACTCACTATTGTTTCGTACTCTGCTAAGTTTAGTCAACACTTTTTACATACTAGTTATATTACCCATGTTTGCTTGCACTTATTTTCTAATATCTTATTGAAATATATTAACTAATTACATATTTATAAGAATCTGACTGGCGTTCTAACTCGTCTACCGCTTTTAGTTTTCCTGACACTTTCTTCATTATGTTGTTCAGTTACATTTATTGAAACTGTTATTATTCTATCTGGTAGTTGAGTTTTATAATAAGCTCGGCCGTAAACCATCTGTGCGGCGCTTATGCAGCAATCAAATCTGATAGAGGCGTCTATCAGATTTGATGGCTGCACGAAGTCCTAACATTACACTAGGAAGTTCGCGAGTCCAATTTTTATTGTTATCTAACCTGGCCATTAATGCTGCCTTTACACTTCTATGCCATCGCTCAATTACTCCGTTGCTTTGTGGGTGGTACGGGGTTGTCCTTATCTTTTGTATACCTAAATACGTCATTAAAATTTGAAATAATCTACTTTCAAATTGCCTGCCCTGGTCACTCGTAAGTTGGACTGGACAGCCAAATCTACATACCCATTCTGTATATACTATTTTCTCTACAGTTTCTGCTGATATATCTTTCATTGGATATGCCTCTGGCCTACCTTTTCCTCTGTCTATTATTGTTAGACAGTACCTGTATTCATCTGAGGTAGTGGTCCTATTATGTCAATATGAATATGATTAAATCTGTCAACAGGAGGATATCTACCATATTTTGAATTAGTATGTCTATTTACTTTTGACTTTTGACAGTTAATACATGTTTTGGCCCATAGGCCAATATCTCGGTTCATACTTGGCCACTAAAATTTTTCTTTAATCATCTGGCGCGATGTACGTATGCCTGGATGACTAAGATTATGTATTGCATAAAATATGTCTTTCCTACAACTTTCTGTTAAATAAGGTCTTGCGTCTTGCTTTGATGTCTCACAGTATATGTATTGATCGCTATTCGGAACTAAAAAAAAATTAAACGTATCTAGAATCGTTTAAGTAGTTTTTTATTTCTTGATCTTTCTTTTGCTCTGTTGCTAATTTTTCATAATCAATTACGTTTGCTGTACATTCTATACTTTCTATACGCGATAACACATCTGCAACAATGTTATCTATGTTATCTTGTCCACTTATATGGCGTATGTCAGTTGTGAATTCGCTTATGAAAATTAATTGTCTGATACGTCTCGGACTTTCTTTATTGTTTGTTTTACATAATTTTGAAAATACAAACGTTATTGGTTTGTGGTCCGTAAAAATAACTAATAGACGACCTTCAAATAGGCTTCTAAAATGTTCTAGAGCTAAAAATATAGCAAGTAACTCTCTGTCATAAATGCTATAGTTTTTTTGTGTTTCAGTTAATTTCTTTGAGAAATATCCTAAATGGGTACCATTTACCGTGAATATACTGTTGCAACACAGCTCCTACACAACTATTTGATGCGTCAGCAAATAGTGCATGCGGCGCGTCAGTTACCGGAAACTATAACGTGACTGCTTGTGTGGAGACTGTTTTTACATTTCAAGAATGCTTGTTCAGCAAAAAAAAAATGTATATGCAAATGTAAATGTGTATGTATGTGTATATGTTTGTTTGTTGTGTGTTGTTGTTGTTGTTGTCCCCCCTTGGCCTATGTCCAGCAGTGGACGTCTTTCGGCTGAAATGATGATGATGATGATGAATGCTTGTTCAGCATCCGTTGTCCAATGAATGGGTGTTTTGTCGTTCTTTTTGGACTTATTAATGTACTTATTTAATTTATCTAAATATTCAACTGCTTTAGGTAAATGACTACGGTAAAAGTTTATCATGCCTAAAAATGTTCTTAACTGAAAATGTTCTTGCTGACATTTTGGGGTTTAGGATAGTTGACAATTGCTTGTACTTTATTTTCTAACGGTTTGATGCCCGATGTAGATACTTCGAAGCCTAGAAACTCTATACTGGTAGCGTTAAAGGTGCATTTTTCTAAGTTAATTGTAATTCCATATTCGTTTAGACGTTGAAATACCTGCTCTAAATATTCGCAATGCTGTTCCGAATCAATTAAACTTATCAATATATCATCAGAATAACAATATAGAAAGTCTAGGCCAGACAATATGGTGTTTGTCATTAAACGCTGAACGGTTTGAGCAGCATTTTTTAAACCAAAGGTCTTGCGTTCAAACTCATATAAAACGAATGGTGTCGTGATCGCGGTTTTGTTAATATCACTTGGATTAAGTAAAATATATAAACAAATTAGCAATATTAATAATATATTATAACAATATATTAATAGCAAATTATTAGCTTTTATTATATCTATTTTCGAAAACATTGTTTTATTCGCTAGTAAATACGTAAAATCCTGTACTATAGGTATTGGATACCTATCAGGTTTAGTTACTGCATTTAAAGCTCTGTAGTCGCCACAAGGACGAACTTGCCTTCCTTTTTTAGGAATTAAATGTATGGGACTTGCTCACTCCGATTTAGATGGCCTCCATATACCTGCTTCTAACATATTTCTAAACTCTTCTTTGGCTATCTTGTACCTGTCAGGCGCTAAAGGTCTAGGTTTACAAAAGATAGGAGGTTCCGTAGTATCAATGTAATGATAAACTGAGTGTTTCGGTGTCTCTTTGAATGTTTAATGTATACTTGCATGTAATTGTGTAGTTTCTGTTGGAGATTCAATAAATAAATAAATAAATGTCATAGGTTTAAGAATATCTGGATATTTTTTTTATTATATCATATACCGGATGGTCTTTTCGTAACGCAGAAATCGCTGGTTCATATTGGCTTGCGATCGTTCCACGTACTGTCAAATTAGTAACCTTGTCTTTTAAGCAACGACTATTAATGTCTACAATTAACATAAAATGATTTGGAAAATCAAGTCTAACGTTAGTGTCTTTGTTCCATAAGTTTTAATTTCTGTACCGTTTGCAGCAAATAGTTTTAAATCTGAATTTAAATCTTATTCGCTTTTTTTCTTAACTAACACTTTTGGTAAAACAAATGTATGAATCATTGAATCCCCAATATTAATTTCACCTAGTACCCCTCCCTGTCACCTAGCTTCTTTCTAAAGTCAGGACAGGGCTGGACGTCAGTTCTTTTAGTCGGTGGAAAGATGCCCAATTTAGAGTCGAATCTTACAAGGCCGTGCGGGCGGTGCGCGGTATCTTGCCCTTCGGGGGAAGCCGACATTAATACTAATATTTGCATGATTTAGGAAAAACGAAAATTTTATCAGCCTAGGGTAATTTACGAGCAGTCACACAGGGATCCGCTGGATGCGAGTCGCACGGGACCGGTCAATGTGGCGACAAAAGGGGGAAGCCTATGTCCAGCCATGTTCACGGGACATTCAGCTATCCAGTGCAAGTCTGGGATTGCAATGGTATTTGAATAGATAAACTGTTTCTTTCTATATTCTTCGATGTGTAATTGTGGCCGCGGCCGTACATTGCCGCTTCGTTTGCTCGCTACCTCGCTACTCCGCGGTACCTGAGTAGGTATCTAGGCGCGCGCTGCCGCGCCGAGACGCCGCGCCGCCGAGGCCGTGGCGTACGTGATGTAGCTAAATTGGACTTATCAGTACCAAGGCGCGCGGCGTGGCCTCGTGGCAGATCCCGTGTGACACTTCATTTGCGAACATCTAGGATTCAAGGCAAAGTATCATAAAGTTCACTTGTGTTATAGAAATGCGGGGCTTCTGTGCGATGAGCAACAAAAAATAATAGGAACGTAGGTACCTACCTACACCATTATGCAGGTGAAGTATTCAAATTCATTATGTTCCAAACTATAAATATGGCGACTGTTATTTTTTAGCTTCATAAACATAACATCACGCCTGTAATCCCCGAAGCTTTAGGCAGAGGTGTGCCTATAGTATACCTACCCACATTTCGCCAGTTAAGTTTAAGTCCTATGGAATAGGGGGCGAGCCTATTGCCATCAACCGGGTACAAATCCCAGATCCGTGGCTGCTACTTAGTAATTATTCCTAGATAAAACCGGCCAACTTTGAGTCGGACCCGCACACGAAGATTTCGCAGCACCAAACAATAAGTATACCTACCTTAAAAATGTTTTTATTCAACCCTCAGTTACATGTATGGAGAGCCACAAATATATTTTTTTCTTGATTTCATCCTTTGGACGACTAACGGATCGACAGACGGACGGACAGGGCGAATGTATAAGGGATCCGTTATAGCCATTTGGCTACGGAACCCCAAAAAGTGGGTCGGTGTCCCTTCCACCCTTGTATGTAGAAATTAACAGCATCCGCAGCAGAGCAGGTCATGAACTGACCTCTCCCGGTAATGGAATACGGCGGGAGAGTTTAATAGTTCCTCGCTCATAATTTATATGTTGTTCACTTCTGTCGTTTCTACTAGTTAGGCGCAGCCATAGAGTAGGCAAGGGGCAGGGGGTAACCAATGTAGTTTGCTATTTGAAATAAAAAGGTGTAACAAGACCCTTAACGAAGCCAAAAGGCACTTGTTCTCCCCATCATTGTGATCATTTTTTTGTTCTAGACCATACCTGGGAGTGGGAACTTTCTAGTTACGGAGATATTGGGGCTCCAAGTTCCTACTTTTTCACATGTTTTTTTTTTAATACATGCTTTGTTTCAATGTAAGATTTTTGCTTTAAACACCTCCACGACCCCCGTACCTACTATTCAATACATGTATCAGCACAATGTTTTGTGTGCGTTACATTGAGTCTACCGTAAAAGGTGATTTTTCAGCCCAGAAAAAAAAGTGGTTTCCCAGCAATAATTTGTGCGTAGAGTTACTTAGTTTGATGTACATAATGCTTGGTTGACGGCTTCGTGAAGGGTCCGTTTACACCGTGTATATTGTTAAAATTAATAACTGGCCCTCAGCTGAGCAAAAAGCCCTCTCCTATGAAAAATGTATATTATCTGTGACTAGCTTATGCCCGCGACTTCGCCCGCGTGGAGTTCGGAAATTGCCCGCGGAATCTTACTTCTAGGATAATAAGTAATCTATGTATGTACTATACCAGACTATAATCCATCTCTGTGCCAAGTTATATCCAGATCTGTTCAGCCGTGATTGAGTAACAAACAGCCATGCATCCAAACTTTCGCATTTATACGTGTAATATTACTTTTTACTTTTAAAGTTCAATACGTAATAAAGAATAGTTTGTGATGATGATGAAAGAATAGTTAGTGTAGTGTTTTAGTGGACATGCTTATAACTTGCAAATATTAGTTCATAGTAATTAATATGAATGTCGCGTACCACGAGCCAACGCGAAAATCGGGATTTCACATATATTTACAGACACCTCAGAAAAATCCCACCTACTTACTAATAGGTAAATATGCCCCGCGCAACACTGCGCGCCCTGCGCCTGTCTACGTGAGCTTCGAAGCCCTATTTGACTCGGTTGGGGATGATTTAAAAAAAAATGTGATACACGTGTCTCATAATTTTAATTGAAGAGTGTGTACACTAATTTTTGAGTCAATCGACCCAGAGAATATTAAATTTCACAGAAAATTCAACTCGTTGATATATCAGTCAGCCAGTCATCCATTGGATTTAAAATTGGGGGATGATTTTGGAAAAACTTTGATACACGTATCTCATAATTTTAACTGAAGAGTATGTACACAAATTTTCAAGTCTATCGACTTCGAGAATAAAAACTTTCACAAAAAAGTTTGAAAATTGAACACCCCATTTCACCCTCTTAGGGGTGGAACACACACAAAGAATACACCCTCCAAATATCATGTCTCTAGGACCAGCGGTTTGGGCTCTGCGTTGATATATCAGTCAGTCAGTCAGTCAGACTGATACCTACATATCATGTAGGTATAGATATCCTTATAGATGGTCTAAATAAGTACCTAACCTGCCGACATTCAACATTGTTATGGGTATTAATATCTAAATAGGTAGGTCGGTACGACAAAACAAAAAATCGAGTTTCTTCGACTACTTCACTAACTGCGGTCGTTGACCTATAATTTTTTTTTTTGGTTTTACAAACATCTTTTTAGTGTTCCATACTCGAAGGGTAACCAACGGACCCTGTTACTAAGCCTCCGCTGTCCGTCCGTCTGTCTGTCAGCGGGCTGTATCTCATGATCTGTAATAGGCAGACAGTTGAAATTTTCACAGAATGTGTATTTCTGTTGCCGCTATAATACAACAAATAATAAAAATAAATTAGAAAGGGGGATCCTCTACTACGATGGCACGGACCCTAAGTCCGACTCGCCCCTGTCTAGATATCCATGCCCATCACGTGTATGGAGTGTCGACCTATCTAAGGCACTATGGAAGTAAAGTATAAACTTGACTAATTAGATGATTCTCCTTTATTGGTACCATTGCTATCCAGGTATATACATATATTTGGTGCATTTTTAAATACCTATACAAATAGACTTAATATATACGGCACTTATAAGATAACAAAAACTCATATTTTTTTATTTTTCCTGTCTGTCTGTTTATTCCACATCATCATCATCATCATCATTTCAGCCGAAAGACGTCCACTGCTGGACATAGGCCTCCCCCAAGTATCGCCACATTGACCGGTCCCGTGCGACTCGTATCCAGCGGATCCCTTTATTATTTTTTATTATTCCACTTAATAAAAAATAATCTCCAAAACGGCTGGACTGATTTTGACGGCACTTTTACTGGCAGATAGCAATCGTAATATGGTCTAGTTTAGGCTGCTTTTATTTTAGAAACAAAAGGTGAAAAAAAAAAAACCTTGAAATTGTTAACAAAATCCGATTCAAAAAGGGAAGTACCTAATATTTTTTACAATAATTTCACGTGACCGGTCACGCGCAACAGCTAGTTTGGATATAAAATATAAAAAAATGCCCACCGGTATTAGGACAGGAACAGGGGTCCAAACAACCGGCGCGGCGGTCAGGGATGAGTAATTTTATTATTATTAATTAATAATATTATTTATTGATCTTTGAACAAGCGCAGAATAACTCCCTATTAAAAAAATACCTACCTTTTTAATGCCAGCGCCAACGAAGGACTTTTGTCGGGTACTGTTTCATCGTAGGTCATCGATAGACCGGACCGCACAAAAGTACGGGGGTGTCCGGGAATTTAGGTACGTGTTGTGCATCAACGGCTACGCACAGAGCGGGTTTTAGAGAGTGAGAACGTCCTATAAACGATGACGTGGCGGGCAACAACGATCGAAAATATTTTTAGTTCTACTTTTCCAGGATTTCGTCAGATTACGTGCGCTGGTTAATTGGCGTGCGTGATGGATTATGGCCGACTACCCCCCGCAGAGAAGATGCCTGTGTCGCTGTGCCCTAGCAGTGGGAACGGCTAGGCATAGGCTGATTGTGTTACCTTTTAATATCTATCTATTTACTTAGGAAATCGTTTATCCTGACTGACTAGATACCAACGCACTGTTTAAACTAGAGTAATCGGGCTAAAATTTGGCATACAGATAGCGGATTTCTACGTCATAATAGCTAAGAACGGATTTTGGAAAATTTTACCGCTCAGCGGGTGAAATAGAGGTTGTAAGTTTGTATGAAAATCCGTCACCGGGCGAGTCGTCATACAAAATCCGTCACCGGGCGAGTCGTCATACAAAATCCGTCACCGGGCGAGTCGTCATACAAAATCCGTCACCGGGCGAGTCGTCATACAAAATCCGACACCGGGCGAGTCGTCATACAAAATCCGTCACCGGGCGAGTCGTCATACAAAATCCGTCACCGGGCGAGTCGTCATACAAAATCCATCACCGGGCGAGTCGTCATACAAAGTCAAAACATAGTCCTTTCTGCAATTCTCAATTCGAATCGCCGCAGAGCAGTGTCATCGAAATGAATTTATGTTAGTGCACGTAGCGTTTCAGCTTCATGCGTTATATTGTGCCACTGAATTTGTCAAGGCTAACTAATGACTGCAAATTATGGGAGCCTCCGAGCTCCGGGCTGCAGTACGGCCGGAGTAGCCGGCAAGCTAGTCGTTTATGTAGCTAAAGAGACCGGCTTTAGCGCTCTCTAGTCTCTTGTTGATTTAAATTGGCGTGGAGTATATGTACGTAGTTGAATAAACCGTCGTTCAAGGTTAATATTTTTTTTAAGTGGGTACCTAGTCTAGATAGGTACCTATATACATAGATAGGATAGGGTCAAAGAAAATTACCCAGCTTCACAAATGCGAGGAGAAGAAATAATATACGTAATAATAGACATCCAACCAAACCCATACATACTCAAGGCCCAATATCTTTTGTTTCCACGTTTATATGCGTTATAGTTGTAGTCCTGCATCAACCTGGGGAGTCCTTGTGTTCACTTTCACTTGCATACAGGGATAATCGTCGGTTGGTTTCCTGAGTTGGGCTATCTTCCTGGCAGAGCTGATGTTATAAGGAGTGACTTAGACTACTTTTATTTTAGAAAAAGAATTACAGTTCTGTGAAAATAAAATTATATCTCTTGAAATAGTTGTTGACATTGTTCACAAAATCCGATACAAGTAGGGAAGTAATATTTTTATAATAGTGTCACGCGGACGAAGGTATATTTAAATGTTTTTTGATGTACGTAGGTAGGCACTATATTCGTAGTTATTGTAATCCTTTTCCGTGGTCCTTTTCAACTGGAGCGGAGACTGCAGCGCAGTTTCAGCATCTTGGTTTAGTTGAGTTGAGCAACACAATTACTGACAAATGCTTGAACTGACTGACTGGCATGTCCACTCAAATCTGAGTGGTTCTTTCCCCAAAACGAGTGAATTGACCATGCTCTGACCACGTTAATGTTTGGACTTTAAAAGATACTGTATTTAGCCAAAACATCGAAACTAACTCAGTTCGTTTCGATGTTTCTTCTCAGAGTACCTACATGGATAAGAAACACAGAAATTTCTAGGCTTTTGTTTAAAAAAATGAAGAATAAACATCTTTAAAATGTATGCATTCATAAGCATGCTAATGATACATTTGAATGATGTTTTGTTTAATGATTCTAGACAGTTCTGGGTAATTCTGACTACACTGAACCGATTTCAAATGAAAACAATAATAAATAATGCATTGAACCAGTTATCTATCAACACTGCTGGCCGGATGAGGCAAGTAAGCGATACATTGGATAAATTCAGAGTCTGATACCGCCAGCTCAATGTATTATGGATAAGAAGTGAGCTCTTAAAAGATTTATTGAACGGGGAACAAAAGTGGCACTTTGATTGTGCCTGTATTTTGGTACTTTTTTTTTTTAAGAATTTGATCTATGTAACAGTAAGTATTAACTGAGCAATTCATTGTTACGTGCACATGAGTTCACGCGACTGTGCATTCGAATTAGCCGTACTACCGCGCTCACTGAAGGTCGACCACTTTTCACCCTTCGTGCCCTGAGGAATAAGGTTGAAAAGTGGTCGCCCGTCAGTAACCGGGTAGGTAAACGTTGGGTCCCTTTTTTTACTTCTTATAACTCAAAACCTATTTATCTATTATTTTATATAGTCAGATTGGCTAAGAATTTATTTTGATGTATTGTCATTTTTTTAATTTAATCATCGTGTGACCTCCAATAATGGAGAACAGTGTAAATAAGGTTTTTTTAAAGAACAGAATTCGTGTTGAACAATGAACTACCCCCCGGTTTATAATGAGTCTCGGGGTTTTTATGTCTATTTATATTACATTTCCATAATTGAATACTTACCTATTATTTATCCTAGCAGAACCATGACGCACAACTGCGCATAGGTTTTACATATTATGGAATTGCGACAGTCTGTGTAAGTAGAATCAGATCGACTGTTGACCATACATATTTATTACAGCGTAGGTACTAACAAGGTCAAAGTGTGTTAATTCAATTTTATTTGTTTTAATTACATTACATCATACCGAGTTTCCTCCGTGTCTCGGAAAGCACGTTAAGCCGTTGGTCCCGGCTGTCATTTGTAGATCTTTGACATTCGTTACGGGTAGTCAGTGGCCCGAAAGTCCGACAACCAGTCTTACCAATGGGTATCGTTTTACCCAGTACTAACTGGGTTATGGAGGTTAGAAAGGCAGTCGCTGCTCCATGTAAAATACTGTTATTGAGCTGCATCCGGTTAGACTGGAAGCCCATCCCAACATAATTGGGTAAAGGCTAGGCAGATGAAACGGGCCCGATACCCACTGTACCCAACTGACCCACCGCTTAACCGGTGACCCTGACAACGGAAGGGCAGCGTTCATTCTACGGCTTATTGCTTGAAATGTTTGTGTAGCTGCTAGCGAGTATCGACTAGAGATGCCGCGAATACTCGCTATTATTCGATATTACTCGAATTTTTTTGGCGAAAAATTGGCGAATAGTTGTCTAAATAAAAATAAACTTTTAATGAACAGAAAAACTAAAGCTGGGCTTAAAAATAATCAATCTTTGAAAACAAAACACACTTGGTAGGTATTATTATCATTAATATAAAAAGTTAGCTAAAAATTAGTCATGTTGAAGATAATTAGCTAAGCTTTTTAATTAATAATTAAATATTTAAAGTCCAAAAGGGGCAGATTGTGGTTCAGTAAAAATATTTTTTCTGATGGTGATGAACAATCGACATCGATTGGGCGGGAAATCCTCTACAGTATTAAACGCTCATGCGCGTCATCACGCGTTACACAAAACTTGTTATTCCTCGTAAAATAGATTACGTATGTAAGTACCGACGCCAGCACATCAAGCTACTACAATCTGTCAAATTTCTTTAATAGATTTTCAACTTTATCTGTAAAGCATTAGGTTCAAGTTGGATTGGGAAAATTTGACAGTTTCGGGTAGCTAGTTTAGATTACAGCAATGAGATGCTAAAGTTTAAGGGACTACCAATTATTGTGTAATATTATTATTTGAAAATAAATAAACAATATTTTATATTCCTTTTTTATGTCGAGTAATAATGGCGAGTGTTCGACTATTTGCCATTGGGAATTACTGGAACTTGAATTACAGGAACTACTATTTGCCATTGGGGACGCGGGGTGTAGTGAGATATAACGTGTTATTTTTTTGTTGAACGCGCGATTTCTAAACCGAAGACAATATTCTGAATTTTTTAAGATACTTTGTACCAAAACAATACACGTTATTTTGGGTTGGGGTTGGGGGTAGTCTAAAACCTCACCACGTATAACTTAGGGGGAGGAGGGGTAAAAAGTTGCTGAAAACATCATGGACGACCCCTACTGAATTGAAGCTAGTCTCATAAAGACAGCTTGTAAATTTATAACTTGTAATTATAGCCACGTTAGGTCCTCTGTCATTGTCATGTATGTGAACGTCTTGTAATTCATCAGATGATGATCATCACCACTGGCAGCCTTATTCCACCCACTGCTCAGTATACACCTCCTTCCTTTTGTGGCATCACTTGTATTAGGTACAATCCTGATAGCGGTTTTCCAGAATTTCCAGACAGCGCGATTTTGCTAAAGATTAGGCACCTAAGTAGGTACTTAGGTAAGTATAGGAATTAGGCGTTACACACGTTACAATTATTAAATCTTATGCAAATTATTTTATTTTTATTCAATACCACAAACTAAGTAAAAGTTCAAAGACACCTAAGTCCAATCAGTTCTACGTATAGAAATCGGGCAATCAGCTAATCCCCCAATAAACATAGGTTAGCTACCTGCTGCGGCTGCTACCTATACACCCGAGACGTTAAGTGCTAGTGCAGGTGAACAAGACGGTTAGATTGGACATAATTGCGTGTCGCTGTTAACAAGATCGAGCGCCTCTCGTAGGAACGGCCGCCCTCAGGACCTGCGAGCATTCAGGCTATGATGGAAGATGTGCAATATATTATGGCTACATACCTACACATTTTGAAGAAAAAAATGAGTAGATACTTGGAATTTCAGTATTGGATTAGGCCACGTTTCGAGGTAGGACCATTGCTATTTTTTTAAGAGGACTTTGGCAAAGGTTGCGATTATGTAGAACTACTGCTTGTTTAAAGCTCGTTCCCGTTTGCACCACGAATAATCACTATAGAACTGTTCTTGTCAAATTGAAACAATTGACAGTTTGCCGGCATTGTAAAAATTATAGAGTAGGTACCTAATCTTCGGAACCACTGATTCAGAAATTTGTCAGCTAATGGGAAGTTATCCCCAAGCCAGAAAAAAAACAGAAAAGGACCTAAAAACACACATAAAATCGATTACCAAACGCATGTCTAGTTTGAGGCTTTGTGCAAACCAGGTCTTTCGTCTATATGTATACCCCCCGTTACTTCCGTGACATTTTTGTTTCCGCGCGCGATGGCTCCAAATGCGTGCCGTGTGGATTCGTTCCAGCATAGATTCTCCGTCAACGTGTGGGCTGGTACTGGAACATTCATACTCGGTCCCGTTTTCCTTCCACGGTTGAACGGAGATACCTACCTGCAGTTCCTGCAAGAGACATTGCCGGACTTACTGGATGACGTCCCTGTCGGTCTTTCACGTGACATGTTTTACCAGCAAGACGGTGCTCCCGCGCATTTCACGTGGACCGTTCAACGGCATCTGGATGCGGAGTATGCCAGTCGTTGGATAGGTCGGGGAGGACCGGTGCCGTGGCCTCCCAGATCGCCTGACTTAACACCATTAGACTTATTTGTGGGGTCGCATAAAATCGCTCGTGTACGTCAGTCAATGTACAAGAGTCGAGGAACTAAAAACAAAAATTGAACAAGCATTTGTGACGGTGAAAAGTGATACTGAAGTGCTTACAAAATTGAAATACAATTTAATAAAGCGTGCAAATAAGTGCATAGAACAAGGCGGTGGTCATTTCGAAACTTTAATGAAAGTGGATCGCAAAAATAGTGCAAATTAATAATATAAGTGTAAATAGTCCAGTTCTGTAGTTACCTACTTCTTCCTATCAACACCATTGTATTCTTATCACTGTAAATATTATGATTCAAATCTTTTAAACACGCCGTCTTTGAATATTTTTGTAGTACAAACAATAAACTGTACCTAAACACAACTTATCAAGGGGATCGCGGGAGTCTGTGACATTTTAGGTACGTAAAATTCGTTCATTGAACTAACGCACATCTAATGCCTACAGCTATGGTCAGCTGGCGGCTCGACTGTGCGTGTCGCGTCGGCCGCTAACATTGCATGAGTGTGTGTGCAGGGATGTTGTTGCACATACGTTTTGCGTTTAGTAAGGATAACTATTTTATAAAAAAAAGACTAGGTTTGATTTAAATTTATTTAATTGCGGATGTTGTTTTAGACTTATAATTTAATATTCTAATTGGGGTGTCTGAGGTATTGCGCTTAATCTGTTACACGTTGTATAGGCTGATATACAAATTAACCTCCTCAGTCGGGTAAAAATAGTAGCCCATCGGAACAAGGTCCAGGCGGCTGGTGGTCAGCGCTCCAGCGAGAGGAACCTTATACTTAGTTATTATTATCGCGTAAACAGAACCTTTTAGTAGTTTTATAAAAGTTTATAGTATTGAACAATCAAAACCACAAAATCGGGAATAATACAGGGTTTAAGGGAAGGGAATCCAATCCTGCAAACGAGGGATCCCTTTTGTTTTCAGTTTTTAACTTACAGCTAAAAAAAACTAATTGTAATTTTATGTTCTGTGAATCCTGTTTCGGAATGGAACATAATCAGTGTCAGTTCAAACTTGTGTTCTGATAAAATTTTTACCTCTAAAGCATCATTTAATTCAATTGTTGATTAGTATTAAGTCATAAGTCTATTAACTTGCCATTAATAAAGAAAATAAAAATTTACTTGTCTTTATTTTTTTGTTCAGTTATTTTTCCTTTATTTCGCAGCATTCCATTTATGTAAATAATACGGCTAAAATAAAAAATCCAAAAATGGATGTTGAAATACCTTAACGGACGACGCGTGAAATCAGCTGTTCACTTCCTGCCTAGCTACAGAGTTCATCGAACTCGTCGTCGCGCTTGCCGTTAGCTACGTGCGTTTTGCCAGGGTAACGATATATTACGTATGAGGAAATAAAACAAATCAAATTTATTGGATTCCCATAACATTCCTGAAAAAAAATCTTGTAACGGTCATCTTAGTATGAAATACTGAAATACTGATGGGGTGAACTCATCACCCCATCAGTTTGAGGAGGGCTGTCCCTTACACCCCGTATATTTTTAGGGCTCCACATTTTTCTACTTAATTTTATGTATGTGGCCCTCTGACTTTGAGAGGCTGACAATAGTAGGTACCTTCAATATTTCTCATGGAAACTAAGTAGAAACGGACAGCATTTTATAAGTAACCAAACAATGTTTTATTCGAGTTTCTAATGTAGGTACTTAACCAAATCAAGTCAATTATTTTTTTAATAATTATTACATAGACGCAGAGAACCAACCAATGGCAATAATGTCTTAATATTACCACATAACAAAATAAATATAACTGGCTCCTAAAACCAGGAATTTCTCCTTGCCATATCTGAAACAATGGAGGCAACAGCCATAAATACAAACATCCGGAACAAACACACTTGTCACGGTACGTGAACCAGTGGAACAGACTCCCTCCGCTTGCCAAGGAACCCACCTTTATACTATAAATTGTCCAAGCTTATTGCCTTCAGTAATAAGAGCTAAGTAACGCGAACGTTTTGGCTCAGTTTCAAAAGGAAAAAATGCCGGAACATTCAGAATTGAATGGCTTGTCGTGAAATAGAATTTTACTTCAATATTTGAGTACCCAGCTTTGAACCACAACCGTGTTGTAGGCCTGTTGTCAGCTTTTAGGCTTAAAGGATGCAGTTGAATATCTGTATATAACAAGGAGCGACTAGCTCTCTGACGTCCACAGCCCATTTACTGAGTACTACGATACCCCTGGGTAAGACTGGTTGTCAGACTTTCAGGCTTGTAACTACCCGCAACGGCTGCCCAACCACTGTCTACAGGCGACAGCCGGGACTAAAGGTTCGATGTGTTCTCCGAGGCAAGAAAGGAACCCGTAATGGATGGTCACCCATCCACCGACTGAACTCTGCAAATGTTGTTTAACCTTGATGATCAGGGTATTATTAATTGATTTAGTAAAACGACTAATAATTGCCTTATAACGACTAATTAATTGCCTAAACGACTATGCATACATTTATCGCGGAGGATAACAGAAGTATTATTTTTTGTTATAATGCTAATTGAAGAACATGCCTGTTCGGAGGTGCTCACACTATACGCGAGACTGAGTCCCTCCCTAAAAACATATTGGCTGATAGAGATTATACGATATCAGAAAAGTAAAAAGTTTATGTGTATGTTGAGCAACGCACATTTGCGTAGGTATTCGTATTATTGAAGTTTTTATTCTCGCCGAACCGTCAACACACTCCCGCTTACGAACTCATTACGCTATCACCAATTTATTTGGGGTCGGCACTCAGCGCAGAATGTCTTCTTCCATACTTACTTTTGTATTACTTGTCATCTCAGCAATCACCTCCTTTCTAGCCATATCATTCTTCACACAGTTCATCCATCCTTTATTAGGACTTCCTCCACTTTTATTGCTATCCACATTCATACTAAAAACTTTCCTCACGACATTTTTCTCATTCCTCCGCATCACATGCCAATAACCACACAACTTCTCACGGCACCACTTTCAGACTTCCTCTTGTGTACTCCTTATACTACCTGAACGCGGCTTTACCGGGTTCTGTTTTCGAAACTTACTAATAATACGGGGTGGGAAGGAGACCGACGACAAAACGGTTACCACGTATTCAATACATCATTCTGAGCCTCCCACATAGAAAATTTTCATTGGTTATTAAAAAAACAAACATCTGTTTCCTACAAAAGTGTGTACATTACCTACACGGTCAAAGTGTATGGAACATAATGATGCTGAATACGTGTAACCGTTTTCGCGTCGGTGTCTCTTCCACCCTGTATATGAAGACAAGTTTTCTCCCCTTTTTTGTTTCTTTACTTTATTTTTTTCACAGTGAACAAGGGAGTTCAAAATAATATAGGGCAGGGTAATAAAGCGTTCTGCTCCAAATCAGTTAGCGGTCAAGTGGTCACATTAGGTGCAGATTTATAGCCTCTTCCCGACGGGACCCGAAATACATGCCCTACTATACTTTTCATTTTCTCACAAGCACAATGGCCTTCAGTCTATAATACGGATTGCGAACCTTTTGACGACCGCGTGCGTAATATTTTTGGCAAAACGGCGTCGGTAAGAGTAATACTAGACTTATGTTCGAAATATTTGGCTAGGAATCTAGCAAACCAGGCCAGTCGCACTCCGCATTTTAGATTTGAAGATGCAAGTAGGTGGCAGGTTCGACGCGTCGGTTTTGGACCAATTTACACGACAGAGTACATTGGTTACATTATTTATTCTTATTTATATCACCCGTAATTACGTTAGAATATTTATTATTATTCATTTATAAATACAAATTTTATAAGGCTTGTACATTATTAAATATTCCTTAATAAAAACAATATGAAAAAAAATGTTGCCCACCCATGGACGTATTCCGTATGGTGTCGGACGTAAAGAATAGCACCATCCCATATCTTCCCGTGGGTATCGTAAGAGGCGACTAAGGGACATACCAGAGAATGGGCAGCAGCGTGCTCTGTGCGTTTGTAACAACCGTACTGCGATCGCCAACCCGCCTGCCAAGCGAGGCGATTATGGCAAAACCCCCCAAATGATGACCGCAACACAAAAATGGGCCCTAGTACCCGGTAGCCCGTCTACCATCGACTATGGGAGCGGTCGAGGTTACGGCGTGGCAAGGGGTGCGAAGAATCTCCGGAAGGGATCAGGCTGCCTATACCGACGACTTGACCTGGCAACATACAACACGCGTACACTCCGGACCGACGAGAAGATAACGGAATTCGAAGAGGTATTGAGCAGGCTGCGATGGAGTATTGTGGGATTATCAGAAATCCGAAGAGAGGGGAAGAGGAAATCCGGCAACCTGCTCTATTTCCGAGGGGTGACCGGTAGTCCCAGGGTGGTGTTGGGTTTGGGGTCCCTCGTGAATAACGTGGTGAAGATCGAGAGTGTGTCGACCAGGGTGGCATACCTTATACTCAGAATATCCTCAAGATATTCGCCGAAGGTCATACAGGTCTACGCCCTAACCTCGGCACACCCCGACGACGAAGTGGGGACCATGCATGAGGATATTTCAAAAGCCCTGCATGGTTTCAAAACTCACTTCACCGTTGTCCAGGAGGACTTCAACGCGAAACTGGGCAAACGAGACGGGGATGAGCTGCAGGTGGGGCAATTTGGGGTTGGACGTCGGAACCCCCGGGGTCACCAACTGGCTAGTTTTATGGAGAAGGAGGGCCTCTATATGATGAACTCCTTCTTCAAAAAACGTGAGCACAGGAAGTAGACCTGGCAGAGTCCCGATGGTGCAACCAAAAATGAGATTGATAATGTCAACCAAGAAGCAAATGTTCTTAGATGTCTCTGTGATAAATTCGGTGAAAACAGCGGCGTGAGATGATCCTGCAGTCTTCAGACGAGGCATGGAAATACTGGCAGCTCAATAGACGGATCTCTAAATCCTTGAAGAGCGAGCTCCGCCGCTTTAATACCGAGCGTATTAAAGACGCTATTGAGCGTAATAAATCCTCCAAGGTATTTTCAAGAGTTCTGGCTATTGGGCAGAGCCAGCTCACGAAACTGAAACTGACGATAGCAGGATCGTATCCGCCAAACCGGTGCTGCTGAGGGATATCGAGAGTTTTTATGGGCAGTTGTACACTTCAACCAGTAAACCCGTTGCAAATCTAGCAAACGACCCAAGAGCTAGACTGACCCGACACTATACCGAAGATTCCGGATGTCAGCCTGTACGAGATTAGGTTGGCTTTGAAACAGCTTAAAAACTTCAAGGCACCGGGTGATGACGGAATTACGGCCGAACTCCTGAAGGCGGGTGGAAAACCGGTACTTAAGGCCCTTCAGAAGCCGTTTGATTCCGTAATACTTGAGGGGAAAACGCCACAGGCATGGTGCAGGGATGTGGTGGTACTCTTCTTTAAAAAAGGCGGCAGGGGCCGGCTGAAGAACTATAGGCCCATCTCACTTCTAAGCCATGTCTACAAGTTGTTTTCAAGAGTCATCACGAATCGTCGACGATTGTTGACGATTTTCAGCCTCCCGAACAAGCCGGATTCCGAAAAGGCTTTAGCACTGTAGACCACATACAAACGCTGCGGCAGGTTACACAGAAGACCGCAGAGCATAACCTGCCTCTCTGTTTAGCGTTTGTGGACTACGAGAAAGCCTTCGATTCGATCGAGACTTGGGCTGTACTGCAGTCTTTCCAACGGTGCCAAATTGACTATCGGTACATCGAGGTGTTTAAGTGTTTGTACACACACCAGCACATTAAGCTCGACCCCCAACATACCCATAACTACGCTACATTCAATACAGAGAATCGTCGGAAAGGGACTAAGCATCGTGGCATCGGCCAATCACAGTGCGGTAGCGTTTAATGCTTTGGACTTACACACACAGTCGCACTTAAACACACATACGCACTTTTTTGCATCGTGGTCCGTCAACAGTTCCCAAATATCGCTCGGCTGGGATTCAAGGTCATTACGAATTTTTTTTTTCTGTCGAAGCGTGTGTGTGTTTGTGTGTGTGTGTTGTGTGTGTGTGTGGTGTGTGTGTGTAATATTTATGGTGCCATAATTATCGCCACAACAGTGGCAGCTGATATTGTTGTTACACTATTTTTTTTTGTATTTTTTTTAATATTTCTTAGTGTTGTTAGCTCATTATATTTTAGATTAAAAATAATTATTCTATATTTAATTGTTAATACTTTACAATGTTTTAGCTTAGTTACTATTTACAGATCTAATTATTTATACAAAATAACTCTAGCTTGAGCAATTGAACATATTTGTCTCTATAAGTAGTAGTTATAAGTTGTATTTACCGTAGTTGATTATAGGAAGTTGTCAATTTTTATTATTATGTGATTTTTAACTGTTCTTGGCTCCTAAGACAACTTATAATTTTGTTTAGATTTTGATAAGAAGTCTTTTTACACTTAAAACTGATTTCGTTTCCTGTCGGGTAGTTTCAGAAACGCATTTGGTTCGATTGAAATTATTATAAAAAAATATTAGTTCCCTTTTTTAATCGGATTTTGTTACCAATTTCAAGATTTTATTTGTTTTTCACGGAACCCTAATTCTTTTTCTAAAATAAAAGTAAACTATGTTAGTCCTTAAAACATTAGCTATCTGCCAGTAAAAGTCCCGTCAAAATCGGTCTAATCTGAACAATCCTCGAGCATTTTTTTGATGTCACTGAATAAAAGAATTCTACGCAGACGCGTCTCTTCGCGCGTGCTCAAGAATGCACGAGCGCTCAATTATAAACTTAATTAAAGACAATACAGATAGTCTATTCAGTGACATCAAAAAAGTGCGAGAGCGAAATTGTGAAACTGAAATGCCTAATAGTAATATGATTACATTTCACAGTAGACACTTATATAATATGCCAGTGCGAATGGAAGAAAACATTTATGGCTTATTTTTTTTTTATAATTTAAATTTTATTAGTTTCAACTTTTTTATTTAATTTTATGAGTAAAATCTAAAACATTACTTTTCTACTCTTAAACATACATTTTCTTCAATAGTTATCTTTGTTAAAAACGCTAATAAATGACTTTTAATAATAGACGTATTAGTGCACAGATGCAGGGCAAATAGAAAAATAATCTAACCATAACAACCATTATGCGACGAACTCAACTCGCTTACAAAATAATATTATTAAATTACCTACATGATAATACGTATAGATATGGTATGGTTAGAATGCGGCGGCGCTTCCATGCCATACGGTATGCGCGTGAGAGAGACGAAATAACAACAACATATCGGACCCTCTCGCACGATTTGCAGCGTTCAACTTCTAATAGTTCAAAGTTCAAACAGTCGAGCTTGATGAGTGGCCGTGTATACAAAAAAGACACCATGTCCGTCCGACTTTAGGACCAGACCTCGGAACCAATCCTTCTGCAGCGAGGTGTGAGACAGGAAGACGTCATATCTCCGAAACTGTTCACCGCTGCACTGGAGGATGTCTTCAAGGTTCTGGACTGGAGAGGGCTAGGCATCAGCGTCAATGGCGAGTACATCCTTCACCTTCGGTTTGCCGACGATATAGTGGTCATGGCTAAGACCATGGAGGACCTCAGTACAATGCTCGATGACCTAAGTAGAGCTTCCGAAAGAGTGGGTCTTAAAATGAATATGGACAAAACCAAAGTCATGTTGAATGCCCATGTAAGACCCACTCCTATCAAGATCGGAGACTCTACACTCGAAGTTGTGGACGATTATGTCTACCTGGGACAAACTGTTACAGCCCTTATTATAAGGCAATAAAGTCGACATCTGCACTCTAGAGTCAATGTCTCATTTTTCATTTCAAAGTAAATGCTGAATTGCAATTAGCGCACATTAGCGGTATTTTAGTACTAATCGAGTTAGTTAGATTCTGGACGCCGTCGCGTAAACCAAATTTGGAAACCTTATCTCGAGAGATACAAGGGATTATAGAAAGTCACTATTTGTTGGTGTATTTTGTGCATTATTTGATAAAGCTAATATCAAAGGTGTAATTGTGGATTTTTGTGATTAAATAAGTGGTTCGGTAAATATTAGTTTTTTTTAAAAAGACTAACGGGGTCGGCCTTATAACAAATTGGTGTCAGAAGTGGGATACCAGAGACGAAGTCTTCCGACGTTGAGTCAGACAGACACTGGTATCCCGAATCCCGAGCCTCCCGTTCAGTGGCCGACAGTAAGACTTGGCCTAAGGCTAAGCCTGCGTCACTACCTTTGGACGACGGTCAGCCTCCGCTCTTCAGCGTGAGCCCGCTCCAGCCACTACCTTTGGTCGACGGTCAGCCTCCGCTCTTCAGCGTGAGCCCGCTCCAGTCACAACACATTGGACGACGGTCAGCCTCCGCTCTTCAGCGTGAGCCCGCTCCAGTCACAACACATTGGACGACGATCAGCCTCCGCTCTTCAGCGTGAGCCCGCTCCAGCCACAACACATTGGACGACGGTCAGCCTCCGCTCATCAGCGTGAGCCCGCTCCAGACATCATCACCAACACCATCATCAGCTCCAGGGTCTAACTCACCACATCCAAGGCCAAGAAATTCCACAGCAAACCGTGTGAAAATTCCAGCTCCCACGCGTCATCGCAACAAAATGCAAACGCAAGGCTTCGTGTTACTGTGAGTGTTTCTTGTGTCTATAATTTCAAAGTGAATCGTGCCTCCGAATCGTATTTCTAAGTTATTGCTATATTTTTATCACTATTTGTATCGACACTTTTTCATGTATTTTACTCTTCGTAAATTATAAAATTTGTCCAGCATATCATAATAATTATCTATGTCCGTTAAATCAGAAAACGCAAAAATGTCCGAAAAGTCCGACAAAATTACCTTGTCCGTCTTAACTAAATTCGTAAAATCATATAATGGGGACAGGGAGACACTACCTGCATTTCTCACAAATTGTGAGAATGCAATGTCTCTGGCCACACAAGAACAACAAAATGTGCTCTGTAAATACATAATTTCCCAGATGGAAGGGAAAGCACAGGTAGCATGCAGTCTAAAATCATTTGAAAAATGGTCAGAACTTAAAACCTTCCTCAAGTCCACCTTTGGAGAGAAAAAACACGCAACACATCTCTTATCGGACTTACAACATTGCAAACAATTGCCAAACGAAGACGTTACACAATACTCTCTACGAATCGAGTCAATACTGACCCGAATTCAGTCGGACACTCACCACAGCTGTAAAGACGAAAAAGAATTACCTGGTCGTATAGCAGCCATGGAAGACCTGGCGCTCAATACATTCATGCTAGGCCTAGGCTCTTCTATATCCAACATTGTTCGGTGTAAAAATCCTTCAACTCTTAACGAAGCTATTCAATACGCTATAGACGAAGAAAAGTTATTTAATTTATCCAAACCTAGATCAGCCAAACAATGTTCGACATGTAATAAAGTAGGCCATAGTTCATCGGAATGTTTCAGAAACAAAAAGCCTAATTTTAATTCCCAAAAACCATATCATAAGGTCTTCATTTCCCAATGGGATTCTAATAAAAATAACAATTCTAATACTAATTCTAATACCAATACTAATTCTAATGCTAACTCTAATGCCAATTCTAACGCGCAAACTTGTAGATATTGTAAAAATTTCGGTCACACTATAGAGCAATGTCGTAAAAGGCAGTTCAATATGCAACGCCGCGAAAATACGGGCCCTGCACAACGCCATCATAACTCACCTAATAACTCTACGAATGCATTTACGCATACATGTGAATGTGAGGCCAATGATCATAATAACTACGCTGAATCTCATGATAATTTAAACTAAACCGGATTTTGATGCCGTGTCCGTCAAAATCTATACAAAACTATAATGGCACGACTCCTACTAATTCTATATCTCAGTCAATGAAGCTGAGTCCTTCTAATTCTACATCTCAGTCAAAGATACTGAGTCCTACTAATTCTACATCTCAGTCAAAGATGCTGAGTCCTGCTATATCTACTAATCCTACTAAATCTACATCTCAGTCAAAGATGCTGAGTCCTGCTATATCTACTAATCCTACTAAATCTACATCTCAGTCAAAGATGCTGAGTCCTAATAAATCTACATCTCAGTCAAAGATGCTGAGTCCTGCTATCTCTACTAATCTTACTAAATCTACATCTCAGTCAAAGATGCTGAGTCCTGCTATATCTACTAATCCTACTAAATCTACATCTCAGTCAAAGATGCTGAGTCCTACCAATTCTACACCTCAGTCGAAGATGCTGAGTCCTGCTATCTCTACTAATCTTACTAAATCTACACCTCAGTCAAGCCAGCTGAGTTCTGCCATTTCCATAAATCTTACTAAATTTAATACTAGATTCACATCTCAAGCCAATGAGCTGAGTCCTACTATACCCAATAATAATATAAAATCTCACTTATGCCATAGGGCTTTACAAAGTTCTCATACTAATTCTAAACATAACTTACCTACATCTAACTTAAATATAAATTCTATATCTAAACCTATATACGAAATTAACGATTTTTGTAAAAAAGTAGCCTTACCTCATACTTACTTATCTACTAACCATGCCTTAGAACAGTTATGTTTCCTTATCGATACAGGATCAACCATCAGTATTATCAAAGGCTCCTGTTTACTAGAAATTCCAAATCTATCCACCGAAACGGTAAAATTAAAGGGCATTAATAGTTCGGAAAACCCTGTTGAAACTTTAGGTACTTTTCAAATGGAATTTAAGCTATCCGATAAAACTTATAAATACAAATTTCATGTCACAAACGACGAAATCAATATTAATAATTACGACGGAATTATCGGTAGCGATTTTTGTGATTACTTTAAATCAAATATCGACTACTCTTCTAAGTCAATGTCTATATTGAATCATTCTATTCCTATTACTTATACTCAACCATCGTATAATATTCCAGCTCGTTCCGAAGTGGTTATCGAGTGCACTGTATCTAATTACTCTCCCGAGCTTTATCATAACAACGAAGCTCTTGTACTAGATCATACCCTAAGTGAAGGTGTCTATGTTGCAAATTGCATAGTCTCAATCAAATCAAATAAGAAAACAAACATTACTATCTTAAATACTACAGAAGCTGACATTGAAGTAAAAGATTATCACGTAAAAGTGACACCGTTTGAAAGTAATTGTACAGATTCTATATCTTGTTACAACATTAATTCTATTTCTTGTAATAGATCTGATCGCATAGATAAAGTTTTAAGCCTTATTCGCTACTCCCATTTAAATGATGAAGAGAAAAAATCTCTCTTAGAATGTTGTTCCCAATACACAGATATCTTCCATATCGAAGGTGAGCCCTTAACCTTCACGAATGCTATAGAACATACTATTAATACAGGTGATGCACCGCCCATTAATGTCAAATCATATCGCTTCCCCGAATGCCACAAGGAGGAAGTCGATTCCCAAATTCGTAAAATGCTAGATCAAGATATCATTCGACCTTCTATTTCTCCTTGGAGCGCTCCAGTTTGGGTAGTACCGAAAAAGATGGACGCTTCCGGCAAACAAAAATGGAGAATAGTCATTGACTATCGCCGTCTCAATGACATCACTGTTTCCGAAACTTATCCGCTGCCTCTTATCACTGATATCTTGGACCAATTAGGTCATTCTAAATATTTTAGCACGCTGGACCTCACCAGTGGCTTTCATCAATTAAAGACCAATCCCAAAGACGCGCCTAAAACTGGTTTCACAGTTAGCACAAATTCGAGCATGTCTGGACACTATGAGTTTACCAGGATGCCTTTTGGGTTGAAAAATGCCCCTGCCACATTTCAGCGCCTTATGAATACTGTGTTATCAGGCTTACAAGGCCTCCATTGCTATATCTACTTAGATGATTGTATCGTGTACAGTCAAAATTTGCAAGATCACATGCATAAACTAAAACTAGTATTTAACCAATTTCGTGAATATAATCTAAAACTCCAACCGGACAAGTGTGAGTTTCTTAGACATGAAGTGACTTACCTTGGCCATATTATCACCGATAAAGGTGTATCTCCAAATCCTGAAAAGGTTAACGCCGTATCGCATTTTCCAATTCCTAAAAATCCTAAAGACATTAAGTCATTTCTAGGCCTAATAGGCTATTATCGTCGATTCATTGAAAACTTTTCTAAGTTAACTAAACCACTTACCTCTTTATTGAAGAAAGATGCTGTCTTCCACTGGAGTACAGAACAGCAACATGCATTCGATTTTCTGAAAGAAAAATTAATTACTGCCCCCCTTCTACAATACCCTGATTTTTCACAGCCTTTCAACGTAACTACCGACGCTAGTAATTACGCCGTTGGTGCAATACTATCTCAGGGTCCCGTCGGCAAGGATAAGCCGATCGCATATGCATCGCGTACCCTAAATAAACCTGAAGGCAACTACTCGACTACAGAAAAAGAGCTTTTAGCTATCTTATTTGCCGTTAAAACTTTTCGACCATATTTATATGGAAACAAATTTAAAATAATTACAGATCACAGACCCCTTGTATGGTTATTTAATGTTAAAGATCCCGGCAGTAGACTCATTCGCTGGCGCCTCAAACTTGAAGAGTATGACTACGAAATTATCTATAAACAAGGTCGCCTCAATTCTAACGCCGATGCGCTATCTCGTTGCCCTATTAATTCTATTGATGTTAACAATTTAAATAATTTTACTTATGAACAATATTTTAAAAATCAATTTACTAACCAGCTTCCTACTTCAAATACTATTATAGAAGAATGCACTCAGGGTCTACACTTATCCAAGTTAAATACAATAGCTTGTCCTATCTCTTTAGACTTTGATTATTCTATGCCTTATTGTGAAGAAATACTATCACAGCTCGATAATTCTGCTGACTTACTAAATTCCGAACGCGAACCTCTTACGATACATCGCGTTAATGATAAAAATAAATCTTACTATTTTCTATTTACTAAAGTTCATCATTATGAACAAACTAACTTTAGAGATGTTTATACCTTATTAATCAAACTCAGGAATCTACTAATCGATTGTCCGAATATAACTGATCTCGCGTTACCAGATTTTAGTGATCCATTTTCTAAACTAGCTTATACTAAAGTTTATAATATGATAGCGTATATTTTTCACGATACCAACATTAAAGTTCATATATATAAAAATCAATTAATTTATCCTACTCCTATAGAAGTTCCTAAAATACTAAAAGAAAATCATGACTCTGTTATCGCTGGTCATCCAGGATCACATCGAATGTATTCGCGTATCAAAGCTGCCTACTATTGGAAAGGCATGCGCTCTGACATTGAACAATACGTAAAGAAATGTAAGCTTTGCCAGATTAACAAACCTTTAAGGAAATCAAATAAAGCTCCTATGGAGATAACCTCTACATCTACGAGACCATTTGAACGATTAGCCCTTGACGTCGTAGGTCCTTTACCCGAAGCGGGTTTCCAAAATTTTAAATTCATCTTAACACTACAAGATGACCTAACCAAATTTACTAGCGCTTATCCGATGATTACAGCTACTAGTGACGAAATAGCTCGAAACCTCGTACATTTTATGTCTCTTTTCGGTTTTCCTAAAACCATTTTAACAGATCTAGGTACTTGTTTTACATCAGAATTATTCAAACAATTAACTGATATATTGAAGGTCAAAGCCCTTTTCACTACTCCTTACCACCCACAAACTAATGGAGCTCTTGAACGCTCACATGCCACTCTAAAAGAATACCTAAAATCATTTGTTAATGAGAATCAAAACGACTGGCACTGTTACCTGTTCACTGCAATATTAGCGTACAATACCACCCCTCACTGTACGACTAATTTCACTCCCCACGAATTATTATACGGTTATAAACCACGTATTCCTAACTCCATATATGAAACTTCAGGTAATACCACATACAACGAATACATCAGAGCTTTACAATATAGAATGCGATTTAGCCGCGAAAAAGCCGTTCAAAACATACTAAATAGTAAAGAAAAATCTAAACAATATTACGACGCAAACTCTCGTGACATCAAATATAAATTAGGAGATATGGTGTATTTAAAACACCATCACAGACTTCGCAAGGCGTTATCGCCCATATGGAAAGGCCCCTACAAAATTCTAAAAGTCCATAATAAACATAACGTGACCCTTCAAGTAGGTCGTAAAAATATCAAGTACCACACTAACGAAATAAAACCTGCAACAACTTAAACCATACTATTTTCTTTTCAGAACGCTATGCTGCCATGGCATTTTAAGCCACAGCCTCACCGAATCGAGCATCATTCCTATCTACCATAGCCCCGGAATTTATTTTGAACCCATTAAAAATATTAATTTCTACAGCGATTATTGGAAAGTTATCACTCACGTCGATTTAATCTCTTTAGAACCTTATCTTAACAAAATTGAAACTCTATTACATGAAACTTTGAATCTCTGTAACAAAATTCAATCACAGGATTCACAAGATTTTAACATGTGCAAAGATATATCTAATCCTATCGAAGTTTTAATTCAATCTAATTACATTAAATTACAATCTTTATCACACATTATCTCTAATAAATCAACAAGTAAAGTAAAACGCTCTTTAGAGTTTGGAGGTGAAATCTTAAAGTTCTTTTTTGGCACATTAGATGCAGACGACGCTAGAAAATACGATGCAGCAATTGAGTCATGTAAAAAGAGTGACACAGAAATATATCACCTAATGAGAGATAACATTCACATAATTAAGTCTACCATAAATAACTTTAACACTACTATTTACAAACTTAATGAAAACGAAAATAAATTGAATACCCAAATTAATCAGATGAACGAAATATTTTCTCAAATCATAAAAACTGACAACTCACTGCTATATACCTCAAGGTTAAATAATCTTCTCAATATTATAGAAGGTTCTCTACTTTCTATTTCTAATTTACTGGATACTACTGTAAATTCTATTTTATTTTCTAAGGTTAATATATTACATCCTAGTGTTATAAGCCCCTCTAATCTTTATCTAGAATTATCTAAACATAGTAGTCAAGTAAGCAAAAGGTTAGATTTCCCAGTTCCTTTAAGTATTCATAATATTCACTCCATAATAGACGTGTCCGAATTTAGCTCTTATTACTATAACAATAAGATCATTTTTATATTACAAATTCCTTTAATAACACCTGATAAGTTCATGACTTATAAAAACATACCCCTACCTACTCCGCATGATGACTCACACAGTACATTTGCATTGATTCAACCTTCTAACTCCTATATAGCCTTAAGTGACGACAGGATGCATTATGCTATGCTGGACACGCTTGATAAATGTAAGACAATAAATAATAACTTTTCTATCTGTGAATTAACTACTATATATTCATGTATAACTAATCCAAACTGTGAATCCAAAATATTAACTGAAGTAACACTGTCATTACCTACAGAATGCAATGCAAAACTTTTATATGGTCAAATTGATATTTGGCAAAAGTTAAATAACAATAAATGGATTTATGTTCAATCAAAAACAAATAAATTGACAATTAAATGTGAAGATAACATTAGCGACTATTCAATTATAGGTACTGGAATTGTAAAATTAACAGAACATTGTATTGGTTATTCTAAAACTATTCAGTTAATGACAACTAGTTCCTATTCTTTTATTGCTAAGTCTCCTTTAGATATTAAGTTTGATATAACAGCTGATGACTGTTGTAAGAAGGACATATTTAATAAAAGCCTGTCACATTTGTCGCCAATCTCTTTAAGTAAAATTAACCTAGATTCTCTCAAATATGCAACTCATCAAATGGATAATTTAGAGCAAGAATTAAATAATTTAGAAAAGGAATCTCATTTTATTAAATATGGCCCATACTACTCTAGTTTTACTTACATTCTAATTGTGTGTTTATTTTTATATGTTACTTATAAGATCTTTAGATATTTTAAGAATAAAAATGCTACTAATTCTGGATGCTGCGTGCAAATATTTAATCAATGTTATAATCAGAAAACTTCCAAGCGCAAATCCAAAATCTCTAATTCTGTCGAGATGACTGAAATGTCATCAGCATCTGATGAAGACAATAAGTCAATACAATCTTTACCTATTCGAAACACTAATTATAAATCTACTGCTAATGCCCATAAGGCCAAGTTTCCATCGAACAGGAATTTAAATTTTTAAAATACTGTGAATTATGATGTTATGTTTTATATTATAAATTACTATTACTATGTCTTGCTATGTTTAATTATAACGTTTAAGCTACTTACATGTACTACTTATATCTAGTGTAAATTGTGAACTGACTATCTTAATCTCACTGCATCTCCTATCTTTTCTATTTTTACTTCGCTCATCTTATAAGATAAAGCTCCGTCAAAAAGGGGGAGCTGTTACAGCCCTTATTATAAGGCAATAAAGTCGACATCTGCACTCTAGAGTCAATGTCTCATTTTTCATTTCAAAGTAAATGCTGAATTGCAATTAGCGCACATTAGCGGTATTTTAGTACTAATCGAGTTAGTTAGATTCTGGACGCCGTCGCGTAAACCAAATTTGGAAACCTTATCTCGAGAGATACAAGGGATTATAGAAAGTCACTATTTGTTGGTGTATTTTGTGCATTATTTGATAAAGCTAATATCAAAGGTGTAATTGTGGATTTTTGTGATTAAATAAGTGGTTCGGTAAATATTAGTTTTTTTTAAAAAGACTAACGGGGTCGGCCTTATAACAAAACGATCCAGTTAGGTAGGTCTAACTTCGAGAAAGAGGTCAATCATCGAATCCGACTCGGCTGGGCAGCGTTCGGGAAGTTGCGTGGTATCTTCTCGTCCAACTTACCGCAGTGTCTCAAGACGAAAGTCTATGACCAGTGTGTGTTGCCAGTGATTACAACGGGACCGAAACGTGGTCGCTCACAATGGGCCTCATCAGAAGGCTTAAAGTCACCCAAAGGGCAATGGAGAGGGCTATGTTCTGAGTTTCCTTGCGTGATCAAATCAGAAATGAGGACATCCGCAAGAGAACCAAGGTTACCGACATAGCCCGAAGAATAGCCGAACTGAAGTGCCAGTGGGCAGGGCACATTGCTCGCAGAACGGATGGCCGATGGGGCCGAAAAGTTCTGGAGTGGCGACCGCGAACTGGAAGACGTTGCGATGGAAGGCCTCCCACTAGATGGACCGATGACCTGATAAAGGTTGCAGGGATTCGCTGGATGCGAGACGCACGGGACCGGTCAATGTGGCGACACATGGGGGAGGCCTATGTCCAGCAGTGAACGTCTTTCGGCTGAAATGATGATGATGATGATGATGGACGTATAACAAAGAGCCCACCGGTAACAAGAACAGGGTCCAAGCTACCAGCGGCCAGGACTCCAGAGAAAAGAACTTCCTAACAATTTATACGAGCCGTGTCCAGGAGTACCGCAGTAATTACCTATATGCTTCTGTGTTTCGTACTCGAGATTAGATATTACACCTTAGTTACACATACAATGTCGCCACTAATGCACTCAGTTTAAAGACAAACAATAAAAAAACAACATTAAAACGACAGATGTGGGTAGACTGACGCAGTACGCAATAAATCTATAGGATGGGCTATAGATTTATTGTGTTCAACTCATCATTCACATTGCAGTGCTTCGCCACTTTGTATTTCTAATTTGCGTTATAGTTTTTTTTCGGCAATTTAGTGTTTTTAGTGTTCATAAACCAAAATACCGAAGAGAAAACGTGAAGATAAGGATTCATATAGTTATATTAAGAAGAAACTTAAGAAGTTGGAAAGAAAATTGCTAAAAGGACGCCGTAGATCTTCTTCATCCTCGAAATCTGAGCTAATATTGTCAACACCTCAAGGTACTTTTTATTTTTTATTGGTGATTAATGGATTAACGATGCTACGCACGAGTTGCAACTTATCCTATTTTTTTCAAACTCGGGTTCACGATGTAACGCCTTGAGTTCGTCTTACCCGCTGTTATCTGTAGGTACCTACCTACCTACGCCTGATCTCGTACATTATTATCTTGTTACCTGTTTAGTTAATTATAACCACTCAACAATCGTTCATTCGTTAAACTGGGAGTTCACGATGCCACGCCTATGGGTTCATCTTACCCGTAATTTGTTTAAAATCATGCGTCGAATTCAAAATAAAAAGTAAACTACCTATATAAACACTTATATTTTAAAAAGGCGACTATCGTTACGAAACAATGTGTTCTTATTATGATACAAATACGGTTTATATTGCTAGTGGGAAATGTACAGCATTTTATAATTTCAGATTGCAGATAACACAATTTTGGAATCGGAGAATGCCTACCGATGAACCTTGACGAGCCGGTACCATCAACTAGCGCTTCATGCTTGGAGTCACTACCGGAGCCGAAAGTACCTGAAGCAACACAAGACCCTCTTCTCCAGTTATCAGCTGATGAAGCTGCTGCTATTGAAAAGGTGGATCACAATCAGGAGTTAGACGAGACCGTGATGGAAATATTGGGATCGGATCCGGACACCACTACATCATTTGGTAAAAACATCCAAAAGGACTTAGCTGTACGCTTTGAATTCATAGCCTCCGCAAGGAGCTCTTAGATTCTCATTTACCTCCGGCCAACTGTAAGCTGATTAACGCACCATCCAAGATTGATTGATTGTCTCAAGAGGCAAAAGATCCGAATATATTGAGATTACTTGTGGACACCGGGCGCATCTTGTGCGACTGTCAACATAATGATTCTGTTACCAGGCGTAATTTCATCCTTGCTGTGCTAAAAAAGAATTTAAAGGTGCAGATGACTAAAATTGATAGTTTACTCTTCGGACAAGAGGTCGCTGAAGCGCTGCGAACGGCTATGGCCATCAATAAGTTAGGAGCTGAGTTGAAGTCTGGTCCACAGCCCAAGGCTATATCGAACAAGCCAAAGCCTCCACCATCCAACAGAAATTTAAACTGGAAGCCAGCGCCGTACCGCAGACCGACGGCACCTCGGAGAACAAAGGAGTCTGCATCCTCGACGAGGCAGCAGCACGCGCAGTTATCCAAAGCGTCACGTTCGAACGTTCGAACGTTGTCCGCAACCGCCAATAGACACCACGGTAAATTATACCGGTAGGCTTTTTCATTTTTATAACCAATGGTCACAAATAACATCGGACTAAACTGTACTATCATGGATAACGGGTTATGAAATTGATTTTACACACACTCCATGTCAGAATAATATACCAGCATCTAAAAATTATTCTCGTTCTGAAGAATATGAATTTGAACAGGCTATAGATAGTTTACTTTCTTTAGAAGCTGTTTCTAAATGTCAACCTTGTGACGGTCAATTTATATCAAATATATTCTTGGTACCGAAACCAAACGGTAAAATTCGACTTATTCTAAATTTAAAAAGTTTGAATATTTTTATAAATACTGAGCATTTTAAATTAGAAGACTTTCGGACAATTATTAAACTTTTTTGAAAAGATTGTTTTATGTCTACGATTAATGCTAGTCTGGAACTTTCAAACTTATAAGTTTAATTAATATAATGGTTAAATGTGAAAGTTCCTAATGATCTATGTAAGTCATAATTATTAGATAAATAATAATAGATACTCTGCAATATTGTTTTAAGTTATCTTGCTGCGCCCTAACAGGGTCATGTACTCACTAGTTTAAGCTTAGCGTGTAAAATTGGTTGTGTACATTGTGCATTTAAATAAATAAATAAATAATCTTAAGATTGCATAATTATAATAAAAATTCACGAACATTCTAAGAAGTACTTGCGATTGGACAGTGGGGTTACTACGAACACCTAAGCGGGAATGCGAATTAAACAAAACCAGTATAAGATATGAATCAAATTTATTGCTTACCATTTAGTTTAACAAATCAGTCATAAAATCTCATTAACACTTTTAATAAATTCAAATAATAAAATGAATATTTAGGACAAAAACAAAACCATTGGTGTTCGGAATTAACCGAAGTGCGTGGGGTAATTTCGAACGGATCAAGGGGTAATCACGGAAAAGAAAAATAAATGTTAAATAAGTGTCTATAAATGTGAATACATACGATAAGTAATATTCCAATTAAAAACACCAACAAAGACACTTTCGCACCTATAATGATTATAGTAAAATGACGTTTCGGGGTGAACAAATCGAGAGGGAATCTCAAATGTGGCGAACATTTGAGATTCCCCCTCCATTTGTTCGCGATTGCCCCGTGGGCTCAAATTTAAGAAACAAAATTCTGAGGTACCTATTATTATAACAACACAAAATGTATTGCTTGTGAAATACTCTTTGATTAAGATGTATTTCAATATAAAATACAATGGAATTGTATTATAAATGTAATAACTTATACAATAAAGTTTTTCAAGCAAAAAATTGCATAAAATTATAACAAAAACTTACGATCGACTTACCGTTATCAAGGAGCGCGGCCACACTACACAACTGTGTGTTTCAGTGCCCCTTGCTCCTCCTTGAAAGAAATTATCGACTATCCTTGTCTAACATGCTGTAACGACTTCGTTCGGGGTTACCCCGCGTTCGCGATTATCCCACTCTCCTCTAAATGGAAAGATATATAGCATAATTTAAATTAATATCTGTTCGAATTTAATGTTCTGTTTGGTCTCAATACCGCGCCTTATGTTTTTACAAAAATCATGAAACCTGTTGTCAAATTATTGCGATGTACCGGTAATCTGTCAACAATCTATCTTGATGATTTATGCCTCGTATCACATTGCTATAACGTTTGTGTTGATAATGTTGAAATTACACAGAAATTACTTTGTTCCTTGGGCTTTATTATAAATGAAGCTAAAACTTGTATGATTCCTGTTAATTCATGTAGATATTTAGGATTTATCATTGATTCTAAAACAATGGAAATTAGCTTGCCTGTTGAAAAACATCTCAAAATTAAGGAGTTGTTAAAATTTAAAAACATCAATAGGTGTAAAATTAAGGATTTTGCTCGCTTAGTAGGACTTTTAACATCTGCTCGCCCTGCCATTGAATATGGCTGGCTTTATACTAAAGAGTTTGAGCGATGTAAATTCTTAAGTCTAAAAGGCGATAATAAGTGATGATGATGATTGTTGTTGATTGTTGATTGATGCCTTGTGGCATTAAGTTCGCCTATGTACATTGTACATGAAGTTTAAATGAATAAATAAATAATAAATAATAAATAATAATTATGAAAAGTTCATGACTATATCGCCTCAACTACGGGATGGGGTGCAGCTTGTGCGAGAAAAACGGCAAGTGATACTTGGAGTCAGGAGGAAAGAAAACAGCATATTAATTATTTGGAATTAATGGCTACATTTATCCGTTTAAAAATCTTTTCTAAAAAAATATTTGGTTGTCAAATTATTTTAAGAATAGACAATACGACTGCGATTTCTTATATAAATCTCATGAGAGGTGTGCCGTTTCCCCATTGAACAAAACTTACTAAAAGTATATGGCAATGGTGTGAGGCTCGCAACATTTTTGTTTCTGCTCTGTACATCCCATCAATCGAGAACAGTGTCGCCGATGCTGAATCGAGACGAGTTCAACCCGACCTAAGTCCTAAGTCTGATAATTCCCATTCAATAATGGGAGGGAGTGTCAGACTTGTACTGACTAAAACCCATGCATGTTCCTTCTTTGCCCTTTGTGTTCCAGGGCGTTCTTGGAACACAAGGGTGTTCCTGGCAGGCATCGGCCCGTGCGGACCCCTACGTGGTTGCTGACATCTCTTTAAGGCGCGCGTTGAACACGAACGCACCGTCGACACGGCCTGTCGTCATAAGACGGCCGGACGGCGAGCTAGCCCATAACTCGCCGTCCACAGGCCCGCGTCTACGGTGGCAGGGGGCCACCACGTGAGCCCCGACGCCCAGGGCGTCTCCTGCGGCGGCTGGGACGTGAGGCTCTTTCCCTCTCACGTCCTTCACTAGCATGACTGCTTCGCAGAAGGAGGTGACGGCTTCCCATTCCCTCTCGCTCCGGACCATGGCTTGAACCAGGGCCGGGCGCGAGAGGTCGCCGCCGCCAATCGCCTCTACGAGGACACGGCGCTGCTCCGCCCAAGCGGGGTAGGCCTCCACAGTGTGCTGCACCGTGTCCTCCGGACAATTCTAGAGCCTTATTTGTAACATTTTAATAGATGGTAATTGAGTAATGACTTACATGATTATTTGTAACAACCTATCCTATCCTAATTATATTAACTCTGATTTGTAGGTATATCATTTCATGTCTCTCTAATTGTATAATCATTTGTGGTTAACTTATGATTATTTTTTTTGTTGTTTCAATATTTTATTGATTTATCTAACTCCTTAATGCATTAATTTCACAAATTACTCTCAATATATAGGGTCTAACTATTCATACACGAAATATTTTAAGAGTAACTTCTATAAGTCGTAAAGTCGCCATAGCAACGAAAAAAAAGTTATCTGAGTGTTTTTTTTATACGAAATTATTATAATTCTAAATATGTTTGAGACTTTTTGCATAAAATCTTTACTCCCATATTCTAACAATGACACTAGGTAAATACGACGTAGTAAACTAGCGTAATAGATGTTCAAAAATAAGGAGCTTATTTATTTTATGGGTCAAGTAATTTTAAATTATTTATTTTTTATAAAAATATACTCATAAAAAAATAATCCCTTGAAATGGCTTCGTTATAGCCGTTAGATGATTCTCTGAGAATATTTCTTGTATGAATAGTTAGACCTTATATACAAGTTTAGTATCTAATCTCGAGAACGAAACACAGTGAGGTGTTTCGTTCGAAAAGATTAGATATACAGGTAAGTTCGTTTAATCATTAATTATATGTACTTATATACTTATACTTAGGTACTTACATACAAGTTCTGTTTACAAGGTCAGGTTTAGATTTGATAAGTATCGGTCGGAAAGTACCTAAGTATTTAAATTATATTTGAGTATTTTTATTTTGGTGGGTAGTTAGGTCAGGGTTCCTACCATGGATTAACTATTACTAAATATTATGGAGTAGGGGAGTAAGATTTTGACAACATGGTACTCGTACATACCTTTTTATTAGCCCAATTACGTAGGTACTTATTAATTTTACTTATTAACTTAGTTGAGTCCAAGCTGAGGTACAGTATTAAATTATGGGGGAATAGTTATAAATACAATATGGATGCAGCCTTTGTTATGCAAAAAAGAGCCCTCAGAACTATTCTTCGCATAGACCAGACTGAATCTTGTAGAGAGCATTTTGTGAAATTAAAAATTCTACCTGTACCTTGTCTCTATATTTTGGTTCTACTAAGTAGTTTTCTAAAAAACCTAGATAAATACGAGACAAAGGAAGAAAGGGAAACTAGGGTGGAAACGCGAAGGAAAGATTTGCCTAACTATTTGCAGCCAAAATTAAATGTTGTCAAACATAGCTCCAAGGTGCAGTCTGTACAAATTTTCAATAAATTGCCATTAAAACTAAAAATGATTAATAGTCCAAGAATATTTAAATTAAAATTAAATTCATTCCTATTGACGAAGTGCTACTATAGTATAGAAGAGTTGTTAGGGACAAAAATAATGCCACAGTGTAACTTGTTTATTTGTATAAGTTTAAGTCTAATTCTTGACATGTTATTATTTAATTAAGTTGAATGTTTGTTTTTTTTTTGACTAGGCTAATTGTTTTTTTATTTTATTTTAACTAAGTTCTTGATATTACTTATTTTATTTTTGACATTTTAACTATATTATTGATTGTAACTTTTATTGATTATTTCCTTTATTCATTTCCTAAACATATAATTTACATTTTTAAATATTTCCATATAAAAAAAATAAAAAACATTTAAAAATATAAAACATAGTAGCCCACCGGCATCAGGAACAGGGTCCGAGCTACCGGTGGTCAGGGCTCTTGAGAGAGGAACCTCCTAACGATACGCGCCGTGTCCAGAAGTACTGCTTTCTGAATCAAGCCCTTGATCTAGCTGCCAAGCGAGAGCCTCCTCAGATGTTGGTCGAGGGTATTGGCTATTAAGCCATTGGCCGACACGACTATCGGCACAATGACTGCTGTACTCACGTCCCATATGTCGACAACCTCGTGAGCCAGATCTAGATATTTGAATTGTTTATCTTTCTCTGCTTTCACGAGGTTCTCGTCATGCGGAACCGTTATATCAACAATCATTGCGCGACGCTCCAATCGATCTATCACCACAATGTCAGGTTTATTGGCAACAATAGTCCTGTCAGTGACGATAGATCGATCCCAATACAACGTGATATTACCATCATCGAGAACTGGGTCGGGCACATACTTATAGTATGGCACTTCTGATTCCACAAGGTTGTACTTCAAAGCAAGTTGCGGGTGGATAATCTTGGCAACGAGGTTGTGTCTATGTAAGTACTCTCCGTTAGCCAGACGAGAACACCCAGAAATAATGTGTCGGATCGATTCTCCCGGACGGTGGCATGCCCGACATATGTCAACCGTGCCATCCTTCACTTATTGATTATTATTATTATTGTATTTATCCTATATTCGACACAAATGTATTTTTGTTCAGAATAAATGACTAATGACTAATAAAAATGGGGAAAAATTAAATTAATTCCGCTAAATTTCCAGTATTACCCAACTAGCACACAAGCTTCTTTACAACCTGATGTTCTATAATAGTAGTTCAAGGGGTTTAGTATAATACTTAAGTAGTTCAGTCGCGTATTTAAGAGTTCTTTAACAGGCATGAGGTACAACAGCTGTACAACAGTAAATATAATCGCAATGAAGATACAAAGGCGTGTTATAGAGTTATTGTACGAGTCTTTAATATAAATCAGAGTTCTAAATACCTTCTAAAAACCGCTAGGTCTTATAGCGAGCTATAATAGTTAAAAGTGTTTAAATTAAGTTATAAGCTTTCTTTTTTTATTTGTAAATATTGAATTGATTGTATATAAACAAGAAATATTGCAGTAAGTATTATTTAATTAGTAAAGTATATGTATACACGATTACTTTTAGGTCGTTCTGGAACCGAAAGCCATAAACTCAATCATCGAACTCGAAACGATTGGGACTATTTTTTTCAAAAAGTTACAAGAAAAAAAATCACGAAAAATTAAATTTATTGTTTTTTTTGTTAAATAATGACAACTCGAAGTAGTAGTTCTTGCGGTAAATGCATATGTGTGTGTACGTAACGTATCGACGATCGGCAACACGTGCAAACGGTACCCATTGAAAAATCCATTCATCGATCAGACAGTATGATCCGTAAGCCACGCCCCCACCCCACGCTTACATAGTCTAGCCGACGCGATCGGCGCGCTTTCTTCCTAGTATTGTCGCGCGGTTCGCTGTATGAGGTCACTCACGCGTAATCTAATCACATGTCAAAAATGAGTCGGCAATATGTCTACTCCAATGTGGAGTATTGGGCAATGGTGGATTTTTATGGGATGGCGCACCATAACTTGGAAGAGGCTAGACGCTTGTATGCTCAGCCGGAAAACCTGAACTCACTGCGCGCACGTGGATTCACCGACCCTCAAGTTCCCTTCACCTCCACCATCCTGGCTGTAACCCAGCGCCTCCTCGATCATGGACAGTTTCGAGCACCCACACACGCGCGCCTCGGTAGACTACCATACTCGGTAGAATTGGAGGAAGATATACTGGAGTGCTTCGAACGCGACCCACGTCGTAGTACCACAATGGCGGCCAGGCGATTCAATGTTAGCCAATATTACGTATGGAGAATATTGAATTCAAATGTATTACATCCATACCATTTTCGTCGAGCGCATGCTATTTACGAAGGCGACGGTCCAAGGAGAATCGCCCTATGTCAGTGGTTGAAAGAAAATTTCGCTGCCAACATACTGTGGACGGATGAGTCCTTGTTCACACGAATGGGCCTGTATAATGTTCATAACGAACATTATTGGTCGTTTTTAAACCCTCACCTCATTCACGAAGATAACCATCAGGTTAGATTCAGCTTGAATGTTTGGGCAGGCATTATTAATAACCAAATAATAGGTCCTATTTTTATTGAAGGGCACCTGACTGGCGGTTCTTATTTGGATATGCTGCAGAATATGATACCGGAGTTGCTAGAGGATGTGCCTCTGGCATATTTACGCGGTATGTACTATCAGCATGATGGATGCCCTGCTCATTATGCGAATTTAGTGTGTGCGTATCTAAACAGTGAGTTTGGTGAGCAGTGGATAGGTCGTGGTGGCCCTGTGGCTTGGCCCGCAAGGAGCCCTGACTTAACCCCACTGGATTTTTATTTGTGGTCTGAGATAAAAAGACTAGTTTATTTCGAGGAACATACTACTCGAGATGAGTTAAGAAGTGTGATTGTGGACGCGTTTAATATTGTGAAAAGTGACAGAGACACATTAGCTAAATTAAAAGACAATGTCGTTAAACGTGCCCGTTTGTGTATCGAGCGAAATGGACTCCATTTTGAGCAGTTGCTTCTATACAGGGAAGTGTAAATTGTGAATAATCTAATATCCATAGCCTTAGTTAGTTATTACGTTGATTATGTTTGTAAATAGCTCAAATTTTTTAAATACGCCTGCGCCTGCATTTATTTTTCTTGACATTAAAAGTGTACAAGTAAGTAAGTATTTAGATACGTAAAATGTATAACTGACGCGACGGTCCTAAGCCCGTAGAAAGTATGACGGAAAAATTTGAGTTATTGAACTGTTAAGTAGATAAACGCAATTTAAATCAAGCAATAATTCGGCACCGCGTTCTTTATGATAGGTACAACAACATAAATAAAAACACATACGCGGTAGATAAATAGGTATACAAATAATAACACGAAAAGCGAATTTAGACTTTATTTCTTAACCGTAAACGGTGAAATTTAGAAATTTTATCAAACTAGGTAAATACGCAGTTTACTAAAAAATATTCTGAGAAACCTATTGTCTCGAGTTCGACTGGACTTTACAAGGATGCACAACCGAATTCCACGGTTAACGTTATAAAAATAAGGTCTTTTTCTGTTCGAATTGCCTGCCTTTGTAGAAGCCGCCACACGCATTGCCGCAAGAAAATTGTTTTGAGCACTATTTTTTATTTATCATACGGTAGGTAGGTAATTGGGTATGTTTATTAAGTACCTATTAAAAATAACTCCCAAGCGTACTGGTCGTTGTGTAGTTGAATAAGTACGAGTATTAGTGATTTCGTGATGAGACTGGTGAATTAATTGTCAATTAAGTTCTCTTGTTTACGTGGAGACGAGAGATAATGGAGGTAAATGAACTTACACCAACCTTAATCGTACCTGAAATGAAATACCTACTTGCAAGTACTTTTTCAGCTGGTTATTCGTCCGACGCCCACTGAGTCACCGCGAGTGCACGATCAGCTGACTCGTACACGCACAGCTGTGTCGCTCTACGTCATCGATCTTGCGTTTATGAATGAAATAGTGAAACCGCTACTAAGATTTAACTCGAATGGCAGAATAAAAGTGATAAATTTCTAACTTCTTTATTTGATGTCTTAAAAAACAATAACAATGCTAATAGTAACTATTACTCGACTGGATTTACTATGTCTCGGCTCCAGAAAGATGTAAAAGTATTCGTGTATAGAAACACACAAACTAATAATGATAAAGTGTAAGAAGGATTAACAAGGGTTTTAAGATTCAGACAATGCACCCCTAAATAAAATTACCTACAACGGATTATCAATAGTCCGTTGTACAACCTTAGACTCTTAAAAGAATGTATTAATTACCGATGTTCACCTAAAAAAGTACAATAGAGCGTCAATACCACAATCATAAAACCGAAAGGTCTACAATGGTGAATTCTAGCGGTTTAAATAAAAAAAATTGAATGATTCTAGTATACTCTGAAGGCTGTTGTAACCGATACGCCATTATAGTTTTGAATACAAGCAATTCTCATGATTTTTTATAACATAATTATTTATATCATAAATATGTATAAGAACCGAATTCACGTTACTTTTTCTCACCCAGAATTCTTAAAAAACTACCTAGAAAGCTAAACTGTCATATATAAACCAAATTCAAAATTCACAAAACAGCCACTAATCAAATGTAATTGTTATCCAAAAAACTGCATAAATGGCAGGCGCGTGAAAATTTTAGCTAAAATATATGTATATATTCACAATACTCTGGCACTCGCAGTGGTACTTTGCATGCATAAAAAGAAAAATCAACACTACTCAGCTGTTGTTTATTTTCCAATTATTTTAAGTCATCCATCAATCACTGTAGACGTCTTTGTTAATATTTCAATTGTATTTTGTTCATTTCCACAAAATATCGTTACTGTAATCTATATACATATAATAAAATCGTAGACTTTCCGTGTCTGTACATTACAGATTTTTGCAATAAAGTCACTGGAAGGTGCGAGAAATAAGTAATAAGTAATAGAAAGTAAAAATATCGTTTTTTAAATTTTTGTCTGTTTGTCTGTTCGTTTGTGCGCGCATCACGTAAAATCCCCTCATTGTATTCAAAATCTAAATATTACAAAATAAGAAGCATTGTTGTGGGTATTATTTAGCGTTTATTTCATCAAAATCGACCGACAGTCGCAAAAGATATTAATTTTTTAGTAACCTCATAAGCGATTTCTATGATAAAAATAATTTACGTAAATAGGTTTTAGTCGTAGTGTAGTCACTCGGAATGGCTGAAAACTAATTTTGTTTTATTTTTCCATTTGTCTTAACTCTTTGCACGGAAGTAATAAGTACTACGTACGCACGCGACGGCCAGTCAAGCTTTACAAAACCAGTTTAGTCGGATCTCTCATTGTATAGGAAATCTATACAAAGCGAGGTCAATTAATACTGGAAGATTACAGCTTCATGTGCCGCCGTGTGTACAACTGCAATTCTTGCTTGCATTAAAAAATTGTCACCAAAAGAGAGGTTAACGCTATTTTAGTCTCTTTCTAATAAGGTGACCATTCATTTTTTCAAGGTCCTGAGGTACAGATCACCTCTTCGGCTTAGATATACCATTTTATTTACAGCAATTTACAGCAACTTAACCTGAAGTTTATTTAAATAATAAAATTACTATTATTTGGATTTTACAATATTTAATGGGGTCACCATTGAACACAGTGAAATGATGTATTAAATAAGATTAGTTCTTAGATAATAGGTAGATAAACAATATCCCACAAAATAAAAACTCTATGGGGACAATACCAAAATAAGACAATGACGTTGTCAAATTCAACCAGACCACCTTTTTCCAATGTTGCCCGCACACAAACTAAATAAAATAGTTTCGTTTGAATATTAAAACAGGACTTTTAGGATTTCGTATTTTTATATGTGCCTACCGAAATGACTTCGAATACTAATAATTTAGTAGATTAATGATAAACAATAAACAATGTCCACATTGTGCGAGAGGGAAAAGGCTAAAATCCGGCAGTGACAAGCCTCAGAACGGCTATTTAAAACTTACGTAAACGGAGTAAAATACTTATATGAACAAACTAACATTGCGAATGGGTTGCCTGATAAAGTTAAGTCAAGGCTACCCTTTATTAAAACTAACGGAACTAATCTTTTTTCAAACCAAACGAAATCAAAATGGAATTAGAGTAAATATCTACAAAGCAATCAAGCCAAGAATCTGTTAGGTTAGGTTAGACGAAAAGATCTTTTTGTCCCTACTACAGAGTTGTAAGGTATAAATAGATAAATTGATACTATATGTCCACTCATCTATTTTCTTATTAAAATATGTATTAAAAGAACAGATAGGTAATTTTATTACAAACACGATGGCATAACGTTCGGTTGTCTAAGTAAAATCGGTCAAGCCCCACGGTTGTCGCAATTTTAAATAGTCTTCACTTAATCAGGCAACCCATTTGTTATGCTTTTTTTCATGTATACCTATTAAACATATTTTTGACTCAGTAAACATAGGATTTGTTTTGATACTAGACAGGCTTATTTATAATGGTGGGTACCCCAGAGTGAAGAGGAGTTATATCCGTAAGAGCAATTATTTCACTCGCGGCATATCTTTAACGTTTAAATGCCCATGATTGCACTTGCATTTGAACTTCGGAGCAAAATATTAATAATAGTCAGTAGTAACTATATTTATATATAGTGAATAGTCAAATGGCTTGCTTTCAACACTATTTGTTACAACGATCTGCGTAATAGTTGCGTCTACGCTTCAACTTTTTTTTTTGCCCGTTCATCAGAGTCCTTGGAAAAGTATCCGCTTCGGCAATCATGGTCTATCTTCGGAAATATGAGATCTAATATAATTCCCATGTTCTTCTTCTTCTTTTGTATCGATGATTTATCACATTATTAGCACCCCATTTTTCAGCTCTCAGAGCTGAAAGATTATTTTTTAAATTGTTAAGGATATTAACCGTTGGGGCCCTAGGATAGATCATGAGTTGCATCTATATTTTGCTTACGTTCATAAACTTTGAGAATGACAAATGAATGTGCGCTCACGTGAGCGAAGCCGCGGGCACAGCTAGTATCTAATAAATATCTGTAAACTCTAATACAGAGATACAGACGCGTCTAACTAAGATGCGAGCACTACAGTCGCGCTACAAGAACTTATTTTAGATAATGAGGCGCACACTACCGCTCACAGAGCACCGTTGTATCTCCGTACTAACACATATTTACGAACATTGTAGAACCTTAAGCTGTATAAATTGAGGCCTCATTCGGGGGTACAGAGGCGCTGTAGCCGCTTGTACATCTTCTGTAGAACTTACTTATGGAGGCTTTGCCGTTATTAAAAAGTTCTAACCGGCGTGTGTACGGCTTGTTATAGAGCTTGTGTGCTACTTGGGTAGTTTACCGGCTTTGATATCCTCGGTCCACGGCACTGAGAAATTAATCAGGAATATCCTGGCTTCCACACTGGTTGATTTTGATGTTCCGTGCTTCTCCAAGGGTATCAATGCTTGGAAACTCGCTTGCCCGAATTCTGAAGAATCCGACCATCCATTTTCCCAGAGACGGTGGGACGAGCCGCTCTGCAGAATAGTTCAGAGCAATCTACTGAACACGTCTGCTACTACTGCTGAGCGCGCACGCCTACTGGCTGTGGGGGAGGAGGACTCGGGTCTTTTGTTTCACGCGCTACCGTCGTCGAACATAGGCAAGTTGTTCGACGACACCACTTTCCGCCTCGCTGGTTGTCTACGCCTAGGTGCCCCATGTCGTTCTCCTCATCGCTGTCACTGCGGTGAAGTTGTGGACAGCCTCGGACACTACGGCCTGTCATGCAGCCGAAATGCGGGCCGTTTTGCACGGCACGAAAACTTAAATGACATTATCCGACGAGCTCTTGTCACAGTCGGCGTTCCAGCTTTATTAGAACCATTGAGTTCTAATAAAGCTGGAACGGCGGTGGCTAGGCACGAAACGATGGCAAAAGACCGGACGGCATGTCTTTGTTTCCATGGAATATGGGCAGACCTTTAGTGTAGGACGCAACATGTGTCGATACTTTTGCGCCATCCCATCTTCCTAGATCATCGTGCTGTACTGGGGCTGCCGATGGATCTTGCCTGGGAAGAGACTATCTGGCCGAGGTATATGTATTCATGGACATATTCAATCAGACCGACTTTGACAATGGCGTGGCTCAGTTGATCATGCATTAGGCCTAGCTCAGCTGCTGAGGAAGAAAAAAGGACAATGTCGTCGGCGAAATGAGGATTAAGCGATAACACCTTTATCCTACCAGTATGCATTTATTTCTTGAAAAACCTCTTCCAGCGCAGCTGTGAAGAGTTTTTTGAGATAGGGGTACGCGCTTGACTCCTCTCTGAATGGGAACAGCTGGACCCGGTGGTAGTTAGGCGTATGGCTGCCGTGCTGTTGTATATTTTCTGCAACAGATGTATACAGGGCCTCCCGCGGCAATGCCACACGGAAGGCAATGGTATTGAATATTGTATACGTATAGGGAGTTTTACTGAAAGACGACTTCATTTTAATTTTAGAACCGGGAAAAAGTCGAAAGGGGTTATCTTAAAAAAATATGTGTTTTTTTTCACATCTGGCAGGTTCGATTCCCGGTTCAGGCAGGTGATTATTTACAAATCTTTGAACGCAGTTAATATTATAATTAAAATCAAAATGAAGTCTTGTTTCAGTAAAACTCTTTATATACAATATTTTAGGTACTTTCCTTCCGCGTGGCATAACCCTGGAACGCCCCGTACAATTATGTAGGTTCTATGTTATGTTTTCCGAATGCAGAAAATATTGCGCTATGAAAGTTTTTGAGTAATCCACGAACGCGAGGTATAACGGTAGATTGAATTCCTAGTGTTTTTCGATGATATGGTTTAAAGACTATAGGTGGTCAGCAGTCGAAAGGCCATGGCAGAATTCAGCTTGTTCTGGAGGTTGATGGTCTAATGTTCCTTTTGGTGAAAACTTTGTACAGATGCAAGACTAAGCTGATGGGGCGGTAAAAAATATCGGATTTATCACCTTTTTTGTGTAGGAAATAGAATTATGTTCGAATGACAGAAGTGGCTAGGGAAGATGACTGTTTTGAGAATACTGATAAAAGGGTTTAAATGTAAGGTAGTAAGGTTGATTCTCCAACTCGAAGTGATTCTGTGGTGATGCCCTCTTCACCTGAACTTTGGCTATTAAGAGCGGGAAATTATGGAATATCGTCTTGGCATATTGTGTAGATTTTGGCATTTACTATGATCAGCGCCATCTCTCAGTCTTATTTCAAAGTTATAAACGTGTAGTAGTGGCGCGCGAGCACGAGATGGCGATGTTGAATGATACTTCTAACCACAGAAAACCTGTTGTCTGTGCTTTTAACATTCTCTCATAATTTATTTTTTTGTTAATTTCCGAGAATAACTAATATTTTTGCTGCTACTAAATTTAATAATATTGTGTTCATGGTTTGAAACAAGATATTAGTAAAATACAAAAAACTGGCAACTTAGGACCAACCGGCGCGCGCCACTTTTTTTTCCAGCCGCCGGCTGTCATTTATTTTCCTCGTAGATCGCTGAGCGAGTGTGTGGTTCGTTGGTCTGTTTCATTCGTCACATTTTATCAAGTAAGTGGACCAAGATTTATTTTACTTATAAACATTCAATTTCAAACCAGCATGTAGCGTATGTTCATTGTTCTGTTCTCAATAAGATAAAAACTCGAGGTACTAAAACAATGTTGGTTAGACACATAATGTTCTATTGTCAAGTTAGTGAATGCAAAGATCCGTCTGGGAAGTAAAAAAAAACGTAATTTCTCGTGGTAGTCATGACACGCTTGCACAACGCTGATGATACCAAGTTCACGAATCACCAATTATTAAAATAATTATAGTTTTGTGGCGGTAGCACTAACATAGAAAGTACCTAACAAGAGGATTGTAAAAACAATAACATGTAGGTACGCATGGAAGGTGAAGATGAATAGGTATGATTGTCTATTCTAATGATATATTTTTCATCAAAGGTTATGCAAAACGGGAGCAATGTTAGGAAAAGGCTTCGCTGTGAGTCTGAGGACGAAGTCAAAGGGAATGTAGCGAAAAAGATGATAGGAGAGAGGTAATTTGTTCACGAAATAGAAAGTTACAACAATTCTAACCATGCTTTAAAATCTTCCTATTGTCGCAGGTTAAATAAATGAATGTATGTACAGTTATTTTTATTGCGTTTTGGAATCTTAATGTTTCGTGGAACTTGGGGATTTTACAAGGTGACAGGTCTGGCATGTTGCTTGACTCGCCTGATATAGCTTCTATTCTAGCTACTTCTTCAGTCCAATTTAAAAAAAAAGATATAACTATGGTGTAGGTGGTAAGTTTATTCAAGTGGTGAATGCAAGGTATTTATTTTTGAAAGGTGTTGGTGTGTGTAATTAGTTGTCTTACTGCATGGAAATATTATGCATGCTATCAATACAACCATCTGTTCATTTCCATTTTAAATTGCATTAGGAAATATTTTATAAATATTGTGTAATATAGGTAGAATTGAAACTTCATATCTGATCAATGATGATTCATGATTCATACACAGTTTCAAACTTGTCACTTAATTAAAATTTAATCTTTTTATGGCCTTCTTGAACTTCTATGTTTCATTGTTGCCATAGAAATTAATATTTGGCCCCAATTCTACAGGAATTGTAAAAGTACTACAACACATTGATATTGTCACTTTCACATTGTGTTTGTTGTTCTGCCAACAATAATTATTGTTGGCAGAAAAACCCCTTTAGTATAAAAAAGTAGTAGATTCTAAATTTAAAACTAACTACTAACTGTGTATAATCCATCTAGTTAACTTGGAAATTGACAAGTGTCAGCTGCAACATGACAATGGAACACAAATGTTACTGCAGAGGTGATGAGGGCAATAAGATCGACCTAGACAAGCCTGACCACCTACTGCCCATGATGAGGCCGTTCTCAATGAGGTGCTTGTCTATCTTATTAGTAAAAAAAGTAGACCATGAAGTTCCTTTATTCACAATAAAAGTAGTTAAATTGTTATTCAGTAGTTTTGAATTAGTTGTATTTGAATGCTTTTTTAGTTTGAGACTTGAGGTTATTTTTTATAAATATGGTAATGCAGAATCTGGAAAATGTCACTTGCACTCCATGGCTTTATTAAGTTATTTTTATTATACCAATGTTGGCCAAAGTAAGCTCTCTGAGTTATGAAAGTCAAACATTGTCTGTAGACTTGAATTGAAATTACATATTCTTAAGTGGACAATCCATGGTCCCTAAAGGGGGGGCTTAAATAAATATCAGTGCATTTTATATACAAACATATATATGAAAAAACTGTCAAGAATTCTTAATAATTTTGTGAATGACAATATTTTTGTGGAAAAATGAATTCATAGTTAAATATTAAAAAGCCGCATCTGTAGGTAGTCCCGTTAGACTGGAAGCCGACGCTAACTTAGTTGGGAAAAGGCTAGGCAGATGATGACACCAAAATCTGCAGATAAAATCTGACATTTCTAATTCAAATTGCTCTTCAAATGAAAATAATTGCTTAATTTTATTCTGTAGTTAACTAGTTAGCTTATATATGTAAAGTAGTTGTAAAGTATAGCTTTCATATGTAAACTAGTTGTAAAATTTGAAGGCGGGTCCTGCCGTTGCACGTTAAATATATACTGGTAAACAGCTGCATCCAGCTAGACTGGAAGCCAACTACAACATAGTTCGGAGAAGGCTAGCCATATAGCCATAGCCATATGAAGATTGCCTAGAAAAAAAAATACTTGGAAAAATGTTTGGTAGATAGATAAGTAGGTAACTTAAAAAAATGCTTTCATAGTAATTTTAAGAATATTATGTAATTAGTATGAAAACATCATAATCTATCACCAGATTACAATATCATTGCCCCTCAATCAATTGAAAGTGTTATATAATTAATTTGTCTAGTGTTATAATTAATTTGTCTAGCTCACACTTTTCTAATTGATGTTGGAAGCAACTATAATCTACCTCATTTCTCTGCCTAAGTAAACTTAGGAAACAGGAGTGATGTTGTGTAAAAATAGTATCATCTTGTTTTTTTCTACTCAAATCTTAAGAGGGTGCAGCTTCTAACAAATAAAAACTTTGACTTCTCTGCGGGTCCAGCTTTAGGTAAAGCCTCGCTAGCCTAGGTTGGTTCGTGGATAGGTGACCACCCATTAAATACCGTGTTTCCTACATGCTTCAGTTAGCACGTTAAGCCATTGGTCCCGGCTATCATTTGTAGATCTTCGACAGTCGTTACAGGTAGTCAGGGGCTCGAAAGTCCGACAACCAGTCTTACCAAGGGATATCGTATTTCCCAGTACTTACTGGGTTATGGAGGTCACATAGGCAGTCACTTTATTTAAAATACTGATATTCAGCTGCATCCGGTTAGACTTTAAGCCGAACCCAATATAGTTGGTAAGGCTAGGCAAATGATTTCATTTGGGAGAAGGTTCTAAATTGAATTATTCTATAAAAATGTATGCGTACTGCATCTGTACAAGTAGAAGATATTCTGTTTACACAGTGTTGTGCAGTAGATATTTCTGATAATTTCGTCATCCTTATTTCGATGTCTACGGTTTTCTTGTACAGACCTGTCTCTTTACTCATCATGACGTGCGTCGCCGCGGCATTGGCATTAATTAGATATGATTATTATGATTTTTTCACACTGAGGTGATAAGTGCTATAGTTCTCATTTATAGTGGTCATTGTGATAATGTTTGGTTTTTACTGAAATTGGACATATAGAACGGAACAATAAAAAGGAACAGATGAAATCTTTATCTTAACAGGAATCTGAATCGACTGAAGTCAATCTTGTGGTGGATTTCTACCGTTGCTGGGTTTTCCTGAAACTTGCTGTGATTCGCCATCATCGCCTGTTTCCATGACATTTAAAAATTTGATTACTACTTGGGATATTTGGGAATTGAATTAAATAGGTATTGTTAATTATCCTTCCTGCTCTTATCTGCCACTACGAATCGAAGTCAAGGCTATCCGATAAGTGCATAAGGCGATTGAATCATGTTATCGTTAAACTTACCTTGTCAATAATTGTCTACACAAATTGGTTTTAAAGATAATGAAAATTTTAGAACATTCCATCCAATTCCAATCGAATATCAGTGACGTCATATCTTATAAGCTTTATCTATCCTGAAAGTGTGGTAATAAGATGATTTTAGAAATTATTGTGAAAAAAAAGCTAAAATATTTTTTTATTACAAGTACTTAATAAAGATAATTTTAAAATGAGAAATAAAATCTTTATTAGGTACAGGTAACAATGAAAGTAACTATCTACCTATTCAATTTGCTAGTTTCAATCATGTGCAAGTCGCAAATTCTAACAAAACGGATGCTCTTACTTTCGAGCCACTTATTCATATGGGCAAAGATGATAAACATTAGCGTGAAGTAAACACTTCTATTGTCTTATCATCTTCAAGATAAACGTCCGCATTCAGCTTAGCCTTATCTTTTCTGAGTGCAGTTTCGCACTATTTATTTTTACCGCTAAGTCGGGCGGTGTCTGAAATCTGATCTGATCCTCGAAGTAAAATTTCTGAATCCAAAAAAGAAATTTACCAGTATTCAATTGTCTTTTGTAGTTGACTAAAAAAAAAAAACTTTGTCCGTAAAACAAAGCACCTGTGTATTAACCCGAATCTTTAACAAAACACGTAGTTACTAAGTTTCCATCTTCCCACCACATCTAAACTTTCTCTCATTAGGCCATGAGAAACCTTCATAACGGACAGTTGTCCTCCTTCCCAGGCTCAGCAACTTGGAAAACATTCTTAAAAACATGTTCACATCTGGAATACTCGGTGCGTACTTGCTAAACGGAAACGGACGCCTGCTCGTTGGACTATGGAGGCAGACTAAGGACATTCACGACAGTGTCCACGAGTGGGTGCCACGGCATTTTCAGCGATATGTCGCTCAACGTTACGGGTTAGTTTTGCTTGTGCAGGAATTGTAGTTGAGTTTGTAGGTTCCTCCTTATCGGAAGACAAGCGATTCGAGTAGTAAGGTTTGAAGCTCCGTAGAAATTGTGTGATGATGCAGATATTTGCAGTTATTATTTAATTTTGTACTTTAAGTCTGGAGTAGAATATTGCTAACAGTATCAGACTGATCATCCTGATCATCCTTCCTTCAATAAACCCCGAACTTAGAAACCACTTAGCGTTGCTGACGCGGTTGGTTATGCTTTGACAAGGAAAACTATTAAACGAATTTGCAACATTGGACATTAAACAGCCTTGAATTTTTACTAGAATTTAATTCAAGATTCTAGCTATTTATAAATATTTCGTTAAACATGAAGGATTTATAAGGTTGTTATTCCGTGAAATTATTCTCGAGTTTTTTCGAGTCTGTTGTTTTAAATTCATGTAGTCGTAGCGCGGTAAACTTTGAAACAGAAAAAACATTTTATTGATCCTTATGTCTGATGACTGACAAGTGGTCACAACACCCACTGTCGCATGGTTCATTAACATAGTTTCTTGTATATCTAAACGATGGATAGTTGAATATTTAAATTGTAGGTACCTTAATAAATAATAATCCTCGGTGTCTTGGGTGTTGTATATTATTTGTTTCATGCTATGAGCACACAATCTAAATGTTATCAGTGGCAGTAAGCTACTGTGCATTAGTTACCCCATAGTTCTGAAGTTAATTGTTTTACTTAGTGGATTGTGTTATCGTGTCTAGATATCGATTTCTGACACAACTGCGGAGTTTCGCTAGCAGATTAAATTTGCATCAACTAGAATATTCCTTAATCGTAATTACGTATTCCCAAATCTTATTAGCGTTAATTCTTAACTGGCGGCCCGTCCCGGCTTCGCACGGGTGGACATTTTATTTTAAATATAGCCTATGTTACTCAGGGATAATCATCACTTCAGCCGAAAAGTCCACTGCTGGACATAGGCCTCCCCCAAGAAGGGGGGTTTTGCCATAATCGCCACGCTTGGCAGGCGGGTTGGCGATCGCAGTATGGTTGTTGTAGATTCAGAGAACGCTGCTGCCCATTCTCTGGTAAGTCCCTTAGTCGCCTCTTACGACACCCACGGGAAGATATGGGATGGTGCTATTCTTTACGTCCGGACACCATACAGAACTCAGGGATAATGTTGCATTCTAATGGTGAAAGAACTTTTGAAATCGGTCCAGTAGTTTTTGAGTTTATTCGTTACAAACATACAAATCTTTCCTCTTTATAATATTAGCGTATATTAAGAATTTCGGTCTGTCTTCTTCGATTTTACATTTTTATTCAGTATTTTCGTTAAGTATTTTTTTCTGATATAAAATATGCATCCGCACTCGTATAAAATTCTTACGATATCTCACAGAGTTAATAATTTTCTCACAGAACTATCTAACCTCAACCTTTTGACATTCTGTAGATAAACTCGTTGCGTAGTTTACCATGGAAGATTCTCGGCTTGTTGTTTAACTGTGGTTACAATGTTTAAACAAAAGTTATTATCGTCATGGTACAATACCCCAATTTGCATAAAAACAAACATTGTCAGTTTAAAAATGTGTCATTATTTATAAGTTATTAACCTTTTCCAATTTTTTTTTAGTGGCACATGTATTATGCACCTTCTTATGATGTGTTTCCACCTAGCTGTACCTACTGGTGCGTAGTTTTATAGTTATTGCTTTATTTGCCATATCAAAATAACAACCTTGCACAGTTTAGTTACAAATAACTGTAACGGTTCTTAGCAGTACTGATACTTATTATGGTTGTCAGCACGGATCTGATTTATTCTGTTCCTCATACTAGTACAAACTGAATACGTATATTTCGGTGGAATAGTTTTCCTCGTTCTCTGTGACTGTAGGTACTTGTTGTAGCAGACCTGTGACAAAATTAAATTAATTTATAAGCCACTGTGGCGTAGTGCTTTTGGTAGTAGCATATGGGTAATTTTAAATTTAGGTAATTGGATTGATATTCGATCCCACTTATTAACACATTTACCCATACCAACCCACTTATAAGAGAGCTCAGCAAAGAATCAGGCAGCTGTACACTCTTGCCGAAACACTCCGAGGCAGGGCGTATTAATACTTTCAATACAAACTTTGTAGATCTCTGTCATACTTATCTCCTGGACAGAAAATTGACAGATCTGTCAAGAAAAGTGCCGCTCTGTACTTGAAATTAAGCTTCATGAATGTTTCTATGACATTGTCAAGCGCCTCTTGATTTCACTGCATCTTATCGAGCTAGGTACGTGCGCGTGAGTTTTGTTCAGACAGAACTACATCATTCAGTTGACCGTTAGTGCTCCTCGTGATAAGACTACTCGGAAGTGAGTTCTCGAATTACTTATTGATTCAAATATTTTTCTGTGATATTGTACCGTGAATATTTAAGCTTTGTTAGTGTGGTAATTTTACATTATTTATTTTAGTAATACTTATTAGAATTTCATATTTTTTTTATTTTGGGAGCTATTTCTTTACCCTTGAGTTTATATTTGATTTCTTCTATGTCTCTCAAAGTTAACAAAAGGGTATGTCAATATTTAAAATTAACGAATTCATATTTATTTATGCATGTATCCTAGGATTCATGGGTAACCACGCCAACCACACATCAGTAGTAACAATTTGACATTGACTTTATAATATCGTAACAGTAAGAGCGATCGTAGTGCAAACTAACCTCAGTGGTTACACTTGCACTGTGCGGTTGACTGAAACTAGGACTTTCAGTCAACCGCACAGTGCAACCTTGTCAATATTTTGAAGTAAAGAATTCAAATTGTAGAATCGCAACTTGTAGCACCGATGACTTTTTATTAAAAATTTCCTACTGTAATATTTAAATGCGCGCGCGCACATCAGCCGCACTCCGTCTAGTTCCATGATCTTGTTACTTGAATAACGGTACCTGCATATATCGTGCCGTGATAGACCACTTACTACTTATTGCATAAGAAACACGTGCTTTTACACTTAGCTGGTCTGCAATTTCTTAATTTTTCTGTCCTTGGGCTAGATAGTCCCTGTGACTCCATGTAGAGCCTGTAGAATATTTAAGGCATCATTGGAATATTTACCCAGTATCAAAAAAATAGAAGTAGGTACCTGTACCTATAATAATCACTTCTTTGAAATAAATAGGGAGTCGGCACGGATATGATAACGACTGTAATCTCGTACGTGTAATGTTACTAGGTACTTCTCAAGATAAGTGACATAATTCGTTTGTCAGAATCTACAATGCTTTGGTAAGTTAAACGATAATGAATAATTACCTACGTCCTTTAAGAACGTAATATTCATTATTTTCTTACTAGGTAATTTGTTGGTGTAGTTATGACCATAATTTATTAGAACATTAATCATCACCATGTCTAGCTCATACACGTCTAGTTCCAAATTCGAATTTATCCACCAGTACCTACTAAAAAAAATCTAACATCGCTAACCAAAAAAATAAACCTATTCGTGGATTTTTTTTTTCACGTCTACAATCGAAAAACGGCCTTATCGTTAAAGTAAAACGGTTGTAATCTCAATTCCAGCTTCAACAAGATGCCTCTCCAGCTGACTAAGCCCGCTCCCCAGTGGAAGACCACCGCTGTCGTCAACGGCGAGTTCAAGGACATCGCACTCTCCGACTACAAGGGCAAATACGTAGTGCTGTTCTTCTATCCTCTTGACTTGTGAGTACAAACGTTACTTTTCGTAGCTATTTTTATATACTGTTTTCAAGTCTTGGGCCAGTGGACTAGTCGGCTAAAAGGTCGGTACTATCGCTTAATTCTCCGATATTATTAGCTTCATATTGATTGCCTGTTAGTGCGCGCTGGGTTTCAACATGTGTCATTGATTTTATTTAATATGGAGCGTCGATTATATCGGATGAAAGAATTCCTTCGGCAAAGACTTGTGAGAACAAAACAAAAAGGCGCGGACCGTTTTGATACGGAATGCTCTAGTTAAATGTATACGACCTTTCGCCTTAGTCATCGTCAAATCAATAAAGGAAACGAATTATCTACCATTAGACCTGTGTCCTGCTTTATGATCTTGGCAGTCCCTATCTTTGGTAATCAATGCTTTGTACCGTGTCAACGCAACCATTGCATTGCAGCAGCCACCAGCACCGGTATCCTTTACCGAGGCTTTAGAAGCTCATTACAAAAAACACTAATCGAAACATGTTTCCATAAAATTATGTCGCAACGTTAAAATATGCTTTATCATAGTGACAAACACTGTGCTAATCAATGCTATTAGGAACACTACCAAAAGAAGTAGGCTCATGTATAAGACGGAACAATGTTTGCGGCCGACCTTCGCTCTCTTACGAAAAACGTCGGTCTATTTGGCGGCACGATGATACAAAAATGTCCTACAACCTTCTCAATGTTCCGACTATTATGTAAAGCTTGATTACTATTAAACATATTCAGTTCTTTGAACCGCACGCAATACATCCGGTTAAAACCGGTCGCGTTCATCACCACAATGATGTGACCCAATATGTAACTAACCCAGTGAGGTGAGGGTTGTCAACTTCTGGGGATGTTTGACTAGCCTCTAGCAGAAGCACTGACTCCGCAAAGATGACAACATTTTGCTCTAATTTTGACACGTAATCAAGTTGGCTTCTATCAGATGATTAAATATTTTTAGTTTTTTTTTCATTCTTAATCTTTTCTTAAGTAATCGTTCAACATCACATGGTCACATCATATTCGTTAATTCGTCACACAAGTAAGGTTATCCAAGCGTTATGTGACAAACTGACAACCCTAATTTAAATCGAATCCAATTAATATTAAACGTCGCTCTATTTACGGATATGCGTTACACTGTTCTATTTATATATTTTTTCCATTTCAACTTGATTGTAGGTGAGTACTGGTTTTCATGGGTATGCCGCGCAGTCTCAGGTCCATTGCTTCTTAGGTCTCTTCTTAAACACCAGTTGCCACTGCACTATTGTACATTTGCACGCAGTATCGTTTCATTGGGTAATGATTCTAAAGGTATTCTGTATTGATCTTAAAACTCACGACCGTACGTCAGGACTTTGCAAAATCTACTGTCAATTTATGTCATGTATTGCTTTTGTAACTGTACGAAAACACGGTTAGCGTTATATTATTATGTAAGGACAAGGAATATGTTCAGGGAGGCCCACATCAAAGAAGAAGTGAAAGCAGAGATCTCGAAAGCGGTGTCCTCTCCGTCTCCATCTCTACTGCACATTATACAGAAGGCAGTATGTTCGTGTCAGCGGACTACCCAGGAAGGTCCTAAGACAGGCCAGGGGACGACTGAGACTAGCCAAGAGAGAGGAACTGGGTAAAACGGGAAGGATTGGTTGCAGCACTTGTGTTCGTACCGGGGTCTGTGTTGTCGTTAAACATGTTCATTGTACTTCTGCGCTTTGGTAAAGTTATTATTTGTCCAAGGGTTAGGTCTATAAGAAAGGCGCCATCATCGACCGCATCATTACTTACGTCAGATGAGACTGGGACAAACGAAGACTTAAAAAAGTAACTTAGGTTTTTTTTTTGTAATTTGATTCGTTTACAAGGCGGATTGCATCGTTTAATTTTATATTAATTAATCGAGTAAATCGGTAAACAATCTCAGTGTATACTGTAATTATTATTCTTCGCATGATGATGTGTGATCTTTGAACGACACGTCACTGTTCGCGCACTCACCTTCTTAATAAAATTGTTCCTTAGCGCTGAGTCATAGTCTCCTGCGCAATGCGGCGCGATATTTTGAAATGCTATCTAATGAGGTAATAATATTTTAGGTCAATATAATTAGTTGCTTCCTCATTCAGAGATTGGGACACAAGCTTTATTCGCAAGTCATTACTGTAGTTGTCCATTGAAGTATTTTCAAAATAATCATTTAGCATCATATCATCCAACATCAAATTAAGTGTTGAAAGAACAGACTGAATTTATACGAATTGCCTTTAATTTATTTTAAATCAAATCTAACTAAAAAATAGAGACAAGCGGTCACGGAAAAAAAAAACGCATTTAAAAATATATTCTCAAAAACATATTATTTACCAACCAGCGATTGAACTAAATAAACTACATTTCAATCGCTTGTCGTAAACGCTATCTAAATTACTACAACCAGTAACGTTTTAACATAACAAATTGAATAATATTTTTATCTATTTGTTCGCTTATAATTAAATTTTCGGGATCGCTGACCCTGCATTAAAATAACTTAAAACCGATTAGATAGTGCGTTTCAATTAAATAAAATATGTAGTGTGGGTGGGAATTTATAAATTATGTTAAAAGTCACCCATAGTTAATAGGTATTAAAAGTGACCCTTTTATAAATTGCCAATTTATAATTATTATAATTGACGGTAAGTTTAAGTGTACTGAGTTCGGGGGCGAATTGTAAGCAATCTCCTGACGGATCGGAATCGGTCGGGAGTCTGAAGAGTTTTCGGTTTTGATAAAGACAATACCATGATTCATATCTACATATAAGTATCCTTATTACAAATCTTGTACTGCTGCTATCAACCTTAATGCCATGAATGTTGTCCGGACCAGTGCAAAAAGAAGAGCATCAATAAATCAACAAAACATAAAACCGAAACAAAGTTAAACAGTTGGATAGTCGAGTAGAACTTTCGCTCCCGTATCGGCACAACCATCGAACATACCAGTTAGCTAGTCCCGATGTTCTCAAGCGTGTATTGTCCGCAGCACGTTCGTGTGCCCCACCGAGATCATCGCGTTCTCGGAGCGCGCGGACGACTTCCGCAAGATGAACTGCGAGGTCATCGGCGCCTCCACCGACTCGCACTTCACGCATCTCGCCTGGATCAACACGCCGCGCAAACAGGGTTAGTATACACTGTGTTGTGCTGTAATGTTGTAGCTTATGTACAAAGGCGGGTTTAACCCAGAATTATATTATAGTGAGACATAGGTCCAACGTAGCGAAATAGAGAATTTAAACATTTTTTAAATATATTCCTTTAGGAGCAACGCCGCTAACCACGTTCGTTAAGATCCATAAAGCCTCATTTTCCCTAAGTTTTTCTCAAAAAAGTTAGGCTTATAGTTACGAGAGTAATCTGGTAACGCCAGGGACTTACATGATGTGTTATATACACAAATGACCCTCAAAAATTAGAAGAAGTTATACCAATTTGTATCAGTATAAGTAGTATGTATGGAATGTGAACAAAGTACTTGCAGCTAAGAATTAGTGAGCAAATGAAGTCTAATCCAAGATTAGATTTACGACACAAGTATCACTTTACACCATTTGCTCATAAAATATCAAATCATGATGGCATCACAAACAATGTTTAAATGATCACGCCTTTTGCACGCACCTGGCGGTCAGACCAATTAATTCTGATACACTATCAAGTAGGTGTCACTAATTCCGCATTTGACACCTAATATTACTAGGTCATGAACTTGAAATGTGTGTAAAGCATTAGTAAATTATTATTTTAATTTGTATGCTGTAGATAATACGTATAAAAGTATTAAGTTTATTATTAATCTACAGAAACAATACAATTGTGTCATACATAAAGTAGGTGAGCCACTTGTGGCTAACAAATTTTACAAAATTTTAAATAGTTACTTTAAATTGAGGGCATTAAAATGAATTAAGTGTGTACTGTACTCAGCTGTTGGCAAGACGCATGGAGTTTTAGAAAAGTTTAGCTCTGTCTAGCGTAGTTCCTAAAAACTCCATTTGGCTTATCAACGTGTTCTTGACTACCTGTTCTGCAAACGACAGCCGGGACCAACGTCTCGATATGTAACTAATGGTCACATGATGATGATGATTCACAATGACACAAAATAACATCTTTTGTCGGTATTCCGCAGGTGGTCTGGGTCCGATGAACATCCCGCTCATCAGCGACAAGTCGCACCGCGTCGCGCGCGACTACGGCGTGCTCAACGAAGACACCGGCATCCCCTTCCGCGGCCTGTTCATCATCGACGACAAGCAGAACCTGCGCCAGATCACCATCAACGACCTGCCTGTGGGACGGTGAGACAATCTCTTCATTGTATAACATCACAACTGGAATACCTGGAAGGGTTAGGCTGACGTGTACCTACACCCACACCCACACCCACATCTCGTCAGTTAAGGTCCTCTATAGGGGCGAACCGCTTGTTACTAACCAGGCACAACTTCAGACTTCGTCGGCTGATAGATAAATTTTCCGTTGTTTTTTCTATCGCTATTTCTAGTGCAATTTAGTGCATGATCATAGGTTTTGCTACAAGTCGCAAAGCTTATCTTTGCAATAATCAAATCAAAAGCTGAATTCTAGTCTACAAACTTGAAAAGCAAAATCAAAGCATGTAAGTAAGACCCCTCAAAAACATGTTTCTTTGTAGAATATTCTAGATAGTATTCCAATGGCCAAGGCCATCTTGCGGTTTGGCACAAAACAACAAAGTAGCAACAGCTACATTAATGTGCGGCATCAAAATTCTGAGTTGGTCAATTTACGACAATATTTGTCCTAAAAATACAATTTTGCATGAGAAATAACCGAAGCACGTAATCTAACTAATATTATAAATGCCAAAGTTTGTGAGGATGGATCGATGGATATTTGTTACTCTTTCACGCGTAAACTACAGAACGGATTTGGATGAAATTTGGCACCTGGAACAACACACAGAAAACTTTTTACCCCAGTGGAAAGATCCGCGGACACAAGCTAGTCAATTATACATTCAACCACGTGTACAATCTGCATAGCTATAAAGTATTAAACGAGCTGTTTACGTAACTTACGACTATAAACGACCTTTAGACGTACAGTGATAAATGTGCACAATAAATATTGTTCATTGAATGATAGCTTATCGCCTTAAGATTCTGAAGGAAACCGGTAAAAATGCCATTGTGAAGTATTTTTTATTGTTTTAAATTATTAACGCAATACTATTGTTGGAATTTCCCTACCAGCTCCTAAATATTTCCTAAATAAATCTTTTGATCTGGCCCGTTGTGGCTAAAACATGTTATTCTACGTATTCGACGGGCGTTTAAGGACTACTCTACTCACAATTAAAAACACATACCATAATCTAGATTGTGCTCATTCTTCATCATTATGCGAATAACTCCCCAGAGAAACTTCGCTAATGGTAAAAAGCTTAACTATGATAATGTCGTGTAGCGCTTCCATATGCGTGACAGCTGCAAGTTCTCATGGACGTAGTTATCTTGCGACCTTCATTTGGTGGCATTGTAGCTTCACAATTAACAGGGTAGGAATGTTATTGAGGAAACATACTGAATTAATTTAAATTCCTTACAAATAATTGCTTTGAGTGCTTATCAATTGAAACCTATATCAAAAACATTGTTTTGAACTGTGCAGTCAATCTCATGTCATTAATAGTTGCACTTGAATTACTGAAGCAGCTCATACTGCTATATAATAGTATACTGTGTTGTTCCAATTTCACATTCGGCCTTTCGTACTAATGTTGTTAAATATTCTGTGTCATTTTTACTATATACAGCAATAACCGATATTTTTTTAATATTAATCATATTGTTTCCTAGATCGGTGGAGGAGACGCTCCGCCTGGTGCAAGCCTTCCAGTACACCGACAAGCACGGAGAGGTGTGCCCCGCTAACTGGAAGCCTGGCTCCAAGACCATCAAGCCCGACATCAAAGCCGCTCAGGAATACTTCATCGATACCAACTAATCGTCCGCATTCGTCACCCGCTGCTCAAACTTGACCTTACCTACTACTTCGACGAAAACAACGCTTTTATAAAAATCGTTCACATTTCTCGTCGAACAAACGTAATGTCAACATATTGCGGCAAATTAGTTCCCTTGTCAACGGAAATTGCACTCATGAATAGTAGTATATTATTAAAACAGCTATCACGGAACTTTTAAAATCAATAGTAACTATCATGAGTGCAATTTTCGCACTTTTAATACTTTGAATGTCGGAAATTGGGAGTTGAGAAAAAAATGTCTGAATCTCAAGCGATAGGCCTGTCGATGCCAGTCCTACTAACAAAATTCCGATTATGTTATTACATGTTGAAATATCTTATTATCATGTTGGACCGGTACAAGCAGGCACAAACTCCGATTTTCCTAAACAGTTGGACAATAATATAATGTAGGTAACTAAGGTGCTTAGTACCTCACACGCAATCAGTATTCTATGGAGATCCTATGTTATTGTACTAATCGAGGCTGTAATAAAAGCTTTGTGCAAAATTGATTCGTTTTATTTGCACTCTGCGTAACTATGTACGAAGATTTGGGTAATTTCTTTATAATGAAAAACCTTTGGCTTCGCCATCGCCAAAATCCCGCATCCCGTCTACTAGTGTTTCAAAATCAAAATATTTTATGTCACATAGACCTACATGCACTTATAAAACGTCGAGAAAAGGTGCAAACGTTTTATTTCCACAGATAACTTTAATTTTTATATTTCCACCTAAATGTAAAATTACACCATTAGTTAAAGAATAATTAAAACTTATGTACAAAAAAACTAACTAAATAAACAACATGACGCTTGAGCGTCTAAGAACACCTCAACATTGCTGTCTAGTGGAAACGTGCCCAGAAGAATGGCAGCATTGCTGCGTTGAATGGCAATGCTAATTAAGAAAGAGCTCTCTGGTCACGTGTAGTGTCGGCCAGTGTGCGAAAGAAGACTCGCTCATGGGCCCCATGACTCGAGCGTTTCGACCTCAAACTGTAACTACTAATTTTAGGATACAGTATTGACGCCGTTCAAGGCTCAGCAGCACCAGCACAGCCTTCCGTGCTTACAGCATGAGATCTCACACGGGTGTCGACGCAAGTTGCGTCCCACACCAAAAGCCTACCCACCTTCCAAGGCATCAGCGTCATGCCGACCTGGTCTCTTCCCATCGTCACGTACCAAGTCGTTAGGTTCAGAAACCACTGGTACGCCGGTAGTCGCAGGCAAGAGCTATGGGACCTGTGCTCCTGTAGCAGGACAGGACAAGCCATGATGCCCGAGGTTGTCGACAGCTTCACTGCACTGTGACATCGATGGGGAACAACACAAGGAGCGCCTTAACAAAGGTTTGTAGCGAGCGGAAATGAAACGTCAGTATCAGTTGTCGTATTTAACAGAATATTCCGTTTCATAACTGCAGAGCGGCACGTCCTAGCGGAGAGGTTGTTACGTGTCGGGCAAATCGTATCCGTATTTAGTTGACAATTCTTCAGTGAATAAAAAAGCGCCATCTTTGTTGTTTGTATGGTTTTAATACGATTTTGAACTTTGTTTCTGCTAGTTCATAATAAAATCAAGAGGTGTCGCTAGACGAAAGAACGTTTTCAAAATTGCTTATTTTTTTATCATCCATCTATATCTATATATAATTATATACATTTAATAAATGTGTAGATTGTCGTGGCGTTTCTGTACATTGAAAATATTGGATCGGACAAGGATCTAACAGAACCCATTTCTATCATTTTTATTTAGAATTTTTGTCTGTGTTATTTTCTGTGAAAGAATGGCTCTCGCCCGTGTCAGTTGCCACAAATTCAATGTTTTAACCGACGAAACAAAAGGAAGAGGTTCTCAATTCGACGCGCATAATGTATAGGTACTTTTATGTATTAAGTATGGCTACGCATAACTTTTTACAGAGAAGTCCGATATGCATGATTCTATTTTTTTGTGAAAAGCGTATATTTTCTCTAATTTGGTCCCATTTAAAATTAAAACATCGTGTTTTAATATTTTTTTATTAGACCTAGCTGAAGTATGACTGTCATTGAAGGTCTGAAGATGGATACGTAAGGCAATTGCAAGAGATCCTCAAGACCTTACAGGCAGTTACAGCATCTATTTCGTGTTTGGGCTCATTTCATGCATCTTGATGAGAACTTTAGACCTAGCTGGAGTATGACTGTCATTGACGGTCTATAATGAAGACGGAAGGCAGTCACAACTTACAAGAGGACCTTTACAATTTACAGCAGCTATATTGGGATCATTTAATACTCCTTGATGAGAACTTTAGACCTAGCTGAAGTATGACTGTCATCGAAGGTCTGAAGATGGAAACGTAAGGCAGTTGCAAGAGGTCCTCAACAGTTGACAGCAGCTATATTGTTATTGGGCTCATTTCAGGCACCTTAGTGAGAACTTATCTGTAGTATTACTGTCATCGAAGGTCTGGCGATGGAGTGAAAGGCAGTTTCAACAGGTCCTCAACAGTTTACAGCAACTTTATCGTGTCTCGGCTCATTTCATGCACCTTGATGAGAACTTTCAACCAACTGGAGTATGACTGTCATCGAGTGTCTAAAGATGAAGTCGTAGGGCTGTCGAGGGAAACCCTTAGGTATTTGTACAAACATAAGTACTATATTTTAGCGATTAATGCAAATATTTCCGAGAAATTAAATTGTTACCTACTTGAATCTATACTAGGTATAATATTATAAAACTGAATAGTTTGTTTTTTTGGTTGGTTGATCGCGCTAATTTCAGGAATACTGGTTCGAATTGAAAAATTCTTTTTAGTGTTGGATAGCCCATTTATCGAGGAAGGTTATACAACATCACGCTACAACCAATAGGAGCGGAGCATCAAGGAAAAATGTTGCAAAAACGGAAAATTTATTCCTTTTGAGAGCTCCAGCTCCAGAGAGAGTTAAAGTTACGCAACAATCATGTTAGTCGGAATTGTTTCCTTTAAAAAGTGCAAAAAAAAAGTCTGTGATAGCTTAAATATGTCTATCTTTTAAGCTTGACTCACACTCTCTAACCCTCTCTCTCTCTCTTATGTGACGTCAGCTAGTGTAAAATAAGAATAATTTACTTGAAAATTAAGTTTATAGAAAAAAACATTATTTTGCCACAGTAATATTATTTGGGCCTACAATGGTAAAGCAAAACAATGGCTTAAATATAAACTAAAATATTTAGATTAAAGCTGCAAGTTTTGTAAGAATTACTAGAATGAAAAGCATTTAGATACAGGTACCTAACCTATTTTATGGACTACCTAACTATTTAATTTAAGGGTTGAGAATTGAACCGAACTTATCCCAAGGCTATTTCTACGAAATCATTGACCAACCTACCTAGCACAAAGACGTAGCCTTTATTAGTAATTAAGTTTGTTTACAAAACATCGAATTACACTTGTAAGTTTGAGGTTTGCCGCCGCTGCCCAATCATCCGATGCAACCAACCAATGAGACCCCCGCCCGCATTCCCGCTCTAGAAGTCTCGAAAGAAACACGTAACTCTCTTTTTAAAATTACGAAAAATTAAAGTTGGAACCATGAGTGCTGGTCAGAGTTATTACAGTGACTATGGCAGTGGCAGTTCATCGAATTCAGTAAGTTTTATTTTGTAAATAATTGTGCGATTTTGCAGAACAACAAAAATTAGATTTGCGTCATTATGTTTGCGTAACATCAGGAACAAGTACGAACTTGATTTGTCTTCAAAAATATTCTGGATGTTCTCTGATTGTGAAATTGTGAGTTAGTCATTTGTTTTTATGATAACATCGTGTGATGTAAATTAAATGCGTAGTTGACTATAATTATTATAATTCGAGGGTAGGAAGGAATATTTTTGTTCGTGAATTGTTTTCGCAGCTTATTTTTAGTACAGTAAAACTGTCGAAGGGTGTTTTAGATTCGATTTTCTAAATTTGTAGATATATCTCTATGACTTGTTTACTAGTGAACCGAAGTTCATTTCCAGGCTGGCTATGTGTTGTAAACCCATACAATTACCTAACTGAATTGTGGGTAAACTGAGCTGTGTGTTAGGTACAGGCCATCCATCCGGATTTTGTACGGCCGTGTTTTCTGTCTGGACTTACCGAAATAAGGGTTTTTTTTTTATCAAACTAATATAAGTACTTGAAATCTCAGACCAAATAAAAAACCAAGACAGCGCTATGAACAATATAGTGATGCATGCGCAAAACTACGCCTCGCTGTAAACACGCTCACACACACACATTTACATCAAACTACAACTAATCTACGCTCAAAACTACGCTCAATAAGTGCACACATGTTTACGAAACCAGCCTTACGTCACTGTTGACAGCCCTGCCTTGGTTTTTTATTTGGTCTGAGCTTAAAATCAACAGGATAAAAACACCCAGTAGCCAATAGTAAAAATTGCACAGGTAGTTAGCCTTTTAAGTTGTAATTCCAGTAAAAACATAAATATTAACATTAGTGCAGGTACCTCCAATGACTACCACTGCATTCCTTAGTAGGTATCTATCTATCTTACTTACATTCATCTACACGCAATATAATTTGTTGCGGCGACGACAGCCATAGTCACTATTTTTTATCATAACACCTAAGTATGCACCTACCTACTACTTTTTTGTTACCCAGCACTAATAGGTCGAAATCATAGGTAAATCAATTTTCAATACACTTCTTCGAAAACTGGCTCTTATCGCACTACTATTGGGTTCAAAATGCAATGTATTTCACACTCGTGAATTTTTCCCACTTATTTCTACTAGGCAGTGTTTTTTCCATAGATAATAAATAATTGTTTAATTATTCCTATAGTCGGCGAGGTCTTTTCTTTTTAAATCTCAGCAAAGATGCACATCTTTTTAAGGCCTTAATATTTTATGTATATTGAAGTTGTGCTTATAAACTGAGTAAGTATCATAAAAAAAACATTAAAATTTATAAAATTACTTGCTTTTATCAACAAATTATTTATAATGTATATGTATTTCTAAATTCAAAAATATTTGTTTTTTTTTTACTTTTAATATTAGGCTGTTAGTTTCATAATCATATCTTTTCTTGCATTCCACAATGGGCTCCAAGCTAAGGTACCTACATTACCTATAGGGCACAGCAAAAAGTATAAAATTTATGTGTGAAATAAAATGATTAAATTAGTACTGAGTCCATTTACAATTTTAAAACATGTGCTTAATATTAATAAACTAAATCATAACATTAATTTTATTGAGATTTGTTATAAACCTATAACATAATAATTATTTGGTAAGATTGCATTGAAACATATTTTATAATAATAAAATAATATTTATGAAAAGGAAAATGAAAATTTTCATTTTCGAAATAATATTTTTCTATGTATGAGTGTGAATTCTAAACGACATACCTACCTACTCGTTTATTGTGTAGTATGCTTTTTAATTAATAATAATTGTTTGAGTTTACCTAGTCATAAAATTTGTACCTATCTCTAGTTTCATTTTTTATTGCACCTGGTAGTTTATTAAATATTTCTATGGGCATTACGTTGGGACTATTTGTATGTAGGCTCATGCACGAAGAGGGTAACATTAACATGTTTCTGACAGATCGGTCGCTATGTGTATCACCGCGGGTTGTAAACAAGTTCGTATATTTTCTAATAAATTTGCATATTTCCAGGATATTATAAAAGAGGATTCACAACTATCGGTTTGTTCTATGTTAACTATGATACGAATTAATTTCTTTAATAATGATTGACGTCAAAAATACTTTTTTCGTTCTGTTATTTTATTTCTTCGTAAGTGTATTGAAAAACGTCACTCAAAAAGGAGCTCGTGGCTTAATAATAACAGCCGCTCGGGTCGATCTTAAGGTTAAGACGCGCTGCCTAGGTTGGTCCGTGGATGGGTGACCGCTCATTACATACCGAGTTTCCTCCATGCCTCGGAAAGAACGTTAAGCCGTTGGTCCCGGCTGTCATTTGTTGATCTTTGACAGTCGTTATAGGTAGTCAGTACTCAGTGGCCCGAAAGTCTGACAACCAGTCTTACCAAAGGGTATCATTACCTAGTACTTACTAACTGGGTTGTGGAAGTCAGATAGGCAGTCGCTCCATATAAAATACTGATATTCAGCAGCATCCGGTTAGACTGGAAACCAACCCCACAATGTTTGGGAAAAGGCAAGGATGATGATGTATTGACAAAGGTCGTTTGATTCGCGTGCGCATTTGTCAATGTAGTTCTTGGCTGTGTGAATTGATGAATTCCGCCTCGGCTGCTATGACAAAGTTTCCCTACTTGTATAAAAATGTACTATATTCGCTACCATTGGTTCGAACGACGCAACTCGAATCCGCGACTTGACGCGACCAATGAAGAACATATGATCGGATCAAGCCGATTCCACGTCGATATATGGGCGTTCCCTAAATAAAATCAATTCTGTTGCAGTCTTCATCCTGGCCGTCTCAGGATATTTGGTCCTCCCACCAGAAACAGCCCAGTCTGGACAAGCCCGTCGCAAGAAAGTCTGCTAGCTATCAAGATCGTAAGTACCTACTTACATATTGTCACTGGCCTAGGATACTAATATTCTTCGTGTCAGTAGTCCGTTTTAAGGCGAAAGCGTTGCCTCTGAAAAACATTTTTTTTTTACGTTTTGTGTGTTAGCTAACAAGTTGTAGGTTATATATAACTGTATAAGGTTGCCAACAATACTCTCATTCAGATTATGGTTTTATGGTATGGTATGGTATGGTTTTATGCTATTTTGCGTAGGTGCCTTATATGCAAAAGCAATAGATTATGCTGATCGCTAAATATAGGTACCTACTTACTTCTCTTTTTATGTTAAACCAAAAGTATCTCTAAAAAATACAGTTATAATAGTAACAATAGTTAAAACTCTTATTTTTAAGTCGGCTCGTTGTTACCCTCTCTAATATCAGATAATACACTATTTCATCTGAAAAAGTTGGCAACACTAGGTTGACCGTAACAAATAAGTGCGCGACAAGTTCAGACCCGAACAGACATTTGATTTATAGAGACAGAACATTTGATAAATTAATGATAGATTATAAGAATATAATTACAATTATTAGATTATTTAATTATTAGTTTTGAGAGCAGTGGTGATGAAATAAATTACACAAAGTAATGGGCCAGCCTGGGTTCGAACCCACTACTTACTGCTCGTAAGTGGGGGCACTGGGCCACCGCTGCTCTGAATTAAAATTAAAGTTATTTTTTTACTCTGTTGAATAGGTATTCAAAAGAGCAAAAAAAAAAGCGAACGGTCGCCTGCTTTTTGTGACTTTTGGGCACATGACACTTTAAATGTTAGTAGGTACTAAAATTTTAACTGACTTAACCGCACTCAGGTTTCAACTTCAAGTTATCGCGCACGGATAATACCTACATAAGTTATAATAAAAATCAATAAAAGTAGGTACTTGATGGCAGGCTCCTTCGTTTAATCCTTCATTAGGACGAAGAAAGCAAGTAAGCATGTTTCCATTGCTTTGACATAAAAGCTTGAACTTTTTACTCACACTGTATGTGTTCATGTGCCTCCACAGTGGTGACGGGGAAGTGTACCCTTGAGGACATCATGAAGGAGTTTCAGATGAACGGCATGGACTCGCCGTACACCCCTGTCGAGGACAGGGCCTGGAGCAGCCACGCAGGTTAGTGTCTTTATTACAAGACCAACATAACTTGTGGCATCAGGGTAGCGCTGCTTGCTTAGAAAATCGTCACCAACTTGACTCAAATTCAGTACATTACAATCGTAGTTCCAAATTCTACCGTGTTTCTAGTTATGTTGGTCAAGTAAAACTTGAGATTACCATCATTTTACTGTCTTGTTGGTCTAGTGGTCGCAAGGTACTGCTGAGCATGGATCCTAGGTTAGATTCCCAGGTCGGGCTTAGTGTTATTAAAGTTTTTCATTTGTCAGTAGCAGCTCGGAGTTGTGCCCTGTTGATGGCAGTAGGCTCGCCCTCCATAACATGGGGCTTAACCATAACTGACGAAAGTGGAAGTACTATAGACACGCCTCTGCCTGACCTTTCGAGGATTACAGGCGTGATGTTCTGTTATTTGAATACCGTCAGATGGGCTGTCAGGCCTGGGCCCGGCGGGCGCGTACTGCCGCCAGGGCTCGTGGCCGGCGCCGGCGCCTGCGACGCGCCTGCCGCGCCCGCGCTCCGAGAGGCTCCCCTCGCCGCCGGCGCCCGAATGGCTCCCCTCACCCCCCGCGCACGACTTCAACCCGCAGGAGTTCACCACTTCCACTCCGGTTGAAGGTAATATTTTTTTTAACAAAGCCTTTTTTGTCCCACTACTGGCTAAAGGCCTCCCCATCCCTTTCCAATCTTCCTTCCATCCAATCCGTTAGGAACGAGTCGAACTCGGCACGCCAGCGGTTTTTGAGCTTGCCTCCGTTCTGTCGTCAGCACCAGCGGCGTGCACAGAGTGTAGGCATGGTAAGCGGATAATTTTAGTTAGCATTAATTGCAAATAGCTTGCCGAGGCTGGTCCGTGGTTGGTGACCACCTATTACATACCGAGTTTCCTCCGTGCCTTGGAGAGCACGTTAAACCGGGCTGCTATTTTTAGCTCTTTGACAGTCGTTACAGGGAGCCAGTGGCCTGAAAGTCTGACAACCAGTCTTACGAAGGGGTATCGTATAACCCAGTACTAACTGGCTTGTGGAGGACAGATAGGCAGTCGCTCCATGTAAAATACTGGTATTCAGCTGCAACCGGTTAGATTGGAAGCCTGCCCCAACATAGTTGGGAAAAGACTACGCAGGTGATGATTAATAGGTAATGTCTATTAGGGGTTTATTCTTATACGCTGCTGCTCTTCCAAGTTCAGACACCTTTACAGATTTTTTAGATGATGTAGCCGTGGCCCGATGGCCCCAAACTAGACCTGTAGCTTGGTGCCGCAATATCAACAGAAAAGGCAAACAGAACATCAAATCTATATTTAGTACATAATACCTATACGATATGGAACTTTGTTGATTAAACGACTCTGTAGGAAGCATAGGGTTTATTCACAGACATGTAACTATTTATATGTCTCTGGGTTTATTGTACAATAAACGTCAATATCGAACGTACTGTAATAGGCATGTCGGATTAAAAGGGGTGCTGGATTATACTGGGGTCGGATTACCACGGGTTTACTGTAATTATGAATATAACACTGTTTCAAATAAAAATTTAAACAGGAATTAGAACAATCTAGCGGGTGCTCTGCCTGGAGTCCGTACCTTCATAATGGTGTTGTATATAATGTGGGTAGAGCTGAGCGCGGGCGCCGAGGCGGCGGCGGCGCTGTCGGCGGAGCAGGCGCGCGTGCTGGCCTCGCTGCCCAACTCCGTGCTGTTCTCGCTGCTGCACGAGCTGGAGCAGGCCCGGGGGCACTTGCACAAGCGCAACAAGAAAGTACCCACCGTGAGTATTGTTGACTTCTTCCTCAGTCTAGTCGCAAGCCCTACTGCTGGGCCTGAGGTAGAGGGTTTCTAGATCGGACAAGGTGTTATTTGGTTTTCCGTTAACAGTTTAGCCCGGAGTCTGGTTTTATGCCCGGCTCGCCCTCCTAGTAAAGATTTTGTCGTGTATCGTACCAATACCACAGGAATGGCACGCGTGATACAATAAAAAAATGACATAAATAATACTACAGTATTTTTCTGGTCACGAAAGCTTACCAATCAGTTCCGCAGATGGTTGGAGGGTTGCGTTCTGATGGCAATAAGTGTTTTATCTTGTTGTCGATAAGTCTTAATCAATAGTTGGTACTTATCAAGTTATGTATGAGAAAAAATCTTCTAAAGCGTCACGTTTCCGAGATATAAGCTATCAAAGTTACCGGGGACCCTTGGCGTGTACGGTTCGCAGGCTTATTCCTGTATGTTCCCAGGAGTGCCGCTTCTGCAAGAACAACGGCGAGCGCGAGTCGTACTACCGCGCGCACTCGCTGAGGGACGGCGCGGGGCGCGTGGCGTGCCCCGTGCTGCGCGCCTTCGTGTGCGCGCGCTGCGGCGCCCGCGGGGACCGCGCGCACACCACCAAGTACTGCCCGCTCAGCACGGCCGACGGTACGACATACCGCCATACCTGCGCTATTCCACTCTCAATCTTAACCACAAGTGGGCCACTATTTCCCTTGGCGGGAGTGCTCGGTCGAGGCTTCTAAGTCCGTCGACGCCTCTACGCTAAGTGAATAAGTGCTCCGATCGTGTTCGGCTCGCCTAGCGTAGACTCAGCAGGATGACCGCTACAAATAGTATCACCACCTATTCACCTATTGGACATTATTATCTTGTCGGATTCCGATTTCTATTGAATACTCTACCTACATGGGTCATCAAAAAAATCAGCCCCCCTACGTTTTTACCGTAAATCACGTTTTTCTTAGGCAAAAACAATCGAAATGTTTTAGTACTAAAATGTTTTATTAAACTTGTTTATTTACACCAAAAACAACACAAATTACACCAAAATGTTTTTTTATTAATTTTAAAAACGCTCTAGCACAACTGTTGCAAATTAATATTGCGTATTCCCTCCTCTTGCTCAAATGACGCTTGCATTCGCCGTTTTAATGACCTAATCAAGATTTTGATGGTCTCGTGAGGGATTTGGGCCTATTCTTCCCTAAGGGCGGTTTCCAGGTCTCGTAATGTTGTAAGCGCTGGATTACGAGCTCTAACCTTTTGTTTTATGATTATGGGCAAATTGAAGTCTGGCTCGTCGATGAGCTGTGGTCAATTGTGGTCCTGTTGCAGACTTGTGTGATCTTAAATTTTGCTCACGAAGTCTTCTTTATGTCACTTATAGCCGCACCCCGATCGTGAAGATCGGGGTGTGGCTAAGCAAGGTATGCGTCGCTGGAGATCAACACACTCACAGAATTTCTGTTTAAAAAATTGTTAAGTAACTTCAAGTGCAATAAGATTACGACAAACAAGATGTCAAACCTCATATCCGACCCTCAAAATAAAAAAAACAAACGTGTGAAACAGCTTATTTATGAAACAATCGATATTAAACACAAAGTGGGTGGGTCAATTTTTTTCTAATGAGAGCCGGCTGTGTCAACACTGCAGGGCAAACGTCTCCCTACCGTCTTTTTTTTTTCTATTTCTATATCTATGTCTATTTCTAATCATTTTGGTAAAAGTCCAGCTCGTCACACCATCTCCTTCTAGGCCTACTGTGCCATAACACTTTATATCGTCTTTTCAGAACGTATGAAGTCCACAGCCATGATGCGCAGCGTCCGCATGGCATCCGGACGTCGCCGCCCTAACTCGCTAGCGCCCTCTGTGAACCCGAGTGAACAATACATGGTATTTGGAGAAACAACGCCATCTGTCATCTCTGACAAAAATGTGTACAATACATACGCCCTCACATCTCCGCTTGACCCATTATGGGCGGCTCTTGAAAAAAAATTAATGCTATAATTGAATAATTTTTTGACGCTTTGATAGCAAAAATAAATTAAATTTTATTTTACAAATGTTATCAAAACGTTACACTTTAGATGCATAGATGTTGATTAATTTGCGTATAGATGGCGCTGTTCTCAATCAAGCGGGAAATTATGAAGATTTATTTTTTGTTTATCGTTATAAAATTTAATAGTATTATGAATGTTGACTGATACATTATAAGTGTTTATAATAAGTTGACTGATATTAAAATCGTGATGTTTAATACGGTATATCAATCAATATGTTTTAGTGTTAAGGATATAAAAATAATGTTGATGTTAATATTCTAAATGTTTATTAAATGATACATTCACGTACCAGTGTGCCAACAACTGAGTAAAATAATGTAGTTATTGTTGATTATTGTGAAAACGAATTACTAATACGAATCGAACTTTTAAAGTGTGACAAAACTGTTTTACACGCAAAAACTACACATAAATTATCCAACTTATTTTTTTATCAGCAGAACTGCAATTTTATTTGTAATGGTGTTCACAACTGAAATCAAAACCTCGTCATACCTACATGCGGATATTTTAAGCGAAATGTGTAATTAAAATGAACTTAATCAACTTCTTAACATCAAAATAAATTACTTGAAATACATTTTCCTTAATCAATGCTAATGTATTGATAATAAAATGTTAATTAAGTATTTTAATAATTTGTAGCACTGAACTGATTCGAAACTGCTGGCCGTTATTTTGAGTTTTTGAAACCTGAATCGGTCTAGATTTCGCTTAATAAACTTCGTATAAATTACCAGTTTTAGTAGCAATTAAAATTTATTTACCGTTATGACAAAAGTAGATCATAAGTATTTGACTGCTCTGTTCAAAAAGCCAGTAAGTGGTGAAGATATTTTTTGCAAAGTACCCGTTAATTATTATTAGATTGCCAAATCGTAAATACCATTCAAAAACTTTTTTTTCTTTCTCATTAATCCAATTCGTAATTATGAAAGATCTTACCGATACAAATAAGTTGTTAATAATTTTTGAATAAATTATTCAACGTATTAACTAGCTAATTTATCGACGCTTAGTTTTGGTTATTTGGTATAAGCAAATAAATATTATTAAATTCGTATCCGCATGTCCAATCATAAAAAAGCTACGTATTCATTTTGACCTTGTCAATTAAGTTGACCCTAATTTGTCATAGAATCCTATGATAATATATTTTCACTAGATAATCTAGAATTTTATTTTGTTGATTAATTTTATAAGATGATATTATTGTTAAAGACTTATTGGTGGAGGTGTCTTTTGGGGATATAATAAACAGAATAAATCAGACTTAAAACATTATTCTTTTAATTCTCATAAAAAATAATTCTCGCCTTTATTATTCCTTTCACCTATCTTTTTATTTCCTGTTGATAGGGCTAGTCGATACGCCATCTATGATATTTGAGAGGCGAGACTTGACAGCAGGTTGCGGCATTATTGTAGTCGCGAGCCGTAAGATGGCGCGAAATCCAAAATTGTCTCTCGTGACTCGCTCGTAAATATTTGTCTATGACCGATATATTATATGGTCCAAATACAATCCATCAATAAATAGCAATTGATTTGGTATAAGTATTCTACTCTTTGGTATCGCTATCGAGATCGACTATATCTACTATCACTATCATATCAAAATGTGCATTATATCGAGTTCTTTAAAAAAGAAACGATTTTGCCAGAATAACGTTTCAAACGTTACTCCAGCAAAATCTGTTTTTCTCAAATAACTTTAAAACTACAATTCAATTTTTTTTTTCTATTAGTAAATAAATTGCTTCTCATGATACACAAATTATTTGTTATAGTCTCACCTCTCTAAAGCACAACATTTTGTCAGGATAACGTACACGTTTTTGCTTTCAATAGTTTCTGAAATAACCTATTTGTATGGAGCATCGTTCTGATTGGTCGTTGCGTCTCTAGGGGGCCACACTCTGCTGCAGGCAGTTACAGGCTAGTTACTAACTCCGCCATGGATAGGATAACATACCTGTAGACCTAGACTGAACGCGCGGAGTAACCGTAACAAAATTCGAAAGAAAGATTTTAAAATGGTTTAAGGCGACTACAAGAGCTAAAAGCATGTTTTACAATACGTGGATCATATAGAACCACTGCAGTAAAAAAACACAGAAAAATATATGATATTCTTCTGTATATATGCTAGTTCGATACTGTGTTGAAAACATAATACTACAAATTTGATACGATAGAAAAAAATCGCAAAGATGCCTCTAAACATTTCTGTCAACGAGTAAAACTATACTAATATACATGCAATCATTCTGATTTTTTGTCAAATTATTCTTCACGCAACAAAGTAACGTGATACTGTTTTAGTTTTTTAATCCAATCAATAGATTTTTTGCAAATCACATATTTTTATCTCTGAACAAAATACGTGCGCATGTGTGCGTAAACGCCTGTGTACCGACAGTGCCGGCCGAGGCCTGATGCTATACGGACTTGTCGCTCGTTTTGCCGCATTTTTCGCCGCATTATTACGCCAAGGTTGTTTACTGTTTTGTATAATTTTATTCATAAATTCATTGTTTTATGTCTTTATTCCGTAAATATTTTTGTTTCGTGTAAATATAAAATATTTTAAGTTAAAATAGCGTAATAAATAAGGTACTTCTGGTCATTTGTAAGTATGGGAAATAAAGTGAAACCCATTACGAGAACTAAAAAAAGTTCATATAAATCAAACGCCCAACATATGAACGATATTAAAACGTAAGAACATTTTAGTATTACTAAATATTAATTTTTATAACGATATAAAACTATGAATTTTGGAAACGTATTTCTGGACATTTGACGGATGGATGTATAGTTCGCATACATTCAGTTATTTCGATCAGTAGTATAACTGTTACTGCAGTGCATTTGGTCGAGGTATGGATTTGCAATCCAGAGAATCCGGGTTCGATTCCAGGATAGTGATGTTATGTTTTTGCTTTTTGAACTAAAATTCTACGCAGTACATTCATATAAAATTAAATACTCAAAAATAAATAACTAAAAAAAAACATTTGAAATGTAATTAATTTTTACTGGAGAAAGTTGAAAATATCGACACTGAAATTATTTTCAATGCGTAAGTACCTACGTTTTTTCTAAGCTATAACAGGCCAGGCGCACTGCGCAGTTTAGGTATGAATTTGCAAGTACGCGGCAGGTCCGTCTGCTGGACTAAGGACTAGCCGCGCCGGCCGCGTCGCCAGTTTTGCGGATCTCTCTTTGTAAGGAAAATGTATACAGAGCGAGGCCATGTTATACTGGAAATTTATAGCTTGGTGTGTCGCCCTGTGTTCATCCTTGTACTATTTTGTATTCTTTGACTAGAAAAACAATAAAAAACAGATAAATACCTACCTAATATTTTTGTTGAAAGACTGCAGCTTATTGGTAACGGGCATTGCGAAATAACAGATTCATCTGAAAATTGCGATGTTACTTATCACAAGTAAGAGTTTAATTTTATTGATATAGTTTTTAATAAATAAGAATTATAAAATTGTAAGAATGTTAGGTAGACACGGCGGCACATGAAGCTATACATTTCCAGTATAACTTGGCCTCGCTTTGTATACATTTTCTATACAATGAGAGATCCGCATAAACTGGTTTTTTATAGCTTGATTACCGCGCGTACCTAATCATTTACTTGTGGCTAACAATTTTTCAAACTCTTATTATACAAAAAATAAACGAAACGCAATTACCTTCTGCTGTGTACCATAGAACTAGGATATTTAGAATTGACATATCTTAGTAATTTGAAATCTTCTGTTTTTATTATAGATTGGAAACAGTGGTTCACACGACGATCACGATTGTGAAGTTATTGATAAAAGTACTTATTCATCTAATCATGTACTAAAAGTACTTATTCATCTAATCAAATACTTCGTTGTTTTGATTAATTTGTCAATATTACTGTATGGAAATAAGAAATATGTCTAAATAATTAACTAAAGTACCTATTGATTATGAAATGCAATAATTAATATCGTAACACCGAATAAAAGAAGTATTTGGATACTTTCCAAATGAGGCGTTTTACACTTATAACGGTTACCACCCCAAATGCAGTGTTTTAATTGCAATTCATTATTAATATTCATTTTTATTTGTCTGTTCTTACTTTCGCGCCATCTATTGAATACTCGGGCGTAATCTCTCTAGAGATTAGTCTTGAGAGTTAATTGTTTTGGGCGTCGTCGTTAGATGGCGTTCACGTTTATTGTGTAAATGTGTGCGTGCGTCACTCAAGGTCACTTAGCTCTTGTAGTCCTCTTAATAACTACTTGGTTTTGAAACTTTATTCATATTATTATCTGGGGACCTAAAATGGACACTCTAGCAGAATCATAATAGGATATCCTATTATGATTCTGCTAAATTGTGGTGCTGTGGTGATGTGCATCTGGATTGAGGGCCCATTTTTTAAATCCTTGAGAAACGAAGTAAGACTTATAGGGGAATTAGTTAAAAATAGTAAAAACTTAAAGCTATATATAAATTTCTTAAACGTGAATTAAAACTGTTATGATCAAATAACTTGGGCCCTCAATCCAGACGCGTACATAAAGAGGCATAGCCTAAATCTCAAAAACTACTGATATATTTCCGTCCAAAAAAGTATCAAAATCATATGCATCCTACAAAATTTTCTCCTATAAAAAATATAAAATCAATTTTCTCTTAAAGTATGGCATTAAAAGGAACGGACGATATTTAGTTAAAAAATAGTAAAAAAAACTTATTCTAATTTGCGTTAATCTATGAGGTTGGGCCTAGTCAATAAAGCCGAAAATAGTGGGCCCTCAGTTCAGACGAATTGAGGGCCCATTGATTGTTATTTGATCATAACAGTTTTAATTCATATTTAAGAAATTTATGGCCCTTTGCTTTCAGTTTTTACTATTGTAACTAATTCGCCTATAAGTCTTATTTCGTTTCTCAAGGATTTAAAAAATGGGCCGTCAATCCAGATGCACATGCTGTGGTGTGGTGTGATACTTTGTACCGGTCGAAATTAAACCAAAATGCTGCTGTATTTGCGATTCTAAAACGCTTGACATCGCGTTATGTCTACGTCGTGCGTTCGAGCTAGTCCCTTTGGAATAGGGTTGCCATACGTCAGGAATTTTTTCGACAAGTCCGGGACTAGCTTTAGCTCAGTGTCCGGAATTCGGGGGAATTGTAAAACGTCCAAATAAAAGAAAATAACAAACAGTGAAATGGTTTTCATAAAACAAAATGAATAAATCCAGTAAAAATTGTACTGCACAATTTCTTAAATGCTTTATATGTTTGTAATTTTCTACGGGTTTTTTTTCATTCTGGGAAGTCTCCTCTGCTCAAAGCAATAGGAAGTCAACTGGTAGGACTGGTGGCGTCTATTGTAGCACTACAATCTACTCTTAATTGTAGTTCACAAGTGATTAAACAGGGCCGCCTACGCAAGTGTTGGCAAGTGACTTACCGTCAATTTTTTAAATGTTTACTTTAAGCCGGTAACTAGTGTTTTAATAGTAGATATGTCACACAAGTACCAATTTTATACGTAGTCTATATTCCCATAATACCTGCTCACCTAGTTCTTAGTTGACTTCCACACAAACGGAGTTCCGGAAACACTTACGTTTCAAATCAAATCAAATCAAATCAAAAGTCATTTATTCAAACTAGGCTGAAAATCAGCACTTTTCGAACGTCAAAGTTACATAAGACAGTCCCCCAAAAATGCCCGCCCGTCACCACTTCCTAGTGCTTTAGCTGGGAAGAAGAAGTGGTGGAACAAACTCCCCAGCAGCACGTCTGTCTGTTTAGTTATATAAACTTGATTCTATACAAATCGAAAACACAAAACATTGGATTACATTACACACTTACCATACGTTAGCTAGCACGCGCCAGTATACCAACAAAACAATGAACAAACTGTACTCAAGCAGATAAAAATTTCAACATAAAAAAAAAGACGTAAAAAGAACTTAATACCTAAATAAAAGCCTCCAGGCATAAAGGGCGTGCCCGCTTACATAAGGCAATTGCTGTAGCTCGAAGTGAGAAATGATAAACTAGCCCCATCGAAGTAAAATAAGTAAACAATTACTAATAACAATTAAAACTGTACCTAACCTGTCAGTAGGAAAGCTAATTCTGGAGAAAGAACACAAACATTGTCTTGAGTTAATCACAGCGACCAACTATTCTTATCGTTTAAGTAGTCATTGATACAATAGTATGCCTTTGAACAAAGGGTGGATTTTACTTTAGTTTTAAACGCATTAAAAGGCAAATCTAGCAAAGAAGAGGGCAGCATGTTATAAAAAGTTATACCAAGCCCAACAAATGAGTTATGTACCTTATGAAGCCGGTGAAATGGAGCTCGTAATTTGTCCTTATTTCTGGTGTTAATATTGTGAATATCACTATTTTTAGTGTATAAGTGTATATTTTGCCTAATATATAAGATGTTGGCGAAGATGAATTGTGATGCCACCGTGAGAATACCAACATCTTTAAAAAAATCTCTCAGAGAAACTCTGGCACCAAGCTGGTAAATAGCTCGAACAGCTCGTTTTTGAAGAACGAATATATTTTGAATGTCAGCGGCTTTGCCCCACAGCAGAATACCGTAGGACATAACGCTATGAAAATAACTAAAATAACTAAAATAACTAAAAGTTTAAAATGATTTTCCGAAGCGAGCACGGTCCACTCCTCCGAGCGTGCCTATCTGTCTGTGGATGCTAGGGTGACACGGGACTTATAACATTTTAATTAGCTTCGACTGGGAACACTAGAGTAGGTGCATTTTTAAAGCAATCCCGCTTTTCAGCTGCTTTCCCACCAATCTTACTAATATTATAACAAAATTAGTTTATGACCTGGATTAACACATAGGAAACTTTTTACTCCGGTAGTATGATCCCGTGGACAATCATCGAAGTCCACGCGGGCGTAGCCACTGGCATTAGCCAGTAAACCATAATAGCGGCAAGTAACTACTGTCTCAAGAGTTTTGTAGTATTTCTATAGTAGGTACAGGTTGTAAACAATAAATATCTAAGTAACACTTGAAATGATAGTAAAAGTTGTGCAAAGTGTGTCAAACATCGCGCTTGCGTTTGCTGTCCGGCGAAAAATAAACACTATTCAAAAAAGTCGCACGTTACTTCGATTGTGCTTGCTGAGCGTACTCCAAAACCTACAAAATATGACACACCATTCACAACCTTATGTGATAGTAACCAAAGTAACATTTAAAGTAACCATGATCAAATGAAGCCGTTTAAAAATCATACGAATTTGAACTCACGCGCCGAAACGCCGCGTACCGTTTTGAATTCATTGATCATTCGTCTTCAACGCTTTAATCGACCTTAAAATCAAAATAACAAGTCATACTTTCCTTTAAACTAAAAACGTCGTGGAAAACGAAACTTTAACTCGTCGCATGAAGGTACCAATTTCTTCGAAAAGCAGTGTCCAAAATATCTAGGTTCCAATCCGGTTGATTTGGGAATGTGTGTCGCGGAAGTGGGCTGCGAAGAGTAGAGGGCAGGTGAAAGGGGGCGGAGGGGGGGGGGGAGCGTGCTGAGATTATGCACATCTGTATAATGGTTGCTGGCTGTTAAAATTGGCACACTTTGACCACTGAGCGTGAGCCTTTTCTAGGCTATATGGAATGTTTATTCAATTGCTAGATCTGGGATTGAAGACTACCTACGTGTATGGGATGGACAGGACTCTAGGTTATTGTGTTGTTCAAGTTTAATTGATTTTGCATTAGCTGCAGGCTCCATTTTACCATTAAATGCAGAAACCGTCTCGTAGTCCACTATGTGTGATTGTGCAGTTGAAGAACGACTTTTTGTGACGAATATTTATCTCATTGACTTACTTTGCATCCAGCGAATGCAACCAACTAGTACGTTGTGAGATGTTTAGTGGGGTTCCGTAACGATCCTACATTTAGTGTTGAGCGTATTGACTGACCACTAGCGATCGGTTAGGCTACAACTACAACAGCTGAAAACCTGAAACCGAATCTAAATATTGATGTCAGCAAAATTAGGGTACATTTCTGATATCTTGACGCAACGGGAAACAACGAAAGCGGCCTGTGTTTTAGGAGCTCAGGTAGGGACTAGCACTGGCCAGACCAGAGCTTTGCGGGCTTTCTTGAACTATTAAGTTTCAGGTTGCAGTAACAATTTCATTCATGTTTGAGTTAAAGATGGTTTAACTCACTCTGCGTTTATAAAGAACCTATCTAACGCATCAGTAAAACAAACTACGGATCTCTTACACTTCGCTACGAAACATCTTGCCTTACTTTGTCAATAATTATATAGCAAGAACTCACTTCTGTTCGCCGCCAACCTACAGCCCGCGGCTTATAGTAGCCTCATTCTGCATCATCGTGGGAAGGCCTAACACCAGCTTTAGGCCCGGTTTGCACCACAGCGGAGACGGAGAGGTAGCGTGCCGGAACCGACCAGTCACAATGGTGGACTCTCGTCTCTCTTGTAATTGTCGCATCTTGCACCACTCCGCAATGCTCCGCTTTGATGGAAACCAGGCCTCGCTGTTCGACTCCTAGGTCCACAGGAAGCATCGTTGATTAATATCGAATACATTAAGATTACAGATCTGTTATAATCCGGATGTGGTCCAAATGTAAGGCTATGGAGCAGGTTTGTGTTATTATCTCAGTTAAAGTTCGACTCCATCGTGTATTATAGTGTTGTTCAGTTGTAGATAAGAGTGTATTAGCTGGTGTAGTCATGTAAGTTTATTTTTAAAGATAATATACGTCCGTAATGTTGCGTTTAACTGGTGTTCGGTATATTTTCTAATTAGTCTGAATAATCCTAAAAATATCTCAAATGATTACTAAATATTTCTTAGTTTCCAAAACTCCAGTCCTTCGTAAAATCATTTTCCGAGGTTTTTTTGCAAAGAGATGAGTTTTGATGAGATGACCAGATGTATGAACGTGGAGTACGTAAGGATCGTAGCAGGTGGCGTGTGTGGTTTCTGCCTACCCCCATGGGGAAAAACATGAGTTTGAGTTTATATAGATGAATTTTTCAATTGTCCTACGATATTATGTACTGATGGTTATATGCACCTATTTGCTTCATGGTCATTGTTCGATTGAATAATATATATTATGTATGTTACCTTCCGAACTGACTAGTTCCTTGTCTCCTGGCAGGGTCAGGAGTAGGAGAAGTCTTGCAATACTAACCATGTTATCAGTCAATACTAATGGAGAGGCCCTATTAACCATCAAAAGAAAGCTGACTACAACGAATCCCATAACAGGAACAGAAGTCCTAAAGATAAATAAGAAACAGACAGCGAATAAAATTGTGAAACATAACACTAAGCTCGATGCTAATTACAGCGCATACATATTTATCATTCACAATGAAATGTAAATGTTCTAACAGTTCTGTTTCTGTGGGTGTGCCTAATTAAACTATTGACCCCGATATTATATTCATTGTTACACTATATTTGTTTGGAGATGCCCAGACGCTGCTCAGATGTGGGCGGGATTCATTCAGAGACTGCGTTAGCACTGTTGCTCTTAAGGAGATCCAGTTGCGGTATTCAGATTGGACTGAATATTACAATCTTACTGTGGATCATACCGTCATGTCTTATAACCATACATTCGGAGACCTGTGTCACCCACTAACGCGCACTGGTGCTCACTGGCTCCTGTTCTGGATGACGGCACATTACTTCACACAGTGAAGAGTGCGAAGTTCCGTGAGTCCCAACAGTGGGCTGATTATGCTGTGGAGTGGTCAATGATTAAAATTCACGAGTTGCCAGTGAGCACCCTCGTTTACCACATCATTGTTTATCCAGACAGTAATATGTAGTACATGAAACAAGAATGTTTAAGTATTTTCATTATACATATAATCTCTTAGCAATAAACATTTGAATTTGAATTTGGTCCACATTAATGAAATTTTATTACCCAATTGAAAAAGTGACAGGAACAGTTTCGAACCGAGCACCTAAATTAGAAGTTGATCGCTGAGCATCCAGGCCACTGCGGCATTTTCTCAGTGGTGGACATTTTTTCGTCGTTGCCATTTCGGTAGTAGCAGGATTCCCTAATTCAGTTTTGGAAGTTTCTTCTAAAGAAAAGACGAGTACAAAGTTCCCAATTTTTTATTTTTATTATTTCCTAACGTCATCAATATTATTGATTTTCTCTTTGTACATTACCTTCCACTTCCCTCAGATAATGTGCAATTCAATAGGTTCACCTTTATCTCATCCTCCACAATCCCCTGAACTGCTAGCTACTAATCCAGCTCGAATTCTGCCAGCGTCGTCTATCTGCGCCTACGCATAGCCCTTCCCCCTCCCCTCCCCGTGGAGAGAAATGGCGTGACCTTGTTTCTTGACCCACTGCCGACGTCGCCGCCGAGCACCGACGCACACAGGCGCCTGCGCACTCTCTCACACATGCACAAACTTTGGCCGAAGCAAAAACTCAATGGGGTTTGGTTATTGGGCTATTTTGTGAGTTATTTGACCTGAAAAATAATGATTTTGGGAATTAGAAAATAAGTTACCTTATGTGGAGGTTTGGGCTTTCTAACACGGCCACGTGGTGCGCTTTAGCGCTTATATGCAGGAAAGGAAAGGTCACTTGCAGCTGTTTTACGGGAAGCCAAATTTTATTTATAAATTGAAAACTAGTTCCTAGTGACATTTTATTCTGTGCTATAAGTCTGTCAGTCTATCTAGGATGTAGGTATTGAACAACAGATTTGGTTTTATTATTGCTTTCCTTCCGAAGCGAACAGTACACCTTCTGGCTTCTATAACGTACACTCATTCAATGGGCCTGCTAATTACGTGCTTAAAAAATTAAAATTGAATATAAAGTGACGTTTTGTTTTACTAGCCAGCCACCAGTGTGTCCTGCATACTCATACACGGGCATTAGGGCATAAGATTATACCTTGATTAATTTTATCCATTAAAGCAATGTTTGTTTCATTTTATCCATTAAAGCAAAATTCTTACATCCTTGGATCCTTAATTCGAAGCCTAGGTCGATATAATTGAGTTTTCGGTTTCTGAAAACATCACTGACGAAATGGTAGGGTTGGAGTGGTCGCAACCTCTACTGATGAACTTGTGGTTCTGGTGTCGATTCCCAGGCCTGGCAAAGTGTTATTTGGTGTTTCCATCAGGATTTTTCAGTGGCAGCCAGAAGTCTGGAGATGTACCCGGTTGATGGCATTAGGCTCGTTCTATTACATGGGACTTGATCATAACTGGCGAAATGTGAATGTACTATATTTACACCTCTGACTATCTCGACGCAGAAATAAAGTAATGTTGCAATACCTTATGTTTTTGTTACTTACTATTCTTTTTGCAGGTGATTTTTAGCATAACATAAACATAATCAGCCTAGAACGAGAACGTCCCTGCTGGGAATATCCTGCTGGGATGGAAAGAGGCCTGTGGAGGTGCTTTTTACTATTTCTTAATCGTTATTGCTCGAACTGTCTTACATCGCATACACACATACGCTTTAAAATTAAACAAAATCACATCAACCATGAGCGGTGGTGGCACAGTGGGAACAACCCCAACTTACGAGCCTGTCATAGAGAGGAAGCCTGTGTCCCAGCAGTGGGCACATTAAGCTGATTATGCTACATCGAGCATTTGTGCCTCCCGGACACAAGGTACATTCGAGCCCAATTCCTAGCGTCATTAACGCAGAACCTGTGCCACCCGTGCCGACAAAGGACGAGCGCACTGCAATACCAATGACTTGGCCATCTGTGCGGACTGTGCGCCATTCAGCGCTTCATTGGGATTCGCGGTCGACGTAGTTTGACGTGTTAACTAGACAGCAGGGTTGGTGAACACAGCTCATCAATCGATACTTATGCTGTCATTGGTTTCTCTAATGATGATCGATTCTGACCATATCTTCATCATCCTGTCAGCTGTCACGCTATCATTTACTCCTGAATTTGACCACAACAAACCATAATTTTAAAAGTGTTCTCTTATGACTGCTGAGTGTGTATTAGTTCTGGCGCGGTGGGTTTGAACACACCCCGTACATCACACCAGATCCATAGTTTGACTGCATTTTCAAGCAGAGTCCGAAACAACCAAAAAGAATTGACAGTGTCATTGAAAAAATTCCGTCACCCCTGATCTAGGTACTCATGCGCACGTGTCCTTTTTATGTGTAAATGAATGTTCGCTTGTTTGTTTGTGTGCGTCAGGTAAGCTGCCTGTGAATGACTGAGGTATTACAGCTTAATAACAGATCAGCTACAAGTAGACGAACGGGGGCTGACAGTTTGTATGCTATATAATTTGCTGTTTTTGTTCAATTATATAACATATAATGAACATAGTAATAAAATGAGTGTTACCAATAACGGGGCTTACAGTTAACCTTAGTACCTGATACTTATTAATTCATATCTTGCATAAAGATATTATATAATGTCATTGTGCCCAAGTACGTTCACCAGTTCAATGATCATCTTCCTGCCCTTGTCCCATGTTACTTGGGGTCGGCGCAACGCGTGTTTTTCTTCCATTCTCCCCTGTCAACCGTCACGCGATCATTTACTTCCTTTTCTTTTATAATTATCATTCCTCACCCAATTCATCCAATTTTACTCCAAGAGATAGGGGAGCGAACCCACTACCATTAATAGCAAAAATTTAGACTCTGGACCTGGTCTGGGAACTACCCATTGGTTTTTGTTTTTTTTTTTAAAACACGTCCATCCCAGGAATCGAACTCATTGCGTATACTTTGCAGTTGAGACTGCCACTGCCCCTAGACCAACGATACAGTTATTATTAATAGTCAAAATAGAAAAGTGCACCTTTTTATTATAAAGTTGAGCAATGCAGCCCCCTGCTGGACTAATTCCTCATTATATTTTCCTATTTCTGACTTGTGAGTGGTGTCTGTTTAGTCATTTATTTAATCTACAGCTTTTTACAATGGTCTGGTATATTTGAATGGCCTATAATACACATGAAAATATTTTGGGTTTCGGTACATCTTGAAAACTGTTTTTTTTGTTGTAAATTTTATGTATCCACAAAAAAAGTAGTGTAGTATTTCATCGAGTCAAAAATGAGTCATGTCTTTATCGTAATAAGATCTTATTTGTCTATAGCTCCAGTCTATTGCTATTCAAAAAATTCCATTCATTGCTCGCTATATATTTCCCAGATTATACCTAATTATAATTACACCGATAGATAAGACCTAGTCTCATTATTTTCATACTCTGTGGAAAGGAAAGTTAAGTATAGCATATCATGGCATCAGCCCCGGCAGTCTCATTACTGTGTAGGCTCAATCAGGCGGCAGGCCCAGACATAGCAACCGTGTTGGAACAATCGTTGCTATCTCTATTGCAAGATACTATACATTGTGCCCGTGGCTAATTTATTTGTAACTGATTAGATAGGTCGTATGATTTATCGTGATGAAGTTTATATTCGTTTTCTGCTCTTGGGGTAATAATGATACTGACCTGTAAATGCTTGTTATATAGTCCCAGAGAAGTAACAGCCTTTCATCATTATTCTAATGGAAGCAGACCCTTTCTGCCAATTGAACTCATGGAGCGTTTTAAGCAAATTGCTTGCTAATATTCTCATCACGCTTCTATTTCTCGAAGGGTAAGACAGAGATGTATCTATCGACACCATCATCATCATTGACAGTATTGATCCACACACTGCTGAGTATGGGCCTCTTACCTTTTGTGGCATGCTACCCTGGTCTCTGCGAGCCTCATCCGGGTCTTCCTCGCAATCTTCTGTAGGTCGTTTACACATCTATCTGGCTGTTGGTCTGCCATCTCCAGGCAACCATTCCGTCAGGGCTCCGGTACCTATACCTAACTCCAGGTTACTACTGAATAATTCTTAACAGGAAAACCTGATCACACTCAGCTCTTTCTGGGAATTGAACCCAAGATCAATATTCAGTTTTTTTTGTCGTGTCGTGTGAGACATTCAATATTGCACGAAATGAAAAAGAAAACAAATGAGTGGGTCTTATCATCAATAAAATGTTCTAAAACCAGTTTTATACGAAATCTTAAAAGTGATGAGACTATATTTAGTGTTGGCGAAGGTTGATCACAGTTGCAAGTACCGTTGTGCCCGGTGCCACCATGTTGGTGATAATTTTGGGCAGTATCGTCACCGGTGATATCAGCAAGTTCTGATGTAAAAATAACAGTTTTTTTTTTGAGCTATTGTTATTCGCAGTACTTTTTCTGGGTCAATTTGGATTTATGTACCAAATCTAGATCATTTTGAAATGTTTTAACGTTTTATGGCTTAAGTACCTATTTTTCGCGATGATTTTATGTTTTGGTCAGTTATGAATATGATGCTGTCGAAGCCAACTGACTGAATACTTGAAAACGTCCAACTTTATGGTTGTTTAAAGAGGAATTCTGCGAGAGATTTCCACCAAAAGTTCTTCCATAAGAGTGGAAAAGAAGATTCCTTATTTTGACATGGAATAGTTGGCATCTAGTTTGATTCCAGCCTGGATTTGGTCCTAAGAAAACCTCATCCCCTAATAAAAAAATTAATACAGCAAACGGTTCATCAGTTATAAACATGTGATTGTATTGTTATTCAATGTTAACCAACATTGAAGACTAAGCAAAGCTACAGTGGTTTGTGGGAACTTACATTCTTTAACTTTTTATCGATAATAACGCTTTGCTTTTAAACGCCGAGTAAAAATCGAGTGTTCCTTCACTATGGAGTTGCGATTCTTTTTTTAATTATTTTCATCGCCATAACCAATAGAAAAAATACTTTGTGAGTCAAAATGAAACAAAGGAAACGGAGGTAAGCATTCCGAAGAAAGCACTTGACGAAAATCCTCTAACAGTTGGTATCATAAATGTTCGAAATTCCATCGGGCGCATGGCTCGTTATCTATATTGTATGTATAAATTAAAGACTGTTCAGATTGAATGTGGACAATAGTTAGATAGTGCAAATGGATACGAATGATCATATTCTCCCACGCCCATACATGAGATGGCAGATGAAAAGGAGCATTTAAGGGTCGCCGGTCGTGTCACTCTGTACCTTCTGCCTGTCTCCACGGGCAGCCGAGAGCCCATGACTTCATGTATCTGTGTAGGTATGTGGTAGTACCAAACATCGTCCAGTAACTAAGGAATTGACATAACATCACGCCTGTAGTTCCCGATGGGAAGGGTTAGTCAGAGCTGTCTGGTGTACCTTATTGCACGCCCACCTTTCGCTTATTATGTTAAAGTCTCAAATGATAGGGGGCAAGCCTATTGCCATCAACCGGGCACAACTCCTGACTTCGGCCTGCTACTGAGAAAATCATGGCAGAACCCAGGAATGGAACCCACAACCACTGAACCAGCGAGGCAGTTAAGGAGTTATTCGGACGTGATTAGCCTCAACATGCCAACTGCAAAGTGTGCCGCGTCGAGAGTGAACACTAGTACTGTTATTCGACGGCCCGACTTTTACTTTTGTCGCCCCCCCCCCGTCCCCCCTCTCCGTGTGGGAGATACAAGAGAATGCTTTAGGCACGCTGCATGTAAACATAGTTTGACTTTGACTTTGAAAAATGGTGGCATTGATAGTTGAATCTATGTTTATGTCTCATGGCCATAGTTTTGACACTTCTTGTATGCGTAATTAAATGCATTTTGTTTTGTGTTAATCGATGAATCTTCTGCGACACCTATTACATTCCAGTGCAGTAGGTACTAGGGTAGAGCCTTTGCTAATGCATCTAGAGGATCTGGAATCATCTAATCAAACGATCAGCGGTAATTGAAATAAGTCTAGTACAGAACTTCAGCTTGTTTATTCTTCATCTTGTTCTGTGACTCCAGTTTTTTAAAAAAAGAAGAAAGATTTTTATTTAAGTTACTAATTTCCGTTGATTAGCCGACGGATAGATATTATATTACAGGTACTCATTTCTAGAATGCGTTTTTCCTCATTATATCTTGATAGCCTCTGACCTCAATACTCGAAGCATCACCACGCCCATTGTCCCCGAATGGATAGGCAAATATGTATCAATATGCCCCTATAAGTTAAAATTCATGTAACATGCCATCGAACCGTCGCAAGTCCTGGAGGTCCAAGCTGCGACTCAATGGTTCCATATGGGCAACCCAATGAAACTCTGCCTGATGTCCTGGGGTCAAACACCAGTGTGACCTAACAGACAGATGTGTTGCTGAGGCTACTAAGAAATTCACAATGGAAAGACACATTAACACTTTGCCCAATATGGGAATCAAACCGAGAGCCTCAAGCTTAACACTGAAGCGCTAGTGACCACTAGACCAATGAGGCAGCTAGTTCAGTCTATGGCTATTTTAAGTAATATTAGTAACACTGGTAGCTTGCTCGTAACAACTTTATTGTACGGATTCAATACATTTCATGTTTTATTATTGTTAATATTTTTAAAAAAGATGACGCATGTATTTTTTAGAAAATCACAAATTACGAATTAAAGTCAGAGGTTATTATGCTTCTTCCTCTGTTAGTCTCATTTGACCAATATTCTTGACTAAGGAATAACTTCGTATTTTGGGTGGCACAAATCCATAGTTAACGACTATTTTGATTCTGATTTCTTTTCTGTGTCCAGTTGATGACAATAGGCTCACCTCATACTTGCATGGGACTTAAACTTAACTGTCGAAATGAGGTTGGAATAGGGACACCGTTGTTGCCTTACTCTTCGAGAATTACAGACTTGATGTTACGTTATTTTGCTTTTTAGGTGCAATAGTTTTATATGTATAAAGGCTTTTTTCTATATTGCATGAAACCTTTCAAGCTCTTTCCTTATCCATTTTATTTTTAAGCTTAAATATTTGCCCGAATTCTGAATGTTCATCTCATGTAGCTCAGCTCGGCACCCCACCATAGGCGAAGTAAAGCCCCGTCATAGTTCAGCTGCGTCGCGGATGCAGCGGCGCGGGATCGGGGTCACAGGCACACTTTCACAGGCCGGGCCGCAGCCGGGCCGCAGCCGGCCCGTGTCCCCGCCCCCCGCACAGCTTCCGGACACCACGTTTAAGGTCGCCTGGTCAAGGTTATGGTTCGCGTTTAGGTCATGTGGGGATTTTTTGGTGGTCATTAAATTTTGTTTTAAGGACATGGACTACCAACTACATCGTTAGTCCATGTCCAATGGTGATAACTGACAGAAAGTTAAATTATTCCAATTTGTTTGTGGTCGCCGATGTCTGCTTCTTCCACAGTCCATTAGCCGTCATCCCAGGAGTCACCCTCATCCCCCTCATTCTAGCCAAATCATCTTTCACATAATCCATCCCTCAGTTTTTCGGTCTTCCTGTCAGAAAGTTAAATGTGGCTACAGTAAAGGTTGGGGAATGTCTTCATATGGTGTCCTCAAATCTCTTTGAGTTCGAACAGTGATTCTTTCTTAGCAAGTTTGGTTAGTAAATAAAAGAGCTTGTCACGAAATATCATGCGCCTAAGTAAGTCATCACTTTTAGAGCGTGACGCATTTATTATACGCTCCAAAATAAATTCATTTGGCAATTGAGGGAAATAGGTTGTTTTGAATCTTACCGTTTTGTTGTGATTTTAATTTCACTCTTAACGGTAGAGATTTATGGTTGTTCTTCCTTATGGGAGGATACACGTTGGTACCGTTACTGAATGTTACACGTTTTGAACTAATCATGGTTACAGTTTTGGTTGGTAGTTTACCTATGTTTCGTTTTTAAGTATTATAACACCGTATTCTTCACTTTTAATTTATCGTTGTCAACTAGCACTTCACATTCTTCATTGCAAATATTTGAATGGATAAGCAAATATATGTTTCGTTTTATTTTGCAAAATCTAGATCTAGACCACGGAAACGCACTATAATTTGAAATTGCTAGCATTACCTTAATTATTTATTTATTTTATTAATCAACCTGTCCTGAATAAGCCTATAGCTCTTATTTAAATTATACTTCTCAAGTGATACGCACCTGCTTCGCACGACACAACCTGTCGGGTCCGAAACTATGCTATCTTTAAAGCTGGAACCAACCACACACATTTCACAAAAAAAAAAAAAAACATTAAAACCGTTTAGGTGGTTTTGGAGATTAGCGTGTACTAACACAGTGCACATGTTTTTTTCTTTAAAAAAGGTCATGTGAGAATATTTTCCATATCAAAGTAATAATTACTCAAAAAAACAAACTACAATAATAAAATTACAATTATTTTCCAATCGATAATATACAGCTATTACAAAGCTGTTACAAACAAGAGTGGGTAAGCACAAATTAACTGGTTGATCGTGCAATGAGACGCGTGCGTCGTTCAAATCACTGTCATTAATCATTTCAGCCCAAATTCTGTGGCGTCGGGTAAAGGTCACACAGTCTAAGATATAAGCGGAGCGTATTTCGATTTAATTTATAGATGTAACAATGAAAAGCGATTTCGGAGGTCGTTATGGTAGAATCAAAAAGCACCACAACCACAACTTAAAGATTGCAGTGTGCAGCGTTCACAGTTTCTGCCTAACTTGCTTTGGAAAAGAGCATGTGATATCAGTCAAAGCAATGTTAATCAGATTCAGTTTTCAACTCCAGCAAAACTCTAATTTCAATAGTACCCTCGCCAGTTCAATGATCGGTTACATTATCCACACCGGAGTACTTGCATTTGTATCGAGGTCTCGGATCGCAATAAGCCGTATAATGCCTTCGATCCGATTCTCCTTATATCGAATCGTATCGTATCCACCTCTGGGATTATTATTCTTTCTAAGAACACTGCTCTAAATACTTGGGTAATTAATAACAGCCACTGGCGCTTGTAACTTGCACCGCGCTCGGGTCGCGACTGCGCACAAGTTCAAGTATGAAGGGCAAGGAGCGGCGGCGCGGGCGCACATTCGCAAGCATTTCACTCCAAGGCAAAGGTTGCGCTGACCTTTCGCTCGCTTCTGCTTCACTCAGGGGTGTGGCCGGCTTGGAAAAGGATGGGTGGGCGTTCGGTGATGTTAGGAATGGAGATTTTAGTTTTATGTTGTGAATGAGGTTCTGGATTTTTGTACAAAATAAATAACGGTTTATATTATCTTCGTGGTTGACTTTGTCGTTTCTGCTTTTTTGTTAGAAGCAATATTTTTTTGCCAATTCCAATAAATGCCAAGATTTATTAACAAATGCGAGTATAGTAACTCGGAACAATATGGTATTTTCTTTTCTATTTCTTGGTATTGACCTATTGAGTACCCAGAGTACCCAGTAGTGTAGTAAACAGAGAAGTAATCGTATATCCTCGAATGGAACGAAAACCACAAGAGACAACTGGCCTCTTCAAGTAGTTCTAGCAAAGCATCATTTATTCTTATATTTTGTGTCCAAACATTCAAATGTGGGTAGAACAAACCTAACTTAACCAGCACAAAATAAATCAGATCGAAGTTATTTCGCACCTTTTTTTTCTAATTTTCCTCAACAAATTCGCAACCGGAACACAGCCTTAGTAGCAATACCCTCTCTGTTTACCAATGTGTATTAACAAGCAGCTCACAGATCTGTTCTGCTGAGGTCATCACTCTGCCGGTCTCGTGCCGGGCGGTAGCGTGATGCTCATTCTCGTCGCGTGGAGTAAACAATGCCTGCGCAGCATTTGTATTAGTACCACTGTGTGAAGGGACTTCGCTGATTTTCTTATTTTTATTAAAGTGTGGTCATAACTATAGATGGCTTAAGCCCTGGCAGCCATGACAATCCATTTTAATGTCTAAAAAACCGGCCAAGTGCGTATCGGGCCAGGCACAGTGTTGGGTTCCGTAGATGCCCATCAAAATATGCGGATTTGCCTCCGAACGATGGTTTTTATTGAAATAATAAAAAGGAAACTTACATTTGCAGTTGAAAAACCTGTTCCCATTAATTCATTCATGTTCAGGATTATATATTATCCAAGTACATTTTATAGTTTTGTCGACTATTACTCGTAAACTTATAAAGCCTACTTAGCTGTGACAGTTTACCTTTTAATTTTGTTATATATACTACCACCGTGAATTTTTTTTTAAACACCCAAACAACCGTTTAGCTGGTAGAGGCGGGGGAGGGCGGGGACACTTGGATAACCAACGACATACCACACTACGGGGTACGCGAGAGAAATAAAACCCCACTTTACGTGTAGGTACAGGAGATACCCTAAAAAAAATACTTTTCGAGAGTTTATTTTACCACTTTTTCGGCACAACTAATCTGTATATTCATGCCAAATTACAGCTTTCTAGTACTAAGAGTCTTTGAGCTAAGCTGCGAACAGACAGACGGACTTGGCGAAACTATAAGGTTTCCTTTCCTTGCTGACTACGGAACCCTAAATAAACTAATTAACTTTTGAGGTATGCTTACTCTAAAGAGTTTTTTGCTGTAAACCTCTTTATATTACTGTTTAAAGTTTTTTTTTTCTATCCATATCATCTTTCATTCAATCCATTACCTTTGGTTTGGTCGGAATTGAGGTAGTGGTGTATGCTATAGTAGGTGCATCCACATTTCGCCAGTTTTGTTTCAGTTGTGTCTCATGAAATAGGAGTTGAGCCTATTGTCATGATGACAGAAAAAGGGCATTTTCGAATACTTAGACCTGCCTACTCGTCCGCTTTTTTAATTATATAACTGAAAAGTTAGAATCTGTTCATCGATGGCGCCACCAGTACAACGTTGATAACTTATATTTTGGAAACGTGGCACCTTGCAAGATTTGTCTTATACAATGCTCGTCTATATTGATACCAGTTATTGATTAATACAGGTTTTATGCGTGGTTCGATCGAGGGACTATTAGACAGACCAGGCTCTATACTAAAATATTCAGATGGAAAAACCGGACCCGTGAATTGAACCCAAAGTCAAATATAAGTGACAAAAATAAACAGTATAATAAAATATGTCACATAAAATGTGTGAAGTTCACATTTACTGTGTGCACGTAGTAACTAGTAGTTTGCGGCGGGCGGCGTCGGCGGGCGGTGAAATCAAGCCGTGCTATGTAAGTAGGTTGGTGAAAGAATCTCTCCGGCGCGCGCGCAGCGTACCGACAGCAAGCGAAGGCGACCTTGAATCGTTAATATTTTTGCCTAAAATATTTCGAAAGAAAGACCTATTTCCTGTTTTGAATTTGATATGATGATTTTTGTCTGAATTTTAGAAGAAAGTAGCGTTGAATCGTGATGGAATGAATAGAGGCAAACTTTTCCCAGCAGTGGGACAGTACAGGAATTACAGTATTTTTTTTATTGCGTAAAGTAAGTTTATTTCGCTATAATCAAAATTAATTCGAAAAAGAAATCGAGGTAAATTGCAGCCATTATTAATTATCTCTTTATTATTTTAGGTAACTAAATAATTACCCAAAAATTACTTTATAATTAAGCGTCTTAATTACCTTTAGCTAAATTTATAAAATAATGTTACGGCAAGCAATATCAATTGAAAAAATTACACTATAAGTCAGGCGTGTGCTCGACGCACTTACTATTTTGTTTTGTTAATTGTAACTATACTAATATTTAGCGGCTAAAAAAATAATTATTTGTTTAAACATTTTAATTAATTTAAATATATTTAAACCATCTAAATATTCTGGATAAAGTACTTACTGAATTTTGCAGTATATCGAGAATTTCCAACTGATAACTACACATTTTTCAGCTTCATCATTTTTAATTTAAACTTGATCTGTCAGTGTCGTTTAGAACAATAGAACAACGTAACATTTTGACACTCAATAAAAACCGATACAGATTTACAAACGTCGGTTATATAAAACTTCGATTTGTTACAGAACCGACACTAACAAATTAATTACGTTGCAATATAATAAAACCTAATTTATTTAATTTCACAACGATTTTTTCGTTCACCGTCCTCTGCCGATGTGTGCGTGTAGTGACAGCAAAACAGCGACATGTTGACATTTCCCGCGTACGCGCACGTGTGAGTGATATTCGCACGAGTTTTTATGTCTGTGTGTGTGTTTTCTCTTGTGTGCCCTGCGCAAGAGCACTTGTTGACGCAAAAAGGCAATTTGTCGTTTGTGTGTGCATTATGACAATTTTCACATCCGACTTTCTTCCGAGACGCACGGGAACATTACGTGTGTTGTGTGAACTAAACTTTTAGTCGGATCTTTCACTTCGTGTGTTCACACCTTTGTGTGCTCTGTAGATGTCTAATGTGACCCACTTGCGGCTCTGCGTGTATTTTTAGAAAATGGCTGCTTATCTTTTATGTGTGATTCTTTGTTGATGTTATTGAGACCATTTTTTATTTATGGGTAATTAAATCTATTAAGAATTTCTATCATTCGTTAAGCAACCTCACAAGAAATTTACAGAGTCCCAAGATCCACATTAGAATTCAACAGTTGGAGGAATGTAGAAAGCAAACAAAAAAATTATCATTAACAAAAAAAATCTTCATTTATTTTACATTAATTTACAAATTTACTTAAACTATTGGAAAAAACCTCTTGAAAAATAACATTCGCCGCTTAATAAGTACGCATAATATTTAATTGTTTTCGTCAACTGTAATGCTTTACAATTAATTAATAGTTACAAAAATTATAGTTGAAAAATAAATACTTAACGCTAACAATTTATATTCTAACAAAAAGGTACTTTTATTAAGTTCTACTCACACACACTGTGAGAACCGCCGCGGTCGAAACGTCTTATTTATAACTGCAGTGTTTCATTTCAGCTTTAATGATTCAACAACTTATTGACAATTCAGTGGAAACCAAGTCATTACAGATTTATGACAACTTTCTGGGTCAAAAATTCTAAATGAAAGTTTTAAAACTTGTAAAAATATTCGCTACCTGCATTTTAAAAGCTGCACATGCATACGTTATTTAAATTGAAACGTCTAAATTGCTGAAACAGCAGCGTTCCAGTGATATTTATTTTATTAGAGAAAGCAAATAATAAAATGTAATGGAAGCAAGAAAGTGCTTAATTTTGCTTTCATTTTACAATGTATTTCTAAAAGAGACCATTCATTTAATGATTCATCAGTTTCATTTATGTTCAAGTCTAGACAGACTGGTGTTATTGTTCATATAAGCACTGACTTTGCGTATTCGGTGTCAATGTAAAAGTAATACGTTTGAAACATGAATTATTTAGAAATTTTTCGGTATTTATAAAATGTTTGGTGTTCTATAATTTTAATTATACTAGCACCAATAAACGAACGTTTCAAAGCGATACTTGACAGTAACTCACGTAAAATTACAGCGTTTCGCCCGCGCGTTTATCCAGCGTGTATTTTCCCTTACGGGCAGCCGCTCGTCTACTTCGACAAGCGTTTTAACGCCTCAAACAGTCAAAGATTATCCTACGATAGCCGCAGGCACCTACTGGAATGTTAGTAGCGTGTATAGAATACACAGAAGATGAAAGATGATACACAAGATGGGTGAGATAGGAATGTATAGAAGTGGAATGTTTAGTGTAAATGCAACTTTATGTCAAAGTTCACAGTCTTAAGTCAGTGATGCCTAATTATAAATGGTAAATGATTTTAATGATACGAGAGTTGCATTGAAGATAATGAATATTCGTGATGATTTTAATGCAATTTGCAAGTTATTGGTGTCATTTAGATGAATGATTTGCAAAATTGCTAATTGTGATAGTTTTATGATTGTGATGATGTTGAATAATTTATCTGATATCTGATAGGATTTGCAGTTCAATTTTTCTGTGATGTTGTGATTTTATGAGATGATGTGTGTAAATGACATTTTATTAAAGTTCGCAATAAGTACACGAAAAAGACTTAAACGGCGTACGATCATTCTGTAATAGTTGAAGACTTAACATAAGATGAGTCTTATAGCATGAAAAAAAAAACAGAAAAAAATCATATAACATTTGGCGTCTTATGAAAAACAGTTATAAATCATTAAACTACTAATCATCTGTAATTATTGTTTCTCAGTCCGAATCACGCAGCCCTTAGCCTTAAAGAGGTAAATGGCCCAAATACCAATCGCCGTAACATCAATTATAAACTGCCAGCGAATAGCAATCTTACGCAACAGCGGATCGGTATTATTAGTATGAATTTTATTTTTTATCCGTCCGCTTCCCGGACGCGTGGAGTTCCGTTCGCGTGCGTTGGCGCATCTAGCGTTCGCGTATAATGAATTGGGTAGCGCGCTATGATTGGTTGTTCAATTTGACCAATAAAACATCTGAGAATTATTTTGTATTTTTTTTGGTTTCGATTTTTCCACAAAGGTTCAAAGGGCTATTAAACTTTTAAAAGAAAGCCCTCAATTGGTCACCCTCATAGCCTTGAATTATTAAAGAAAAGTGAAAACAAGGCCACCCTTAAAACATGATAATGGAAATACTGCAACATTGTTGACTGTGCGTGATGTTGGTGCTACAGTTCAATACGCAATACGAAAAATAGCTAATGTTGGGCTCCATTCAAAAATGAGTCCTGATGATGTGATCATGGAGTGAGAGTGTGTGATCTTATTTAAATGTATGAAGTCAATGTTTTGTAAATGCAATGCCATGATTGATTTCGAGTATTTGTGATGTATGATCTCATGAACTTGAGCTTAAATAACTGAGTCACAAAGGTCGATGATTATTGATGGTTGACCCATTATAATGTAAGCGATGAAATGATAATGGTTCGGTTAAACTTATACATATACTTTTTACGATTTGATTTGATTGTGATGTTACAGTGACAGAATGATGAATGATTACTTTGATAATAACATTAAAAATCTTTGCAAGTTAATTGTTCTTTAATTCGAATCTTTTGGTCCCCATATAAATATAATAATGAAACGATGAAAATTACTTATTAGTAATATATTATTATGTTTCTAAAATGTACATAAGTCGCAAAGATTTTTATTTATTTACATTTTGTGACTGTTGTGTTACTCTGAGGTATGTTATGTTATTAATACTTGTTACTTCAAGTGGAAAGTTAATTCAAAGAGCCAAGAAGCGGCATGAAAAATAAATTACTAGCAGTAGCGATATGAAAACTAAACCTTACTCATAAACTATGTTGCCAACCAAATAATAAAAAATCCCTAATTCACGTATGTTTAAAAGAGTATTTTATACAAAGTTTATAAGTACAAAAGGTTTGCAATTGGCAGTATCATGTTAGCCTCATGAGCTTTGTCATTTCTCTTCCTTAAATTAATTAAGTACTTATTTATACATTTAAAAGAAAAAAAAACTAATTAAAAATTCTGACTAACAATAGGTAATCGGAGTAACCATTCACATTTAAAATTAAATAAAAATGTTTCTACATTACAAATATATTTATTTCGTTCATGTTTTGTCCGTTTTAAAGCGTTGCGCTTCTTGTGAGCAACCTATGACATAACACGTCAGGGGCCAATGTGACGTCAAGACATAACCGAAATAATAGAAGACACAACTACACTAATGAGACGGATAGTTCAGAAAACAATCTAGAGCGGAGCGGAAATCTTCAAGAACTTACAAACTAATATATAATACAAAGAATATATCACTTAAAACTAGTTAACATTGCACTTGTCCTTAGGAATGTTATACTAAAGGGTTAAATTAATAGCTCGTGATACCACGTACTGCGTTAGAAGACGTACAGGAGACTTCGGATCGCCTGGCGACATCTACTCGCATGAATGTTCTACGATAAAGCGTTGCTACGTCTCCGTTCCTAACGAAATAAATTTACAATAGCCTACATGAGATTCAGCGCGCACTGCGTTACCGCTCACCGACACTAAAGTCACAGACACACTATATTACAAACTACAAAATGCTTGATTTTGAGCTAGAACGTGCTCCCCGCTAGTCGCGGCCGATCCGCTTGTGGATCTGCTGGTGCTTGATGAGGTGCGCCTTCTGACGGAACGCTTTCGCGCAAACGTCGCAGCGGAAGGGTTTCTCTCCCGTGTGCGTCCGCAGGTGGACCTTGATGTTGGACTTGTTCAGGAAGCCCCTATTGCATATCCCGCACCGGTGCACCGGCTTCTCCTTGCCGAGCAGCCCGCTCAGCTCCGCCGCCGTTGCCGACGGGAACGCCAGCGAGCTGCCGTGCATGTTCCCGCTGTTCGCTTGTTTCGCTTTAGCTCGACTTCTTTTACTCTTACTTGCTGGTGTGGAAGTCGTTGTGTGCGCGTGCGGGTAGCCGAGGAGTCTCTCTGGACTACACAGTCCATCAGGTTTGAGACCGAGCGCGTAATGCGGTGCGTATCGCCCGTTTAACAACCCACCAACACCATCAGTCGTGGAGACAGCGTTCCCGGGTGGAGACGAGGTTGATATCACATCCATTCCATAGCTAGTGGAGCTCGGGGCCTCCTGCTTCACCGGCGGTCCGTTCTGCAGCCGGTTTTGTAGCAGCGGCATGTACCCATGAGTCAACAAAGACTGCAGCGTCGACCCCGCTTGTCCTAAGTTTTTCTGAAGAAACTCAGTGCTTTTGGAAAAATCCTGGTTTTTGCAGGGGTAATCGAGACTGGAGTGGTGATTTTGTCCTGAAGGTGGTGAATTCGGAAGACCGAACTCTGCAAGGTCTTGTTGTACAATTTTGTCACCAGGTTGTGTGCACGCGCCAGTGATCCAGGCGTCGATGTCCATCCAACTGTCTCTAGAGTCATTCCTCTCGGGGTCCTCCGGTTGTGACGGGACAGTCGTGTCAGCGATGGCTGAGCCGATGATGGCCGCGATGTCCTCTATCGAGCTGATATCATACATGTCCTGCTTGTGTCCATCCTCGAACATTTTGGCGGGCGGTGAGCAGGACGCGGCGCACGAATCCGCGGCAGAGGTGTCCGCGAAGGGCTTGGTGTCAGGCCCGTCTAGGAACGGTTTGACGTCCTCTAAGTCAGGAGGCTCCGCGTCGGCCGCGCACGTCGACGATGACACGACGTCATGGTCGGCGCCGTACCCGCTCTGCGTCGGATAGTTATTGTTCTCTTCTGGAAGGCGTTGTGCAATAGCATGGTAGTGGTGTCCTGAGATGCCGTTGATAGATAGGTGCCCGGTGTAGCCGGTGAAGGGCGGGAGAGGCTTGAGTTCAGCGAGTGGGGTAGGGGCGAGGAGAGAGTCGAGGAGCTCGTGGCAGGTGGGCGGGGGGGAGGAGTTGTCGTGTTTGGGGTCGAGCCAGCAGCTGCCGAGCAGCAGCTCGTCGCCACTGGCGCCCGCCACGCCGGCGCACTTCATGCCGCGCCTCACCGCGACGCCGGAACCCAGTGACAGCCCTCCGCCGCCATACTTGGACGCCGCCACCCTGCTGCGCTATCTGCAACAAAGGAAAACGATCATTAGTACACCGATGAAGATGATTGAATACGAGAAAACATTTTGGTGATGACCGAAATACTACTAATACTAGTACTTCTCGCAAACTTAGGCCAGAACTTTCTTTGATTGTTTTATAAAAAGGAGGGTCCCTAGAAACATTATTTAGTCTAAACACTGTGTAATACCAGTTTAGCCGAGCATTAGTATGAACTAGTACGCAATCAGAGATGCAGGCGGTAATCGCGAACGATACGCCTCAATAGCTAACAGTGTTGCGGCCCACAGTCGCTTCTGTTTTAGTCTAGGCATTTTTGTTCTGTTTTTAATATAAACAAAAGGCTTTTTAGGCTCCGTGGGGCGTACGGTAGTAGACGTGCTAGCAGATAGGTATGAGTCATAGTTTGATACAATGTTTTTCCGATAATTGTGTCCCGACCCGATATGGGCCCGACTTCCAAAAGGAGGAGGTTCTATGTTTGACTGTATGTATTTTTTCATATGTCTGTCCACCGATTTCTCCGCCAATTGCGGACCGATTTGATTTTTTTTGTTTGGAAGAGTATTATTTCGCGGTGGTCCCGTTTCCATTTGGTTAAGATCTGATGCTGCTCTTCGAAGATATACAATGGAACTCTTCAATAATAGACAGCAACTCTGTCGCAATTGCTGTAATCGCTTGGATATATATTGTTTACACAATTCCATAACATAACATTACGCCTGTATTCTTTGAAGTATAATGTCCCTAAATTTCGCCAGTTATGCTGAAGTTTCATTATATTGGGGATGAGCCTATTACTATGACATATATGACATGTATTGTTAAAAATGTAAAATTAATACATTAAAAAAATAAAATGATTTTTTGCGATAAATTAAACCGATTTTAATTAAATCACCAAAAAGTGAAAAATAAATCTAGTTTCAGAAATCGATGACAAAAAAACTGAATCAAACAAACAAAAGTCACTGACTTCTGAAGTTAAGACTCATTTTTCACACTTTGGTGTTTTTTTTAAGTCTGTTTAATTTTATGCAATTTTTTTTTAAATATTGTTTTAAAGATACTTTTCAATTATTCAGCAGATTAATTGGATTATTTTATTTATTTATTGGTTTTATTTTTTATTTTTAAGGGTTAGGGTTTTATTAAGCATTTTCTTTTTCTGAGTTTTCTTGTATGAATTGTATTTTATGGTGCAAAAACGAAATCTTCACAATTTAGTTCATTATAGAACACGGAGGTTTCACCTTATGAAGTTTATTGAAAGAAAAAATATCTCAGACGACACACAACATACTAAATTCTCCCTTATCTCCAGGGAAAAAACTACAACAAGCATACAAACACTTGCAACACGAAGCGCTAACGCTGATAGCGGGCACAGATAGCCCGGCACCGGCCCGGCACCGATCCGGCACAATTACCGGAGCCCCGATACCTGACCGGGTTCGCGGCGATACAAGCCGCTAACGAAATCAAACGAGTTACTCATTAACATTGTTCACGTTTAGGTTGCCGGCAATTATGTGCTGAAACATATAGAATTATAGACTGTGTTGTGCCTGTAACAGCTGAGCAAAACTGTTGCGGCTGACACTGGAGAATGAAAGAAAAAAACGTGTTGCGCCGACCCCAAGTAACATGGGACAAGGGCAGGAGCATATCAGTTTGGGAGTAGGTAGTCATTTTACGGCAGATTTGTAAGGTAAAGATGCAATATAGCTTTTACAGACTATTATTTGTTCGTAAGTTTTACAAACTCTTATAAATATACATAACAGCTACAGATACTTAATCTGGAGTCTGGATCAACAATCTGTGATCACGACCATATAATTATTATATTTGTTGATGATATGTGAACCGAACATTAACAGTATTTAGAACAACTGTGTGGTCGTTATTAACCTGCGACTTTCCGGAAACCTTTAGTTGTTTTCCAGGTTTCACTGTAACTGAAAACCTACGTCCTTCATCATCATCTGCCTCCTTTTTACAGTTTTATATTTAGACATCAATAAAAACTTTTCCCTAATAGAGTGTTGCTACATCGCCACGAATGACTGCAGCATTTCAATGTCAAAGGTGTGGGTCATTCACCTTTGTGAAAAACTTGGACATTGCGAGCGAATGTTCAGTAAATACTTGAGGCACAATAACAATAATGCCAGATTAATTTTAAAATTTGGATGTTTTCGGTCATTTCTTAATAGATCTATTTCCAAACAAAATAAAACTATCCTTTGATTCTCAAGCATTTTCATCACAATCGATTCGGTACCAACAAAAAATCGAACCTATGACAACACGCACAGTGGACCAATGTCTGCACGCAACGAGTTGCGATAGCTCTGCGGAAAAAAATACTATTAAAGTATAGATTTGTCTCGGCTGCCAAGTACGCGGCCTTGATTGAGTTTTTCGCAAAATACTGTAGTGTGGATAAAAGGCTGATTGCGCGCGCGCCGGCCGTGGCGATCGCTGTCGTAACCCGATGCAGAAAAAATGAATTACCAAGACACCCGATTGCATACTGAACGTGACTTTAATGGACAACAATAGTTGTTTAAGATTTGAATTTTTCGTAATATTTTGTACCTCCTGTAAGATTCTTTAAGTGCATTGAACGAAACGTAAGCTCAAAAAGGTAATACAGCTCTGGATATCCTTGTTTGTGGAAATATACTCCTAACCATTCATAATTCAAGAGTAGAATCCTGATCTAATGGTAATGATGATGACAGACTGGACTAAAAAGACCCCATCGTGAACCTTAGGACTTCTCATCAGGAAAACGTGAAAAGATATTGAAGAATAAGACAAACTCAGTGAAAATAAAACTCAAAAAGTAAATCATCAAAGTAAAGCTGCTGATATAAACTTAATATTAAAGCTTGCTGGTGGGATTAGAGCCTTGCATAACGAGCTTTAGGAATCATTCGTTTTATGGGATATGTCATAGCCGGATCGGAACTCAATCCTAGACATTAGAAAAACCTAGGTTAATACCCTTTTTCGTATGTCAGATTATTCGCAAGGAGCATATTTGAAGCGGATTTTGTAAATATAGCAACATTTAAGTTAATTGTGTGCAAGCAAGCGAGACGCACGGTTCAGGATGTTTGGATGTATCGATCGGAACTCCGATGCGGTTTAATAAGATTAACGTTATTTTATAAACGAGTTAATTAACGGAAAAATATTAACTGTTCACTACATGTGCTACGTTGTTATTAAAATCTATAATTTTGTCATCCTTTTTATTGTTTTCGCGTTCATACTATTTTAGGTGCACAAGAGAAGGTTTTGGTAATTTATTAGATTTTTTACTATGGTATTTTATACCATCGTTATCAATGACAGCCTCTTTATTATCAGCTCACTTGCTTTAAAAGGTTTACTCTTCTTGTTAACCTTTATATTCTGCGTCTGTTTTTACATCCGTGAAATGTTTATGAATTTTCACCATCTTACTTTGTTTAACAAAATTACCAAAAGTCCCATTTGTCTAAAAGAGCGTGAAACATTCGTCACCCATCGTCGGCGTGTCACCGGTCTCAGTGACCAACTGCGACACCAACGAAAATACAAGAATTTAACATCTCTTGGCCCAATTTCGTAGAAATTGTCACAGTTCCATAGATTATCCGCTCCGATGGACCGGCCGAGTGAAAGTAGAAACACGTCTGCTTTTGTAAATCAAAACGATCTTTTATAAAATATTGGTTATGATTGACAACGGGGACCGAAGAAAGTATGAAATTTTGAATTTTCTAACGTTTTCTGCTGCCTTTAAGTAGGGTAATCAATTGTTGAGGAAAGTAGAGTGTATCAATTGCTTATTAAGTTCAGATGTTGTTGTCTTGGGGAGGGCTAGTGTTGTTGAGCTCAGTGGTCGTTGCATGCTAACTGTTAAACTTAGCTGAACACTGAAGTTGAGAAAACTTTGTGACAAAAACGCGCAGTAACTTTTCAAAGTTTCAGTATTCTCAGTATTCTTTTCTATTTATTTATTTATCTGCACCCAAAAAACGAGAAAGTCTGAAAGTGGTGTCGGTGACTGAAAGTTGTGTGATAATCGGTTGGCTTGGTATGGGCATGTGATGCGGAGGCATGACAACAATGTCATAAGGATAGTTTTGAGTATGAATGTGGATGGGTATAAGAGTAGAGAAAGACCAAAGAAACGATGGATGAAATGTGTGAAGGATAATATAGCAAGAAAGGAGATGTCTGATGAGATGACGAGTAATAGAGAAGTATGGATGATGAAGACATGTTGCGCCGACCACAAATAAATTGGGATAAGGGCAAGTGAATGATGATCTGCGTGGATCATCTATTTGTTATTAAAAAATAACAAACAGATAAGAGATCACAAAGCTAATGCATATTTCATTAGAAACCTCCAGCAGACCTGCGATACGTAAAAGTTGACTACTGCGTTCTTAGTATTTAAGTACTAAAACAAATTTTTTGAATCATCGGTACAATACCTATCTGCATGTTTGTCTATCTCATTATCACCGGTAACAGCTTCTATGTGCACGGCTGTTGCTAGGCTCTGTCCGAGTGAGCTAGTGTTGATTAACATGTTGGTAAATATTTAGACGATATCTCGATGATAGAAATGATGGAATGTGAACTAGAACCCTTGGTGGTGGTTGTTGTTTACTGTTGACAATCAACTATTTTATTTAGATAATATATGTAGGTATTTCGTTTGCATTTTAATATATCTAGAACGAAACATGGTCTTAATAAACACTGTTTTAAGCTTTCACGGTTTACGACTAAACTTGTACTGTCACTTACGGGATATCTTCCGTGATTGTTCATTGTTTTGACAAAGACAAAGAAAGAGGGTAGATAGATTTGTCTGCTCTTAACAATTATTTTCCATCCACCCGCATTCTCCAGTCAACCCGCGATCATGGCGCTTGCAACAGCGCCGAAATATCGGGAGCTCAAAACAATGAACAATCACGGAAGATATCCCGTAAGTGACAGTACAAGTTTATGGTCTTAATAGCCATCCAATTTCTTAATCTATTCATAAATCATGGAGCGTTAAATATCAAACCTAAGGTATGAAGCCAAAAGCGTAAATACTAATCTTAAATCCTAAGTCGGTCCAAATCCCAAACACGAGAGCTTCGCCATGGCAGCTTAACATAAAGCACGCGACACACTGACCGACAAACGGCTACCCCCACCGCGACAGGCGGATTCTTAAAAAAAATCGTATCACGAAATTAATTTTTAGGCCAACCTACACGAGGCGCCCGCATCGAAAATTTGTCGCGCACAGAAAGAGACAAAACATACGCTATAAACGAGAGTGAAAGAAACGGGTGTAAGCGAAACAGGGCCGCCTAACGGTACACACACGGAAGTATGTCAGTGGCGTAAACACTACTTTATTATACACAGGTCGTAACCAACAACAGTTGGCCATTCAAAACACAACCTTGACCGGAGGTGATAAAGTCGGTATTTGGGTAGCAAGCAGTCTGGTTTTCGATTTTCACGGTGCTGATTCACGACAATAGAGCTATGTCCGTTTCTGTTTGATGATTACTTACGAGAATCCAGTTTTTAAACCTACCTCAAGGCTAGACTCGCGGCTGGGCTATTGATGGCCTATTGGCAGGCGATAGTGCGTCGAACAGTTTGACGTAGAAAGTTACTGAACCTTATTACACTGATAACATTACTGATTATGATAATAATTTATCGATATGCATGATGTTACTATTACTACTGGTTATGAGTATCGGTAAATATACATTACGCTTTACCGTGCTGTTTTTTTTATGAGTACGGTACATTTCATTCGCCATTGTTAGCATAGTTTACTTTTCAGTATTTGTTTATGGTATTTTAATACAAAACTTAGCAACTTTATGCGTCGTATCATCGTATGTGCGAATATTGAATAAGCTGCGGTCACTATCACGAGTTGACCTAAGGCTCGGTCCACACTATTCGTATATTACTGTTATCGTTCCATACTCCATTCATTCTGGTGCGATAAGATCTCCTTCAAACAGATACAATAAGAACAAGCGCATTATCGATACCGCTTTAGTACCGATATCGGTACCGATGCTGGTTGTATTTATTTCAGATATTACTGTATCGGTACTAGAATATGTTATATCAGGATCGAAAAGATTACTGCCTGTATTCAAATGTGAAATATCATGTTGTTTTGATTGAGTTACAAAAAATTAAATTATCCTTTGATTTATTTGAATTCAATTTGAATTATAAATAATTACCTAATTGATAAGCTAAATTAGGTTAAGCCGTGCCTGCCTAGGTTGGTCTGTGGATGGGTGACCGCCCATTACATACCGAGTTTCCTCCGTGCCTCGGAAAGCACGTTAAGACGTTGGTCCCGGGTGTCATTTGTAGATCTTTGACAGTCGTTAGGAAGTCAGTGGCCCAAAAAGTCTGACAACCAGTCTTACCAGAGGGTATCGTATTACCCAGTACTAACTGGGTTGTGGAGGTTAGATAGGCAGTCGCTCCATGTAAAATGCTGGTATTCAGCTGCATCCGGTTAGACTGGAAGCCGACCCCAATATAGTTGGGAAAAGGCTCGGCAGATGATGATGATGATAAGCTAAATTAGAAAGACCAAATATTTTGATAGGATAAATAAAATTTTAAACTATCATGGTCACTAACATTATTACATCGTAAATATCCCGTTTCTAGTCTAAATAATAAGATAAATAAAATGTGTCTCTCAAGACTTTTTTTACGGCATTTCTTTGCATCATAAATTGTAAAAATAGAGAAAGATCAAACAGGCCGCAATATTCTCGCCAAAACTACCTCAAAGGAAAAATGTTGAACAACCCTACAAAAAAAAAACTCAACCAATTTGCATAGACTAAACATTTATTATTTTAACTGTACTTTTACTCAATTGTTTCCTAGCAATAACAAGTACAGTCGGCACATTTGATCCCTACATCCTAATTGCCTAATATACTTGTTTCGTCGTTTGTCAAGGCAGCGGGTACCGTTATAGGCCCAACGGGTTTTTTTTAGGAGTGCACCATGGTATGCGTACCGCAACGAGGTTGAGTGGATTTTGGGTGGCCCAGCGTGGCCCAGTGTGGGAATGCGTGGTGTTGCGTGGCATGTCCGTGCTATTGTTTTGACCTTATTAGTGCGACACGGTAATTGGTACCCATGTTCATAATACGTGTGTGAATAATGTAATTAAATTGATGTATAATAATTAATTTATTAGTCATTACTATTGAATGATTACGTCCTTAATCGTAGGTCATGATCACTAGTAGCATACTGCTGACAATGAATATTAGATTAGTTTTAATTTGATTCTAGATCAGGGAGAGAAGAAGAAGAAGAATTTTTTTCCCATAATGACTTTCTATCGTCAAGTAACTTGGGTATTTTATTCAATCAAAATAGACTTGATAACAGAAATTCTGAAGGCACAAGAACAGACAGATCTTATTGTAATTTTATTCTCAGGCGTCATTTAAAATTGGTTCAATTAACATTGTCTTCAAAGAATAAAGTGGCAGAATGACAACAGAACTGAAAAACTTTATAAAATCAATCGTACAACCACGAAACGTGTCTATTTCGACAATCGACCACGATTCGTTGGGCAACAACCCAGCACGTTTACAAAACATTTATTCTACGTTATAAAATTACGTCCAAAAGCCCAATAAAGAGAATGGTATCGCAATATCCTATACTGAACACAAATATCATAATATTGCGCTGACAAGATATAGAAAGTACCCATGTTTGATATCAATACGTTTTTCAACGGTTGGACATTGCTGCAACGGACAATAAAATATCTGCCATGAAGGCTGTGTTAGCTACTTAGTATTTAATATTCAAAAGTCAGAAAATTATTTGAAATAATCGATGGTTTTTAAGAACTGGATATTGTGTGTTCTTTACAATTGTAAAGGAGTTGCTGAAACTGAAAGATTCGTTCAGCTCGGCTTACGTTTGTCAGTATCGTCAATATATGCAACCAGAAGTTATGAAAAGTTATTAATTTAAATGATAGTTGATGTTAGTATACTAAATTGTGAATTAGAGTTTTCTTATCTTGCATCTGTTACTGGTAAGTACGTATATCCTTAAAGGGACCATGAAATCAACTATTTACAAAACTGGTTATTGTTTTCTCAAATTCTCACAGCTGAAACCCAAGTCATTAAATACGATGGGTTTACTTAAGAAAAAATATTCAACAAATAATATTCTAAGACTCAATATTCAAAAGGTAAAGAGATATATCTTCTGTGAACTATAATAGTAAAATGCTAATGACGACAAATGAAGACATTGTTTCTTTAGTCATTATGTTAATTTTATTTGTAAAAGGGTTGATTAGCATTTCAATTTGTTTTTCAGAATGTGTATTAATTTAAATAGGGTCGTTTTTGTTCGGAGGCGTATTTGTTTTTTTTTTGTTTGGTAATAAAGGCTTTGTGCTATTCCGAGTAAACTACGATATCTCTTTCTGTATGAGACAATGGTGCAGATTCTGGTGTGTTAAATTAAATTAATTTAATTGATATACTCGTATTTTCTCTCTAATAACACAAGAAAGACAAAGATCAATTCAATATCATAACGTAAGAATCATAACCAACTCCTTTCGGAAATAAACTTTATCCGCAACAATTTAAAACAGCGCGAACCTATTCAAAAATCTTAGAACCGCCCTAATATCCTCAAAAAGCACCAAGATACCGTTAGTCTCAACTCTCAAGTGTAACCTGGCATGACAATCAAACTCAGTAACTGGCCAAGTGTCCGAATCCCGGTGTGGGCACAAAACCCCCGCGCGCGGTAAGGTCGTCGTCCTGAGGCTCGGGATAGCCCGGTACAGTTACGGGTCAACCACCGCCCGCCTGGCCTTGAGGATCCTCCCGAGAATATCAATAGGACAGGTGAACTGCCGACCGGGTTTTGGGGGAAAAATTGGTGGAATTGTGAGTTTTAAGTCAGTTCTAGTTTTTGACTTTTGAGCTACTATGTAGTGTAGTAAGTTTTTTTAGTCGTCTACTAACATTTGTGTTCACCTTTTGTGATATGTTTAGTTGTGGAGCTCACGCGGCTGTCAAAGATTTTTTTTTAAATCTCCTAAGTACATGAATTTCCTAGAGGTTGATAAATGCAAAATTATGGGACAAAATTTATTTAATTCTGTTTGAAACTTTAAAATGATTGCTCTGAATACTGACACCAACGTAGAATACAAATGTTGAGACTCCAAGTACAATACAATGAAGAAAGGTACCTAGAAAATAAAATAGATAACTTCAAAAACCAAGTTGTTTGTTTATACAGAGAAAACCTATAAAAAACACCAAAATAAATCGATCAATAGCGAGAGCCTACATTCTAGAGATAATTGTGTATATACATTCTACAGATTAGATTGTATAGATCTATCTATCTAGATAAAGAGTATCTTATAGCGACGCTGTGGTGCGCATGCGCCGGTACTCCAGTAGCGATGTAAGGCACAGGGGCAATGGGTTAGCTGCATAGTGGCCGCCAGATAAGAGGGATCTATACTTTGTTTAGATCTTTAACTGTTTAATGTAATTCGTTGGATTTTAATAGTTCTGAGTATAAATATGCAATGTGCATGGTTATAAGTGTGGGAAGGTCAAAGAAACGATGGATTTACTGAGTGAAAGATGATACGACCGGAAAGGGGGTGACTGATGAGATGGCTAATAGAGAAGTAGAAGACATGCTGCGCCGACACCAAATTAATTGTTATGAGTGCAGGAGAATGATGATTTGTTTTGATGGGTTGCTCTTAAAGATTCTCAGGACTGTGGCAATAATAGGAATAGATAGAGGAGCAGCTCACAACTTTGGTGTTTTCAAGGCTTTATTAATACCCGTTTTCACTAAGACCACATACAAATATACATACCTAGGTGTTTCTTCTATCTAATGTTAGTTTAAACGCGTATTAGAGGTCTTACTATAACCAAACTTTTATCACCACAACCCTACCACTGTTTTCTAACTTTATCAACTATTTTCGGCCATGATACTTCCTTTTTTTCTAGCCCCTACAACCGGGCAAAGACCCGAAAAAAGTTAGAATATGAACTCAAATAACCTAAACATGTAAATATATTTCAATAATAACCAGTTCCTACACAAAAAGGTTAATAACTAGCATTGCACTCACACGTGCGTACGCGCACAGTGTATGTGTTGATGGCGATGGCGTCGACGCGTATGACGCATGCGCGCGCCGCTAGACCACTCGTGACGTAGAGACACTCCCGTCAACCTACAGGCTGTTGAATAACTGCGCGTTTGCAAAGTCGACATATTTCAACTGAGGGAAGAGAGATATATAGAAACTTTAACTGTCCTCTGGTTTAGTAACATACTGGGATTGATAACATCTTTATTTTTGTTGCATTCGTTCATATTTTTTTTTTTAATTATTCTGATCAGGAAAAAAATAAAGCAATTGAATTGTCAAAATTAAAATGATTGGAATTCCGGGTCTCTGTAGCTGTAGTGAGATTCCCTCTGTTGGCATTAATTCATTAGTTTCACGGAATGGACAGTTAATAGTCTTCATCAATATCAGTTGCGTGAGTGTTAAATGTGTCTCTTCCTATGAAATAATTAAATTATATGATTAAAACAGATTGCTTGCTTTCTTATTAACGTCTCTGGAAGTTAAATAAACTTTTTGCCGTTTTTATCGTTATATTATTAGCGGTAGACCGCATAGTTACTACAATGGGTTACGAGCTAATTTGAATAGTTGCTAGTTTGCACATCTAGTGCAACTCGACGGTTGGCCAATCACTCAGTTGTTTGTTATAAAACATTTTGCGGTATCGTAATATTTGATATTGGTAATGTTTAATACAGGTTTGTTTGTTATTAGTTTTCTGCGAGTTTGTATTGTTAAATGTGTAATATTTTGTGTTGTAAAGTCAATAGTTGTTCTACTAAATAGATAGACCACATAATTTAATTTTGTGTACACTTATTCAGATTTGTTTGTTATTCAAATGAAACGTATAGTCATTTAGAGAAATGTGACTTTTTGATATAATGATTAAAAGCTAAATTTATTTGGCAGAATCTAATTGAAACATTTGTTACTATAGTAGACATAGAGTTTATAAATAAAATATGTTATTAATGAAAGAAGTAAAAGTAAAAAATATGTATTTTTAAACAGTCGCTTGCTGTTTAACAATACATTTTTTTTTTTTACTTTTTCTCTTAAGGTGTCTGCCCACTACACCGTACCATACCATGGCCGTGCTATGACTGTAACGTATTTTTGCTTGATACGTCACGTACGGTGTGGTGGGCAGACTCCTTTAATTTTAACAAGCTTATAATATGGATAAATCCCTAAATACTACGCAAACCTAAAATACGAAAACTATGTCATTATTCTTATATTTCAAATCCGTGCCTCCTTTTCGAATCAGCCTGTATATTCCCCACACGAGAATATTTACACGGCGGCCGACTCGTTGTCCGAGTCAAGGTGGCGGTACAGTTAACCATTGTTTACATACGCGCTCGCTCCGACCGTACCCTCAGCCGCAATACATGCCAACAAACTGCTATCGAAAGCAACTTTACTTTATACGAATAAGAGCGGTTTTTGTAGCTGCATTGCTACTACTGATGGTACTCGACTGTACCATGCATCGTTATAGTACATGTACTGAGTACTAGTCTTTGTTCATGCTAATGTTGACAGCTTTACGGGTTAGCTATTAGCCGTTCATCAGGCCTACTGCCCGTTTTCACTAACAGTCATCTAAGTGCCTAAATAAAAACGCTCTGTAGTATTTTCAACCCTCTAGTTAGAGATGTGAGTTGAAATTCTAAGCGTCATAATATTTAGGCATTGGTTTAGGTGTCACTTAGTGTTAAGTGAAACGGGCGCTTTGAACCTCAGCATTGATACTGTAGTCATATTATATTGAGGTGTCTAAGGTTGGAATTAGACCCGGAAAACCAACGGTTATCGTTGCGAAATCAAGGTAAGTAATAGTTAACATGAAAGGGGCACCAACCCACTCATCTACAGACCGACCGCTTTAATGAGCCCTCCACCTTGCCCCATCAAAGGCACATTAAGCGTCCACAAAGGCCTAATAATATCACACAGGTTATTTGCTTTAAAATCACCATAATCCACGTAGGTATTACGATAGCGATACTAATTGAACCAATACGTGATCAACCTTCAGAATATTCGGATGAATGACTGACGTCTTCCTCGCTATTAATTTCTGGAGTTCAATTTATTTCTGCCGGTTCAAGCAGATTCCGTGTTGATATAATGAATGTGATCACTCTTTTTTTTTCTCGCTGGATCGGATCTAGGGTTCGTCTTTAGTGACGTTGCAGTTCAAAAGTCTTTGATAATACATTAACTATTACATCAAACCTGAAAACTAATGTTTTATTTGTAATCAAGCATTCGATATTATTATGACTGAAATAATGTTGTTTAGCTTTTGTCTGTTGTTGTAGTTTAAAGGTTTATTTATCCAGTTTTAGACCGCACTAGAAAACTAACATCTTCACAATAATAATGTTTTATTATTCAACAATAGCCATAAAAACAATGACCTAACAGCTGCTACGGATGGCGTCGCGTGCGCGAATCAATTGATGGCACCTCCTAATGGGGAAACACCATAAACCTGCCACTCTGCCCGCTCCCATTGACATATGAAGCGCGATGTTTGCTAACAAGACTTGACAGGTGCTGTGAGAACTGTAGTTTACTCCCCTTTGATAAGAGAAATAATGGGTTTTTCGTTCACTCTTTTTTTTTTATTAATATTGTCTTGGAACAGGAGTTCGGTTAGATTAATACATACCATGACTTGCAAAAATGTACGACCCTATTTATGTTTATCACTTCGAATAAACACACCACACATCTGACATAGATATCTAGCCTTTTGACCGCCATAGTCACATATACGTGACAAGCAAGCGCCCTGTCAAACGACACAAATATGTGACAAAATGTTAGGTTAAATTGGGGCTTGGCGTGGAGCACACGCACGTGCTTTTATGCTCCGGCAGTCAAAAGGCTAGATAAGTAAATGAAGACAGGGAAATTAATTATTAAGCAAATCATGCCGCACGCTTACGACAACTAGAGTAACATTTAGTTTTGGTGTACGTGTCTTAAAATTATTATTTTTAGCATAATTAGCGTATAATGTTTCCACTGATGGGGACATAGGCTTTCTCTGATGGGAGGGAGCGGGCAGTATTCCACCAGTGCGGATTAGTGGATGTCACATGTCTTCGCTTTTTGGTTCTGGGATTTGTTTTCTCTCGAGGTTTTCCTTCATCGTTTTTGAGAGCAGTGGTGATGAAATAAAATACACATAATAATGCGCAACCTAGTTCCGAACCCACGATCTTCAACTTGTAAGCAAATTGTTTCATTTAAAGTTAAGTTAGTTAGTTAAGTTAACCACATTTTTAGGGAAAGTGCACAAGAAAGTGTTAGTCGAAGTAATTTTCAAACGAAAGGTATTCTACATATTACGTATATTATTGTATTAGGCAAAGACAAAAGCCCGTATAAAGCCATCCCTACATTTTTAATTTCCCTTCACATCACTCACATCATCATCATCATCATCATCTTCCTGCCCTTGTCCCATTCTATTTCGTGTTGGCGCATCACGCCTCCTTCTATTCTCCTACACATCACTTATAATAAGTAAAAAGTTACGAACAGAATAATTATCAGTATGATTATTTTGACGGCGATACTATTCCTATTAAAGGCTACGTCACAGGTCGTTCACCGAGATATGAGGCTTTCATTATTTTCTGTTCGGTACTACATTGTTATAGGTATTCAGTTGCAGGTGGGGGATGGTGGCACAAGTAATAGGCGGAAAGAGACTTCGTAAAAAACATTACCCTTCTTTGCAGTCGGGCAAAAAGTAGTACAGGTTTGAATGTTTGCTACAAAAGCCTGATTGTAGTTTTTATTTCGTCCAAATAAATGAGTGATCTATTGCTTCAAATGTTTGACAAAATAGTCTGTTAAGCTGTATTTTGCCATTGTAAAGCCATAATAATTTAATGATGGTTATTTTAATGATTCTAATCTATCGAGGATGCATATAACTCAATAATTTAAGAAATATTCACCTAGTTAATCGTTCTTCTTAATGTTCAATTGACCTATCCTAATGATATTTGAGTAAACCTAAAATTCCTGCCAAAATAGCGAATAGCTTGTAACTTAAACAAAATAACGTTAACCGCCGTACGATCAAACAAATAAGTTAAATAACAAACAATAATAATATGTACCTTTTCACTTTTAACAGACCACATTGAGCGTAACAGTCCCCGTGCGAATTAGTCAAAGTGATAACATCTTATTTTTATTTTATCATTTTACGATAAACAATAAAAGATAAGCGAGCAAAATATTTTAATGTCGAAATATTTATTTCGACATTTTAATTGACATGTACGTTTTTTATTTTATATCTTCAGTATGCAAGTATTTTTTATTTGTTATGTCGAGTTTTGTTATTATCTTACGGTGTCTTGAGGTTATTCTATATATTATAATCCAATCGTAAAAAATAATATCCTGAAGGAATCTAGACATCAGTATGTTTATGGAAATCATTTTGCAGATATTAATTTCAAATTTCAGGACTTTGCCTACTGTATGACCGTTAGTTAAAGGTACAAGTTATATTGAGATGATGATAATTTCCCCCTTTATTGAAAATTACAATCATATAAGGCCATAATTATATACCATCATCATCATCATCATTTCAGCCGAAAGACGTCCACTGCTGGACATAGACCTCCCCCAAGAAGGGGGGTTTTGCCATAATCGCCACGCTTGGCAGGCGGGTTGGCGATCGCAGTATGGTTGTTATAAAGCACAGAGAACGCTGCTGCCCATTCTCTGGTAAGTCCCTTAGTCGCCTCTTACGACACCCACGGGAAGATTTGGGATGGTGCTATTCTTTACGTCCGGACACCATACAGAACTACCACTACTATTATATACCATACTTATTTTTATTCCTAAGTATTTCAAACCATAATGCTTCGTATAGTACACACAGTTCCATTAAGTGATAAAAACGAATACAGCATATGCGTACTTACGTTATCCTGAGGAATTTACAAAGCGGTAACAGGGCCTTTACTGATTAATAAGAAATAAACCTATACGTCTCCTTGGAGACACCTTAATGATCTTGATCAGAAACAGTATCCTATGAAGCTTCGTAAGTTAGCACAGATGATGTTGAATCACTGTTAGCCCGCTAATAGCTTTGACAGACAAAATATTTGCGAAGTTAAATGCCATGACAATGTGTTTAATGACACCGTTACCAAACTTTACTTAAACGCAAAAACGCAGGTTTTTAACAATTTTCCCAATACTACAAGTATAACAAAACTTTTACTTGGCAAATAGAAAACGCGTATTCTTCACCCTCTTATGGTTTAAGTAGTAAGGTTGACAATCGCATGATGTTTTATTGTTTACCATCATGACTTGACGACTTTTACATTTCGTAGCGCCCCGCTAATACGGTTTTCTGTGCTCTGGGCATTTCTTTTTGTTATAGCCATAGATATTTTACTGTAAATATAGCCTCTTCTTATGCGTAATATTATGACTTTGCAAAGTTATGCAAGGCTGAGGAATATTTTCTTTTAAAGTTTTTCCATATCGATGAACACGTGTTAATGTAATAACGTATGTACATAAAAGTGATATACTATCGATAGAAAAAAAATGCAAGTACAGTAATGCAAGTTTTGATTTTCAACGCAAATTATTGTAATATAAAAGGTTTTATAATTAAAATAAATTAGATTTTTTATAGCTTTTCATTTCCATCAATTTTCTAATAACCTTATAATATTCGAATGGTAATAAGAAGAAAAAAATCATAACAATTTTCTCTGTCATATCATAAATCCGATATAATCGTTCCTATATTAATTTATTATTAAAATTCATCATAAAAATGAGCTCCCGCGCCTAAGCGCTAATGTCCATAGAAAAGACATCAACGCGCGCTGCGGTACGGTGACCCACTGACAGCGTCTATGTGTGTGTGAACGTTCACACAACGTAGCTTGTATGCTTCACTGCATGAATGTGTATCTGCGAATAGTTGTAATTACACACACACACACACATACGATGCAAGTACTCGTTAATGATTTGAAAAATAAGTTATGACTAAGCAATTTTGCGAGTGAAAGTGAAGCGAAGTACTGGATGTTTTTATTATAATGTAAGATTGATGGTAACTAGTAGTTTTTTTTCAGCGATAGTTTGTGTAATAGTTTAAAGGGATGATATAGTTTATTATAGACTTATGAGGTACATGAACAATTTAAAGAAAGAAAGAAAGAAAATATATTTATTTGCCGCAAGGACATGCCGTGCATTTACAGGAATACAATCGATAACAATATTAACGATGAATGTCTTGACTGTTTGGAGTAAATGATGCCGTGTCATTTGACAGGGGAGAATGGAAGAAAAAAACGGGTTGCGCCGACCCCAAGTAGAATGGGACAAGGGTAGGAAGATGATTTGATGATTGTCTTGACGATTTAATTTTTGTAGTATAGGTACGATATACTTTGTACGACAAACATACATTAAAATCTTGGCTATAAATTTTCAGAATTTTACGACAAATATGTATTATCACAGCATTTTCATCAAGAAAGATAGAAATATTCTTAACTACTGTCCTATATACCACAGTGACACAAAACCGTCCAATCAATTCATCTAACACTCGCACACACAGTCGCGCCCCGCCCCCATCGCACACACATACAAGCCCACTGTGTGTGTGTTTGTGTGCGTCATCAACTTTCTTTCGCAGTCGGCGCGGGCGCACCTCGTTTCTTGCAACCGTGACATTGTAACTACTGCGAACAGGTCCGTGAAACTTCGCAAGAACTTGAACACTTTGAATTATTCACTTGACTGATTTGGACTTGTGAGCCCAGTTTGTTTTGATTATGTTGAGGGACTTAGATTTTGATGATAGGTGCATCATATCTAAAAAAAATGGTTATGTGTGACTGACGGATTCAACATGGTACTACGGGTCATAGGTTCGATTCCCATCCTGAAAAATATTCAGATACTTAATATTCCGCCTGTAGGTGTTTCTATTACAAGAAAATAAAAAAGGTCTTCATTGGTCGCACAAATGCAGTTTTCAGCGAACATTTAGACTTACCAAGCCTCGATTTATAGTTTAACCTTATAGATAAATTTATTGATCTACGCGGTTGTTATTTACGTGTAAAATGTTATCCTTCTTTTTGGCTTCAGTAAAAAAAATCTCATCGCATTAATTTAAAACACAATTATTATCAGTTTCCAAAAACCATCTAACGCTATCACATCACACATCATCAATCACTTCCTGCCACTTACTGCTACTGCTGCCACTTTCTGCCACTTACAGTTACTGCTACTTAAAGTTATACAACTTAATTTCCGTACAGCTTCGATCCTTGATCGGGGCCAAGTATATCTTTATTGTGGATCTAACACAATAATGATCTCTTAGATCTATCGATCCGGTAGTCATCGATCGGGACTGTTATATTATGTGCAGAAGTGTACGGTAGCCGAGAAACTTAATATACGAGTGTTTGATATTTAGATAATGTGTGAACGGCCTGTGGATTAGATTATTTTAAGAAATTCTTCATGTCAAGAAGTTTTACAAGTAGCTTTAAAGATTGTGAAACAACTTCTGCAAGTAAATATATTTTTATTCATTTTGGCAGTTTTAATGTGTGTGTTTGTAAATAATTGACAGTGTTCGTGTTTTTTGACACATTTTGAATTAATTAATATAACATTTAGGATAGCTTTTAACTTGACCTTTTTAGGGTTCAGTATTTATTATAACAAGTGTAAAATACTTAAATGATTACACTGTTGTACTAGTTTCTTTTACAGAATTGGCAGATACCTAGGCTTTCTGGGACTTACACGTGAGTAAGTCACAATTATATATTATTTAACTTATCAAGCGGCTACCAATAAACGCAGAGAATTCTATTTTGTTTAGTAAACACAGTGACTTTGGCCATCCTTTAGGGTCAGTCTCACTTGCACCACGTTAATATATTTTCATGTTTTATTTCGTAAACATATAAAAGGTCATACCTTTGCACAAACAATGATTATACTCGTATGTGTTTTAGCGATTTGTGGAGCTAGTGGGCATTAACCTTCTGCCAGTTCCCTGCACTGTGCGCTGCGCGGGCGCACGTCCCGCAATTAATCTCTCACTAATGGCGATCAGTCGATCACTGATGACTTTATTGGGGATGCCCTCGTCCTGACGTCACGTCACCGGGTTCTCACTTGTTTTGTTCGACAGCTCAGTAGTCACTCGATTGACTGATGACTGAACACACACTCTGTCTGACTGATTGGAAAGTTTTGCAAAAGATTTAATGACTTCATTTGTAACTAACTTTTGCCCGCAGTTTTGTTAGGGAATTGTTCTACAGGATCAACCGTAGCAGCGGGATAAAAAGTATCCTATCTACTAACCAAGGGCATAGTCTACGTGTGTGCCAAATTTCAGACAACTCCGTTTAGCCGTGAAAATTAACAGACCCGTTACTCTTGAGTTTATAATATTATCAAGAATAGATTTATTGTATTGATCAACATACAAAGCAAACGAATACATTAGATTTTGTTCACAAGTAATGAGAATAATATCAATATTACGTGATTAAGTTGTTTGATATGATAGAGATCGTTGGAGTAAACCTGAATCCTGAATCTACTGTATTATATATTTTTTCCTTTAAAGCTATTTGAAGTTAAAGAAAAGAATGTCTTATAAGGATAATCTAAAACCATTCATAAATTGTGATGACATAGATCCGGTACCTGATTTAAGAATTTGGAATTGAGAACGTTGAGTTTCGAAGGAATCACTGTTATACCTATACTGCTGTAGGGTATGACCGGTTCTCAAATTCAAATACTCGTTCGGAAACCTTTGTTAGTAATATTGTTACTAATCATCAATCATTTCAGCCGAAAGACGTCCACTGCTGGACATAGGCCTCCCCCAAGTGTCGCCACATTGACCGGTCCCGTGCGACTCGCATCCAGCGGATCCCTGCAGCCTTCACCAGGTCACCGGTCCACCTAGTGGGAGGCCTTCCAACGCAGCGTCTTCCGGTTCGCGGTCGCCACTCCAGAACTTTTCGGCCCCATCGGCCATCCGTTCTGCGAGCAATGTGCCCTGCCCACTGCCACTTCAGTTTGGCTATTCTTCGGGCAAGAGAACCAAGGTAACCGACGTACGGTTACCTTGGTTCTCTTGCGGATGTCCTCATTTCTGATTTGATCACGCAAGGAAACTCCGAGCATAGCCCTCTCCATTGCCCTTTGGGTGACTTTAAGCCTTCTGATAAGGCCCATTGTGAGCGACCACGCTTCGGTCCCGTATGTAATCACTGGCAACACACACTGGTCATAGACTTTCGTCTTGAGATACTGCGGTAAGTTGGACGAGAAGATACCACGCAACTTCCCGAACGCTGCCCAGCCGAGTCGGATTCGACGATTGACATCTTTCTCGAATTAGACCTACCTAACTGGATTGTTACTAAGCCACCCAAAAATTAAAAACACACGCAAAAACTCCTAAAGATCACAATATAACGGTTTCTGCCAGTTCTGTAACACTAGTTTGAATTTTTGAAAAACGAACTAGATTCGTTTACCGTTAGTGACGTCACAATGGTATAGCACATTGTTAAGATGTTAATTGGAGCATTTGAGTAACAATTAATTTATAATTTTATTAAGTTTCACACAATTCTTTGAGGTGTGAATATTTTTGTGAAATTAATTAGTGTTCAGAGGTTTAATTATAGGTATGCGTAAAGTGCTAGTTGTAAGATTATAATTATTATTTTTGAGGACTTATTACGTTTAAAGAGACGATTAGTAGCGTGAAATGATGCTTTGGATTCCTCAATATCTCATATTTCTTCAGACTGAACTTCAATTAGCATATGACAGGTTTGAAGTTAGCCTGTGCTTGTAGTTAGCATACGCATCTAGCTTATTTTGCTCTAAACAATGCGAATAACCAGTGGTCATTAGTTCGCATCTCATAAACGTTGGATTCACTTATTTTCGCCGTTTATTTAAACCGAACCTACCGTACAAATTCTCTAAGTGGTCCAACATTTATCACATCACGTATTATCAACATAATATAATTAAGTACTGGCCGCCTGTTTTTGTACATACATTTATAAACACACAGTGAATAAATTTAATATGGCGTAACGGAGCTCGGCTAAATCTCATGTAATTGGGTGTTCGCGGACTGAATCAACACTAGGGATACTGTTAGTGCCCAAGGGATGAGAGAATGGCGAGATTTGATGATGATGATTATGAAGAATATTTGCCTATGTGATAGAGAAAGAATTTCATGACCGAATATCTAAAACAAAATTAACTTAAATATTTTCAAACTACTGCAATATTAATGGATGTGAGTGTCTGTCACTTGACATTACTTTAATTTTGACAAAAGGTTTTTGATTTTCAATCCAGAAACCGGCCAATAAAAATATCACTTACGCATCGGTCGAATACCAACATATTCCGATCGTGATTTATTACAAGAATCGCTCATATCTTATCGCTTATACTGACTTAAAACATTTATTTATTATAAAGGTATTAATTACATTCCAGTTACGGTGAGATGCTGAGTTTTGGTGGAAAATTAAGAATTTGATTTATATGTGGTACCTGAAGGGGAGTGTATTGAATATACCGGTAAAATCTTGAGCTAGCTAGTATTTCTGCTAAGTAATCATTTAAATATGGGAGAAAATACTGTAGCTATTCATTTGTGTTTGAAGTGTCTGTTTGTAATTTCAATATAACAGCTTTTTACTGACTGCATATGAAAGCATAAACTTAGAAAAAACATATTTTTTAATTTTTGTCTGTCCGTTGGTCTGTCTGTTGTCTTATTCCGACTAATCTCCGAAATGGCTAGACCGATTTTGACGGGACTTTAACTGGCACATAGCTGATGTTATAGGGACAGACTTAGAACTAACTTAGACGTAGACTTAGGCTACTTTTATTTTAGAAAATGGATTAAGGTTTCGTCAAAAAATTAAAAGCAATATATGACTACATTGTTAACAAAATCCTACTTAAATAGGGAAGGCGCGGCCTAGGACTCATTTATAATAATTCTTGAGCTCATAATGTTTGTTGCATAAAATTCATTTGATATGCAAATACATCACTAAACCAACGATTGTCAAACACATCACCTCACTGACCCAGCATTTGGCTCCAAAACCCAGTTCAACCTAAGACTTATTACTTGCTATTGTCAATAACCGTGATCGCCAACCGACCGCTGAGGCTGAGACCTCACACGGTATGTCATTACCGGCATCGGATGAAGCCGCGGTAATGAACGGGTTAGATTCGCATGTCATTCGCAGCAAATGGTATTTGACTCATGTCATTCCGTACTCTTATATTTCTGTTCTTAATTTCAAAATCAAAATCAAAATATTTTATTTTACATAGGCCTAGATGGGCACTTATAAAACGTCGAAAAAAAGGTGCACGGTTCGGGTTGGTCGTTTCCTATGGAGAAGAACCGGCAAGAAACTCCATGGTAACTCTTTTCAAATCATTTGGTGTTACATTTATATCATGGATACAGCATTTTGTATCAATATCCCAAAATAAATCGCGCATCATTCTAATCGGTGTAACCACCGCTCGTTTCCACAAAAAGGCGTTAAACAGAAGACCAGTTGAGCACCGAATTAAAAAACAAACTGTATTTTGGCCACAAAAATGTGTGTATGTGACCACGATGTGGGTTTACGAGCGAAACCTCGTTCGTATGTGGAACGCGTACGTTTAGTATTTAGAACTGTTCGAGACAAATTCGTGTACGCAAGTGTACTTACGAGGATAATCTCCGTGCTTTTGTTTATGACTGTACTACCTACGGCATATTATTATGAGTAAAGTTTTTATTTTTTTTTGAAAGAACGAAAGGTATCTAAGAATTGTTGATAATAATACAGAACAAAAAGTAAGTCGCAAGTAATAAACCACGGCAACGAAATTAAAATCAAGAAAATCTCCTGGGCAGTTTCCTTTAGCGCATAAACGCAACACCAAAGCTCTTTCACGCAATTTTAACATTTTCGTACTAAAAGCACTTGAAAGTAACTGAAGTAAGTACAAAATTTGGGCAGCTAATAAGCAGTTGTCAGTCAGCATGTACCGGGCAGTCGGTAGGGAACAGGTTCCTTGAGGTAACGGGATCGGAATGACCCCAATACGGTTTTCGGAACCTTTGGCCGGTGGCATCGATGAAGGACATGAGATGCGTTGATTCTGTGTTCGTCTTGAACGAGTTCAAAAAGGAGGATGAATATTATTGTAAAGATTTGAAAGAGGAATTTGAAAGTAAACACATTCAATGAAAGACACTAGAACTTTTCAGAAAAAAGAAACCTTGTAGAAGTTATGACAATCATTTTGAGTTTTTTGTAGAGGAAAACATGCGTTGCAAGCGTTGGCTGGTTCAGTTTTGTCATTGACGGATAATTAGATATGCCTAAGTCTATTTTTTACTATCTTTTGCCTGTATCATATTTTTTATAGAAAAATACTGGACTATTTATTTGCCGTGTACTTGTACATAGTTTTTCAGAAATATTTGAAAACAGTGCATTTTTGCAACAAAAATGCATTTATTTTGTTGTCGCTCCCAAGACAATATATATTTCAGAGAAACTTCACTTTGATAAAAAAAACGGATGATGTTAAAAAAATATTTAATCTTACGTAACTTGCTCAATCCCATAAATTAACCCTTTTAAGGAAGCGAGACAAAAATGCAACATTGCACATTGTTGTAAGTAAAATAAAAAAATCCTACGTTATAGCCGCCAGCGAGCTTGTAAGTAAATTCCAATGAAGCCAGTTTCGGCCCTTTTTTATCGTTTGGCCCAATTTTTTGTGCTAAATAAGAGCTATCACACGGATGTGAAGAGGATTTCGTGACGCAATGTGCCAAAAGAAAGTTTTTGTGTTTTTCCTCATAATAAAAACAGGTAAAAAGGTGGTTAATTTTAGATGCTGCTTGTCTTAGTGAAAATCCAATACTTGCGCTATATTATTAAATTGAGATAAGTATGAGAATCATTTTAAGAATTTAACGGGTTCTAGCAACTTACTTTGAAGACTTTTTTAAACAAATAGAAAGCTTCGGTTTATGTGAGTCATGTTTTGTTTGAATAAATCATTAATCATTGTTTGTCCTTGACCTGAAAGTGCTATTCTTTCTTGGTAAGAATCTTCTCACGAATTTATAATGTAGATTCTGATAAAAGAAAGTAGTTGATTTTCCTTATAGAAATCTTTTCTAAAGAAAAATAGATTTACGAATGCAATGTAATTAATAATGTGGTTATCCAAATTTGCTATAAATGTCTGAGATAGCTATGACACCGTCAGTAACCTTTACAAAGATGTGTTAAAGTACTTGTATTGTGAGTATAACTGGCTGGTGTCCGCAACTGCACGTCCAAAGCTCGTATTTTACGTACATGTATCTGACTGACCACTCAGCCCCCGGATCCTGCCCTGGTGTATGAATTTTGCACAAATTTTCCATGTTTTAACGAAGGTGTAAACTCAGGGAGGGTTTTTGATAAGTCATCCCTTAAAAGGGTTAAATAGGAGAAAAAGTGTGCGCAGAAGTTCGTGATTTATACCGAAAGAAATCTCTTTCGGCATGTGGCTTGTTATTATAGACATTTGTTACGTATTTAAAGGAAATTGCCTTATAAAGCCGCTTTATAAACTTGTAGAAACAAAATACTTTCCTCATTTAATAAAACCAATAATTAACTTCTAAGATAAGAAACCGTGAATTTTGAATTTTATAGTCTTATAAACAATAATTATTGAGCTGATTGTACTGTGTTTTATACCAGTTATTAATCATCGGTTAACTTCAAGCGGTAACCCATCGCTAACTCGATTGCTATTTGACAGCAGTTTTTTATCCAACAAATAAACAATACAAGCAATTTAAATCTAACAATACTTTTAAAGATGTACTACTACAGTATGTAATTTAGCTTGTCAAACGCGAAACTGTAATTTGACAGCTAAACCGAGATTATAATTATTTTGCAAGCCTTTTGAATTTGACACCACTTGACTTTAGCGTTTTTTATTTGTTACATATGATTTTGCAAACTTTTAGTAATTAAACTATACATGTATGAAAGTTATCTCTAACAGTATTTTAAAAGAAAAAAAAATAGATTTTGCTATCGTAATGTTTTTCGGATCGTAGCCTTTGCAAGACGTAAAACGGCTGATGTTTGATTTGGAAAGTTTTCTTTCGGTTACTAAGAAAGAGCAAAAAATACGTCTCACAAATTAAGAGATAATAGTAAGATTTAAAATGTTTTGGGAAAGCCATAGCCACTGTAAGTAATTACCAAAACATCATAGTCCAATCAACCTGAAGATCACACGAAAAAAAAACAGAATTTTGAACAAAACGTGTAAATTAAAATCTCACGACTTCGTGTATGGTCTCTAAGATAATAACACAAGTTTAATAACACTCGCAAAACAAATCCGACAATTAACCTGGCTTTACAGTTAGACCCGTTTCACTTTTTGAGACGAAAGCCTTCCCCCCCCTCCTCCCCGCCTCCATTTCACCGCACTCCCCCGCAGTGGCCTCGAAACCTCGATTCAAAGTCAAGTACTGATCACGTGACTGTACTGAATTTGTGCCGAAAACCGGGCACATGTTGAATTCATGACAAAAATCAGGTAGAACTTCTTTGGTTTGTGCCAAAAATTAGGAAAACAGTAATAAAGTACTTAGCAAGTATCAAGATTAGTCTTGATTATGAAATTGGTACTGGTTGAACAAATAAACAGTAAAACATGGATATCAAAGAACAAACGGTGTTAAATCCGTGGTTAAATATGTTATAGCTAAAATGTTAATAAAACTATCAAAGGACACTTACTGGGCAAAATAAAAGGTGTTTTGATCATGTAAAGCAATTAGGCTGTGCTTTCTGCTCATTCCTTTCTTCTATGTATCGCTGCTGATCTAGAAATGAAAGAGAAAAACAAACTAAATTATCTGCACTTATACAAAAATAAAATACTGTTGTTTTATAAAGTAGTAAAAAACATGTCTAAACATTATCAATTTATCATATACCTAAGATGACAGCTTTAGCATTAACAAAATCCTATTTTGATTCAGTAAATGGTCACAAAGTGACAATTCATAATATTAGCTGGATCTGTGACCATTTTAATAATTTTAACGTGATTCCCATTATTATTTTATTAGGATTCTGCTGAAGCGGCCATTAGAGGACCCCTGGGGGGTTACCATGACCTCTTAAAGCAGGAGTAATTCCAGTGAGGGAAAGAGACAGAGCTATACAGGTCGTCTAGCACCATCTCTTTCCCACACTGGAATTACTTTTGGTTTAAGAGGTCATGGTATGCCACCTGGACTCTGAATCGAGAATTTGAAGTTAAGAACTGATCAAACTCTTCGTTACTATTACTAACGGTGATTCCATTGAGATTCAAACGCGGGCCACATTGGCGAAGTGCTAAAGTTGAGTTTAAGAAAGTTATCTATTTCAAATTCTCGAATCAGAAAACGTTTTCAGGGTTGAGAGTTGCCCGTTTTGAACTTTTAGAAGGCAATTTTTTATTGGGTTTAAAAATAATATGAATCTTGTACCCCGTTTCGAGCCAATTAATAAGTGAATAAACACAACCTGACCTAACAGGGCTCGTGAACATTTTAATTCCTTAATTTCCTAAGCTTACATTAGGATGTTAATTATAATTATTCATGAATGCAATCGACGTAGATTTTATTATATTATTATAACGGGGCACAGACGCCACAAACATTTCTATGTTAATTTGGTAAATAAGAATTTTTAATTCGTCTACTTATTCCTGTGGCCTGTTTGGAGTTATAATAAAGATGTAGTTTTCACAACTATTTTAAATGTTAAGTTCAGGTTAACACTATGTTTGTTACATGATCTTTAAATTGAAAAGGTAAAGTCACAAGTATCATGAAACAACATCGTCCTTACTGAATTTTTTTACTATAATAGCTGTTCTAATAGTCATATTTTTTATGTACCTTAGCATGTCTGGGGCACTAGATCACACATTGTTAGCTATAGATGGAATAGGAACATTATACACTGATTATGCTTTACGGCTCTATAACTCAAGTAACTAAGATACATTAAATTAAATGGATTGTAACAATGTCATAAACCGGTCAAACATGATCACTATGTACCAAAAACGGACAAATAACAAAAAAACCAGACCAAATTGCACAAACTCAGGCACAAAACAAAATACGATCACACCGCACGAACTAATAATGGGCGACCAAACAAAGCTTATCAGTGTATTGGCAAGCACGTGTGGTACAGTTAGCGTACGGGCCGGTGCGCGCGCGCCGCGGTGAGTCGGTGACGTAGCGAGTAACTGCGCCCGCGCACGCCTGGCCGCCCGCGAACAAGGCCGTTCGACGCCCGCGCCACGTGGCCACCGCATTACCATAGTGTAGGGACGATAGATTTACTGCTACTAATTAGATGGACGATGGCTTTTGATGACTGTACATTTATTTATGTAGATAGGATTTAGGATACGTTTTTAGAGTATTTAATTAATACACCCCGTATTCATAAACGCCGATTCAAGTTAAATATCGATTAATGATTGTATGAGTCTAACCATACTTTTTAAAACGGCGGGATGTGCTAGACTCCTACGAATGGACTGCGCGGTACTCGCAAAAGATATTTTTATTATTAACTGGTTACTTGTAGGTCTTATTGGTTGTAGACACCTAGTAAAAATGTAATTAAATCATTTTTTAATTAAGTTTATCCTTAATTGACGTCAGTCAATTAAAGATTTATTTTGGAAGTATCAACTTCCAAAAAAAATCTTTATAGTAGTGAATTTCATTAAACGATCACGTATTTAACTAATACCAAAATAAAATCCTCTTAGAGCTCAAGAGCTGATCTGGCCCCAGTCCATTTCATCATATATTTTTGAACCTAGGTACATAAAAGTCACCATTGTTGCGTGGTGGCAGTGACCACAGGTTTGGTTGGGGCCCACGACCGGGCTCCGTCGCCCGAAACCGACGCACCGTTACAAGGGACAAGGACCTCGAGTAAAACCACGCGCACAAACTTCTCATGGTTATTATTATTGTGCTATCTAAAAATGCGTTAGATAGAGATTTGTGACAACTTTAAATGCTTTTTGTTTTAGGGATTTTAGATAAAGAGAAAACTTGATCTATAAATCTGGGATAATTATTTGATTTTTCAGAAAGTGCTAACGGCAGCGGAGATATTATTAATTGCTTTGGTTATTAAATTAATACCAAATGATGGTGTAAATTATGTGCTTTAATATTTCAAATGGACTTCTGGAGGCTGATGAGTGATGATTTTCTTAAAATTTATGTACATCGCAAGAATGTGTGGAAGGAGAAAACATGCTGCGCCGACCCCAAATAAATAGAAGGGCAGAAGAACGATGATGATATCGCAAAGAGTGTAACTGTGTAACTCTCTATTTTGCTGAAGTTAGGTTTTAAGTAAATACTGTCTTATGCAGTATTCTTTTCAATGTATCTATATATACAAGAATTTTACATGTTTTTTAACCTCTTCAGTTTTTACAATGTTTCCAACCTCCTTGTAACCGCGGCTTTACCTCCAAAGCCTTCCAGACTCGCTCTCAATGAAATGTGGGTCAAGTTTATTGACAAATCAGGACGTTGCCCGTGCGTCAACTCCCTCGCTCCCATAGCTGTGTCCCTTTCGCACGCAGGCTGCGGTACTACTCTTTTAGGATGATTGGGCCTCCAATAGGAATCGTGTTCGGAGGAGTATAAATAACAGTATTATAGTTCTTAAGGTAATGATTTCGGAGTTTAATAAAAATGTTAAGTGCGCATATGCACTGCAACAGTAGTTTATAGAACCTGACTTATTTTGAAGCTAGTTAGTAGTAGTAGTTGGTCATTTAGCTGTTGAGGGCATTGGGTCCCATTATGTAGCTTACTTCCAGTAATTTGAGTGACTCATGATTCAGAAATTTAAAAAACTACCACCACTTTTCTCAACTAGATTTAATACCAATATTATGATCAATAGAAATGTTAAACATTCAATATCCAAGTCATCATGCTTCCACATTCTCAGAGATCATTGGCAAAATTTTTAGGATCTATTTTTATACTCAATAGTTTCTCAACAATATCATAATTATATGTCCCACAATAGAAGAATCAGCAGATCAGCAAAAAACCATGAAAAGCCTCCAACGCCCATTAACCTAGTGAAGGATGTGCGGCGTCATGTTACGTGACGTCACTTCCGCCGTTTATTAAAACGATATCCGGTTCGTTCCGGATTTAAGGGCGATGTAAATAAAGGGTTGTTTGCCTTCACATTGTTTGGGGTAGTTTAATAGTCCCTACTATTAAGAGCGACCTTTTTTTGCCAAATTTAAAGGCGTCTGTGATGGGATAAAAATAAGGTGGCAGTAGTTTCTTGGATTAATAGGCGTGTATCAATAGAAGTTTCCGTGAAGGGGTAAACAAGGGCCTTTAGGGTTTATTGATACCTGATCAAAATAATATATAGATGGCACATGTGTTAGTCTGTATCCGTAGTCGGTTAGGCCGTTACAACTATTCGTAATAGGGATGATTTTTGAGTAAAAAAAATATGATTCTATTTAGTCCGTCAGTTCGATTATCGAAAAATATTCATTATGTATTTTTCGTACTATCAAATCAATAAAAAATGACGAAGATAAAACACATCAAAGATCATGAGTGGGGGCCTGTGACGTCACTTTCCAGTAAAAAGTGCACCGAAATGTGACGTCACACAATTTTTCGTCACACTGGCTATTCATTTTAGGTTTACGCGAAAAAAGAAAAAATAAATGACCAATATTTTTTGGAAAACTATTTAGATTTTTTGGTTATCTACCCGATGTAAGGCGTATACTTCGGAAGTACGGATCCGATTTAGAGAATTCTTTTACTAACGGGAAGCTGCCTTATCTCCGAGTGTCGTAAGCTTTATAGAGGACGTTCCCATGGGATACTTACCGACCATAATGCGAGCGAAGGCGCAGGTTCAGTGTATGATAAAATGAATTTACTTTTGATAAACTTTGTCTTGGACAGGTACCACAGTATGGCTACTTACTGGTAACAGAAGAAAATGTGACCGAGTAGTGATAGTGGTAGCCACAGTGATGTGCAATTGGTGGCTCTAATTAATGATGTCTAAATATTTTCACCACTTCGCTGTAAAAGCAAACGAATCTGATAAAATGATCAATAGACGTGTGCCTCTAATTATTACATTTATCTGATTAGAGGACAACGGAGGACCAGGACTTTAGCGGGAATCCGAAAAGTTTATCGGTTCAGGATCCTGATTCGAAAACTATTTAGGTGAAATAATAGTTTTGCTCGATAGTAAACATCCTCGAACAAAGGATGCATGAGATGTACCGACGTGCGTCGATCACAGATATCGGCACATCTTCCAAAATTCCCACAGTGCACACATGTTCAGTTTTTTGCTCCTACCTGCCAGAGTTCGGCCCAATTCAAATATTGACTGATTGAAGGGTTCGGAGGACATCTGTCGCAGGCTCTATAGGTGAAAGCAACACGCGAGAAAGCCTTAACATATGCACATAAAGAACCTTATTGTTTGATAACATGTGGTCTTTTGAAATGGCCAAAATTTTAAAAATTTCGGGCCTTTGTATGTAGTTATTATATTCAATGTTTATAAGTATGGGGTTGTTTTTAACAATTACTATTTGACAATTGTGGTATGAAACACTTTCGTTTTGATGTAAATCGGAATATTCATTTTTCTTTTCAAGATTTAAAAGATTGTCTCAGAAGATGTTTGCGCCTGTATTAGACATCAACGAGCGAGAAACATTTCAAAGAATTATAATAAAAACATAAATTATTGTATTTGAAATAAAAATGTCATATCTAAGATTATAAGATCTAGAAAAATGACTGATGGACTATTTCTTCCGTATCAAACTTTGCACCATTATGATTTTACTCCATAAGTGATACTTCATGGAACTCTTTCATTTAAAGCAGACAAAACTAGGAACATTTATACGTACAAATCTCGATATCAGTAACAATAATGTGTGCCTAAAGCCTGGGGTAGGATCTATGTGGGTCACAATACCATGTTCCAGTCTAGAACATAGATATGGACGCCGACCGGTCCGCCTGATGCGCGGCTTTCTCTTCACTACTACGCACTTGACTGTGCCTGCTAACATCGCGCTTGTTCGCACACGGGGCGGTAGAGTTATGTGGTGATTGATATGAATGTGTTGAAGTTAAAGGATGGTAAGTGGCATTGATAAGAGGAAAGCTTTGACAATAAAACCAAGTTAGAAAAGTTTGATAAAATTCGAGCTAGAGTGGTCTTCTTTGAAAGGGTGTTATCGGGAGGTTAACGTGCATTAATATCAGGGTGTACTATTATACATAGGTACACCTGTGCTTCACCCTTCAGGGATTACAGGCCGATTTTATGTTATCTGCGTAAACGTGTTTTATTCGTAAGAAAAATCATAAACTTGTTCAAAGTGCACTAACTCGACTGAGAAGTGATTGGAACTCAGGTTATGAGTTTGTTCAGTACAATGGTAAATTATTGCCCAAAGGTGGCTTGAAAACTATTATCTGTTCAAGGGCATGAAGTAGATTTCTACTCGAAAAACTAACAACATATGCATTATGCGGGCACAGCTTTGTACAGTCTACGACACAACACGTAAACTACAACAAACGTCCATAATACTGCGAAATAAAGCTGGTAATGTCAATTGTATCCATGAATATGCGGTTGATAATATAAAGCTAGTATCTTTTATCGTAAGGGGCAAATTCTAACAGGTCAATGACATTATCAAAGAATATACTCATCACTTTCACTTTACTAGACAATGCCACAACATATCACAAACATACAAATCTAAGGAATAAACAACTATACTACATTCTGAAGTATTAAACAATCACAAATTAAGGAAGGGTCCTTGCTGTTCAAAATCCCTAAAGTCATCTTTAACTTCACTCAAGGCTGGACTAAAAGTGATATACAACCACTAAACCATTTCACCAGTCTAGCAAATTCATCCAGGACCTATACCCCTGCCTACCCCTTTGTCCTAGGTAGCAGGATCAGCTGTTTCGCTTTCACCGCGCTGGCCAATGTCCGCGCGTCGTTATCGATGCGGCAAGCGTCGCGTGCGCAGGTTTGCGTTCAACTTCGAGTACTACACACAAGCACGTATGGGATTATTTTGATGCACGTTGTTGTAGATAGGAATAGCAATTTGTCTATTTTATCTATATCAATAAATAATATTCAATAATATTTGTTGCTAGGGTGCTACACCTTCGTTCAGGGCAATTTGTCTGTGTTTGTTGTACAAAAAAGACGTCCTGAAGCAACTACTACACATTTTCGGATTTCATTCGGTTTGTGCCGATCGGTATTCGCTTTCGCTGAATCATGGTCAGGTGAACTAGGCACTATTCGGCATTTCACGAACATATTATTCGATTCATATTATTTTGTTGCCCAAGTGTGTAGTCCTCCTCATTGGAGATAAAAGCCTCATATAATATAGATATGTAAACAAAGAAAGAGCATTAATAATCCTCTATTACTTCAAGTCGAGACATATTCTCATTATAAAAAAATGTCTAAACGGCTCAACCAAACATGATCATGATCAATACTAAATTACTGCAAGCAGAACACGTTCTGTGACAAGACAAGACATATGTCACACTTAAATTGTCACGGATTAGGTAGTTGTAACTCTCACACTGCAGTAATTGAAAAACTTACGAAACCGTCACGTGAATAAACACGAAATAAACGATTACTTATGAATATACATATTCATGAGTAATATTTCGCGAATATTTCAGCGAACGATTTAAACTTAGATCGATATTACCCACAATCATCCTATAACTTTCTTACTTCCGGGACACATGGGACCCATGCACTGTATGAGAGGGAGTGGGACATCAATAATCTACCACGCGGGCCTAGTGCGGGTAGGAGAATTTTGGTCTGCATTTTTGTCTATTTAGGTGGTTGGACGGTGTGTTGCCAATAATTGAGAAATAAAAAAATAATCTCAAATTGTTTTTGTGTTTTCAGAATGGTGGTGATACCTGACCTTTTACTGTGTCAGGCAAGTACCAATTTCAAAAAAATTGGAGACATAACTGTAAACATAACCTCTAATTTTACACACTACACAATATAAGCTATCGAGACAGGTAAAACTGCAAACAGAAACATGACTGTTGATCAAGCTCATATTACCCATAAAATAAACTGCGGAAAAAACTAGGTCCTTAATCTAATACCTCCCCTTAAGAACTTAATAACGTTAGATATCGTTTCATAATTCGGAGGCCAGCCTAAGACCTCATCCTAGCTCATCGTTCATCGGAACTAAGGCAGCTACTCATTTCGGCACTTCACGGAGTGACTCACACTTCTGACTATTACTGTTGTAATAATGCAACTGCAATGATCTTGCTTATTGGGAAGCCCAGCGAGTGGTCATTGAAACTTCTACGTTTTGTAACATCCTGAAACCTTCGGGGAATATTCAGTAATGTGTGTCACTCTATTAGAACCTCTATTTAGATGTTTAAAGTATGAGGCTGAAATACGTTGGGTATTTCAGCCACATATTATCGTAATAATGACTTAGGTCAGTACGCTCTATCTGTGAGATTAGTCAACGCTGAATTGATAAAGATTTTAGAAAACCTTTTGGTACGTCAAAATCATCCTTCCGACGAGAGGTGCGGACATCGTGAATGATCATATGGTTAGAAGGGGGTCCAAACTCACGAGATGACTATTGATGGTTAAGAATGGAAGAAGAAGACATGTGGCGCAGGCACTAAATACATTGGAGAAATGGATGATGAAGAGCTATGATCTAGCTATGGGATGACAAAAGTCAGGAACCGTTCAACTGTTTCATCTAATTTCGTCTTAACGTATCCTAAAACCACATGGAAACCTCCTGAACATTTTCCTCTAAGCAGCCACTTTCCAACCGTCAGCAGCCATTCAACTGGCATCATTATCTTGCACTTGACATTAAGTCTGCATGGTCATTGCCGCTTGCCGCTGATCCGCGCATCTCCGGCGCGCGAGTGAAAGTTGCGCGCCCCCCCCCCCCCTTCCCCCCGCCTAAACCCCCCCCCCGTTATGCCGCCCTATATGTGTCACTGTTAGACCTCGTTGTCGATATAGTTTATGTTACCTATTGCAGATTTGACATTATATTGGATTGAACATTGGTGTCAATATATTGTTGGTTCATGTTTGGATTCATGGCTTTAATTAAATTGGTTTTGCAACCTGATTGTATTTTTGCTTACTTAATAAAACATACAAGCCACGCACATTATAAACAGAAATAACAATAAAAATATCAGTTTTCTGAAAGGGTGTTAAGTACCTATCATTGAAAAGCTTACGCATAGGTTGAAGCTGCTAAAGTCCAGAAATGAGTTCAGGAATGAGCTGAACTTGTAGCTCGTTCGTTAGAACTTACAGCGTTTCGAAGTTAGGTATCTGAAGAAATGATCTTCCATTGTAAGATTTTTAGTGTTCATCATATTACAATCGCTAAAAAATTGAAAATAAATGGAGAAAACTTTTAAAGATTGCTTTAAACGTGAAGCCAAATGCAAGAAGATTGAAAATGGTTGTTTGTATTATTACAGTTTAAGAACTACCTAGATAATCACTGGTATAATAAAGTTCTATTATAAACCGAACCTCACAATTTTAAACCACGGGATTCGCTAATAATCAAAATTTAGACAAAGCTTTCAAACAATTTGATTAAAAGCTCCTACATATTCGCACTCAAAGTACCAGGCTCGCATGAAACATAAGCAAGTCGTATCAACTCATCCTTGCGATGAGTCAATGTGCTGGCGCGCTCTGAGCCAACGCTGTGGGCGGCATACGGAACAACGTTGTATCGTATGTAGGTCAGGTTTTTACGAAGGTGGCCGAATTGTTACGAAGAACTGATTAACATAATTGAAGAATGATGCGTTTGTTAATTGTTTTATCTAAGAAATCGTGAATATTTGAATTTTATACCGAATGAATGAGTGGTTTAAGTTTAACTTGATCAACTAAGATGACTCTTGTTTAGTTCTGTGTCCTTTTTTGTACTATAATAATTATTGAATCTTTTGAACATGGGAAAAGCTGCACAAATGTGTGAGAACGATAACCAAAGTGGCAATGGAAAAATAATCTAATTTTCCTGTCAAAATGAAAAGAACTATCTTCCATAACTGACCTACGATATAAAACACAGAAGGCCGAGACATAATAGCAAACAGTACTATCAATGCTAAATCCACACAACTCACAAGGATCTAAAAAGTGCAAGTGACACAGACAGAGTAAACAAAATCTGAATTCTTATAAAATTGACCGCAATACATTGAATGGATGAATACTTGAACGGAATGACACCATTCTATGTTTACGTAAGGGGTTACAAGCATTATGTAGGCTAGGTATTATACTGTTCTAGAACCTGCCTGGACCCAAGAGAAATAGCTCACGGAATAAATAGATTCTGTTTGTTTTATTTAAATGAATCCATTGAAATGTATTAATGGAAAGTTAGTGTATTAATTTAATAACTAAGATTGAATGGAAGAAATAACAACATCTACAGGAATTTTCCCTAACGTTGGTTTTGACTAGGAAACGAATCCTAAAACTGTACTTATCTGAAGCTCTGACGTGGAATGTTCTATGAACGTCGGTGCTAATATATTGAAATACAGTTCGTTTACCTAGACATAACAAGGTCATTGATATTATCTTTATTGATCGGAAGAAACGTCATCAGTTTACAGCATTTCAGCCTCATTCAGACATCCTCGCTCATCATACACTTATAACAATACATGTGACATTATATGCCCGATATTTATAATTACATAAAATATAAGTATATTAGATACTTACATGTATGTACTGAAGCAAAATCGTTGCTGCGTAGTTGATGTCAAATCCATTAACATTATCATATCCACTTTGTTTATTAATCAATCAATGAATCCGTTATCTTGTGTCTTGCGCCTTCCGTCAATGTTCAGAGGACTACCCGGGGGTCAGACAGTGGGGGACAAAGAAGGACTAGAACAAGATTAGAAGTTTACTACAGACGCCTAGGGCCTAGGGGAGGCAAGCTAGGGGCTAGTAAGCTAGCTACAAAGAGGGATAACTATTGCATAGGGTGGGGCGTAAAAGGTTGCCTACAAAATAACATTCGCCTTAAGAATTAATCTCTAATCCCTACAACCTAATTTACAGCCTAAAAGGTTAAGAAAATAACTCCCACAGTCTGTTAGATCGATTCACAAATTCTAAATAGGTTAATGAATTACCTACAGCTTAATAGATTTAGCCTAATTGTACTTTACAGGTATTTCTTAATTGATTGCGATAGTTGTAGTTTTTATTGTTTTTTTATGCAGAAAGGGTAATGACCTCATTCTATGAATTACTTTAGTTTAGAATAAAATTATGACATTTATTTTTTGTATTGTAACCTAATTAATGCGATGCTTATAAATGATAAAAATAATTATCTTTAACCTAACAATGATTTAGATACTACAGTTATTATAATTTTAATTAATCTGGGACTTTCAGGCCAGGAAAAGGGTTTTAAAAAAATATTACCAATTAAAAAAACTGTTAAAATTAAATTGAAAACAAAGGAATGGTGGTAAATAATTTATGTCGCTACGGGCCGGCCGCGCCGTTAAAACTGTAAAAAGAACCAGTCGAGCGACCTTCGAGCTATCAGCCGAAAACCGAACCCGTTCCGATAGCCCCGCACCGGAAAATACACATTTTCCGATTAAGGTCTACTAAACATATCCCATACAAAAACAATTTACGTATAGCTGTCTCAACAATCTAAGTATTTCTTCTCTACTCTCAGGATTCATGCAGTTAGTAATAGCTCGGTCGTTAGTCAAAATAGAAACAAGAAAAAAAAGAAAAAAATAGGAAAATATGTGATTGGCATAGTTATACAAAATAAAAATAATCTCTCGAATATTTACAAGGAGGGTAGAAATCAGAAAGATTATTATTATTGATTATTGAGAATAATAAAATTGTTGATTATAAAAAAAAAAATAAAAAAAAACTGGCGTCCGAAGTATAAGGCATCCACTGTGTGATCCACAAATCGGCGGCACTGTCACGTCACTAACAAAATGCCAATTACAAACAATTCCCAAAACGCTTCGCTTTCGGTCAGCGTGTTTGAATTTTTTCCTTTTTTTTGTTAACGTACACTGAATTTTTATGTTTTTTCTCCCCGTTGTTTAGCGTCACTGTGGTTATTGTGGTTGGTCCGCACTACACTTCACTCACTCCGGACGGGCGCTGCGCGCGCGTGCTGTCGTCAGACTGGCGGCGCGAGCGCACCCCACTCACTTCCCACCAAAAATTTTCTACCACCGCGCACGCGCAGGGCGGGCGAACCGCGGCCCGCAGAGCACAGGCCCGCTACGCCGCGTAGCACGTAGTCGCGGGTTATTACATTCGCTAACTAGTTATGATTTTGTGATTAATTATGTTAATTGATGTTGTGTTATTATTACCGTAAGATTCGTGATGTGTGGCCGAAATAATGATGTGTTGTTTCGGGGGTTTTTAACTGTTTCTAAGAAAGTTCTATTTCTGCAGTTTGCAACGAATATACGAAAGATGCTGCTCTTGAACAAAATGTTCCCAACAGCTGACTCATACACGATCTTATTATGAGGCTTTAAGTAAAAACATTGGAAATAAATACTCAATAAACATCAACGAATCATTAAAAATATTAGTAAACATTCATATTTTTAAAGTAATTAAGTAAATCAAAATAGTTTTCTTACATAAAACAATACACAGTCAAGTAGGTACAGCTATCATATGGAACTAGGTCTCGTGCCAGTAACTAACTCGGAGGATATTGCATCGGAAGCACGCAACAACAGCGCGATTGTAATTTATTTCGTTTTTCAGCACTCTGGAGGAAACATTCGTACAGTAATTGTGTTATGAACACTAATCAGAAGGTTAGCAGCCGCCAAAAACAAACAACGCAGGACGTTTGATGTTAACTACGATTAACGGTAGTTTGACCTAATTTTAAAATTAAGTAATTGTACCTAAGTACTACACAAGTACACAACAATAAAGACAAGTCAAATTAATATTTTCTTAAAATGTAGGCAAAAATACTTCATTTGAATGGCGTCAAACTAAAAGCGGCGCATTTCACTTGAGGTTGACCGCACCTGGCGGCTGCTATCTCCATTGCGTACACGCACACTAACACACAAATACACCACTTACGCACACATGCGCACGCTGGCAGGCCTACAGACCTACAAACTTTACTTTCACCTTTCTCCACTCTTACCGTTATTGTAATAAGGATGGTTTTAGTTTGTCGTTTGAGTAGAAGTATGTTTGTCAGTCAGCTGGTAAGTAGGCCACCGATGGTTTTCTTTACGGTCCCTGCTGCGGCCCTCACAAGGTCCTCCTCGTGTGATAGAAGGTAATGTTAAGGTCATGCTCGTTTGAAGGGCTCTGACGAAGGGTTGACTCATGTAATAGATGGGTGTCACCTTATTTTTAATGACATGGGATAGGTAGATGACTATTTTGTATTAGTAATGTTTTGGAATCATCAACCTTGTCTCATTTGGACTAGATACAATTTGGAGAAAATAGAAAATGCCCTAAAGAGTATCAAACTATGTTAATAAACCGAAAAAATATTTCTTAATGCTCTGATTCATATCATATTCAATTCATACTAATCATTAAAATAGCATACATCTACGAATGGTGTTGAAATGACTACGGTGATAAGTAACTAGCTTTTAATCTACCTTCTAATTTTAACTAATAAGTTATTACAATGGCTTCATTGAACAATGAGCGTTAAGTATTTCTTATCAATGCCATGCAATTTTCAAAGACACTTGAATGTTACGGAAAACTGATCTAACACAATAACGGTATATGAGATTGATGTGTTAACTGCTAGTCCGAGACCGTAAAATGCTGTAACATCCACAGCCTATGCTGACCGTAAAAACAACACGTAGTGGAACTCCTTATGGACACCCACGAACGCATCTAAACAAGCAGGTAGCAGCTTCTAAATGAAAGATGGGCTGAGGAATAGCTACGGAACACCCACATGTCGCTAGTTATGTGAAGTCCCATGTTATAAGGTGCGAGCCTGTTGCTATCTACCACACACTAAACCGTACTCCTGGCTACTGAGATATTCCTGATGAAAAAAAAAATATAATACGGGCTGGTTGGAATGACCAACGACGGCCACCATGGCCCACTTGTGAGGCCGTACATAGACAACCCAATAACAGTGCCCAATCTGCAAATCGAACTCAGGACTAACATAAATAAAATAATGAAGAAACGGCTACGATTCGTAGCAAACTTTAAGATGGACCTACGTTTTCTTGTGATCGTCTACGAAATGGCGAACTGCGTAGCTGCGTAGAGCTTGTTTGCTACGAATGTCTGAGTGACCTAAATCTGTTTATGGAACAACTGAGCGAGATTGATTTATCTGTTTATTTTTCTGAAAATTGTATTTAGTAACTGGTTTTTGGAGTCGCTCCTTGACATATAGTGGTGTTCAGCTGCATCCTGTTGGACTGGAAGTCTACCCCAACATAGTGCGTAAAGGCTAGGAAAATGATGATATACTTGGAAAGAGAGAGATATGCATGATAGCAAATGATGCATGTTTGGTAGGCGGAACGATGACTATAAGCTGACGTCATCAGACCCGTAGAATTTGTTTCAAGGTGTTGTGATTTTAACAAGAAACTAAAATCATTTGACCTCCACGACCCAATGAGTGGAAGAAACCACATGGTAAGGTCGAGATCTGTAATTTACTTAGCTAGTGCTTTTACTGAGACAATGTTCTCGTCATAATCTTGTTCTTGTGGGTTGCCAGTTATGCGACAGAGACATTTTAGACAAAGTATGGGATCGGTCTAAGTTAAAAGTAAATACTTATACTTCGACAGAAATTTAAAAACTGATGACCTAATTTAAATTTGAACACAAAGTAAAAATACTCAATTTTGCATTTAAAATTATCTTCACACTGGCCACATTTCTTTCGGGTCATAAATCTAAAAGTTTGTGGCACGATATAAATGGCGGGGTGAACACAATTTATGAGTTAGTGTCACTTTTACTCGAATCACCACTTAGCGGCAAGACTGATGACTGGTGACTGATGGTGACTGGTGTGGTGAGCCGACTGCTGCGACTTCGCTGTCTGCTGGTTATTGATGACATGGGTGAAGGTGAGCGGCGATATACCGTTGTGTTTGATGATGAGTCTAAAATTTAGCCGTTTAGTGTTTCTGCACTATAAACACATTACCGAGATTCCCGCAATTTCTGAAAAATTAGATATTTTGTGAAATAGAATGACGTTAAATGTTACAACATGATATCAATATAATACTATACTTCACTAGGGACAGACCTGGTAGTATGGCTGAAAGAAAAGGAGGCGACTCCCAGATGATTTTAATGATTATGTTTCTGCTAGTTTCTGTAAAGCAAGGTAAAGTGATATAATACGTGTATCTAGTTTACTTTTAATTTTAATATAGTTAACTGTGATTAGGGTGAGTTTCACACCTAAACTTATAGTAATATCCAGTCATTGGCAGTAATAACACAACCATTTTTATTCAATATCATCCAAGTTCCTACTTCTTAACTACAAAAGTTAGTTATTTCAATCTTTATCGATCTTTCAACGACAGTCAAATATAATGAAAACGAAATACGTTGTTAGTAGTTTTCCAATCAAAATATATCATCGCGGCGGCAAATGAGAAGGGGGTCAATGAGTAACAGTAAAGTTAAGACAATCTTTTTTTGACGCCTCGCAATGTTGCGATGTAATATCTTTGCAGGTGTTCGGCCGCAAAAAACTGGAGGTACCGATAGCCCTGTGGCTGTTACTTGGGCATTGTTAGAGGAACCCGCACGGGTTACTTTTTGTTCTTTGAGAACGTTTTTAAATATTTAAATGATTAAGTTGTGAATTTCTGAATAAACTAGTGGATTAACCACCCTGTATTTATGTAAGCTGGCATTGCAGTTTACGAAAGGTGCCCCTTCCTCGTCATCAAGTTTGCCTGAAGAGTATTAAACCCGATATTGGACGGTGGACTTTACCTAAAGACAAATTTCAGCTGCCAAGCAGCAAAAATGGCCAGTAGAACAGCCCCTAGGACACCTGACCTCATATTATAACCCTGCATAAAGAATTTTTGATAATGATTAAATTAATAACATACATCTCTAAATCAGAATAAAACATGAAGTTCATAACTTCTCTATGAATCTATGAGTCATCGCCCAGTATCCTTGCACCTCTTTTTTTCATCCGTCCACCACTCGAGCATCTACCTGTCTTCGCCTTAACGGCTACAATCATTCTTGTTATGATAATTTCGTTCTTAATTACTGTCAGTGTTAATTATGGCCGAAATAGAAGCGCTTGAGTGATTGATGGACAAGATTTTTTTGCCAGTTTCCGCAGTAGGTGGTGTGATCGTAAGACAACATGATGAAACCTGGATACACCTTATTGGTCTGAAATTGTCATCACGCTGTAAACATGGAACCGTGGCGATAAATCTTTAATTGATAAATTTTTAATTTTGCTCTATTACTCCGTATTATGAAAATTCTAGAAAGATTTGGATCTATCCGCATTAGTCCTGGCCAGGGGTTTCCAGGTTCCAGGGATTTCGTTTTTTTTTAAGGGGTATGACTAAAGAATCTGTTACTTTTTAATTTTGCTTTCACACGATATGTTCGGGCTTCAAATTGTCGCGTCGACTCAGTATTCTGGAGTACGTTTTACGTACCAACAGCGTTAGTGACCCAGGAGCACCGAGATCCCTGACCCGAAACTGTGTTAAGACTAAAGTCTTATTAACAGACTTCATAAATAAGAAGAGGGTGTTAAGCGCGCTTGTTTAGACTCTAATATTATAAAGTTGATCTCCTACGGTATGCCACATACGAAGATAAGTAAGTGCTGTCCATTGTAAACCTTAATTAATTCTTGATAGCTATTAATAAAATCGAACTAATGAACTGTTCAATCGATCTAGTCTTATTGTTGTGTACGCCGTTTAAATGATCACTTGCACAATTAGCATTCATTTAATCTTTTCATTTGAAGTTATTCACTAAGCGGACTATGTTTCATAATGAGAGTTTTTTGTGTGTAATGCTGACTAAAAAACTGACTTTGCCTTTGAGTACCTATGAAATTAGTACTAAAAGTAATTTCTTGAATAATTCCATTTTGCCCCAACTGTGAGGCAAAGTGGAATGTTCGCAGTTTTGATGTCACTAATTAATTTTATTGGTGGTTTACTATTTTTTTTATATTATGAAACATTCACACGCCCATCTAAAGAAAGACCCTTTCAGATTTAAATGATTCTAACTACTACTACTAGTCAAACTCTACTCATTGTGAATGTAATGTAATGTAGCACTCGAAAATCAAAATTTGAAGCTTTTGTAGATTTTGCCATGTTCTGAACTTCACTGTTTCAATACAGATCATCATCATCATCATCATTTCAGCCGGAAGACGTCCACTGCTGGACATAGGCCTCCCCCAAGTGTCGCCACATTGACCGGTCCCGTGCGACTCGCATCCAGCGGATCCCTGCAACCTTCACCAGGTCATCGGTCCACCTAGTGGGAGGCCTTCCAACGCAGCGTCTTCCGGTTCGCGGTCGCCACTCCAGAACTTTTTGGCCCCATCGGCCATCCGTTCTGCGAGCAATGTGCCCTGCCCACTGCCACTTAAGTTTGGCTATTCTTCGGGCTACGTCGGTTACCTTGGTTCTCTTGCGGATGTCCTCATTTCTGATTCGATCACGCAAGGAAACTCCGAGCATAGCCCTCTCCATTGCCCTTTGGGTGACTTTAAGACTTCTGATAAGGCCCATTGTGAGCGACCACGTTTCAGTCCCGTATGTAATCACTGGCAACACACACTGGTCATAGACCTTCGTCTTGAGACACTGCGGTAAGTTGGACGAGAAGATACCCCGCAACTTCCCGAACGCTGCCCAGCCGAGTCGGATTCGACGATTGACCTCTTTCTCGAAGTTAGACCTACCTAACTGGATTGTTTGTCCAAGGTAGACATAATCGTCTACAACTTCGAGTGTAGAGTCTCCGATCTTGACAGGAGTGGGTGTTACATGGATATTCAACATGATTTTGGTTTTGTCCATGTTCATTTTAAGACCCACTTTTTCGGAAGCTCTACTAAGGTCATCGAGCATTGTACTGAGGTCCTCCATGGTCTCAGCCATGACCACTATATCGTCGGCAAACCGAAGGTGAGAGATGTACTCGCCGTTGACGTTGATGCCTAGCCCTCTCCAGTCCAGAACCTTGAAGATATCCTCCAGTGCAGCGGTGAACAGTTTCGGAGATATGACGTCTCCCTGTCTTACACCTCGCTGCAGAAGGATAGATTCTGAGGTCTGGTCCTGAAGTCGGACTGACATGGTGGCGTTTTTGTACAAACACTTCAACACCTCGATGTACCGATAGTCGATTTGGCACCGTTGGAGAGACTGCAGTACAGCCCAAGTCTCGATCGAATCGAAGGCTTTCTCGTAGTCCACAAACGCCAAGCAGACAGGCATTATACTCTTCGGTCTTCTGTATAACCTGCCGCAGCGTATGTATGTGGTCTACGGTGCTAAAGCCTTTTCGGAATCCGGCAATACAGATATCGGTAGGTAATTACTGTTCATAACCTTGATTAGAAGCTATAAGGCTGAGAATGACTTTCTGAAGGTCAAATGTAACATAGGACAGATCCAATAACCTTTTCCTTTTGGCTCCTTTTGACACTACTCAGGTCCACTTGAACTCCAAGTTACTGTGCCCGAGTGTTTCAGCTAGGAAGACGAAGTGGTACGCAACTCCCCCGCGAAACCTTTCTGTCTGATTTGTTACAAGAATATCAGAAGAGCCTTTGTTACTTTCCTACTTATCAAAATCTCGTCGATTCATCTCCTGCTAGAAGTATGTCCGACACACATACATACATTACACTATAGTTGTTAGTAATAGTGATTCGCGAGTAATTACCGGACCCGTTGTTGCTGACCATACATCAAACGCGGTACGGCCAGTCATTACTAAGATGGATGAATCGCTTTCTTATAAATAGGTTAAGTCGCGGTCTTGGTGCTACTATGAGCGGGTATTGAAGCTGTTTTAAATGACCTACATAATGTAAATTAGATACACATCACTCTTATTTACCCACGGCTTTGCAACTGAGTTATAGGTCGGAAATTTTCACAGGATCAGGAGGATAAAAACGATTTCTACGTCGTAACCCAACTTATGGCATATCGGTGCGCCAAATGTTATTCTGCTGTTAAGGTGTGTAGTAACAGACAGTCGGATAGATTGTCTGACAGACAGATAGGTTCCTTTGAACCATAGAAGGCAACGTGACTGTAAAGTTTCTATATAATTAATATTACATTGGTTTTATTAGAAATAAATGACATCTACGTACTTATTTTTGTTTTATGTCAGTGCCATTTCCATGTGAAAACATGCCATACACGAACGTTTTAGTGCCACTACTACATCAAATTGTTATTTGCGTTTCTAATTATAGCAATTTTGCTAGATTATTTTACAGCTTTTGATTATAGCCTCACCTTTATAAAGTAGGTTTCGCTTCATGTTAATCATGCGCCAGGTATACTGACGCATTTCCGCTATCACACCCGCTACCGCTCCGCTTAGGACTTAATTTCGACTTTTATGAGTAACTTTCATACAATTTGACGTTAATAATTAACTTCATACACCAAATTTTCGTGGATACTGCGGAAACAGAACTATGACAGATATTGTACAGTGTCCGTGTCCGCAGTCAGTCCACAGTCCGGTCCGCTCGCTTTAAACTTAAGAGCTGAATTTCATAGCATATACAGGTACGTCGGCGTCGCCACCTCCCGCGCCCGCTCCGCCCATGCCTAAAGCCTCTCCTTGATAAGTGAGTTTCATTCAATTCGGCTTCATGCTAATGGCGCGTCTGGCTTACTGACACAATTCTCTCGGTCGCTTAATTTATTTATTATTTATATTGGCGGCTTTAGTATGCATTCGGTAAAGATGAATGTGCTTAACACTATGGTAATGTTTACAGATGTGTTTCTGCTTTTAAAGGTTTTTAATTTAAACTTTATAACGTGTGAGATGCCACTATAATAGACAAGTTATTGCACAAAAATAATAATCATAATCGTTATCTGCATTCAATTAAACATAACAGATATTTGTGCCCCACAAATGGCCACAATGTTAAATCATCATCTTACCAGTATTTCACATGAAGCGACTGCCTATCCGACCCACACAACCCAGTAGCTGGCTAGCACGCTACCTACACCTGCTCCACAAGAATGATAAAATTCTCACTAAATGTTTTCCGTCATAATATTATCCGCAATTTTAATTAAACACGTTCATGAATTCTGATTTGTTCAGATTTTCAAAAACTGTGTATTATATAGTTATTGGTTTCGATAAAACAACTGTAGGTAGGCCATACAAGCTAAAATACACATGCATAAAAATATACACGGAACAAATATTTAATTGTAAGCCGTGAAGATTTTAATACTTGCGTGGGAATCGAACCAGCACTGAGCATAAAAGCAAGAGGCATGGCGCCAATTGAACCGCATGTTTTTATTATAAAGCCATTCAGATGAAGGTATACCGGTGTCCAATTACAGGCTCGTGAGATATTTTAGCTTGGACTAAAAGGTTTGCTACGCATCGGTAGGTACAGGGTGCTGAAGAAGTCAATAGGTGGCGGTAACCACTTCCTATCGGTTACTGTGGTCGGAGCAACTTGAAAATCGCACATTACTAACCAGATGTCCATAGAATGACATTCCACCAAATTCTCAGCGTCCGGACCCCCAAATCTTAGTCATGATCTAAGTTACCGTTACTAAAACCTGACATGTCATCACGATTGCACAACTCGCCATCATCAGGTCATCTCAAGGGGTATAGGAAGCCACAGTAAGGGGGGGGGGCAGGGGGGGACTGGCCTAGTTTCCATAACGGTGTGCGATGTAGGACACAAGAGTTTTTGCGAATGGACGGAATTTTGACAAGTATTAACCAAGTTGTAGTGGTTCTTGCGACGTTTTATTTGCGCTTCGTTGCTCAGCGATTGTTTTTCTGTTTGAGTGTTCCTTTTTTATGGAGATGAGTGGTTCCGTTTTGTTAGCATTTGAAGGAAGTTGGGTGAATGAACAATGTTTTGCCGTTTTGGAGTTACTTGTTGATTTTGATTATTACTGATCTGAAAGTACAAAATAGTAGTCAAGTGGAGAGCGCCATAATCCACCACGTGGGCACGGTCCGGGTTAGTACATGTCACTCACACACAGTTTTCTTCACGATGTTTCCCTTCACCATGTTGAATTTTTGAGAGCAGTGGTGATGAAATGATTTACGCAAAGTAAAGTACCAACTTAGTATAAAAACTTGAAATATCACAATAATTATGTCCCAAATCATTCGCTAATATCTTGCCACTTCTCTCACTTTAGATATCAACGCGCGCGTCTCACAAGTGCTTTGAAATAGAAATACTATGCCATGCCGCGACGGTAAATATACTCGTAATATCAGTACGAGATGCATGGAATTGTAGGAAATTATATATTTGCTCTGCAGATTATGTTCTCGAATATATTGGACGGCTAGATCTGAAGGAAAGTAGGTTTTTATTTTTGTTCAAGTACTTTTTGCCGTTTTGTGTGTTTAGAACATTAGTGAATGATTAAAAGTTTTTGCGAAGCTTTTTTTTTATTTACATTGTGACCAAAAGAATCAAGAAAGAAGAAATATTTATTCGCGTATAGTGATGAATATTAATGTTGATGGATGGAGAGGGAGAGGAAGACTAAAGAAAAGATGAATGGATAATTGTGTGAGGAATGATATAAAGGAAAAAGGAGTAAATGAGAGCGTGACGGTTGACAGGAGAGATTGGAAGAAAAAACGTTGATGCGCCGACCCCAAGTAACATGGGACAAGGGCAGGAAGATGGTGGTAAACATGACGTATCTATAACATTCAATAAAAGCACAACCATAGTATTCATAAACATCCACGCAGGACTACTCAAATATAAGAGCAATATCTAAGTATCCCACTGAAGGGTGGTACTAATAGCGACATAGTCGCATACTTCTGTCTAATAACAATCTAACCAGTCATAGACGAGTTTCCCTTTAATTCGGATAGCCACTAGTTGTTTAAGGAGAATTTGCAAGATACAATAGGACCGCACCGAAAGGCCCAAAGTTCAGCAATGCTTAATAACTGCGATCGAGATGAAGATAATCAAACTATGGTCTTTTTTAAATTCCACACACTGACTTCATTTAATCAATATTTTAAAGGCTCAACTCGCGTAAAAAAATCAATCAACGGGAAAAAAACTTTTATTACTTACAAATCATGTTTGCTGAGATCATTAATATTAATAAAAAGATTGATTACAGTTGTATGCTGTGATTCTTCGTCTTGTAAGTAGTTAGTTAGTCATCACAACCAATCAGTAACTGTTTCAGTATTACGGTAGATTACTTTTTATAGCTATTTCGGACAGGTAGCGACAGGTTACAAGTCAATTGACTAGGTACTAGGCTATTGAGCTTGTTTGACCCAGTTCACTGTAGCTAATTGCGCAATAAAATTAATTATTATGAACTAATGGATCTTTATTTTTTTTCATAAACCTTCTTGTAAACGCTGAATAGTGTTCCTTATTCAGGTATTTTTCTGCATGTATGTATAACGGTAACATTTTCTTTTATCTCTGTCTGCGCAGCTTGTCTTTCAGTTAAATTAAGCAATATTATAAGCTAGGTACCTATTTTGACGAATTGTTTCGATGTCAATATCAATTATCTACAGTTATTGAGGTTTTCTCCAGTGAATTTCTCAGTAGCAGATCGAACCTGGTACGTAGGCATGGAAGTCTCATTAAACATCCTTTAAATATACCTAATTAATAGTTTAAAGAGAATTATTAAACGCCCACAATGTTGAAAGCCCTTGGCTAACCCAGCTAGTTATATTTCATGGCCCATAAATTACCATTGAGCCGTAAAAAATGGGCAAACACTTAACTGTTACGACACGTGTCGAAGCCGTTAATTGCGTGCGCTCGCGCAGAACATCTCGTCGATCACGGTGACACAGCGTTGGTGTGGCAGTGGACCAAGTGGCGAGATCAATCAGGCACTGACGAGCTCGTCGTTATGCCCACGAAGAGATTAATAGGATGAGGGCAGGACGCGAGAATATGGAGTGGATCTGTATCAAAATTACATTTAATCCCAATAATGATCAATGTTAAATTGTCATTTTTCTTTAGGCTGTTAAACGAGTTATTTATTAGCTAGGTTTTTCCCGCCGCTTCGCTCGCGTTAATTTAGGATTTGACAATCAATTCGGGTTGTACTCTGCTTGTATAATAACGAAAGATAAGTGGCGCCAAATATTATCATAGGAACATTATTGTTGTTTTCCTCGGGAACAGTACTTTTTTTCGGGATGGTACCTTTCATCCCATACCCTATGTCCGTTTCTGTACACCTGACAAAGTATATGCAAAATTTCAGAATGATTGGTTCGGTGGTTTAGGCGTGAAAAGGTAAAAAATCAAACAAACTTACTTTCGCATTTATAATATTAGTCTCGAACATCCTGCTCGAGAAATATTTTCAGTCAACTTTTGGACCAACAAAGAAATTAAAAAATCCGGTTTTGTTGGCAGCAGTTCTCACTCTATCATAGTCCAAAATACATACATACGTACCATTCAACTAAACAAACTCATAGTATTAGTATTATTAATTCAGTAAAACATCCATTCCATCTATAGGCTTATCCTGCCTCAATAAATCCAAGCAACCAGCTTCAATACGTCGGCTACAAATGACCGCAAGATTTACAATCCGCACTTTAGAGTCAGGAACTATGTTAGTTGGGTGTGATGAGCGTTAGGAAGAGACGTTTGTGCCGGGTGAGGCTTTTTAATTGTGACTACTGGGAGCTTGCTGCTAAGAGGTGCTACTGAAGAGTTGCATGACGTGGATTTATAGAAGGAGTGACGACAGTCATCAACGCGGAATTGACTTCCATATAATAAAAGCGAAAATATCGTCATTCGCTTCGAACAACGCGACACGATACCGTGTAAGGATATTCGTTTTTATTGCCTGGACTTTAAGTTCTCACCAGCCGATTTTCTGACAACAAGTGTGGTCATCTCATTTACCAACAAAAAAGCTTGACTGGCTTACTGAAGCTGCTGTGCTGAAGAATGGTGTAATGGTGAAAATAAGATGCAAACAATAATGTTAATATTCTATTAAAGCGTAGCGACGGTAAGGCGACAAACCTTCCGAAAGTTGATTTTTCTTTAGCCTATATTGTCCCACTGCTGGGCAAATGCCATAGCCTTCCACTCTTCTCTCTTTGAAAATTCCGCTACGTAAATTTCATACGACGGCACGATATCCCCAACCGATCAATTCCAATCTAGAAGCACGAATTGTGATCTACGAGCAGTGCCTGCTGCCTGGTCCACACTTTAGTCTGCTTGGTCTCTGTGGTCTACATTGACTGTCGAAATATTAGTTTTAATAGATCACCAGCTAAGACCGGAACTAAATAGCGTCGTAGCGGTTTAAAGCTATGATCTTGTTACTGTTTCGAGATCTCAGCTTTCGGTGCCCACCAAATGTGACTGAAGCCTTGTCACTTCGAGATTCCCCATTTCTTTCCACCGACTTTGACAAGAAGTAAGACTACAATGACATAAACAGTTAAACAAAAGATACCAAACGCAATTAATTTTACGACCATACACAGCACTATTGCGAACAAAGAGCTTAAAGGCATCAGCAGAAAGGTAGCTCTATTTGTTTGTTTATAGCACCTGCAATATACACCATGACAGAGTCTAAGGCTAACCGTAACTGCCCTTGCAAACTTAACACGAATAACAATAAGCGAATTTCAACCTTATGTCGTGGCAGTTATGGTTTCGGCAAAGCCCGACGTTAACTTGGTATATAAGCCGCCAAAGTAGAGATGTTACCTTTTTTTGAAACAATAGCTTTTGACCATAACAGGCCAGAATGTATTGGAGCGGTAAAAGTTGTTTGTTCTATTGTTAGCACTATCTCCGGAACTACTGGAACGATTTTGATCGGCTTGTTCGGTTCTATGTCGAGTGGATAGTTTTCGTTAACGAGGTTATGAGAATTTCGGTATATTTGAAAGAAAGAAAGAGAGAAACTTACCTGCGAAGTAAACGGGGTTTTTTGTTAACTGACTTTAAAGTATGTTGATCGGTTTTATTGGGTGCCAAACCAGCGCGCTATTGCATCGCTGCAACGACGTCTGTTATATCACAAGTGCGTTGCCATCCTGGAGGCAAAACAAAATACGACGACACCGACAAAATATCCTGCCTGCAATGACACAAGCACTCGTGCCATGACGACGCCAGTAGCAGCACGGTGAGAGAAGCCGGGAATCCTGTGAAGAAACCAAGGTATTTTTGTAGTAGTCGGCTATAGGGTGATATATAATGATGATGAGCTTTGAACTCTTTTACAAAGAATACTAATTCTTCTTGGTCTACAGAATGTTCTCAACGCAATGATATTTAAATGTACTAATGACAACTGACCGTTGTTCGTTTGTCTAGTCATAATTGACAACTATGTCATTATGTTTTAAGACGTCACTAAGACATGGGATTACATTATCTTATTCTGATAGCCGATGAATATAGAGGGTATCTTAAATCTTGCCTAAACGATATGCTTCACACATATCCTGAAACAAATACTTCAGCAAGTAAGCCGCGTGTGTTGGCAGACGTGCGCGCACGCACGTCGCGGTCGGCGGCGCGCGCGGCATCCCGTGCGCCTGCGCGGTGAACGACGTGCGACAAGCGACACTCACGCGTACCTGATCATGCGTTACACCAAATTATTTATATAGGAGCTGCTGTGGACTTACTGGATGGATTACTGGATATGGCTGATAAAATTCAAGATCCAACAGTCATGAATGTTTCAACCCAGTTGACCCCGGTAAAAACGTATAAGATAATGGATAATATTTTACAGCGAAATATGTTTAGTTCCATCCAAAACATAAAGGTTAAAGTTTTTTTTGAAAAATTGACACGATTCCAATAATGATTCAAGATTTTCGTACAGCAATGGGCGTAATATCAGGCTGGTCATAAAATTATAAGTTCCATAAATTCCCCAGCACATGCCAAGGAAGTCAATGTTTTTTAGACATTTTTGTGTACATTCTTCTCCCACAAAATGTTTAACGCATCGTAAGGAACATTACACTCTATTATATTAGCTTTGAGTAAAATGTAAGTAAAACAATCAAGTCGTAATCATCCATACACAACTATTTGTCACAATAACCATTTTAGTTCACCAACACTGGCCAACACATGTTGCCCAACATTGGCGAAACAAATTACACAATACATGAAAGTCTTTCACCCAAAAAACAAAGACGAACATTATCGAAACTTCTTTCAAAAATAGAACGCATGATGACAATTCTATTTACTTTTTAATTATTTAAAAAAGCAATTGACCAAAGAGTCTTCAACACATGTTTTTTGAGGATTATTTTTAAAGTTTTATGAGTTTTTGTTTGTATATCTGTGGGTACAGTTAAGGAAACAGGCTCGAACGAGATAATTGCCGTTACCGGTCATAAAGGCGGCAAAGTTTTATTGGGCGTGTGTTTATTGCGAATTGCCGTTAAATATTCTAATATTTTGGTAACGTAGACGTTCTTTGCTCAATGTTTAAGTGTTGGGGTAGATTGTTTTTTTACGTCTCATGTCTTACCTAGGCTTTTCTTACTGGAACATTCCGTCCGTTTGCTTGCTAATATCGGTGCGTAGGTAATTTAAATGTTAAATTGTTTGTTTTATTTGAGCCTAATTACTTAACAATTTTTAATTTAGTTTCCAAAAAGCATAAGAAACTTTTTTGTTTGCATTTTTTTAAATATTAACTGTCTAAAAACTATGATAGCATAATCTTAAACTTGACCCATGTCTTTGCGATAGCCACTGCGAACATCCAAATACACAACACCAAGACTTCCTTTTTTCCTAAAAAAAGCATTCTTCAAGAAACAAATAAACAATAGCGTTGTTCCAGTTGTTGTTCAAGTCAGAGTGTAACTAGGTAAGCAGTACTCGCTCTACTTACATTTTGGGTTAGCCCGCCGTGACTCCGCGAGCCTCTGATCTCCACAGAGTTATCGTGAAGAAGGCTCGCTGCATTGAATTTATGGACACACGGGTGTAATGACATCTTCTTAATAATATCTCGATATAAATATTTAAATATTAAAAGACATAAATTACCTACCTAAACGGCCACGTGCGCTGATTTGGAACGCCTATTATATTTCTTCAGATTCAATATTCTAAAATTTTAAGCGAACTGGGTAGGAAGACGGACGCGCGGGTTCCGGAGAAGTTGAAGGAGTGAAGGGAGACCAGTATTTGTGATAGTTTTTATTTAAGTCAACCTCTTAGGTAAACCTGTGATTCAAAGATTGTAACGGTGCGTAACGTTGCTATATCATTGTGGTGAGGCGGCCGCGTCTTATTGCCACTTTTGCAACCAGTTGTTAATAAAAACGACATCATCATCATCCACAGCCCGACTTCACCCACTGGTGGGTATTGGCCTCTTTGTCCTTGTGTCAAACTTAAGCAGCATAAGCATAATCAGCCTATAATGTTCCCACTGCTGGGACACATGCCTCCTCTCTAAGAGAGGGAAGGGCTATAATCCACCACGCGGGCCCAGTGCGTCAAACTTACAGGTACACAAATAATTACTTAAATACTAAAATGGGTATGTCAGGAAAACTCTTCAAAAAGTAAGATGAGGTCCAACCGAGCGAACCAGCCTGCGAACAGATATTTATTACAATATATGTCAAAGTCCTGTGTGCGTACCGGAGAAACGGAACACACGCAAGAGAATGACACCGACCTAAAATAAAAATGTGCACTATTATGAAATACGATGTCTTTATTAACACCTAGGTACAGTCAGGATTGAATCCACATTTTTTTAGTGACCGCGCAGTATGTAGGCTCCAAATAAATGCAAAGTGCCAAAACGTGTGCGATTGGTCACAGCGCGGGGTCAAGTAGGGCGCGCGGGCGGGGCGAGGAGCTTACGCGCAGATATCCGTCACACTTACTAGTGGATGAAATATGTACTGTTTTATTTATTAGCTTATCTCTTACCCTCACTTATCTTATTTTAGTTACCTATTAATATATCTTCTGTTAAGGGGTTCGGTTTGGTGTGTGTGTACAAGTCCTTGCGGCACACTTCCCTTTAGGTAACTGCCTGATGATGTTTTTTCTCCTACCTAACTGCAAGGTCAGCAAAGCTTGTCTGTCCCTCATAGCCCTTAAATTACCTACTTTGATATCCTAAATAAATATATTTAAAACTTCGTTTGTTTGTAACCTGCGACTAGAAGTTACCCATTTCAAAGTAGTATTAGTTTCACTAGGAAATCCTGTTGAAATAAAAAATGCTTATCGCAGTAATCGCTAGGTACTTGATTCCTTAGTCTTATTTCATTCTTTTGTCCTTCACGTACCGACTTCACAAAACATTTTTTTTACCTGTAGAACAACCCCAACAGGTCCTTTCATGCTATTGTCCTGTGCACCAACACAGTTTTGCACAATCAATTGCACAATGTGCAATTGTGCAGCTCCAATAGTCTCGTGGGCGGTCAATTTGTCACACCTTACTGCCACGCTCGAGTTTTTGTCACATCAGCTAATGAAGCTCACCTGATTGCTAGTCGGGCAATAATGGGCAACGGTAGCGTGGCAAATTAAAAATTGACGAGTTGGGACAATGCTAACAGTCTGATGACTCCAACAGTAGGTACCTATCTTATGCTTTATTTATGCAAAATGCTGAGCCATTGGTGAATTGCTACTTGTCTTGTTAAAGGCGCCCGAGTCAGATGTTGCAATAACGATCGGTCGACAGCATACTGGAGGATTATCAACTTGAAAGTCATCATTTCAATTGCTTGTTTGTTTATAATTGTGTGTACCTAAAATACTAAATAAATATAATTCAAAGCTGCAACACAGAAATGCTGCTTCGTGGCAGGAACCTGGTCAGAAACTTCCCTACCTATTGTAACTCGCCTCACAATAAGCATGTTGAATTTTAAAAGGACAACTCCTCATGTAACAATTACATCACGATCCATTTTACAACCCGACAACCTGTCCATTTACCTTTATTGAGCGCGTCAACACCCCGCCGGGTTGCACAGTCAGGTTACAATGGCTGACCAAAATATTTACCATTCAAGCAGCTACCGGAACTTTTACCTGCAATACCTGTGAGCATTCAAAGGCCACTTGTGTTCATCAAATTTATGGTCTATTGTCGTCAAAACGTTGTTTTAAAACATTTTAGGAGCAGCAGCACCTTACTTCGAGGAAACTCTTTGTGAAGCGTGGAAATTACTGTAGTATTGATTTCGGGACGTTTTAAAATTCGGTAGTTCAGAGATGCTATAAATTACGTGATTGTACAGTCATGTCTGTAGGCGGCCGACACGGTGCCGGTGCCCCAATGCGGAGTTAGAATGAAATAGCAGAGCTTTATGTTTCCAAAAAAAATAAGAGTATTGAGATGGAGACATCTATTTTAAATTATTATCACGCTATTTGCCCTCCAGGGTATCAACCCTTGCACTGATAACAGTGCATCCACAGTTCGCCAGCGACTCCCGATGTATAATTTATAGATGGCCCGTGGCAAGACCGAACTGCTTCACTGATGAATATCCTAATGGAAAATCCAATGACGCTATGCCCAACCCAAGAATTCGAACCCGGGATGCAAACCCAGGACCTCACGCTCTCATTAGTCGTGCCTTCCGGAACTTCTTCTTGTGTTTTTGAATCAGTTGACTACCTTCGTGCAGGTAGCCAGCGACATCTATACAAGCTTGTTACTTTTACTGACAATCTTGCAAACAAAGACATCTAGCGGAAATATTTGAAAACTTGAACAAAGTGTTGTGATGTTAAAATAAAACTACAGATGGTAGTAAACACAGTAGGTAATTCATTTAATTCAAAAGCATACATTGATGTGAAATAAATATTTATGAGTAGTATTTCCGATACTACGCTGTAAAAAATAAAATGAAAGCAGAAACAATTTTTTTTAAACTATTGAACCACCATAAACTAGCGCCATCTAGTGAACTACTTATAAAATTAGTTCTCGTTTGTGTTAAAAGATGTCACGGCAAGTATCGAAACGAAGTAATTAACATTCTCAATTATAACAGCGCCAACGTTATGTTGCCATTACTTTACTATTTAGCACCGTAGCACGGCTCTATAGTAACTAAACTAATAACTAATTTATACAAAAAAAAAACAACTAAAATTGCCATTAGATGTTTTTTTTGTATTAACCCGCGTTTATTTGACCTTCGATTCGGTAAGTAAGCAGGTTTTATGCAGGTTTATTTTTTCTTTAACACTGCTGCCAAGTTAAAATGAAACTCCACATCAGGTGGGCTCGGGTCAAAAGTAGCCACGTCGTGGGTCCAGCAAGAGATAACTACTGGAACAAGATAGATTTTGCCTCAAGGATTGGCTACAGATTTTAATAAACAAACAAAGAAAACCAGGCCCTGCAGCGGGGCACGACTTGTTAATGAGTTATGACAAAGTTTTCGCATGAATAATTAGCGTGAGTACATGTGCTGCACTATTAAATTTGATTATAGTTTAGGTATAACAGAATAAAAAAAAACCGTCATCGAAATATTTAATATACATCGTCGTAAACAAAATAATGCATGTTGTACTTTGTACCGGAGGCAATTTGTTTTTAAGGGAAAAACCTGACTCTTAGCAATCAAGCATTCACGACTGGATTTTAAATAATATGATTTCTACATGCACACACAAATCTCTGCTGTTTCACTAAATCTCGTATTCTGTCACCTGTCATACATATTCTCATACATACACGATGTTGGAATACCAATTCAATGGCGTAGTTCCGCATTGGGCGCTAAAATAAGCCTTTGTTCAAATTCAGCATTATTTTTGCGAAATTTTCATTGTTTTATCGACACGCCCGTTATGCGACTCGTGTTAAATTCCGAGAGGCCCCACTGCGGGTTAATGACATTTTGCTACAATGGCTAAATGCTAGCTCACAGATTAGGATAGGTTTAGAATTTACTTTAGCACATAAATATTCATAGAGTTTAATTCAATTGTCTTGCCGTCTTGGTAAATGGTTCATCAGGAATCCAATTTATTATTGCAGGTACCTCCCTATCTATCTTTGTTTTGACACTTTTTAATTATGGTTTTTACCCCGTATCTACCTATTCTGCGTTAAGACACAATGCTCAAATCTCGGTAAAGGAGTGGCATAAAGTATTCACCAGCGATTCCTAATTCCCCTTATTGAGCTGAGGGTAGCTAACGAAGTAGTGACAGTTAGTATGGTCGCCAGTGCGCTACATGCAGCTGCAGCAATAAATAAAACCTTTGGAATAACTGAATCATGAATCAATCGGGACCATCAGGTTTTCCAGGTAATGTAGGTAAGTTTACAAAGGACTGGGCTCTCGAACTTAAAATACCATCCTGACGCACTGCCTCTTCTCTTATCCGTCTACTATAAACAGTATGAGGATATTAATACTCCAGAAAGATAACCTATCATGTTCACACCAAATCCTCAAACTGTTACAATAAATGAATCCCATTTTATTAACCAAAAATCAAAATACAGAACACTAATGTTCCATTCATGAGAACCATTTCCTTACTGCATCAGAATGATTGAATGAATCATTATTCCACCATAACACATGTCCATCGACTATCTAATGACTTCCGTACCTTTCATTTGAAGTGACCGGTCAATACGGTGGATTTCCTTGGCCGGGAACCGAACCAGGGCGTCTCCGTGGCAACAGGCGACACAACATGTGGCTTCTTAATCATTCAGCAGTCGATGGATCGAGTGTTCGTTGTAAAATTGTTGTTCCGGTTTAGAACTGATTAGTTAATTGGAAATGTCCGTTACAATTGTACAGTTTTAATAACACCAGAAGGGGCTTTATTATTGTACTAGCTGAACCGACAGACTTTGTCCTGTTATATCAACTTTTCCAATAAATTCTTCTGTCCCTAAAAACAGATTCAGACTATTAAGAACTTTAAAAAAATTAACCAAGTCGGTCCAGCCGTTTTCAACTGCGCTTACAAACGAACAACATTCCATTTTTGAATGTACTACATGAATGTTCTGGACTCCCGGCCGGGTCAGACTCTCGGGCATCCGGGAGCAGTAAGTGCCATACTCCAGTTTCAGTTACTAATTAACCATAGCATAATCTGCCTATAATGTTCCCACTGCTGGGACACACGACCTCTTGTCTATGAGAGGGAATGTACTATAATCCCCCAAACGGGCCCAGTGCGGGTTGGTAGATGTTACATGTCTTAAAATTTTTGGTTCTAGGACATGCCGGTTTCCGTACGATGTTTTCCTTCACCGTTTTGAGAGCAGCGGTGATGAAATAAATTACACAAAGTAATGCGCCTGCCTGGGTTCGGACCCGGCGTTTGAGCCGCCACCACTGGGCCACCGCTGCTCTACTGACTATTTGACCAGCATTGGTCTATTTCGGTATCAAAACTCCGGTGCCATTATGACTTTAGAATTTCATATAATACTAACCTATAAGGCTTTTAAACACATCATTTTGTTTACCAAATCACGTAACAACCGTAACCGTAATAGTTGTCGGTAGTACTACATACCTCACAACCGAAACTCCGCATGTCACCTCCAGATCGCCAACGGAGCGTGACGGCTCCCCTGCGTGACACTGTCACCCGGTAGAACGGCACAGAGGGGACACGTTTGTCAATCAGTAGACTTAACGGGGCCATGCAATACCTCCTTGTAAGACACAACAGGTGGTACAGTCTGTTAACAATTATCTTTATACTGTACCCTTTTTATATGATTGCCTAAAAAAGAGTGTTATGTCTTCAGTGTTCGTGTATGTATGTGCGGAATTCTTATTCCAGGATAACTTGCAATGTAAACGCCTTAGCCGATTTAGACTTATGATATTGTAAGTGCAGTCGGGGGACAGTATGTATGTGGTGTATATTTTTTACTTTTGTTTTTTTATTCATAGCCTTTGCAGCCGGTCCGGATACGATAGGCCGCACGTCTGTGGAATCAAAATCAGTATAAGGTGGTTCCTTATTCTGCCAAATATCCGTACCACGCTGGGTCCGCTCAAGGTCAATGCTTTACTGCTGACACGCTACCTATACTGCACGCTGACTTCACAATTGATGGTTTCGATGCAGTAATGGCAACTGCATAAAAACAGTATCAAAACTTAAGTTGAAGTCTAAACGCAGTTTTTCGGCATAGCCCTTAGAGTAAATGGGATTCAAGACTGTGATAGACTTTGATATGGAAGAATAAGAAAAACATCGAAATCTTAATTCGCCAACAATAAATAGGAAATGTGCAATTATATTTTCGATTTTGCCCATCTCTTGGAACAGGTTCTACAAATCTACATAGACAAAATTGTATAAAGTGCGCCTTCTCCACTCATATTTTCTGTGGTCTGGAGGGGCTCTAATGCATATAAAGGGGCTCCTTATTAGCGTGACAAGAAATCGGGGTCACTGAAAGAATTGGGCCGATCGATTCCCTAAAATATGGTAAGCGATTCGGGAATTAAACAGCTCCGTCTTCTACATATTTACGAGTGTCGATAAAGGATCAAACTAATTCGTGAGCTTAGACGCAAACGTGTTTAAAGATATCAACACTAGCAACAAGTTATTTGAATCTTCAACAAGTAATCAGCACATAAAGCTGCTGGGATACAGAGGGGGCTCTGTGAGTGAAAGAGAGGCCATAATCTATCTGATGTAGCATGTTTGACTACATGATCTGATGTCACCCTTCGAATGGTGGTTAATAAATAAATTGAAAAGTATCTGCCTGGGTTCGAACTGGGTTCCTGTACCTATGGTTACTGCTCCTTGGATATTTAATTCATAAATCAACAAACTTAGATTAGTGCTAAGTTTTAATAAACTTAAACTTTAAATATAAACGACGATACAAAATCCTTGCCCATAAAACAAAATGGTTTCACTTTCCGAACCGGGAATCGAACCCACAGCATCCGCTTCCGCGGCGCAGTTAATAGCAGGGGAGATAATACCCGGTAATATTCTACCGGCCATGGAGTTGAGAAGACATGGAGTACCTGCTAGAGCATGGGTGACCGATGTCAACAGATGTTGGTATTGTAAAAAGGTATAAACTGCAGTTGATCGATGTCGACCATTCGAAAATGTTCGCACAAAGCATCCATACTAACATTAGTTACTCTTTTTACACCTTAACAGTTTATTAGGTGTAAAGACACCTTAAAAGATTTCTATGAAATTTGTCGGACTGGTAGACCATGACCTGGGTTAGGACATAGGATACTTTTAATCCCAGTAGTACGTTCCCGTGCGATAATTTCGGTGGCGAAGTGGCGGGCACAAGCTAGTATTTGATATTCCATACTGATGGCTGGTCGATCAACGACGAAAAAAAAAACAGTCTTCAGATCCAGCTTTGCACCAAACGACTAGTGTTAGCACTCCATTTATATAACTTCATGGGTAGATGTAGTTACTAAAGTAATGGTTTTATAGAGGAAGAATATTGTGAAACTAAATGTTCAGTGTATAATCACAATATTAATGTTATACTATTTACTGCCTGCTTTCTCCTATGAAAGAGCAGGGCAATGACATTTGACTTACACGACTAAAAGTTAATCGTCCATTTAAAGATCACTATTAACTTTAAACAGACAGCCGTTTCAACAGCATCTTTACACACAAATTAATATTTTATCTCCGACACAACTGTAAAATAATTGGCTCGCAAAAAACGAAGACTGTGCGGCCCATAATCGGCATAATTAAGTAGATATACCCAAAAAAGTGATTACTTTTTGTTGCAGTAAGAATTCTGCCTGCCTTCGGAGGAGTGAGGTCATATCGTACCTGTATCCACGAGGTCGACAAACTTGGCTCTTGAAAGGTGTATTTTTTATATTCAAGCCTTTATATTATATAATGGAAGACCAGGGAAGGTACAGGGTCAAATTGTAAAAGTGCAACTTGACAGCGCCGGTCAATTTTATTGCCTCAAAACTTGACACGTTATTTATTAAGGAAAATTCAGCATTAAATATGATGTTTTCGTAGGCCAATACTGCAGTACCTACCTAAAAAAATGGGTTACTGAATTGCACCAGTCTGTTCGTTAGGAACTGCGGCCACCAATCCACCAGTGTACATTTGCTTCACCTTCACTGCACGATAAAGGGCTCTGTGGTAATCACTGTCATCTGGTCATCTGTGGTTATCTCTTGCCTATCAGGTTGATCCGTAATCAACCAATTACCTACCAAATTGTCACGAGGATTTTATTTTCCTTAACCGAGTAGGTCAAGTAAGATACTTACCTACCACACAAAAGTTTTCCTCAATAGATTCCTCTCTAGATCCTTCATACCGCAATTCTATATAGTACCTAATCATTCAAGACCAAAACTAAAAAAACATTATGATTTTCGTTAGTTTCTCGAAGATAAATCGTAGTGATTCCAGCAATTAGACACGAACACAGTTTCCTTGCCGGTCGGACGCGCGATATCAGTGCGCATCTTTACTCCATTATTTATTTTTTGCGCACATTCATTTGACCGATGACGGGTAATCAATGTTTAGGGTCACGAACAAGTTTATCAGCGTTTATTACATAATAATTATTGTTTTGGCAGTTTTACCTAATGGCTGCGTACTCAAAACAGTTTCAAGTTTCGGATATAGAGTTTTGTCGTGCAGTTAGGTCTGTAACGTTGCCCTCGCTGAGTGGCAGGCCTCCTGTCTAAGATAGAGAGTGAGTGATAATTCACCACACCGGTCCATACAGGTCTGTGGATGTCAAAAGTCTTCGAACTTTTGGTTCTAGCTGATGGTTCTTTAGGATATTTTTTTACCGTTTTGAGAGCAGAGGTGATGACACAGCTAATCATCATCTATCGGGGTTTCGAACCCGTCCGTATAAGTTACATACCATCATCATCCACAGCCTGAATTACACACGCTGCTGGGATTAGGCCGTTTTTTATGCCAATATCCACGTTCATGTGCCAGCCTCATCCAGGTGTTCCCCCGATGGCAACAGTAGACACCACTGATGGTAATTCCCAGCTACGTATTTAAATATAAATAGTTCTTTCTTGTTTCCCATTTTTGTATAGAACGTTTACCAACAGGTAAAGCCTACTTTTCCTCCTTCGAACGGAAATAGAACTGCAGTGTAACGAGTTTCCTGAAGAACGATGTAATATAACACATTGCACTTATTCACGGAAAAACAGTCCCTAGTAACATTACCAACGTGCTGAGATTCTTTCCAATGTAAATAAGTCGATATTTCTTGTAGAAACCAATAAATCAATCGTACATTTCGCAGGTGTGTGGTAAATTCTTTGAGTCTATTTATTTAACACTAAATTGTTTAATACGCGTAGAAACAGTTAATTGGTATTTTTATTTTTATCTTTCGATTAGCAGTTAAACTTATCGACAAAAGAAATAACTGCCACCTCTTTCAATGCCTTTTATTTCTTTTTCTTGGGGGTATTGTAATGGATGCGGTTATGTCATCGAAGCAGCATCCGTGAGTGATGAAAGAATAATAATTAATTCATGTCTGTTTGCAAAGAGCAAGTACATTTACTCTTCTAAATCAATCGTTGCTCAATACTGGGATTTCTCATTAAATAAGGAGAAAATGTTCACTATCTTTCGATGTATCTAGCATATGGTCCTTCTGTAGGATAAAGGACTTCCAGCCTTTTTTCCCACACACTTGTTAGCAGGTGAAAATTTACTTTATAAAATGTAAAACATACTTACGAAATATTTACTTACTCCGTTGACCATAGTGACGAAAACTCGTTGCAGTTGCAGTTGGATGCAAATCACTTTGAAGCAGCAACTTTTGAAAACTGAGCTGCACTTTCGTTTTTATTTTTTGTTAATATACTTACTTGGTGAATGTTCCAATTAAAATACCCTAGTCTTCCTTTGTTTTTATTTTCAATGACTCGACTTTTCTAAGGCAAGTGGAATCGAACCTTATTGCCCATACAATTTTTGATCCCAAATTCAACTGAGTTATTTGAGAGTACACCTGAGGTCTGCTCGCCAACCCGCCTGCCAAGCGTGGCGATTAGGGCAAAACCCCCCAAATGGTGAGCGCAACAAAAAAATGGCCCCTAGTACCCGGCAACCCGTCTACCCTCGACTATGGTAACGGTCGAGGTTACGGCGTGGCAAGGGGTGCGAAGAATGTCCGGAAGGGATCAGGCTGCCTATACCGACGACTTGACCTGGCTACATAAAACACGCGTACACTCCGGACCGACGAGAAGATAACGGAACTCGAAGAGGAATTGAGCAGGCTGCGATGGAGTATTGTGGGATTATCTGAAGTCCGAAGAGAGGGTGAGGACACGATAATCCTTAAATCCGGCAACCTGCTCTATTTCCGAGAGGGTGACCGGCAGTCCCAGGGTGGTGTTGGGTTTATCGTCCACAAGCCCCTCGTGAATAACGTGGTGAAGATCGAGAGTGTGTCGACCAGGGTGGCGTACCTTATACTCAGAATATCCTCAAGATATTTGCTGAAGGTCATACAGGTCTACGCCCCGACCTCGGCACACCCCGACGACGAAGTGGAGACCATGTATGAGGATATTTATAAAGCCCTGCATGGTTTCAAAACTCACTTCACCGTTGTCATGGGGGACTTCAATGCGAAACTGGGCAAACGAGATGGGGATGAGCTGCAGGTGGGACAATTTGGGTTTGGACGTCGGAACCACCGGGGTCACCAACTGGTTAGTTTTATGGAGAAGGAGGGCCTCTATATGATGAACTCCTTCTTCAAAAAGCGCGAGCACAGGAAGTGGACCTGGCAGAGTCCCGATGGTGCAACTAAAAATGAGATTGATCATCAACCAAGAAGCAAATGTTCAATGATGTCTCTGTGATCAATTCGGTGAAAACCGGGAGCGATCACCGCATGGTAAGAGGCACATTGAACATCAATATAAAGCTTGAAAGGTCTCGACTGATGAAGTCTACGCTCCGTCCAGCACAGATCCAGATCCAAAACCCCGAGAGCTTTCAGCTTGAACTCCAGAATCGTTTCGAGTGGCTAGGAAGCTCAGTGGACGAATACAATGATGGGTTCGTAGAAACTGTCCATACGACTGGGTCTAAGTTTTTCAAGACACGTCGTGTACACAACAAAAAACTCTCTGATCATACTCTCGAGCTCATGCAGGAGCGGCGTGAAATGATCCTGCAGTCTTCAGACGAGGCGTGGAAATACCGCGGATCTCTAAATCCTTGAAGAGCGACCTCCGCCGCTTCAATACCGAGCGTATAGACGCTATTGAGCGGAATAAAGGCTCCAAGGTATTTTCAAGAGATCTGGCACCTATTGGGCAGAGCCAGCTCACAAAACTGAAGACCGACGATGGCAGGATCGTATCCGCCAAACCGGAGCTGCTGAGGGAGATCGAGAGTTTTTATGGGCAGTTGTACACTTCAACTAGAAATCCCGTTGCGTTGGGCTGTACTGCAGTCTCTCCAACGGTGCCAAATCGACTATCGGTATATCGAGGTGTTGAAGTGTTTGTACAAAAACGCCACCATGTCAGTCCGACTTCAGGACCAGACCTCGGAACTGTTCACCGCTGAACTGGAGGATATCTTCAAGGTTCTGGACTGGAGAGGGCTTAGCATCAACGTCAATGGCGAGTACATCTCTCACCTTCGGTTTGCCGACGATATAGTGGTCATGGCTGAGACCATGGAGGACCTCAGTACAAGCTCGATGACCTTAGTAGAGCTTCCGAAAAAGTGGGTCTTAAAATGAACATGGACAAAACCAAAATCATGTTGAATACCCATGTAACATCCACTCCTATCAAGATCGGAGACTCTACACTCGAAGTTGTAGACGATTATGTCTACCTGGGACAAACGATCCAGTTAGGTAGGTTTAACTTCGAGAAAAAGGTCAATCGTCGAATCCGACTCGGCTGGGCAGCGTTCGGGAAGATGCGTGTTATCTTCTCGTCCAACTTACCGCAGTGTCTCAAGACGAAGGTCTATGACCAGTGTGTGTTGCCAGTGATTACATACGGGACCGAAACGTGGTCGCTCACAATGGGCCTTATCAGAAGGCTTAAAGTCACCCAAAGGGCAATGGAGAGGGCTATGCTCGGAGTTTCCTTGCGTGATCAAATCAGAAATGAGGACATCCGCAAGAGAACCAAGGTAACCGACGTAGCCCGAAGAATAGCCAAACTGAAGTGGCAGTGGGCAGGGCACATTGCTCGCAGAACGGATGGCCGAAAAGTTCTGGAGTGGCGACCACGAACCGGAAGACGCTGCGTTGGAAGGCCTCCCATTAGGTGGACCGATGACCAGGTGAAGGTTGCAGGGATCCGCTGGATGCGAGTCGCACGGGACCGGTCAATGTGGCGACTCTTGGGGGAGGCCTATGTCCTGCAGTGGACGTCTTTCGGCTGAAATGATGATGATGATGATGACACCTGAGGTAAAGTCAGAGAAACTATTTGTTTACCAACTTTATTGTTTGTATATTCAAATCACAACTCATTATTTGACTATAACGCGGCAAATTGACATAGTGTGTCAATTTGATAAACAATTAATTTCTCTACTTATACGACGCCAATCATATATAGACGAGCCGTCCTTACTAATTGCAATTAAAAGAGTTCGTATATTACGACGAATTATATTTCTATAATCTTTTTGTTTTTGTTCGTAACTAATCTATTACTTAGTGCGGCAACAGGTGTTCAGTTGTTTCAATAAATTAGATAGATTGTTTCAACGTTTGTTGATGTAACTCTTATATGGTTTAATTACCAATATAATGCTATATTGCAGCTTCATTGTAATACTATTTATACAGAATCTTTAATATCAATTTCATCAACCTGCAAGCTATTTACGATTGTAGTACCTACTCATGGTTTCACAATTATCTTGAATAGTTGTAATCGTGAACTTTAATAAATATATAGCTGACGGAGCGACAGAAGCTGTGATATACGGGCTGGAAGGGACATCGACGCGAAAACGGTTACCACTTATTCAGTACATCATTCTGAGCCATGATACATAGATGAAATGAATGGATGATGAAAAAATCTATGTGGGGGGGGGGGGGCAGAATGATGTAATGTATACGTGGTAACCGTTTTCACGTCGGCGGCGTCCCTTCCACCCCGTATAGGATTACTGAGACTTGAATAAGAAGCCTGTGATACTGTAGATGAACAAGGTCATTGAAAAAGAAAACACTTCAATGAATAGTCAATCACTATCTTAACGGTATGAAACAAAATAAAATAACAATGATTAATTTTTAAATCATTTATTTTTCATCGAAAAAATATCCTCCGCTACAAATATGATTAGGATGAGGATGAGCCGGTATCGTGGAGACACGTGCGAATGGAATGCGTAAGTACGTATAGACTGCTCGTGATCAGGGCTGTGCTGACGCCGCCTGAAGCAGGCACAACGTACTGAGTGACTGTTCAATGGCGAGATGGGGCACTGGACTTTATTCTAGTTTTATTTTAAGAGAATTTTAGAAATAATTTATGTTTGTGGTTCCAATTTGAAGATTGAATCTTCTTGACACTACTGCTCCATCTTTCCATGAGGCGTATTGCGCTGCTGGAGGTTGTGTGTAGCCAACAGAAACTAATCGAAGAGGCAAACTTATCAGCGACAGTATTTACGAGGGCCAACGTGTGGACAAAATGTAAACATAATAGCACTGTGTAGATGTTTGCCCTAGGACCCCACGCGCCTGCATAAGTGCACATGTATACATTTCATCTAAACGTACCCGCACCCACTACCTGCCTGCCGCCTACAGCCACCTCGACGAATATACTTACTTTAAACAATAAATATATGTAGATAAAAACAAAACAGATGTTCGCATCCATATAGTAACTATATTAAATCATTTACAAATAAAATCTCCGATAAATTTCATCTAATACATGAACTTAAATTACAATATATACAAACATTTAAACATAGTAATACGACAACTGGATGAAGTACTATTGTACCCTGTTATTTACAAAGAAAACGGTGCGTTTCTAACTCACTACAGAGACTGACAACCAGCTACTACTGATATCAACAATCCTGACAGGTAACTGGCTGCCTCGACTCAATCATTAAAATTCGTCGTAATAACCCAAAAAGAACCTTTGTTACATTACATGTAAGTTATACCCTAATAAAGGATTCACAATAATATTTATCTACGTGCATTGTTTTGCCAGAACATTGAATTTCTAATTCTATTCTGAAATAATTCGACAGTTCTCAACATGGCTGCCGCCCCCATAGAGATCATGAGGAGCGTTTAATTGTCCTTGGGACGTTAATTTTCTTTGAAAACAAACACTCGGAAAGGGGCAGCTACAGTTTGCAAAACTTAGACCATTATAGTGTTACCGATGATACTCTCTTTGCCATCTAATAGTTCAGAGTACCCTGACTCGTCGCTGCAGGCGCTGTCATTGTCTCCGGTGTTCTTGAACACTTCAGTTTCTGTGCTCGAGTTTAGGCTCTCAACGTCGGTCAAATTGTCAATGAGAGACTCGAACTTTCCTTCAAAGTCTGACATAATATTAGAATCCGCACGCAAAGGGGGATAAGTAGACCTTCGCCTGAAGGTGTTCTTCTCACCGATCGGCACGTGATTCACCTCATCGGTAACGTTAGAGTCAGGGTTATTCATTATGTGCACAGAGTTGTAGCTCCTATTGCTGCTCCTCATATCGTTATGTTCAAAGCTCTGTTCCATATAAGAGGCAGTAGTGTCAGAATGTTCCTTCTGGTCTTCCTGAGGGAACGAGGGCAGGGATGACGGTTCAGGGTCAGTGACCGTGCTGGCGGTCTCGCAGCCTGAAGAAACAGATCCGTCGTCGCTATCCGTGACGAGGTAGTTACTTTGCATCAGCGCCTTACAGTCGCCCTCAGCCACCGCGTTTTCACTCAGTTCGTTCGATTCGGCGATCGCTTCTAGCAATCTCGTTTCCTTCTCTCCATCACTATGACTAGTATCATCGATACGTCCATTCTTTTGGCTCTCCTTTGCCAATAATTCCAGGAATTCATCGGAGACGGTGACGTTGCCGCTTCCAGAGTCGGATAGCGTTCTATTTATAACTCCCTCCGGACATGAAGTCTTCCTCGGGGACTTTATATCGGGCCGTCGTCTGTCGAGCGTTTGCGAGGAATAGAAGTTGTCCATCGTCAAAGACGTTCGTGACCAGGGCTCGCCGTTCTGTTTAGCGTTCATCTCCGCCTCCTCTTCATCTTCTTCAGAACATAGTTCTTCAATAGCTCCCAGTTTTGGAGCAGATTTCGACCTCTCTAGTGGCGGTCTGTAGTTCATAGCTCCGACGCTTAGCAGGATCTTTCTGCGAGGCATACTTGGGTTATCGTACACACTGTTAGCGAGGCTGAGCCTAGCATTCTGTTTTGAGATTCTGTCCTTTTTGAATTCGCTTAAGGCCTGCTTCAGTTTAACTTGAAGTTCCTCAGTAATCTTCTTTGATATTGATTCTTTGGTGCAAAGGACGGCGTGACAGCGGAGTTCGTGCTTGAGCTTCTTGCCCTCGTGGCGGTACACCCAGCAGAACAGCTTGGGGTAGTGCGGTGGGCTGGCGCAGTAAGTGATGCGGTGGGACCAGTACTCGGTGAGGCCGTGTTCTTTGGTGAACCCCTTGAGGCCGGAGTTGGTGACGGACAGCTTCATCACGACGTCGGGCTTCGTCGACTGCTGGTAGTTGCGCCACAGCGTCGCCAGCGGCTTCTCCACGCAGCTCTCACCTGCAACAAACGACATTACGTTATTATTATTATAAATCTTATAAGAGCGAATGTAGACTTATAATCACTACGAAATATCGTACATTTGTGATTTACAAGATATGTGTTAGATACCAGTCTAGCTGGTCTTGAATGATATTAAAATTTCAAACGAGAATATCAGGTTTTGTGATCATGTACAACAAAATGATTAAAGAATGCATGCATTAAGTGTTCGCAACGCCATCATTTAAGGACGGAAATGATAATTTCAAACGTTTCAATCCTGATTAATCCTGAGCATACATTCTCTTCCTCGTAATATATGTATATTTGCTGATAATATCTAATCAGAGAGTAGAACAAGATACGTTCGCCCACTTGCACATTGTAATCTGTGTGTACATAATCTGTTATTATAATGATCTGTCGATCGAAACGTTTCGAGGTGAACTGGTGAGAATGTAGTGAGTGAGATACATTTATTAACGTGGTCTCCGTGACATGGAGTCCAGTTTAATGACGTCAGTGATGTTAATTTGGGCATGTAGAAGGATTTTCGGTGTTAATAAAACTAAAATGAGAGTAGATGTCACGTTCGCGAACCGGTTTTAAAGTCTTGGTTACGTCTAATAGCAAACTATGATTATGTTAGACATAATAAATGTCCGTCTGAGAAGGATTAATTATTCAAGTTTATAGTCAGTTTAGCTCTCATGAGGAAAACATAAGCAATGACATGGAGTTTGGATGACCTATGGGATTCGCTTTTGAACGAAGATTAGCATTGTAAGAAAGATCAGATATTGGTTTCAAGTTTGTAATGTTTGTTAATTTTATATGTGAGTGTTATAGCAGCCGACCCTTAAAACATTGTAACGCCTTATTTACCTTCCTTTTTTCAACAATATTATAATAACTCATACTTTTTACAGAAGGTAGATGGACGGGAAGATTGAGACGTTTTTAAGGCTAACTTACAATTAGTTTTTTCTTTCTTTTATAAATCATTATTAACCTAAGATTAACATCCGATGAGGCTATTAGCAACTTGAGGAAAGTGTAACTGTTTAGTACAAGTACCTATCAGGAAACCTCGTTAACAGAGGGAGCAGTAATGTAACAACGCGAAATAAAACTACGATCCTTAAAACTTAGCCAGACTTTGTCCTTCATTAAAGCGGCGCGCGGCGTCACGGCGCTTGGGCTGGAAGCTTTATGTTCCCGCTTTGTTGGTTCGTTACACGACTTTGTTCCGACTTTCTCTTCTCCAGGACGGGTAATGTGTTATTGGGATGTTTTCATCAGTATTTTCCCAGTAGAAACCACGGAGTTTGGATTTGCGATTGATGGCAATAGGCTCGCCCCCTATTACATTGAACTTAAACATCACTGACGAAATGTTAGTGTACTATAAGGTACATCCCTGACTAAACCTTCGAAGATTACAGGCGTGATGTTGTGTTTTTTCTGAGTATAGAAGATGTTATCGAGATGAGTAGAAATCAAGATGTTCAAAGTTTCCTTAGTATGTTGCAGAATGGATTGTATGATAGACGTATTTTACAAATCTGTGTGCACAGACAGGTTTTACTGATATTTGACGGAACGCATAATCAGCGTAATGTTCCCCCAATGCTGGGACGCGGGCCTCCTCTTAGTGAGAGGGTAAAGGTGTGATTATGTTCTGTCACGTTGAACCCACCACGCGGGTCCGATGCGGGTTGGTGCCTAGATGTCACATGTCTTCGAATTTTTGATTCGAGACAGTTCTGTTCGGTTTTTGTAGTGAATTTTCGTAAAATCTCAAGTGTTTCAAGCATTAGTGTTACATACTTTTGTGCTTATAATTAAGAAATCTCTTTACCTAATAGCAGCGAAGCAGGTAAAAAGCCACATAGGAAGGCTAAATTTATGGCATTTTCTACATTGTTCTGTTGCGCTTGGGAAACAACTGAGTCTTGGTTTATCTCTAGATCAGAGGAAGTTGAGAAACGGGGAAAAGCATCTGTCACGCACACGGAACCGCGAGATCAAGGAAATAACTTTGAAAATGGTTGAGAACAGCTCTTATGTAGTTATACCTAGGTGGGTCTAAATCGAAAGAATTCGATGATACGGTGCCTGAAGCCCTGAATTACGTTACGTTCCGTTTATTTAAAACTGATTACCGCCTCGAGATACCTACTACTAGGTAGTGACGTACGTCTATGTAAAAATCTGATCATGAATCCCACACGAAAATTGTATCGTCGTTTTGACTTTGTGAGAAATGTGAATATAAATAGAACTTGTACGGTCACCTACACACGCGTTCATGAAATCGTGATAGATTGATCTTACTGTTAAAGTAATAAATTTTTGTTTTTAGAAATACAAAATGAATAAATCCTTAACTCTTATATTTTCTTTAGGTTCAACATTTATCATTTGAGTCATAAATTATAAGCAAATATCATCAAGAACTTACTACACCAACAATGACAATATTACACCATACACACGTAAATTGCGTGTGTTAACAACAATACTGGTCGTGTTAGTAAGTAATAGGTTCTGATCGAGTTCCGCTAAACAGATGATTGTTACGATATCATGATTAGCGATAGTCGTGATCTGATCTAAGTGCTAATGTTATTGGCGGCATGCTAATTACTAGGTGGAGCACATTTCGTGGGCGAAATATAACATGCCAGAATTTACAATTTGTTCGCAATTATTTGTATCACGTTCAGGAAATATTACAATTTTTGCCAGTCTCTCATATTATAGCTCTGCACTAGGAATTCCTTCTGTATCGTGGGCGATGGTTACTACCTAATATAAATCTCACATGCAGAAATAGAGATGAATAAACTATCAAACATAAAAAGAATGAAACTAACTCGTAACTGAAGCAAATAAATCGTGAAAATGAAAAAGTTATTGTGGCATTACGTTAGTTACAATAAGCATACAATCAAGAGGTAGGTACGCAGAATTCAAAGTCTGAAAACGCAAATACTTCGAGAACTAGATTGGTGATTAAATCCCTTATCTGTGTTTCCTTTGGAGAATGAATATCTAGCCTCATTTATCATTTGATGGGCCAGTGGCGAATTCAATTCACCAGAACTGCCATACCGCTAGCGTTAAAACAGTTTTTTAAAGAACTCAGGTCGAAAAATCTTCATTCAAACCAATCATGATTAAAATCTTTGTCAGATTTGTAAGCCTTTGCCTCGGCGCCTTGATCCCATAAATGATGTGATCAAACAACCCATAAAGTCATGGACAGGGACGCGACGACCCCATAAAACAGGATCGTAAAACAAAAGTAACTATGTAACGAGTTTATTTACTTTTAATTGTACTGAAGCCGGTTTAAATGTATCATTCAGGCTGTTATAGAGGCTTTGAAGAAGTAACATGTAGACGGTAGCGATATTCAGGATATTCACTACACTTGAATAACGTATTTTATTTTATTTTATTTATTTATTTGGTTCACCATCGACTGTTTACACTAAAACTAGACTTAATACTATTTTTAAACAAAGGTAACAGTGTAACACTCACTTATAGGTAAACACCACAAGCACAAAATTAATATAATTCTAGTAATCTAACCATTATAATAACTTATCAAAGGAGAATGACCAAAATTGGACCAAAAAGTCTCGCGAATCAAAACCAAAATTTTATAGTTATTAGTTTATAGGTAAACACCACAAGCGCAAAATTAATATAATTCTAGTAATCTAACCATTACAATAACTTATCAAATAGTTACAAAATAACATATTAACTATATTAGGTTAACAAAATTAAAAGAAAAAAAAAACAACTAAGGACGAGAAAACTGGTAAGTTAAGTATCTTATTACAGATACGACGTATTGATGATAACAGTCACTGCAGACCTATCTAGATAATTTCACACGTTTGACGCTCATTTTTATTTAGTTCCACGTGCATTGCAACATTGTATGGAAAAATGAAGCCTTCATCTAGAGACTTTAGTTCACTTATGAATCATTGTTTACTTTTGATTGATTTCGTGTTCAGATGTTTCACTGAGTGAAACATGCCATAAGAAAAGCGGAAACGAACAAAATGTAAAGCGTATACAGCGTACCACTTTTTCCATGGGACCCACATTATAATCGTAAAACTAATACTCAATTCTTTATTGCATTATTAAATGATCACACCTTTGTGATACACGCTGTATATTATGCTGTACCGACTACGTATTTGTTCTTATCACACAGTACTTTCATAGACACGCAAGAAGATATTCATTACTATCTTTTTCGCTTACTGTGTTCGTGTGAAACGTAATAAGTAGGTAGGTATGTACTCAATAGCCCAGATTAATTAAATGTCAAGTAGAAGATCTGAAGAGCTTCACTGTCACTTGCAGGCGATACCCTCCTTTTCAGCTCCCGATTGATCAAGCTTATCCATTTTAATAGTTTTTTTTAATTAATAGTAGGTATCTCGATTAACGTAGTGGCTGAGTAATTGGTGGTAAGTATACATAGTTGTTGATTTGTTTCGTCTTCGGTTATTTGTGCACGTGAGATTTGCATAATTATGTCCTTTTCACCACGAGAACGGTTTCACTATAGGTATCGTTCTACTGGTGTCTTTGTCAAGAAATCCGGAAGTAATTCCTACCGTATGACTTCAATAATCGCAATGTGAACAGTTTATTTAAATGACATGCAAATTGGCGGCGCCCGAACTTGTCTTTACATAAGTAATGTATTTTTCACGATTTTACATGAACTATGATTTTATTCTAAGTCTATGTCAACATAAGAGCACGTTTTATTTAACGATTGAAAGCAAAATTTTGAATGTGACTATTTCTGTTGGGTATTCAAATTATTTAGATAGGAAGCTCTTTGCCAATCAGGTTTTGTTTTTTGAATAGACGACAACTTATAATTTAATAAACTGCTATACAATTATATAATTCATGTCATTAAGATTACTAGACTTAGGGGTCTAAGTAATTAATTTTAAAAGGTACGTACTTATTTACAAATTACTTTAAATTCACATGACAGATTTTAATTGCATTTACTCACATTAAATAAATAACTGGCAATATTATTTACTAAAAAGGTTCGTACTCCATAATGCAAGCTGGTTACAAAACTTTGCAGAATGACCTGCGTGTTTGAAAATTCGAAAAAGGAACGTTGGAGCATAACTGACGTGGATAGAGTTTATTGCGCGATAATTCGTTGAGATTTGTTGCAGAATCGAACTGCCTGCATTGCGTATTTCCCGGTCTGTCACAAGATTAATTTATACAGAGGAAGTTAATGTTAAAGAATTTATTTTCTAAACATTCATTCCGAAATGACAAGAAATGCCACTTTGTCGAAAAAATGTAATGAGCCAACATTTCATGTTATATTTAAATCAACGCTGATTATGTTAAAACTAAAATACTCTCTGAAATAGCTTCTTTGTTTTAAATTTCCATAATTCATTAAACAGTTCAACCATCAAAAGTATAATTCTGCAATAATTGGTACGTGTCACACTACACTGACCGGTTGGGCAATGATGACGTCTTACGTACGGGTAACGGCTATCCGAGCGTTGTGTAACATAGTCCTACTTGACCAGCATAACTTGAGAAACCGGCGTGGCGCTGCTCGCTTAGAACATCATACACCCGTCAAATTCAATACATTTCAACCGTAGTTCCAAATTCCATCGCGTCTCAAGTTATGTTGGTCAAGTAATACGCATCCAATACGTGAGCGGTTGAGGCTCTGACCACTACCGGAGATGTTGCGGTCTAAGGATATAGTGTTGATGCTGGTTTTATATTACACGGGATCTTTTGTTTTGTTTACCTTGTGGACTAAACAAACATGGTGTTAGGCCCTTTTAGGTGTTTCTTCATTTGATGTGAATTATGAAAAAACAGTATTTCAGTGATCTCAGAAAAGAAACTGAGTTAGAGCTATCAGGTACTACAAGCCAAATATTATGGTAGATAGGAAGGGAGGGAGTAATTTGTGTGTGGTGATTACTGTAAATAGGATGGATATCAGCCACTAAATAGATCTGTACTATCTTTTTGTGTTAAAACTATTTTCAGTAAAATAAAATAGCTGCTGGCTATCTCCATTTAAACCGAACGTGGTATTAGCGCAATTTAATATAGTTATTTCTTATAGTTACTCTTAGCCACTTGTAAGTCTATAATCAACGTCAAATGGGGACCACTCAAAGTTTTCTCGAGACATAAGTGCAGGATTGACTGTCAAACTTTCTCTCACACGTATTCCGTAAGCTTTTAAGAGTTTATTAAATGAACAATCAAATAAAAGTTACTACAATTTACTTGTGAACTAGTTATATCACCCGACGATGTTCACTATTTATTTGCTGTAGGTTATATCAGACATTGCATCAGTATTCGTTTCGCTGTATAGCGATGAGTCAGAGCAGTTCCCGGTTTTAAAGAGTCGAGTCGTATCGTATTAAACGCGAAAAGATCGTTGATCGTTTTGATTGTATTAGTATTCAGTAACTTCCAATGAATTAAACCGATCGTAAAGTAAAGTATTTCAAACATTCCAATTACAAAAGCAAAACAAAGAGATTTCCTTGATTTTTATTTGTTTTTTAGACGTTGTGTGAAGTACTTCAATTGCTATAAATATAAGGTCCCAATGAAAAAATTTTAACACAGCGATCTAACCAAAGATATCCAATCAAAAAAAATCACTGATTAAAGTGATTTTATTTTCACCTAAAATCATTAGGTAATCAACATTTTTAGTGTATTTTCGTTAGCTGTTTTTTTTTCTTGTAAGTATCTAATGCTTTTTTCTTATTTTATTTTAACATTGTCCTTATTTTGGTAGTCTGAATGATTTCTAAAAGTTTATCCATTCATTTTAATGGGACCTTATATAAAAACAGCTGAATGTAGACCCGCACATAGTAACAGTCGCCACACAGACCTCACTAAGATCGATGGCTAGCGGGTAAGTGAACTTGTCAAACGCGACGCAGGCGCAACTTTCACTATCATCTCGCTATACCGTTCATTGAACTGAGGTGTGTACTAACTCTTTTTTTTCTAAAGTGGTTTTTGAAAGAAATATAATATCTTTTCAACTTTATTAAATTAAAATGGCAAACAAATTCTGTTGAACAAAGAAAGGAGAATGCCCTAATTCCGTTTACCCTTAATTCGTCTAGTTTAGTTAGTTAGTGGAAAAGTCAACAAGTACGATATCAAAATATTGTGGTGATAAAATTTACACCAATCCCAGAGACAATATTTACTGGTTTAAAATAAATTAAATATTTACTACTATTGACCCAGACCGATCAATTACTAATATCAAATTGAAATAAAATAAAAGTCATCCAATAATAAGCTACGAAATAAAGTATATTTCATTAATTTATAGGAAGTCTCTAGAAGATCGATTTTCATGATTAACAATAAAAATACTCATTTAATTAACGTCATGTTCTTTGATCGTCGAAGTGTAAGTTGGTCAGCAACTGTTACTGGTTCTTAATATTCTTTCTATATATTTCTTTTTTACTACCTAATTTGCATGCATTCGTTGTAAATTATGTTCTTCGGCTATTACCACTATGATTATAATACTATAAGTATTTTTACAAGTTATTTAAATATTTTGTCGAGTAACTATTATATCTATATTTTAACATAGCAATCCTGTAATCTCCGGTTAGTCAGAGGTGTACCTAAAAGTACACCCACATTTCGATAGTTATGTTTAAGTTCCATGTAATAGGGGGCGACCCGAGAGCCTATTGGCATCAACCGGGCACAAATCCAGACTCCGTGGCTGCTATTGAGAAATCCCTTAGGGAAAAACCCAATCACATTTTGCCCAACCCGGGAATCGAACCCACCCAGGACCTCATGCTCAGCAGTCGCACTTGCGACCACTAGACCAACGAGGCAGTCTTAGTCTTGGCGAATGATAAATCGCAATGCTTGTAAAAAGCTGCTAAGTCATAAGTACTAACATAACATAAACCACATTGTACACTTAGTTCTCAGTAAATGTTTTGACTTTGACTCTGGTTATCTACTAACTAGAACTAGTAAATAATGTTTTGTACACGCTTTTGTGTTTTAGCATTTAACTATACGTACACACGGCGGCACATAGCTATGCATTTCCAGTATAACATGGCCTTGCTTTGTATAGATGTTCTGTACAATGAGAGTTCCGCATAAAGTGGTTTTGTATAGCTTGACTAGCCGTCGTCGTACCTTCACAAACATTTTTGGTAGACCGGTAAGAGATACTGTTAATTTTATTAACTTTAATAGTACCTATTCTGTAAGTATAATGTGTTTTCAGACATTTATTTATTAAGAATGTTTGAAAATAAAGGACCTACTTTCATTATATGTAGATATCTACTGTATAGTCTATCTTAAAGAGCCAATACTAGACGTACGGCCTTATTCATGTCTTCAGTGCCAGTTATGTATACGGCAACCAACACACTAGAATATTCCGTTTTATTATTTCATTGGGGACCAAGACGACACTATCGACGTCTCCTGCCCATAAAGGGTCATGCCCATATTGGCCATAGGTATCGTTCGTTTGGTAGAAATACCTGGTAGTCCTTTTAACCATACTTTACCTGGCTGCAAGTATGTAGGTAAGGCCTTATCATAGTATTAGGTGAAGTAGTGTGGAGCGTGACTTGCCTTGCTTACCTGGAAACAAGAGAAAAATCATATTAATTATGGTTGGTATGGCTTTCAAAGGCTTAATATAGAATGAGTATTGTTTTGGTTTTATCTTTATTTGTTTAATAGGTTCAATAATGGACCATAGTGTATGGTTTTATCACAAAGGACAATAAGCCGGCTATCCTGAATGCTTATTTACGTTTTAAAATCTTCATCGAAGCGTGCGCAACAATAAATCAGTACGAATTGATCGGCAAAACAACCTTTTATGAACTCCGCGCTTCCAATTGTAAACAATAATATTTTTATTTACTGACTTGAATTGATTAGGGACTTGTTTGCCGTAAGTACTTACTGTTTTTAGGTAGGATTTATAATCACTTTTGTTTTTGTTTTTCGGAAATATTATTGTTTTAAGGAAAACTGAAAGTTAATTACGACTCCAGTAAAGAACGTGTATGTTATATTTTTTTTTATTTAACTCTTATAGACTATATTTTTCCAACTTCGATAATAATAGTGAGTGACATTAACATAATACAATGACAGTTTTGAAATTCCACGTGTATAAATATTATTACAAGTGATTGTAGCTACCTTCCATATTACCTTATATTATTGTAATATATGTTTGTACATCTGAATCAACACATAGTAAATTTACAGTAATTGTGCCTTTTTCACAGATTTTAATAAATCAACCTGACTATAAAAAAAAAACTTGATAATTATGCTCGAATATTAGCAGTGGGCAACATAGGTCATTTATACCTAATATTTAAATTATTCAGGCAAATACATGGTACGTATATTTTTTTTTAATTCCATTGTTACAATATATTAATTTAATTGCCTAAAGAAAAGATATAAATCTAACAAGTAGGTGCTAAATACACCAACTGTAATGTGACGTACGTACTTGTGACATTATAACCCGTACCTGTGTGTTGTACCTGTTATAACAGCCAGCACTAAAAATAATTCGCACGTCTTTAAAAGAAAAATGATTTTCTAAATTCAAAATCAAGATAGGTAGCTGTAAATTAGGCGATCAAACAGTAACAACATGTAATGGAACATAAAGAAAACAACTTTTAAAACCTTGAACAAATGTATTTCGAATGATTAAATATGTCAGGGTTTAGGTACCTGTGCCTTATGGCTTAATTTTTTGCTTACAAATCAATTAGCTAAACATTACAAACTTGTTATAAAGTGTTAGTTATGGTCATCTTCTAGTGTCAAAACGTCAAAATGGCGATTTATGACCATTTTGCAAATCGATTCTTCACAGAATTAATTCAATGGTTTTGACCAATAAAATTACATCGAAATAATCAGTATAAATACACATAAACAAAACAATATAGCTCGCTGCATTTAATTTAAATTAAACTCACAATAAAGATCTACTTAGTCTACTTTAGCATCTGCAACAGAATGAGCAAATAATAAGGAAACAAGACTTCCTCCTGTTCAGTATTCACTGCGGGTCGGGTTGCCCGCGCACACGCTCCATCGGAAGCCGGCGGGCAATGGAATCGTTACATGCGGAAGTGTCTCTGGTCGAGTTAGTGAAGGCTGTTTTTCTTCGAATTATCTGCCCATATCACGTTTGCTTACGTGAAGGCTGAGAAACTTAGAAATTTTGAGGAAGTCTCCTATAACGAGGTTGAATAAAAAAAAAAGTAATTGTACGGAAAATTCTTTGTTTTTATTAAACTGAATGTACCTACGTTCTTTACTAGCAGTGATAACCTAGTGGTATGACCGTCGGACTGCCAAATCATAGGTCTCAAGTTCTCACATAAGACGCGCACCCCTGATTTTTCATGTGCGTATTTTATAATAACATATACAATACGCACAGGAGAGGAGCTCGTGGCTAAATAATAGCAGCCGCTCGGATCGATCTTTAGGTTAAGCCGTGCTTGCCTAGGTTGGTCTGTGGATGGGTGACCACCCATTACATACCGAGTTTCCTCCGTGCCTCGGATAGCACGTTAAGCCGTTGGTCCCGGCTGTCATTTGTAGATCTTTGACAGCCGTTACAAGTAGTCAGTGGCCCAAAAACTCTGACAACCAGACTTACCAAGTGGTATCGTATTACCTAGTACTAACTGGGTCGTGGAGGTCAGACAGGCAGTCGCTCCATGTAAAATACTGGTGGTATTCAGCTGCATCCGGTTAGACTGGAAGCCGACCCTAACATAGTTGAGAAAAGGCTAGGCAGATGATGTATTGTATAATAATAAAATTATCATATGCTTCGGTGAAGGAAATCATCGTGAGGAAACCAGCATGCCTGAGGGATATTTCTCGACGGTATGTAAAGCCAAGTCAAAGGCCCAGGGGTGGTATAAAACTCCACGTTAGGCACCAACCGCACGCTAAAGAAAGAAGCTCTTCAAATTTTGAAGATTTCCAAAAGTTCTTCACTCACTCACTTCGCTTCTTAACGCCCCCTTACTCTAAATCAAAAATAGCACCTCTGAATTAACTTCTTACACTACTAGCTTTTACCGTACACACGTACAGTTTAAACATATACCTAGCCTAAGTCAAGGGCTGCCTAGGTGCAACTGGTGCAAGTAGGCGTAAGCTTTCTCCAACAAACTCGATCGAGGAATCTCGGACTTTCTCAACTTGTACACAATCTGTATGCACTAATTGTATCCTTGTCTAGTCTATGCAGGGATTTTTTGTCTCTTTCTTTCGAATAATGAACAGTTAGTTCTTGAAAGGCTTTTTCCGGGTTTGAACTTAGGAAACTGAAGTAGGAAGTCGGTCGGCCAGTGCCGGGCGGTGTGGTGCGGCCCGCGGGTCAAACTAATCAATCAATCAAAAGACGTGGACCGAGGTTTACTACCGGTTATAGTTCTATTGACAACTCTATCTGCACCTAATATGCCTTGATCAAAGTATGCGTTTAGGTATCTACTGATAGTTACTGTTTTCAGCGACACTCAATGCTTTCTATAGTTAAAGATAAGATCGCTCTGCAAAGGAATCTTATTTCCCACAGGGCCGCTGCCGCTGTGTCGATATTAGAGCGTGTCTTGTCATTTTTCTTTTAGAATATTTGATCAGTGACAGAATCTGTCGATACTGTTGACAAGAGGTTGATGTTCCAAGATCCTTTTTGTTCTCTCTCCTTGTTCATCTTGGAGTCGGTTGTGACTTATGCAGATTTTTGTGTGAATATTGACTGCTGAAGTATATTCATACAACAAAGGGTCTACCTCTCAAAATTATTTACTTCCAATTTGCCTAAAAGAGTGATGGATATGAATGTTGATGGATGGAGATGGAGAGGAAGGCCAAAGTAAAGATGGATGGACTGTGTGAGGAATGATATAAAAGAGAGAGTAGTAAATGATTCCGTGACGTCTGACAGGGGAGAATGGAAGAAGAAAACGTGTTGCGCCGACCCCCTAGAATGGGACAAGGGCAGGAAGATTATGATTATTTAATCATTTTACTAGCTCCTACTAGGTACAGTTTGTCTTCAATACAGGGTGGAAGAGTACGTTCCACGTATTCAGTACATCATTCTAAACCCCCCATATATAAATCCATTGGTAATTAAGAAAAAAACTAATTTTACATTTTGACCGTGTAGGTATTCCACTTTTGTAAGAATATCGGAATGGTGTAATGAATACGTGCTCACCGTTTGTGCGCCGATGTCCCTTCCGCGCTTTATGTTATGCTTTACTTACATAATGTTGTGTTATGTTATGACTGTTTTAACAACGAAAAAAAAAACAAAACAGACGGTGCCATACAGAAATATGCGGAAAACTCGAATACCATTACAATAATTTCCCATAAATTCTTAGCATCAGTGAATAATGCATTATGTGTGTCAATACATAACTGTTGTATGTTAATGTGCACATGTGCACATGAACAATAGCGACAGTGCTAAGAGAGCGGTCGATTGTCGGATGTAAATCTCAAAGGAAGTGACGGCGTGACGAGTGGCAGGGTTGTCACCTCTTGCAATTATTCAATTAATCAATCACTAACGAGTTAATAGCAGCAATATAACGTTCCCACAGCTGGGATACAAACCTCGGAGGATCTAGTGTAGGTTGGTGGAGGTTAAGTTAATAATGTAAATAGTGATAGCGAATACCTAGTTATTATTAATAAAACATTATCAAATAATATCTGTAACAAACCGTACACTGCTATATTTATATTGCCCGTGTAAAATAATGAAAAGTCATGTCAGGTCGTGATTGCATTGTCATTATAGATGTACCGCCTAGTCGCCGACTATCCGGCCGAATTTGTAGTTAGCGAATAGTCGGTGACCAGTCGACTCGAGCAACTGATATGGACTATTGTTGTTAATCATGAACTCCACCGAAAGCAAGAATCGACTTGCCCGGAGTAGTCGGCCTGTTTGCAACCGTCTATAGCCGAGTGGCTATAAATCAGCCGAAATCATAGTCGGCCCACCTCAAACGGTCACTGTTAGACATTAGATTGGCGTTCTCCCATTCGATTAATGTCTTACACAATATGTAATTACGAAACCGTTCTGTAAAAGTAAAGCACTCTATGACACCTTCACGTAAGAAAGCCTAATTATTACCCTATTATTATATTATTTGCAGTCTATAATTTACACAGTAAAATTATTACTTACAAAAAATAATAACCGTAAATTATTGTTATTTTTATGACTGCTACTAAAATGGTAATGGCTTGAATTTGTAATCGTATATTTTTGCGTTTTTATCGTTATTTACATTTATTATTACATAAAACTAAATTACATATATTTGTCAGCGTAAGTATGAAATGCAAAAAGTTGTTCTTCTATAATAATACAGTAGTTGAAATGCAATATGAATAAATTATTAAATATTTCTATTTTTATTTATGCTTGTTTTTTGCGGTGATGCAAAAATCTAATTCCTGATGTCTGAGATCAGTCAAATCATGCAATCACAATTTTTTTATAAAAAATATTCTACTCGATCGTGTCCTGTTTTGGAGTAGACAAATTATCGTAATGATAATATTCACCTATACTCATATTTATTTATAAGAAGAGGTAAACATTGGAAGTACGAGGCAAGCTCTGGAGTTGCTCGTCCTATATCAAACATTCTGTTAATGTGTTTCAAAGTCGTAGGTAAACTTACTTATACCCGTATAAGTAAGTTTACCAAATCTTGCATAAAATATCATGTTACAAACTGACCAACTAGCCGTACATGCGATTGTCAATGACATATTTCATATTGCAAATAAGTATATCAGGGTGAAGATCTTAGCGACAACCCTATCCGCTTAAAAGTCATCGGAACAATAGTGATGGGACATATAAGTACCGTATATCATATTTCGACACGACAATGGAACCTGCTACCGAGAACGAAACTCGCCTACAAACTCGTCATTGTTTACTATACATAGATACCTCACTTACTGTTGGCGTAAGACCATGTAATGGATAAAGAGAGATGTATTAAGAAGTGTGGATGTTGTCGTTGTTAGTGTGTCGCTTTGAGGACGTTCCCACTACACAATGGGACATTAGTATTGACTTTGTGCTGGTATTGACCTGAAGAAACCTCGTTTTGGCGCGAACTGTTATTGTTTGAAAAGAAATGTGCGAGTTTTTGAAGATAACTATGGTTTGAAGTTTTGTGATAAAGTGGGTTTGAGCGAAAATAAGAACTTTGACATTGAGAGAATGAGGCTTTGACTTTGAAATACGTTTACGCTTGACCTCTCTTTCTGCTTCAAAGTGAACTTTTCAAGCATTGTTGAAAATGTTGTTTAAAGAGTATTTAGTTTTGTTTATTTTTTAGTAGGAGTGTGTCAGGTTTGTAGCAGGTGGCGTTCTGTAGTTTTTGCTTACCACAATGGGAAAAAGGCGTGAATTTATGTACTTCGGTATTTTATTTTATTTACTTATCTGTTAGACAATTATCCGATAAACGAAGCCGATAAAAAATTCTGACGTTGATAGTTTGAATGACGATAATAGCGATATATTATTATTTAACATTACTCTTTATCAAACTAACGGCTGGTATATCAAAAACAATTAAATGTTATTAAAATAAATGCTTCACAATTATTATTTAATAGGCGTTTATCAGTTGAAGATGACTCGCGATATTTATCGCATTTATTTCTACTAATATATTAAATGTGAAAGTATCTCTGTCTGTCTGTTACCTTTTCACGCCTAAACTACTGAACCGGTCGTTATTTAAGACCTAGAGATAGGGACCTGGCGAAGAACGAAGGCTTCATTACACATGGTTTGATACGCAGACGACGTTACGGATATCAGCTAATTTTGAATATGTTGGTATGTAAAAAAATATGTATTCTCGTTAATAACGGATCATATTTAATGGCAATCATAATAAGTGCCCGTCTTCAGCTCATAAACATAGTCTTGCGTGAGATCCCCTACTGTTTAAGTTAATGTCCGCCGAGATGCGGTAGATGTGAACCTTACATACTCGGCACAAAGGTGTAGGTTAGGTACTACAAACAATTTTATACACCAAGATACTGCTGAAAAACGTCATACAATACATAGAGTGCCTCAAAGTTTCGTTGGCGCTTGAATGGCTATTGTCAGAAGGACGCTGATTGGTAAACATTTGTAAAATTGTTTTGGAACAACTAAATGGCGGCGTTAGTTCTAACTTAAGCCACGGCGGCGCGGCGGCGCGGCGGTGCACTCTAACAATACCTTTCACTAGAACCACCTTAACGCTGTGAAGGCTTTTCTGAAACTCAACCCTTTATAGGACTTAAGATCTAACAGGTGGGAAAAGTGTAAGAACCCCTCAGTGACTACGACACTTAAGGGATCAAAACCTAAATATGACACATTGTGCTGGTGGGCTGGCGCGCACAGAGTTTAAGTACGTTAAGTTTAAGTTGTAAGTTGGTTGTGAATAGCGTTGTCTCTGTCCCTCATGTAAGTGACGGAGATTTATATGTCGTACGCTAGAGTATTTTATAATCATATTATTTTTTTAAAGATACGTTGTCTCCCTTGAGGATTTTCTCCTGTGTCCGAGGGTGCGTTTACAAATATTTAAAGTCACATACATTTGTGACTTTAAATTCCAGACACAGAACAACTGCCTCTGGCCATACAAATATGTGTTCCGTGCGGGAATCGAAGTCGCGACACGCAACGCAGCAGTCAATCGCTTAGCCACTGCGCCAACCATGCCGTCAAAAAATCAATTTTAGAGAAGTATTTCTTAGTAACAACGAAGGTAGACTCATAAATGTTCGACAGACCGCACACGTGCCTCCTGCAGTAGCAGTGCACAGCATGGCCACACAAATTGGTCACTAAAACAAACATTTGCCACGCTCCAAATTCTTTCACCTTAAACTCACCAATTAGCTGACAATCAACATAATTCTCTCATAAAACAGATTAAATTAAGAAGTTATTATACTTATTATACAATAGGAGGAAACAACGGATACGGCGGGTTATGCAAGCGTTGCGCAAGAGCACCACAATTACTATGCATAGTGTTTTTATAGCGAACTTAGAAAGTATAGTGTGCTCGCAACGAATTGGCGGATCGCGGATTATTGAAGGCAGGTGTTGGCACGCAGACTATAGTCACGCGACTTACAATCCATTTACTTTTTCTCGAAAATGGACCAAAGACTTGCGTCTTTTAGATTAATAAGCTCAAAGCTCGCCCGTGCAGTCTGTTGTGCAGTGTAAAGTTCTGTTCTTTCATGATATTACAAAAGAGAGCACTTTGAAACCAGGTATACCTCGTAAGATTTGTACTGAGACCTTGTCTTTTACTATTCTCCTTGAATTTCAAGGGACTTGACCTAATTACCCAGGAGAACTTGAGTGTTTTCCTCTGAAAAGGAAAATTTGTTTGGAAACTATTAGTTCCTAAAGGTCCACGGTCAACAGTCGCCTTTGGGATTGTGTCTTAACCTTACACCATATTGTGTAGAGGTCTAAATTCGGGGAAAGCATTTGTATAACAGAAGAGTAAATCCTCAGAAAATTCATTCGTTTCTACTTTTAGGCACAGATAAATAAATAGCAGACACAAAAAGAAATCTGTTTACATGTACGTCTGGAAATCGTCTTAGGTATTTATCGAACCCACGTCACAGCTTAAATAATAGATAATTTGTTAGAATCGCGCAACACGACCGATTGTTCGTAGATCCGGGAATACCTGCCTGTGAGCTGTGGTAACAACAAATCACTTGGTTATCGTCTTAGCTCAGTTATCTCTGGAATGTGTTGATCTAATCGTGGTCTAAGACGGGAGATAACGAGAATAGCTGGTGACTGCTGCTGGTTGAGTTTCGCATTTCGTTACATTGGATTCCTGAAGGTAAATGTAGTTCGTAAAACTAAGGTATTGTCTTTGATAATCATCATCTGCCTGGTCTTTTCCCAACTATGATGGGGTCGGCTTCCAGTCCAACCGGATGAAGCTTGATACTAGTTGTTACATGGAGGGGATGCCTAGAACACACCTTTTCTACTAAATATGTTTTTTTGCTATGCGTATACAGTATCAGTATCTACATCACTTTTCGCAACGACGTGACGGTCCAGGACTAGCCATATAAGACTAAGGAAACCCATTGCAGTAGACTTATCCGCATAAGAGGGGAAACGGGTTTTCTTGAAGTGTCACAGGTATCAGTAGTCGTTTGGATTAGCAAGTTGTTTGGGAGTTGAGATTATCTCCTTTCGATTGAGGTTCGCTCAGAGAGGTCTTTCGGCTATTACAAAAAGTGTAGGTATGTTAACATGAACATTGATTGGCTATGCACGATGTATTTATTCGTATCAACAAGATGATATCTGACTGATATCGCGCAATTCATATTGATTGACAAATAATGATGTTTACTACAATAATCATTTCGCACTAAAGTATTTATTTTTGATTAGATAATTCTCAGAATTTATTCAAAAATTAACATAATATACCTACATTTTTATCACTTATCAGTTTGAATGGCGCACGTAAGCAATTGTTGTCTCAATTAAAAATATTAAGGATTATAGCGAGTAAAGAGGAAAAGCAGAATTCAGCCTTTTTGTTTCCGTAGCCTATTTTGTGCTTATTCGTTCTCTCACGGGGTTTTTAAGTAAAAAGTCCCAGTCACTACTTCCACGACAGTTTTCCGACTAAAATTATGTAATCGATTTGACGTTTTAAAACGTCAAATGGATCCTAAGTCTCACCTTTCAGTCCGCAGTTCGAGTTTCGTTCAGAGGTTGACTGTCAGAGATCGCTTTGTTCGATAAGACTGGCCATTTTACCGTAGTTTTAAATATGCTGATGTAAAAAATATTGTACTGAAAAAACGTCAAATCGTCAATCTACTCTTTTACTTTATATTTAACTTCGTCATTGTCTTTTCAAAGCATCTTCTTATTGGTCAACTTGCGCTTTACAACTGATTTAAATTTCCGTAAGCATATCACGGATGTTTGTAAAAAGCATACCGCAATTTAGGGTTGGTGTTACGGCTAGGAAACCAGTTCACGAACATCAGTGCTCTGAGACCGTTGTACGAAGCGCTTGTAAAAAGTCATTTGGAAAGCAATGCAGTCGTCTGGTCGCCACACGAAGCCAAGTACAAACTAATGCTAGAACGTATCCAGAACAAGTTTGTGAGATTCCTGTGCTTAAGGCTGTACGGTGTGTATCCAGGGTATCCACTGCTATATCCTGCTCTATTTGTGCTGGCAATGGTCGGCTATTATAAACAGGAAGTAAGAAGGGAAGTAGCTGTCGCCACTTACTTATTTATGATTATGCGTGCTAAAATACGCAACCCGGGCGTTCTAGACGCGGTTGGATTGTATGTAACTGATGGGTACGTGGGGCGACGGAGGCGGCCGCCGCCGCTGCTGTGGGTACCGCCGCTCGCACCAACCTGCTGCAGCACGCGCCGCTGACGCGCGCGCTGCGTGCACTCAATATGGTGTCACAACTGATAGACAGTTTCAATTGTACTCTGAGTGAATTAACACGTATCGCATTTTGTAATGTTACTCTTAGTTGATAAAATAATATAATTGTAATTCTCTTTGTAAGCAATGTATAACTACACTATTGTATTAGGTCAGTCTGTGATGATAGTGGTATGTGTTTTATATAAATAAGAAAAAACTCTTCTATCTTTGAAGGCTCCTCAAATGTTGTTTATCCCTTCCGTGTAAGCGCTCCGCAGTAGTCGTGAACACCATCCACTGGAGTGGCCAGCCAATCGTCTCTAATGTGTGTACACAGTTCAGACAAACAACTTGTTTGAGTTGCTACACGGCCTTTTTTCATCAATCATACTTTTCCATAAACTTCTCATAGGTGCTACACATAATAGGTATATTCGCGTTGGTATGGCAGCCAAGCCGGGCGGGGCAAAACACACGTAGCTTAGCTCAAATTGTGCCGAGACTACCCAAACAAGATTCAACATTAGTATATAGCTATAGAACAGAGTTTGCCGGTCGGCACGAGCTGAATCAAAGCCGATTACTAGCTTTAGCCGGCGCCTTCGCTCGCGTTAATTTAGAATTTGTCAATTAAACTGTTATCACACTACTAAAGTTTCTATAATAATTTCATTTAACCATGATTCGAAAGACACGGGCGCCATATATTATCATAAGAACGTTATTGTTGTTTTCGTCGGGAACAGTACTTTTTTCGGGATGAAAGGTACTCTATGTCCGTTTCTGTACACTTTTTTTTTTTTTTTTTTTTTTTTTTTTTGTTGGGAAATCATCAAATGACCCCCCCGCTCGGGGCGGAGCGGAAGTGAGTGTCAGACTTGTACTGACTAAAACCCATCCATGTTCCTTCTTTGCCCTTTATGTTCCAGGGCCGCGGCATCTCTTTCGAACAGTCCCGCAGCCCTGGCAGGCATCGGCGTTTCCGCCCGCCCGATTCGGTGCAGGAACCTCCCGAAACAACCGTGTCCGGTGAGGACCTGCGTCAGGCGGAAGGTGAGGGCGCCGTGGCGCCTCCCTAGCCACTCCTCAAAGAGGGGACTTATCGCCACTATGGTGGCGTGCCCTGCACGGGGTTGCGACAGTCGCTCTCTCCATGTCACCATGAGATCGCGCCGGAGGTCTGTCCGCTGAGCGGCGATTTGCCGCGGCAGCGGAGTTTCCCCCCGACGTAGTGCCTCCGCGCGCCATTCGTGAAGGCGCGCGAGGACTATAGCCTCCAGATCCCATGGCGGCAATCCGGCAAGGAGGCTCGCCGCCTCACCGGAGATCGTGCGGTACCCCCGGACTAGCCTTAGGGCTATCCCCTTTTGGGGCGCGTTCAGGTAGCGGGCGGCTTGCCGCCTCAGAGAACGCGCCCACACCGGGGCCCCGTAAAGGGCCATGGACCGCACGACCCCCGCGTAGAGCCTCCGGCAGGAGGCGTTTGGACCCCCCAGGTTGGGCAGGAGCCGCTTGAAGGCAGCCCCGGTCCGTTCCAGTTTGGGGGCCAAACGTCGGAAATGCTCCACGAAGTTCCACCGGCTGTCGAGGACGAGTCCCAGGTACTTCAGCGTCGACCCGACGCCGATGGAAACCCCTCCCGCCGTCAGTAGGGATCCCGACGGTGGCGCATTCCGAGGCCCATGAAAACACATGGCCTCGGACTTGTGCAATGCCACCTCGAGACCCAATTGCCGGATCCTCTCCACGACTATCGCAACCCCGCGTGTCATGTTTTCGGCCGCCGCCTCGTGCGACCTCCCTTGTGCCAGTACCAGCGTGTCGTCAGCGTAGCAGACTACGCTGACGCCGCTAGGGAAGTCGGCGCGCAGCACCCAGTCGTAACCGATATTCCACAAGGCCGGCCCCAGAACCGATCCCTGTGGAACACCGCACGACATCTCTCGCCGGTTCCATTCTCCGTCCCGACCTTTTCTGTACACCTGACAACGTATACGTAAAATTACAGGATGATCTGTTCAGTGGTTCAGGCGTGAAAACGTAACAAACAAACAAACTTACTTTCGCATTTATAATATTAGTTAGGATGTGTTAGTAGTACGTACGTACGTGCACGTAGTGTGCGTATGTTGTCTCGGCGCAGTTTTGTTGTTCAACCGAATGCTACCTATTCGTATTTATATTACTAATTTCTCTCGTCTAGAAAGTTTAAGTTTTCTGGAAAACATTTCTTTGTACTAACTTATCTTTCTCCCTAATTACAAGTATTGTTCAGCTGTAAAGCTACTAATTCAGGGGTTCTAATTACTAATTGTTTGTGACTTGAATTTATAAAATCTGCGCAATATTATTTTATCTAAAGCAGTTGTCCGTATATTTACTTGCTTATCAAGTAAATATATGGACAACTGCTTTACAAGATTCCCGGAAAGATCTAACGAACACTCTATTTGCTTCTCTAGAATTCCTATACTGAGGCGATATTATGGCTTTTACAAGAAAATCAATCGAAGTTTATGCAGAACGTGCACAAAGAGAGCGATCAGAGAGAACACACGTAAACAAATACCTCGTGTGGATGGTACAGTCAACAGTCCGGGTAACAGGTATGACGTAACAGTAAGTACAATATTCATAGTTAAAATGTAAAATGCTGTTGAGTGTATCCAGTTGCTAGTCGCACAGTCTTCACAAAAAAACTAGGAATTTGTTTGCGCGACGTGTATTTCTGCCAGAAGAGTGCGTGTAATTTTTGAGACTTTTGGCGTCGGTGTCGCCCAGAGTTGCGAGCTCTAGTTTACTTCAGCCACCAAATCCTTATTGAGTTGTGTTGATTCGAAGTTTCCACGAAGCGTGTGATTATTATTTACTCTCAGATATCTTATTTTCATACCAAACCACCGTGTCATTTTTTCCTAGCACCACAAACTTGAACTGTTTGTGTTTCGATGTCCGTTTCGCCCTTGGTGGTGTTAGTGAATACGAAAACGGGTATAAGTACCAATTTAAAGGGTGTAGGTATTTATGTTTGTAACACGCAGTCTTTTAACTAAAACCCATCAGTTCCGCAAACCACGACTGAACCGAACATTATACCGCAAAGTAAACAAATAAAACAGTCGTAAAGAAATCTGAAGCGAACCGCGTTGAAAGAATTATTACTTTTACTCAAAAATAGTACAGCAATTTAGGAGGCTCGTGAGTAAAATATAGCGAAAAATAAATGTGTACTTAATGAAGAATTAATGGCAGGTATCGATTTAGCGGGGAAATGTCCTAAACACGCAATAGCTGGAAAATTTTAGGAAATATTTAATCTAACACTACAATGCTTAATAACAGTAATAATCAGCTGTTTCCTATTATTATTTGTTGTAGTTTGCGCCAATATCAATTCTGATAAATCTGCACAAACGATACCATATCATTAGCATTACATTAATCATTCCTTCAGCACTTATGAATGAAAATCGTTATTCGCCGAATTTCCCGTCACTGTCAATATTTTTGCACTTACGGAAAAAGCTGTATTTCGGAAGCTTCATCTTCCGAAATACAGCTTTTTCGTCGAAAGCGTCACGTTGATTGCTGTGAGTCATTCAACACGTTCCGTGAAATACGTGTTATTTCAGATGGTATTAGGTACGTAGGTATATCGTGTACCTACTTTGAATCACGAATGAATATATTTTTGATCAGTTGCCAGATACACTGACGATTATATTTATTGATTTTATTTTGTTGGAATTCAAATAGAAACTGCAACAGTAGTTGCTACCACGATTTTGTCTACAAATATAATAATACAAACGCTTTGGACGCTACAACCAATTAGAAAGGTAGGGCGTGGGTGGTAAGGTAGGTATACCACCTTTATGCGTTTGTGCGTCGCTGTCCTGTCCACCCTGTTTTCAGAGAATTGATTGAAAAAGCACGATCGTTTACAGAATTTACTTGAGAGTTATCGTAGTTGATCAAAGAAACAGAAACTCCACGTGTTCTTACTAATTGCTTTGTATAACCTACTTGTTTGTTACTTGAATCATTCATGTGGATTTTATACTCTCAGCGAGCATTTCCTGAAGAGTAGGAATTAGGTCGGAACATTCGAGTTTTACGTACCTATTATACTTAAAAAATACATGTGCTTTACTTAAACTTCAAAACGCAGGCGTTGGAATCTATCTATACAGGGACAGGTATCTAACGAATAATGTCAGACTGTACAAGATACCTTTACGTTTTATAAGAAAGCAATAAGCAACAAAACCAGTATAATCTGGCCTGTTATTCTATTGAAACTCTGTATTACGGTAGGCCAGCACAAGACGAAATATTTCGGTCTGGAGTATTGTTTCCCCAGATGCGAATGACAAAATCGGAAGTAAATGCTAGTGTAATATTATAAAGAACGCTGCATGTAAAGAGCATCATCAATTCACTGAAAAGCAGATCTATTCGACAATTAGCTAATTTACCTATTAGCCTTTATTATTCGAGCAGCTAACATGAACTAAGTGGCGTATATATTGTCTGCCTACCTTCGTGGAAAAAGTCGTGAGTGTGAGTGAGTTTAATCGTATAATGCTGTACATTGTTATAAAGATTGAAACTATTACATCACATAGATTAAAGACTAACAACACCTGTCTAACTATCACATGTGTACAATGGCGATGTAATCTTACAATGAAGATTAGATTAATTAATTAATGAGCGTGCTTTGCTTTAATCTAATATTATTCAGTAGACACGTGAGGCGTATCAGGAAGCATCAACAAACTATCAACAAGTTTTGGTGAAAATATTTACGTAGTCACAGTATTATGTCTCCGATACTTAGATAGATTACACACATAATTATCTGTCTAGCCTTTTCCCAACTATTTTGAGGTTGACTTCCAGTATCACTTGGTACCATTGGATACTGTCTATCTGACCTCCACGTCCTCCTTACTGGGTAAGACTGATTGTCAGACCTTTGGGCTGTCGCATGTCTGCAAATGACAGCCGGAATCTATGACTTATCGAGCTGTCGGGGGCACGGAGGGACATCAGTAAGATATTTAAACGGTCACCGATGCACGGGTCGACTCCGAAAGGCGTTGCTTAACCTTGAACCCTAGTTTTATTGCTTACGCAAGAGTCCCTCTTCCAACGCATCTTTAATACCTGTATTTAAATTATCAGTTTAGGGTATTTAAAAACTATAAAATACATTATGTAAACAAATAGGAAGACGGGCCTGAGATACTTCCAATAAATAATGGTGATTCAGGTACTGTGAGCGATATATTGTATACATAGAGCGCTTAGTCCGTAACTGAAGAAAATCACAAATTATTCAATATAACCTACTACTACTAATTCTGGGCTACTAGTACTAGGCTACTAGTACTAGGCTACTAGCACTAGGCTACTAGTACTCAGGTTATTGACTGCCTCGATGGTCTAGTGCTTGCTAGAGCATTGGGGTCCAGGCTAGCAGCTTGTATACCCAGGTTGGGGAGTTTTATTTGACTTTCATTAAAAACTTTAGCAGCAACCCGGATCATTTGTTGCCGGTTGATGGCAATAGTCTCACCAGGGTGTGATCATGTAGAACATCACACAGAATTTATACAAAACTGTAGAAATATGGGAGTACTGTACACCTCTGCTGTTCCCTTTGATATTAAAACAGGCAGATAGAGCTGGTTTAGCTTTTAGAGTAGCAGAGTAGACATGTGTGACGAAGAACCGACGGCTGATGGAGTAGACCGGGCCTTGAGTGGTCGCCCCCCAGCTAGATGGATGAACGATGGCCAGGTCAGAAAGGTGGATAACACGGTGCTGTGCCACCGGCATCGGCAGAGAGAGGCCTAGCCCAGCAATGGACTGCGATACACTGAGTTCATTTATACATAGTGGCACAGGCGCATTCGATCAGGGGTGTGACTACTTAGCTCTTAAACTACATATATTTAGATTAATCCTATACATTTTAGATTAATCCTCAAGTCCGCATTACATCACAACGTTCTTTTTCTCGTCACTTGCGGCGATGAACGCGGATTCGTGTTCCGTGTTACCACATGTTGCTCTCACGCCCACACGGTGCACGGTTCGTGTGCCGACCTGCCGACTTGCCGAGGCGCCAAGTGATGTCAATGACATTCATGGTACCTGTGCTTAGAATGTATTTTTGCAACTGTATCGACTGATATGATTAAGTTTTAAAAGAGTTATCCATTTTGATACACGAATGCTACCTGACAAGCGGGCTTATGACACTAGACGGACCGACTTCTTACTTGTAGTAACTAGTAGTAGATTACGATTTTCTTCGTGTTTTCCCGTCTATCACTCGTGGATTATTTGAATGTCTTTGACTTGAAATGATTCATGTGATATCGTTAGAGATATAATCCGGCTAGAGAGAGCCGAAATGACTATCTATTAGCGATCACGTTGCAGAATAATTTCTTGTATTGACAAATTGATAGAAGGTACCGAAAAGCTTTGAAAGCGATTGCCACTCTTGTCTCTATAGGCCCTCTAACTTTAAAATGCTTAAGCATAGAAGCTGTATGTATATTCTCACTCTTAGCCCCGTGTTGCAGAACGTCACTAAAGACTCAACATTACTAAAACTAGTTTCAACCAATCTTGCTTTAATTTACTTTTAAGTAACGCTTGAGTATTGAGACAGATCATTTAGTTTTAGATCACACAAATTAATTCCCCGATAAGTCCCATATAGAGGGTAAAATAAAACCTGTGACGAAGTGTTCGTTGACTCCGCCCCACTCCAGAGCCACCAGAGCTAGATCTCAGTGCCCGGTTCACAGCTAGACCAGTGGAGCGATAAATAGACAAGCTAATCTAGTCAAGTGGTAATTACACTGATCTATGTTCTAACACCGTTTAATTACTCATTAATTTTATATTATTTTATTAAGGTTAACTTACTCATTGGCAGATAGTAATTAGTTTCAGATAACACTTAACTGATGCTTCTTCATAAATAACATCACGCCTGTAGACTACGACAGATTAGGCAGAGCTTTACATTTAGTTAACTCACATTTCGCCAGATATGTTTAAGTCCTTTGTAATAGAAGGCGAAATGAATCCAAGAAAATAACAGGTTTTAGCGTTTAATTTCTGAGTTTAAGAACTCCACTAGTAGTTCCAACTACTACAAAATTACGAAGACCTCAATTAATCCAAATCAGTTTAGCAACATGTCAAGACAACCCACACACAGTAGAACTACATTCAGAAATCTTACAAAACGAAACAAAAGCCTTGCTCCGCGCTATATGTGTGCCAAATGTGCCAATGACATGCTTCAATAATATAATCCGAGAAAACGCAATCCCAGCATATCACGTGCATGAGCACCGAATAAGGCCGTAAGCCTGCATAACCCAGCCTTATAAAGGTACAATGACCACGAAATAGCTTAGAAACATAGAGTTTCGTCATTAAAGGATTTACCACCTTAAAAATTAAACGATAAAGTTTAATTTCACATGATGTTACCAGTAGCATAGATTAACTGACTTATCGTTAGAAATTGAACTTTAAATGTTTCTACATAAGGTTGGTAATTCCGTATGATGGGTGAAGTAGTATGGTTGTGTAGGCTTGGTCCATTCATGCATACCAATCCGGTCTGATAGTCCGCCTTGATATTATTTTGTTATTCGTTTGCACTTGTCAAGTGTTTTGACTAATTGTTTGGTAATCTGCTGCGAATTGCGATGTATTGGGGAATTTAGTAGTTCTAGAATTTTCTAGTAAGTAGAAGTATCAGCTCAATGAATGCATACCTACATCATTTGATATTTTGACTGACCTTTCAACAGCCAGGGAGTTACTTGAGGACACCGATCAGCGACACATGATGACAGGAGAGAAAAGAACATATTCTGAACATGTTCTATCACACATTTACTGCTTCATTGAACCCTAGTGAAAATGTGACTTTATGTCAAGTTTTGGTTGTACATCTTAATTGATTTGTTGTTTATTTACAACATTGATTTGTCTCTAAAGTTTCATGGATGTAGAAGTTTCTTATATTAAACGACCATAGTTCTTTTACATGTTATTTTAACTGACTTATTTTAATATGCAGTGCCCTGAGTCAGGTCATATAAAATTAGAATTAACTAAAGTTACCTTACCTAACTCAATGTAGGATGACATTATTAAAATGACGCTTTGCTTACCTGGAAACAAAAGAATAATTACATCTAAAATATTATTTTTTAAATGCAACAAAGTTTTTTAGGTATTAATTACAATCGTAATGGTATTCAAGTTGATAGTTCAGTTCGTCAATGTCTATCGTTGCTTCGATATCTTAAAAACTTGCATGAAAATATGTAAACATAGTACAGTTAAAATACTGAAGAATTTAGAAACGTAAGTACGCTCGACATACCCATTAGGTACAATCACTATTCATTGATTGGTTGAACTTTGTGCGCAGTAACGGCCTGTCATTAATGTAGTCCATACCAAGTGGAGCTGCTCAACTAAGAGATTGTCCTAATTACAACCTAGTGTTCTTCGGCTTTTGTCGTCGGGACGTCACTCTAAATGTCAACTGTTTTGTATCTACACCGATTTCTCAGTGATTTATGGTTCGATATACGAGATTCTTTTTAAATTTGGTAGAAGAAGCTCGCGCCTTGTTCCCATATAACTTTTTATCAACTTTTTATCCACTTTCTCCTGTATCGTGGGTGTGTTTACAAACATTTAAATTCACATGCACATAAAACCAGAGCCAGAAAAACTACCTGTAGGATGGCCTACAGGTAGTTTATCCGAGTCTGTTCCGTGCGGTTCAACCCGCGACACGCAGCACAGCAGCCAACAGCTAAATTTGTTTTTCATACTATGTTAATGAAAAACAAAGTTACTGTTGCAGTTTGGTGAAAAAGTCCCATATCTCAAAAACTAAATATCAAATCTTATTCCAACCAATGTTTGAAAATTTTTTTACGTTCTACAATCCTACATTTTACAGAATTTTCCTCCTCTTTCCTTATAATTTAGAGTCTTTCAAACGATTGATTTTGAGCAAAAATGGTTTTATGAACCTCAATTTTATTTTTAAAGACTTATCTATAGACACTCGCACTCACGTATAGGTTTGATGAAACAAAATAATTGAGTTTCAGTTCCATTTAAGGGGAAATTGTTAATATTTTATTTTTGTATAAATCATAAAGCAGTTCACAGAATACATCTACTTACCAAGTTTATACAAACATAAATGCATGATGAATGATGGACGTTGACTTGAGACGAATAAAGATTCTAGGTAGTAGGTATATTACAGCTATTCTTGATGTAATAATCATAAGAAGTAATACTTCACCTCTGAAAAACAATAGTTGAATTTGGGGTTTACAGGCTGATGTTATGTTATTATTCCTAGTAAATCTATTTTTATGTGTAGTAGATATATTGTAATGTAAGTTTAGTAGCAAAATTTGTTTAGTAGTAACGGGTAGAATCACCCGTTTGACGATTACTGGTGAACTGGTGACTAAATCGTCATCCTGTATACGTTCGGGGAAAAGCTGACTTAATTGGAATTGTGCCGAGACGGCCCAACATTATTCTACGGCTGTAGAGCCGTTCGCCACGAGCCAATCTGAACCGATAATATGTGTAGTGATTGCATCGAGTCGGCTTAGTTTTGCCGAACAAGGCCGTAATTTTGAACCAAGAAACCACGGCCCATTCCCACTTCAACTTAGCGGCTTTTTGAACATCGTCAGTAATTTATGTTTTGGAGCGCAGTGTGTTATTGCGTTTATGGTTAGTTAGTTAGGCACCTAGAATGCTGCGCTCCATTACACATTGGGAAACCTTGACATTGGACTTGTCAAAGACCAACTCTTCGATCCACAGGTAAAAAAAACCTTTATCAGGAAGAAAATATAATCAGTTGAGAACAGTATTAGCATGATTAAGGAGAATGTTCCAGCTTGCTTTATCTAATGTGTTGATATTCTGTTTCACATCCTCGACAAATGATCTTACTGTGGGTTGGATATCATCCACTTGACCAACCCCGAAGTTTGTGAGATTTCTTTTTATGGTAGTCCATTTGTCAACACGAGTAGTATTTCCATTAATTTTTGCGTCAAACAGATCAATAATTTCCAACAGAGCTAGTGTAGAGTTCACAAAACGGAACCTGCTAGGATTTACAACCATCGGACTATTTCTATGCGCAATTGTGTTTTTCAATATGGAAAATACAATCTTCGTATTGAGAATCCCATCTTCCTTTTCATAAGTGTCAATTATATGTTTCAACCGACGCCGTGCACTAGGTTCTAGAGCACTATAATCAACGTCCTTAAGTTCTTCAGTGAGGGCATCTGTAGTCCGTCTGAACTTTTCGTCGTCATACGACAGTAGTTTCTCCAAAATCTTGTATAAGAAATCAGAGAAGGGTGCTTTAGAGCGGCACATGCCGAATTCTTTGCAAGCATGGTCTAATTGATTTTTCTCCGCCTTTTTTACCATTTCCTTTAATGACTCAGCCGTTTCAGCACCATGTTTTGTCACTGACATGCCTCTGATCAAGTAATTTAATAGTCTATTAACAAAATTAGTAGATGTGTCGATGGAATTGAGAATTACTTTCTGTGTCCCCAACCTTGTCTTGACTGTTTGTTTGGCAGTGTCGTGATGGAATTCATCGAACTTTGCTTTGTAGCTTCTCTCCAACTTGTCAATAAACGTCTTTATGTGATCCTGGTCCGTCCTATGTTTGGCTTTATCGAAGATTGTTCGCGTTACATTGAATACGTATTTGTAGAAATCAGTAATCTTTTGGTTTTCTTTCACCATGAATGTTTCGTTGTAAATAAATGACGTTCTGATTGTAGTTGTTATTTGGGGTCCTACAGACAGAGCTTCTTTGTTAAAGTCATGCGTTTTCTTGGTATAATTATTTTTTTGGGTTGACGTTTGGTGAATGTTGTAATCTAATATATTCGGTAGGGGATTTTGATCTTGTCTAATACTTTGTCTAAGTATTTTTTTTTCTTTTTTACTGTTTTTATTTTTGAAACCACTTGCGTGGTCAGAATCAGTTAATGAATCGCTTTCTGAACTACTGGAACGTATATCACTATATTCTGATAATTCTTGAGATTTGCTATCAAGGACGGCTTTGGGCTTGTTGGTATAATGAAAAGCTGGATCTATAGTATGTTTATTGCTTTGTTTTTTGTCGCTTCTTTTGAAATCGTATTCAGTTGCTACAGAGCCATCATCCTCAGTTTCATCTTGGCGGAGTTCAGATGAAACATTTTGCAGTCTCTCCTGGGCTGTGCGCAGTAAGTCTTCAACTTTTTGAATCTGATCAACTGTCTCATCCTTTTGTGTCTGTGGGTTATTTTCTTTCGTTCTGTAGAGACGGTATTTATAGTTCCAGTTTTTACCTATGTCTATCTGCCCATCTATTTTTATGCTGGTGGCTTTTATTAATGGAATTGTACCTGGAAAAATTTAATATTTCAACCTTATTAACTCTCTTTAAGTACTGCACTTGGAGGGCTCATCATCATTATCAGCCTTTAGCACACTCCACTGCTGGACAATGGGCTCTCCAATTGCTCGCTACCCAGCTCGATTCTCGACAACTCTCATCCAGCTCCTACGCTGCTACGAGCCACTCAGCGGCGCCTAGACGGCTCACTTATTGTATGTTGTTGTAACTCAAAAATGTATTACTTACAGCCGCCATCACTGGACACGGCTCTTTTAATAAACACCTATTTGTCATAGGAGTCACAGACAGCCCCCTGTGCCGAGCCTGCATGGCTGCGTGCTTCTGAATTGCCCAGTGGTCGCAACATACAGGGCAAAGTACTTCGGTAACCCAGGTACTCTCCACGAGATTGTCAGCAACATCAAGGCGCTGCTGACCTTTCTCGGGGAGTTAGGATGGATCGAATAAATTTCCCACCCGCACGTAAAATACGCGCTTTGACGTAGAGTTGCGGACACCAGCCCGTTATACAATACAAGTTAAAAATGTATTGGGGTTGGCGTATATTATGCAGCCAAAAATTCAAAAATGTATTGGGGAGGCTTATGCTGCCGAAAATTAAAAAATGTATTGGGGAGACTTATACTGCGGAAAAAATAATATCAGTCCTGTTGAAACTCATTGTAGAAATGAGAAACGTTTTTAAGGTGATTACCACTTCAAAGGCGTGATGTATGTTAATTTTTCATCATCTGCCTGCCTTTTTCTCACTAAGTTGATGTCGGCTTCCAGTCTAACTGGATGCAGCTGAATACTAATATTTTTCGTGGAGCAACTGCGGCAGTGGCTCAAATATCGAGGCCAGATGCCTCAGTATGCATCTAAAACATCGTGTTACCAATTAACTATCCATTACCCAGCGGTAATGACAAACCATGAGCTTATCCTGGTGTGAAGTTGTATTATTTTATTAATAAATGAAATCACTCACATATGAGAAAAAACAATTCCGGTATACAGTACATTCCATCTCCTTATCGATACTGTTTGAAAGAATAATATAATATTTTTTATGATTATACTTATTGCTAGATGGACCGAAATCCGTTTCATTCGGTAATACCGAAATTCGGCTGCTTTTACATAATTTCGGCATTCGGCCGAAGTTCGGTTCACGTACCAAACATTTGTTTGGTCAAATATTTAATAATGCATATATTCAAAATCAGAGAGCTTTTAGGGCCACAAGCTGTATCTAATGTGTAGTTAGTGTTACGTACTTTTTTCTTGTTAGTCTCATTATTTATGACTTTCCAAACTGCCTTTATTTTATTTTCTGCTGTTTTAGTCTTGTTGTTAACTTGGGCTTTAGCAACCTTGCATGTATTTCTAAAAAAAATTGAATACTTAGCAACATATTTGTTAAAAGTTTCAATGTTTATATAAGGCTTAAGGCCATAAAGCTCAAATAGTCTTTCTGATACCTCTAGTTGCCCAATCACTAAATATAAATTTAGGACAAATACTTTTTGTCTCCTTTTCAAAAGTTTTTTTGAACTTAGTGTGAACTATTGAAAAGAAATGATCATACAATTGATTTATATTAATATCGTCCATATGATGGCTCATAACACTTAACTTGTTCTGTAGGGAAATATTATACTTATTTAATTTGCTAGTAGTTATAGGTCTAAATTTAATCTGAACTTTTTGCAATGGTGTGTTGCACCTAAAAGTTACAGTTTGTCCGCTATGGTCAGACGGCAGACAATTTACTATGGCTTTATCTAGTTAATCACAATCATATAAAACATTATCTATACAAATAGTAGAAGATGGAGTGACTCTAATAGGTTCTATAAAAATGTTAGTCAGGTCAAGTGACTTGGGGTTGCGATAGTCGTGGAGAGGATCCAGCAATTGGGTCTCGAGGTGGCATTGCACAAGTCCGAGGCCATGTGTTTTCATGGGCCTCGGAATGCGCCACCGTCGGAATCCCTACTGACGGCAGGAGGGGTTTCCATCGGCGTCGGGTTGACGCTGAAGTACCTGGGACTCGTCCTTGACAGCCGGTGGAACTTCGTGGAGCATTTCCGACGTTTGGCCAAACTGGAACGGACCGGGGCTGCCTTCAAGCGGCTCCTGCCCAACCTGGGGGGTCCAAACGCCTCCTGCCGGAGGCTCTACGCGGGGGTCGTGCGGTCCATGGCCCTTTACGGGGCCCCGGTGTGGGCGCGTTCTCTGAGGCGGCAAGCCGCCCGCTACCTGAACGCGCCCCAAAAGGGGATAGCCCTAAGGCTAGTCCGGGGGTACCGCACGATCTCCGGTGAGGCGGCGAGCCTCCTTGCCGGATTGCCGCCATGGGATCTGGAGGCGATAGTCCTCGCACGCCTTCACGAATGGCGCGCGGAGGCACTACGTCGGGGGGAAACTCCGCTGCCGCGGCAAATCACCGCTCGGCGGACAGACCTCCGGCGCGATCTCATGGTGACATGGAGAGAGCGACTGTCGCAACCCCGTGCAGGGCACGCCACCATAGTGGCGATAAGTCCCCTCTTTGAGGAGTGGCTAGAGAGGCGCCACGGCGCCCTCACCTTCCGCCTGACGCAGGTCCTCACCGGACACGGTTGTTTCGGGAGGTTCCTGCACCGAATCGGGCGGGAGGAAACGCCCGGGTGTTTCCACTGTGAGGATCGTCCGGAGGACACGGTGCAGCACACTGTGGAGGCCTGCCCTGCTTGGGCGGAGCAGCGCCGTGTCCTCGTAGAGGCGATTGGCGGCGGCGACCTCTCGCGCCCGGCCCTGGTTCAAGCCATGGTCCGGAGCGAGAGGGAATGGGAAGCCGTCACCTCCTTCTGCGAAGCAGTCATGCTAGTGAAGGAGGTGGCGGAACGTGAGAGGGAAAGAGCCTCACGTCCCAGCCGCCGCGGGAGACGCCCTGGGCGTCGGGGGTCACGTGGTGGCCCCCGGCCACCGTAGGCGCGGGCCTGTGGACGGCGAGTTTTGGGCTAGCTCGCCGTCCGGCCGTCTTATGACGACAGGCCGTGTCGACGGCGCGTTCGTGTTCCACGCGCGCCTCAAAGAGATGTCAGCAACCACGTAGGGGTCCGCACGGGCCGATGCCTGCCAGGGCTGCGGGACTGTTCGAAAGAGATACCGCGGCCCTGGAACACAAAGGGCAAAGAAGGAACATGGATGGGTTTTAGTCAGTACAAGTCTGACACTCCCTTCCGCTCCGCCCAGAGCGGGAGGGGTCATTTGATGATTTCCCATCCTAAAAAAAAAAAAAAAAAAAAAAAAAAAAAAAAAAAAAAAAAAAAAAAAAAAAGGTCAAGTGACTTATAAAGGTTTCATCACCCGTTGCTACTTTAATTTTCTCCTATAATATTGATATTGAAATCACCACAAATTATTGCTGATTTTTTACTGGCTGCAAGTTTTGCCAGGACATCTTCCATTACTGATTAAAATAAGGATAGGTTTTGATAGTTTGGAGGTCTGTACACACACACAATTACATGCTTATCTAGCTCAACACTGGACAGTTCGACGCAATGTTCAACCTTACTATGTCATTACGTTGCTTATATTTAACACAATTTTTTATTAATATGAGGGAACCTCCACTCAGCATAGATTTACGGTTAACGCAGCTACCCACCGTATAGTTTTCATATTTAATAAGCATTTGGTATCCTTTAGCCAATGTTCAGTATAATTGTTTTTTCTATTACATAAATTTTCAAAATATGGAAAAGCACACAATATTATTTTACTACAATTTAACTTTAATAGCTCTGATACACAGTCAGTGATGTCTTCCTTTTTAATCTTAGAACTAAATATTACCAACACATATTGTAATTGTAGTATTTGGATTACAAACATTTTTACTTCGTTACTGATGCCATAACCTGTTTGTAGGTCGACCCTGGCATACAATAATTTTGGGTACAATAACTCAGGTTATTACTGATTAATTAGTACAGACTAGTAGTTAGTATCCTGCATTTTGCCACCTGAAATCACTGCTAGTTTAAGAAATGAAAAGGACAATACTAAATTTATTTAATATTAATTGTACCAAAGAAGGACCATTATAAAATATTAACATAAGCACAACGTATATTTTATTTTATTTTTTTTAACTAATTATGTATTTTTTACATAAGTTTTACACATATTCATAAGTTCAACCGAAGTTCGGCCGAATTTCAGCTTCGAAGTAAGTTTCAACCGAATGCCCGGCCGAACTCGACATTCGGCATAATCCACATTCGGTCCATCTCTACTTATTGCTGCCAGTTATAACAAACAATTTCGTAGCGTTATGCTCGGAGTTTCTTTGAAGGATTGTGATAAGATAATATTCTAGATAGTTATTGCTAGCCCGTATATACCCACGTCTGGACAAATGCCTCTCTCCATTCCTAAATAATATTAACAAAAAGATAACCGACTTCCAAAAAAACACTAAAAAGCGGAAATAATGGGGATGGGGACGGGGACGGGGACGGGGACGAGGGGACTTTTGTTTATGTCATTGACTATTTTGCTACCGATTTCCGAAAGTAAAGTTAAATAATAAATAAATAACTTTATTTCATTGGTAGTAACACAGTGCAATACAATCTAAGAACTGAAATCTGTACAAAATATGGAAAACCCACCCTCGCTATAAGTATAATAGTAGACTGTGTCGATCTACCTGAGCGATTGAAGATAATAAAGCTAATGTAAGTATATATATTGTGTGTGCGTGCGTGTGTGTGTGTCTCTGTGTGTGTGTGTGTGTGTGTGTGTGTGTGTGTGTGTGTGCGTGTGTGTGTGTGTGGGTGGGTGTGGGTGTGTTGTGTGTAATTGGAGATTTGTAGGTAGTTAGACGACTTACCTAAGTAAGGATTCTGTTTGTTGAGAGTTAAATACCACTTTTTCTTTTTTTTAGAAACCAAACAAGAGAAATTCTTTATTTATTGTGATGTTTACTTGTAGCCCAGTTGCACAAGAAAATACGAAATACCTACTACTATATCAAAACATCGTTCTGTTTCTTGAATTGAAGATGACAAATTATGTTTAAAATATGTTGAGCGTTAAACACAGATTTGTGAGTGCTGGTGCCAGTGAAAAAAATAAATATTGCTTCTGTAAATAGATTATGTCCAGGAAAACATAACTATTTATTCGCGATCTTGAACAATCTTACTGATGAAGTTACCAATCTTTGTAATCCAACTACATTTTCCTTTTGAACTACTTCTATTTTAGTTTCATTTAATTTACGTCTTTACGGAGCGAACGTTTCATATAATTTTAAAAATGTTGAAAGAGCAATTTGTTTTGATTTCTGCAAAGTACTTGCTGAGATTGTTTGTAATTAAAACGTTTTGCAATTTGCACGGCAAAGTGCAATCTCTATCCATTGAGGAATATTATTTGAATATTCAGGCAGTTTGTAGGTTTTAGCTTGTTCTGTTTTATTTTACCTTTCATTTCAAACTCTTTGAACATATTTTTTTATTATAAAACAACGATACATATAGGCAGTCAATTTACAGTAGAGATGAGAATCTCTACTGTGAGCTACATATATAACACTAGCTGACCCACGCAACTTCGTCTGCGCCACATAAGAGAGAGAGAGAGTCAACCTTAAAAGATAGACATATGCTATCGCGGACTTTTTTTTTTGAATTTTTTAAGAGGATCGATTCTGTCATACATGATTGTTGCGTAACTTTAACCGTTTACGCAGCGCACGCAATGGAAGCTCTCAAAAGGAATAATTGTTTCCAGTTTTTGTAACATTTTTCATTCATGCTCCGCCCCTTTTAGTTGTAGCGTGATATTTTATAGCCTTCCTCAATAAATGGGCTATCCAAAACTAAAATAACAAAAGAATTTTTCAATTCGAACCAGCAGTTCCTTAAATTAGTGCGTTCAACCAAACAAACTATTCAGCTTTATAATGGGACCTTCTTTGAGATATACGCTTTTCACAAATAAAAGAAGCATAATACATAAAAATACGCGTCGAATAATAATTAATACTACGATACGAATTTAACCAACTTTTGTTTCTACCGGCGGCGGCGCGGCGAACTAATTAAATTTTAGAACACAAAAGCTGCTATTGTGACTAAACTATGATAGTTAAATATATTCTCTCGCGGACTTTTTTGTAGGTAATAATGAGTACTTTATTCATGTAGTAAATAATTTTGGAGTATCATCAATAGTTTTCTCAGCGCACGAAAATAATGAATTTTATAGGCAAAATTTTGCTACTTCGGGTTACATTATTGCAATTTTCTTAACGATCTCTAATATTTTTGAAAATAAATTATAGCCTATGTTACTTCCTGATAATTTTGCTTTTTATTAATGAAAAAAAATTTCAAATCGGTCTAGTAGTTTCGGAGCCTATTCGGTACAAACAAACAAACAAACAAAAAATCTTTCCACTTTATAATATTATAGCATAGATAAAATGACGCCTCCCCGAACAGTTAGGTAGAGGCGGTATGCCTCTTTTTAAGTCCCATTTAATAGAGGACGAGCCTATTGCCATCAGAGAAATTCCAGATGGAAGAACCCAATAAAACTATGCCTGACCTGGGAATCGAACCTAGTACCTCACGACCTCGCAAAACTTAAAGCTAGTCCTTACATAACATAAGTTAAACAACTAATACGCCTAAATAATCCTTGGGAACACCATTTACGTTAAAGGATTTCTCCCAAAACTTAAAAATGCACCAAAATAGAGCAAGTCTATGAAAGAAATGTCAAACACAAGCTGTCATTGACATTTGCGATCCGGCCAGACAACTAGTAAGGAATAAGATACTTATTTAAATACACGAATGATATTTTAGGCATTCCAAGAGCAATTTGAATGCATAATGAGGGAATTAGCCTATATTGAAGTGGCAATGATACTGTTCAAGCGGTGTAAAGAATACTATTTCGTTCGTTGATTATAAAACGTCTTTGAATTTAATAAGGTGCTAGTTCTTTTTTTACGGTTCCAGAAGTTTATTGTCGGAAATATTTTAGACACCATAGAATAGAGGCTATTCAAAGAAATGTCATAGAAAAAATTTCATCCCAAAACTCAATTCCACGTAGCATAACATAATAATTGACATACTTGCTAGAGACGTTACACTTGTACCGAGAGCAATCAGTTGGTTAGTGCAAGTAGGTACGTTACGATTTTGTTATCGGTGTCCCGTCTATCATATTTTATGTAGTCTTTAAAACAAGAATTTCATCTACACTAATATTAAAAAGAAGGTAAATGTTGTCAGTATGGATGCAGGGGTAATCTTTCGGAACTACTGTTTCGATTCTGATAATTCTTTCTTAGCAAGCTACATTATCCGCGAGTGTATACGATTTATTTAAAACGTTAAAACATAACGCGAGCAAAGCCGAGGCAATAGCTAGCCTTTTAGAAAGAAAGTGACATAAAAAAGAGTACATAACATATGACACAAAACAAATGTCACTGCGTCAAAATATGGAAGCTTTGACAAATGGCTTTATGTCATACAGCTCAGTCGCAGTGTTGTAACAGCAAGTGGAAATGCGATTATATCATGTGTGTGCTCACTGCTCGGTAGCTTCTGATTCTCCTCATATAAAGATTGCGTCATCTTATAAAAAGGTTGATGTGCAAAGGCGTTTACATTGAGATCTCATGTGGAGCCGTGGACATTCTTGTACCGGTTTTCACAAATACTAGGCAGTTCACGAACACGTCCCTTCAATATTAGGATATTGTTGATCATTTCAACTTGCTGCTGAAACGACAGCTGAAAATGTAGGGGTGCCGTTTATTTAAAAGCAATAAAAATGGGCATTACCTTTGTTTATGTCTGTCACATAACAATTGATATAAGTAAATAAATAAAAATAAAATAAAATGCCTTTAATATTTTATTTCATGCATTATAAGTTTAAAAATAAACATAGATTTAAAGTTGTCCTATGCTAACACAATTTTGATTTAATTACGATTCATGTAAATTATAAATTTACAATCAAATAATAATTACCAAATAATTGATATTAGTATCTAGTCGCAATTTTTATGATTAAACTTTTAATTCTTTATAACTTAATTAATTATTGATGAGTCATTTAAGGTCACAGCTTCATTGCGACACTGTTTCAACAGTGTACCACAAAATTGCTTTCGTCGATCAATAAACGTTGAATAAACAGTATTCAAATTAATTTTCTTCAATTAAAGTTGATAAATTCGGCGAAAAAAACTTGCATTAAGTAGTCAATTGAGCAAGTGTACCTACCGGTGGCGTTTTGTACAACAATTAAGGTTCGTTATACATATCCTGTTTCAAAACGCTTGTCCTGCTTTACCGACGATTGCGATGCAAGCGGTATAGGCGAGGCGGGCCGCACGCGATGGTACCCGGGGCTATCGCTTGTGTTGTTGTGCAGTTGCTAATTTGTATTTTCAAAAAATTATCTTTTTTTTCTTTAGATTTTATTTACGAAAGGTATTTCTTGATAGATAGCAAACCTTTTTATTATGTGCCCCAGACGTATTACAAATATCAAATGAAGAGATTTTATTTTACACTAGCGACCCGCCCCGGCTTCGCACAGGTGCAATATATACATATAAACCTTCCTCTTGAATCACTCTATCTATTAAAAAAAACCGCATCAAAATCCGTTGCGTAGTTTCAAAGATTTAAGCATACAAAGGGACATAGGGACAGAGAAAGCGACTTTGTTTTATACTATGTAGTGATAGGGAATCTTCAAGATAAAGTAAATTGGATAGCGTTAAAATATTCCAGCCTTCACGAAATTGGGTTGGTGTATCTTGTTTCTGTAGGTCAAATGCAATATCACGGCACGAATGTACTAAATCCACTGCATTAACGAAACATAAGTCATTTTAGACATGAAATCTAAACTTTTGTTATTCAATATACAAAGACTTGCACTTTTCCTATTGATGTGGAAGAATTTTTTGACGCCCTGTACTTCTTTTCCACTCTTGATTCTTGTACATATTTTATTATTATTGTAGATCTATTTGTTGTTTGTCAATAATGTGCATAATGAAAGCCAATTAAAAAGTTGCCAGTCAATATACAAAATAATCTTTACATAGTATAAAACTAAGTTGCTCCCGCTGTTTGTACGCTTAAATCTTTTAAACATCATCTTCATCATCATTTCAGCCGAAAGACGTCCACTGCTGGACATAGGCCTCCCCCAAGTATCGCCACATTGACCGGTCCCGTGCGTCTCGCATCCAGCGGATCCCTGCAACCTTTATCAGGTCATCGGTCCACCTAGTGGGAGGCCTTCCAACGCAACGTCTTCCGGTTCGCGGTCGCCACTCCAGAACTTTTCGGCCCCATCGGCCATCCGTTCTGCGAGCAATGTGCCCTGCCCACTGCCACATAACTTATGCTTCGGGGCTATTCTTCGGGCTAGGTCGTTAACCTTGGTTCTCTTGCGGATGTCCTCATTTCTGATTTGATCACGCTAGGAAACTCCGAACATAGCCCTCTCCATTGCCCTTTGGGTGACTTTAAGCCTCCTGATGAGGCCCTAAACTGCGTATCGGATTTTAATGCAGTTTTCAGCAATAGATACAGTCATTCCAGAGGAAGGTTTATAAGTATATTGCACCCGTGCGAAGTTATTAATTATAATTTTTTATATTGACTGTCAATTTTTTTTAAATATTTGAATGCAGTGTCATAATTTGGCAACATTATCCTTTTAGATGAAGGTTCGTCTCCTGCGTAAAAGGATTGTTATAATCAAAAACAAAAATACATCATTCACAAAAATACTAACAGAACGTAGTAACGAACTAAAGACGTAGTGCACAACAAGTCTTTCATGTCACAAGTCAAAACAACGGTAGATATTATTACCAGCAGGTTCAGTATTTGTATTGTTTGCGTACGCCATGTATGTAGATTCTCAATGTCGATTGTAATACATTGCCACAAACATTTTTATTACGGTATTGAATTAATACAGTAAACGTTAAAGGACTGCGCACATTACACAGACTCGACGCCAACTAGTTCTACCGTAAGGATAACGAGATAAAACTCACATTTCAATGCTTCACTGTAAGATCTCTGAGGTTGATAAGTGAGAATGTTGGGAGATGACCAAAAGTTAGACTACGATATATCGTGATTTCATCAGTAGTGTTAGGTGTGTTCTGTTTAGGCCCATTATTGTTCTGATTATTCTAATCATTTAGCCTAACTAATGTCATCCTAAACAATTTTATACTGTCATCATTGCAACATTTCAATTCTTTAGACATTAGAGGCTTACCTCATTATCTTAGTTCTTGCTTTAGTAGGCAGAGGTAGGTAGGTAGGTAGGTACGTAGTTGTTCAAGTAATAATATCGTAACAGCTTCTCTAATCACCTTACAGAAGAGCATTCACCAAAGAGTACCTATAAAGTTATTATTACCTTGTCAGCAATCATTCTAGCTACTATAATGGCGTGCCTAATAAGTGATTCAAGATCGAATTCTAGTGTTAGATAAGTCAAGGCTAGCATATACGTATAAAGACTGATGAATTTACTATGTTTTTTATCACAATCATAGCAAGTAGGTAGTATCATGTTGCTGTGCTTTGAATTCTGCTTTTAGATACTTACATGAATACAATGATATTATAAATAACAAGAGATAGATATCGCACTAGCGCGAGTAAATTGTTGCAGACATATTCAGACAATTGTCGTAATGAAACCGTCCAGTCATTTCAGCAAATGTCCGAAATAGTTCAAGTGCTCGCAACAAGTTAAAGTAAGCAGTTACAATTAATTGTTGACTCACATACCTGGGATTCAGTGAGTCAACTGATAAACTCTATTTGAACTGGGAAGTGCATTAATGCTTGTGCCAACTGTGCGAGTAAATGTGTGATCAATGCACTTCCACGGAGGAGGGGGCTACATACAGTTTACTCGTGAAATACTGCTAAGTGTAACAGTAAGATTACTCATCTATGTTAACTATTGTTTGGTTAGAAAACTGCTCTTCTGTAACTTTGTAACGTAGATGAAGCACATAACTTATCACTTGCATGTACCGCACAACTCGACACAATTGGCCGATGACATTGTGTTGTTCTATTTTTCTCATGCACTCAGTTGAATGCACAATTTTCTTTATTTACTTCACTGAGTTCGCTTTAAATAAACTCGTGTTCGTTTATTCTGCTTTCTACAAAGTAATATAAGAAAGAAGCTAATTACAGCTCGGAGCAATCTTGGGCTCTGTTAGGGCAAAATCAAAATGTAACAATTAATTTATTATTGACGTCACTCACTCTTGTTACTAGGTAGGTACCTACGGGTAAAATTAATCATATTTATTATTAATAATTACAATAATCGAATCTATGCATTTTTTTAACACACTCCACGAAATATTTTCTAACACACCTAATTTCACAATTCCACAAATAGTTTGTATTGTACCGAAAGACCTAGTATGCTGTAGGTCACATATTGTTTCATAATAATACAATTGCAATACTATTGTTATTATTTAGCCAGCCTCGTACTCGTGTGACAGAGAACGGGTGCGTCTGTGCCTGCGCATGATTCAACACACACTTGTAATTACTTGTAATTGATGTGTCTAAGTGAGTTAAAAGGTTAATTTGGTAGATGAGCATACGGCTGTGTAAGAGGATTAGGTTACCAAGGCTGACTAGCTCTAGAAGATTATGATAAGTGAGGAATATCATAATGTTAAAAACTAGATTTTGCCCGTGTCTTCGGCAGCGTGATGGTCAGAAATTATCCCCATGGGATCTAATTACCGAAACTCCGGCTCTTCTAGAGGATCCTAAAGCCTAACTCAATTTCGTCAAAATCCGTTCAGCCGTTAAGATGTGAAAGCGTAAAAGGCAGACCGAGTCACATTTATAATGTAAGGTAACATGGATAAGGGGGGGTATGGGTGGGCTAGTAATGGTATAAATTTGGACTGCATTGGTGTCATGTCATACTATTTATTATCAATATTTACCTCAAATAAAACTTGAAACTACCTACAAACAAAAACATAACAAGTTAAATTAAAACAAAACAAATATTCATCAACAAAAGTAATCAGAATAACAATAAATAATGACCGTTCAATGCACTTTGAATTGGTCACGCCTGTAAATCTCGAACAGTTAGGCTAAGGTGTACCCGTAATTCATACACATTTTGCCAGTGATGTCTACGTTCCATGTAATAGGGAGCGAGCCTGTTGCTCTTCCCACTACCTCATGTATGTTGATCCAAGTCCTGCGCTCCACATAGTTCACAAGTATGTGACACTCGTGGCACAAAGACACACGATCCTCATCGGCATTCTGCTGGCCTGCCACGCCCCAATTACATCCGATATTAATTAGAGCTTGCATTTCTGACTGACAAGACTGACAGCTCATGAACGCGATCCAGATGTGCTGATCAAGTTAAGTTGTTTTGGTGAAAATCGTCCTCAGAGTGAGCACACTTACTTCCGCGAGATGGCCTTGACCCTGTCAGATTGCTATAAAGCGTAAAAGGCATCTTTTATCGCGTTTTAGTTCGGCACTCGACACTGCTCTAAACTTAATGCGAGACATGTAGCGGTACGTTATCGGTCAATTCAGCGTCGATAAATATGATCGCTCTCACTCCTAAATATTTGTGTTTCCGACCTATAACTCCCAATTTAGAAAACAAGTATTTGCCTCCACTTAAATTTTTCGAAGAAAGATTTGGCAGTTTAATGTTATTCGTGCCAAGCCGCAGGTCAGTCGTTAGTTTCGCTTATAAATTCCTTGATTCATGTTTACTTCCAGCCGGTTTTTGGCCAAAACAAAGAAGAACGTCTGGGTTTGTTGACCAATTCAACATATTATTTTACCCTCTGATTTTAATTGCCATTTTAATCTTTGTCTCCAACATTTTTCAACGGACCTTTTCTCCAGTATTTTCCCTGTTTCCACGGCATAGTGTACGAATCCGTCATGCTGCTCGTGATCACGACTCTGCTCATTAACATTCGTTAACGGCGTCGTGACGGACAACTATGTGTCTAGGAATAATTAACGGGCGCTGTGCTCCGCATTATTTAGTATGAGGTGTTCTCGTGATTCTTTTGAATGAATGGGTGTGTGTGTTTGTAAACAGCTCGTGATTGTGGTGCCTTCTTCTCTTTGTGTGTATTCGGCCAGTACGTGGCCACCTGCACAGTTACATCATTGGCTTCGTTTAAATCCTAAAAGGTGCAGGCTTGGCTTAATTTTTGGGGAATAAAGTCATGTGATAGCAGTTTGATCAAGTCATATTATGACATTTGGTATTGGTTCACTATGATATGTAAACGAATACCAAATAGGGAAAATCAAACAAATGCTCGCTTGCTGGTCACCTTGCATATCAACTTTTTGGTTTGAGCACCTATAGATTCTGTATGATCTCTTCTTCATAGGACCGTGCGTTCGAGAAAGTCTACTTTAAAGTTGTAAAATGCATCATCCATTGGTTTAGCCAATTAATTCATTGAGTATATCTACCAACTACATCTACTATCTTTCCAACATTTGCGGTCTACCAAGCCACTCCTTCCATTTTAGCAATATTAACGATCCTATCTCACGATATTATGAACAGATTACTGAACATACAGCAACAGTCAGTTCCACTTCAACGTTGTATGAAGCTTGCAGCGAAATTACACGAGAAAAAAAGAAGCTCAGCTACAAAATTACATTTTTCGAGTGGCGCTGCGCACGGTAGCTAAGTTTTGTATTTTTTGTCGACTGAGTAAAACTGTAAGCACAAGCAGACTCGGGCATCGTGCTGGCTCAATCTCATTCATTTTCAGATGACTTGTGGATGCAAGAATTCTGTCCCTACAGCATTTTTAATTTTTATTTGGACTGTAATATTTGATGATGTTTGTGTTCAAGTGTGATGTAAGGTTTTGTAAACATGCCCACGATACAGGAGTAATATAAAACCCCTAAACAATGTTGTCATCATCTTCTGACCCTGTGCCCATTGCCCATGTCACTAAGGCTTGACTGGTATGACGCAACACGTTTTATTCTTCCATTCTCCCTTATCGCTTTACCATTTACACCCTTTTCCACCATAGCATTGCTCAAACAATCAATCCATCTTTTCTCTGGCCTTCCTCTCCCTTTTCAGCCATCAACATTTCTATGTTACTGTAATGGACCTCTTAAGTAACCTTAATAACTTTAGTGACAATGACTGTGTGCACTAAAATTCATACAAATTAATAATACGAACAAATTAGATCTGCGTGCTTACACACGCACCTTTATCTAAATTTGTAACGAGCATGATAATAGTAAACAAGCCGAAGCGAGGTCTCTAGGTGAGTGCGAATGTAACACAAAGCGAATAGGTCATGTTCTAGTAATGTTTTGCGCCAATTGTCATAGGTTGAAAATTAATGACATAACTTTTTGCGCAGTTATAGATCCTTTGACGATATTTAAGGGTAAGGCTTAAGCCGATTTTCACTAACCCTAGAAACATCTAAATGATTGTCCATTATTGTTATAGACGCAATGATGAATTTTATTTAGGCATTCGTTTAGGTGTCACCGTTAAGTTTAGTGAAAACGGACGTTAAATGAAATTGTCTCAAGTGAAAGGGTTAATTCGAGCTTATTATTTTACTAAAAGTTTTCTATTTTTGCTACTTATATTCTGCGTACAAAGGGCTCACGTATTTAATACTATTTCATCGTTAGCACAAATTACTGAGCCTCTGTCCTTTGAGGATTTAAGTAGATACTTACCTTAAATGAACGGCTCATAATGAGGCTGGTCAAGTCCTGTCGACGATGTAAGTAATATAACTGGTCAAATAAACGCTTTGCGTGACATAACAGCCAGTTACATTTTCAGTTAACCGTACAGGTAAAAACGACTTTAATTCGAAGCAGTGGGTCAAGTTCTAGTCATGCTTACTGCGCAAATATACGCATTTATGGTTGATGTAACATTTTCGGGCGTCGCGAGTTCAATAAATAATAATTTGATTAGACTTAAAGATGGTTAAGTATTTCGTACGCCAACCATACTTAGTAAATGAAGCGGTGGTAACGTTAGTGCGCAAATAAGCGCATTCCTTGCGTGACATAACGTTTGCGCAAACTATTGCGCAGTTTGAGATCCTCAGACAACATGGACACAGGGTTATTGACATCTGATGCGATCCATGCATGTTGTTGTGAATTATAATTATAACTTTATAGTTCTATAGCAACACGTATTGCATTTGAAAGGATACAATTATTCAAAATGTAATAGTTGATGGAATAGGTACTAATACTTTTAATAACAATAATTTATATTTTATTACTTTAAAACTAGCTACACTTGACTTCCGTCTTTAATCTTTACCCACTTGAAAATATGGAAATTATTATACTTGTTTGTTTCCCGTGGCAGGTTACGATAATTGCTATTCAGAACATCTATCATTCATATTATTGATGAGGAGTTTATCCAAAAGATTTATACAAAATCTCTAGACAAGCGCATAAAATAAGGAAAATTTGTTTTATAATATAACTATAACCGATTCTATAGTACAAGCTATTTTATGCACGATTAATTCTGATGCATTATTAAACCGTAACAACTGCTAATAACGTGTTAGAGGCAATACAATAGAGCACAATTTAATTATGTAATAACAGCCTGCATCATATAATAATCACATAACCTGTTTTTCTTGAAACGTTGGTTGATATAATTCGTTCAGAATCCATAAAGTGTGCATGTGCATACAAAGTCGACTTGAATGTTTAAGCATCCCTGAAAAACCGATCAAACCTAAATGGACGGGGAGAAGTAGAAATTGTCATAATATTGTGTCAGACAAAAGCATACAAAAGCTACCGTCTCTACAATTTTACCTACAAAACCGGCACTTGGCATCTTAAAAATCCATTAAAGAAACTACTTGAGGATATGGACGGACAGAGTTACGAAAAAAATGATATGTAGTTTGTAGCAATGACCTAACCTTCCAAGATTTATGTTTTCATGTAAATCATAATTTTCGGTAATCTATTTATATATAATATGTATATAATCGTTTTTATAACAAAATATACTTAAATGCAGTTTATAACTACAACAGAATGTTCTAGAAGTAAGTCGTATTAACTTTTAAAGAATAAATACACATTTTCTTCCTGTTCGCTTTTTTTTTGTAGTTCAACACTTTAGACTTAAATAAAACAACCGGTTTGTAGTCTATCAAGAGGAAACGTTCCGTCGAATTAATTATTTAAACGTTTAAGACATGAGGAAATTGTTTCCAGTTATGTAAGTAACTAGGTACCTATATGACGCCATAATTCGTTCTGCTAAGAAGATAAGTACACTTTTAATATTTCTGAAATATTTTCATTGTTAAGAATAATACTTTAATACTTTTTTTACCAAGATTTTAATCAATATTCAAGAGTTCTTTTCAGTTCAACCTATGCTTCTAGATCCCGAGTGCAAAAATTCATAGTCTATTTTAAGAAAATAGCTCTTTCATACAAAAGTGCACGAGACTACGAGATCAAAATGTATGGAACACCTGCATTTTATTTATTAAAGAACGTGTTCGGTACTATATTTGCAACCGAACAGCTCAGCACTTTTGCCTTTGTGCATTTCCATAAATGCATGTATCACAAGTATTACCAAGTGAGTGTGTGTTCGGACACCAACCGCGTAACTCAACCAAACCATATCAAACCATCTTAGTGCTAATTTAGCTTAGATTTACCATTTTATAACCAGTATCAATATAAACTTTTAAACCATATAATTTCGTATAATTTAACCAGTGGTCATATACCAGCAACCGAACCATAACCAATCAACCAAATATCAACCAACCCAGGATTTAGAGCTAAACCAGACGAGCGCTAAATTCTACAGGACGAATAATTTCTACGCTGTGGCGTCTAGAATGAAGTGCTGGATTCATGCGCGTCGATGGCCTTTACACCGTGATTTTTTATGCCACCAGGCGCAAATACTAAAGCAAATATTCTGCTAATAAATGAATCGTCTAATGCCTACTTAGTCATTAGATGATTCATTTATCATATATTTCAAAATAAGAGGCCTGTTGATTAATCATGGAGTAAAAAGAGTAACCATGGAGTTTCTTGCCGGTTCTTCTCCATAGGAAACGACCAACCCGAACCGTGCACCTTTATGTCGACGTTTTATATGTGCCCATCTAGGCCTATGTGAAATAAAATATTTTGATTTTGATTTTAACAGGCCTCTTATTTTTTATGCTTCTGTCTTGCTTGCCATAAAAGCTAGTTCAACTTCTTTACCTCCACGCGTTTCAGTTACTCCATCTTCATTAAGATAATATTAGCTCTTGTCCTCGGCCCAACCGCGTGATAGTAAGAAATATTACACGATAACGTTGTAAAGGGAACAAAATCATGTTCTATACAGGGTGTAAACGGACCCTTCACGAAGCCGTCAACCAAGCATTATGTACATCAAACTAAATAACTCTACGCACAAATTATTGCTGGGAAACGACTTTCTTTTTTTGGTGAAAAAGCACGTTTTACGGTAGGATTCAATGTAACGCACTCAAAACATTGTGCTGATGGATGAATTGAGTAGTACGGGGATCGTGGAGGTGTTTACAGTAAAAATCTTAAAATTAAAAAGATGTACATATATTTTTTTTAATTCTTGTGAAAATGTTGGAACTTTGACCCCAAATATCTCCGTAAGTAGGTTTCCTAGGTATGGTCTAGAACAAAAAAAAAATATCGCAATGACGGGGAGAACAAGTGCCTTTCGGCTTCGTTAAGGGTCTTGTTTCACCCTTTAGATGCGAGCCTTATTAAAATCCGTTCAGCCATTTAGGCTTGAAAAACTAAAGAGTTACTTTCTCATTAAATAATAGTTTGGATTTAAATAAGGTACCTACATTTAATTTGAGTAAGTAAAAAATAATGATGCAAATAAAAACGATAGTTTTTTCTAGTACACGAGTACGGAAACGTGACCAGAACGTACTCGCGATCATATGATTCCAGATTGTTTGCGTTTTTTACCGTTTAAGCTTTTCAGAACGTGTTACAGCAGTTTTTCAGATACTTCAGACACATACACTTAAGACTTGAGTTTTAAAGCAAAAAAAAACACGACAACACCAGCGATAACTGTTATACCGATGTTGCTATTTAGCTGTATGAAATCTGTTTTCGTAACTTTTTCTCTTGACATTTTATTTGTTAGCCTTATTGTAACTTGATTGTATGCAAGCCTTCGTAGGCGTTTTGTTAGGTATTCATCAACAATACCATTTTGTCATTACTACACATCATCATCTGCCTAGCCTTTTTCCCAACTATGTTAGGGTCGGCTTCCAGTCTAACCGGATGCAGCTGAATACCATTATTTTACATGGAGCGACTGACCTCCACAACCCAGTTAGTACTAGGTAATACGATATCCCTTGGAAAGACTGGTTGTCGGACTATTTGGGCCACTGACTACCTGTAACGACTGTCAAAGATCTACAAATGACAGCCGGGACCAACGGCTTAACGTGCTTTCCTTGGCACGGATGAAACTCGGTATGTAATGGGTGGTCACCCATGTACAGACCAACCTAGGCAAGCACGGCTTAACCTAAAGATTGATCCGAGCGGCTGTTTATTATTTAGCCACGAGCTCATTACTACACATCAAAACATTTCTTGTTTTCCTATAGTCAATGGCCCTGTAGCCGAAGATGCAAAATGTGGAATACTCTGGGTAAAATTGGGCTAAAATTTGTGTGCTCAATGGAATACGTTTTTATTCGGCTGGCCCATCAATGGATAACCTGTTATCAAAAAGGGTCAGATAGATAACCGATACAAAGATAATCGGGTGATGTTGCAACACACGCCGGATCACGTAAAAACTCGTCGGCTGTAGAAAGTGGCGCTTGGATCGAGGCCGCGTGTGCGCGCGCGCACCGTTGCTTATAATACCAGTTGAGTAAAGGCAGGATTGGCGGATATGATTCGAACTGGTAGTATTTCGATGAAGGCACCAGACGTCCCATTGTGTTACCCTTTGGCAAATGTCTACTTTTTAGACGTACCTGTAATTTGTATGATGTACATAATCATCCTGCTGTACCACTCTGAGGTTGAAGTTCGTTTCCGTACAGAACGACAAGAGGACACAAACATAATTATTTACTATCAGCGATTACGATAAGGGTTGTCTAAAATATTTTATAGTCTTTTCTGTAAGTGATGAGGCGCTTAGACTTAAGTTTGGAATGTACAAATTATAATATAACAGTGTACTCCTTGTTGAGAAGCCTAATAAAGAAATAAATAAGGTTTTTATTCTTGGATGCGCTACATCTCTATAATAAATAATTGATTATTATTATCTTATAATACTGTGTAGGGTAAACAGGGTCAAAATGAGCACATTCGTAAGTAGAGTAAGTCTGTACCCTAAATCTATTACTTAACAGTTTTGCCGTAATATCTGTATTTCATGTTGGTATGAAATTCTTCAGAGGTGACCTGTTTTTAAATCAGTTTGTTTACGTTGAAGACAACTATTTTGTTTGCACTCAGCACTGAGCATAAAAATTCAATTTTATGGAGAGTGGAATGCAACATTTGTTTTGAATAAAATTCGTACGGTTTCACATGGGTAATATTTTCCCAGTTACCTCAATCATTCATAGCTGCTCATGTTATGAATGCGAAACTGTTTGTTACCTTTTTTGTATTGTAAGACACACTGGTAAATCATGACCTGGATGAGGTCAAAGGATATTTTTATCCCAGTAGTTCCCTGTGGGATCATTTCCAACCTCGCGAAGCTATAATCACCATCTGGTACAATACAACCACCGTTCACAAACAACATGTATTAATTATTTTATCTACTACATAACTCACGATTTATTTTTAATCTACCTAATCATAAATTCAGCGTTCATAAAAATCTGATTGAGCCCGGTTTAGTAAACAGTAAACACAATTATCTACGTCAATCATAGCAATTATCAACTTTTTCGCTCTACCGCAGAATTGAGAAATATAGGTAATTGTACCATCAAAAATTAATTATTTAATATAATTACGTATTGTATTGAAAATATTCGTAGCTGATTTTCGAGATACAAATGTATGAAAGTATTAGAGTACCTTTGTGTTCCAGGGCCGCGGTATCTCTTTCGAACAGTCCCGCAGCCCTGGCAGGCATCGGCCCGTGCGGACCCCTACGTGGTTGCTGACATCTCTTTGAGGCGCGCGTGGAACACGAACGCGCCGTCGACACGGCCTGTCGTCATAAGACGGCCAGACGGCGAGCTAGCCCATAACTCGCCGTCCACAGGCCCGCGCCTACGGTGGCCGGGGGCCACCACGTGACCCCCGACGCCCAGGGCGTCTCCCGCGGCGGCTGGGACGTGAGGCTCTTTCCCTCTCACGTTCCGCCACCTCCTTCACTAGCATGACTGCTTCGCAGAAGGAGGTGACGGCTTCCCATTCCCTCTCGCTCCGGACCATGGCTTGAACCAGGGCCGGGCGCGAGAGGTCGCCGCCGCCAATCGCCTCTACGAGGACACGGCGCTGCTCCGCCCAAGCGGGGCAGGCCTCCACAGTGTGCTGCACCGTGTCCTCCGGACGATCCTCACAATAGAAACACCCGGGCGTTTCCTCCCGTCCGATTCGGTGCAGGAACCTCCCGAAACAACCGTGTCGGTGAGGACCTGCGTCAGGCGGAAGGTGAGGGCGCCGTCGTCTCTAGCCACTCCTCAAAGAGGGGACTTATCGCCACTATGGTAGCGTGCCCTGCATGGGGTTGCGACAGTCGCTCTCTCCATGTCACCATGAGATCGCGCCGGAGGTCTGTCCGCTGAGCGGTGATTTGCCGCGGCAGCGGAGTTTCCCCCCGACGTAGTGCCTCCGCGCGCCATTCGTGAAGGCGCGCGAGGACTATCGCCTCCAGATCCCATGGCGGCAATCCGGCAAGGAGGCTCGCCGCCTCACCGGAGATCAAGAGTACCTACCTTTGAGATTATTTTCGCAATATATCATTTGTGGTACGTAAGAAAAACGTATAGAAAATACGTTTATCTTCTACAGCCGAACCAGTCTCCGAAGCTAAAGTTGGCCAAACACGTCGTTTACCTGCCGCTTGCCTGTTATAAACTCGTTTATACTTTTCTTGGTACAACTTCGAACCAAATCAAAACATTTTCGTTCCCAATAGAATAAATCCGACCTAAAGGTCGTTGACTCTATAAATATGGGCTGGTCGTGTGTGAACTTATGAATATTAAGTGCTTATCTATCACATAACACATTCTTCGACCTCGTTCGTATCTACGGTTGAGCATGTGCCCTCCAGTAGACCGTTACAACGAGTAGTAAACATATGTTAAACTGTTTAACAGATGGTTCTGATCCCCGCTCGACAATCACTGCGTACACGTTACTAGCACGTAGGCGTGTACCAAGCATAGCATAGCATAACCAGCCTGTAATGTTCTCCCTGCTGGGACGCAGGCCTCATCTCTATGAGCGGGAATCGCCTATAATTTAGCACGAGGGCACAGTGCGGGGTGGTAGATGTCACAATGGCCAGAAGCCCTACAACAATAAACCTCTATACAAGAATAAGACTATACCCGTAAACAGGAAGAGGACACCCCTGCGATTTTCAACGCCCATAGAGAGGAACGAAATAACCTTTTATCTACCGGAACCATATTCGATCGTAACACATGCCATTCAACTCTTAGCCGACTATCTTCGAGGCAGTATGGAAAAGGTGAGTCAAGCACAATTACATAATTTTCACAAAAACCAGGTTTCTTTAGCACAAATACGGTGTAACCCACATACCTTCAAGCCAGTCGGCGTCGGAGCAAATTATATAAGATTTCAAATTATATAAATTGTTTTCTATGAAACCTTCGATTGGTTTGAACTTCTCAGAAACTGAATGGATGGTAAAGTAGGCTTATTGGCTTTAATGATAGGTGTTGTTATGGAGATGTTTAGCCTACTTAAGTGGAATTAGTAAAATCGTAAATATCTTTAACAAATCAAAACGAGGGTACCGTATTACTGAAGTACTCTTCAAGTGTCTGTCTGTGTCTGTGAAGTAGTCTAGTTAATGTTAGGTCTTTAATAAGATTAGACTGTTTTATTATTTTCTGCAAATGTTTTGGAAAAGACGATCCGTGGTTTAACTATAAATGTTTACAAATTTTTCATCGTGCAAGGAACGCTGTCAAAGATTAGCTAACCCATGTGATAATAGTCAATATTTTATGTTATGATGATAAGCATAATGAATGGATGATATTCTACTGTCAGTAACAACGAATTAAAACCGAATAAGTAGGCGTTTATATGTCTATCTATAATTTGTACATTATGCAATGCTCAATCATGCCGCACTTCCCCAAAGTAAATTTTAATAAAGACCTGTTTTATAAAATATTGTAGCATTAAAGCCTTTTATGAAGAGCTTATTGATGTTACGTATTCAGGAAATTGTGTTACTATGACGAAACAGCAAGTACCATAAATACTCTTCGTTTATTTACAAGTCATTATGACCTTTACGCTAAAGAATTACCGCTTGAAATGGCGTAACGTGTTGACAATTGAGATGTTTTCCGCATTAACGAGTTCGACGATAGAACAAGTTTTAGGGCCCACGGTAACTGTTTATAAAACATGTGTGAGTTGGTTTAGTGCTCATCCTGACCATTTTACTGGGTCAATTATTTTAAATCTCCATTCGATTAATCGTAACCATTTTAAGAATTTTATCATTAATGACATTAATAGCCTATTACGATCCTGCTAAAGCGGTCATATTAGGCCCCCTGTGATGTTACTACTAAACACTAATAGAGACAGCACGTGGGAAAAATAGTCGTCGTTACGATCTCATCTGAGCACGAGTGAACACTTCCTCATTTTCATCAATTGCCGTTTACAGCTTGTGCGGGACGATACGCGTGGGTACCTATGTACCCACTGCCTATACGTGATTATTTACTCATTGAATTTTCCTGTTATTTCTAGATTGCTTACTGTAATGTATATGTGTTGCAATTTCAAACAACTTACAATTAATATCTTGACTCGATATATGAGGGTTTTACCACATTAAATAATACACCACAATTAATCAACAAAATAATTAATAATAAATAGATGTTCTTGTTTAATAGATGGTGCCTATTGATATTTTACTACCTACTTAAAGAGTCACTTAGCAGTAACAATATTACTTATAAACCTTGTCTAGTTAAGTAAGACACGCTTACCCAAACGGCAGAAAATGTAGAGAATATTTTTTATTTTTTTTTATTTAGCCCGTATTGTCCCACTCCTGAGCAAAGGCCTCCCCCCATTCCTTCCACTTCTCACGATGGTGTGCTTCTTCTCGCCAATTCGCGAGGAAGCCATCCAAGACGTCCCGCCATCTTCTCTTCGGTCTGCCGCGACCCCGTCTAGCTGTTTCAGGACTCCAGTCTTGCGATATTCGGGCCCAGAATAATTATGAAGGATAATATTTAACTTGTAAATTATTCTAAAGAAGATGTAAATCATCTTAGTTAAAGGGAAAAGCGAGTCCTGCAATACTTTCCCTCCAACACAACAATGTTTTACTCGCAAATAACAACAACTTACAATAACAATAAATGTTAGAAGATCCGTCGGATCTCTATGATTCATACAATTATAATTATATATATTTAATACTATAATATAATACTATTGATCAACATCCTGATCGAGAGCTTGTCATATCGGCCACTCGCTCGGAAACAGACAGTTATGTCAGACTGTGGTCAGCATTCATGATAAATTTTGCTCACAGATTATCATTCTTTTCAATCATGGAAACGTGTGTTTTAAACACTATTACATGAAGATTGTCTATGATATCTGAGTAATGTAATACAAGATTAATTTGAAGAGTTGCTTATAACAGCAGAATCTAACCACAGAGTTCTGTTGGTATATGAAAGTGTCAGAGAAGTAGGATATTGCGATACAACTTGTTTTTTTTTTTCAACATAAATTAATTTTGTGTTTTATCAATCATATCTCTATATTCATTAATATTAAATTATTTGTTCCCTTTTTACTTTCCTCTCAATTCAAAAGGTTAGATAATGTTCAGAATGGCACTGCTGTGGAGTGATATATAAACAAATTTCCGGACTACCCAAAGTGTCCCAATCTTTTCTCAAAATCGTAACCGTCACAAAACATCGGACATAGCTCGGACACGTTCGATCCGGGGGCTTCGGAAGGGAAGTCACGTGGTAAAAGTAGGCGCCGCCTCTTCCGGGCACACGCCGCACTCACTACGCAAGGATTTACGATGCCATACACAATTACACATGATTAATGATGGGATGGGCATCATTAGAATAATTATACGGGAGTTACATTTTAATTAGGATTTTCGTAATTACATATTCACAGGAAATATTAGAAATATGAGTTGTCTAGTGGTCGACAGTGCGACTGTTGAGCATGGGTTGGGCATGGGTTCGATTCCCAGTTCGGCCAAAATGTTCTTGGGTTTTTCCATCAGGCATTTCTCAGTAGCAACCATGAGTCTGGATTTGTGCCCGGTTGATGGCAATAGGCTCGCCCCCTATTACATGGGACTTAAAAATAACTAGCAAAAGGTCTGTGTAGTATTAGGTACACCTCTGCCTTAACCTTCTGGGATTGCAGGCGTGATGTTATGGTATGTACGAGTTGTATAGGTGAATATCTTTAGTGCCGGGTCCCATTTATCAAGTTACTGAATTCAAAACAGAAAGAAGTCGGAATTCAGCAACGTCAATATGCTACACTTCGTAATTGCTACGAGAAGCTCATTCTAGTGCTAGATGCCACGTGTTGTACTTAAGTAATTTCTTCTTGGACAGTTATTAATCACGACTAATATTTTGTGAACTGTATTTTGCACTCATTTTATACCAATTAGGTATAGATTCGACCACAGAAATTGTAACAAAATAAGGAATGTGTTTGGTTTCAATAAAAACAAAACATTATGTAGTAAGCTCCTTATTATAGCTCTATACTTATCTAATACATAATGATTTGTTAGTTAGAAATAACCGCAAAGCGAGTGGTCGACTTGTTAGGCAATCTGAGAAATGAATTATTACAAATTGATCTCACTCTTCACAATTTCTTTGCTAATGTTCCATAGCAACGACTTTGCTTTATTTGCTATTTTTTATAATACATCAATTAAGATGAAATCCTCTTCAATCAATCATCAAAATAAACAACCACAAAACATTTTCGCACTCCATTCGACCCCGGATAGTCTTCACCATTTTTTGTATCAAAAACATCACTTATCTAGTGTACAGTAAATCTGTTCATATGTTAGTAAAAACTATGGTCAACACATGCTGTTAAACATTTAGTATAATAAATAAACATAGTGAAGACGTGTTTTTGTGTGAGGACCGTGTGTCCTGAGAGCGTGTTGGTGGTTGTGTAAGTGTTGTGTAAAGGTAAGTTATTTGTTAGCAAAACAAATGATAGGATTGAGAACGCCGTGTCTCGGTGATGTGCCTACTATTTGGATGTCTATTACATGTTCTATTTCTTTTGTAGAAAGTGGCATCAGTTGGAGAGGCGGTATTGGCATGTGTTGCATAACGCATGATATTATTCTGGAAGTATTTTTTCAACCGGCACTGAACACATATTACTGTTAGTAAGTAGTTATGTACTATTACTACATAGTTAGTAATAATAATGCGACAATCCTATCGATATTAAGAGCTTTAAACAGCTCTGAAAATCAATAAGTTTGTTTCTTTACATCTTTTTTATCCCGGAAAACCTTGCGGATGGATCTTGCAAGTTAATAAAATTAAGCTCTTGTTGATGAAATATAAAAAAATAACAAGGAAATGATTGGGGTGGACGTCATTTTTACGGAAGCCAACACAGACATTCATTATTACATCCATTTTTGGATGGTCGACCTTTTTGATCGATAAGCTGAGAGTTAATTGTGAAATTATAGTCTGTTTATTGGTCATTTATTTTGGGACGCACTGTACCTTAATCGACCCCAACATAACTGGAAAAAGTACACTTCTTTATAATGTTTTAAGGAAAATTGCTTATTTCTTCGTAACATTTGCTCTTAAGATGCTTTTTGTCGATATCTAAGGAAATCCCCAGCTACTCATGTTAAGAAAAATCACGTGACTCAATGATATTTAAATGGCAGTTCCATTTACTTAAATCAATATTATGTTCTCAGTATTTGGTATACTTAAGTACAATCTGTAAAACTTATTCAATATTTGTCAATGTGACCAAAAGTCTGGCAGTTGTGTCACACATTATGTATTAAAGAGTACTTTGACGAAGCGGTATACGACTTGTCTCAAAGTTAAGACATAATAAATAAATCAAGAAATACTTGGTATTGTTTACTGTAAAATTCGTCGTTTCGGAATATTTTGATATTTGATTTGCATAGATTAATAACAAATAATGGTTAGTTCTCTGACGTCAACATGTTACCACTTAAAGTAAAAAAAATATAGATTTGAATTAAATCATAAAGTTCATTGATTTGTTAATCACGAGGATTTAATCGTTTAAGATTTAATTAAGGGGTAAAGTTTGTACAAGGTTTTTTGTTAAAATTGCCGTCTTTGTCGCCTAAAACTTCACAGTAGATAGATATCAATATTTTATGTCAAAATAAACTTAAATGTGTCAGAACACATTGGCTTTCACCAGAGTACAGCTTGTAAGCACAGAATTTGTCACTTACGTGTGAATTTTCACAACTGTTACTGAATCTATGTTGATTTCTATCTACTTTGTCGAAACTCGAAAGACATTTTAGATTATTTTAAGAATACGAGGTAGAGAGTGCCTCTACGTAGCTGTTACTCCAAGTAGACATCAAATTAAAAACATAAAAGTATTACTTTTTTCAAAAATTCTGCCGATTTTTCTCAACCTTTGATTGTAGTTTTTTTCATGAAAACTCGAAAATGTGTCTTTTATTTCACTTAGGGCAGTACCTACTATTAAGTTTATTATGAGACTACCGCGTGTTCTAGTAATAAGCAAGAGTAATAGTAAATAAGGAACGCGTCCTATAGAACTAGTTGTTCAAGAATACAGCAGCGTCACATTACAGCAGCACAAAACCAGCAGCCAGCGTAGTCAGCGCTACATTATCGGTAGCTCAGTTTCTTTGATTAGTATTACGCAAATGCATGTTTCGGCTGATCTTTTACTAGTACATAGAAAATTGAAAATAAAAACTTGAGCCGAAAATACTCTTTCTGAACAGAAATGTTTCTCTATTATGGAACCGTAAAAGAATTCATACAGACAAGTTGAAATGAAATTATTGTTTTTAATTTGAAAAAACTACAATAAGACTAGCTTGTAGCCGCGGCTTTGCCCACGTGGAGGTCGAAACTTATCGCTCAGGGAGCTACCGGAATAAATGTATCCTATAACAACCTAACCCAACTGTGTGCCTTTCATTAAAATCCATTCAATCGTTAAGACATGTGAAGAGGCTAACAGACAGGCAGACAAACCGACACACAAACATAGTATATTTCGTACTTAATAATATAACTTGTATGGATTTATATTTGTTCCAATCAAATTATGTTATTTTCGAAACTATAAGAGATTAGTCATCGTTTGACATGCAAATTTCTGAATGCCTCAAAATTCGACTTGACAGCTAAACAGCTTTTTGATTTACATCCAAAAAACTTGAACTCCATGTTGTGGACTTGAATTTAATATTTATTAGTGTCAATAAACTGTACCAGGTAATATTACTATGGTGTTCGTGAGTCTAGACACCACGATCAGTTTTATATTTTCTGTATGGAAAGCTTTGGAAAACTCGTAAAATCGTCCTACAAACGAGCCTCGTCTTTCGAAACATGTGGAATCTTCCGAATTCCTCGTCTTTTACTTAGTTTTTCTTTAACATAAATAATACTCTTACGGTGTTACTTACTTATAAAAATGGTTTATAGACAATACGCCTACCATAGTTCCAGTAAAACTAGGTTCATTCCAAAATATGCTTACCTGTAACAAAAAAAAAGATATTTATTAGAAAATGATGTTTTTTTTAATATGTATTGGCTGGTGTCCGCAACCCCACGTCCAAGCGCGTATTTTGCGTGCGGTTTTTCAATATAGATAACATTTATCAATAATGTCGTATGTAGGTATTTACACGAATATTAGTGGTTAATATGTATTATTTAGGTATATTTCAGTTACATCAACATGTCATATCGGCTACAAATAAGTAGTACCTTTTAAATCGACTTTGCATTTCGTTAATGCAAAAGGCAAAGCAAGCAAGGCAGTTTAAAGCAGCAGGTTAATGTAGCAGCGGTACCTACTGACAGCTGATAGGTATTCCAATAGCACAAGAAAACGCAACCAAATCAGGACTACCTACAAGAAATTGGCGCAATACTTGCACGTTTTATTTATATTACTATATTTCAAAAAAAAAATAATCTTGAGCTGAACATAAGATTTTTCTTAGTAACACTCCGGTATTTATATTTGTGCCTGGTTATTATACGGTCACCGCGGCTGCATAACCCTTCGGGGATTACGGCGTGATGTAATGTTATGAAATTATATTTTCCGAACGCTGAAATATCGACACTGTACCGTCACTACCCAGACCACCCAAGTGGTTGCAATCTGCACCAGATGCTCTGAATTTGGCCGCGATTCAACCGGGTATGACTACGGACAACACAAGTATTATCAGTGTATGTCTGTGTATGACCCATCCAAGGTCTCCATACATCGGGCAATGTTTATGGGATATAAATGTGGATGTTCGGTGAATCATGGGAGCGTTTGTTTGTAATTGCGATGATATAATAGTAGTAACGTCTATTTGTGTAGTCTTCTCGGGCGACTCATTCGGGCGAAGCTGGGTTACTTGTATCACCTGGCTACATTCGAGAGGGTTCTAGAGTAGCTATAGATTCCGATGAAATATTAACAGTTCGTCGAAATCCGTGTTGCAAAAGAAACAAAATTAATTCAGTGTTGCCTGCTTGCATGTGTATGCGTATTTCACGTTTACTATATTTGCAACTCCAATGTAATTCACGAGTTAAATGAAACGTAATAAACGAAATGTGTGTGCTGCTGAACTGACTATTTATCACCGCATCGGAACTATTTACTGATAATGTAAATTATCTTTAGTTCTAATAAATAATGAACGATTAAAGATTACAGCCAAATCATACTGCCCCACATAAATTAACATATCTATTATTATTTTCTGTACTTTATTTTATAAAATACTTGACTCTTTTTTCAAATTCATATTCATATTCATTTATTGCAAATATGGGTAGTTATACAGGTGGGTTTTTAAAAACAGGAAAGTTGTTAGTGTCACCATATTCTGCACTAGGCATGCAACATTTAGTTCGGAACGTGGTGAGTCCCTAAATTAAAAATTAAATACATTAAACTTCACAATTACATGTCTATTAAATTGTCAATTAAAATCAAAGTAAATAATGTCAAAGTAATAATGTCAAAGTTAATCTATTATGCTAAAATGTCAAGAATTAATACATCGTGAAATACGCAATTTATGTCAAACTTAAGTAATAAACATTATTTGTTTTTTAGAGTTTGTCGCACAAATATTCATTAACACTATAATAAGATTTTACCAATAACATTTTTTTAACATTATATTTAAATATGTCCATACTTTTTAAGTCCAAAATACATTTTGGTAAATGGTTATAAAGTCGAGGTGCCATCCAAAAAATACTCTTGCTAAACAAGGTAGTTCTACTGCTGTCAGGGAAATATATTTTTTTATTGTAACGTTGACTTCTATAATTTTTGAAATAATGCAGGTTGCGTTTTACATAGACTACGACTTCTAATATATATAGACATGGTAGTGTTAATATTTTTAAGCTCTTAAAAAAGGGCTTACAACTATCTGTTGGTTTTAAACTACATATTGCGCGGATACATCTCTTTTGCATTTTAAATACAGCTTCTTTTTCTGTAGAATAGCCCCAAAACATAATGCCATATCTTAACAAGGACCCCACGTAACCATGGTAAGATGCTAAGACCGCACTGGTACTGACCGTTTTTGCAAGCATATATAACGCATAGGACTGCTGACTTAATTTGAGACACAAGCTTTCCACATGTGATTTCCAGTTTAGGTTATAGTCTATATGTAAGCCTAAGAATTTTGTAGTATTGATTTGCTCAATCTTCTGTCCTTGGAAATAAACATCGACGTTTGTTTGTTTGCAATTTCTATTCTTAAAAGTCATAATTTTAGTTTTGGTCAAGTTTATTTTTAATTTATTTGATGTCAGCCATTCTATAATAGTAAGTAATGTATTTTCAATTTCTTCTTTTAGTTTAGACAGTTCTTTACCAGAGAATACAACTGTGGCATCATCAGCAAACAAAACAGTCGGATGGTTCGTAATGCGCGGCAAGTCATTTACATAAATTATAAATAAAAGTGGTCCTAAAACACTGCCTTGCGGTACCCCTATTTTTACTTCTCTATATTTTGATGAGTAAGTTATTTCTCTTTTAGTCTTAGCACAAATCCTTGTGATCTGAGTCGATTGTCTCCTGTTACTTAAGTAGGACTTTATTAGATCATAAGCACTGCCTCTAACACCATAAGCAGACAATTTCGATAACAGTATATTGTGGTCTACATTATCAAAAGCTTTGGTAAGGTCCATATATAATGCACAAGCATGATTCTTATTATTTAAATTACGCATTACTACATTTAAAAAATTATAGACTGCCATATCAATCGATTTATTTTTTCTAAACCCCGATTGTTCATCTGCAAACAGGTTATTCTTATCAAAGTAATTGTAAATATTACCATGTATTGCTTTTTCAAATACTTTTGAAAACACTGGTATAAGAGCTATAGGGCGATAACAATTTACGGACAGTCTATCTCCCTTCTTAAAGAGTGGTTTGATTATTGTTACCTTTAATTTATCAGGAAATACACCATGAGTAAAACATAAATTTATAATATGACTAAGAACAGGACTAATTTTCAAGGCTACATGTTTTAGTATACTTGTACAAATGTCATCATATCCAGTGCTTTTGGTATTCTTAAGATTCAATATCAATTTAAATACATCACCGGGAAGTATTGGATACATATACAAAGAATTAAGCTGAGTATCAAGACTGCTTGGTGTACTGTGTGGCAAGTCTGAATTTATATTGTCAATAAAAAAGTTATTAAAAGAGTTAGCTATAGATGATGCATCATTTATTAATTTACCATTAACAGTTAAATTGTGTATTTCGCTATCTGGTATATTGCATTTAGAGTCATTTATTATGTCCCATGTAGCTTTGCATTTATTGCGAGCCGTGTGTATGTAGTGGTTGTTTTGTGATTTTTTTGTTGACTTTATAATGCGATTGAGTCTAGATGTAAGAGCTTTGAATTTTGATTTATCGCTATGGTTTTTAGTAATTCGATATTGCCATAGTAGTTGCCGCTTTCGTTTACAACATGCTCGGATTCCTTTAGTCATCCAATTCAAACGTCTTCTAGTGTTAATTTTAATATTAATTAGTGGGAAACATAAATAATAAAATAATTTAAAAATGTCATAGAAATTGTTAAACGCATCATTGGGGTCATCATTTGCAAATACATCATGGAATGATAAAGAACTGATGCATTCTTTGAATTTTTCAATGTTTTCTTGACTATAGTCGCGTCTCTTAATAAACCAATATTTGTAAGTGCACGTTGCTTTAACAGGGCAGGTGAGCAATTGTGCTGTGTGATCAGATAATGCTAGCTCAAGAAGTTCACCTTTACAACCTCGAAAGTTTACCATGAAATTGTCCAGACATGTTCCACTAACTATTCGTGTAGGTTCTTTAAAAATAAATGTAAAATTAAAACTCTTAAATACCTTAGCAAATTCCATAGATGATGCATTTTTTGTCAATGTATTAATGTTAAAATCCCCACATAAGATAATTTTGCCTTTAGTTGCGCACAGGACTCCAAGTAACTGACTCAACTGCTCCAGGAAAAATGATATAATTTCCCGATTTGAATTTGGCGATCTATAGACGCATAACACTCGCAAATTGTGGTCCAATAGTTCTACCCCAGCACATTCCATTACACTTTCCTTGCAAAACTTTTTAAGTCCATCTAATGGTTTAAATTTAAGGCTATTACGGACCAAGACACATGCACCACCATGACGAGTACTACGCGAATACAGAGACCCAAGTGCATAGTTTTCCATTTTCAGCAATTTAACATCTGTTTTTAGCATATTATGTTCTGTAATACATAAAATATCCACTGCCTTTTTTCCATCATAAAGTGATTGTAATGATACTGATAACAAGTCGGATTTCTTAATAAGACCATTGATATTCTGGTGAAGGATATTAATATGTTTGTACACGAAAAAACTCAGATGCACAATGTTCATTATTAGTCAGTTCAGAAATATTTAGGTCAATCAATATATTGTTCATAACTTGTTCAAGTATAGTCATGATACCACTTCTATTTATTTTGCCGGTTTTGTAAGAAAACATGTCGAGGGATAGGTCACGATTGCTATCAAAATAGTATAAGGAGCCATTATTATTTTGAAGGTCCGAGCAAAGAAGATTATTGAATACTTCCACTTTATAATTGTATATTGGAGCTCCTGTTTGGTATGTGGGACCACAAATAACTATATTAGTATGAGCAACGTTTTTTAAATGTTCCTTTATTGTTTTTATCATGTTTATATAGTCATTCTCGTCTTTAATGTCATTTTCTTCAATGAATAATATACAATAGTCATTTAGAGTGAAGTGCTTTAATTTTTGTTCTAAATTCTTTAGCCGTTCGTATAATATACGGTTTGACATAATATAGTGGCAGTAATCAAAATGTTCTGAAAATATATTTACTATTGTGGGTAACGAGCCTCTGTTCACACTACTGAGAATACATAGTTTGTTCTTTTGTTTCGGTTTCGTAATGTTACGTGCCAGCTGTTTTCTATTTCCACCCTGTATTTTAGTCTGAGATGAAGAAGTTACTTGTTGTTTTGATTCATTTGGTGTTTGAATGTTGATTGTTTGCGTAGCTATATTGTGCCTCAATACTTCTTTATTAACTGAACTGGGTTTTGGTTGAACTAATTCGTCATGAAGAGTAACTTGTGTGGATTTGAATATGTCCGGACTTCCATATCTTGAGTAATCCTCACGGTGTTGTCTATGTAAAGACTCTCTAAGTGGTGTAGATAATTTTGTTCTTTTATTTGGCGTTCCTACCTCAGAAGCTAACTTCTTAGTTACCTTTTCTACAAGTTTATGTTTTATGTTCATATTCTCAATAGTTATTTTTAATTCTGTGTTTTCAATAGATAGAATATTTATCTCTTCGTGAGCCGCCTGCAACTGTGAGTTAAGTTCACTTATTTGACGTTTAAGGTCTTCCATTTCTTCATTATCATCATTTGTAATATTTGGGACGCTATTATTTGTGGCGCCATCTAGTGTTGAATTGTTAAAACTATCATCGAAAGTTTCTATTGCTGATTCGGAACGTCGTCGTCGAAACCGTATTGTAACATTCTCACTGAAATCCATTTTGTACCGATATGTTTTAAATACTTAATAAAATAAAGGAAAAATTCTTGAAGTAGGATTCGAACTCGATGCAAACCGTGTAGTTGATCGCTGAGACCCAACGCTTAGCCGCTGCGCCAATCACTCATTACGTAGTAGCGTTGAATTAGGTGAATGGATACCTCTTGTTCTAATAACGTTTTAAGTCACGCGTCGAGCAGGTCCAAAGTTCAAGTCTTTGTTAGAAGAACGTATGTTTCGAACGGTTAAGATTTAAATGATTGTTTTTTCTTTCTTGTTTCCAATCACTGTTTTCCATGAGTTAGGGGTCATATCACACAGTATGTCACTAGTAATAGTTTATATTTTCACAACATTCACAGTTTATGTCATATAAAGTTAGTTATTAATGAAATAATTATTAGAATTTTTCACAGCACTTGTATTGTTTATAACTTCATTTATTGTAAATCCTGTTCCTTAATAACATTGTCACATATGTATAGGAGTGTCCTTTCACCAATAGTCTTTGTTTTATCACTTAATTATTACTTATAACTTATTAATTTAATTTAATGGCGCGAGCTCTGAGCGCGAGCTGTCCATCGGCGACGGTACTCCAAGCAAGTCAACACATCTAGGCTTTGCGTAATACAGCACACATCAGGAAATCTTAAGTGAATCATTTTAACCTAAATACATTTTCCATAGTAACGTACTTCTAGACTACTCATAGTAAAATTCGTATTGAAACGGAATTTGCAGGTCATACCAAAAAGGACAAACCAGAAAAAAAGACACACTCTTACGCCCTCTCCAACATTTCAATAAAGGTTGCTAAAGCTATGCTATGCGGATAACGCCGAGGTTAGCAAATTGATTGTCCCAGATCATAAAAGTGACACAATTAGCAAGAAGTGGCACAGTAGCGCCATCTATTGTGTTATACATGTAGTGGCATTACAGTGTCCCCGCTTTTTATTAAGTTACAAGCTTCTTGAGGTGGACGTGGCTTAGAAATCGGAGCGCGATTCATTTTATCACTTGCCAGGAGAAATCAGGCAGCGTGTAATAAGGTTATTTATAAGGTACGGGAAGGTTTTTATTTATTTGTATGATCGTAGTTGGAATGAATATTCTGGTAAAAGAAACACCTGTGGAACGATTTCAGGTATTAACGGGAATGAAGAATTATCATACAACGCACTGCACAGGCAAATAAATACCTACTGGACTCCAATCTACAATCGCCACCCGGTAGCCAACTTATCTCGGCCGATCCCAACGTCACAGTCTAACTGGACGCAGCATACAGCGCAAAACTCCGATGTCCACGAAATCGAAATGCAGTACGTTTTTAAACATCATCCGAACGGCACCAGTATTGGTGACTGTACTCACACTTCACGCTACAGAATATTTCTGACTAATCTCATCATCATCCCGAATTATCCTATACAATAATTATGAAGATGGACACCCAACCATGGCGGCTAGCCATTCATGTTTGGCTCTGCTTATTATAAAATAGTCTAGTAATTCCGAGCACTTTTATCCGGAATGTCGACACTCGACATCGCATAAAAAGCCTTAATTAGATTACTGAAAAAGATGCTATCTCATTATTATTTTTATACTCTTGCGTATTTTTCCTGCAGCGTCTTCATAATAATTATTATATTGTGACCTAGATAGGCATACAAAGTCGTACCTATACAATACATATGTGGTGTCGAAACCATGTGGCTGACGCACTAATTAAATACTCATTACACCTGTCTGACATTATATCCGCACGTAGGCACATACTGTAAAATATTACAATTTAATAATAATATTATGACACCATATCTTACAACTCAGCAATTTTATAGAAGCTTACAAGCATAAAACTATAAAAATTGTGTTGTTAAATGGTAGGATTGGCGTTTGGTAAAAAGTAGTCGATTTGCTAAAGATTTTCTCTTTAATGATCACCTGAACGCAGCAAATAACTGCATTGTATCGCATACCGTATCAGAGGAGAACGCTGTAATCAATCTGTAGCGGCCGCATACTAGCCCTTGTACAAGTTACGAGGTACTTGCAACTGAGTACACTGCATTAGATCGTAAGAGCTGGTTCAGACTATGAGAAGACGCGACGCGATACTTTTCATGCGATTGACATCAGTAGTTCTTGGGTACTTCTCGTCTATTTGATACCTCGTTTCTCCTTAGTACAGAATTAGGTAACCGGAGCTTGCGATAGCAAATTCATATTATTAGATCATTAGCGCTTACAGATGGTAATGAGTTTTTGATCTGCTGATGTAATACTCTCGCGCTGCATACATTTCTCTTATCGTCGTTTCTGGTAGATACCACAAACCAGCCCAGATGGGCTGGTTTGTCTAATCATTATGCTTGCCTTAGCAACTCAACATTTTACACACGTATTCACGCCTATGTTTTGATTTCGCAGTCTCGTGACGGAATGCATTGGCGCCTAGTACTTAGACGACTTTACACGACCAAGACGAGTCGCGCGGAACGCTTGTCTGGACAAGACCTAAGCTCTGTCGGTGTAGTAGCTCGCAAAAGTAGGGCGATGGCCAGTTAGCTCCCTCTACAAGCAGGATATTGGCAGTTGATGCCATCGGTGTTATGTCAGACTGATCAACGATCGCATTCTATCATAGAAAGCAGTTATTAACAGAAGGTACTGTACGCTATTGTAAAAATTGATCTATTTATTATACGTGGATATCCAATTATGATCATTAATTTATTATTTAACACTAATAGCCATTCTAATGAACGTCTCATTAAAGCGTTTATAGATCCTCTTTCCAGAAGTTTCAAAATTGACAATCAATTAAGGTTACAGGCTGAAAACTGACCTGATGAAAAATGGCGGCATGCATCAGTAGACTGATCACTATCATTGATAACGGTGACAGAAAATTTAAAACATATTTCGCTTGAAAAAATCTAACGAAAAGTTTATATCGATTATGTTGAAAATCGTAGATATTCAAAAAGTTTTGAAAGTTTTTGTCACTGGGCTAGCCTACCTACATCACTACGCATTAATGCAAACTGTCATGGCTAAACAAAATGTACATAAGGAATTGGCGCCTAAACCTTCGAATACTTAATAGGTTTCGGCTGTATCTATCACAATGTAGAGCCGTGTTGTACGAGTATGTAGAGCACAGATAGAGCACATTAGTCTTGTGCTCTATCTGTTTCGACTGTTCGGAATTCCAATATTTGAGTATTGTTATGTATTTACGTTACCTAGGTAGGTACTATTACGATTATGTTTGTGCAATAGAGTCGCTAATGTGTTTCTTTGTTAATATATTTTTCATAAATCATTTAGTTTCGCCATTGGACTTAACCTTAAAATAGTTCGTTAAAAAGTTGACAGGACAATCTTGTATGCAAATGTTGTTGTAGTTGTTTATAAGGTACCAACAAGGTAAACCGGCGCAAAGTGAACGAATCATTTAATATTTACAAAATGTCACCCACTATCAAATAACAAATGCATTCCAAAAAATAAATGACTAATTTTATTAAACGGGGCTTCAGTGATGTCAATGTCTTAGGTATTGGTACCTGATTAACAATTTTGAACGTTGAAAGTGGTTGGAATAGGTATTGTTATCGTTAGGTTATTTACTAACACAATACCTATTGTATTGTGTTAGTAAATAACCTAACGAAGATTCAGAAGGAAACACAATCTTAAACTGTGTTTAGTGGCAAAATGGTTGTAAATCAAGACAAAGCAGTTGCTTCATTAGTCAATTACTGACGAAGTTCAAACAGAGTCGAAATCAATAGAAGATAAGTACAATTTAGCAATACGATACGCTTTCTCAAATATTGGCAAATACACAGATATTTTTGCCAAATTCGATGTTGGCATTTTCGTCGACGACTTTGATATATTCGAACTAATCGAGATGCAACGTTTACTACTAACACGCAATCAGACAGGTCATCGAACTGCAGCTGTAACATGACCTTGAGCTCACCGTCACCCGCGTTTGGACCCTAAGTTTAGGCACAGGTTCGTTTACGTTTTTTATGCTCCCGAATACAATATTTTTTGGGTACAAAGTTGTGAAAAAAAATATGGTATTAGGTTTTGCATAAAAAAGGAGCCTTCGAAGTTCAACCCACAACCGATCCCAAAAAGAGCTACAGAACGAATTATTTAATCACACGAAGGTTTAATAACAACAACATCATGCTTTGAGTAATAGAATCGAAAGTCATTTGTTGAAGTCAGCACTTTTTGAATGTCAAGAAAAAATAAGTTAGCCCTTCAAAACGCCCACCCATTACCACTTCCTAGTACATTAGCTGAGCAAAAGAAGGGGCAGAGCAAACTCCTCAGAAACCTATGAGCTAGTTCCTACTACCCCTAATGACCTAAACACTGACCAGTGACGTCAGCAAGCCACCTGCGGTCGACAGAAACACTATAGATATTGGCAACTGTTACCCGATTCCAGATCATGCCATAGATACTTGACACTCATTGCATCAAGTCAAGGATGTTGGAAATGGCAAGCGACAGGTGATTTGGCTAATATATTGGATGAGGAATGCTGATTAAGAGAGAACTAGGTATTTTAAAAGAAGTCTACAATAACATCATTGGTGATACAGTGACACCCGACGAACAGCCAATAATCATATTATTTTTATTATTCTTTTCTGCAAATGTTGATGAAAATAAAGTTCACATATAACATTCTACAGAGCGGTATGTTTATATTCTTGGCAAAGTTGAAACAATCAGGTGGACGCAAGTACGTGTACGTGTACTGAATGAGGGGAAGGTTATCTGAACGCTTTGGCATCTGTCGGACGATTTGCGGAATAAATGATGGAAAGCTGTTGGCATCAACTTAGTGGGAAGGATGCTAAAGCAAAGTTGGACTACTATCGGCAACGATGAAGTAAACACAGAAAGAAAACTAGGATAGTAAATAATCAGAAAACTTGTGATCGATTTGGATTCGCACAAAAGCTTAGCAATTTATCTAAACTATAAAACACACTTCCCCTTATGACTGTAATGTTCAAGAAGGAGAAACCCATCTGTCAACTAAATACCTACATCAGACATAGCAATGTTCACGCAGTACAGTTTAATATTACCCACTCCCAGGTATAATTTAATATTCAGTAAATAATTAAAATTTAACATTTAACGCTACTAATATAACAGTCGTATCTGGTCGCTGTTCGGTCGATTAAGCGGCGCACAGTGGGCGGAGCTCCTGGCCGGTAAACATAACGGGTTCGAAGCCGGCTTAAGCACACCTATTATATCACAGCTAACTATTATAACTTTTTTTTAATAGCCTTGTATGTCCCACTGCTGGGCAAAGGCCTCCCCATATGCCTCGGCAGCGCCGTACATCCTCCTTAGGTACCCACTATTATTCCTACAGTTGCTAAACCCATTCTCAATCAACTTCGATTGCGAAATGATGTAACGAATATTATAAAAAAGATTTATGAAACTTGTTCGTGCATTGATGGGCCCTTATTTAATGAAGTATAGTGTGTGAATGATAATCACAATAACGTTGACTTATGATAAGCTATGGGACGTGCCATTGAAACGATGGAAGAAAAAGATAAAAGACTTAGCCACGAGACATACAAGTTAGTACGATATAACTGACGGAATTTCTCGGCTGCAAGAAGATACCACAAAATAGACTAAGTACATAAAGTGAAGTTGTATAAATGTAAACAGTTTCAATCACTACGCTGAGGATCAATCTTCTAAACTTGGTTAAAAGTGTACACAGGTTAAAAATTATTAATCTTTTTTATCTATGTAAAGTTTGTCAAGGACAAATCAAGGTCACCACGATCAAGGGCAAACAGTAACTTAAATCTAATGGACAGCTCCAACAACTGCTGAACAATATTACCATATGCGTCCATTCAATGAATCTATTGTCTTTGCCATCAACGACATTGAGTCCATTAGAGAAATTAAATCTGCCATTAATTTGATGCATTGTGGCTTCTCCCGTGGCAAGTTGATGTAAAAGCATTGTCATTGTAGGAAAAGTGTTATGTATTTATGTTTTAAAACATGGATTTTAAAAGATAATATGCTGGAGGTAAATGACGGAAATATATTAATAAACAATTGGTATCTCCAATTGGCAACAAATTAAAAAAAAATGTTAAAATTAACGTTATTACCGTAATTTAATAACAATAAATTAAAGATAAATCATTCAACAGATAACTTAAAATAATTGAAAGCTTTTGAAGACAATAATTAAATTATAATACTGATTGAAGCCACGAAGTAATCAAACAAGTTTATTTTAATTTGGCAGCTGTCATTAAAGATTCATCACAAGACAAGTCTTTGTTTTTAGCACAGCAACGTTTAATTCAATCAATAACCTAAAAGGTAAACATTTAACATTTTATATAATTGAGGTGCACTTTGATTTGTGCACTAATATATTTTACTTACATTGCTTCTGAATTCGTTCATTCTTGGTACACTAATATCACACGTGTTTAATTTCGCCTTGAAAGCATTGTATCAATATGTACCAGTAAAATGAGGTCAGCAAGCAATTGCTTCATGTCAGACAAAAGTTTAGCCATATTAATGAATTGATGATTGATGATCAATCTCTCTTCACCATTCTATCTTCCGACACTTGTATCCAAAGCCGCAAGGACACACTCTGTGGACCAGGAAGCCTTTCCCCAAGAGGTATGACATCTCCGTGGCACCACGGAATGCGACGACTCCTGTCAAGTTCGTCCACTTTCACTCATCGGGGGCTGTTTACGGTGAACAGACAAAATTATCGACATGTCTGCGGACGAAAAGGGCATCTCTTATTAAGATTAATTATTCCTGCAATCACTTCCTTGTTTCATTGGTTTTTTCGTGTCCTTTCCTTGTGGAGGAATTCCTAGTGGACTGTAAGGATTGCAAATAAAATTAAAAATTAAGTTAATCGAATATTTAAGTTTGGATTGGTGACATCATCTCTGCGAGCACTACATCTGTTGCATGTTTCGATAGATAGACAAGTCTGATCGGTTTTACGAATCCGGTTTCAACTGCCGTATGTCAAATTAACGATAGCTTAAGAGTTTCTAGAACCAATTGATGAGAAAAGACGATTTAATACGTAGACGCATCGACCGGACCTATAAGCACATACGTAATAGAACAGATTATATTTTAGCTAAGCCATAAGGAAACAGCATCATGATAATTTAACGAAGGTCACAAAGTCAATTCAAAATACTTTCATAATTGCCAAACATTTCGTGCTAAGTTTTTTTGCCGAAAACAGTTTCATAATGATATCCGAATAGTATTTTTAGAAACAGAAATAAAGACTTAATAGTAGTTTTTCTTATTTCAAAACGCAAAACAAACCTGCAGTTTTTGCCAATGTTTGATTTGAGTACAAAAACCAACTCGAAGAACATGAAAATATTCTTGAAACAACTTAGCTAGAAACAATGACATTCTTTTAGGAAACTTTTGCTCTTTTTGCATTTGCTACTGTTTTGTTTCTGCTACTTACAACAACTGTAACCGGTGCATTGAACGACCTAAGAATTGTTGCGTAATTATACTTAATAATGAATAACTCTTGATGAATGACATTCACGAAATACATTCAAATCAGTAGAGATGAACGGTATGAAGCCATACATACTACAGAATGCCCGATGCAACGCGATGCCCTAGAAGTCACCGAGTGGTCACTTTACATGAGTCATGACGTAGGAGTGTGCAGAGTCAACACAGACCCTTGACGTCCAGACGATGATGTCACAGAGACACCAGTAATCTTCAGACCGATAAGTAGTTTAAACTTTAAAGGATACCATAATGGTTTTAGAACTAATCCTAACACAAGATTACGCTGTATTGTAGCTGCATCGTGAGTAATCTTAGCCGTTGACGTAAAACTCTCATTATAAGCTCTTCATATAGAATCTGAGATAGCAGGCTAATTACTTAGTTAATTCACTGTTTGCCTCCCAAAATATTGACTCACAATATTGGACTTCGGTCATAGAATTTCCAGGATTTTTTGCGTCACAGCATCAGCCATATTCAAAACATTCGAGTGCAAAAAGTCAATTGCTAGGTTGGTATTCTCTATTTTAACGATAGCTTCAGAATTGCCATGAAATACGACATAATTATAGACAAAGGTTAAAACTTAAAACATGAACTTAATTATTGTCAAAAAAATCGCCATCAGGAACCCAACTTGTAAGTAATAAATCAAGCTTTTTAGATGACTTGCGAACAGAAGGCTAACATTAAGATAATCATAGGTTACGGCATATTGTGAAACTGCTGTAATTATTGAAACCTCCCACATTTGCCATAGAACAACAGCTTCTTAATTGACAGTTGTAGTCTTTATTACCGTCGCCAATACGTAAAACAATAGTTTTCTACAAAAAAAAAAACAATAATACTACATGGTCAACAAATCAAAATTCATGTAATGAATACCTCTTTAAATTCAATAACAGCTGTATCTACATGCAATATTTGTAGCTCAAACCGTAATTATATCGTTGTACCTTTAAAATGTTTAAACGAAACGTATGCATCCCAAAATAAATTAATGTATGTTTAACGTTTTAAAGAAACTTATTTTAAGAAAAAGAGACGAGCTTCTTCCGAAACAAAGAGTGCATTAAGCCCTCTTATTGTAATGTATGAGTAAATACGTAAAACAATGGCTGAACATTTGTTGTATCATTTGTAAATTTGTCATTGTGACCGTCATTATCGTCGCACGCATCATTCTCATGTCATGTTTTTTTACCAAACGAATTATTTCATCATTACCCAAATGATCATCGACTTTCAGAACTTTGCTCTTTTCATCATTATTTTGAGCTAACCTAATATCCTATTTCGTTTTTAGAATCATCATCATCATCATCATTTCAGCCGAAAGACGTCCACTGCTGGACATAGGCCTCCCCCAAGTGTCGCCACATTGACCGGTCCCGTGCAACTCGCATCCAGCGGATCCCTGCAGCCTTCACCAGGTCATCGGTCCACCTAGTGGGAGGCCTTCCAACGCAGCGTCTTCCGGTTCGCGGTCGCCACTCCAGAACTTTTCGGCCCCATCGTTTTTAGAATAGAAAGAAGTATATATATGTAATTGAATTCTTGTAATAATAATATGTTTGAACCGTACAAAATTCTTCACGAACGCAATGACATTTTTTGTTTGAAAATAGGTATAATAATTTATGTTAATATCAGTACAACTATTCTTGGAACAAAAACGAAATTCATTTGTTTCTCTGTATTATCTTTATTCACGTACTAAGTACTATCAACCGACACCAAGACTACCTCGCGGTGTGGAGGGGCCTCCAAGAATGTAAGATACGCTTTCAAATATACCAACATAATAAAATTACAGTTCATTGAAATGAATAAATAAACTGAAGATAATATATAAATTGACACAAGTGAAGAGAGGCCTATACAGTACGTTTAATGGGGCTATGGATGACGATGATGAATAAATATCATGACGAACACGATATGAAGCCAAATTCATATAATAAAAGTACAGAGTACAAAGAAGGACAGTCACAATTAAATATGAACAAGTGTGAGCTTATGAAAAAAGGTGGAAGTTACCAGATATCAGATAAAAAAGAAAAGAACAATCAAGCCAGGTCGGTTCAAAAATATTATCTATAGTAGCAAGAAAGAGTGGAGAGAGGCCTTCGCACAGGAGTGGCACAGAGCACGCTAGGAAAACAAAAACTAGCAAAGATATAGTGTACCAAATAACAAGGTAATCCTTCAGATTATAGTGTTATCGAACGCAAATAAAATTACGATTGAACAAGATAATGTACTTATCTCACATAATTGGGTTTTTAGTTTAGTTAGATAGTGCTGATGTGCGTATTAGAATTATCTCTAAGTATTGTAAAAAAACATGGTTACATTTGCCTGGATGCAGCAAAATTAAGTAGGAGACTCGTTTCAAGATATACATAGTCACTCATAGTATAATTTTCAACAGACTCACTCCAAAGCAAATCCTCTTTATCTGAGAGGTCAACAGGTAATTCTGGTAATGAATAAATTAATACTCCATAAACTTTGTTCTTGTTTAAATTTCTATTGGGTTTCATCCTTGAAGGTATAAAATTATGAAATAGTTCAAATACTTCGCAGTAAAGGGCAGCCGTTTTGAACCTTTGTATTTCTACCCCTAACTTGGATTTTGTTTCGGCCCAAATACCTGATGAAGTTTTTCTTTTGCTTGTGTTTACTTGTTTGTTTATACAACTGCGGCCTATAACTGATATAAAAAGAAAAACATAATTATGGTGGTTTACTATTTTCATAGTTATAGAACTTGTCTAAATTATAAAGAAGCTGGATACATAGGTTCCACAATATGAATATTTTTCAAACACAGAATTAAATGAATTTAGAAACAATATTTGGAACATTTTTCCAATATCATCTTATAACAGTTTTATTCGTAATTTATTCTATAGGCTAAGAAAATGTTCCAGATTCTTACTTGAGCTCGACGCAGATCAAGTTTGGCGTATCAATTCCTATCTCAAGGTTTTCAAAATCTTGTGGATACTTGCTTTACCAATAGATTATTTCGACGATTAAAAATTAGGTTAAGCCAATTAGCATGTGCAATCTATTCCTGTACTGTTCAAAGCGTTTCTATTATTGTTGATATCTTCGCTATCACAGTTATCACACTCGTGTTTCTGACCCGGTGCGTTGCCCTGTCGCGAGCGACTAGTATCAACGTGCCCTTTGAAAGGTGAGCCAGTTCAACATACCCCACTTAATTACACTTCTACATGTACGTGACAGTTTTATTCGAAAAACGTGATTTTTCCCAACGGTTTTGAGAGCCTTAACTTATTGTTCAACTTAAGAAAAGGTTGACGAGACAGGGTGCTTTAATTTATTATTTTCTTTGCAAAAATGTTGTCGGTGTCAGAGATAAAAAGGTATTTCGCATCTTGAAAAAAAGGAGTTGTCGAACAACAATAGTTAGACAAATGTCAGAGAATATGATGGACTGGGGTTTCTATTTTGTTTATGATCTGGATAAATATTTTTTATTTGACTCGCTACCTTAACTTGTCCACTGGCTAGTTCCAATTACAATTTATTGCTTATATCGGCAACTCCTTTACTATCTCCAGTCACGCGTTACAACTTACATGTGAATCAATTTCGCACGTAACGCGACGAGTTTTGATTCAAACCTGCGATTGATTGGATGCGATCGCGTTAACTCTGCGACTATCACGTGTGTAAATGCTGTTATATCTTATAACGTATGTACTCCTGGTACATCGGCTGAGACTGCTGTGCGTTACATCATGAATGTGTAACGAGTGTGAGTGCTGTTGTTAGGTAACCGAGGATTAAAGTGCGGATAGCGGCTTGTCGCATGTTTAAAATACAAATAGAGGAGATTTAGTTTGATGACCTAACGTTCAGGTATTATAATGTCGCGTATGATGTTGATGAGTTTGATGTACCACAAACCGTACCCACACATGTGTATATTTGAGCAATTTTGTTGAAATGTAAAGTGACGACCAATGAATAAATTAGAGCTATTTGTAACTAGTAAGTACTGCATTAACATTATCAGCGGGAGCGACTGATTACCGAAAAGGTAATAATAGCAAGTAATGAGAAGCACTTATACAAAGTACCAATTTATGTGACAGTCATGATGATCCGTCATTTGCTGAAGGGGAAACATTTGGGCTTAGTGATCCAACAAGTGCTCTTTCGACTCATTAGCTTTTATTTGCTAAAGATCAGTTTTATGATAAAACATGATCAAATCGACCTTGAAATTATACATTTATTAATTTTATCAGTAACAGTGTCACGAATGGCATTTCCTTTATTTTCTTTAGCAGTTACATCTTCATCAATTCATCAAGTCATCACTAAGTTCATTCTTTCACACGTCAAAACTACACACCCGACATAAAGTTTGCAAATAAACAATACCAGTGTCATCCTTCGCGCGTAATAACTTGTTACCACCACTGTACTCGTGTTTACGTTGTTTTTCAATCGTTTGATTTGCAAGGAGGCGCTCTATTGCAATGTTCGTAGTAAATAAACAAGCGTAAGTGCTACATTTCAATATCGACAATTCCTTTGAAGTGGAAACGTGTCTTGTCGTAGATACGAGGAATTTAAATTGAATTTTTACTTAATGGTTTTACTAACTGCTATAATTATATTGAGATTCACTGATAGATTATTTATAATTCCTTATCATTTCTGTTCTTGCAACAGTTTTGCAACCATTCGTGATTATAAGAAGCTCTTTGATAATCGTGGGAAAATTGATAAGATTATTATACCACTCAAGACTACCTAGCTACTATAAATAAACGCTTCATGTAATTATCACACTCTAAGTGAATAGTACCTAAATATGACATAATGTAGTTCCTATTTCTTCTTCAAGAAAAAGTCAAAGTTACGAAGCATTTTCTCATTGATCGTATCTTGTAAAGTGGCCAGCAGCAAATATTAGAATATTAGGTACGTGTCTTGCATTAAAAACGTGTTGATATGTAGATGTCAGACTTGTTGGATACATTTAGTATAACTAGTTTATCCTGTTCCAACTAGGCATACTTTCTGCAATTAACTAAAAACCTTATACTAAAACGGTAGAGTACGTTTTCGAATACAACAATCTGTGTTTCTGATTTTAATTTTATAGAAGGCAAGGTGAAGGAAACCACAAACCAGAATAGATTTAGTATTGATATTTATTTGTTCGACTATTTTGTTCATTGAATCTGTTTGTTTATGTTCTCTGTACAATTGCTGGGAAATTTTCTATTTGATTTTATCAATTCACTCTTCAGTATGTTCGTTAATTCTATTCCATTTTATCTCAGTACGAACTTGTATATTATTAACACCATAAAGATTGCCGATTTTAAGGACAAAGCGTGTAAGGACAAAGCATGTGAATAATAATTATTAATTATAATAATCCTGGGAATGCACTTATATACTGAAAATTAATGTTTATTCTTATCACTTATGCAAATAATATCATTGTCTGAGAAATCAACTTATTTCATTGGAACACACCAAGAAAACACTTCAACAAAAAAAAAACATTATTCCCAGACTAACACCTAAAACTAACAGTTTTATTAAAATTATAATAGGATTGTACAACAATAACATGAAACAAAATGTTAATTTCACAGTTTTTCCATATTTTTTTTGAACAATGCAAACCAGTTTTTTCTGAATACGTTGAGAAAATAATCATCTTACTTTATTTTGTGACGCGGACTTTGTTATTAAGTTTTTGTTCAAAATTATTAAAAGCCATTTACGTCAATATTTTTTACTATTTGGAAGTCATTAAATAACACGTGACATTATTGTCTTAAATTAACAAATTGCTTATCCGTTTAAAAATCCTATTATGTTATATTTTTTGTTATTTAAATTAATGACAATTAAATTGAGAATGATACTAATAAAAATAGGTTTACAACAACTAAATTATCTTGCTGTTATCGTAGAAAAACGTGGAAAAACAATATTAAAATGTAAAAGAAAACTGAAAATAATTATTGAAGGTTCAGCGAAATCACCTAACCGTTCGGGGCATGCACGATATTATGTTAAGTTTATTACTCAAATTTTATCAATTCATCTTGTTTCTTTGTATTCAATTAGTTGATTCCTAATGTAATAGAAACATCAACTTCGTACATTAGGGGGAAATATCAGTTTTCTTTTGTTGTTTTTATTATCCACCTGTACGGGTAATAATGATCATCAATAAAGATTTTATGATCAAGGAAGTTATCTATGTGTTTGCCCTCCGTGTCCTTGAGCGCTCGAGGGCAGAGCTGGTCAGAGGTGTTGTGTCTGTTGTTTTTTTAGCAACCTTTTCCTCAGAAGTGATATGAATGCTTGTTAGTTGGCGATAGAATTGAGTTCGGCAGTAGTATTATGTTTACGATGCACAGGGTAAGAGTAAAAACCAAGGAAAAGATGAATGGATTGTGTACGAGAAGAGACGAAGAGAGTGAATGATAACGTGACTGCTGGCACGACGAAACTGCGAAATAACGGGTGATGAGGGGCAGACGGAAGAACTCTTACTCTTAATAACGAACCCTTCGCAAGGCGATCTACCCTTCTATTATTTGAATGAAAACAATTTCACCTTGAAGAATATTTCTACGCACTACATCAACATTTCGCAGCTTATCAGTTAATAAGTCGAGTACATGGATCTCTGCAGTCCGTAACATTGATTATGTATCGTGAACGTTGCACTGCGCAGGCACACAACGGCGTAAGTGCTGATTAGTTTGACCAAGTATTAATTATTACGTAACGGATAGTCGTATGGCTAGATTACCGGATGTGGAAGATATTCTTTGAGAATTGGATTACTATTAAGGATATCATGCTATACAGTTGTGTTGAGAAGACCTGGAAAGGGGGTTTAGGGACGCCTCTACGTTGTACCCTTCTAATTATTATATTTTTGTGTTCGTTCGTAGGAGTCATCTCATTCATCATATTTGTGTGGGCTAACAAGTATTGGTTATTCATCTGTGATGCAAAGGTACAAGTACACAACACACGGGCTTGGGACCCAGCTCTCACATTGCTTTAATCAATATTGCTTATCTAATTGCCATATTAAATAAATCTTCTGAAAACAATATTAATGAATATCTTAAGGTGAACGCAGACGTCGTAGAGCCGGCTTCCATTATCTTATCTATTTGAACTTCTCACCCGAGCCACTAGCCACTTAATTGTTGCTGTGCACTCAACTAAAGTAATTATGGTACTTACGATTGTGTTAACACTGTTACTCAGGCCCGATTCGCATCAATAAGTTCAATGATAAGAACCATTTTTACACGCTACCTACGATACGAACACAGGTGATTTTTAAAATTGAAATTATTCAGGAAAATGTCGGATACAGATACCATTACATTAATTGGATAAAATTTTATGCAACATTCGAAAATACATCTACGTGTTATTTATTACGAATACATGAATATATATCTACAACTTTATATATACATATATTTACAGACTAAAAAGAACTAAAGTAATGATAAAAATAAGACTAAAAGTAAGAAAATATAAACATCTAAACAAAGACGACAATAGGACACTTAGGCGTCAAAGTATTCCTCCGCATCGCTGTCATCTGGAAACGTGCATACATGAATTATTCGTTATTTGTTCGTATTTTATTATATTTGTTTTTTTTTTTATTTTGTTTTGAAGAAGAATTAATCAATAAATGTTTTGTTAAAATATTTCCGTGCAACGTAATTAATATCAAAATGATTCGTGCTAGTGATACTAAATTGCAACACAGAAGAATACAGTGTTCTCGAAGAAGTTCGGTCTATATTCTTAGTTCTAGATTGTTCTAGTGGGCGCAAGTTCTGGTGCTGAGTATGCGGTCTTAGGTTCCTTTCCCATGGCGGGCAGTGTTGTTGGAATTTTTCATTACTAATTTCACTAGTACGCAGTAGCTGCCTAAAGTGAAGTCAGTTTTTGTGTCCGGTTGATGACAATAGGCTCTCCCTTATTACATGGGACTAAAACTTTATTAAATGGTGAAATGTGGGTATGCTATAGGTACAGCTTTGCCTAACCCGTTCAGGGAAATACTGATGATGTTTTGCTATGTGAATCTCCGCAGTGCTTAGCCACACAACCACATTTAATTCCTATCACTAGTGCAATATCCTCAAACATAATTATTAGTAAGATAGTAAGCTTGTTTAAACTCGTACCAAGTCGTACTCGTACAATTATCGCGGGTAATGTTACTCGTATTTAACGCGAGATGGCGCGATTACTGCACACTGCGGCCCGGTGCTCAGTGCCCGGGCTAGTTTGCACAGATTGTATCTGAGTACTTATAAATCGTTGACAATTAATGCCTTCTTGGTGTGGTTCACAATCGTGTGTTTGTTTATGTGTCAACAGGTTTTCTGGCGGCAACGCTTTTAACACTTGTGTATCACCAAACTGTTTCGCAATTACCTGTTATATTTAGAGTAGGCAGTCGTGTTATTTATATGGATCTCCGATTAAATATTTATGAGTGCATGCACAATCTCTACATGACGCACGTTCTGGAGTCAGGATGTCCGAAATAAGAAAGTCGGTTCCACTTTCAAACTTGCTGACTGTTTAATATTTCTATTATGAAATGAGCTGTTCCAGTACAAAACTCGTACACTAGAGAAAACTATTAAAATATATTTTATTATATTTTAATAGTTTTCTCTAGTGTACGAGAAAACATAACACGTGACACGTGTCGTGTTTTCTCGAGTGTGTGTGTGTGTGTGTGGTGTGTGTGTGTGTGTGTGTGTGTGTGTGTGTGGGATATTTATCCCATCCCTAAAGTTGAATCTAAAGCTAACGATTACAGAACTTTTATGATCTCTACATTTGAGTGAATCGCGTGCTAAACTTACTGAACATAAACGAGTTCGTAATCCTTCATTTGAGCGATTATTACATAAATACGTGCACACTTGAACACAGACAATGAACTATGCTAATTTAATTATAAATTATCCAGGTTACGAAACCGATTGCACTTTTATACAATATAACGAAGCTCAGATTTGCTGCGTGCACGAAAATAATTAAATCATCTATTACTATTGCTGCACTAAAATTATATACATGTTGTTCGGATTTTCTATTTTACCTATCTATTTAATGAAAAGTTAAGAACTACTAGTTGTGACGTTGTGGAATTTTCTTTTACAAAAGTAAACATGCATCATGTCTAGTTGATTCTTTTTCAAAAAAGAAAACATGTAAACAGCCGGCCAGGTTTGTAAATTGTTATTATTTTTTCCCTAGAGCCTGTGCGAGTGTTGACATTTACACATTAATGTTGAATGGGAAGAGCTCATGTGTTGCATACAAATACTATGGACCTTTGAACCAACTTAGAAGAAGAATCATTAGATTCATACACAATAATAACTCAATTTCCAAGAATAAATCAAAAATATCTAAACTAAACGAGACCAAGGTTTAAACTCAATAAAACAATAACATAATACTAGGAACAATGTATCGATAAGGAAAAACTATATCCGTGTAATTTAAACAATTACAAACAGATTTAATTCATAGCCGCCATGTTTTTTCCTGCATTTTATCCACATTGTACAAACGTGCGAATAAGTTGTGTCACCTGTTGCGATATGTCTGCTTGCACTTATTGTTGCACCTGAGTGGCGCAGGTACCAAATTGTACACGGTTGCTAAAGTAGACTATTGAATTGACACATTACAACGATGCAATATACTGAATATAGTGAATTACTGTTCTTAGAATATTACTGGTGTGTCACAGCTCTATTTTTATTCAGGTTACAGTCACTTTAATAACTTTTTCGCTATTACAAACCAAATTGTAAAATACACAAATAATAACGCAAAATAAAAGTAGTGATTTACTAATAAGTTAATAACTCAAGCATTGCTATATATATAGAAATTAAAATCAAAGTGGAATTAATTCCCTTACTGTCTTGTCCCCGCAACTGCACGCAGGTACACCAGGCGCATTGACACAACAACCGTTTAATAGTCAACAGCTTGGCTCGAGTCCATGCTGCATTTCCGTGACTAAGCATTTCATTAACTCGACCATAAGAACTACCTTTATCAAACCCTTACAAAATACAGCATGCCAGTACTTCAATGTGTTTAGCATTTTCGAAATTTATACTACGAATCTGTAAATTTTCCCCCTTTTGTTCATTGTTACTTGATGATATGTGCTACACACACTTCTGCCAATCTCTTCGGAGAATTGAGGCGTGATGTTATGTCTTTTAAATAGGTATACGATTGAGTAGTTCAGGCACATAGGTAGGTACCGCGAACAGAGAGAAATGTCGAATCAAAGAACCATTTCTCCTCTATTCTAGAAATCGAACGTTAAAATCTCGAAGATTCCTTTCGTTTCTCATTGCAATGTTATCGTTAGCATTCGTATTTGTCGACGATCGAATTAATTGCACATAGTCGGAATGCCGGAATATTTCACGCTTGTCCGCCGATTCTAATGCAACGCAGTAATATTGTAGAACTATTGTATTTCATGTGAAAATTAAAGATGAATTGAGAACTGACTCATACTTAGAAGTCAGATAAAATAAAGTAGTTCACAACCACCCAGTTATTTATAGATCTTTGACAGTTGTTACGGGTGGTCAGTGGCCCGACAGTCTGACAATCAGTCTTAGCAAGGGGTATTGTATTACCCAGTACTGACTGGGTTGTGGAGGTCAGATAGGCAGTCGCTCCATGTAAAATACTGGTATTCAGCTGCATACGGTTAGACTGGAAGCCGACCCCAACATAGTTGGGAAAAGGCTAGGCAGATGATGATGACGCTCTTTACTGTTACATTGACATTTCCATGCAACTGTGAGTTATTCAAGTGCAGTGAACGCATTTCAAAATGTTGCTGTCACTTTCAGAACAAACAAACATACGTGCCAAATCTCCTCGAATGAATAACAAATTGTGATGCAAGGAAACACGTAAATCAAATAGATTATAACAGAATTTGCATCACAAAGTATTTATAATCTGTGTCAGTCTTTTTTGCATGGAATGCAGTATTGCGCGTGCGTGTATTTATTATAAGAACCTTGTTTTTCTATTCATATAGGAATGTGTTTTATGATTATAAGAAAAACATGTGTTGTCATGGTAAATAAGTAAGGTCACACACTTATTGGTTAAAAAAGAAACAAAAAACTTGAAAACTTGAAATGACTTATGTGTAAACCGTAAAACATTAAAAACATTATAATAAGCAATTTTGTTTTCTTAAATTTATTACAACAAAACTTAAATAAATAAGAGAGGACCTACACTTAATTTTCCTTTTCAAAACAAGTCATTAATGGTTTTAATGGTACATAAAAGAATTATTTTCAAAATTTATCCTTATCAAACCCAAATAATAAGGAAAAAATAATGAGTTGTCCACATAAAAACACACGAATTTAATACTTTGTGTGACATTTGGTACTTCTTTTTTCGAATTATTGCAACAACAACTATATTTATATATTACAACAACACAGAACTAAGTTCAAGGATGAACACAGCTAAGCTGCACACACTGATAAAGTCGCGAAATTTGTCGAATCTCTCATACAATAACTCCACGACAACTGCGACACATGTCACGTTAAGCGTGCATTAGGGCTCAAGTTTTACGACCCCATTGTTGCAACGTTTTAGAGAAACAAAGCCAGCCAGCCAGCCAGCCAGTCAGCCAGCCAGCCAGCTTGAAGGGAGCACTTAAGGAAACAATGGGAAATGTTTAATAACCGAAGGACATTAAAATTGTACCGAGTCCTTAAATGAGCCATGCATGTGGCTAAAGTGGCATTCGTCAAGTTTTTGCAGATATGTTATGTCTGCCATTGTTTGCAATGCTTAGCTTTACCTTTATCCACCCTTAGCCACGTAATAAACTTAAACCCCTACTCGTAAAGAAACAAGACATGAACACATAGACCAGCTTGCACCATTAATCACATTCAACATTTAGTGCTTGACATATTTTAAAATATCTATCCATTTAATTGTCAGTGGTTTGAAGTTGACAGAGATAGAATAGTTTATTTAAATAAGTTTATTCCTTAGATACGCATTTAATGATTTGTAGTGCAAGCGGACCTTAGTTCAGGTTTCCTCGCGAAGGTTTCTTTCAATCCATATATTGCGAGTTATTTTTGCCAAAAAAGCAAAACATTTAAAAAATCGTTTTAGTATTGTACACACATCTGCTTGCGCACCAGCAACCTTGCGTGTTTCTACATCAAGTATGGTACGGCAACACACGACACTAGCACCGAACTGTTTCGTCCCAAATCTCCGAGAGACCTCACAAATGCTCTACGATAGATATTCAAGGCACGTGCTATTTCAAAGCTGCATCACATTAGCGTTACCTCAGTGGCTGAGTCCAGTATGTGGCGACCTTCAAGCAGTACTTTCTAGGGGCAGCCAGGCGTGACAGTGCGTACCAGAGGCCGTTTTACATGTGTAAGAAAATACGATGAAAATGTATTATAGTATGTGGAGCAGATGTCTTGAGATAAAGTTTCTCTGGTTATTTGAACTGCAGTTTTGCATTTGCACACTGATTTTCAGCCAGTTTTGTTTAGGCGAGGCACCGAAGTATTCTTCAGAAAGGTCAGGACAGTCTATATTGTTACTTCTACTCTAGTAGTTGCCTGATCGGAGCATGAATGAACCCTGTTTTACTTTTGATCACAAGTTGGGGACAATGTTGACACATTACAGGTGAACACTGTTCAACAGTGTTCGCCACTAAAAATTAGTAGTTGGTTCTAGTTACACGTCAGAGGATTCACAGGAACCACAAACATTAAAAAGGATTCCTTGTTCATATTCATTGAACCGTTAAAGGAAGTTGTTCCAAAAGCGGAACGACCCATGCACCATGCACCATGCACCCAAGTGTAATAAAATACGGAGTTATTTAAATGAAGCCAGTTTAACGGTTAGTGAACCAATGAAGAACACGTCTTGTTTATAGATGACAAATAATTTTGAAAATGCGTAGCGATAATCGTTTACTCCATACTGCAATGTAACCGTAATCGCTTATTATAGGAAGTGTGCATTACACCACTTTATGAGTAGGTATGTACTTGCCCGGAGAAGGCATTTTAATGGGCTGCTACTTTACAAGCCTATACTTAACACTGTTCTTGGTTATAATCTTGGTAGTTTATCGTTAACGCGTAAATATTTTGTAATTTCACGCACTACAGCCAAAATGTGTAACCAGTGTGCATATAGATGCACACATATGTACATACATAGGTACATGCTCACAAACTAAAGAACAATTTTTAGAATACATAATTGCAGATGAAAGCTGCAGCAATGGAAAAAAGTGAAATTCTTCCGGCAAGTACTGTCGGAGAGAAATAAAATAAAAGATGTTAACTCGTGACGGTCGCACCTGTCGCGAAGTGGGTTACGATAACCGCTCGGTTATCAACGGTAACCGACTCGCTTGCATGCCAACATCGAGGCAACGTATCTCTTAGTTAGTTGTTGTATCACGGGCTTAGGAATGTAGAACTTATTATAGGAGTTATTTAGTATATATGTAGGTCTGTTCGCAGCGGTTATAATTCTGTCAGTTTTACTGTCATCCTTGTACCGCAAGTTATGAATAAATCCTTATACCTAATTCTAACAATGTTTACATCAATGCTATGATTAAAAAAAAAAAAATAACTTTCAAAATGAATCCTACTGCGAACTGATTTCTAATCTGTTGTTACTTTGTTAGACTATCAATGTAACAACACTGCTTATAAATAAATATCTACACCAAATCAAGCTCATTCTGATTCATCTAATTTAATCACTCCATCATTCAATTCTTTGTTCTGCTGTATGAATGATCTGATCAGTACCTGTAGTAGGTACAAGCACACATATTGGAGTAACAATTATGAGGTAATTGAATCGCGTTTAGCATATTAATTATGGTATGAATGCCATTCAGATTGCCCTATGTTATGTAGTGACACGTAGTTAACCAGTCACTTGTGTCAGATATATAGTAGATAGTTTAGATATTCAGACGAAGCACATAAAAAACTTCAATAAATTGTGAGGAACTGAAGACCTCGTAGTCCGTAGTAAAAAATTGCTAAACTTCCGAACATGTGAAGGTATACTGGGCAAAATAATAGCCGGATAAATTTTTCGGGGCATATTAATTTTATTTATAAAAAGTTTTTAACGCGATATAATTTGTCAAAAATGTTAAATAAATATTTAGCGTTATCAAGTGGTTTTAAAGTAAAGAAAAACAACAAGCTTTATTCAGAGTTTTATTGTCTAACTTATGTTTTATCCTAGTTAACGGTTAATGAATAATTGTATGACTTCGTCACAGAATTAATTATCATACTTACATGATAAACTTTATCATTAACTTCTCCAATGACTAAGAGACAAGAAAATAAATCAAGTTACAAAGAATTTTTTCAGTTCTATGAATGCCATATTTTTTTGTTCCAGTTACAGTAGTACCTACCTACTCTGTCAATTGTTCTATTTAAGTGACCATTAATTTTGCATATCTTAACGCACAAATTGAATGTTATCAAATAAAAAGTCCAATAGACAAGACGCGAACATATTGGCCAAGGGTACGCGCAACGCTATACAACGCAGAAAGTACGACAAAAACTCTTAATAGTGGTCATAAGATGTTTGTCACGGCTTTATTACTAAAACTAGCTTTTGCCCGCGACCTTCGTCCGCGTGAAATTTTATAGCCTATAACCTTCCTCGATAAATGGGCTATCTAACACTAAAATAATTTTTCAAATCGAACCAGCAGTTCCTGAGATTAGCGCGTTCAAGCAAACAAACAAACTCTTCAGCTTTATAATATTAGTATAGATAAAATGATATTTAATTCGTGTTATTTTGTTTCTTTTCACACAAAACCTGCTCGAATATCTCCGAGCTTAGAATGATATGTGTTCCGTTGAGTAACGTTCACGTTTTGGTACCAAAACAAAAGGGTTGAGGTAGGAATAAAAACATAAAAATAATTGCAAAAAAATTGTGATAGCCATCATTAAAGTGACAGTTATTTGATAGCAATCAGAGACTTAAGTTTTAAGACGTACTAATCTTTTGGCCACAGACTAATTCGAATTTATCGGATTAATCGTCACCACATCGTTTGAAGGCAATTATAATAATGATTGGCTTCGATCATTTCCGATAAAAAATCAATAACAGTGTTTTATTGCGTATTTTCCTGTCAAACTTGCGATTTTTTACAAAATTAATTACCATGGTAAAAAGTTACAATTATGTTTTAGAAAAAACGGGTACGAAGCGAAGCATAAGAAAACCATGAAATTATCATTAGATACGTAAAGAAGTACACGCCTGCGGTGCGCGGCGGTTAGGTGAGTTACCTTCTTCATCACTGCCACGAGAATGCTTAAATCACTTTTAAAGACGACAGTTTCATCTACAACTTGAAAAAAGTTGATGTAAGGAATACTAATAAACCAATTGAAACATATAATAAATCTACCGACAAACATAGCTTCATACATTATATCAAAATTGTTAATAAAACTCAAAAGATTGATGGCAACAACAGCAGAATTCCTTTTAGAACATCAAAGCAAACGGTGAACGTTTCATTACAATTTACTAGCTAGTACATTCATAATGAAGAATAGCGTTAACAAATGCTACAAAACCAGTAGACTAGGGACAGCCATCAGGGTAATAATACAAAGGAAATTAGACTTTAATCCTTAATTAATAGAGCTGATGTGGATGGTAGATATAACGCAGGTTGGCTTAGTAGACGCCGCCGAGCGTGTCTGTGGGAGCGACCGACCAAACAATGATGCTTGGAATGCGATACGAAAAAAGAGTGCGAGTGAGAGGCTGTGTGCAAACGAGACAGAGAGCAATCGTGCGCTTCCGCTGTAGCATGGGGTCCTGTGACAGTCTCAGGTGGAAGTAGAACCTATAGTATGTCAGGTGTGCCGAGGGGAGATATCTACAATCTACATGAACTTGAAGCTACACAAATTCGATGATAAGGAATTAGATATATAATACTAAAGTTTCTTGAATACATACATACGTCAAAAATATTCTCATGCTAATAAATTTTAAAACGAGCTAGAGTTCAGTGCAATTACAGATAGTAATCATGATTTTAAAACTAAAAACATGCATCCAGAAAGAAGAAACTTAGCGGATGTCAATAAAGTTTATGCCTAGTCTAAAGTAATATATGCATAGAATTGCTGTTCAACGTAAAAAAGTTTAAGTTCCCACATGACCGTGTTGCCGAAATTAATTAAGGCATAAATTGACTACACTTCCAGCACTATATAATTCTTATTTTCTTTTTTATTCTCATCGGACACTTGAATTAACCGATTATACTATAATAATGAAGGCAAGAAAAATTATCTTAGAACAATAGAAACATTTATATTAAAGCGACTATAATGATTATAAATAAATATCCCATTACAGCAATCCTAAATGATAAAATTAGACGGATTGCGAACGGTGACCATACACTCGTAGATACAGTATCATCATTCAGACTCAGCCTTGACGATCGTTGCTAAACTTTTGGAAACAAGATAGACACTGAACTATAAATTATTCAAGTTTCTTAATGGTATGCTGCAATAACAGCAATATTTCACATTCCCCATATGTCTAAAGAAGTAACTAGAAATATACATAGAAATGGAATGTTCTATTCGAATGCTGATTCTTGCTTTCTCAGACGTGCATCTAGTAAGTATGTGTATCGAATAAACATTTATATGGTAAGAGCAATTAACGGCCCTAGTGTGCAGTTAGTAGGTTAAAGTCATTGATAAGATAAAAACAAAAAATTCAACCAGATAGAAACAGTTCTCATGGACAGGCAGAAATAAATTTACGACTTCAGATAAGATTAATTTGATAGCAAATAAAAATAAATCTCGGGTCAAATGATTCTTGTAGATAAACAACTTAAGTGACAAGAAACAATAAAATTGTACACAATCGATGATTATTTGTTTACCCATGTAGTTTTTCAGTATATTCAGTTTTTACTGCATCTCTCTATACATGACCTTGAATTTAACATTGAAAAAGTTCAATGATTTATAAAAAGTCGAAGAAGACGGAATATCCGATAAATATTGGTTGTATAGGTGTAACCAAAGTAAATTATGAATTTATGACAGTTTTACTTACGTACAGAGAGTGTCTCGTGGCGTGTCTTACAATAACCTGCCCAGTTTAAAGATTGTAATAGCAGTGAAAGGCTTGCCCATGCGCATGGTGGGTTTCGAGCATTTCCCTCGATCCACGCTCACAACCTACGCTAGAATATTAGAAAACAGAAATTATAGCTAATACATTCTGTGATTCCTTTCATTGTCGAATCGCGAATTGCTATCAATTTCAAAATAGATTGTATTTTGCTACAATTACCTTTTTGAAAAGACTAATAGAGGAAGTTAAATAAGAGCCCGAAACCGGTCTAGTTGGTGGCAAGATACGTCACAACATCATAATTATTTACTTTAATATTAATCAACTAATTCACATCTTAACAATAATTGGACGAACTGGAAATCGCGCTTGTGTCAAAGGTAAAATTAACAAAAACATCCACACGGCAACCTCACGTGAAAAAAGAGCAATTAACACCATAAATCACAAGAAACTCGTCAAGTGTGTGACTAATGACCATAATAGGTTTAGCCATGATCTTAACATTCTGCGCAGTTAAACTTATCTCATAACACGTCGCGTATGATAACAATGTAAACGATCCTCGGATCAAGTAAAAGTACATTAGGATGCACTGTGCAGATGCTGCAGACTTTCACTCGCGAATAAAGTCCACGTCCAGGTTGACACCAATTCTGATCACAATCTTTTATGTCCACTTCATTGACTACCACAACTTTCTTTGGATCATGTCAATTTGAATGTTTACTTTCTTCACTTGTATTGTCAATTTTTCAGAAGTATATATTTTTTGCTGGGGTAACGTTTGAATTTAAAGTATTGACAATTCCTTTTTCACTGTTAAAATTAAACTTAACATAGTCAAAGCTGACATGGATAAAACTGAAAGTTTGTTTGACGTATAACTTCTCTATCTGAGCAAAACTGAGCCGATATAGCCATTATAAATTATAGTCGTTTAACAAAAGAAGGATAGCAATTATTAATTGAGAATTTCAAGCCATCGCAAGCAATACAAATTCAAAGGTTTTATAAAGATTCATCAAAAAAATGAACATTCTGATAAAATAACAAAACATGGTGCATCTTATTAAAATGAGATGTGTGTGTTGTCAAAATGCCGTGTGCAAAAACACTTACAAGGCATTTTGTGAATTTAGTAACATAATTATTTATGAACTTGAAAAAAATCCTACTTTTTGGTCGCATTTACATCTGCAAATGTAAATATAAACACTTGTCCAAATAGTGCGCGATCTTCACCTACTTTTTTCAAGTATACATTATCATTCTCTAAACAATTTTTTTAATAGTAGTTTTCTGTTGCATCGTCATGTGATAAGGCGTTGTTCATTTGTTCAGTTTCTCTCAGAACGTTTCGGACATCTCGCCAATTAGCGGACACAGCGACGCATGACAGATGCGTCTAAAACGAAAGTCTCTTACTGATTAACATCGACATTCCTTTCGCTTTGTTCGATGTATTTATTTAAATTAAATTTACGTCTCGTGTTAACATAGGTACTGCTCCCGCATATTAAGTTAACATTATCATTCAGCGAAGAAAATGTCAAAATGTTTAGAATAATATGCTCATATCTCTTGTAAGAAAGATTCCGTTGTTATGTCTACATCTACAGGTTTATAAAAGTTATAATATTCAAAATAAAGATTGGTTATCACAGGAATGGAGTAGTGTGTAACTTTGTTTGCATTTCGAAAAATGGCACATACTCGATTGAAGTAAGATAGATTTGTCAACAAAGCAGTTAGTCGTTCGTTGGCACGAGTTCTGGAGCTCAGATTGACGCAAATCATAATAACATAAACTACGTAGATGCGAGTGCGAGTGAGTGTTTTAAATTTGTGTCTATGATATTTAAAACATATGAAGCAGCAATTGCATATATGTAGCATCAATTAAATCATCGTGTTGCTTCGTGCTTGTAATAGATGCTAAAATTTCGGATATCGCTTCAATCAAACGGTGCATTATGAATGTTTAATATTCGCTATTTGGAGCTAATTTACTAATTTGGAGATCCGACCGTTTTGCTCGGCCGATTGGCCTTGGACCACTTACACAACCTCAGTTACCGACGATACTATTGACATGACTATAAAAACTATACGATACACCATTACTTGCTTAGACCTCATTAGATAAGTTCTCTTACGCTACGTTCATGCGTTTACTTAGCTATTAATATTATATTACTAACAATATCTTCTGGGATTAAGATTCATTCATTTCATTTCCTTTATTTCATGTAACAATTTTTACATTGTATCGAAAAGAAGAAGAAGATGAGCGTTTGCTTGATAACTTTCTAATTAAACTATTTCTTTTAACAACAATCGTAATTATGTTACTAAATACAGGTACGTTATTGTAATTGGTACGTGCACTTGTGTTGAAACCAACTCAACACATAATCAATTTGCTCATTGGAATGTAGCAACGGCCCGGTGTTTTGCAGGGTACTAACTTGGGACTGCCACTTTTTAAGTGTTTTGCGAAATGACCTATCAATTTTCCGATCCAAATAACTCATCTGATAACTGTAAGATTGAGCAACAAATACTTTTATTTGGAGAAACCGTAAGTGATAATATTATCTAATAGGCCGTTGTACCGGCTGGTGAGAGACAGAGCGTGACGGGATTCGTCTGTTGCAGAACCTAGGGTAACCGTCTCGGTTGTAAAACGACCAGTAATTGCCAAAATTCACTTTTATGTAAACTTGACAACATATTTAATTATTTCACGTTGTTACGTCGAATTTATCTTTCTAGCAATAATAAATAATCATTAAGTGAAACTTACCTCTAGCCCAGCCGGTGAGTACATTTCCGAGATACGCCACTTTGTACACTGGATCAGGATCACTAATGCGCACGCTGTTTGTGCGCCGGAGCAGCTTCCCGATTCCTCTGGACAGCCGCCCGATCGCACGAGCGGTGAAATCCTTGCCGGACGCACCATCCGCCAAGAAAACTTCAGCCGGCAAGATCGACCTGTTTGGTCCGTTCTCCTGGATCTTGTGGCCAATCAGCCTCGGCATCGTCAACGGTAACGACTTCTTCTTCTCCGGAGTCAGGGTCTTCGCCTGGTTCACACTGTAAACGTTGCAGTTCTTCTTAAAGCTCTGGCCGTTCACTTCTTTGGTATTATCAGCTTCATCAGTCTTATCGGATTTGTCAAACTCGGTTGTTTTTATTCTACCGTTGAGATTTTCGTTCAGGTTGTTGTTGTTTAGATTGTCGGTGAGTCCGTCACTGAACCGGCGTTCGGAACTGGAGCGCCTCTTTATGAGAGACGGGTTCCTCAGCAGTATGCTCGTTTCGCTCGAGCTTCTGTTTTTGAGAATGTGTATCTTCTTTACTCGTGTGACAGCGCAGTCAACCTCGTCAGCGCTGACCATCCTTTCCGTTTTTCCTTCCTCGTCCAGGAAGCGCACTCTAAGTCCATTGGTTTTGCATTCACTAAGTGTTTTTTCCGACTCATGGAGACGTTCTGATTGATTTTTTGCGCCTGCGTCTAAACATTGGCGCTCGTTTTCACTCAGTGTTCCGCGAGCCATTTTTTTCCGTTGAATGCTTCTCACTTTTTGTCGGCACTATTACATTATGGCTCGCGGGCTTTACGCTGAGATAAGTTCATAAGTTTCCAGTTAACTTAGGTACTGTATGTCAATATTTACTGTAAGGGAAAAGCTGTACACTACGAAAACTGAACCAGTCACCACCCGATAACTACTAAAACACACACAGAGTAGTACACACCTCGTCCATTAAAGAACGACACCGGTTTGGAATGTAGCCTTCTCCACTTACTCAATGCACTTGTCCGTTCATAGGAGAAAATGTTAACAAAAAGGCGTATCAATTAAAATACCAGTCGATTGACTTAATGAAGAGACTTCTGCAATCTGTAAGTGATTACGTTTATTACACTAATCAGTCACTTTGGGATATAGTATCGGAGCGAACGTCCGTGGCGCGCGGCGCGTGCGCGTGCGTTGGCTCGCGGCGATGGAGTGGCGGCGCGGCGGGCGGCGCGGGCGACGGAGCGGGCGCAGCGGTCACTTGATCCCGGCTTTGATTTTAATAATGATCCGACTACTTGTATCGCATCGCTGTCCGCACCGTCCACCTGGAACAAACAACATATGTCACTTTTATGGAATCGAACAGGGAGCTCAATTATGATGGCTTTCGCACTCAAAAACATAATGGATGCCGTCCATACTTTCCGTGCTTAAATATATCCTTCGGACCAAGCATCTCAAGATGGCCTGTCAAAAGGCGATTCTAATCGAGTTATGTACCTACGCTCAGAGTCCAAGTATCATAATATTTACGGGCATCAAGGAGGCATAACATGCGTTATACAAATTTGTGGAATGGGTGCTTGTTGACAAATGTGTAATAATAATGCTTCTTTGTAGAATTTAATCAGTTGATCAAATGGAAATCGACAAGATTAAGTAACCTCATAACATGCGACAGACGTGCGACGGTATGGTGATGTGATGCGGACGTAAGAGGCATATAGTGAGAAAAGTGTTAAGTATGAAGGTGATGGGTACAATAATAGGGGCAGACTAAAGGACCCCTTTAATGTCGGCTAATGGACGAATGGAAGAAAAAGATACGCTAACTCTACGTAAACTGAGATAAGGGTATTAGGATACGCAGATGAAGGTTAGACAGAGATACCGATCTGTAACGAAAAAAAAAAATATCAATTCCATCCAACCTCGAAAGTTCTAGAACAAACATACATTTTTCTTTATTATATCACTCACTTGTTAGTTAAGTTATCTTACATAACTGTTTACCTTCGAACAACTGGTTTGCCTCTCTGCTTGTGACAACTTCTTGTACACTTTGTTAGCGTGCAGAAAAACACAACAATTACTTATTGAGACTCTCTAAAGAAATACTTTTTGTCCGGTTTTTCAATAAGTTTCCTTTCTGTTAGTCACAAAACGTTCTGACGATTCCGTCCACAGGTTCTAGAATTCTACACTGAAGTCATCAAACAGTCTATGGAACACAAAATATCGTAGCTCCAGTCTCCACGCCTGTATATTACCTGAACGGGTATTTCCACAATTTCGCTAAATTCGACTCGCCACAATAACAATGTACTGAAACAACTGTAAGGTTGCTTTTCTAGTGTATATCGTGTGTTTTGATGTATCTTCTAAAACCCACAACGAATGTTGATAACAACCAGCTTTCAGAACAAACATTGTGATTTATGATGATTTGATATCTGGCTCCACAAAAGGGCATTTTATTGAATTTTGTACTCATACGAGTACGTACACAACACAAAGACTGGAAATCCTTTTGACTTGTACTTACTATTGTCTTACAAGTCACTTATAGTACAATAGTACACTCTTCACGAAAATTGATTTATTTGTTTATAGAGAGGTTGATACGCCTTGTTCTTTGTGTTTATTGTTTTGATCCGCTGAGAGATACAGGAAATAAAATACGCTATTGTCATGTGAGACCTACATATTTTAATTTGATTCTATGATAATTAATCAAATCTGAATCTCGCAGAAATGGTTTGTTAGGAGATTGTATCTCAACAATTTAATTATGCGAGCGGTAGTTTTTTAAAAGTACAAACTGTGTTTAATTTACATAAATTAAAAGTTTTTCATCAGCATAGCAACCACGAAAAGTTAACGTGTTCACACAAAACAAAAAAAGCTAATCACGACTTATTCAGAAGAAATCTAAAGTTTTTGTCGTGTGCATTTTTCCTTCCAAACAAAAAATAGTAAAATGGACGCCAGTATGTACTTATAGACTATTAGAGCTGCTGCAAAAAATTGCGTGTGTGGCAATTTTAAAACAATTTACTTAATTTTAATGTTTTTCCTTTGAATTGTTTAAAAGTTATTTTGAGCGATGTGTAGTACCGCGTGATCATTTCGGAGAGTGAACTAATTGATCTTATTCTACGTTGTTTTGCCTCGCTGATCTAGTGGTCGCGCGGCTCCTGAGCGTGAGATAATGGGTTCGATTCCCAGGTCGGGCAAATGTGTTAATGGGTTTTTCCACCAAGAATTTCTCAGTAGCAGCCACGGAGCCTGGAGCCCGGTTGATGGCAATAGGCTCTCCACCTACATGGGATTTAAAATCATAACTGGTGAAAAGTGGATGTACCTACTTTAAGTTATACCTCTGTCCAACCCTGCGGGAGTTGCAGGCGTGATGTTATGTTATGTACAATAAGTTGCCTCAAGAGCTTTTAATCTGAAAATGGCGAGTTTCCTCTCTACATTGATGCGTTTCTATTACATCTAACCGTTGGTGTCCATTTAGTTTGTTGTCCTTAGTAGATGTAGATATTAATCAAGACCAATTGTCAGACTTCTGAACTAAGCTATATTTCGCCCTAACTTAGGTAAAAGATCGGCCCCTACGATGTGATTTCCCCCGGCCGGGAGGTTAGACAACAGTCGTTCCTACCGAAGCCACTAATTAATAAGTTTCTAATAAAAATTTGGCTGTTTTTATTATTATTTTTTGGCTTAAGTGGTAAATCATTCATTAATTTCGTCATTTTAGACTTTCCATTTCTTAAACTACGTCTAACGTCAGCACGTTCATCTTCATCTGCCTAGCCTTTTCCAAATATTTTGCGGTGGGCTTCCGCTCAATCCGCATGCCAGTTGCAATACCAGTATTTTACGTGGAGCTACTGCAGCTCATCTGACCTCCGCAACTCTGTTACTGGGCACCCGACAAACGTTGTCCTGTCAATTTTTTTTTTTTTCTAATTTTTCAATAAATATAATTCCTATCTATAATCAAAATTTTCTCTCAAACCTTTACTCGGAGTATAATTACGAACATTAAAAAAAAAACATCAATTTAGTCCAGCCGTTCTAAGGTGCACCAGCATCATTTTCAGGGTCCCGTACCCGAAGAGTAACCAACAGGACCCTATTATTAAGCCTCCACTGTCCGTCCGTCCGTCTGTCTGTCAACGGGCTGTATCTCATGACCGTAATAGGTAGACAGTTGAAATTTTCACAGAATGTGTATTTCTGTTGCCGCTATAACAATAAATAAATAAAAAATTAAAGGGGGTTCCCCTACTATCATGGTACGGAAGCCTTCATGCGCGAGGCCTACTCGCACTTGGCCGGTTTTTATTTATACAGACTTAAGAAGTTATATTCACAGCTTCGATTTTCTCTGAAGCCACTGGCTTGTATACGTACCTATGTGTGAGGGATGGGATGATGGCATCGATTGCTATGTGCCTTCGCGGAGGGAGTGTCAAGTGACTCCCCAAACGACCAGGATCGGGCGGAAAACTTATTTGTGGATCTGATCTTATTTATAGACTAATATTTATGAAGTAGAGTTATTGATGTGATTTGTATATACCTATTTATAGCCGTCTTAATTTAACCTCATTAGTGAAGATTAAGTCATGTTACAAATGATAGCGTTTTAAGTTCTGAGATGTATTGTCTTATGCATTGGCTTAGGACACGGTACTTCCTTGAAAGGAAAGAATTAAAAAATATAAGAAACAAGGATGCACATCGCATACCTGCCTTGCAATACGACGACTTCTAAACAAGTGCCTTGAAGGTATAGGCGTGAGAGGAGACCCGTTAGCATTACTAATAGATTATCTACGGGATCGTAGGCAAAAGGTTAAGGTAGGAGATTATGTTAGTAAGGAATCTTACGTGACCTACGGCGTTCCGCAGGGTAGCGTGCTGGGCCCGACCCTATTCTTAATATATATAAACAATCTGTGCAAAATGTTGATAGATAATGGTCTCGTTTTCTCATATGCAGATGATACTGCTATTGTTTTCTCTGGTGATACATGGGAATCCGTATATCAATTTGCGGAAAAGGGTCTTTCCAAAATTGCTAACTGGTTGAACTCACATCTTCTTACACTAAATATTTCTAAGACAAAATATATTGCATTTACAATCTACAACAACACACAACCTGGACCTAACTTATTTCTCAAAATCCACACTTGTCATAACATATCTGACACAAATTGCTCCTGTAAAAATATTGAAAAAGTGAGTCATATGAAATACCTAGGTATAATGGTTGATCAGCGGTTATCTTGGTATACTCATGTAGATATGGTCATGGCCCGTGTCAGGAAACTTATCTGGATATTTAAGAACCTAAGACATGTTACAACTAAAAAAATGTTAACTGAAATCTATGTCGCTCTGGCTCAATCGATTCTTAACTACTGCATACCCGTGTGGGGCGGTGCGACAAAAACGAAATTTCTTGAGCTAGAGCGAGCTCAGAGATCGCTTATCAAGGTCATGTATACCAAACCGTACAGATTCCCAACCAATGAGCTATACTCCCTGAGCGGTATTCTCACAGTCAGAAAATTATACATACTGCATACTGTCTTAAAATTACACAAAGTCCTGCCCTATAACTCTCACCATCAGGAAAGAAGACGGAAATACAGTGTTGCACCAGTAAAATTCGTTAAAACTGCATATGCCAAAAGGCAATTTAACACAAATTCTGCTGCCCTATATAATAAAATAATTAACATCCATCCGATGAGTACCAAAGACTGCAAAAAGGCAATAGTTCAATGGTTAAAACTGAAGACCTATGATGACATTGAATTGTTGCTGCAAACATCGTCAATATGAAGTTAAGGGATGCACACACGCACACACCCACATACACACACTCACAATCACACATGCACACATACTCACGCTCACACACACTATTTTAGGATATATCTTTGATTTTGTTTTACTTTAATTTTTTATTTGTTTATTTAGTATAGTTATGTTTAGTTTTAACTTTTGCTTTGTGATTTTTGTTTTTTTTTTTATTTTTTATTTGAATACTATTTTCTATTTGTACACCACTTTTACCATCACAAAATTTGTCATTGAAGAGCGGGATCTCCTAGCACAGGTATATCTTTTACTTAAAAGGAGGTCTCTATGTAAGATTTACTGTAAAAGTTGTACAAGTTTCTGCAATAAACCTTTATTATTATTATTTCCTTTATTTATTTTATAACACACTTATTACATTTTTAAATATTTCTTAACAAAAACTATATAAAAAACATTTAAAAATATAAAAAATAGTGGTCCGCCGGTAGCGGGAGCAGGGTCCAAGCTACCGGTGGTTAGGGCTCCAGAGACAAGAACCTCCTCACAATACGAGCCGTATCGAGGAGTACTGCCTTCTGAATCAGGCCCTTGATCCAACCGCCTAAGGAGAGCTTCGAAAGATGGTCATCGAGGCTCTTGGCTATAATTATTATTATTCTTTGCATACTTTTACGTAGCTCGGCTTTATGCCGGTTTAATAGGATAGTACGAGCCGAAGCCAAGTACTACGCCGGGAGAGTGGTGATACGATGAGATGATGACATGGTCAGGTTGTGTGATGATGAGTGTCCATTAACCTGTGTCTGTGCGGTGATTGAGGGTCGAGTGTGTGAGCTGGAGATTACTGTGTCATTTTCATTTTGTAGAAATTTTCTGACAATCCTGCAAGTGTTGAGGATCGCGGCCTTTTGAAGGCTTTGATACGTGTATGGTGGTAAATCAAGTGTTTTTAAAGACTGGTGGAGCTGTTTAGGTATAACACCTGTTGTTGATACTACAATAGGGACTATGGCTACATTGTTAAGACGCCACATTCGGCTGATTTCAATTTTAAGATCAATATATTTAGATAGTTTTTCCGCTATAGTGTTTTGTAGGTTGTGCGTATTTGGTACGGCGATGTCTATGATTAACGCGGTTTTGTTACATTTGTCTAATAAAGTGATGTCTGGTCTATTGTAGTGTATTGTTTTGTCGGTGAAGATACCTCGATCGAAGTACAATTTGTGAGTGGCGTTTTCAAGAACAGTTTCGGGCTGGTATTTATAATAAGGTACTGGAGTGTAGTGGTGTGGAGATGAAGTTATATTTGATTGCTAATTTTTGATGAATTATGTTCGCTATTTGATCATGCCTGTGCTTATAATCAGTCTGGACTATTGCTTTACACGCACCTGTGATGTGCTGAATGGTTTCCGAAGAACTATTGCATCGCCTACATATGTCTACAGTTTGAGGAACTCTCATTATGTGTTTCTGGTAATTGCGGGTTTCTATGACCTGGTCCTGAATCGCTATCATAAACCCTTCCGTCTCAGGGAACAGTTCTCCACGCTTCAACCATTCGTTCGACGCTAACTTGTCGACGTTAGGTAGGTTGAGGTCGTGTCGGTGTCTCCCATGCAGTGACTTTTGGGTCCATTCAGCGATTTTTGTCTGTCGGTCTGTCTGTTGCTCATTACTTTGTGTTGTCCTGTCATACATATTCAAAGGGGTAAGTTTCTTGTCATTATACGCTATGGCTTTGTGTAGGGTTGAAGTGGAGCTTTTATTTTCAAAGTATTTTCTCAATGTTGTTATTTGCTTGTTATGAAGGTTAGTGATATCTATTATTCCCCTTCCGCCGTCGTTCCTTGGTAGTGTGAGTCTCTGTACACATGACCTAGGATGGTGTCTCCTGTGTTTAGTGAGAGTGGTGTTTATAATCCTTTGTAAATTTTTAAGGTCGGTCTTGTTCCATTTTATGATGCCAAAGGAGTAGGTGAGAATGGGGATGGCATAAGTGTTAATAGCTTTAATGGTGTTTTTAGCGTTTATTTGAGTGTTAAATATTGTTTTTAACCTATGCTTAAATTGCTTTGTGAGTTTAGTTTTGATTTCCTTATGTAGAATCTGTTTAGCCTGTATATACCCTAGATATTTGTACGTCCCGGTTTCGTCTAATGAATCTATTGTCGCGCCCGTTTGCATTTGGTATGAATGTGTATATGTTTTTCCCGCCCTTATTGAATTAATTTTACATTTATCAATCCCAAACTCCATAGCTATATCTTTTGAGAATTGTTCAGTTACGTCAGCTAGATCATATAAGTCATCAGGGGACGACGCATACAATTTGATGTCATCCATATAAAGGAGATGGTTTACTTTACAATAATGTTGGTCAGTCAGTATGTCAGTCATTGTATCACTATATTGGAGTTGGTAACCGGGTAATAATGCATTGAGTTTGTTTGAAAGAGGGTTCAATGCTAGACAGAACCATAGTGGGCTAAGTGAGTCTCCTTGGAAAATTCCTCGCTGGATCTTAATGAATTCTGTTTCGACTGTTCCTGTTGATGTGTTCAGTTGTAATCGTGTCTTCCATTTTTCTACAATACTACCTAAGCAATTAATGAGTTGTGGGTGTATTTTATATATATTTAAAACTTCGAGTAACCACGAGTGGGGTACTGAATCGTATGCTTTCCTATAGTCTATATACATAGTGTGTAAATCTTTTTTGGTACGTTGAACATGCCTATGTATTACTGCGTCTATTGTCAACTGTTCTTTACATCCTTGGCTTAACTTTTTACACCCCTTCTGTTCTTCTGTTAATATTTTCTGTGTTTCAAGGTGTTTATAAATTATGTGACTAATACATGATGTCATTATTTTATATATGGTTTGCAGACAAGTAATTGGCCTATATTTTGCTGGATTCGCTGAGTCGCTAGGGTCTTTTGGTAGCATATAGGTCTTACCCTCTGTGATATATGTAGGGATCGTTGTGGGGTCTTTTATGAAATTGTTAATATGGTTAAATATGTGTGGGTGTATATGTGTAAATTTTTTGTACCAATAGTTGTGTATATAATCTGAACCAGGCGCTTTCCAATTATGTATTTTTGTTAGGACGTCATGGAAGGTTGCTACTTCTACATGATCAAAGATCATCGCTTCTGTGTTAGTTTGAATCACCTGCTCTACTTTAATCCATTCTGCTTCAGTGTTATGGTAGACAGGATTTTCCCAAATCCCTGCCCAAAATTGCTGTAGCTCTTCTGTAGTTGGAAATGCTGTATTTGTATTGTTATCAGATATTGTTTCATTTGTTGTTGATATCTTTAGGGATCGATAAAATTGTTTTTCGTTATTCCTAAACTGGTTATTTTGTGTTTTACGTTGTGTGCATTTAGTGTATCGATTTAGTCTACTTTTTACTACTGTTAGTTTCTGTTTTAGAGTATCTAGAAAATGTTCAAGTTGTGTGTTAGGTTGTTCGTGTGATGTATGTATTCTGTAGTCTTTTAATATTATCTCAACAGCTTTGATTAGTTTTCTGCTTCTAACGCCTTGAATATACTGAGTTAATCTTCCAATTTTGGCCCTGATAGATTCTATTTTGTTTTCTAACCTTTTTTGCCACTTAGGTTTGTGGGCTTGTTGAAGTCTACTACTACTGTCTACAGGAGGAGCGAGAGAAATTTTACTACCGTTGGCCTTTGCAGCTGTCCACACAGCGCAGTATATTACTGTCTGGAGATGATTGAAATTTGTGTCACTGGTAACTTGTTCTGGCAAAATTACTTTGTTTATGTAACTAACTAGATTAGCTAACTTTTTTGATGACTTTTGCTTGGGTATGTAACTCCTTTCTGTAGGCTGGGTGTCTTTGTAGTACTGTAGTGTTTGTGAGAATATTTCATCTATTTCAGGATTTCTAACTAGACTTGTATGTTGTGTATTAAGATGTATAGGGTGTTCTGGTCCTAAGTTATTAATATTACCGTCATCTATTCCTACTCCTATAATTTCTGTTTCTGGTGGCTCTATATTTTCTATATCTATATTTATTGTTTCTGTATTTGTGTGTAAATGTACATTTTCTACATCTGTATTTGACATTCTACTGTCGACTTGCCTTTGGAACGACTCTGTTTCAAATAATTCTTTTTCTACAATTGATTTTAATACCTGTAGCCGTGCTACTGGAATCATGCTATTATTAACTATTACTCTTTTTTGGTCCGAAATACGTTGTTCTGATAAGTGTGATAAATTGGGGTAACATTCTATGAATTTTTCTTTCAAATTTTTTCGCCACACTGTCATATCCGTCTCCATTTTTGTTGCCCTAAAATAACATTTTATGAGTGTTTCATTGAGTTCGTTGGACCATTTCATCCTACGTTTAGGATCTGATTGTGAGTGCGGTTGTGAGTCCGTTTGAGATGTCGGAAACTCCGGTGGTGACTGTAATTCTAACTCATTGTTGTGAGTTCTTAAATGGTTGCTTACTTCAAGCCTAATTGTATCGAGTGTGGTGGAAGGTAGTAACTTCTTGGAAACTATTGCTCTTCTTTGATCTCCAATTCTTTGCTTGGAGACTTTCATATTTGGAAATTTTTCTATGAATTGATGATGTAATGATGTTAGATATGCTTTCGTATCATATTCTAAGTTTGTGATGATAAGGTAGTTACGCCAAATGAATTCATTCATTTCTTTACTCCATTTTTTTCGCGTAGTAGTTGAGACAGCAGTGGGTGAAGGATTACTGGCCAAACTAGCCTCCGACACAACTTCTACTGTCATTGGTGATAATAATGATGATGATCTTGATGAACGTGATAAGTATGAAGGTGGTGATGATGCAATTGATGAGAAGATGGACTTTGGTGATGACGATGAAGAAACCGGTGATGTTTCATCATCTACAGCAGGCATATTTGCCTGAATACTTTTTTTTGTTTTCGACCTTGTTAACATATTATTCCCACGAGTAGCTAGGGACTAACAAAGTCGGCCACAGCAGAGCCCTGCGTTCACTGCGGCAAGGGAACATAAAACTGGAGGTCCCCTATTATCCAGAGTTGGCACACTAGCGACTAACCTCTCCCCTAGCCATGCAGCCCTCGGCATGTGCGACCTTGGCTTGGATTGTATCTCACTTAGTCTGGCCCCTCACCCTAGACCTATCTCGGCAAAGTAAACCCTACCGGCACAGACCTAGCGCTCATCGGAGCACGCAAGCCCCACCACGACGTCAACGTAGAGATACGGCGGTGGGGTTATTATTATTATTATTAAGTGCCCAAATATTATTGAACTGTTGCAATTTCAACTCTCGGAGCTGGACCGAGCGTACTGCGCTTCTTTTTTGGCAATCATTTAGGTGTCGCCTAGTGTTAGTGAAAACTGAAAGTAGCATTTTATATTACGCAAATGTTACCTACAGGTCTGTTTGTGATGTTAGTACAAATAGAATGTTTGTGAAGCGTGTTTGTGCAAGTTAGTAAGGAGCCTTGACCCCCCCCCCCCAGCCCTCATCACTACTTCAGTGAGATCATTTGACAAACACTACACGTTGGATAATCACTCTTTTTATTGCACAGCACTAAGTGAGTTGTCAAACGTTGTTTACACGTTTCTTTACGTCTTGGCAAAACAGAGAAGCCTTACCAGATGACAAATATACTGCGGTGTAGGTACTTTATGCCAATCGGCCTCGACTGTACTTAAAAGAATGTCCAACAGAATTGAAATATGCATTATAGCTCGTAATTAGTACGAGATCATTCACTATTTCAAGAAGTACCAAAGTTACCGGAGATCAAAGATGCGGCTGTATTTCACCAGACCAGTTACAAATATTTTCTATTCTATGTGTGTACAAAAATGGAGATGAGCATGAGTTTCTCCTAATGAATTTATCCTAAATTATTCTGTAGGTATCCAAAACTGAACAGCTGATCAACTAGTCGACTATTATAATATCGCTCTGGTGCTAATAACTATTTGAAAGGTATTGTTCTCATCATCTGCCTAGCCTTCTCCCAACTATGTTAGGTCGGCTTCCAGTCTAACCGGATGCAGCTGAATACCAGTATTTTACATGGAGCGATACGATACCCCTTGGTAAGACTGGTTGTCAGAGTTTTTGGGCCACTGACTACCTGTAACGACTGTGTGAAAGATCTACTAATGACAGCCGGGAGCCCGGGACCAACAGCTTAACGTGCTTTCCGAGGGATAGAGGAAGCTCGATATGTAATGGGTGGTCACCCATCCACAGACCAACCTAGGCAAGCACGGCTTAACCAAAAGATCGATCCGAGCGGCTGTTATTATTTAGCCACGAGCTCTCGTTGAAAGGTATGGGTCGCAATCGCTACTACTGAGCATTAGAGGTCCTGGTTCGATTCCGGAGTCGGGCAAATGGCTATTGGGTTTTTATATCAGGAATTTCTGAGTAGCAGCCATGGAGTCTGGCCCGGTATCAATCAAAATCAATAGGCTCGCATGGGACATGGGACTTAAATATTTTAGTGTTCCTGTTTTCATGAGACATCATTATAATTATCAAGTCATTATAATATCACAATAGAGACAATAGTACCTACCTATTATTTATATTGTGAACATCGTGTCATGTGATGATGATGAAATACAACAAACAAAGTCATCACCAAAAATCATCACTCAGAATTTTAGCACCCACACAGAACCAAGCGGTCGCGAGTCTCAAAGAAAACAGTCTTCGGTACCTCGTGAAACCATCACTAAGGAGCAATACAAGCAAAACAAATTGTGTATTTTGAGTACCAATAAATATAACAAGGTACTTGCAATAGCGGAAGAGACGATTGACGAGAAATTCAACTTTTGTCACTACGTAATACCAAGAGGAGCCACATGCAATCTCATGGAAGGGTTAAACACAAAACTTGCTGACTACACGAAAAATGATTTCTGTGTGATTTTTATCGGCGAAGAGGACTTTAAAACTAGTAATAACTACTCTAAACTTATATCAGATATAAGAAACACCCTCAATGGCATAACACATACCAACATTATTATATGTTTACCGACTTATAAATATAATATTAATGCAAATATGTATAATTGGCGTGTCATGAATTTCAATCAGTCTCTGTATCAAGATGTCAGAAATCACAAATATGCATATGTTTTAGATGCGAATGCAAATATAGAATATGACTACAATTCATTCTTTAGGCAGTCTGGTCAACTCAATAATTATGGACTCCGAACTATTTTTGCTAGTCTTTTCACATTAATTAGGGACATACAATGCTTTAACACGCAAGATCAAAGGAGCCACTTAATAACATTAACGACGCACGAACCGACCCATGTATTAGAAACTGAAAAACAGTTATTTCGTTAATAATAGCATATACGTGATGCATCAGAACATAGCGGGACTTTTAAATAAAACAACTGCGCTGACTGTTTGTATGCAGGAATTGGAAGAAAAAAACACTAATGTTGATGCACTTTGTATAACAGAACATTTTATGATGTCAGGTTACGAAAATCACTTACAAATTCCTAATTTCAGCTTAGCTTCAGTTTTCTGTAGGAAGGATAGCAAACGTGGTGGAACTTGTATCCTAATCAGAAACGGGCATCAATGGAAAGATGTGCCGCAAATAGCAAATTCATCAATAACTGGTGTAGTTGAGTTTTGTGGTGTAGAACTCATACAGTATAAAACTATTATTTTGTGTGTATACAGGGTGCCAAAACTAAATAATATCAATTTATTTTTTGAAGTAATAGAAAAAATATTGCAAAATTTATGTAAAAAGAAATATGATCATATTATAATGGCAGGAGACTTTAACATAGATATCAAAAAAACAAATAAAATTGCATTAGAATTTGAATGTCTGTTACTAAATTTCGATCTTACACTAGCCTTAAAACAGCCAACTAGACTGCACAGCCAAACGTGCATAGACAATATCGCACATAACTTTAAAGCAAAATGTAAAACTGAAGTTATTGATTTTGCTCTTTCAGATCACACAGCTCAAATAATTAAGTTACCGGTAAAAAAAACCAATATTTTAAAATACTGGCGTTTAAAAAGGCGAGATTATTGTGCAGAGAACCTTTTGAAATTTAAAGAATGTATAGGGCAATTGACTTTCTCAGAAATTTATGAAACTGATAATCCCAATGACGCTTTTGACATTTTCATTGACACCTTTAAAGTTTTTTATGACCTCTGTTTTCCATATAAATGGATAAAAATAAATGTAATAAAAAAGCCTAAATGGATATCACACGGTATAAAAATATGCAGCAAAAATAAACGAAAATTACTATGGCGCTACAGACTTAAACCAAACATGACAAACAAGTTAACTTTCGTAACATACAATAAAAGGTTTAAAAAAATTATAAGTTTAACTCGTCGAGCTCAAAACAATTATTCTATAAAAACATCTACAAACAAATCTAAAACCACATGGAATATAATAAACAAAACAAAATCGTGTTTCCCTAAAGAATCAGTTTCACAGATTAACGTAAATAATAAAATAATAAATGACCCTCAAGAAATAGCTAATGCATTTAATAATTTTTTTGTAGGCAAAATTCAACCCATTCAAGACTCAGGAATTAATATTACATCAAAGATTATACCGTCTCAAGATTCAATTTATATTTTCCCCAGCATACCTGGAGACATAAAAAACATAATAAAGTCACTAAAGTCCACTAACAGTACAGGATATGACGGAATTTCTACAAATGTTATTAAAGATGTATCTGACTTTATCTGTAACCACCTAAGCTATCTTATAAATCTAAGTATCTGTGCAGGTATATATCCAAATGCCCTTAAAATCTCTATAGTAAAACCTTTATTTAAAAAGAATGATACTGAACAGATGGCTAACTACAGACCAATTGCTCTCATTCCGATCATGTCTAAAATTTTTGAAAAATATATTTATAAAGAATTGTATTCATATTTTGAAAAGAAACACATATTAGTAGATGAGCAGAAAGGATTTAGAAAAAACCGGACAACCAATATGGCCATTTATGACTTCTTGCATAAAGTAATGGTTAGTATGGACAAGAGAATTCCAGTGTGCGCTATTTACTGCGATATGACGCAAGCCTTTGACCACGTAGACCATAAGGTTCTTTTAAAGAAACTAGAAGCATGTGGCATTAGGGGAAATATATTCAGTCTTATACAGTCTTACTTAACTGACAGAAAACAGTACACGGAAATAGCCAAAATTAATATTAAGACAAAGAAGGAGGAAATCTTTGTATCTGACAAACGGACGCCAGTATACGGAGTCCCACAAGGCAGCGTACTGGGATCTCTATTTTTTATAGTATATATTAATGACATGCCTAGTGCTATTGAACACCCTATGACCCTTTTTGCAGATGACAGTACAGTGACCATAACATGTAATAATAAGGACATGTATGAAATTGACATTAATGAATCTCTGACATCGATAATATTATGGCTAAATCGGAATAATCTTAAAATTAACTTAGATAAGACTACTATAATGCACTTCACGCAACGGACACAAACTGATAATGCGATTGAAGCTCGACACAATGGTTCAGTGCTAAAGAAAGTCGACAATGCCAAATTTCTCGGTGTAATAATTGACGCGAATTTGAACTGGAAAGCCCACATTGAACTCGTGAGTAAAAAGCTGAGCTCATCCGCGTATGTGCTTTTCAAACTGGCCCCAGAACTGAATCCAGACGCCTTGGTAACGGCTTATCACGGATTGGTAGCGTCAGTACTTCGCTATGGTATAATTTTTTGGGGAAACTCGACTAACAAAGAAATTGCGTTTAAAGCACAAAAGAGGTGTATACGAGCTATGTTTAACTTGAATTCGACAGAAAGCTGCAAACCGGTATTTATAAAATACAAATTATTAACATTACCATCTCTGTACATTTTTGAAGTAGCATCTTTTGTAAAAAGTAACCCCAAACTATTCCCACGACTATCAGACGCGTTTCCACGCAACAGACGCGACAATAGCCAACTTTGCTTACACTCATCAAAAACTGCTCTAATGTCGAAAAACTTTTTTTGTATGGCCCCTAAGATTTACAACAAAATACCTCAGTCATACAAAGCTCTAAACACAAATTTATTTAAAAACAAGATTCGGAATTTATTAACAGACAAATGTTACTATAATATAAATGACTTCCTATCGGATACCTTTTGACATATTTTACCTTTTGATACCTATTGACATATTTTTACCTTGCGATATATTTTATTTTTATTTTTATGTTTTTGTTTTTTATTTTGATGTTTTTACTTGACATATTTACCTTATATTTTATTCTATTCTCATGACAATTGGACAATTTGTATTTTTTATTTTATTTTTTAATTGTATTTGTTATATGAGAATAATATGCAAACATTAGTTATTATAAATATATAGTTACCTAGAAAAATGGCTAAAATAGAAATGTTTTAAATTGTAAACAAAAACCAAATTTGTACACCTCACATGGTAAAACATGTACGGACCTACCCTACCCTACTCACTAAGATCTTGCATGCTCAATTTGTGTGTAAACGCATGTTTTTAACAAATAAATTATCTTTATCTTTATCTTTATCTTTATCGTAGCAAATCAAAATAAATTTAGGGATGAAAGCCTGAAAGAAAAGTTTACACCTCCGCACGATAGATGGCGTTGCCGTCGAATTAGAAGTCGCCATGCTTTCATTACACGAGCCTCAATATAAGGCTCGGCGAACAAACGGCACTTTAGCGACCTAGAGGTAACCTATAACCGGTAAGTCCGTGAGACGAGGTATTTTTCAAGATTTTTGGCAAGGTTGTGGTCCAACCTTTATAATACAGAGATGTCGTATTCGCATTCGCGCGGTCAGCACGCAAAAATTCTTAAATAAAGATTTAAGAAAATCCTCTACGATAATAATTAGAGACCGGATTATATGCAAATGCATATTTACATATGTATTTGCATGTTATGGCCAGCTTTTTAAGATATAGCATATTTTAGCTGAAATCGACTGATCGTGCATAATTATTATTTGGCTTATTTTTTTCTCTTTGTAACTAGAAAAATGCAAAAATGTGCCAAAGGCAAATAAAGAAACTAAATTCAAAAATAGAGTCGTTTTCAAGTCTTTTTCAATTAATAAAATTATTTAAAAAAAGACTCAATACTGCTACTGAGAATTTGGAACAGTACACGATTATTGATGTTTTCAGGAACATTAATGATAATATTTAGTCCAAAAAATAATAATTTGTTCAAGTCTTTATGTATGCTGATTTTTAATACTCAAAAATACATTATTTCGGATCTATTTAAATTTTATATTGCATATTTTGGCAAGTTTAGCGTTTTTGTTGAATATTTCGAGTATTTACGATGCATATTTCGACCATTATTATGTTGCATATAATCCGGTCTCTAATATTAATCTGGGTTTAAAATGTTGTCCTTTCTACTTGGATAAACTCAAAACTCGATAAAATCACCACCATATCATTCTAAATGAACTCATGACTACTTTTGTACATTATTTTACCATTTTTAGGGTTTCTTGGCCAAATGCCAAAATATAAAACGGAACCTTTATAGATTCACCCTGTACGCATGTCTGTCTGTCCGTACGTGTGTCACAGCCATGTTACTCCGAGACTGTTTCAACTGTGCCCTTTCCTACACGTTTGAAATTTGGAGGGCAGGTGTCTTCTATTAACCGCTACACAAAAGTGATGTGAAAATATGAAAAAAATAAAAATAGGGGTGGCTCTCCATACATGTAACTGAGGGTTAAAAAAAAATCAATGTATACAACATTATTTTTAGTATATGCGAAACCTGGATATATTTTGTTCAGAATAAGTAACTGAATCGATTCCAATCATTTTTAAACCATGTTATATTTTTTCCAAAAAATATTTTAAAAAGTTAAAAGTTGGATACCGAGCGACTTTGAGTACCTATCGCGATAATTTAGGTACCTACTGCCAAATTATCATTATCAATGAGCTCAAGACGAAGCTGGAAGCGCGCGCTGCGTGGTGACCGTGTTTTTGTGCGGGCAACTTGGTAACAGAACAAGCTTATAACTTTGTGATTTTTCATGATACAGTTTTGAAATTTTGTACATAGATTCTTTACATAAAAATACTAGACACGTGTATAAGGTTTCGCATATACTAAAACTAATGTTGTAGAACTGTGTGGGGTGTCTATCGACAGCTCTTAAAAGATATCGAGGTCCTTAAAATACTTTTTCTCTTAAGTCAATGGTTGGTGAGATATTTGCTTCTGAAGCCGTAAAAATTGTATGCCCCCTCTAATTATTAAAGTAAGAGGAGTAAATTATTCAGTGTAAATTTACATACGAATTAGCATTTAAAATATTGTCATTATCTTGTTTATTGCTACGCAACCATGTGTGCGCGAGTCCTACTCGCAATTGGCCGGTTTTTCTTTTCATTCAATTATGTTATGTCATCCTTACCTACAGCTTTATTTTAGCACTAGCTTATGCCTGCAGCTTCGATCGCGTTAATTTAAAATTTGAAAATCATTTCCCGGTACTAAAGAATCTATAATAATGTACCAATTCAGTCTTGATTCAAAAGATACGTGGCGCCATCTATAATCATAAGAATGTTATTGTTCTTTTCCTCGGGAACAGTACTTTTTTTCGGGATGAAAGGTACTCTATGTCCGTTTCTATGCTCCTGATAACATATACGCAAAATTTCAGGATGATCCGTTCAGGCGTGAAAAGGTAACAAACTTACTTTCGCATTTATATATGTTAGGGAGTTAGGATAGTAAAATCCACCTGACCCCGCTTACTTTAACCATATTATGTTTCTTTACACAACTAGGTTAACAAATCATTACTAAAAAAGTGATTCCAGCTTGTGACAAAAAAATACTGATCGGAACAGAAATCGGTACCTATAAGTGTATACATAATTATAATTATTTTGTCAGAATGGGCCTGAACCTTTTTCATACACTCGGCTAAGTCATTCATTCATTACTCAATGAACATAAATAATTTAATAAATTCTACACGTGTAGGAGAAAAATAAAAACAAAAATATTGCTTAATTTGCTGAACAAAGTAATAAAAGTTAATCGAGAAGAATGAGTGAGACTGAGTAGTTACGTAGATATTTAGGAAATTATTTTGGTTGGCAACACTTTGTATTCTTTAGAAGACGATATTCGTAAGAGCTTCTTGCTTACACAAGTCAGGTGTGTATATTGAGGTGTTTCACAGCCGTGGCCAAGTAGTATGACTTTTTTTCTGAATTAGAATGCGGAAAACACATTGATGCATGGTATTTTTCTCCTTTAAAACTTCATGAATTTTGTTTACTTTCATCATCTGTCTGTCTTTTCGGCTACCTTGGATTTGGCTTCCATTCTAACCAGATGCCGCTGAAAACTTGTGATTATTTAACATGGCACAACTGCCTGTCTGACCTCCACAACACAGTGTCTTGGGAACACGATACCCAGTAAGAACACTGACTGTGGCTGTTTAGCAGACTTACGGGTACAGTATTCAATTATTTCAACTATAGTGTATACCTTTTTATCACCAAATAACTGTTGATTGATGTTCCACACATAACTACTACTTTCACAACACATCATCGAACCTGTCCGTATTGCAACCGTCAAGGGCTATAACATCTCTTGTGTTACGATTTCTTTCATTTGAGTCGCGGAGCTAGTCTGTCGCAACACGTCCTCATCTCTTTATGATGCTTTAGAAATAATTGTGTAGCTAATGTACGGAACACGTTTCTTTTGCTTGAACGGAGTTAGGAGAAGGTTGTTCAGTAACTCTTATTAGCAAATAAGTACGTACACAACAAATGCTCTGTCGGCAGTCGTTCTATTTAATCACAGTCAACGAGCAGCTTTGAGCCTGTATGACATGATAGATAGCGTCAGATATTAGAATCCAAATATTTTTATGTAAATCATCTTCCTTTGATTTTAATTAGAACAGCCGGAAGTCAATTACGCTGATTAAAGACGCCTAGAACTTGTTTGATTGCTACGACTACGAAGTCTTTTGAGGTAAAGACGGAAATGTACAACGTTGACAGAATCAAGCTCAAAAAGAATCTAGTACTGTGAATAAAACAGTAACAGAGAGATTAAACAAATGAAAAAAAACTTTCTGCGAAAAAAAACCGAAGCCGAAGTTTTTGGATGTCGGTTTTTTTTCGCAGAAAGTTTTTTACTTTACCCTTTTTAATTGTAGAAATTAATTCATGACAAGAATTTGTGTGGTAAACTTGTAATAAAAAAATCTCTCAAAGGATTACGAGATCTTTCCACAAATGGAATTGAGTTGGTAAATCCTAGGTTTTTCTGATAAATCCCCATTACGCCTTCTCCAGGCGAGCATCAACCGCAAAGTTACTTTACTTAATTAAGTAATAATCCTAATGAATTAAATTCTAATAATTTTCGAAATCACATTTTGCCATAACCACATTTACGAGAATTTCTAAGATAAAAATAAATAATGTTACGGGGCGTAATGTAACGTGTTACACAGCGGTGGCTTCTACAATTTAACATTGCCAAGTTTCTGTGAAACTTTTTATTCCCAGAGTCGAGAGTAGTTATAGTTTAGTATAAGATTCACAAATTCTTGTCATGAATTAATTTTTAAATTGTAACTAGAAGTTATTACGAGATCATCATGTCATCAAAATTGCACAAGAAGAAAAAATACGTATTTAACACATTCATTGTGAAGCCAAAACGCTGAACATACCTAGATGGCCAAAATAAAAATATTCGTTGAATGTCTTCCCCAGTGGCCTAAACCAATACCAGAACCCAATACGCTGCAGCCGCTAGTTTATGACGTGTACATGATTGTCAGGCACCATCACGCGGCGTGAACGGCCACAGCATAACAGGCCACTTTACGCGTCGCGGGATGTTGCAATTAACGTGACGAAAAAAAACAAAATTACTGAACCGATTTTGATGAAATTTCTATAGGACCAATCGGGAAGTATATCCTTTCACTTAAAAAAAATAATTTTTCAAATCGGTTTAGAAATGAGGGGGTTAAGAGGTAACAGACATAAAAAACAATCGAATTGAGAACCTCCTCCTTTTTGAAGAAAGTCGGTTGAAAAAACCCAAATGCTGTCAAATACGTCAACATCACCATCACGAATGATTTAAGTAAGCACCTAATAGTAAGCTAATTATCACCATCCACGACTGTAAACATCAATATAATCTGTGTCATGACTCATGATATTTCTAGAACTTCTAGACTAACCTCACGTGTCGCCCGACTCGACACGGTCTAACAATACTGTGACGCTGACCTTGACCTCAGCTGTTAAAACAACTAGCACACCGCATTCCTTAAACAGGTAGCTACTGGGTATCACTTCCTACTACTTAGTGAGGTGCAGTCCATTATTAGACATGGGTCAATAAAGATGGCTATCGGTGCTTAAGTGGATAAATGCGTAACGAGGAAATTAGAAGCAGGGGAAAATATTGAAGTGGGAAGTTTGAAAAAGATAGTTATAATCCTAATATCTCAAATTAAAGTAAATGTGTTGTTGCCTCACAAACGGTGGGACACTTGACATCGTGACCTGCATGTCCTGTTGCTTGCACATCACAGGAGCTGATGGATGCTACTGAAACTGCCAAACTCGTCGCCAAATTTTGGGCTGACTCAATTTGAAATTGAAAATATTTTTTTCAGACTAAACACACATTAATTTCTACAAGTCGATATTATTTTAGTAGCTATTTTGGACATGCATGAGCGACAAATGCCTCAGGATTTGTCTGTCCACTCTGTCTGACAGCACGCTCAGAAGCGTGTTGGGGCTACCCTTGACCCGAGACTGCAGGGCGGCCGTTCTTTTGCGAAGCACCGCCTGGAAACCGTCCGTGCTGTGGTCGGCGAACATGCCGGAGGCCCTGCCCTACCACGGGAGCCCCAAATAATCCCTGAGCGCGTTGTTATTCTGGACGCGCAGAGTATTGAAAGTTTTTTAGGGTTAAAAGTTTTTTTTTCATCAGACCTATTATACGAGCGAGGTGTCCATGTCTTTAAAAATGACATTGATGTTCCAAAAAAAAATTTTTCTCAAAGTAAATCGTTTGAGTTATAGATGTTACGGTAAGTGTGATTAATTGAAAATTATTAATAATTATCCATCATTATTAATAATTACCGCAAGTCGAGGTAAAAGTAAGAAATTAATCACATTTATCGGTGATTATTAATAATGTAACCTTAGTACCGATAAATGTAATAAATAAACCCTGTAAATGCAGAAAAATGCGCGTTTTCTGCAATTCTAAGTGCTACAAAAGTCTTTTTTGCTAAATTTAATAATAATAATTGTTATTAGGATTTGGGTAGTTTTTAAATGAGCGAAAATAAATTAAAATTAAAGGGGTCAAAAATACTGAATATGGCCTACTGAAATACTAAGTGGGCGATAAACCTTGGGCGAATACAAATGTTTAAAACGCCAACTTGAAAATACAAATTTGAGATACTAGTTGTTCAATTGATAAATAATTCAAGGATACAGAAAAAAACTAAAACAAGCTTATTAACCACTAGATTGTAGATAAGGCGTAGTTGACGTAGCCCCGCTGCGCGGGGCTCCTATTTATGTTTGCAGGGTTTCAAGTAACCTAACACGAAGGGGATGGCGGGGTCTAGTGATCGAGCGAAGTGAGCTAACTAAAGTAAACGATCACCGCCATCACCTTCGAATCTAACCTGTCCGAGTCGGAGTGCCAAAAGTCCCGAGCTCGCTACGCTCGTTCTTGGTTCTTATGAATAAAAAATTTTGCATGTAAGTTTCTTTTAGTTACGTTATTTGTTAGCACAATAACTGTAGTATTATAAATAAACACCGACTGAACAAATAACTTTGAGCCTTATTTTATTACTTTTACCGACGAGCGTAGTGAATTATTAATAACAACTGCTAAAAGTGATGAATATCAATTTTCTATTCACATTTGCCAAATCATGAGGTAATTATTAATAATTTTCAATTTATCATACTAACATAGACACTTCCAAATTGGTGAAAAGTGTGTCACCTCCTCTAATTTCTAAAGTAAGAGGAGGAAAATTCTGAAAAAAGTACGATTGTAGAAAGTAAAAAAACTTTCAACGAAAATTGGTTTGATAAAGATTTGATGTTTAGTTTTTGAGATTCGGGACTTTTTCATCAAACTGCAGCAATAACTTTGTTTTTCATTAACATGCTATGAAAAAAAAAATTGTTGCTGTTGAATGTATTACAAATTACAATACAACATATGAATGAGACTTCGAAATATTTTCATTATATTGTTTGGTGCTAAGGAACCCTGTGTGCGTGTGAGTACGACTCGCACTTGGCCGTTTTTTTTAGTGTAATTGCTCCACAGGTTGCACGTGTATAACGTTTGACAATAGCTTTTGAATAGTGTGACTTTAACGTCACGTGAGCATCGCACAAACCTGCCGGAAAGCATATTATCCCTTTCCGACAATGTCCTGCACTCCCTATCCATGTCCATATCATCATTTAGTTTCTCATTGACTTAGTGAATTTGAATTATCATCGACACGCTAAGAAGAAGATCCCAATGTTCAGGATAATGATGGATGGCACGGATGCTACCGTGCTGCCCGTCATCGGTTTAGACCCAGACTCATGGGACAATGACAGGCAGGTGAAGAGTAAGAAGTATGATGGTTCCGATTTTCAAAAGTCCGAATTTCATAATACCTAAGAATTTAATGTCTATTATTAAAAATCACGAAATTTATTTTACCGAAAGTCGTAAATCCGATTTATTTATTTTCCGATTTTCATGTCCGAAGAATCAAATGCTCGATGGGTTGTCGGTCCGAAAAACGACATTCCGATTTTCAATACTTCGATTGTTGGTATGTAATGGGCGGTCACCCATCCACGGATCAACCTAGGCAAGCGTGGCTTAACCTTAAGATCGACCCGAGCGGCTTTTATTATTTAGCCACGAGCTCCTCGAAATCATTTAGCGGTGGAATCACACGTCACGTTTTACTTGTTTATTTCTACTGGGCGTCAAAATTCTTTAGATTTCCCGTCTCCTTTAATTACTAGCTGATGGTTTTCGCTTGTCTACGACATTGCTATCTACATCACCATTTACTTACTTCGTCATCTCAGTTTTTCTTTATCATATCATTCAATTTCGGTTGTCCAATGTTCTAGACTACTACATTTCAATACACGCGTCACTAGTCTCGAGTACTCAGCAAATAGTCAGTCCGGCCCTGAACTCCGGCCGACCGTTGCTGAGCAAACACTTGCACTACATGTCATAACTATGTCTTGCTAATTATAGACCTAGTGTGTTTATAATAAGACTGGAGATCGACAGATCGTGCCCAAGCATTCGAGATGCTCGTCTGTTTGTCTTGCACTCCAGTTGTGATTGCTGGTATCTACTGTGATGTAGTAAGTTCTCTTAGTATTCTTTCTATGAGTTTCTAGAGTTGTTGGTATTATGATGATCGGCACTTCTTTTATCAATAAGTCATGTTTTAATAAAATCTTATAGGATTTCATTTAATATTACTACGAATGAATGTGAAAGTAGCATTAATAGCGTAATCTTCTAAAAAAAATTCAGAAGCGTTTTGACGTCAGTTAAAATATGCTAAAGCTACGTCTATACTAGGCGAGCCGAACACGAGGAGAGCATAAGCTGAGCCCAAATTTCTTTGGCGGGAGTAAGCGGGGGGCGGGGGTCAAGGCTTCTAAGTCCGTCTACGCTAAACGAATCCGATCGTGTTCGGCTCGCCTAGCGTAGACGCAGCTTAAGGTTCTTACAAAGTTCAGTTCAAGTCTCTTTCAGAGAATAACAAATGAATGACTGACAGTTCTTATTTGATGTTTTCATATAAATCATTGTCTCGCCACCATGTGAACGAGGGAAAATTATTGAATCGACAATGACAATGAAACTTGACAATGATGAGAAAATCAAACTATAATATATGTAGTCGTAACGTGTCGACATTTGAAACTGAAGGTATATCTAATTGTGAAGATAACATTTTACGACGTATTGTTTGAGAGCAAGAGCTCACATACAAAGATTAGGTTCTTATTATAGAGATGACAGATGCTACTATTGTCTAGAAAAGTAGATAGTTTCGTGCCTGAAGATACACGATGGACATACATCATGAATTCAACTGTGATCTCTTTTGGTCTTCTGCCGAACCTTTTTGTAACAGTGTTGGGATCAGCTACCAGTCGAACTAGATGCAACTGAATACCAGTATTTCACATGGAGTGTCTAGCTATCGCAACTGAATCTAAATAACCACTTAATCAGCTATGGGGTGCCTTTAATGGAGTATTAACATCATCATTATTCTCCTTCATCCTTAAATCCTTATCCCAATGTACTTGGGGTCGGCGCAGCATGATTTCTTCTGTATTACTTATTAGAGTGTTTACCAATGAAGTCTGTATGATTCGTCATCATCTGCCGAGCCTTCTTCTAACTATGTTTGGGTCGCCTTCCAGTCTAACCGGATGCAGTTAAATACCAGTATTTCACATGTAGCGACTGACTATCTGACTTCCACAACCCAGTTAATACTATACTGGGTAATATACGATACCCTTTAGTAACACTGATTGTCAGACTTTTGGGCCACTTGCTACCTGTAACGATTGTCAAAGATCTACAAATGACAGCCGATACCAACAGCTTAACGTGCTTTCCGAGGCACTGAAGAAACTCGGTATTTAATGGGTAGTCACCCAACCACGGACCAGCCCAGGCAAGCTCGGCTTAACCTGAAGATCGACCCGAGTTCCTCGTGGTTGGTATGTATGATAAGTGAAACACCAATATCGTTCTGTTTCACTTCAATCATTTCTACAAATAAGTCATTAATAATAAAAATAGTTAATTCCATTTTCACAACTTTAGCGCGTTAGTTCTGAGGAGTTTTGATGAAGACATAAAATAGTTTTATGAAATAGATTTCAATTTAGATAAAGGTAATCCAGTAAAAAAACTTAATAATCGTTTTGAAACGTCGAATTTTGATAAAACATTCTTCAAATTACCCGTAATTATGGGCAATAAAAATTATAAATCATAGACGAAGTAATTTGAATGATGTAAGAGTTAACAAATCATTCGAATTCGGAAGACATTTGTGAGAAAATTTATGTAAACTTAGTATTAGTAAATACATATGTAGGTACAATCAACCGTACGTCAGTAGTATTGAACTACGAAAACCTTACTGCTATAAAGGCGCTTTCAAATTATACACGGGGTTTCGACTGTACATGTACATTTTTAACAATTAGTTTTTTCTTGAGAGTAATGTAATGGTTTTTGTGTGCAAGTCCCAGAGGTTATTTTCAAATTAGTCTTAAAATTATTCTGAGCAAAAACTACAAATGAGCAGTTTTAAAAGTAATCAAGATATCATTTTTTTGAGATTATTAGTAAATAAGAGACGTGCAAAAAAAACTTCCTAAGTTCTCATCATCTTTCCAATTATTTTGGTATCAATTTTTCAAAAAAAATATGAACACTACATTGTTAGTTGTTTACTGTGGCTATGTTAAAACATTGAATGGACACAGAAAATAATATTATTTTAGATCTAGTATTTATTTTAAACACATACTTGCGTAAAACCTTTAAAAGAGATGAAAAGACACGCCCATAGCTAAACGAGCACCAACTGGACTAAAATCTTCAATTTATAAAAGCAATCATCGGGAAAATGTTATATGTCATAGAGCAATAATTAATCGGTAAATAAAAATAAGAATAGATTGCATTGCGTGGATCATGGGGGCCTAATAAGTTCACCTCACAATATCGATCTACCTGCTTATGGGAGAAACCACATTGAATTGAAGTCTAACAAAAGAATTAATTGACAATGCTTGTGCGCACACCTGCGATTCAAGGCATTGTCGTCATGACGGGAAACAGCGGAGAGAATGACAATGTAGGTACTCCCGGAGACCGGAGTGTGCCAATATGTGAGAGACGGGGACGACGTGTACCTGTCCCTGCTGAGTATTTACTGTGACGGTGTTGCTAGGTGCACAGCATTGGAGGTGATAGGTTTTGAAACTTTTAAGTGTATTAGGAGGCTCATCAACGGGTTATGGACAGCAGCAAACTTAATGTTAAAGTAACCGGTCGGATAAGGAACGCTACACAGTATACTGCGCTCCAGAGCTCAAATAGCCAACGCAGCTTATCAAGCTACAAGACTGAAATGGGTCTGGGCAGGCCATGTCTGCCGAATGCAAAGATGTACGCCCGAATATCGCATAATAATAAAATTTAATTTTTGGCGCCGTAAATAATCAAATATCGGTGATATTTGATGTTTTCCAAAGCCATTCAAATTTTAATCGAGTATTTATGTTATCAAAGAAGAATGTGTCCGCTAAAGTAAATCAACGCGAAAGTAATTTGTCAAGTTTGAAGCATGAAAGAGTGAAATAACCGCTAGATTATTCAACAGCATTTTCCACGAATACGTACAAATGTACCTTCGTTATCTTCCCGTGGGTGTCGTAAGAGGCGACTAAGGGAGTTACCAGAGAATGGGCAGCAGCGTTCTCTGTGCTTTTTTAACAACCGTACTGCGATCGCCAACCCGCCTGCCAAGCGTGGCGATTATGGCAAAACCCCCCCTTTGGGGGAGGCGTATGTCCAGCAGTGGACGTCTTTCAGCTGAAATGATGTACCTTCGTAGGGTTACAAGCAAATGGGTAGGTACGATCTGCAAATTGGGTTTAAGTCTTAGATCTTATTTACGTCTTAGATTTTTACTTATAAAATGGATTTGATGATTTTGCATTTGCAAAATTCTCTTTTTATGTTGTATATAAACAATCAGTCCATTATTGTATCAAGTATCTACTGTAGACTTCAGTAGTCTCATTTAGACACTTAATGACAAGTTGGACTCTTCTTTAATGCACAACTACCTACTGAAAACGAAAAATTCATTTTTTTAAGCAGAGTCGTAACTAGCTTTTAAACAGAAAAGTTATCTAGAAAAGTTTTTTAATCTAATTGTATCGTCAGTTGGCAACACTGCACGACTTTACATAAGTTGTTTGGACCCGTGGACGTGAACTGAATGATCACGATGTGTGCTTGCGACTTGCGTGATGCGTGGTGTCGTGTCGCCATTCATGCATATTTACATTTTACTGCTGACAGCTTGAATCAGTGACGTCATATGGATGTGCCATCAACACGAACACGACGTCAGAATAAGTTTGAGCAACTTATTTTCTGGTATTTTTTTGTATTAGTGGTGTTTTCAATGAATAATTTCTAGATGCAAAGTCGCTGTGTGCTGTCATCGATTCGAGAAGAGGAAGAAGTTTAGAGACTCTTTGTAATTATGAAAAAATAAAACCGACCCACTTGTCGCAATTAAACGTTCAGGGGGAAGGACGTGAGAAGAAACTCTGCCCAAGAGTGAGACGAAACAAAAACAAAGACTGTCCTATCTGATCAGGTTACGTGTCTTAAGTAAGTTAAAGATTGTGTTACGTTGATGTCTACTATTAACCTGATAAAATAACATTCAGCTCGTGTGTCCTACCTTGATGTTTCCCTCGTGTCCGTGTATGTGGGCCAACCCATATACAGCAATCAATGTCTTTAGTTCGTGATAAACGTTCCCCATTAGGTCATTGCTGCTGTCCATTGGCGCATAGTGATGTAATGTAAGTATAGTAAATAAAAGCTTTTTAATGTTTGCAACGAATAAACATTTCTTTAGAATCTTATTAGTAATTAGATAATTACCGTAGAATAACTTAGATTGGCCTTATTGTTCTTTACAAAAGTCTGGTGGGTCTGGGTAGTACCAGCACCCATGCGGGTATGAGCAGGTCTATGATCGTGGAAGAGCCAAAAGGAGTCTCTCTACCTACCCTACCCCCATGCGCAAGAAGCTAGAGCGAATGCAGCTGCACTTTTTGATTACTAGATGATAATAAATAATGATTTTCCTAACAAAGACAAAATATGAACGATGGAATTGTCATACAAAGTGAATAAATCACTTGACAAATCCAGAGAATTCGTGCAATATAATCAGAGCAAGCGACACGAACTAAACGACATACGACCACGAAGTTGTGGACAACGGACGTGTGCTGCAGCTGGCAGTAGAGTGCAGTCACCAAATTTGAATGCACATTGTAACGTACATACATCGGATACAACAACTTAAGCAACCACTAGCAAGCGCTACGAGGAACTGGGAATATCTAATGAATTTAGAGAGCGCTCACACTGGTGTAGTGAGCGACCAATGACCATGCCAAAGTTTCGATAACAATGCTAAGTCGAATTTGATATTGTTTAAATTTCTAATGCAGTGGTGGCATATAGGCGGGCTTAATGGTATCGGTCATTATCTACCAGTCCACAGTAGTGGGCACCGTAGACGTTGTAGACGTCCGTAACGTAGTGGTAATGTTACCGTACTGTCATCTTCCCTCTTTCATCATCCCACTGACGGGCCCTGTGAAAACATATCAAGTCTGCTAGATGTATTCAAGTTTCGCCACTCTTCATTTAACCAAATGTTAATGTTGGTCACGTAAACGTTGATAATGTCTAGCAGTGATTTAACAAACAAAAGCAACATCATCAATGAATGTGGGTGCACTCCCTAACAGCATGTCAGAACACATCAGAAGTACCAAACAATGCAGTTACGTCAGCAACGCGCTTAGTATGCTACGCAAGGGACAGAGCTTTACGAACATTTGCAATACAAAGTATTTCTAACCCGCTTTACTGTTACTTCTGATAAAGTGCCTCTGATGTTTACTGAGTCCAAATAAATATTATCACATTCCATAACAAGAGCTTTCGTGATAGCCGATATTTAAACAAGTCCACATGGCAGTCATTATTTTTTAAGAATTTAGTTTCACAGCTCACAAAACACTAGAAAAGAATGCTTTTTGTTGAGATAGATAGATTCAACTTTATTGTACACCAATTGTATTGTAACGCCTCCTATTACATGGAACTTAAACATAACTGACGAAATGTGGGTGTACTATACCTAATAGGGCACACCTCTGCCTAACCCTTCGGGCATTACAGGCGTGATGTTATGTTCGTTACTTTACAATATTGGTAATTCTATGGTAACAAAGGCGGTCTTATCGCTGACAGGCGGCTTCGAGTGGACTGGCTTTACAAAGAGTAATACGATCTAGGTACCTACATTTTTTTTTTAAACTTTACGTGCTTAAGTAGCGTTTCATGGATGGTAACTTCCTTCTAAGCCCTAAACAAATGACTACCCTAGATTCTAGGGTAAGCAGTCATTTGTCTGAAAACATTTATATGCTAATCCATTCCTACATCAACTGAGCACGAAATGAAATCTAGAGACCTCCGACCTATATTCAGATAATTAACAGTTGATAAATTGAGCACTATCTCCTCAATATCCTATCAATGGCCGTCACCCCCAGTCGAGCCCGATTGCTTCCCGAACGAACCTTACTAAACACGTTCAAGTTGGAAGTGATAGCAAAGCACGCCCTTCACGAGATCAAGGGCGACTGTTATTACTAACATGTGTGATCCTTTACGAACTCTTTTTGCTTCTTTCTCGTTCAAACGTCTGGATATACACGCACGTCAGTTGCAAGTATCTGACCCGACCGTTCTAAGGACCAATAAGGACCAAAACGGTCAGTGTATGTTTTTCTGGGCGTCCCCTCGCGACGTTTGGCACTCACATCTGTTTTGCTTCTTGTTAGTCGCTTTTCAATCATCCTCTCATAATATAGTCAAACACCACAGAGGTTATTAATATAACCGTGGTGTACATTTGTTGATAACAATACCAGCCATAGAAGGATATTGTGGCTCAGTGTGTATCAGCTAATAAAATTTCGTTACAAGCCTTCAAAACATGATTAACACTTTCCTCGTCATAATTTCCTTTCCATTTTCCCCCTACAAATACTACTTCCGCAGTAAATAAATGTTAGCACAATTTATATACTTTTCACCAATTCAGCAAGTACGGGACGTAGGACATTATAGTATCATAACATGTTTATTTATTTGTAGTGCCGTGCCGCATATAACTGCCAATTGGTAAATTTATAAACCTTATATTTCAAGTGGTAGCCATATCTGCGGTTTATTATAAACAACTACAACGGTAGGCATTGGTTTGGAATTATGATAAGCAGTTTAGCGGTGGAAGGAAACTATGACAATGTTATGATGACTCAAGTGCACTGTTCATGTTATGAGTGTGCATTTTTACGCGGCGCAACGTAAGATTCGTTGCAATAAAATCTAAATGACGGTAACGCAACGTTTACACAGCGTCAACTAGACTTTTATCAACGTGAGTGAATTTACTCCATTAAACAAAAGTTCGTGCTTATTACTATAATGCATTTGTGTATTTTTAACGCTATCGCTACAATCAGAGTCCTACTATGGAACGATATAAAGATATAATAGCGCTTGGTCAAAACGGGAGCCAACGTCGCCATCTTGTCTTTTTTACTTTAGTTCATAATTCACAAATGTTGACCAACAGTTTCCCTCTGACAACGTCATTCGGACACCATTAGTACACATGTATAAAGTTAAAGTAAAGAGCTCTTGAATTCAGGTTTTTCCTAAACGTTTTTATAATTCTCAGATGAGCGTTTAACCCCCAAACGACACTCAACAACCAATCATACTTAATTTATTTTCCTTTAACAATAGATTGTGTAAAAACCTAATGTTATGTATCTATCCGGATGCACGATACTATACCTGCATGTTAATTACATAGGTAACAGAGATCATCATCTGGTCTTAACTTATGACTCCTAAACACATTATAATGCACATGATCTGATGATCTGCGAAACGGTTGCATAACTAATGTCCTATATAACACTTGGTCGTTGAGGAAAACTGATGTCTACGTGGTGCTACTTTTTGTTGGTATTCTAATATAGGTGTCTGCTGTGTATTAGTTGACAGGTGCATTAGTTGACACATCTGTCTAGTTTATGAAAGTTTAATTTCATGCCAACTTATAAACTAGAATTGGGTATTGTGATTATAATGCTATCAGATTATGTTCCAAAAACTCTTTTCTAAAACGAAAAGTCTGAGTTAACTACTTTTGAAAAGAGCTCTGACTTGCAGGTTCCGTTTATCTCATGAAGTCATGACCTTCAAATGTTATGTAACAATCATAAACCAAAAAACCTTGCAAATTAGAAAAAAATAACCAGTCATTTTAATGTTTAATGTTTCTTTTTTCACATAAACAGGAAACTGGTATACGATTATTATACACACCTAACCTGTATTTATTTCGAACGCAAATTAAAAGTATCCATAGGCAAAACAAGAAACTAGACAAAATATTGCTTTGTCTAGTTTCACATCATTTCCCATTTTCCATTAGAATTCTCATAATTCATAGTTTTGTAAGCTATTTATATTGATCGACGTAATATTACGAAACATGTCCATTGTTGGAATGTACAACTGCAGGAAACCAGTTGGCCTTTCAACTTTCATTGAATCCGAATCAATTCATGGCTTTGAAAGTAAAGTTACTCAGCATGTATATTTATTTATTTATTTATTTGGATCTCCAACAAAGGATACACACACAATAATATAGGACACAGTAATACAAATGTTCTTTTAGGTGTGTTCCTTCAATTATAGGAGACCATAGCATGCCCATAAAACTAGGTGTTAACACATAAAATATAAAACAATTAAAATATTACAAAAAACAAAATAAAAACCAGAATAATTATTAAAAAGCATTTGATGACAAGAAAACAGAAGTGATAAAATTGTTTCACATACAAATTATAGTTATCACTCTACATTTATAGCAGTGGTCAATATTTTTTTGTATTTAGAGATTGGGAGGGTTATTTCCATGTCAGATTGCTTTGACAATTCATTGTACTGCCTACAGAGTCTTGGGAGAGCGGCGAAATGTCCTAGATTAGTTTTGGAACCTGAAACATAAAACAAATTGTAGCTGGTTTTCCGCAGCAGGCGAGATGGCGCGTTTATATGTAACTTGCCTAGTAATTCGCTACAGTCTATGACTCCATTGGAATACTTTGTGTAGTAGAATCAGGTCTGCCATTTTTCGCCTCTTGGCAAGTGAGACCATTTTGTAGTGCCCTTTTTTTTTTTTTTTTTTTTAGGATGGGAAATCATCAAATGACCCCTCCCGCTCTGGGCGGAGCGGAAGGGAGTGTCAGACTTGTACTGACTAAAACCCATCCATGTTCCTTCTTTGCCCTTTGTGTTCCAGGGCCGCGGTATCTCTTTCGAACAGTCCCGCAGCCCTGGCAGGCATCGGCCCGTGCGGACCCCTACGTGGTTGCTGACATCTCTTTGAGGCGCGCGTGGAACACGAACGCGCCGTCGACACGGCCTGTCGTCATAAGACGGCCGGACGGCGAGCTAGCCCAAAACTCGCCGTCCACAGGCCCGCGCCTACGGTGGCCAGGGGCCACCACGTGACCCCCGACGCCCAGGGCGTCTCCCGCGGCGGCTGGGACGTGAGGCTCTTTCCCTCTCACGTTCCGCCACCTCCTTCACTAGCATGACTGCTTCGCAGAAGGAGGTGACGGCTTCCCATTCCCTCTCGCTCCGGACCATGGCTTGAACCAGGGCCGGGCGCGAGAGGTCGCCGCCGCCAATCGCCTCTACGAGGACACGGCGCTGCTCCGCCCAAGCAGGGCAGGCCTCCACAGTGTGCTGCACCGTGTCCTCCGGACGATCCTCACAGTGGAAACACCCGGGCGTTTCCTCCCGCCCGATTCGGTGCAGGAACCTCCCGAAACAACCGTGTCCGGTGAGGACCTGCGTCAGGCGGAAGGTGAGGGCGCCGTGGCGCCTCTCTAGCCACTCCTCAAAGAGGGGACTTATCGCCACTATGGTGGCGTGCCCATTTTGTAGTGCCCTAGTCTGTCTTTGTAGCTGGTTACTCTTTTAGCTAATCGTTCCTTATAACATAGATGATACAGGAAGCGCCTTTGGACACTTTCCATATTGTTACTGTTAGTGATAAAACGGTGTCGAATGTTAATTAATACTTTTTCCTCATTTCTGCATTATCAATCAATCAAAGCATTGCGTATTTTTACGACGACTTTGGATTTGATTGACATAATCTTTTTGACTTTTCCACCAACGTTATCACGTCATCACTGACAAAATGTATGCTATATATCTTTTTAGGCCCTAGGTAACCTTTCGATTCAACATTATGTTGCAAGTACCTACGTACGTACAGCATCACAAATAGCCTGTGAAAATCTACGACGCACATTCGGCGAACAATCTTAATATCCTATTCGATTCTAGACTTACCGAAACTCGATTGGGTTCGACTCGACGTCAGAAAACTTTTAAATATCGAACAAGTTTGGAAAGTATCAAACGTTTGTTCTCGTGAAGTATGTAGATTTCTTTCCTTGTGTGAATTCTCGTGGGAAAAGTTAATGTAACCTAGACAGGGAAGTTGTAGAGCAAAACATGAAAACTCCACATCAGTCGGAAAACCAGTCTAGACAATTATCTTGGCAACTGTACACGATACTTCTAGTACATACTACTGCTACTTTCTACCTTGTTTTCTCACTTAGACCATTTATAGATAGTTATAGGAAACATAATCAGAACATCGTATAGTGAGTGAGTAAACAAAAGACACAGTTTCAGGCTGTGAGAAAGCCCATAGGTCGCGCACCTGTGGCAGTACATTAGTTATTAATCAAGGAGTATTCTTGGCTGACCCACTAACTCATTATTGGTCAGAAATTGATATACATACTAACTTGTAATGTTATTTCAAAGTTCATATGAAAAATACTAACACCACACCATGTCATTTCCAGTATTACGAAAAGAGTTTCTAGTGTAGACTTGGCAAATTTACAAAATAACTTGAAATGTTCAAGTTATCGGAGTCATATTGTTACACATTTCAAGGTATGCACCGAATTGCCAATCACCCTTTTTAATCACAAAATATGAGGTACACGTAGGTACCTAAAGTCAATGACCTCCTCCGTGATATCCCTCCATAAAGTTGCAAGAAATGTGGCGGTCAACCTCATGTTATGCGAAAAATACTAAAAGGACTATAAAACGATGGCAGGCCTTGTAATATTATTGATATACTGAAAACTTCTACCCAATAACTATCTAATATTTACATAAGAAAAGATTGTTGTGGTCTGCACACAGACATGTATATGGGTCTACACCGCACATACACAGTCTAGTATTATAGTATTTCCCTTTACAATTTCTGCGTGGCAACCTACTTTCCTTCGAAGTGTTCGATAGCTATAGGTACATAATATAAACATCATTTTAATTAGTAACTAACTAATCACAATAAACCACTATTTTCCTTAATCACGTAGCACAAGGCCAATTAATAATGTTTTCCGACACGATAGTACTACTATACAACGATTTTGTAGTAATTATCACTTTTAATAACGCACAAAGCATGTCTTATAATTCAGGTTAAACTACAACTGATAACGAGCACAGTATTCTCTATGGTTTCTATGGCCAATACATATTGTAAAACGCAAAAGCAAACATTCAGTGAAACTGGTACGGAGAAATCTCGGCTTCGGTAACGGACATCTCAATACAAAATACTACTGATATATCTGTCAGGATCCGGGATCGATTTATCACATACCTACTCAGTTAACTGCTGTTTAGTTAGATACTAAGTACCTTCTATCCTATTTATCAAAGAACGGATTGTGACACTTGATGTCTCAGACGTATACCACATTTATCTGGGTACTAGACGTCAAAGACCAAACCACTACAAAGGCAGTGCATAAATAATAGGGTTGGAAAATAACAAAGCATATAACTAAGATATTTAATTATTTAATATTATTGAAATTCCTTTAAAAAGGAATAAACATTTATAAAAAGGAGAACGTGGGAAGAAAATGTTATTAAATAAAATGTCACATACAACCGTACTCAAATACTCTCCGAGACTGTGTTTGTAGCGGAAACTCGGCTGAAGTGGAACTATTCATCCACGCACTGGTAAATTAAGTATAGAAAATGTTCTAATGGCGTGCATTCCGCATATAAGGCTGAGATCGTTTATTGCCTAAGATTTAAATGTCGGATCAGAAAAAATACATACTAGAAGGACTAACTTCCAGGTTATCCGTTATCCGAGGCAACTTATGGACAGGTAGGATATGTATTTTACATTGATTTGTTTCGAGAAACTAGGTCTCACCCGTGTTTGTGTAAAAATCAAACCATTGTATTCGCTAAACCCCGACTTCCCTTTTTCTGAAACAAACCATACGAAAGGTAAAGCTTATTGTTTCATGGCGGCTCATGTAATTACTTTCTGCTCAGCACAGTCAGTATTATACATACAAGTCATCCACCAACCAACAAGTAGGTACCCATTATTAGACATTGAAGCTCAAGCTGGAGGGCTGGTTACTTATAATCTCATTGTGTTTGTACAGTATTCCACGAAACAGACCTAATCAGAAATGTATGGCTTAAGAAATGGATGCACTGTGATTCCCTATAACCATTTTGTGAGATTATAATTAGTTTGTGTGATTTTATTCGGAACTAGCTTTGACCCGTGGCTTCGTCCGCGTGGATATGGGATATTATCCCACGCACACTTACTATCAGGATTAAAGGATCCTATCCCAGATTATGGTCTAACTGTGTGCCAAGCAGCGAAATCCGTTCAGCCGTTAAGACGTACAATGGTAACAGACAGACATACTGATGGATAGGCCGACAGACTGAGCTACTTCGCATTTTCAATATTAGTATGGATTTATGAATAGTTTAACAAATGAATGCAATAGTAACACTCCTGTTTCACATTTACGCAAAAGTGGCTTTTCAAATGAAAAGTTGGATTGCGAGAGAGTATTTTTAGAATTGGCTGTGGGCACTCGTATGTTGTTATTTTTATACCGGAAAATTAAAAACATTCCCAAAAAGCTCCACTGCGTCCGGGCGTAATGACTTAAACATGATAAAAAATGATGCAGGCATGAAATAGTATTTGTTGCAAAGCCTTAGGCTTCTATATTAATAGGTTTGATGAAATAACTAAATAACTTTAGTGACCCATATTTCTACTGGAACCTACTAAGAGGTATTACTCAAATTAAGCTGAAAATAAGCACTTTTTGAACGAAATTACAAAAGATAGTCCTCCAAAATGCCCGCCCTGCACCACTTCCTTGGGTTTTACGTGGGGAGAAGAAATGGCGGAACAAACTCCGCATTAACACATCTGTCGGTCAATACCTAAACCTTCCCTGGTTTAGGTATTGATCAACATGACATACGAGTAAGTATCACCTCGTATCACACTTGTGCCTACACATACTAACTCCACAATGATGACCATAATATAACCGACCTCCTCACGGCTCACTGCTTTACGGTGTACAATCATAATTTCTCCCTCTGTCCATCCGACCGCGACTACTCTTGACCACCGGGTAATCACTGGGTGCCCTCCACGCACCGCTTCCTGTTTTCCATCGACAATTTCCCGGCTTTCCACAGGGGACGGGAGGAGGCAGGGAGGTAATCGAGCGTGTAGTGAAGTCCCTACTTAGTGTTTAGAGGGGTTTGTGATTGATCAATTAATCAGTATGGTTGGTGTGGTTTTCTAGTATTGTGAGTTTGTGACAGGTACCTAGGCTTTTACATTGTGTGTTGTTTTTATATTGTGTGGTATTTTGTGTTATGTGATATTCTCAAAAGTAAAATTTTCATTAACATAATATAACGCCTGTAATTCGCGAAGGGTGAGGCAGAGGTGTACATCCTCATTTCGCCAGTTATGTTTATGTCTCATGAAAAAGGGGGCGGGCCTATTGCGCGTCAACCGGCCGCAAACACAAACTCTTCGATTGAAAAATTCCCGATGGAAAAACTCAATAACACTTTGCTCGACCTGTGACTTCTAGGCCTACGCGGTTGTGTGTTAGAACGACACTGGACTTTCACTAACTATTCTATTGTGCAACGTTTTGTTTGCATAAATCACAAAAGGATAAACCTTCTGCAATTGTTTTAAGCTTTGCTAACGCTAATGAAATCCCTATACAACGGATTGTGATTATCTTGGAGGGCACGAAGATAATAACATATTTTTTTTGCTTTATAAATAGACAGATCACAAAAGGCTTTTGCTAGTTCGTCACAATAATAATAAAAACACAACAAAGCCTAAGACTTTTGTACTGCTGAAGCTGATGCATCCTCCCTGCGGGAGGGCATTGATTTGTGGTGGTGGATACAGTTGGTGGATACAGTTGGTGGATACAGTTGGTGGATACAGTTGGTGGATACAGTTGGTGGATACAGTTGGTGGATACAGTTGGTGGATGTCACTTGTCTTATTTTTTTTTGTTCTATTAATCTTGTTAGTTTTCGTCACAATAACTAGCTAATGGACATTTATAATAATTTATAGACCTGCACTTCTGACACACACTTGCCCCGGTAGTCACTGAGGCACGATCTGAGGTCAGGAGACACGTGCCTGGCGGAGATGTTAAAGCAATTAGTATTAATTAATGCTCCAGCTTGCGGTCTGAGGTAAAGCTAGGCGGCGCGGTTCCTGCTTTGTGATGCCATGTGGTGCTCGCGTCAAGTTGGCGGGGTTGCGCTTTTGACTCTAAGTATCATTACCATATTTATTACTGGCGGCTAAAATATGAATGTATAATGTGCTTAAGGCAAGAAAATGTGTTAATATTTTTGCACAGTTCTAGAAACCGAAACTTGAGAACGTAACCCGCTACGATCCTTAAATACTCCTTTTACTTCGGCTATGATCATCCATGTTTTCATACACGCCCGCTGGTTGCAAGTTTATGTCAAAATGTGGGAGACAATAGACCTCTCCATTAATACATTTAGATCGCCTTTCTAAATGATTTCTGCGATCAAATAAATCCCAACTACAAAATAAACAAACGTAGAAAAGCTGAGGTGTTTTCTAGGTCGAAAGCCAAAAATCTTGTCGATGTTAATGGAGAAACCTGGTAGCAGAGCTTGGCAGTTTTACTAAGTAAACTTTTGTGTTTCCATATTAAATACGATGGATTATTTATCGCCACTTTAAGCCTAATTGACGATACAACAAATAACATTTACTACGAGCCGACCTTAATAAAAATGTATGTGTGAAACTCTGAACAGTTGTGATCTCTCCGGGGAGGAGCCGTGCACGTGCCTCGACTGTAACAAGGCATAAAGTGATCCTGAATTTTAATACTGAGGCGATTAGGGAGAACGTTTTTATGGCCAGGGGAATATTTACTCCATGAATAGAGAGTTGAAAATTAAACGTGTATTTGTGAGTGTAATGACTGGTTGCTATCTCTAAACATATAGTTCTGCATACTGATCGGAGCTTTTAGAGATATGGCGACCCTTTTACAAACTGAACTTTTAACTTTTATTGACTCAAAGGTTAGGAAGGTCTTCTAACCTCACCTAAAGATTAAGGTTTTATAGCTGACGGAGAAACTGTTTCCCTGTTTTGTATGTGGCCTTGAAGTATATAGTATGTTATCCTTAGCACATAGGTGAGCCTGTATATTGTATACACATAACATAACATCACGCCTGTAATCCCCGAAGGGTTAGGCAAAGGTGTGCCTACTAGTACACCCACATTTCGCCAGTTTTAAGTCCTTTGTAATAGGGGCGAGCCTATTGCCATCAACCGGGCATAAATCCAGAGTCCGTGGCTGCTACTGAGAAGTTCCTGATGGAAAGCCCAGTAACAATTTGCTCTTCCAGGGAATCGAACGGAAGAGCAAATTGTTACTTAGTTCGCAATTGCAACTGCTGAGCAAGAGGTCCTGGGTTCGATTCCAGGACCTCTTGCTCAGCAGTTGCAATTGCGAACACTAGACCAACGAAGCAGTTTAATGAGCCTGCCCGTAGTGCCTGCCTAGCATAATCAGCCTATGATGTTCTCTCTCTGCCTAACACAAATCAAATAGAAAGTCATATCGTTCACATCCACTACTTCTTGAGCTTTGTAGTAACCTGGAAAAGGCAAAGTAAAACAAAATCGCTTTTGACTCTATAAGAACTTTCTACAAGAAGTAAGGACCTGTCATAAACAGCTATTTAGAAGCTGGCAGGTCTGGTACTAACAAATTGTTTCATAAAGGAACGCGTGAGCCATGATATTACGCCCACAGCCACCCGCCGGTCAAATGCCGAGAAATTGCTTTCTTTATGAAATTTATACTTCAACAATGATGTAAGGGCAAAGATTATAAAACTTCTAGAAGATCAAAAGGGAGTAAGATGAGAAGTTGGAGTATTTTGAACTTTGGACAAAATAAGCCAAGAAATTAGTACCATTGAGTACTTTACCTACTAACGATGGAGTCACATCATATGAAAAAAAAAAACAATAATTGAACAGCGATTAAGATACTGGCATCGATTATAATCATTCCTACATTTGTTATCCAGAAATCCAGATCCAAATGGAGGTCACAATGACTGGCTGGATAGTGCAAGTTCAGCTATAAATCGTTTAGTTTACCTACACTTAGGCTAGCTGACGTCTGCTCTATAGGTTAGGTATCCACCGGGTACCGGCTGCTGAGGAAAATAACGGAAAATCGTAACACAAACCAAATCATAATAACCTTTTGACGTAATCTTTTAGAACAATCTACTAAACTTTTAAATATAAGGCAGTTTTAGCGATACAATCTCGACATTTCTTTTTGAAAACAAAATTATAACTTTAGTAAGTAACTTCCCACGCACTTAATGCCGCTAACTGTCTGCCAAGTTAATATTTGGAGAAAAAAAGCATTTAAACAGATTTAGGTAAAGCCTAAGTAATAACGTGTCAGTCTATTTTGTACGTTTTCACGTGTAAACTATTGAATCGATTTTGATTACATTTCGCAGACGGCGTGGCATGGAAGGGAAGATAGAAACATAATGTAATTTTCTTTTAAAAGAAATATGGGGTACCCGCGTGTGTAGAGTCGAGGAATGAGATGTATGAGATGTTTAACTTCATATCTCTAGCTTTGAATTTACTTGTCAATTGAGATGTAGTAAATAATGACTACCTAGTACCTACATTAAAGCTTACCTACAAGGTGTATTCAATTGATACTCTCTTAAATCAAGACTTAATACTTCGCAGAATTTATAATAAACAACAATACTTATCTTTATTAAGTTTCGCAATATGAAATCTGAAATAATTGACACACTAACCCAGTTACCGAATAGTTTCAGAAATTCTGCTGACTTCTGAGTTATTTAAGGAATAATAAATAAATTCATTTATTTCAGGTAAATAACACCCATTGCCACACATAAATTGATAAAAATTCCATTACATAACCAATAAAATCAAATAAAATTAAATAGAATCAAATAAAACCAATTAAAATAAACTAAAATCAGACTAAACCAAATTAGTGCAGGTGTTATATCAGTCGTTTATCTATGCGTCATTTGATACTCAACAAGGAACAATAAACACACTTAACTGAATGAAGACAATTTAGTAAATTGAAACTAGAGAAAAGGTACCGCGCTGAACCATATTCGTAACAATATTATTATTATTTCAGTCATGCATAACCAAGCTACTTAAAGTTTTGGGTTTTCTTATGAAATTCGTAAGGGAAAGACTCAATAGTAAACAATTTTACCAACCAGTGGATTGGATCCTACCTGTGAACGAGTGGCGTCCAAGGACTGGAAAGAGAGAAGTGTTGACTGTCCGGCGGCGAGAGGGGCAGACGGTATTGTTGCCATCGTGGTTATATCCTGAATGCATCTGGTACAGGAACATGAGGCGAAACAGAAGGCGTAGCCTGGCTCAGGAAGATGGTGATGATGGATTGCATCCAGAATCCCAAACTCAACAGTTGCGACCAACCAAGGCAAATAAACTACTTTTTATATAAATTCGTGCTTCCACCAATTACATCACAAATGTCATGGAAGCCGGCGCATTAGGACTCCCACACTTGCTGCTTCAAACAATAGGTAACAGGCCAATGACCCGATGACATAGACTATCATTAGTAATCACGACCACTAACGGTCCATTGTAGACATTACTGTATACTAGCGCTGGTTAGGTGATGTAGGTTATTAAAATGACTACTCGGGAGTGAAGGACTACAAGGGTCATTAGAATATAGAATACGCACTCGTTGATCTAATTTAGTTAATGGTAAAATTGCGATAAAGGTGAACGATATGATGGGTTTGTGTCTAGTCCTAGACTAATAGGTGCTTTGTTCTTATGGACTTGATCTAAATGGATATTAGTAGTTTATATTCAATGGATATTAAACCATTTGCCGTGGATTAATCAAGTTTTCGTCGGTTTCATACAAATATAATATATCTCACATCTTCCAGTAATTGGTTTGCGAAGGTCGGGTTGCTGTCGCTGTGGCTATAATATGATTTAAAATATTCCTCCGCATGTGGTTCGATTGGAAGCTATCTACTTTACTAAACAAAATACTTTAAGGCTTAGTAGTACCTACAATGGTTGTTATTAGCAGTAGCATATTGTACACCAAAAGGAAGAACATAAGGGCCCTAAATACATCAGATGGCAATGACATTTCAATTTTACAGGTCTCATTTAAACTCCCAACCTCTAAAGTCATCCTAATACCTTGACCGTCGCAGAATTACCGGTTTAATATAGGACAAGGATATGGCGTAATTGGGGGATTAAGAAGAGCGGCCATCGCTTCCGGACGATATTAAACGATATTACAATGACGGTGACGTCACCACGCAAAATACACAGATGAAGGATACAGATTTCCTCACTGGGAGCCACATAATCTGGGGGTCAGCTCAGAGCCATTTTTAGGGACAAAGAATCACTGAGAGGTGGAAACGTTGAAACGTGTTCTATATATATATATCATTATTCAACCCCACAATCTCACATCAGATCCAAACAGAAAGGTACAATCACCTTTCTATTTCTATCTGATGTGAGATGTTGATACGTAGTACCTATCCGGCCGGACACAAATCCCAGCTCGCACCACGTAAATCACAACTCAATTTGTCAAAGTGACGGTTCTGTACCGCACACTATAGCAGTACTGCACGCCGCGTGTACAGTATAGTGTTGTACGAGGAGCTTCGGGCGCGCGGCCACAATCGGAACTAACACCGCCATGTTGTTGTTTCAACATAATTTCACAAACGTTCAACAAATGTTTACCAACAACGTCCTCCTGTCAATGTCATGCAAGCGCCAAAAGATCCTTGCAGCGCTTCGTTTGTTTACTAATGTAAGCAAATAATTATTTATTCTAATGTGATGGCGCCATGATTGTGCCAACCTTTTCTGCGAAAAGATGTGCACAGAATTACGAACTAATTTATCCGTGAATTTCCTCAAGGGATTTTCCTTCGATATGAAACAACTTGTCTATTTATAACATTACTTTCCATCATTATCTAGGCTTCTAGTGAGTACAGCCACGCTAACATCATACAACTATTCAGCCTACAACGTTCCCACAGCTGGGCACAGGCCTCCGGTTTGTGAGAAAGAGTGGACTGTGATCCACTACGCGGGCCCATTACGTTGGTCGATTTCACCTTATGTACCTTCGAATGTTTGACTCTGGAACATACCGGTTTACTGACGACGACGACGATGTTATTCATCACTAATTTGAGAGCAGTGGTGAAGAAATAAATTACACAAAACAATGTGCCTTCCTGGATTCGAAACTAGAACTCACCTCATCATCATCGAAACCTAAAACCCAAAGTCAACGTGGTTCAATCCCACTCTTATTTATTAGATTCTTTTAACTTGAAGGCACCTCCAGCCCGTGCGAACATGACCCGAGCGTATAATTTGGTACCTACATCATTAAATTCAATTTGTGAACATACTGATTAATGTACATATGTATGTTGTACATAGTGGGGCTACGTGCGCCGAATTCGATATGAAGTGAACTGCGGCAATCTCCCCGTACTGTAGCGTTCTACAGCTTGAAACATTCAAATTGTAATGTTGTTAATAATATACTCAAATTCAGAATGTAAATATTCAGATAGTTGTCTTATTTGTATAAAATTCAATACAAATGTCAACAATAATACGGTGTAGTGTTTCTTATGGTTTAAGATTCACTCAAAAATAATTCAACACAGGAAAAACCAGTGAATAATATTTAAGTTCAGGCTTCGACGGAAGATAAAAATAGATTTGTGTTAAAAAAAAAAGTTGATAAGGATTCACAATTCAAAACCCGGCTTTTAAAAGTTGGAAGAGTGTTTGATTACTTAAACCCTTTAGGTAAATAATTGAATATATTTTAGAATTTTGCGCCCTACATCCTCCATACACCTACGATAGTCCTGTGGACATTGTTAGTCGCTCTTGCCTGCTCCCTCGTCTAAGGGACTCAGATATTACAACAAACACATTTTACGACGCGTAAGTAAGCAGCAATAATTAAAAACAAGAACGCTAAAATAGCGATAAAACGAAAATAATAAAACGACAAAGTTAATACCTTTGTTTGTGGGTCAAGGCCATGTTTGGGCGGGCTCGGCCTTCCGACACTGATAAGGGCCACACATTCGCCACTAAATAAATATTGTCTCACGGGGTGTCAGCCTGACAGGCTTCACTAGGAGGTATTTTTCGGGAGGGAAACATTTTCGCCGAAACGACGAAGCCTCAAAAAATCATTGGCTGAATCTGTTTGAATCGTAATATTCTTTAGAGTGGAGGAAACTTATCAGTATCGTGTATTTTAAATATTTTAGGCATTGTTTTTAAATAACAAAACATATTGCTGAGCTCTTTACTAAAAACTTCACCAACTAATGTTAACATTTACAGTAATGGCTATAGATAAAACAAACTTAGTCATAATAAACTAATTTTAGCGAAATGTGAAGAATTTTTATTACGAGCCGAACTGAGCTTTTCTCTCCGGAATACCCTGTTTCTAAAAACAAGAAAACTAAACTACAAACGCAAATTGAATTACCATAGCGACATGATACAAAAACTCTACATTAGTGAAAGAGTTCCTTCAGTCCCCGCTCTCCCCTTGACGACGTGCCCGCAGTCCGTGCAAACGCCGACGCTCCCCTAATGCATACAAATGTCTGCCAACTACTATGAGCAACTACTCAGCATTCTACTGGGAAACGGAAAACCCCTCTTAACTGGATAATTCTGGAAACTTTTTGTTACTCAGGTACTTACCTAAGTTGGGTATTACTTGTTCAGTTTAAAGATTTGAAAAGAAAAGTAGAAACTTTTCATTTTTCTTGCGGACATTATTTAGGAACCTATTCTATGAGCTTAAGGACCTTTTCTAATCCCGCACTTTCATTTGCCATTCGTGGCAAGTTTTCGGTAGCGAAGATTCATGGGCTGGTTAGGTTAGTTCGGTTTAACCAACTAAATAGTGTGAGAACCTACTCTGTTGAGATTTACATGGATTTTTCGTTAAATTATCAGAACACACCACACCTTTGTATGGCCGTTAACTGTTAATCCGTTATCCCTTTACACTTCTAAAAACAGTGCAGAAATCCCAACTTGACATCACGTACAGAGCTGAAACTACTTCTTTGAATACGTTGTGGTCCGCAGGCCGAAGGTCAAGTCTCGTGGAGCACCAACTTGAAGCTCTGAGCGCGGATCACACGAGTATTGGCTTACACGCTCACACCTACGAGTTTTACAACTTTTATACCCGCTGTAGGATGTTCAACTAGGGCGCTTGAGTTACTTAGGCATTTATTTAGGTGCAATGTAGTAGATATAGTAGTGAAAACCGACCTAACCGAAACTAAGTAAATAATAAAATAATTTCTTATTTTACAGTTTATGGTCCGTTCATGCTTTTATATGGATGATGTAAACATTCCAGCCAGTTGTCTGCTGTCATGTGTGTGGATGTGAAGAGGGAAACAAAGGAAAACGCTCCTAAAATCGTTATTTTGCTCACAACAACAAAAATTAATTATAGTTAAATTATGTATTTATTTTTCTTATTTATATTTCTTGCTGCCGAAGGTTTTCTTTCACACCCTTCTATCATATTGGTAATTGTATTGTAGTACATTTATCCCTTTTAGTATTGTATGCCCTTGCAACCATCTGCATTTCAATTAACCCGACTGCACAATATCACCCCCGTTTCGAATCACCCGGCCGCACGGAAGTTAGCAACAGACCGATCAATATAAATCATAACAAACTTATAAACGGTCACGAGTCGAGCCATCCAATCGGCTTGCTTCCGAAAAGCTTCATAGCTTCTTAACAATGTTTAACAATCATTAGGGACTCGTTAAAATTGTTTGAAGAGCCAAACTCTTAATTACGAAGCGATAGCGAGTAGATTTATTGAATAGACTCGCCTGTTGGAAAATAATTAATTGGCGTTACTTGGACACTGTAAAAGATTAAATTTAAATAATATCTGATGCCCTAACAGGAGCGCGCGGTGTAAACGTAAAAACATCGATTTTAAAATTAAAAATACTCGTTTCATTTATAACATTTTTATAATTTTGGGACTTATTCATATCTATGGATGTTACGGATTGCGATTTTTGCAAAGAATTTAATTAAAACGCTATAGGATAATTGTATTTTCGATTCAAATTAGACATACATATTCACGTTATATTGAGCCCGCGCGCTCGTGCTAGGGCGCTTGTTGTATAAAATGGCCAGTAGGAAACTGAAAGGCGGTCTCGCGCCCGCTATGTGTTCCACAGAAACTAAAAGTTAGAGAGCTAACTAAATGTTGGAATACTACATAGACACGGTGTCTACATGTCATTTTATCAAATCTCCTTTTGCACTTGTAGTAGCACTCATTTCTTCAGAAAGAAGGATCTTCTTTGTACCTATTTTTCTGTTCCTTTTTTCTCCGTAGTTAAGTACGTACATAATTTTATAAATCACATCATTTTACCGTTGTGAAAACTGTACCTATTATTTTCATAGTCGATAAATGTTTTAAAGTGCGCAATACACGACGTGTAATCCCTACATCGGTCCGTTAGTAGCGTTAATCAGATATTATTTATAGCCCCTTATAGAGATAAATCGTAATACTACTTGGCTATGATTACCGAACCTGACAAGAGTGCTTTTTATACCCTATCAGAACAACACGGGAGCTGAGTTCCCGTGCCTACGTCCAACAGACGTAACGTCGTTCTTGACGTTTTCATAAAGAAATCGATCGGCGGATGTCGCAGGCACAGATTTGCGTCACAGGAAAGTTCACAGCTTCGATGTTTTAGACTATTGTTTACTGAATAAGAAGTTTTTTTTGGCAAAATAGTACCAAGTGGAGATTCCTATCATGGTGAAAAAAATTCCACTAAACCTGCGCGGGGTGATTGCTTAAGACACTCGCATTATCAATACTAATCATTTTGACAACATAACACATATTCACGCCTTTTTCCCAGAGGTATAGGCAGAGACTACAGAACGCCACCTGCTACGATCCTCACATACTCCTTCCGCCTCGCCCACGTGCATACATCTGGCCATAAACGCACACCACATATGTAACAGGAATATTAAGTTATGAATTTCCTTTAAAATCCTTGGAAATGTTATAAAGATAGGGACGCTGCGTACAATACTAGCTAGAAAAAAAACTACGATTTACCAAACGTGGTTTAAATCAATGACGGCCGGTAAGCTCAAAACCACTTTAGCATAATAATAGTACAAAAAACTTTTGAAGAACTTTCTTTTTCCTTTCTTGAACCTTTTAAATTTTAAATGGTGCATAAAGCTTTAAAATTTTCTTAAATATAGTAAAGAAACTAAAGACAATAGAACATGAGCAATGGATCTGAGTAGGTACTGTAACAAATACATTATGGCAGTTAATAATTCACCTCCAGCATCCTCGAAGTTTTGCACTGAAATATTCAGATGACTCGCTCTCCATCGTCGTAACCTGATTCACAAAGCATAAAACAACTAGATTTTCTGGGAAACATTATCTCACTTTAAGAGCATCTCGTAACTCGGTTAAATTGAACAATTGCTGACATTATTTACTGAGAGTGACTGGTCGAAACTTCGAGGTGAACACGTCTGCCTGTGTTGCAGAAAAAGATGTATCTATACCACCGGTAAACTCAATGGCCAACCTGAAATCCGCTTTGTTGATTTTAGACACCCGTAGCCAGTGCGAATACTTTGCTCCTGACTAAAGCATCAGCATTCTATCTATAAGCACAGGTGTCCAAAGTGCCATCTCTATAACTTCTGAAGATTCAAAAAACTCCACTAAACACACACACACAACAGAATAGACAGCAGGCCTTGGCGGGATCATCGTCAACACAATTGATCCACAAACATGAAAATTGGTATCTTAAAAAAATCAACTCTTTAGTTCCGTGACTATACAGACCAGAGACGAGTAATTAAGCTGTGAGATAGCCTACGTAAGCCTTGGCGAAGTGTCGGACCGAGTGAAGATATTGGCAAAGTTGGCCACATTCATTACTGTTCGCCTGCTCGCCGATCACTGCTGAGATTCGCCCAGACAGAAGCAACTAACTTATAGTTTAGGTCACTACTTTGCCTGTTCAGTTGTTGTTGAGTGTTGTTCAGTGTTGCAGTTTTAGACAACGCTTTCAATTTGTTTTGTAATAGCTAGCTTGTTTTCATTGCCTTAAGACGTGAGGGCCCCTGGAAGAGTGACCATAGCTTCTGAAGCTTTTCTTATTTCAACAGGATTGTTATAAGCCTTTCGGTAACATTTGTCATGTCAACTCAATACATTATTCTTTTCCACTATCGTTGATAATAATGAGTCTTTGTCTATGATTCTTTGTTTTGGTATAAAACTTAACCAAAAAGTTGTAGCGAACAAATAAATTGCGTAACTTCTTATTCAAAGTTCTATATAACACGTTAAACATTGAAAATCTTTAGGAAACACCACTGCAGTTACGCTATTATAAGGAACGTCATAAAACTACTTAGCACCAGAATGTTCAAAACTTCCTAACGTATCTCGCCTTACAACTAAAACCCGCGGTACGAAAGAGAAGTAAAGACGAAGTTTGGTACAAAGTAATAGCCGCGCGAGGTGCACGGCGCGGCTGTCGGCACAATCCCATAACAGTTAACAGCACCACCAGTATATACACTGGGAGCAGGCGGGAGCTCGGGGACAAAGCGAAAGAGCTGTGCACTCCGCAGCCGCTTCCAATTAAATAGTAGTCACGGAGAAGCACCAGGGAGTGAGAAACGTGAAAGAGTAATAGTGTAGTGACCGTGTCGTGTGGTAGCATAAAATGTAGGTACTTTTGTACAAATGGAATGTTTAACAATTCAGTAACAATTCAATAACTGCTGCTTAACAATAAGTGTAGAATGATCTTTGTTTTTAGGATTCCGTAACCAAATAGAAAAACAGGATAATTTCGCCATGTCCGTCTGTCCATATATCACAAAGCGTAGTGTCGTAACATGGATCCTGTTTCATCTGCTAAAAGTCTTGATTAGAGTGTATGGCATTGATAGCTATTGGCACAATTAATACGGCTTGAGGGAAGAGCAGCAGTGAGGTTACAGGCCAAGATCCGTGAAGCAAACCACTCCCCATCTTTATGAAATTATCTTTACTTAGACCGTTAACGGTCACTACCATAAAATGTACACCTCTGATCACACCGATGTATGCCGTACCAACACAAAACAAAAATATACAAAAAATTTTACAATGTTACGGTCCAACCCAATATATTTCGAGGAAACTTTTCCACCGGCTCTCGGTTATTTGCGTCAGCTATATAACTCGATTTCATACGTTCTTTATAACATGTCGAACAGTACACGCTCTGAAAACTAGATCGCAGGATTTTGCGAATTTTACAAAATGAAAACACAAAACTCTTTTTTGTTTTGTAGCTTGAATAAATATTGTGCATACAGTTTGTTTATTATGTGTAGGGAACGGATTTATTACATTGCTGCGCACGTTTAGTTATTTATTTTAACAGTCTTAATAATTATTATATGCCGCGCTAATTTAACAAGTCAATACAATACTGATCAAGTGGTGAGCATCATACACAATATGTAGAAGATAATACTGCAAAAACTGCATTCATCATTTATTATAATTACCATCATAGTCTGCCTAGGTTTACCCCATTATTCGGTCGGCTTCCAGTCTATCCGTTTAGACTGGAAGCCGACCGAAGCAGCTGAAAAAAAAGTATTTTACATAGAGGGTTTCCGTATCTGACCTTCAATACCCAGTAACTGGGTGACCCAAAGGATTGGTTGGATGAAAACACTTGTTTCCAGATTGTTGGGTTTCAGATCACCCGTTACAATCGTCAAAGATCTACGAAAGACAGTTGGGACCAACGGCTTACCGATGTTAGGGGCGAACCCATCCACGGGCAGACCTTGGTTACTTAACCTTGAAGATCGACTCGTGTGACTGGTTTATTTGTTATTATTTAATCACGAGCCCCTCAGACATCTGCGTGCCCACATACACATCAGCGTTTTATGAATAGTATGACTGGTCGTATTAGTCTTAAAACACTGAAATTATAGCCACAATAACAGCTGTAAACTTCCAATGCTGAACACGCACCTCTCAATGACTGCCACGGGTTGTCATAGAGGCAAATTGTAGTCCTATTACCGAGTTATGTCTGAATGATGATTTGATCACTCACGGGTTGATCGTCATCGCGGCGAACAAACATGTTTGTGCTCTCACACAATTGCAGCTCGTTAGTGAGCGATACTGTGTACAATGACGACTCAACGAGGGTTGTATACACATGTTTATGTACTAAGCCTTTATATCAACACTTATTGTAATAAACAAACGCAAACGGTAAACCTAATATAAGTGTGTTGAACATAATAATTCTCATTGCATTATGTTGACCAACTATTTTTTTTATGTAACCTAATACACTGTCCCACTGCTGGGCGAAGGCCTCCCCTGATTCCTTCCAAAAACTCCTTTCCCACGCGACCTCGAACCAGTCGCGGAAAATACCTTAAGTAATGCTAAAGTAGCATTACTTAAGGTATTTTCTTTGAAACCTGGCCTGTTTTTACTTTTTTAGCCGCTACAATAGTTTGACAAGGTGTCATCATCTAATTCTCAATTCAGAAATTGGGTGTTTATCCTCCAAAACTAAATTACTTCTATATTCAAGATTCGACGTGTGTTTATCAGACCGCCCTAATAACATTTAGGAAGATCTTTGGCAAGAAGGATCGAAGACATAATTACGAAAGGCCTGATTGACAGAAAACAGCAGAATGACGTAAACGGGAAGTGGCTTGAACGACGGTTTAACGAGACAACAAAGACGAAGCAGATCGATTTTTATAAGCTTATCCCCGATTTTCTTTAGCAGGCTATTATTATACCGTCTCAAATAAGACTAAAATAAAACATGCATACATGGCAGTCATCGAGCTAGGGGTAGAAACACAACATTACGTCTGTAGCCCCCGATAAAAGTACGCCCACATTTCTTTGGTTATATTTAAGTTCTAAATATGTTATTCCCTCCCATGTAACAGGGGCGAGCCTATAGCCGTTAATCGTGCTCGAATCAAAACATACTTTAAGAAACACTATTCTATTTTATAATAACTACCAACTTAATACTAAGTATATAAATCTCTAATGCCCCACGTGGGGTCTCTTGTTGAACCAACACGCAACATTGACACTGACCTTGCACGGTGGTCGGAATAGCGTGAACTGCGCCGCTGCTGCAAGTCTATTTATATAAATAGATTCGTGGCTGACTCACGGACTGATAGACAACGCGGTGCCATCACAAACAACATCACGGCAGGAAGCCCAAGGTATATGCAGAGGTGTACAAGCATTTTGCAAGGTCGTTATTATAGGGCGAGCCTATTCACCAACCGAGACTAATCCAGACTTATGAGTCTACTACTATTTTGTTTAACTGTGTGGCCGCGTTGTTATAAGGTGCATCATTCGAAAATTCATCCCAGAAGGTCTAAAACGACGTTCTGAAATCTGATTCTGTTTGCGGGGCTAACATGGTCAGAGATCGCACAGGATAGAGAGGTATGGAAGGAGAAAGGGGAGGCCTTTGCTCAGCAGTGGGACACGATTAAGGCTAAAAAATCTTGACGTTTTGCCAAGTCATAAAAGCCGTGCGAAACAGGGGCTGGTCGCTAGTTCCCTCTTAACGAGTCAACAGGGTATAGAAGGTTTTAGGGTGTAAGTAGACGAAATCTCACGCAAAAGCTGTAACAGTGCTACATCGCCAATAGTGTCCAGGATGAGACACTAATCCTGGAATGTTTTGCTGTGTATGTTAGTAATACCAACTTACTACTATTATGGTATGAAAGTTTGCGAGGATGCAATGGATGTATGGAAGTTTGTTACTCTTTTACACGAAAACCACTGAACGGATTTGGATGAAATTTTGCACACAGATAGTTTATTACATAGATTAACACATAGGATACTTGTTATCTCAATTCTGAGCTCCTTTTTATCCCGGTAGTACGATCCCGTGGGACAATTACCGAACAACACGCGGGCGAAGCCGCAGGCATAAGCTAGATTAACAAACCGCTTTTGATGGCTTATTAATTAAAGGTCTGGTTTAGACTTCGAGATAGGTCAAAGCGTAAATTACCTCTTGACTACACACAGTCGGCCACAGAATCAATGTGTTTTTTGGCCACAACGTCAATACATACCTATCTACTCTAATATAACGGAAGCCCCTAACTCCCTATCCAAACTAATGTATTTAAATGGAGCAGTGAGTTTGTTGACATGTTTATTTGTTCTACTTTCACGACCATCGTAATTGGAAAACGGATTTGCTGTGACTTGGGATGGACAGTAAATACTTTTATATAGATAGAATACTTTTTATTTGATGGTATGCCAGAAAATGTACCGATGAATTAGGATTGTAGATTATAGTCCAATAGAATAGAAAATAGGCCTATCAAACCTACATAATCAATTTATTGTGATCACAATATAATGTGTCCGGCCATTATAAATAGCGCGCAATACTTGACGTATGTCAGTCAGGTACATTTTCAGGGTCAAGGTTATCCAGAGCATCACTATTTATCACAGTTTGCCTTTACGTGAAACAGCACGCCACGTCATTCTCTGTTTTATGACGAACAAACTATATCAGTGGTTTGAAATCAAAATATTAACGTGAAACACATATTGCTCATAAGACCACTAAATGTAAGGTTGGCTCATTGAAGACTGTTTAATTAGGTATTCTGCGAGTTCACGATCCAAATCATAGCCAACGTACTTCGGAAGACTGAAGTGAGGTCCGAAACCGTAAACAAAGTTGATATAAGCTAGGAAAATAAACAAACAATGCATCCGAAGGATTGCCATTAAATACCAAGGACACATAATATGTCTGCTACAAGAGCCGAGACCTTCATCAGACACCGCGGACGTGTGACGTGGTAGTGACAGACCTTGGATGGTGACCGCGAACTGGTGACGTCATCAACATGGCGGGGACTCCCTAAACAAATGAACTTAAACGATTGATTGATAAACTTTATAACCACAATAATCCACTCTGTTTGAGTTAATTTGTCATATCATAATATTGTCATATTATCACATTATTACTTTTTATGAACTGTTTTTGCTGACAGCTAATTGTAGTAACTTTATTCATACTAATATAAATTATACTCCACACGGGCAGACCCGCGAGCAACAGCAAGTATTATTATATTAATTTTATGATACTAATGATAGTACAATATAAGTGTGATTAATTTAGTTAAGACGGCTTTTTTGTAGAAGTAGTTGTTCAAATTAATGAAGATCAAGTCATTTAGATATGGACTTGATGACAAGGAAAAATCAGTAACAACTTCAGAGAATCAAGCCCCCCCCACATGACGTAATTCTTTGTCCATGTTGGCGTTACACCCACTAAAGTAACTGGGAATTGTTAACTCACTACATTGGATATTTCGCTTAACTTACAGACAGAGTTTAGACCTTTTTCTGCCCGTAGATATCTAACTAAAGGAATGAAAGGCATAGCTAGCTTCGATCTGTGGTTTTTCCAATACAAACAAATACCGTGATAAAAGCGTGGTTCATTGTTTCAGTAGTGGTAGTCTTTAATATTATCCAGTTCGTGCATCCATGTCTCGTGACCACGCGACGCGGCGCTTGGCGGCCTGTGTCCAGCACTGGACGTCATTAGGCTGAAGCCATGTTAAAACATTCGGACATCATCATCATGATGATGTCCGAATGTTTTAACTGCATACTGCCGTCACCGTTCGACTTCGTAGCGGGCGACACTGTCACTATCTTTGACAGTATTTTTTAATCTCGTGTCGTAGCTGTCAGCCACTGCAGTTTGCTCGGCCGCTACCATCTGCGACATGCTGTCCGCAGCTGAATTGTATGTTAAGCCCACAAACCCGTCGCCATCAAAACGTGCATTATTACCCTTTATGGACAACAATGCGTGTGACACTGACACTGGCCTTCAATGCAAATACGTCGCAGAGTGCATGATATCATAATTTCCCATAGTCACCCATGCCATGCAGTCACACACGACATTGTATGTAAAGGATGTAAATAGACCCATAACATAGCCGAAAGGCACTTGTTCTCCCCGTCTTTGCGATCATTTTTTTGTTCTAGACCATACCTGGGAACCTTCTAGTTACGGAGATATTGGGGGTCAAAGTTCCAACTTTTTGACAAGTGTTTTTTTTTTAATATATGTTTTTAATGTAAGATTTTTACTTTACACACCTCCACGACCTCCGTACTATTCAATCCACCCATCAGCTCAATGTTTTGAGTGGTTTCCATCGAGTCCTACCGTAAAAAGGGTCTGTTTACACCTTGTATGTAACTGATACTTACGAGTTGACACGAAACTGCTTATGGAAATTACAGGATAACGACAATAATGTATCTAGAAAAAAGTTAATTAATAATCGTGAACAGGAGCAGTATATGTAGAGAACATTCCATCCATCCATCCATTCCATTTTTCCTCGTTCACAGAATGTCCCTCCAGAAAGACAACCAAAATAAAAATGTGTCAAAATATTTAATGATTAAACATTTAATATAAGAAGCTAAGGCCACTTTTCACGTTCCTTACGAAAGATATTAAATTACCTATTCATTCATTTATTGCATTAATATTTTTACATTCATTCATTGTATCGAAAAAGTCGAATAATTTGTACACGTATTCGGTTGTGTAAAATAAATGTTTAGAAACTAAAACTTTTAGGAAACCAACTAATGCATAATAATATGTTTATTGTTAAGAGTTGGACAGATGTACACGTATGTTCGCGTCATCTCTGACGGAAGAAAGCCTTGCTCACCATCTACTAATATCCTTTTGTCCCGCAGACCTTCGTGATTGCATGACACTATACCACAATAGACATATGTATAAGTATACAGTATTTCAAGTAGGAACAAATAGTCGGGATCGACGCACACACATGTAAGAGGTTCGTGTGTAAATCGCGACAAGTGGTTACGTTGAGCGTGTGTACTGTAACATAACAAATAGTTTAGCTGACACTCGCGTTTCATCTGCCTGCCTTTTCCCATCTATGTTGGACTCGGCTTCCAGTCTAACCGGACGCAGCTAAATACCAATATTTTACATGGAGCGAGTGCCTATCTGACCTCCACAACCCAGTTATTACTGGGTAATACGATACCCTTTTGGTAAGACCGGTTGCTGGCAGACTTTCAGGGCACTGACATTGACATTGACTACCTAACGACTGTCAAATGACAGCCGAGACCAACGGCGTAACGTGCTTTCCGAGACATGAAGTAAACTCGGTACCTAAGTAATAGATGATCACCCATCCACGGACCAACCTAGGCAAGCGCGGCTTAACCTGAAAATCGACACGAACGGCTACTTTCATTTAACCACGAGCTCCTCACAACTAACACCCGCGTTTAATTTAACAAAAGGACCTCTTTGGTTTACTGGTCATCTTCATACCGTGACCATACATCAGTATAATCGCGGTATTACATTTTACGAGCTGATACAAAGCAGCTTTATTATACCTATCATAAGGTTTTATTTGCGGTTTCATGTGTTATAGTGTCGTAAACAGATTGTGTGATAGTGTCCTTAGACAGTTTTCCAGAGCATTTGTTTTGGTTTAGTTTGTTATGCCATTGTTGTGGCTCACTGATAATACTTTTGTTTTGAGTTTTGGACAATGTGTACGAAGGCCAGTTGCTGATTTTATCTCATGAACTGTCTGAGGCTATTTTGGACAGTAATAGCAGCCAAAAGACAAGCATTGATCACACTGCATGTTTGCCATGAAATAAAGACAAACTTGGCACTAACGTAAACTAAAATAATAATAACCATCAAAGTGGGCGCTGACAGGTAAAACTAGCATTAATCTTTATATGATTAATGCTAGTTGAACACTAAGTTGAAAACAGATTTTTAATTGTGCTAATTTGAACATTAAAATGATAGCTTACGCAACCCTAGTTTAACCGTGGAACCTGAAAGTTACTTGTAAATCTCTGCGTTTTACACAGTCGTGTGAAGTAATACCTCCCCTAGAGAGCCCAGAGCAATACAAAGTTAGTTCACTTTGACGCGAGCCGCCTCGCACGCTGTGGAAGTTTGCACGTTACAATGGAACCTCTCGCATATTACATGGTCTGTGGTTTCAGAGCTAGGATATTACTTCGGTAGTATTGATATATGAGGAGGTATTGGAGAAAAATATGTGATGTTAGTAAGTAAAGTATCTTAGCAGTTTTGCTTAGATAACACAAGTTGATAAAATGATGTAGGAATCTATTACATCAATGAACTCACTCAGCCTATCACAGTCCACCACTGGACATGGGCTTCTCCCAAGCTGTGCCATAACACGGTGTCCTCCATCATCTCTTATCTTTAACTCAGAAACAGCTTTCAGAAGAAGGCTGCAGCCGCAACTTGCGTTTTCAGAGCCGCCCAAAGGTAATGGAACACCGCCACAGCACAAATGGTTGCCTGTTCATAGACTTACATGTTATATACTGAATATTAATTCGCATATCAATTTAACAGAAAATGTGCACGACAGAGGCTATAAAACAATCATTAACTTATTGACATCATCAGCCCATCACCCCCTAATAATAACAGTCGACAATCAAATAAATTGTATGAACAAGCAGTCTGCATGTTTACCTCCACAACTCGCAGAGTTTTAGACATAAACCCGACATGTCCATAATAAAAGGCAATGGGTTTATTGCCCCGAACGGTGTCAGGGAATGGTTCGTCGCGCGGGGAGCACTTCCAGCTCGACAGAGATAGATCGAGCTGCCAGCGCGAGCAGTGCGAGCGACAATAGCTACTCGAATACTAGTGTATCTTATAGTGGTCAGTAATTTGTCCACTGCAGCCGCACATGCTTGTTCTTATACAGTGCATTATCACCAAGCTTGATAACAGGATTCATATTTGAGACCATTTGTGAGCTTGCTGGCTGCCTAACGGCAGTTCCCTTTTAGTTAAGGCTTTGAGTTATATTCTGAATTCGAAACGTGCCTTAACAAGTTACAATAAGAACTGTCACTTATATACTGACATTTGGTTACCAAACTTGCTACTTGAACAAAACTCCTTCATAGCAAAAAGATAAATATAACAAATATAAACAAACCATTAGTTATGTCTAAGAATGACTTGATAAGATTCAGACGAATTCCCCTTCATTAGGAAAACCACCATGGTTTGTACAGAAAAAATACTAATGGTGAATGAAAACATCTTCTTCTTAAGGCAAAGATGTCTGCGGAGAACTACGCTCAGCAAACAGTCAACTCAGCCCGGCAAACAGTAATCCACTGCCTTCCCTGACCATACTCGTACATAGTCTTACAATAACTTTTACATGTCCGATTCCAGTTATATTAATACCTTAATGACTGCAGTAGATCAGTAACCTAGCTACATCATAATATGGTATTAAAATGTACGAGTGTCAGGAACGTGAGGCTATGGGCACGCGTCGCTATGAAAGCTTAGGTCGACCACAGATTGAAATTATGTGGTAAACGTAAAATGGATTAAATAAGTTATAGTATCTTTGAACAAGTACCATCCATCATAATATATTAAATATGGAAGCAAAAGAAGACAAACTCTATTCAATACCAGAAACAAACAATATATATTTTCCAATTCAGAAACAACGAATTAAAAGTAAAGTTACAAAAGTTAAACAGTGTGTAATTCTACTTATTATTTAAACAATGAAATAACTTCGAATAAAACTAAACACAATCGGGTTGGAAGCGAGAACTTCACTCATTCAATTGAGTCAAAAGACCAGTTCAAATATAGATTCAGGGAAATATTTAACCATTTTAATATCACAGCTCATTTCACAGAATGTTCATTATTAATGGGTTGGTAATCAATTAGCGAGGTTTTCAAATAATTTCGTGTGTTTTCGTGGTATTCCGACTCATTACCGTGAAAGCTCAACAAACATTCTATTTTTGTTTAACCAATAACGCCTACAGACACAAACAAGTAGTTTTCAGTGAATTGAACGATGAATTAAACATAAAGGTTATAATGTTTTTTATTCTGTTTGGGTGACTTACAGCTAACAATATAAAAGTAATAGTCAACGACAAACATATTTTTGCTTTTAAATAATTAATTATTACCAAAAAATAACCTAAATACTTTCTTATCGAAAAGAAAATGCACTTAACCGATTATATCTACAGATTAATTATTTTAATATTAAAACTTACCCTTCTCAAAGAAAACTTAAGAAGTTCGCGACACAAACTGTAAACACGCACGAGCTACGGCGTAGCTTCGTAGCAGCGTAGCACGGGCGGGCGGCGCGCGGGCCTACGACAGACTGGTCTTGCCGCGCTACGAAGCTTTCATGCATGGTCCAAGTGTTGAAATATGAGCGGTTATAATTATGTAATTTAATTGCAGACATTAAGTTTTGATTTCATTTTTAATTGTACATGTTCACATTTTATTTGGGTCAATGCCATGTCTCCAATTTGTTAGGTATATCATTTTCAGTACAGATTGTACCTGCAAGAGTTCTCGACTAAGTGTTTTTGTTTTGGTAAGAATTAAATACGTTTGACCTTGTATAATTAAAAGCTTTCAGACAATTAACGAAAGCACTGTATATTTCGTAGAATTACGTTAGACTGTTGTCTGTTATGTGTCTCATTATTCAGTAATGACATAATGTTAGACAATTAGAGGTTCGTTCCTGGCATAGATTAACTTTGAAAATGGCAAAAAGCTTAGTTGGCGTTTAACAAAGAAGTAGTAGGAGGTACTTAGTTGAGCCATTCTGTTCACTTAACATGTCGTAAGTGCGTCTTGTAGGTAAGTGAGTATAATTTAAGTGCGACTAATTAATTTAGTTTAGAGGAACCATAGTCTGCGTCAGGTCGAGAGCCAGCTCAGTATGAACTCGAGTGCAAATGTGACCGGGGTAGCGTATTGTCGGTTCGGCGTGAACCAAAAGTTAATTTTGGAAAAGCTAACTGTGTAAACTCCGTTACGCTCCGCCATAGTCGGTGGATCTGTTTTTATCGTGTGGCTGGTGCCTAACCTGGTGTCAGTTTTTATGCCGCCCATGGGCCTCTGACTTGGCTTTACATGCCGTCGAGAAATATCTCTCAGGCATGCTGGTTTCCTCGCGATGTTTTACTTCAAATCGGTGGATGCCAATATGTTTGATGTGAACATGGATTTAGTTATAACTTGACATCCAACGTCTCTTTGCCATTATAATTTCCCAAGTAGGTATTTGTTTCCCAATTCCTAATATTTAAAAATGCGTTAGGTCATGAAAATAAATACAAGCATAGAGTGCAACGCAAAGTATTTGTTCTTTTTTGTGAACTTGTTGGTCAAAGGCAGATTTTCAATTAACTCTTTTATTGCCTTTATCAATGACATACCAAAGAACACAGTAAAGTTCAGAGGTTCAGTAGCACGACTCTATCTACAAACACCTACGTCGGAGTCATTTGTATGGAACAAATATTCGCCAAAAGAATGTACTTTATATCGGTGAATAAAACATAAGTTATTCCCCTTTACTTAGGGCTAAGCTCTCAAGTCATTCACGATTCCAATTTAAATATTTGAAACCTATTTGACTTGGAGCGCGAGCGTTTTGAATTTAAATCAAGTTTTTTTAAACAGAAAAGTGCGTCAGATGCTTATGGCTAGGTCCGATTGTCTGACTATGATAGAAAAGGAGAAATCGTTTTATAACATTTAACTGCTTTCGGGCCTTAAATATACACGTTACACAGCATTGGATGAACAAGGCTTTTCAACTGAGATGTTTTATAATTACTGGTAATAATGATATCCATACCCTTATTAATCTTTACTTTTCACCAGAACCCGAACCAAGCGTTATTTTACTAAATAATTTACGATATCATAATTACTTTTATACGCAGTAATTATAATTGTGTCCGTAACACATTGCTGGGTCAATGTCAGACCCTAAGCACTGGTTAATAAAATTTATAGACTTTAATATAGGTCAGTTTAGCCATTTCGGCTGCTCTAGATTTTTTCTTGTCCTGAGCCTTTTCAAGGGTAGATGCGTCGGATAGTCGACTAACTACTTCGGAATTAGGCAACCTTGTAGGACCACAGATTCTTTGGTCGATTGTTGGTTGGTTGTGAAGATCAGATAGCACTCACTCGGGGAATTCAATACTGATTCTGATCGTACCAGAAGCCAGAACTGATAATACTTCTATGTAGATTTATGATTGCAGCTAACTTCAAAATGAAGAAATGATTCGCACTAACTACTTTCTCAGAATAAGTAATAGTATAATCAGACAGATACCAATTTTAGATCATCCTTTTTTGCAGAGAGCGACTAATCGAGTTTAAAGTTTACCAGAATGAAAGAGACAGAGCACCGAGCGCTAACTCTGTCAATTTCTTGGGTATTTTTTATGTACCACAAACGAACTTTGTGCGTGAATCAGATTAACCCAATAATTCTATGGTTGTTCAACTAACACTAAAAATAACCCGATAAAACCCCTATACGGATAACCTTTTCGGTCCCTCCTTTTATGCTGAAAATCACATGGAAAATAAGTTCCTTCACCAGTACTCGGCTGAAACAAAACAGTAAATATCTCTGCTATTCCATTAACGGAAGACAAACAAACCAGCGCCAAATTCTAAATTACCTGAATAACAAAGCGCGAATAAAGCCGGTTAAGACATCTTAATTTATTCCTCCCATTTCCGCCTACATTCATTTGTACCATCCAATTCTCAAGAGTCAAAGAACGATCTAATCTGATTATCCGAAAATCTCCTTGAACTTATCAAGATATTTTCTTTTTCTCGTTTCTCATAACATTCGAAAACAACGTGAGGATTTCGATGCAGTTATTTTCGTGTTTAGTTGTATGAAGAGTGACGCGATGACGTGTTCGTGTGTGTATTCACTGCCGCACTGGCTGTACAAACAAACACGTCGATTTGAATAATTTATACACGCAGTGCTAGTAAATTATATTGTTTTTAAACAGACGGACGGAAAGTAATAACGTCAGTGCGAATACGTGAGTGTTCGACATTGACTTTGAGAATCTATACATATTGAGAAGTGTGCAAACTCAAGTCCTTGTTTCCCATTTATGTTATTTTCACTTACAAAAATATGGACTTTATGTGAGAGTAAATTAAGTTGATTTCAGAATGACTACTTAGAACTTAAAAAAAAAGTCAAATTGAATAAAGTGGTAGCTGTGTAGTTACGAAGTGAACTTTACGTATAATTATTTGAGTCACAAAAACATCTACTCGTTTACATAATATATTCGGGAACAGAATTGCGAACGCGGAATACTTTATATTTTTTGTCCCGACGAGCCAATAACAGTGGGTAGCAGTGTATGGATGAATAAATATAAGAATTCATATTCGAGAATCATATTGAATCTTTTTCTCTTTTATATTAGGTATTACACATAAACATTTTATCTTACGACGATCGCAAAAACTAGAATTTCATTCATACGTATCACATTAAAGATTGGATGGCTGCACCCAATTATATACTTGATTCTTGAAAATGTCTTGTATAGAGAGATCATCTATATCGGAAAGATCATTTATGTGCATACGTAACGGCTAATGACGAGTGTACATCATCATCCCGCCTTCTAGTCTTTTCCACCTTTGTTGGAGACGGCTGCCAGTCTAACTGAAAGCAGCAGTATTTTAGGGTTTACACCCAACTGGGTTGTGGAGATCAGATAGTCCTCCAACCAGATGGGTGTAAAACCTTTGTAAACTAAAGTTCGTTTCAGTCTGTCTGACCGTGTTGCTGTTCTAAACTGCGCAACGGAGTTTGATCATCCATTAATTTCAAACTAATATAAAATAAATAAATCTAAATTTTTTAGTGTAGCCGCTAAATCGAAGTAGGGGCGGGTCGCTAGTGCATAATAATAATCTTATAAATACTCGAGTATTTTAGCAGCTACACTCCATTCCTCTAACTAAATCTAAGTGGTTTTTGGTAATGTGTTCAATTACTTGTTCTTTCATTAGATATTTAGTCGGTGGCCTCTACGACGCGCGACACAAAATAGGCTCAGCAAACAAAACGATTACTAGGAAATAAATTTTCGCTGTTCGTTAGTACAACTATCCACAAAAGAAAATCTGAAGAAGAAATATTTGTGTAGACATTACAGAGTTAGAGGTCCCAAATGAAATAGTTGAACTCCGGTTGGAAAGTTAACAAAGATGTTAGTTTGTAGTGCCCGGTGGGACTCTGGTGGTTGACCGGTCGTTAGGCGGACTGCCCGGCTGTTGCCCACAATTTAGAGCTACGAGTACATAATAGTGTTGTAAAATGCCGGGAAACGGCGAAATTCAAAACGTTCTGTGACATGTTTCGCGTACAATGTGTCATGTGGTCTCATATGGTGACAAAACAAGTAATTTTGTAAGACATGTGTTATTGTGTACCATTAGTATACTAGATACATGGCAAAGTGCACTCAAATAGTGAATAAATCCACTGTTTTGAGTACAATTTATCATATCAGACATCGTATTTTTTATATAAATATAAAAACGATATACTGCAAATTAAGTTTTAAAGGAAAATGGGATGACAACTGTAATGCAAATAATACCTAAGCTTTTAGAGAGAAGAAAATACTGAAGTCTTTTTAGCGGCGCAATGAGGAGTACAATTAAGTAAACAATGACTAATACATTATTACTGATATAACTTGTAATCAAAATAGATATTATTATTTTCGTATCTTCACATCCATTACACTTGTGAGAAAATAGCCCCAAGCAACAACAATATCATACTCTATTGTTTTCATAAAGAACCAGCCTTATTTACTGTGCAGGGAAAGCCGTGTGTACACAAATGTTCCGCTAATTATTTTGAACGTGTACCTACAGCTACACACATTAGCTGTGCAAATAAACATACATGTTGTGGCGGTCCCATGTACGAGTATACATGCGCGACTCTTTACATTAAGGTTCTAAGCTTAGGTTGAGACTTCTTGTACTTCTCTATAATATACAGGGTGTAACAAAGCCGTCAACCAAGCATTCTGTACATCTAACTAAGTAACTTTACACAAAAATTATTGCTGGTAAACGACTTTTTTTTTCATGGAGGTGTTTAAAAATCTTACATTAAAAACATGTATTTAAAAACAACTTGTGAAAAAGTTGGAACTTTGACCCTCAATATCTCCGTAACTAGAAGGTTCCCAGGTATGGTCTAGAACAAAAAATGATCGCAATGATGGGGAGAACAAGTGCCTTTCGGATTCTTTAATGGTCTTGTTACACCCTTTATATTCTTATTCTTTATTACACATAAAATAACAAATATAGGTACATACAAATTACAATAATATAGCTTTTGTACAATGGCGAGCTTAACCCAGAATTGGGTTTTTTTTTATACGTAAGTATAATGAAATATTACATAATACAATACAATGAAAATTAATTTTGGAAAACAGTGAACATGCTGCGCCGGCCCCAAACAAATAAGGAGATCAGGGCAGAAGAATGATGATGAATGGACGATGTTAGAAAACTTAGCAGCTAGCAATAGTAGATATTATCAATGATCGTCCCTTCTTGTATGAGAAAAAAAAACCGTGTAGTCGGACAGGTTTGTCTAGTAACATTACAAACTCGTAATACTCACAAGTCTGAAGTACTTAGAAATAAACAAATAGGTCAATACGCTTTGGAGGAAAACGTAACTTATACAATAGTATATGTTGTAGCCGTTGTTAGTAGGAACACGTGCTACTACACCCTTGGCCTCAAAAACGCACCTCGCATTCACAGGATCGTGCTTCAATGTAATCAGGATCGGCGATCACCAGAAACTAACTTGTCGAAAAGAAAGGGTGAATTATTTTGGTAGCAAGTGTATTTTTTTAAGGTATGTTTTATGTGTTCGATTTTATATTTTCTCATTTACCTACATTTCCACTTTCAAGTATTTGTTTATTACTAAAATAGATATCTAAAGGCACTGTGGAAATCAGCAAACAGGCAAGACAATCTGTCGGTACTCTTGGGCAGGAAAATACTACTACCATACTACTTCCTTTATATTTCCGTAAAGCATCGTTGCTCTCAGACCTCCTTTCCCCTCAGATACAGACATTATCGAGGTACTTAAGGTAACGGAGGGAGGGAGGTAGTGTAAGCGTGTGGGTCCACCCTACTGCATTATCCCTCGCCGGCACACCAACCAGTTCTGTGAAAAAAAGATCAAATTATCCGTATCATTCGGATCGGTGTAAAGGATAATGCGTGGGTAGGTACTTAATTACCCGCCTCTCAAAAAGGTGAGAAAATAATGTATTTGGATTGTCGCCTTTCCTTCGATTCACTAAAAAAAAATACCCTGAGGCCCTGACTAATCTAATGTAAACGGTATTTTGGAAAGTACACCTGATACATCATGGAACTGGAGAGCCTTCCATACCTATGAAACTAGAACCTTATAACTAAATCTAGGTATTTTCAGTTATTTGATACTAGGTTCTTTACTGTACCGAGCAAAAATTAACATATTTACAAATACTAGCTAAACTAAGTTTGGTAGGTACTGGATTGCAATAAAGTTACCTTTATCTAAATCGAGATCCATATAAAAACAATATTTCCATCTAGATATTTTTTCCACATTATCCCGGGATCGGCCTCTTGACCGTTACGCGTCACTACCCTCTAGAGGTCAACGAACTCAAAGACGAGGCTCGAAAACAAAAGTTATCAGAAAGGTCCCGAATTATCGAATTTTCTCGAAAAACAAAGAATTATTATGAAAAGTTCCTATGGGTTATATTATTATTAGCTAAATATTTTTGTGTGACTAGCGTGTTTTCTTATAATATTACCTACCTACATACTTATTGTTTTTGTCAACATTGTACCAAGATTAATATTCCGACAAATCACTTGATAGTTTAATCACAGTCTAGAACTTTCCTACATAAAGAACTCGATACCCCCTTGGGTTTCTAAACTAAACAAACTTCAGACAATAATTAACATAAAGTATCATAGTGTCCTACCAACTATGTTTATGTATGCAGAGGAAACCTGAGGAAAACTAATCGAATTTGTTCGAAGAGTTGTAACTAAACAAGGTAAAGGCTTTTAACCTTGTATATCACAACATTCTTGGTCAAATAAACGACAAGACAGCCCGACGACGTATATGTATTCGCATTTTAAATACGTTTAAGAAACTTGTATAAGACGATAGGGAATTGATAACGTCATTATCATCATTCATCATTTCAGCCGAAAGCCGTCCACTGCTGGACATAAGCCTCCCCCAAGCCTCGCCACATTGACCGGTCCCGTGCGACTAGCATCCAGCGGATTCCTGCAATCTTCACCAGGTTATCGGTCCACCTAGTGGGAGGCCTTCCAACGCAACGTCTTCCAGTTCGCGGTCGCCACTCCAGAACTTTTCGGCCCCATCGGCCATCCGTTCTGCGAGCAATGTGCTCTGCCACTTAAGTTTGGCTATTCTTCGGGCTACGTCGGTAAACTTGGTTCTCTTGCGTATGTCCTCATTTCTGATTTGATCACGCACGGAAACTCCGAGCATAGCCCTCTCCATTGCCCTTTGGGTGACTTTAAGCCTTCTGATGAGGCCCATTGTGAACGACCACGTTTCGGTCCCATATGTAATCAATGCAACACACACTGGTCATAGACTTTCGACTTGAGACACTGCGGTAAGTAGGACGAGAAGATACCACGCAACCTCCCGAACGCTCCAGCCGAGTCGGATTCGAAGATTGACCTCTTTCACGAAGTTAGACCTACCTAACTGGACCGTTTGTCCCAGGACTTCGAGTGTAGTCTCCGATCTTGATAGGAGTAGGTGTTGGGCATTCAACATGACTTTGGTTTTGTCCATGTTCATTTTAAGACTTACTCTTTCGGAAGCTCTAGTGAGGTCATCGAGCATTGTACTGAGGTCCTCCATGGTCTCAGTCATGACCATATCGTCGGCAAACCGAAGGTGAGACATGTACTCGCCATTGACGTTGATGCCTAGCCTTTCCAGTCCAGAACCTTGAAGACATCCTCCAGTGCAGCGGTGAACAGTTACGGAGATATGACGTCTCCCTGTCTCACACCTCGCTGCAGAAGGATAGGTTGCGAGGTCTGGTCCTGAAGTCGTACTGACATGGTGGCGTTTTTGTACAAACACTTCAACACCACGATGTACCGATAGTCGATTTGGCATCGTTGGAGAGACTGCAGTACAGCCCAAGTCTCGATCGAATCGAAGGCTTTCTCGTAGTCCACAAACGCTAAGCAGAGAGGCAGGTTATACTCTTCGGTCTTCTGTATAACCCGCAGCATATGTATGTGGTCTACGGTGCTAAAACCTTTTCGGAATCGGGCTTGTTCGGAAGGCTGAAAATCGTCAAACCTGCGCGCGAGGCGATTCGTGATGACTCTTAAAAACATCTTGGCTTAGAAGTGAGTTGGGCCTACAGTTCTTCAGCCGGGCATTGTCGCCCTTTTTGAAGAAGAGTACCACCACACCCCTGCACCATGCCTGCGGCGTTTTGCCCTCGAGTATGACGGAATCAAACAGCTTCTGAAGGGCCTTAAGTACCGGTTTTCCACCTGCCTTCAGGAGTTCGGCCGTAATTCCGTCATCACCGGGTGCCTTGTTGTTTTAAAGCTGTTTCAGAGCCATCCTAATCTCGTACAGGCTGACATCCGGAATGTCGTCGGTATAGAGTCGGGTCAGTCTAGCTCTTGGGTCGTTAGCTAGATTTGCAACGGGTTTACTGGTTGAAGTACAACTGCCCATAAAATCTCTCGATCTCCCTCAGCAGCTCCGGTTTGGCGGATACGAACCTGCCATCGTCGGTCTTCAGTTTCGTGAGGTGCCATTATAGTATTTTCGAAATTTGATTTCAGCTTGACCTAGGTATCGTAAACACTCTGCATAATGATCAAAAACTAAAGCTCTCCAATGTTTTTAACCGAATTCAAAAAAGGAGGAGGTTCTCAATTCATCGGAATCTTTTTTTATGTATATTCTTTTTTTGTTTCAAAAGCTATACTTCCCTTAAATTTTATCGAAATTGATCGAGCGGTTTTTAACAAAAAACTAAAAATAGTATACGGCGATGACATTTTCGTTGACTCCGAAACCTTGCTATCTCATTGGAGCAGTGCGCAAATATTTGTATACGATTTTACAACTAAAAACGAAAAAATTAAAAAAAACTTGTTTGCACAAAATAAAATCGACTTCAAAAACACAAAAAAGTGAAAAATAACTTTAGCAAAAATCTATATTTTATATCAGTTAGGCAGAATCTTAATCACAAGACAAGCCAAGTCAATCTTATCAATGACAAGTCAGTAACCGTCGACCACTCGTGGTTATTGCAGTTCGTTCTAAGACATTGAAGCTAAAATTTTTCCATCGTAGTTTATTTAATAATGGTTGTTAAAACCCCTAAGGCCCCTAACGAAGCCGAAAGGCACTTGTTCTTCCCGTAATTGCGATATTTTTATTTGTACTGTACCATACCTGGGAACCTTCTAGTTACGGAGATATTGGTCAAAGTTCCAACATTTTATAACTTTACTTCTACATCTATCAGCACAATATTTTGAGTGCGTTACAGAGTCTTACCGTAAACCGTGACTTTTCTCCACAAGAAAAGGCGTTTCCTAGCAATCATTTTTGCGCAGTTAGTTTGATGTACAGAATGCTTTTTTGACGGTTTCGTGAAGGATCCGTTAACACCTTATAATATCGGTATAATGTCGGTTAATAATTAGCACTTTTAGAACTTTAAAATGTACATGAGATAGTCCCACAAAACAGCCGCGCTTCGCCACTTCCTTGTGTTGATCGAAGATGTGATATTTTTTTACACTAAATAGGCTTGCTTTTGGCCAACTCGCCTGATGTGAAGCGATGATGCGGCCTAAGGAGGAGCACATATATTTATTTCACGTGTCGTCCTATCCCAAAGATTCATTCTGAATGTGTCTTGACAAATTCATTGGTCTTTCAAATTGCCTTAATATCTAAGAACCACTCGAAAAAATATATCATTTCAACTACAATCTCTAAATAAAACATCTGAATCAGAGATGAAAACATGATTTTCAGCCAATCACGGACGCGTAAATTTTTCAGTTATTTTTCGTTTATTTTTTGTATCGAGTTCATACGTGTTTCGATTACCGATAACCTTTGCTAAATAATGGAGCCATTAGCATTGTTCGTGGAATTAGCTTTTACTCGATAACTTGTTGGCCTATGGCAGTTAATGTACTTTTTTGTATCGAATTTCATGCTTTAAATATCAAATTCAAACTTGAATTATCTAAGAATAACTTAAATACCATGAGCATATAGAGCCTGTAATACATTATTCCCAGTGCTGGGACTCCGGCCTCCTCCCTGTGAAGCCGTAACCCACCTCGTGAGCCCAATGCGTGTTAGTATCTTTATTCTAAACAGATAAGACATAATTTGTCTATTTAAATACAAACTGTATCTCACTACATTGTCTCTACGACCGTATAAAGTGGCTAGGTACACGGTAACGCACGGTAATTATTAATTTTTCGCTTGTCAGCGCCAGTGCGATGCACCGCCATGCACGGGCGGCCAGCGTGACGCGGTCATCACGCGGCGAGCCCCGTGTTCCACTTACATCGTTAGTGTATCTAGCTAGAGACAATATTTTTTTCAACATGCACTGGCTATGCACACGGATTTTCTTAAGTGTTTTCTTTGGGAGAATCTCTAAGATGACTGATTTATTTTGCGGGACGCTTGCTTAGCGGACCATGACTGCGGAACTGCGAAAGGATTAGTCAGTTGACAAGTAAAACTCCAGGAAGTTTTAGGCGCAGCTAACAGCGCACTAATCTCTGTTGTTTGACAAGTCATTGAAGAGAATAAATGCAAACATATTCATAGAACAGACGCTATTTTACTATGATTGTGTTGGAGTGATATTTGAGGGATTTCCGCAAACTAAGTTACCGTGTTGAATTTAGTCTCTTAAATGAGTTGTATACCAGTTTATGCTGCTGCCCCATATTTTTATTCTTACGTACAACCATAGAAATTACTCATCATCCTTTTCCCAACTATGTGGGGGTCGGCTTCCAGTCTAACCAGTTAAATACTAGTATTTTATATGGAGCGACTGCCGATCTGACCTCCACAACCCAGTTATTCACTCGTTGTCAGACTTTCGGGCCAATGACTACCTGCACACTACGACTATCAAAGATCTTCAAATGACAGCCGGGACCAAGGCTTAACGTGCTTTCCGAGACACGGAGGAACTCGGTAAGTAATGGGTGGTCACACATCCACGGCGCAACCTAGGCATTTGCGGCTTTATCTGCAGATCGACCCGAGCGGCTGTTATTATTTAGCCACTCGTGACCGTAGAAATGTCTAAAACAGTTTAAATATAGGTACAAATATACACAGACAATATTACAGATCCTCTGTACAATATTTGAGGGCACTCAGAAGTTCATTTTAGGAATAATTTCCTCATTTGTTACATCTAATGCTTCTATTGTTGTATTAATCAGATTAGCAACACTTGTCTTCTCTCAAGGTCACCTTCTGACTATTTAAATAATCCATGAAAAATTTGCATAAATGTTGCCGAATTTTGCGTTTGTATGACCGTTAGACTAAAGTATAGTAAGAACACACATGGAGACTTTTGTTCTGTGTTATATCGTCATCATTAAATCACGAACAAACGCACTAAAATTGTACCAAAATTAAATCAAATGCTCAAAAAAAAAAAAAAAGAAGAGATTTTTTTTTATTCGGACATTGACCCTCAACTTTTATTTTAGTTTAAAATGTTTACTATCCATTCAGTTGGAAGTTCATTCAACCGATTAGGCTTTGCTTTCAAAGTCCACTGACAAAGCACAATTACCACGAATTTTATTGAAAATTGTACTCTGTATTCAGTATACGAATTGTTTCGTTTATAGCTGTTAAAATAGCATGAAATCATCAATCAATGTGATGTAATAGGTGATAAATCTTGTGTCTTCTTTCTACTTTTATGATTATCTCAAGGTCACGGAGGTCATGGGAGATCAACTCAGTTACAGAGCTGTTCTATGAATAAATCAAAATGTTATAGGAGAAACATGGTTGACATTTATATGGGCTGAAACCATATGTTCTTCATGAATCGAATTCGAATCGTTAACTTTGCTACATTACAAATGCAGTAGGTAGGTATTGTAGGATCGCAACTAACCTAAGTCAATTGCGATGAGAAGCTCTTGCAAGCTCGACCTCTCGGGCCAATCTAGGCAAGCGCGGTTTAACCTGGCTGTTAAACTGTATTAAATGAAGACCTCGTAACAACAACAATCAATAAAGAACAAAAAACTATACTCCGGGCAATGACTTAACACTCACACGCCACGTCAACTCCAATCATAAATTCATGAACTATTTAAAAAGCAACGACCTCATTAGTGCATCCAGTAACAGGGTTAAGGTAATCGCAACACTCACACACACGCATGTAGCTGCAGCAATGTGTGAGTGTTTGTGTCGTCACGTACCGCGCGACCGCAACTACACCTGTGCACCTTGACATTCAATATGGCGGAATTGACCCGCTGATCGGTTACTGATCTAGTGCTGGAGCTAACATAAAGATTTATTTTCTTAACACAGGACAGCATGATTGTGTCAAGGAAAACATCTTGAGGAATCCGACATATCCAAGAATCAAAAATTCTAAGATAAGTGACATCTAGCAAACCGCGCCGAGTCCGCATTGTGGACTAAGGCCCAATCCCTAACAGAGATGAGGCCTTTGACCCAACACTGATAACATTATTGGCTCATTATATTGTGTGATGTTAAATTCATGTTAATATTTAGGGTCAATATTATCCCAAACACTAATCCTTGAGCAATTGGCATTGACTCATCGAAATTTGAATGTTTCTTCCAACCATAGTCTTAACTTCCTTGATCTTATCCCATATCAGCTCAGCTTCTTCCTCCATATTTGTGTTGAAGATCCTAATTCTCAACTTTTTGTAACATGGTTGGTAACTGTAATCTCCATCATTCTATTGGTGAGGAATTTGAAAGTGGTTCAGGATAATATATTCTGACCTACCACCAAAGATGGATTAGAAATGTTAATTTTGGAGGGAAACTCTTGACTATTACAACTAATTTAAAAATAAAATAAAACAAATATAACATAAGTACTACTTCTCTATGAATATCTACAGTTGATGATTGAATACTTTAATAGTTTTTGTACTAGACTAGTACTACAGTAGTTCTACTAATTACTTGTGTTTTTATGATCTTGCTAATGTACTCCATATAATTATCCTCGTCCGTCCAACTACTAGCAGTTATTACCTAATAATGTTTCTACTATTATTTACAACTAATATTATTATGAGCATCTTCCTTCCTTCTAAAATATGTTTATTTGCGGATGTAAATACAAACAATCATAATATCTTCTAGACCATTCGAAAGTTACGATAATAATTAATATTGTACCTACTTTAATCGTTTAATCATAGACGTTACTGACTATATTGGTGAAGGAAAACTTCGTATAGAAATAGTCTAATAGACTGAAACCGATACTGACACTGACACTGTGTCCTATATTGTCTGTGTGTATTCTTTGTTGGAGATCCAAATAAATAAATAAATAAATAAATAAATAAACCGCCTGTCCACACTGATCAAGCGCAAAGAATAGGAAAAATAAGCCTTATAGATGTCGCATGTCGAACGGATCTTGGGCTAGATCAACCACAAGCAAAGCGGCAGATCCAGGCGAAGATAGTGGGACGAGCTTGTCACCTTCAGTCAGAATTGGTCTACAATACTCCAAAATAGAGAGAACTGACTGAAAGAAGAAATGGATGCCTTTGTCCTGCAGTCTCAAGTGGAACGAAATAAATAAATAGAAACGCCTTTTTTGTTTCATCATCATCATCATTTCAGCCGAAAGACGTCCACAGCTGGACATAGGCCTCCCCCAAGTGTCGCCACATTGACCGATCCCGTGCGACTCGCATCCAGCGGATACCTGCAAATTTCACCAGGTCATCGGTCCACCTAGTGGGAGGCCTTCCAATGCAACGTCTTCCGGTTTGCGGTCGCCACTCCAAAACTTTTCGGCCCCATCGGCCATCCGTTCTGCGAGCAATGTGCCCTGCCCACTGCCACTTAAGTTTGTCTATTCTTCGGGCTACGTGAGTAACCTTGGTTCTCTTGCGGATGTTCTCATTTCTGATTCTATCACGCAAGGAAACTCCGAGCATAACCCTCTCCATTGCTCTTTAGGTGTCTTAAGCCTTCTGATGAGGCCCATTGTGAGCGACCACGTTTCGGTCCCGTATGTAATCACTGGCAACACACACTGGTCATAGACTTTCGTCTTGAGACACTTCGGTAAGTTGGACGAGAAGATACCACGCAACTTACCGAACGCTGTCCAGCCGAGTCGGATTCGACGATTGACCTCTTTCTCGAAGTTAGACCTACCTAACTGGACCGTTTGTCCCAGGTAGACATAATCGTCTACAACTTCGAGTGTACACTCTCCGATCTTGATAGGAGTGGGTGTTACATAGTCATTCAACATGACTTTGGTTTTGTCCATGTTCATTTTAAGACCCACTCTTTTGGAAGCTCTACTGAGGTCATCGAGCATTGTACTGAGGTCCTCCATGGTCTCAGCCATGACTAATATGTCGTCGTAGGTGAGAGATGTACTCGCCATTGACGTTGAAGCCTAGCCTTTTCAGTCCAGAACCTTGAAGACATCCTCCAGTGCAGCAGTGAACAGTTTCGGAGATATGACGTCTCTTTGTCTCACACCTCGCTGAAGTCGGATTGACATGGTGGCGTTTTTGTCAACACCTCGATGTACCGATAGTCGATTTGGCACCGTTGGAGAGACTGCAGTACAGCCCAAGTCTCGATCGATTCGAAGGCTTTCTCGTAATCCACAAACGCTAAACAGAGAAGTAGGTTATACCCTCTTTTTTGATTATGAAGGCTTAATTTTCTGTTGATTTTTTTACAGATGTGCAGTGAACTTATCGCCTAGATAGTACTCGCTCTCTGCACTCAAGCTAGGGCTGCCACACACGTGCTTGGTACTGTAAAACTGCTATAATTAGTATCATACGTCACTTTTATGCCCGTTAGTCCGCTACTCATGAGATCTTGTCAGTTTAATGCATTGGATACAGTTCTAGTATTTGATTGTAAAAACTTGTTAGTATTGATTTTAATGTTATACTGTTACTGATTTTATAGTTTAATACAGATCTAGATTCTAGATTGACGAGAAAGGTTAAGGTTACGGAGGTCGAACTGCATCTGGTGCAAAGTTATGTGCTAATATCGATTGCATTGAGATCTGCAAAGTTGTACTAAATCTTCATCAATCCATAACAAACGGAGTTAATGGTAAAAAGTGGACAACACTTCCTGTCTGCTAGTGCCAATCTCTCTACCAAGCGTTGATTGTGCTGCCCTCTGTATCCATTGTCATTTTCTGATTGCAATGATAATCTGACTAATTCAGTGAGTAACATTGTGCTAAAGGTACACGTGCCTACAAACAGAGCAATGTCACAGATAAGTGGGCTGGAGCATCGGGCCCCCGGTGCGGGGGGCCGGCCACTCTCGCACTTGACTCAATTGAGTCTAACTGTTTGTCGCTCCACTATGGAAAGTTTTGGAAACTGACATCATTTTGGACGTTTGTTCCTTTCTTCTACGTCCTTCGGTCTTCGTGCTGGTCTTGTGGTAATACGATAAAATTGGCTGTCTGAGCTGATGGGTAATTACGATATTGGCTGTTATCTTTCCTATTAGTCTTATTTAGTTAAATGGATTGGCCAATTTGAACTAAAATATTTGCAACTATGCTACTGGGATGTGGAAAAGTGCATCACATAGTGCAAAAAAGTCACAATATAATAGCATATAATATGCACCGGAAGATCACACAATGACTGTAATTTATTCAACAGGCGGAGATTTGCGCACTACTGCGTGTTTTGCGCACGCACGGGTGGCGGCGCACGTGAACAACAACTCCTGATCAGCGGGTAATGTCTCGAGAGGTAATGACTGACTTCAGCACAAGTCACTATAGGTAATAATTTAGTATATTAGCCATCACATGTATGAAAATACATATTCATAAGTGCATCCTGGGCAGTCAGTCTAGCACTGTCCACTGTCTTGCTGAATGGACAGTCATTTAAACATGGCATGACCTGTTCACAGAAAGAGAAACTAAGCCACCCAAGGCGAACCGCCATCCTCTCCTCGGTCTGCGCGACCCGTCTGGCTATCCTAGTTTTGGTTTTCGGGCCCACAGCTTTACAGACATGGCTTGCCCAGTCCCATTTTAGTTTTACAGCTTTATGAACTACGTCAGCCATTTGACTTCTGGGCCGCAGTATGGTGTTTCTAATTCGATCTGTAAGTTCAACGTTAAGTATGCTGCGCTCCATTGCCCGTGCATTTAAATTATGAACTCATAAAATCAAACTTTAAAGTGGTATAGGTACATTGATAGGTTCGTGTTTCATAATCCAAAAGGAAACTTGAACATTCCCAGAATTCCGAGAATCGGCTAACTACATACTTATGATGTCAGCGAGAGCGATATTATGGTTGCAATGTTACTTCCAAGGAAAATGGAAAATTCATCAACTGAATCGAGCTATGTCTGTTATAACTGTAAAATGTTTTATTACGTGTATCATAAGTGTGTAATTTTATTATATTTATTTAAAACATATGTACAGCAGTGGTATACCTGTCACGACTCATTCTCTATAATAGCGAACCTTTTGTTTACAGTATTTACGGGATTCTTCAATAAGTTCCATGAAAGTGAAAATTGTGTGCATTGATCCGACAGACGCTTATCCATTTGCAATACTCGACAGTTCAGTAGTGAGCGTGAAGTCCATGGCCGAATTTGTTGGTAAATAAACAATAAAGTGCTAGAAGCAGGGCGTCCCACGCGGTCAGGAATAGCGCGGGGCTGACAGGATCCCGCCTATTCGGCCGGCGTGCGTCCGCGCAGCTATTCTTAGCGCGCTGACATCCTTCCCGCCATTATTCAATTCCGGAGCTGGGGGCGTAAAATGCTGCATGTTTGTGGTGTTAAAGTGTGTTCAGGTACCTTCACGGAAGGGGATACGATTTGGTAAGGCCGAGGCCTAAAACGGCTTTAGTGGCTACGACACTAATCACTCGAGTGCGTTATGAAATTAACCGAGAATTGTACTGAAAAACCCTGAGGCATGAAGTTCAAGTTCTCACCCAATCAATACTGTAATAGTGAATTATCTCCTTGAAACTGAATTTTAAAATAACGAGCTATTTGCGAATTAAAGTGTAGGAAAAAAAAAAGTTTTCTATATTTTATTGTTTAATACTAATCAAAGATAATTCGAAGTCACTTAAAAATGAAGTAAAACTCTTTTTTTCTGGAGTTACATCACTGTTCTCCATCAGATAAACACTCATCGGCATTACGTGTTTTTGAACGAGTTGGAATATCTATGGGAAAGGTTTTGTAGTAATGGTGATAATTTGGTGGAATGTATGGTAGGTAGATCAAGCATATCTTTCTTTTTTGCGTTAGTAATTGGTCTTCTTGATGGATAGAGCGGGTCTTGTCGAATATTGTACAAGCAGGCCGGTCGTCCTTGTTTTTTTTTACATAAATCTAGGCACTTCATAAAAGGGTGTGTCGCGATTTAGTGTTTCTTTAAATTGAAATTTTAAAGGATTATTTCTCTCAAACCTCAGCCATCTAATACATATTTAGCCAATTAAAGTCATAACCGTAAGTTGTTTTTTTTTATTTGTAATATAATTTTCTTTTCTAATTCGGTATTTTTAATTTCAGTAACAACAAAATAAGGTTCTTTGCGATTGGCTGTTTTTATAATATCGACCCATTGGTCCGCTCTACAAATGTGTCCATTGCGGCGACTAGCGCTCTCTATTATTCCAAGTTCTCCATTATTGGGAAGATGAGAATGTCCTGATCCAAGAACTTGTGGTCTATGGTGTCAATACTAGTACAAAAGGTCTTGTATAAAAAGGGAATGAGTTGTCTTGATATTCCGGTTTTGTCCAGTACAACGGAATACATAATTATTAACATGCTTTCGTAATGCCGCATGAGTTTTTAAACGCTTAACGAGACATACTTCTATGTCTTGTTAACCTCTTCCACCTTCAACTTCGTCCCAGACATTCATGAACCCTGTGTTATTATAAAAATAATGTATTCCCAAATTATATAAATAAAGATTTATTTTATAATACGCCACTAAGATAGTTAATTTTGGGTAGGCTAAAACTTTCTGTACATTAAAAGTTAGTATGTATGCCTCATCAACCCTTTTCGAATCATTCTGAAGATTTTCTCTTGCCGAATCTGCTTTTCGCTGATGAAGTTCTCTCTGGATCTCTATCTCCTTCTTCACGTTTTCGTCATCGTTTTTTTCATCATTACCTTGTGTTTTCAAATTTAAGTCATCACAGGTCTTGCCGCGGTGCCTTAAAATGGGGATTAAACTTTATGTTGGATATTTTAATTTGGTGCTTTAATTTCTTAGGTTCAGTCATTTCAATCTCACATTTTTGTTTAAAAAGGTCGTACATCTTACGGATAGTTAGCCCGGGATTTAAATATTTTCTGTTAGGATTACTCTTTCGTGTATAATGGCTTTGATATGCAGGAAAACTTTCAATGTGTCTTACGATATCAGAATCATCAAGTTTTCGGGGACTAGTTGTGCCACGTTTATCCGTACATTGAGAGACATCATCTTTCGAAAGGCACCAATATAATCATCCCTCACTAACTTGAAATGGATCAGAAAATATTTCTTAAACGGCGTTAGGGCGTTTTCTACTAACTGTTGTTTTTTTGCTCCAGTGCATACAGATACGAATTCTGCAAATCGAGGTCTTCTAAATTCCAAAATTAGTCAAATCTTTCTCATTTTCCGTAAATACCGTAATTCATTTTTTAGGACATGCACAATCAATATTTTCGAATTTCTAGCCATCTTTCCTTACTCCCATTTTAGTCAAATATTCTTTTCCACTGTTACTGTTACGAAATCACTTTCTTTTATTGACGGCCCAATTTTCTTTGTTGAGCGAACGTTTTCTAGATCTAGATTGTCCAGTTCAGGATGAATATTTGGCTGGTTAACTTCACTAACTAGCATTTTCATATTTGCCAGTATCTGTATCTGGAACAAGTGAAAATCACAAGAGTTAATACCTCAAAACAAATGTAAAATGAGAAAAAAGAAACCAAAAATATAAATAAAATCTTAAGGTTAGATAAACAATGAATAATTTAAGCTTACCAGATTCAGAACAACTTTCTTCGGAAGTAGGCTGATATTCAGACCCGGAATCACTAAAATCCATCAAAATAAGCTATCAAAACACTTATAAAAGATATTTTTTATCAATTTTATCACGCAACGTATCACCACCTGTCAAACATTGATCCAATATAAATGAATCAACTTCGGACTTACTTCACTATTAAAGTGACTTGTGACCCACTTCACTTAATAATGAATATTTAGAAGTTTTATTTCTCTGTACAACAAGTAATGCCATCTATGTGATTTTAATGCAGCTATTGGAGTTGCTTCGCTTTTATAATGAAAGATATGACTCAATGTGCAAAAAATAAGTATTTTAAAAATTTGGAATTACAGCACTTTTACAATTAACGACACTCCGTCTCCTTTCTGCTTCGTATTGAGATTTTGGTTCTCAAAATCTCAATACGAAGCAGAAAGGCGACGGAGTGACAAAATTATAATTCAACCTTGCAAAGAATAATTTTCTGTATATTTTTATGTCATCATCATCATCATTTCAGCCGAAAGACGTCCACTGCTGGACATAGACCTCCCCAAGGGGGGTTTTGCCATAATCGCCACGCTTGGCAGGCGGGTTGGCGATCGCAGTATGCTTGTTATAAAAAAAAAAAAAAAAAAAAATCACAGAGAACGCTGCTGCCCATTCACTGGTAAGTCCCTTAGTCGCCTCTTACGACACCCACGGGAAGATATGGGATGGTGCTATTCTTTACGTCCGGACACCATACAGAATTTTTATGTAGTTTTTAGTAAGTATTGTAGTGTAAGCGTTATTTTATCGGCCACTACTACGCAAAAGGTCGCAAGTGGCCTGTTTGCGCTCCCTCGGGAACAATCTCTAAGGCTCGCTGCATGCGATGATATGACATAAATATGACAAAGCAGATCGCCACAGGTACTCTACTTTGTGCTATAGGGACCTAAATCAAAGATACTTGAAAGTAGTACCTAAAAAGGATTTAGGTAGATTAACCTACACAATCTATTCTTATTGTGCAGTTCTTCACTTTATAAACGATTGTGTCCAGTCTTTTTCTAACCGAAAAAACCCGAGAGACCAGTTCAACTGTTGTCAAAAATGATATATCCAGAACCATTACAACATCATCATCACATTAAACCCTTTCATCAGCAATGAGACTACCGCTTGATTCTGATGAGTTAATTTCGATGTTCTTGAAAAGAGATCTTCCGGGAAGACTGACGCAATCCTTTGATAATCACCTCGTCATCATCGATGGCACGTTTGGCGCAGTCGCTAAGCGATTGGCTAAAAAAAAATCATTGGGGCTAAGTCTAGGCCGAACATAACCAAGCTTAGGTAATGAGAATCAGACCAGATTACCTAATAGGTCGCGCTGGCGTATTTGAACTAGACACGGTAATGAAGTAAATTGAAGGATAGGAAGAGGAAAGACTAATTGGCTAAAATTAGCTAACTGTATTTGGCATTCATTTGTTAAGACTACCTAAATGAACATGTCGAATCTTCTAACTGAAAACATAACTTGGTAAAATGAAAACAATTTTTCTCATAATTCACACGTGTTGTAATATGAGAAAATGTGTACTACCTAATTCTGAAATGTTGTGTCTCCCGAGTTTATACGTGTAGGGAACTAAATATGAAACACAATGGCTTGAGGACAGACCGTCTCCCACACAATTTGTAACGTAACAAATTATATTATCTTAACTCATGTCAATGTGTCTTAAAGTGTATTTTAGTACGTGGAAAATTCTTGAAAAGATATCGCTGACGAAAGAAAACAGGCCAGATACGCAATTAGGTGCGAAGTACTGTGTTATATAACTTACTGAACAATATAGACCGAAAGCTGCTGTCCTCAAACGATAAACAACAATACAACATCTAATAAGGTACAACTTACCGCCGCACCCACAGTCTCTACTGAACTATTTTCTTTTAGGTGTTAGAGCTACACAACAATGGGCGAATATCAATAGCTCTATACGAAGTGTTGGCGTTCAGCAGCATCCCAACTGGAAGCAGACCCCAAGATTATTGGGGAATAGGCTAAGCAGATGATGACGTACAGCACATGTATGAGTTATCGGGATTTAGTGACTCGCTGCAGAAGTATTTATTTGTTTAAATCAGGAAGGAACAATTAAGATAGAGGCCACATAATCACAACACATTTTTGGTAGACAGATTTTCCACTATTATTTTCAATACTTTTACTACTTTTTTTCTTGCGTAAATAGATTGCTTCCAAGACTCTTGAGTGCGTGGGAACGTCAACGACATTTTAAAGGTTAAGGTCATCAGAGAAAACCCGTGCTGCATAATTAGGGCACATTGGGTGCGGGATAGATTCACAGACTCTTGTTGCTTTGATGACTGTGAGTTCGGCGTTATGCCTCCGAGGCGCAAGTGACAAAGGTGCTATTATCTAAAATGTTGGCTGCTCACATGCCAGACAGCTCACTGGTTCATCAAAGGAAACGTATTGTGTCACTATCTGCGATCTGCTGGACCCTCGTCCTGCCCGCGAAGTGACGCGTGTCGCATGCTGACGAGCGTGAGGTGCTTGTGTGTCTATAGAGGAAGGTTCGTGTGTTGTACAGATGCAAGCGTGTACAAACGTTATCTTGTTGTGTGTGTGCGAATATTCTGTGCGATCGAAAGTTTATGTCATCATTTGCCATCATCATCATCACCGTTGGCAGCCAAGGTCATCCACTCACTGCTGAGGAACAGGCCTCCCTTTTGTGTTATGCTTCCTTTGTGTGCGAGACTCATCCAGGGTCCATCGCTTCCCCGCGATTTTCTGTAGTCTAGCTGTTGGTCTGCCAACAAGCCTTCTACCATCTTTCGGAAACCATTCTGTTATTGCTCTGTTGCACTATCATCTAATTAGTGTCTTCTAATAATTACAGTATGGTGACATGCCATGCTTGTAGAATGAATCCACGAAAGTTTTCTGGTTCCTAATTTTTATTTGGGTACCTACAGCCTGTACTCTATGTGCTTCAGATACTAATTTATATTATATTCAGAATTCAACTTACTTATTAAATAATAATCAGTACAAGGAGGTTGTGCTATAAAAGTTAGTGACAGAAACGAATCGCTGCAAAACTGAATCCACGTGGTCTTGTCTGCCCTAGCCCTAGAGTATTATTTAAACACGCGTAGGTGCGGAGGGGCGAGGCGGTCCGCCAGCTGAAGAGCAGGTGGTGATAGCTGCGGTGGTGAGCGTTAAACACATCTGCGACGATAAGCTCGCGTGGGACCGCCGGATCCCCGCAGCGCCGGAGCCGTGACAGAAACCATGCCTGCTGCATGTAACATGCTTGCTTGCCTGCTGCATTCTTGCTTGCATGCTGCACCCATGCTGCATGCTTGCATTCTGCATGTATGGTGTATGCTTGTTTGCATGTTTGCATGCTTCGTACAGGGAAATAAAAACCATATAATGTTCACAATCAACTGTTTTATAATGACTGATGCTTTGATTGATTGATTTTCTGCCTTTTAATGACTATCGATATGAAATGTATGCTAAAAGACGATTCTGACTGTGAACTTTCTGCGATGTGATTGTTCTACCTTGTGATTAATGGATATGAAATTTATGCCTAAAGATGATTCTGACTTACAAAGTTATCAGTTTTGAATGTATGATAAATGAGTGTCTGCCAAAAGATTTTCTGGGAAATGTAGTTTATGCTGTGCGCTGTTATGCAAAATAATATTATCACATAAAAAGTTCTGCTATAAAGGGTAGACCCTTCTGATTGTGACTCAATTAGTATAATATTCAGTTACGCGTATAAATTAAAAATCTATAAGTAACGTTTGATGAAATTTAAAAACGTCTACTTTGTTAGTAAAATTTGTGTATTAATATTATTTTTCTCCATATATGCTTCGGGTACTATCTATTGTTGGTGAATTTGGGACAGGTTAGGTTAGAACTGTGACCATAGACGGATCTGTTCTGATCCGTCTATGGTCACAGGACCATAGATGAGGTTCCCAGATAGCCTCTATTGTTGGTTGTGTTTATTTGTCTCAATATTCAGTTTTACAAGGCCTTTTTATTTCGGAATCGGTATTTTAATAAGCGGAACTCGTATTTTTAATTTTTTGTATTTCAAGTTGGACTTTTTGTTATTCAACCTATTGAAACTCGGTATTTTGAGAATAGTAATTATAAATGTTAGGAATATTGAAATTTAGTATTTATAAAATAGGATAAATGATAAATCGGAGTTGTTATATTAGGAATTTTGAACCATTCGGAATTATGAAAATCGGTATTTTAAAATTCGAATTTGTGACTGTCGGAATAAAGTTTTTCGTATTTATGTAGTGTACCCCTAAATCGAACTTAATTCACCATTGTGGATAAATAATTCGCACACAATAATACCTACAACAAATAGTAAACAATAACTGTTATTTAACATCAAAACATCAACGAGCGCCAATGCGTACACAATTATTATAATTACCCAATTAATTGATTAGCACAATCAATGCAATATTATGAATAAGTTTAATTGTAATTTTGCGGCGTGATATCACTCTTGGTCAGTCATCGCACTTAAAGTACTTTTGCCTTTATCATAAGAGGAAAATATTGATCGAACCTGAACAAGACATGTCTTATCATATACATAAAGTACCTACCTAGGTACTAGTAAAGACACAAGTGCATGGGTCAGCATAATTACGAATAAGGCGACTCGATCAGTTCAAGCTAAGAAGACCACCAGGATCAACCCTCTGTACCCTAATAGGTACTATATCCATCAATTAGGGGTACATTAGATTTTACTTCAGGTCTGTTTAATATCAGATTGACCACATAATTGTTGGTTCAAATGTGCTGGCAATACTGGCTTATACTGGTATTGCCTTAATACAACCAGTTTAGTGATTCAAGTTTATAACGATCTGATTTCATCATTTACCACCGTCAATGCACTTAAGAACATCACATCAACAACAGACTGCACGGTGCCTATTATCTACGAGCTCTACTTACCCCGTTAGGCAACAGCGCGAAGATAAGGGTATACAAACGGGATGACCCAGTGCTCGACAGCGCGAACTGGAGCGCTAGCCGCCAGCCATGACACAAATACCTACTTGGACAGTATCGATTGCGCGCGGCACAGGTATCAATATTATATGCAGCATTTCGTAGGCAGCAATGCATAAAACAGACACAGACAGATATACAGAGACAACAGATTCTCGAATGTTTTTCGGTGGCTTAACAGCAAAGAGGAACCATGGTGTTCAGGGTCACATCAAAATGACAGCAAGCAGTTTCCCATTTTGTTAAAAAACAACCTAGCTGCGATCAGTGTGGCATTCAATGGTGTCGTATCTCTGTGTCCATTTAACATCACATCCCTTTTCAGCAGTGATTGTTTATAGGCTTAAATAAACATATTTTCATAACATAACATCACGCTTGGGATTTTTTTTTCGGGTGAGGCGCAAGAGAAGGTAAGTATTGTAGACACAGACTTCGCCAGATAATCTTAATGCTTATCATCGAAATTGTAAGTGACATCATCACGCTAAGCATTGCTGCTTTATGAATGACAACTAAAATGAAGAAACTTTAATTTGGTAAATAGGCTTATTTTCAAAATAATTCCTTCATTAAGTTAGTCCCACAACCCATATCACGAAACTGTCACAGGCATCCACATTGACATGACTTATATCGTCCTGACTCTTGTATGAATGGTAAATGCGACAACAAAGTGCAAAAATAACTTACAGTCACAATAAGTAAAATAATATTTTGTATGCTCAAATCATTTTCTGATGGAAAACTAAATTATGCAAACAATGTGAAAATTCTATCACACACACTCGTTAAGAAAGTCGAGAGGTCTCGCATGGATTAAAATAAATTAAAATTTTGAGTGAGAGATATTCTAAAAAAATCGCGTTTTTTTACCAAATGCTATTTGCAATAATACACAGCACAGCATTTGCTTCAGAAAATGCAGAAGCCGTTTCCTAATAGTAAAACTAACTACTACCTCCCTGCTAATTCCATTTTAGTTTCAAAACCACCTCTCTTTACGCAATTCCTTGACATATGTATGTCACATTTTTGGCCAACCTAGGACGTGAAAGGGTCGTACGAACGCATCAATGCATACTATGCCTCCGATGATCGCGAACACTGCAGCGTCACGCTCCGGTAGCTGCGAGACCACGCCGACGCAATTTCCAACAGCTGACCGCTTGCCGCCATATTGAAATGTGCTCGCTTCTACTTCTGCACAATAATAATTATGCTGTGTGGTCTAGCTGAGCTTGTGTATTAGAGAAGCGAAAGTAGGCCACTAGCTGCTCTATATCCTGTTTGACAACATCTTATGAAAGTGGTTACTGCATTCACGTAGAAGGTAGCATCCCAATTAGAATTACAGAGAATTTTTAATCTGTTTGTTTGGGGTTTCCCCGCACAAGTTGATCAAAGACTCCTGTAGGTGCATACTACTTTTTCTTAAAGAAACCCTTATGGCCTTTCAATTACATCCTTATATCAAAAATGCCTTAGCTGGTTGTGAAGTGATTTTAATTGAAAAATAAGATCCTTTCAATGACGCCAAGAGGCGAATTAATGTTGCGATCGTTTGGCGCAAAAACGTGTTGTTCACAACGTTAAGCAGTAGTATTTCGCCGCATCATGGTATTTATATATTTTTTTCGGTTTTCTTTCTTTCATAGTTGACGACTGCCGCAAATCGATTTAGGTATTACATCACTTTGTTCTGGTTTCTTTTAATACCTATTGCATAAGTTTCCTTCTCGAAATCGAGATGATCCGAGGACTTCTTTTGTTTCTAAATAGTTAATAACTTTAATTATAGCGGTCATTAGTAAATTAAATACGACTGGCAAAGACTCCGCTAATTACCACTCCGCTCATTTACCACGGGGTATTGGATTACGATAGGTAGGTAAGTAGGGTCGTTTCGCCGGTATCGCGACCACCTTCAGTAGGCGACCATTTGACGGACTAAGTTTCTTTAAATCAAGATAATAATATTTGTAGAGGTAATATAAATAAAGAAAAAATCTTACGTGCTTCAGAAATAATTATGAAATAAGAATTTACACAGTTTAAAACAAATGGGTTAACCCAGAGCCGAAAAAAAATTGCTCAGTGCGCGTCTTGATTCAGTGGTGAGTGGAAGTACCGCGAGTTGGAAAAAAAATAGCACGGCGCGTGGCGCTCAAAGCTAAGTTTTATTACTTATTTCATGTTTTACACACAAGTTAGATGTTAAATTGAACAATCGATAAGTTTTGGTCATTATCTTGTTGTATTTTGCTATTTTTAAACTTATTATTAGGATAAAATCAAGTGGTCGGTAATCGAAATGCTTATTTATCAAAAACGTTAGATAGCGACCACATGGTCGCAAACCGACGAGAACCGCGTTATTCTATTTTGATTAATATGATCCTAATGCTTCATAAAGGACTGTTACAATTTTGAATGTAGCATTGTAAAGGTTTTTCTTTGTACTTCTTTAGTAAGCGACCACCAGTTTCTTTGAAAGAACTTTGTTTAATTTACGTACAAAATTGGATGCTAAACAGGTGGTCGTAAACCAAAATAATCGAAATAAAGACATTGGTTTCCGGCCACCACAATTTAGTATGAGAGAAATAACGGCCGCTAACAGAAATAAGTATGAAAGTTCATTGAGTATGCGACCAAAAAAAAGACTGTCCAGTACACTGAAGAAGCCCTGAAAAAGCTCTCGATGATATCCGAAAAGAAGGGAAGGAAATAAAAAATAAGAGAAACATGTAGACTGTTTCAGATCCCAAGGACCACGATATAAGATCGGCTTAATTATGAATAAGAAACACGGAATATCATCATCGTCTTCCTGCCCTTGTCCCATGTTACTTGGGGTCGGCGCAACAGTTTTTTTTCTTCCAATCTCCTCTGTCAACCGTCACGCTATCATTTACTCCTTTAGCTTTCATATCGTTCCTCACACAATCCATCCATCGTTTCTTTGGCCTTCCTCTCCCTCTCCATCCATCAACGTCTATATTCATCACTCTTTTAGTCACATGCGATTCGTCCTCATCAAACGTCAATACCAAGACAGTCGATTCCCTTTCAACATTTCCGTAACTGGCGCAACTTTTAAACTTCCTCTAATATTCTCGTTTCTTACCTTATCCATTCTTGTCACACCACACATCCACCTCAACATTCTCATCTCCGCTACATGCAATCTTATTTCATCCATCTTCTTCACAGCCCAGCATTCCGATCCATACAGTACGACAGGTCTAATCATGGATTTGTATATTTTCCCCTTTAACTTGAGAGGCATCCGTGGATCACAAGTTGTTCCAGTGACCTGTCGCCATTTCATCCATCCTGAGTTGATCCGCTGCTTTACGTCTCGGTCTACTTCAACATCCCCTTGGACAAGCGACCCGAGGTACCGAAAATCGCAACAGATCGATATGGGCGTTCCAGCAAGTGTTATGGGCACAGGACTGGAGAGACCGCCGAAATCACAGATAAGTATTCTGTTTTGGTCCTACTGACTTTCAGGTCAATATTCTCCAGTCTTTGTCACCACACCTCTGGACCTCTAGGCCACTCTCGGCAACCAACACAATGTCGTCGACAAACAGCATACACCAGGGAGGGAGCCTCTTCCTGGATGTCCGACGTAAGTGCGTCCATTATCACAAGGAAGAGGTAAGGGCTTAGAGCCAGCCCTTGGTGCAAGCCGACAGCCACATTGAAGCTGCCGGTAGTGCCCGCTGTAGACCGGACTTGGGTATCGACTGTACATCGCTCGGACCAACTGCACATACTTCCCAGGCATACCTTTCTCTTTCAGGGCCCACCACAAAACCTCACGAGGTACCCGGTCGTATGCCTTTTCGAGGTCGATGAACACCTTGTGCAAGTTTTTGTGCGCACTTCTGTATTTCTCCCACAGCTGGCGGATGGCAAAAATGGCATCCATCTTTCCCCGACCAGGCATAAAACCGAATTGCTTTAGTGAAATTTCACTCTCTTCTCAGTCTCTCTTCTCTTTCAGTCGTCTTTCAATAACTTTCTCCCAAACTTTCATACTGTGCGCCATTAGCTTTATTCCTCAATAGTTATTGCACTCCAGCACATCGCCTTTATTTTTGAAGATGGGGGGCACCAGCGAACTGTTGCACTACTCGTCAGGTATGGCTTCTTGCAGCAACAACTTATTGAAACGCGGAATATATTTCCTAAAATAATTTTAAATTGACTAATGATTGTTAATTCTATTACAACTATGACAAGTTCCTACGAAATCTAAGATTGTTATTTTTTAATTATAAGAAAACATTACACCAAAGCACAGATAATATAATACTGCGTACCAAAGGATTACCACATTATATTTTTAAAGCGATTATAATTGTTTTAATGACATATTTTTCATATTAAAATAGCGGTCGCAAACTAGCTCACTGGTGGTCGTAAACTGATAAAAATGGTCGCATACCGGCGTTTTCGCTATATTTTCACTTTTTCAGCATTTTATAAATATTTTTGTATTAATGTATTTTATTTTATGTTTTGAATGCAAACTAGACTATATTTGGGACAAATTCACATTAACATATACTATTTTGCGCGTAGACAACATTTTTTTTTCCTCATCTTAAGTGGGCAACTCAGCTAACTGGCCGCTAACCGGCGAAATGACCCTAATTGAAGCACTGAACCGATTGTTTGTGACTCATTCTCATAGAATCATTATCGCTGAAGTAAGAAGATCAAGCTAAGTCAACGACTTTTATCTCGGCATCAATGTTGTTAAAAACACATCAAAGATTGTATGTAGGTACCTAAACACGTGGGAACAAACGCTCACGTTTCGAAACGCGTGCGCACGTTTCAGTCAGACATACACACACACACGCCCCATGTCATGTGACGTGGATAAGTAGGTACCCAGATATAATCACTGTGTAGGTAACTGGTACTGACCATAATACATGGCCCATGATGCTATCTCGACTAATCTACTAACTCAAATTAATTTCGCCAACCGCCATTGTTAGGTATTATAGCTTTCGTTTGACGTTTATAATTATAAAATTATACCATTGAGCAAGTCTTTTACATTAGAATTTTAGTAACGTGGCTATTCTTCGCACAATTCACGTGATTGTGTCTGAAGCCAGTTAACCTTTGTGTTTTTAAACAGTCATGTTCGTCTTTTAGTTCATAGTGTGAAACGAAATGCCAGCACAATAGCTACGTAGGTAGGTAGGTATCATGGTTTGAGGTAAACACTTAAACAAGGACCATAATCATAAGTTTTATTCAAATTAGGCTGATAATCAGCACTTTTAAAACGTCAAAATTTACAAGAGGCGGTCCTCTAAAACGCCCTACATTCGTCACTTCCTTTTGTAGTCTTTCAGTTAGGTAGGTAGGTACTTTTTTTCAGTGTGGTTCCTCACTTCAATTGAAAAAGAAAAACATTCCATTCACTATTCCGGGGAGATTCGAAATTACGAACCGCAGAGCAAATACAAGTACCTATCTAAGCTAAGCCACTGCGTATCTGCGCCAACAGACGTGCGATTTGCTAATACCGATCCGTCCTAAAACCAAATTCTATTATGATAATATACGATAAGCATTTATTTTTCTTAATCTGTACTGCATTCGTCTCAGCTATTCAAGCACTTTCTACTGACCTCCCGAGCTGCCGACATGCTTCCATTGGATTGTATCACCACAAAGTGGAGATAATTCCACAAATAAACGCGATGCAAGATGCGACGTATTGTCCACCAAAACAATGCGGTAACTCGGAATATTCCACGAACCTATGGGCACCGTGACGTCACGCTAACTTAATACCAAATGATGGGTCGTTACATGATTGCAGAAAGTAACAATAGCAACTTATAATGGTGAAACCAACAACATAAACTATGTGTTTACAGCAGGCGGATAGATTGCGGCGCACTGCAGGTTTACGGGCGGGTAATGCAACAATAAGCATGTAAAATGGAAGTAAAACGGTCATTATAGGTTAGGTAAACGTTTTATGTGCTGTAAACATATTATGGGTGGGATTATTAGGGTGGTCCTAAGGTTACTAGATATAAAATTTAAAAGTCCGGAGAAAAAGCCTTATTTCCATTGATAAATCCTGACATTTCTTGAATTTTGCGAATTTAATTTACAGCGTTTTTTCGTAGAAAGAGTTTTTTCTATCATGAGGGCTCAGTGGTCGAATGATAGAAACCGACTAACGGTGTCTTCAGTCCGACTGTGAGGACTTATCGTGTGAAGCATTTTATAGAACAGTGATAAAAGACAAAAGATTACTTAAAAAGGTATCATCGCAAAATAAATATGATAAAACTGATGATTTTATTTGTGCAATTCACATGACCAAAGTTGATTTTTTAATTAGTCTCAATATAAAGAAGATTATTATTTGTTGTTCTAATAATTTATACCTTTTGTACGTTTTTTTTATCTATATAATTTTACTGAAAATTCTGAGATTTCTTGAGATTTTCAAAATCCGGCCGTAATCCTGAGAAGAGCCTAAAAATCCTATGATACATACCATATGGTAACCCTAGGTGGTCCAGCACACACAATGACTACACAACCAAATTTAATTCTATTTCCTCGTAGTTTGACGTTCAAAAGATGGCCTAATTGGAATGGATCGTTTGACTTTGACTGAATGGATATAAATTTAACAACACGGAGAAACTCTTTTCTGTTAAATTTTTAATTCAGATCAATTGGCCCATATAGTGTTAGTAAGAAAGAACTGGAACTGGGGAGGCCTATGTCCAGCTGTGGACGTCTTTCGGCTGAAATGATGATGATGAAGAAAGAACTTATCCTATTGTTACGTCGGTTGCTTTACGAGAACATTCTAGATTACGTGCGAGTCTCGAATGTTCCTGTAAGGACCTTTCCAGAAGAGTAGAGTCTAGAATATTCCAGTATAGAACTGTCTAGAAGATTCGAGAAAGTTGTAGAATTTTCTCGAAGAACAAATTTCTACTATGGAGCATTCTAGAAGATTCGAGAAAGTTGTGGAACTTTCTCAAAGAATGATGCCCCACTAAGAAATGTAAGGAAGGTTCCTAAAAGTAGTGGAACCTTCTCGAAGGATCGGTCGGCGTGTTTGCGGGAACGGTGAGTCTGATTTTGGCTACACAACGAAGCGAATCGAAGTGAACTAGAAGTGTGATATCTAAGCGAATAGTGATCAGTAGTGTATTTGTGATTGAGTTTTAAGTGTTTTGTGATTATTAAAGTTATTTGTGGTTTAATCGGTAGTATTTAATTCATCCCATACCCAGCTTGTAACACTATGTTAGTAAATAACAAATAAAAATAACTTAAAAATACACTAATTGGCTACATGAACATGTGCACGCACATGTCTGCCAGCCCAGAAGCTAAGCAGTTAGCTTGGTAAGCTAAGTAGTACCTAATTATAATAAAAAAAAATGGGTGCGTGTACTTATGTACGCGCGTGAGAAGTTATACTTCAAGAATTAATTGTGTATTTATTGTTCTTCATTCCACAGTAATGTCTGCTGTTGAGCCGTAAAACTTTCTTCTATAGAAATATGTTCACTGAAATCATCTTGCTGAATTTCATCGTGAATTTGATTATCATTAAAGAATGACTCATCAACTTTAATATCGTACATAGTATACAATGGTGACGGAATTAAAAATCGTAGCCAACTTTTAATAGTACGCTTATTAACAATACTTTGTAAGTAGCTAGATCGATGAATTTTCTTACGTTTGATATGTACATTTATACAATAATCGTCATCAACATTTCGTGGAAGTGATTTAATCATATTATTAACTGAAACAGGAACATTAATTATTTGACCAAAAATACCGTACTGACCATTAACATGCCTCAATCTTCTGATCTGCATGAAAGGAATACGAGGTGAAATTAGTCTTTCAGAAACAAGATCTAAAGGTGGTAGATGTTGAGGTACGCCTGGATATTTAAAACCATTGAATGTGGACATTGAAGGAATATTCTTCTTGTTTAACGCTTGCACGCATGTGTTGCAAAGCTTTGTATTTTTCGCTGGTATATTGGGTATAATTTTTGTTAGAATTTCCTTATGTTCAGGAGACGGACTTTTCAAATCATCCTGAAACCACAACCTATCACATACTGAACATGGATATTAATAAAACATTTAATAAAAAGTTTGTGATAAAAATTAAAATCGAACATCAAATTATAATATTAATTTTTAATATTTGCTATTACTATTAATGGTACCATTAATAGTAATAGCAAATATTAAAAATTAATTATTAATTAAATCCATTACACTCTCATCATTTTTTCATAACGCGCCTAACTTCATACTGTTAATTTTGTGTCACAGGTGCGCGCGCATCTTAAAATTTCACTCTCATCATTTTTTCATAACGCGCCTAAAGAAGTATAACTTCAATTAGCAGGTAAAATAGTGACTAAGCATAAATTATCATCATGTAGCATCTAATTTAATTAACTATTTAACACATACATATTTTAATTAAGAAGCAATGAATCAACAAATGGATTCTAATTGAAAAACCGCGACATATCTACGTGTTAATTAAAGAATTATTCCATAAGTAAGAATTGGTGACGTATGGTAGCTATTTTAACTAGTAAGTACCTAAAGCTAAAGCATAAATTAAAACTATTAGATGACGATACCATGATACTTACACAATATTATGATGCATGCAATAAATGACAGACAAGCTATTGGTTTCTCGGCCAAGAGTTTGTTGCCATACTGTCAAACATAAACATAATATGTAGCATCAGGCCGGGGTTGTAGTGTGTAGGTACTGACCCACATTTAGTCGGATATGTCCCATATAATAGAAGGCAGGCTCATTACCGTGAACTTCCAAATTCTGGTGAAGAAATCTACTAACATTTTGCCCCAACCGAGAATCGAATACAAGACCTCATGATCAGCAGCAACAGGATGAGCAGACCAACTAAGTCCATGGCCTTTTACCTACCTACCAACTTTTCTCATATCTTATTAATATTTCCATATCGTCCAGCCATTTCCCTTGTATTCCTCGCACATTCCGACCCTCTGTCGTGTCACGTCTCATTAACATTCAGAATTGAGGCGATATCTTCATTCCACACATTTGTCTGTGCTCTCGAGTGTCCAGTAGGTATGTCCTATATACCTCTCCCTCACCTATATACCTGATACACGTCAGTACCTGTGCATGAGAACTTCGTTTTAATTTCGGTACTAAAAATAAGTACCTGGTTACCCACTTGCTAGGAGCGTAAGGTCCTGGGTTCGATACCCAGTTTTTCCTTCAGAAATTTCTCAGTAGCAGCCACTGAGTCAGGTTACCGGTGCCCGGTTGATGTAAATAGGCACGCCCCCTATTACATTATACTTGCACATAACTGGGGAAAATATGTGCGTGGACCTACTATTGGCCTCTCTGTCCCATTTCTAGCTCGTCAAATTTTTTATGTAATGGCTATTTATTCCCATTTCTTGAGTTTTAACAAATAAAATACCTTTAAATCGCCTGTACCCGATATAAAACTAGATTTTAGTTAGATTTAGAGCCGTAACCGCCACTGGCTACTTATCGTGACTTGAACAATCATAGTACCTAAAGCATTTTGTACAAAATTAAATTTTCATAGCGTTTACTCGTTTTATTTTTTTAATTTAAAAAAAGAAAATAATCAAGAAATGGAAATCTCATCAAGCCCGCGACCGATAAATATTTAGGCAAAAATCGCTTCTTTCCCACTAGTTCTACCACACAGAACCGCCTCTATCCACCTAATTAGATGCATAATGCCTCTATCCAGATTTCTGTTTTTTTTTAATAATATTAAAACGTTTGTAAAGCTTACTGAAGTTTACGAATCGAAAACAGTATTATTTCATAACAGGTAATAAATTAAACCGCTCCACACTGTGTATTCGCTGCCGTTAACAAAGCAGAATTTCAGGAACATGTACCTACTTTGTTCAGGAACTATCAGTCGTAAACATCTTCGTGCCTTGGCTCATAAAAGCGTGCTGGCAACGATCAGCTGCGCCGGCGCGCGGCGCTCGGACACACGTGCAACGGGCCGCTCCGCTGCGGTTTGTGGTGGCACTTGTATTAACTCCATGCTTGTACTGTTTTCAATTATAGGAAAAACTAGCTGTTGCCCGCGACTGTCGTCCACGTGAAATTATTATAAAAATATTACTTTCCTATTTTAATCGGATTTAGTTATCCATTTCAAGTGTTTTATATTTTTTACACCTAATCTAGGCCTAGCCTAGCCTAATTTATTCCTTGTAACAACAGCTATCTGCCAATAAATGTCCCATGAAAATCGGTCCAGCCGTTTCGGAGATTAGCCGGAACAAACAGACCGACAGACAAAAAATAAAAATGTTTTATGTTTATGTTTTCCGAGTATCGTATGGTCATATAATTAACTACATTCAGTAAAAAGCTGTCATTTCGACATTACAACAGACTCTTCAATTTTATTTATTTGTATGTATCCTGTTCAGATTGATTTACGGAAGAAGACTAGTTCCTGTACAAAGACAATACGAGAGACTTACGGGCTAGACTGTGACGCTTGGGTAAATCAGTAGCTGCTGGATATAAAACTAAAAGAAAAACGATTGGTATAGTCGTTATTTCGTTAATAGGTATTGTTTACAACGGTGATTTGTCTGACGTTAAATTTAACTGTATAGCTTTAGAAGATTAGACGAATAGTCTACACCTAGGTTGTAATCTATAATATAACACTGTGGCAACACCTGCCCTGCGTAACCAAACTATTTCATAAAAGTAGCCCCTCTGAAATAAGGTTCAGATGATACCTACTACCTACTTACTGTATTACTACGTAGGTACCTACTTGCTTAAAAAAGAACGTAGCTAAGTAATATGTCATTATTTGCAATAACAACACTAAAGAATTCCCAGGATGTGTCGAACACAAATAACTATGAATATGTAGGTACCTAAACGATCTGTCTAGTTAATTAGACATTGCTAGGTACTACTGTGTCGTAGATCATTCACCAAAACTGCCGAACAATAGTAGGTAAGTAAAACGTATAATAAAAATCAATTCATTGGATATTTACATACAAACTGTACCATTCGCACAAAACTGCTCAGGCAGCACAAATAACGTAATTTTTACGTCTACAGAAAATTTTCGAGCCTCCGTCTGGTCTGAGATGGGAATGGGATGTGCGAATTGTTGCCATCTGCACTGTCAGACCCACGTTAACGTCTGCTTAACGCCTCGAATATTTCGCATTATTCATACGTGAACTGGGGTACAATTTTATTTGTTATATTGTATTCAGTAACACTGTTGATATGAATTAACTGTATTCGTCAAAAATGAATGTTGTGTGTGTCTTTACTATTATGAAGCCTACAGATTGTCGGCAACTTTCGTACGTGTTCAGTTGACAATTTGACAAGTTGCTGGCTATGGTGTGTTGGCTCCACAAACGCGGAAGATAGCGGTTTAATACTAATTTACTTTGGTCGTTAGGTAACTTACGGCGCCATATCAGTTTTTGAGTTGAGATACTACACCTATTATGATGCAAAAGTGATTCTAATAGCTTGAAACACCTCTGCACCTGTCTTTGATATGTAAAAATATAATTTACCTTTTTTTTATTTACATAGGGTCACAAAAACTCGAAATTGTTGGTTGTAAGGTTGTGGGTTTTATCATTTTTGCTTAAATCGGACCTAATGGTAGGTGAAATTGGGGCTTGGCGTGGAGGGCACGCGCGTGCGTGTAGGCTCTGGCGTTCAAAAGGTTAAACTGCATCAGACAACAGTAGTCCAATTCAAATAGCAATAGTGAAAATAATTTTGGCCACAGATCATTGACTTCAGTAACTTTTTCTGGCTCTATTGAAAACAACAGAAAATTTAACCACCCGTTGAAATACTTTTGTTAGGGTTTTTTTTTGTTTCCGATCATCAAATGAAGGGAGTGTCAGACTTCTACTGACTAAAACCCATCCACTTTCCTTCTTCGCCCTTTGTGTTCCAGGGCTGCGGTATCTCATTCGAACAGTCCCGCAGCCCTGGCAGTTACTTAGGGATGTTAGGGTATGGTAAGTTCTTCTAAAGAAAACTGTGTTATAGTTTTTTTGGGCTTTTATTTTATGCTTATATTACTTAACAGGAAGGTTCTTAGATCCTGGAGGGATACAACATCTGGAACAAAGATAAAATAAGTGTCATTTACGAGTTATTTATACTCAGTTTTTCTTACAAAGTAAATGGTATCAGTGAAATTTTGACCACATTTAGTTCAGGTTTCAAATGTCTAAGCATCATTTAGGAATAAGAAGAAAAGACAAGAAATAACATCAATCATTTACAATTAAGAGATGGCTACAAACAAATAAATACAAAATTATGTTAAGCCAGAAAGCTTCAACAAGATTAACTCATAGCAACTCTGTTTCATGCAGACAATTACTTGTTTTGATATTGTCAGTATTATTTGAGGTGAGACATCAAAAAAAAAAAAAAAAACATAAAATTAGATGAAGACAAGGGATAGTTCAGTTGCAATTGTTAAGTCTTTGCAGATGGCACTGAGATAACAGGAATTAAGAAATAAATGGATGGTAAAACAGTGTGACAAGTAAGTGAAAGTAAAGCTGTACTGACCACACGTATCCTGTGTCCCATAGCCTGCGCAGGCAGGTTGGAGCGGAAGCGCGCTCGCACGCCGCCGGAGTTGCCATGAGGCCTGGTCACCTTGCCCCAGATGGCGCGCAGCTTGGTCTTCTTGCCCCGGGGACCACCAGCAATAGGTGTCCTTTTCTTGGCACGGTACACATACACGCAACGCTTGCCAGCATAGAAATCTGCATCATCACGGCTCCTTGCGCCTTCAATCTGAAATAAAATGGTTAATTATTAGATTTGTTTATTCAAAAAGATACATCTAGCAGTGAGGACGGTGTCATCAGTAGGAATTTTGTCCACACACTGGTTCAGGTTTCAAATGTCATAAGAGCATCATTTAGATTTAGGATTTAATTTTTTTTTTTTTGACAATATTCTCCTTTGCATGCCAATGGACTCAAATAATAACCAACCTGTATGCACCACAGCTCTTGGTTTTGTTTAAATCCTGGAACGCACAGGTGGTTGTGCAGGATGGGCAAGAAAGGAGGTGGGGCATATCCTGCAGAGGGGCTCCACACTGGCACTGTATTTGGGACGGGTTGATGATCCCCCAATTGGCCAGATTATTTCTACAGCGCCCAACCCGCAAACAGTTAGATTTCCAGATTGACCACAATACAAGATAGGGATTTGTGTAAGATAGTCATTGATTCATAGTAGTATTCAAATAACATGATATCAACAATTTCAACAGCTGATGATACTTAAATGGCTGGGTGATGAGATAATACTCTTGATATGAGAAGCAGTACTTCTGAACAAAGCAGGTTACAGTATTCACTAACTTGTTACTGCATGGATCAGGAGAGAATGTTGTGGATGACATTCTTAATGGAAGCAATAATTTTGTTAACATAAGTATTCTAACACAATCCATAACATCAACAATGAGGGATAATTATGTATACTTTAACAGGACTAGACTGGTACAATTCTAACTGGACCGAGACAATTATGTGATACTGGACCAGACTACTCTACCTCATGGAGTCTTTCAACACTTTATGATTAAATAATTCAAGCTTACCTTCAGAAGAGCTGTATTCTCATGCTGGTTGCGCAGACCGCGCTTGTATCCTGTGAAGACGGCCTTGGCGTACAGCCTGCCGTGGCGAGGCTTCGACGATACTTTACGCACCGCCTTTGGGGGCTCCGCAGGCGCCGCAGGGGCAGCCTTGGGTGCCTTCTCTTTGGGCGTCTTAGTCTTAGGCACTTTCGCCTTAGGCGCTGTCGATGGCGCTGCGTCAGCCATTCCTAAAACACCAAAGTAAGCAAAAGATGAACAACCACGAACTTAGCAAGATAGGTTATGTTGACAACCGACACTAATCTAGATTTATCTTCATGACTAAACTAAATCTAACGTTTTTGAGTACTCCGGAAGATTCATCCATCATTATACTATCTAGATTATCACTGATTTCTCATCCATACCGTGAATATTTAGAAAAATTCAACAAATTTTAGCACACCAACCGTTTGTTATTTTCCTTTGGAAATGAAAGAAGGGCGAGGGAGTTGCCAGGAACTACCTCGAAAAGTTTCCGAAAAAATTTGACAGTAAGTTTTTAGTATATATTATTTCACTCTGGATTATGGTAAAAGATTGCGTGTGGATTTTTTTTACCAAGATGAATATGCAACTCCTTTTAAATACATTGAGATTTGTGTGACTCCTAGGTTTTCATTTTATCAACTTACTATTTAGTATATTTTGAAAATTATGGCAACTTTTTAATTTCGTTCGGAAATGAGGAAATTTTAATGTGTGAAGTAAGAAGTCCTCGAACTCCAAAATTACAAAGTCTAAGTTATCATAAAAAAACACAATTACTTTTATTTTGAATAAAGTATATTTCAAAAGAAGATGATAATGATATTAAAAAAGATTATTATTTTTCGTATGGCAACTGCTCGTTTGTCTAACCTTGTCTGATTTGGACCAATCAGAAAAAACCACGAAAAGAGACAAACGAAAGATGGATTGTGGCTCTGTCAAATAATTATTTTGTATTGAAATTGAATTGTTGTGAATAAGCTACTAAGACTGCTGTAATTAAATTATATATTAATAATGGACTACTTAGTGAATATCAACTGGAACAAAGTCACACCATGCCTTGTCTTATTAGTGCTAGAAGTAATGTTAGAATGTGTGTATTTTTTTCGAATAACCTGCACATTTATGGGTTTTCTTGTTGATTTTTGTGTGAAAGTACGTGTTTTGAGTCGTTGGTGTGTAGTTTCAGAGTGTGCGACGCCGGCAGAGGTTAACAAACACCTGGACCTGGGCCGCGACTTCCTGGCACGCGGGCAGCTCTCGGATGCGCTCACACACTACCACGCAGCCGTTGGTAAGTGCCTGCACCAGAAACCTACGTGTCCCGTGACGTCCGCACTAGCGCGGCAAGGTTGAGGGAGCAGACTGATGTGTTCAGTGCCATGCACAGATTTGCAGAAACTATAATATGAACCTATTTTTTGATGAATCACTGCAGGCGCTGCTGACCCATTAAAAAAAAAAAGTAAATACAACAGAAATCATTCTATCTGCTACTGCCTGTATAAAAACTTATTAGTATCTAATCAGATAAAATTGTAGTAGAAAGTACTAACTTCAAAAGGTGCAACATTGAAATAAATTACAAACTAAGATTACAATGGCATTCAGCATAATATAGTTAAATCAATGTCTATAAAATGAAGAGTGGTCAACTAACTCCAACACCTGTTCTATTACGCTTATAACTGACATTTTGGCAATGTGTCTGACCGTCTGATATCAATTGTATTGTCTTAATTATAATCTATTGTGACATGTATGCATGTCTGCAGAGGGAGACCCACATAACTACCTCACATACTTCAAACGTGGCACAGTATACTACGCACTTGGGAAAGCCAAGTTTGCACTACAAGACTTCAGTAAGGTAAGATACTTGTCATCTAGTGTGTGACCATATTTAAATTTAAGCCAAGTGAATGTTGTAATTTACATTTTCTTTTGTTGGAAGCAATGCAAACATTTTTGTGTCAGTCTTGAAAATAAGTTATTTTTTGAGCAAATGTGCTGCCAGATATTGTCAGCAAATTAATTTTAGTTTATTAGCCTTATCCTCAAATATTTCAATCTTTACAAAAAAATAAAACTATATTTTTTTATTTTATCTGTCTATGTGACTGCTAGATCTTAACTACACAGTGAATATTGAAATAGTTTTCACAATTATTCAGAGCATTGTTTTAAAGTTTTATTTTGGTAATGTTTAACTTAGATGTGTTGCCATTGCACCCATGTGAAGTAGGGGCAGGTGGTTAATGATTTATTTTTTGATAATACACGGGATATTACTAGACTTTGACAGTGAATAACTTATGTGTCACTTTCAGGTATTGGAGATAAAGTCTGACTTCACAGCCGCACGTCTGCACCGAGCCAACGTGTACCTGAAACTGGCACAGTACGTAGATGCCAAAGAAGACTACCTACAAGTTGTGAGTATCGTCTTATCTATGGGTCACAAAGGCCAAATAACTTATCTTTTTACAAAGAGTTTCACATCTGAAACAAATGATACCATTGCAGTAACAGAACAATGATCTTTATTTCATATGGATCAGTGGTTATAGTAATAATGTATAGCGTTTAACTCAGTATGTTCCAGCTTCAGATTAAATTAGTTTTGTTAACAAACATTAAAGAATATTACTGAAAATGTTGCTACAGTCATTTACTGTTTAGTTAACTACTTTCTAAGACTAATAATTGTAATAAACAGTTATTCAAGTTGTCACTCATAGTTATTTTGTTGTGGGCGGACATAACAGTGATAAGATAAGGTTCTTCACAGTATTTCGTCATAATCATTCCATTGTCATTGTTTAAATGTTATTTTAAAACATTAAAGATTCCTTTCTTAATAGAAAATGTAGTCTAATGTCTGTTACAAAGTAAATTTTAACTATTCTGGCCAAAGTTATGGAAACATTAAAATAAATCACTAAAATACTGTTGATGCTACACACGTGTCCCATGTCGAACGACCAAGCGGCCGAACTCACGACATAATGGGTCCCTCGGAATGCAAAGGCATATCTGGGCAAGCCGAGACAGACAGAGTAAACTCTCTCAATCAAGAATGGATAACTCCATAGAAGCTTACAATAGAGAGGACATGCAGTAGAAAAATGTGGTGTCCCAATGCGGCCTGTATTTAGACTCTCAGTACTATTATTCAATCTGTTTTTTAATTGACCGTGAAATCAAATACTTATTTCAAAAAGTGCCGTAAGTTTTGCGTGACTGACTTTATGACAAAAAGGTAATTACAGGACAAAGTAAGGTGGTTTTATCAGAGTGCTTCATTGACGCCGAATGTAAAACTTTAAACAATAAGATTGTAATCAACCGATAGGTTGCAAGTTGCAACATTACGTGTTCATACCACCAGTGTGGCGAATGTATGTTGTTGCTCAATTATTCATGTTGCAACACCACATTAAGGCACGACGCGTTTTGTAACACCCACATAAAATAATTAACTTGAACTTTTACTTAATTTTGCATGTTACTTATTGATTAAATCAATATTATTTTATTCTCAGTTCATGTTGGACATAGTTGTCCTCAAAGGTAAGGTGGTAGGTTGTGGTAGTGTTGCCGTGTTGCCATGCTTAATTCTAATGGCCATCACTAATTTTCCAAGTACCTTTTATGTTAGAATGACATAATATTTAACCGACTTCTGAAAAAAGAGAAGGTTAATGTATTGAGCGTGTATCTTTTTTTCATGTTTGTACCCCGATTTCTCCGTGATTTCTTAGCCAATTTACGTGATTATTTTAGCATTTGCTTAATAATCTAATCTTTTCTTTTCTTTTTTTTTTCTTTTTTCTAATCGAAAATGCTTGGAAAAGCTACTGGTCCATGAAGGGTGATCTTCCGATCTCCCTGAAGCGCAAAATCATCGACTGCCCGTCCTAACCTACGGTGCTCAGACCTGGTCACTCACGGAGCCTCAAAAGTTCCGGCTTGGAGTTTGCCAGAGGGCAATGGAACGCAGCATTCTGGGTGTCAAAAGACAAGACAGGGTTCGAAACACCACGCTACGTTCCAAAACGGGCATAATGGACGTTGGCAAAAACGCCGCTAGGCCAAAATGGGATTGGGCGGGTCACGTCAGCCGTATGCACGATGACCGCTGGGCGAAAGTCTCCACACGATGGTTGCCGGAAGACGGACAGCGCCGCCGAGGCCGGCCCAGAAAGAGGTGGCGAGACGATTTGGACGCGTACCGCGAGGGCTGGCCCGAGGAGGCGCGGGAAAAGAGTACATGGAAGGAATTGGGGGAGGCCTTTGCCCAGCAGTGGGACAGTACAGGCTAAATAAAAAATTAAAAAAAATCTTTTATTTAAAAGCTGGTAAAGAATGCTGTATTTTGTTTACTTGTGTTTGTTTGTTTACTGTTTCATATTGTTGTATCCTTCACCGAAGCAAGTGGTAATTTCACTTGCTTCGGTGAAGGAAAACATCGTGACAAAACCAAACCAGCATGCCTGAGAGATATGTCTCGACGGCATGTAAAGCCAAGTCAAAGTCCAATGGGCGGCATAATGACTTTGACACCAGGTTAGACAACTTACCACACGAGAAAGAAAGAATGGCCTGTTTTAAATATAATAGTATGTTTAATTTCGCCAGTTTACTGTTGACGATGCGCTTTGCATTGCTTGTTCTTCTTGCGTTGGACCAGCTGATCGGAAGCACGCGCGTGCCGACCTTGACATTGTCTTCTTTGGTTGTTTTTTACTTCGCGCTTCAAAGTTAGTTCGCACTAGTTAGATTCGTATTCACACTTTATTTCTTATTTAAATTGAACAAAGGAAACAGTTTCTTATTGCCTTTTATAACGGAAAAAATACAGTTAAGTATATAGTAAATTGTACCACAATTTTAAAGTTACCTAATACACTAAGTTTCACGCTAAGTTTGATATAACATTTAATAACACGTAATAAAAAAAAACATAAATATAACATTTAATAAAAAGCAGTGAGTTCCATGTGTGAACAGTTTATTTTGTAGTAACAGCTATCATTGATTGCCTTAAACAGTTACATACAAAAGTTGGTGGTTATCGTACTAGTATTTAAGCACCTATCTATTGTATAATTATTTAGTGATAGTAATACATCATAATACACGTCATAATTTAGTCAAGAAGTAACGCGTGCTATCGCTTAATCGCTCAGGTGGACGCCTGATAAGTAACAATAGCATTATGTGCAGGAAATAAAATAATTTCCTTTATATTGTCAACCAACACGCAATCATAAAATGTATGTGCAAAAGCTTATTCTGCTATCGAGATTCCATCCACTTGTTTCCAAAAACATATTTGCAATTTAGGATGAAAAGTACGCTATGTATTTCTCTAGGTATTGGGCTATCTATAGTTCGGTGTAGGTGTTAAAGGAAAACATACATATCATAGTTATTTTTGCATTTCAGTATAACAATAGTATGGATGGGCAGATACTGGAGCTGTGACCATGATTGTGTTCCTCACGACTTTCTGAATCGCATCTTCCCTTGTCCCCAGACGTACGCGGAGCCTTACAATGAAGAAGCGGTCAGTCAGTACCACAAGATCGACGAGTACATCGACGACCTGCGCCTCGTGGAGGCGTACTACCGCGGCGGCGACTACCGCGCCTGCGTCGAGCTGGCCACGCGCCTGCTGGACGTGTCGCCGTGGTCCGCGCAGCTGCGCCAGCTGCGGGCGGAGTGTTACATAGCGCTGGTATGGACTGTGCCCTTGAGACCATGGCGTTCGTCTATTTGAGTCGAATTTTGTTAACAATTTTAAGGCTTTATTTTTATTTGCATGGAACCCTAATCCTTAGTCTAAAATAAAAGCCTTAGTTATTGTTTATAACATCAGCTGTCTGCTAGTGAACATAGCTTCAGTCGTTTTGGAGATTCGTTGGAACAAACAGCAGACAATTTATTTTTATTTTTTTATAAGTAGTGTGTGTGTGTAGTGCTTAGTTATATATTTTGAAGCAAAGAGAAGCCTTTTAGATACCCACTAGTGGGTGAAGTCTGGCTATGGATGATAATGATATATTTTCATATGAATTCAGTAAAAAGTTGTTATTTTCAAATTACAAAAATATTTATGTATTTGTATAGATGGGGTGCTAAAAAGTTTATATTATGTATATTGTTGTTGTTCTTAAGAGTTTCACACAGAAAAATATTGCAGTAGTTTCCAAATATTTTCGAGTTTGCTTTTGCATTCTATTCTTTATTTACTAATGTGAATGTAAAAGTGTAGACTTGTTCTCAATGGGTAATATTAATAAACTAAATGAAGTGGAGGAACATGAGCGCTAAACAATATACATTTAATAAAGTAAGTATGTCTAGATCCCGAACACAGTTTTGAATTTTCTGAACAGTTAAGTGATGTTCTGGATAATAATTGAAAAATATATATTATATTTTATCTTTCTTTAAAATGAATATAGTCGTTCAGGGAAATTAGAAAAAATGGTCAGAGAAAGTCAGGATTTATTTTTGGATTATTATATCTTCGGGAGCTCGTGGTGCAGGCGGCAGGCGAAGCGTGCGGAAACCAACTATTTCACTGGGAAGCTGTGTCTACGGTATCTTTAAAACTGTCTATTGTGACTTGGAAAAATACTTATATAGGTATCGGTACGTCTGAGGCCCCCCAGCACGATATTTATGAATACTTTTTAAGTAACGACTTATACCGTGACTTGCAGAACGACCTGTTCTCGGCAGTATCGGACATCCGGTCCGTGAACCGGCTGCAACAGGACTCCACGGACGGCTACTACCGCCTCGCCACGCTGCTGTACCGGCTCGGACACGTCAGCGATGCGCTCAAGGTAAGCATTGTCGTTCCTACCAAAAAATATTCTGCGTCTGGCTCTACGTAAACGAGCAGACCAAAATATTACTCACACGTACTATGTCAGTTACAAATACCGATTACACTATCTTCACATAGTATAAAACTAAGTCGCTCCCGCTGTTTTTACGTTTAGATCTTTTAAACTACGCACTTTTTTTTCATTTACTATTCCTTTAATTCAATGCAAAATTATATTCCCTGTACGCAGCACTCCATTTATGTAAATAATATGTTTAAAATAAAAAATCCAACATTGGATGTTGAAATACTAACGAACGACGCGTGAAATCAATTGTTCACTTCCTGCCTACGACGAACTCGTCGTCGCGCTTGTCGTTTGCTACGTGCGTTTTGCCACAGTAACGATACATTGCGTACGAGAAAATAAAACAAATCAAATTTATTGAATTCTCATAACTTTCCTGAAATAATTTCTTATACCGGTTATTTAGTATGATATACTGAATTCACCCCATCACTTTGTGGAGGGCTGTCCCTTACACCCTGTGTTTACATAAACATAAAGTAACATTGACAGTTCGATTAAAATGTACCTTCGTACGCATATATTTCGCCAACCGCACGTTTCATTTAAGACCCACGTTATAAGAGGCCAGCCTATTATCATTAACCCTCAGTAGCAGCCACAGAGTCTTGAACCCGGTAATAGACAAACCCCAATAACGCTTTGCCCGACGTGGAAGTCGAACCATCAGCTGCCTAGCCTTTTCCCAATTACTTGGAATCGGCTTCCAATCTAACCGGATGCAGCTGGATATCAGTATTTTATGTGGAGTGACTGCCTATCTAACCTCAACAACTCAGTACTAGGTAATACGATGGCCCTTGGTAAGTCCGGTTGTCAGACTTTCGGGCCACTGACTGGCTACCTGTATCGACTGTCAAATATCTACAAATGACATCCGGGACCAACGGCTTAACGTGCTTTCCGAGGCACGGAAGAAACTTGGTATGTAATGGGTGGTCACCCATCCACGGACCAACCTAGGCAAGCGCATCTAAACCTGAAGATTGGCCCGAGCGGCTGCTATTATTTAGCTTCGAGCTCCTCCGTCCGTATATCTCTTAATAAAACAATTAATGAAAATCTTCCTTGTAGGAAATCCGCGAATGTCTGCGACTAGACCCGGAGCACAAGAAGTGCTTCCCGTTCTACAAGAAGGTGAAGAAGGTGGACAAGCTCCTGCTGGAGTGCGAGGAGCTCAGCCAGGCGAGAGACTTCACCGCCTGCGCCGCTGCCGCCAACAGGGTGCTGCAGCTGGAGGATGACGTCACGCTCGTCGTGTTCGAGGGCCGGCGGTGGCTGTGCAGCTGTCTCGCCAAGGTTAGTGCCTCTAGATATACAACAGGAAACACGTACACTTTTAACATAGACACATCGGCGCATGGGGGCCTTTGCCAGAAGGGATCATCCTAATTATTATGATTCTGATGCTTCAATGTCATCAGAATTGAGCTGCAATATATCAGTTCGTTTTGGGCGTGCCACTACAATTGTCCTACTAACAGCATCCGTCATCAGAAGGCGCCTCGCCAAGCTCGACACAGTCCGCGAGGCCTAAGCTGAGCTTTGCATTTGTGCGAGTGATTACCAAAAGTAGAGTCAGACAAAAAACTTTAAAAAATAAATTTTATTATGTTTTAGGTAGGTACGTAACATAAGTGGGAGAGTATTCTAGTTTGAAAATAAAGTAAAACTAAATAAGCAATTTTTTTTTAAATAAAGGCCTGCTATGGTAATGTATGACTGATGAGTTTGTGTACATATGTAAATGTGAGTGAGAAGTCAGAGATCACTAAATAAAATTCAAAAAAAAAAAAATATAACAATTCTTCTACAACGGACATTGCATCTTCATCATTTTCATTTTCACTCTCGTCTGATGCGTCGTTTGTGTTATTAATAAATCGTTCCGTTATATCATCAAGAACGGCGTCGTGACCACGAAACTTTTTTTTATCTGCGTGGCCACATACATTTTTCCGTAATAGTACACTGATAGTGTCAACTTTTTCTTTCGCTAATTTAATTATTGTATCCATATTCATTGACACGTTTTTTTCACCACATATCCTTTCACATCAGCAGTGCATTTGATTGAAACCGTCCTCTACGCCGGCATTAACTATTATTTAACGATTTCCTTTAGAAATTGGTTTCTTCAAACCAGAAGTGCTCCTGTCTGAATAAGGTTTCGAAGAAGTGTGAGTCGTTTCGTTGGTATAAACGACTGGCCGGCCTGAATGCGATATTCAGAAATTTTAATCAAAAAATTTATACGTAGATAACGTATTTCATGTTTTTCCATTAGAATTTTCCTATTATCTTCTGTCCTTTTCCACTTCAATCCTCAATCAAAATCAAAATATCTTATTTCACATAGGCCTAGATGGGCACATATAAAACGTCGACAAAAAAGTGCACGGTTCGGGTTGGTCGTTTCCTATGGAGAAGAACCGGCAAGAAACTCCATGGTTACTCCTTTCAAATCATTAGGTATTACAATATTATCATGTTACATCATTTATACTTAAGTATGGGGGGACAGCGTCAGCCCGACAATAGGTCGTATTTCCTACACAAAAGATGGAAAAAATAATAAAAAGTAACAAGCAGCTGAGAATCTATAAAGCCTACAATGTTCACTCATTCACAAACAATCGGATCCTAATTGAGACACTTCTTTACGCAATGACCAAATTGAACCTGGATAGTTTATTTCTGTCTTCAACTTGTCATGTATTTACTTCACCAGTTTATCAGTAATTCGGATTACCGCTTCATCAAAATCGTCAATGATAATGATATTTTTCCTGCATTTGGTCTTTTTCGGAGATTTAAATTTCCGACTTCCAAAAGACCTTCCTATAAAAATCTTTTGACAGTGGCCAGCGGAATTCCCGTTGATGTCGCTACCAATTGAGCCGATGTATTGACATTTGACGTCTTTATCGTTCATGTCTTTAAAATAACTATTCAAAGGACAATGGACAAAAGTGGTCCAAGAGGAGGCCCGCGGCGCGCGCGTCTGATGGGGGGCGCAGTACACCTCACTCCCCGCGGAGTTGCGGAGGCGGCCGGCACTAGCCGGGGATCGTGGAAGGCGCACTAGTTCCCCTGATGCCCGGTGCAAGTGTGGGAAGGGAACACCGGGGTGGTTTTTAGTCAGTTCAACCCGCGATCATGGCGTTTGCAATAGCGTCGAAATATTGGGAGCTCAAGAGTATGACAGACACCTCCGCCCACCCCAGGACGGAGGACATCCATGAGGATTTTCCACCCCGAAACATAAAAAAAGGTGGTCAGGTAAACGTGATCATAAAAAAAGAATCCTCGGACAGATTTTCATAAACTTTTGCCAGAATCACATGACAAGTATGTACTTTCATTCCCCACAAGTCTCATCAGTGGAGGCTCTTGGACCAAGTTCCATACATTTTTGCACATTGTCCTTACACAAAATTTCTTTTACTTGGCTATTTAAAGGTTTTCGTGTTCTTCTTTTATTTGTGTTGTCAGCCATTTCACTAATAAATCAAACACAAAAACAAAATATTAAAAATTAAACACGTCACGCTTGTGGTAGCAACGTGAGGTGAAGTGTGGAAGGTGCGCGGCGGAGTTGAGTCGCGCGAGGGACGCACCGCGCCTCAGGCCGATCGTATAAACCGGTTTAAACCAAGCAAAGGACGCGCCGCGTTCTAGGCCGACGTCGCACCTACACTATATATGTGCACTCACACAAATGCAAAACTCAGCTTAGGCCTCGTGGAACGCTCCGCTAGAGTGACAGTCATCAGCCAGTGTCACTCTTATAAGACCGCCTCGTTGATTCCCAGTAACTTCGTAACAAAACTTGACAACGCTGGTACCCGCGCCATCATACATTTATTTTCTTTTCTGAAAGCTGAGAACGTTAGTAACCGTCCCGTGTATGTAACCTTATGCATGATCCCACGTGTGGTACCGCAGGACGAGCAGCACACGGAGGCGCTGGCGGCGTGCGGCGCCGCGCTGGAGCTGCAGCGGGACGCGCGAGTGCTGTGTGAGCGCGGAGACGCGCTGCTGGGACTGGACATGTTCGATGACGGTGAGTTGTTGTGTGCCCACATGTGGTACAGGACGAGCAGCACACTGCTGGAGCTGCAGCGGGACGCGCGAGTGCTGTGTGAGCGCGGAGACGCGCTGCTGGGACTGGACATGTTCGATGACGGTGAGTTGTTGTGTGCCCACATGTGGTACAGGACGAGCAGCACACTGCTGGAGCTGCAGCGGGACGCGCGAGTGCTGTGTGAGCGCGGAGACGCGCTGCTGGGACTGGACATGTTCGATGACGGTGAGTTGTTGTGTGCCCACATGTGGTACAGGACGAGCAGCACACTGCTGGAGCTGCAGCGGGACGCGCGAGTGCTGTGTGAGCGCGGAGACGCGCTGCTGGGACTGGACATGTTCGATGACGGTGAGTTGTTGTGTGCCCACATGTGGTACAGGACGAGCAGCACACTGCTGGAGCTGCAGCGGGACGCGCGAGTGCTGTGTGAGCGCGGAGACGCGCTGCTGGGACTGGACATGTTCGATGACGGTGAGTTGTTGTGTGCCCACATGTGGTACAGGACGAGCAGCACACTGCTGGAGCTGCAGCGGGACGCGCGAGTGCTGTGTGAGCGCGGAGACGCGCTGCTGGGACTGGACATGTTCGATGACGGTGAGTTGTTGTGTGCCCACATGTGGTACAGGACGAGCAGCACACTGCTGGAGCTGCAGCGGGACGCGCGAGTGCTGTGTGAGCGCGGAGACGCGCTGCTGGGACTGGACATGTTCGATGACGGTGAGTTGTTGTGTGCCCACATGTGGTACAGGACGAGCAGCACACTGCTGGAGCTGCAGCGGGACGCGCGAGTGCTGTGTGAGCGCGGAGACGCGCTGCTGGGACTGGACATGTTCGATGACGGTGAGTTGTTGTGTGCCCACATGTGGTACAGGACGAGCAGCACACTGCTGGAGCTGCAGCGGGACGCGCGAGTGCTGTGTGAGCGCGGAGACGCGCTGCTGGGACTGGACATGTTCGATGACGGTGAGTTGTTGTGTGCCCACATGTGGTACAGGACGAGCAGCACACTGCTGGAGCTGCAGCGGGACGCGCGAGTGCTGTGTGAGCGCGGAGACGCGCTGCTGGGACTGGACATGTTCGATGACGGTGAGTTGTTGTGTGCCCACCATGTCCCACACGTTGGACTGTCCGTAGTGCCTAAACATCTGCACTTCCAAGGTCTACAAACGCCACTGATGCTGCGATTGGTGGCCAGCTACTGTACCCAACTCATTGAATATAATAACAACGTTTTTACCCTCCAGATTTTTTTACGGTAGAATAATAGCCAAAACAACTTACTAACTTACAACTTACCAAAAGGTAATTTTAACGAAAAGTACTAATTATGTCTCCTTCTCCGCCAGCCATCCAGTCGTTCAAAGAGGCGCTGGAGCTAGAAGAGGGCTTGCAGCGCGCTAAGGACGGACTCAGTCGCGCGCAGAAACTACAGAAGCAGTCCGAGCAGAGGGACTACTACAAGATATTAGGAGTTAAGAGGTAGGATAAGGTCACATACACTATTCATTACAACATAAAATTACAATTGATATGATAGGAGGACGTCACTTTGTAATAGTTGCTAAGTGTAAACATATTAGACTATACTAACGATCATGTTTAGCAAAAGTTTCTTAACGAGTTGCGATAAATCTAAATTTAACCGAGAATAATTTTGGAAAACTGTTAGAGCCCGCCAATATAAACTGCTATGAACAGGGACGGTTACCGTTACCACAAAAATACCGGTAAAATTACCAAAACCTTAACCTTATGCTACGTTAACTAGTAACGTTAAAAATCTCGTTAAATCATAGGATTTACCGGTATTTAAATAGCGTTACCAGTAGCGTTACTTCGCTAAAATCTAATAATTTCTGGTGCGACGTTGCCAAACCGAACGTGCGCCGCGAGTTCTTTCGTTCGGCTCTTCTAATCGGAGCGGCAACAGCTAGCATTTTAGGACGATCGGACGGATACCTACGAAAACGCGACGGCTCGCGTCTTTTTCATTTTATAAGACGTCTGGTCACACAAACATGGCGAACACCAAATACATCTATTTGTTTTGTTGTTCTAATTATTAGTTGTTTGTGTAAAAAATATCATTATAGGCCGAAAGAAGTGCAACAAAGTCTATCAGTATAACTATAACTTTTTAAAGAATAATAAATCTACTTACCTTCCAATTCAATTCATTTATTCAATAACAATTTTCACATTGTGTCTGAATTTCTACAGCTAAATATATCCTAAAAGTATACATGCAATCTGTATTTAAATCATCACAATTATCCAAATTAAATGTCAATCCATATTTAAAAAATCTAAATTATCCAAATTAAATGTCCATCCATATTTAAAAAATCTAAATTATCCAAATTAAATGTCAATCTATATTAAAAAAATCTAAATTATCCATATTAAATTACAATCAGAATATCAATAATAATAAGAATGATATATAAAACAACAACTAAAACAAAAACCATTTCTATTAAATTATAATTCATCAATAGAACAGAGACATTTATTCAACAAGAACCGCTTAAGTTTACTCTGAAACTCACTTTTATACACAAGACCTTTTATTTCTGTCGGCAGTTTATTAAACAGTTTTAATGACTTGTGGTAGGGACTATGTTTTGCAACGTTCAGGTGAGTCATTTGCTTCAACTGGAGATCTTTCCTTCTTGTACTCTCCCTTTTTTGTCTTTCATCCTCAGTCTCATATTCAAATATGTACTTGGATAAATGAGTAAGTAGGACCAAAATGTACAAGCTTGGGACTGTCAATATATTTAAGTCAGTGAAATGAGGCTTACATGATTCTTGCTGTTGTATTCTAACTATGGTCCTGACTGCTCTTTTCTGAATCACAAAAGCTTTCTGAGTATTGTAGCCATAACTTCCTCCCCAGAAAAGTATGCTGTACCTCAGTCTTGACTCAACTAATGCGTAATAGACCATTTTCAAATGTTTTAAGGTCACGTCGTTTCTGAGACTTCTAAGTACGTAACAGGCAGAGCTAATCGCTTTCTTCAGGTATGCTAGCTCTTCTTTCCACTTTAACTGGCTATCGATATAAACTCCCAGAAACTTAACCACCTGGACAACGTTTACTTTTTCTCCATTTATGGCACAGTTAATGTTATCTTTATTTTTGGAAGTGGATCGAAAAAGCATTACGTTAGTTTTACTGGCATTAACTTTAAGACCGTTGACGGTAAACCAACTGTGGAAGATATCTAAGGCTTGATTAACAATGTAATTAAGAGCGTGTATATTTCCAGCTGAAACAACGGCGTTGGTATCATCAGCAAACACTACAAGCTGGATAGATCCCGCAGCTTTTTCCACCATATGTTGTAAAAGGTCATTTACAAACACGGTAAAGAATATCGGACCCAGTATGGAGCCTTGTGGCACGCCAGTGTGAACAGGAGACAATTGGGACTTGTATGTTTCTTCAGTTGGACAGTTTTTACCTGAGTAATATGTCCGTGACATTACTGCGTTAATCTCCACGAATATCTTCCTGTTCTTTAAATATGATGAGAGAAGTGCCAATACTTTACCCCTGACACCGTAGTGCTCAAGTTTTTCCAGCAGTAGTTTATGATCCACCGTATCAAACGCTGAACTCAAATCTAAGAAAAGCCCAGCTACTTTCTGTTTGTCATCCAATCTGCTCACTACGTCTTTGATCAAAGTCGATATTGCGTCTTGTGTTCCAACGTTTTTTTGATAACCAAATTGTTTTCTACTTAACACCCCATTTTGGTTGAAATGTCTGAGTAATCTAGTTTAATTAGCTTTTCGAGAATTTTTGAATGAGTAGGTAGTAATGAGATTGGTCTGTACATCTTTGGGTCTGTTTTAGAGCCTTTTTTGTGTACAGGTATTATTTTAGCTATCTTCAGTTGATCTGGAAAAATTCCTTCATCAAAACACTTGTTATAAAAGATGCTTAAAGGTTCCGCTAGAATATCTATATTGTCCTTTATCACTGATATATTTATGTCGTCATTGCCACAAGATTTTTTGTCAACCATATTTTTCACTATTTTGAATATTTCAAGGGGAGTGACAGGGGCTAAGACCAGGTCATCAGTTACTCTTATTGCACTTTTACGTAGGATATCCATGGCAGCTCCTGTGCTTGCGGTTGTTGATGAATTAAGTTGGAACTGCCGGGACAAGATATTTACAATGTGTGACGGTTCTGATACAATTTTATTGTTTGATTTTAAAATTAGTTTTTTATTGTTCTCTACACTCTTATTCCTATGTTTGCTTATAACTTTCCAAACATCTTTTGAAATGTTCGTTGAATTTGCTAATTCAGATTGTACTGATAACTTTTTCGCCATATTTATTACTTTCCTGTACAGAGCTATGTATTTTTGGCTATATTCCATCATAGTGTCATTTTGTCTATTCCCTTTGCCAGCATGTAGGAATCGTTTCATTTTGCTAGAAACCCTTACACCCTTAGTGACCCAGCGCAGCTGCGCGTTACACGTTAAGTGCACCTGCACTTTTCTCTTTCTAAAACAGCTTGTGAACATTTCTTCGAATTGTTTTAAGAATGAGTTTATTCCAAAATCACTCCAGTCGTGATTTAATAGCACATTTCTAAAGTTCCTTCTCGTATTTGCATTGAAAATCCGTTTGGTAATTTGAACACTACTGGTTTTTTTATTCCTACATAGTTCCTTACTTCTGAAAGCTGTATTGCAAAGCAGTCCTGCATGTCCATCTGCCAAGCCATTATGGTTGATATCACAACTTATCACGCATTCGTCAGACAAATTAGTAAAGACATTGTCAATACAAGATCGTGAGTCATTTCGAATGAACGTAGTCGAACTAATTAGAGGTCTAAAGTTGTAACATGTCAATAGATTTAACAAGTCATTTCTTTTTTTATTTTCAGTAGATAGGTCAATATTAAAATCACCGCAGATTACACAGTTCTTGTTAAAGAAATGTTCTAATAGGTTTTCGAGTCTGACCATAAAATTGTCTAAGTTTTTATCATAAGGCGTACGATAACAGCAACACACGGACAAGCCAGTTAAAATATCTTTGACACAGCATATTTCAAAACTATCCATTTTATATAATTTTTTGCCTATTGGTAGTTCCACGTATTCCCTATCTGATTCTGCTAAAATTATAGTACCACCTCTCCGCTTATTTACTCTGGTATTATATGATGCAACATTGTACTTTGAAAGATTTAGCAACTGAACTAGTTCTTCGTTAAGAAAATGCTCGCTAATGCACAAGTAATTTGTAGGGTTACTCAAACTGTCTAAGTATATTTCTAACTCATCTTTCTTATTATTTAGGCCACACATATTTTGATGAAAGATGTTTAAACAATTACTCAGTGAACTATCTGCCAATTCGTTTAGATTTGTTATAGTTTTTACATGTTTATTTACGAAAAAAATTATCTCTATCCAACACTATCTTTTTTTTAAAGTAGTAAGGAATGGTACCAGGTTTTAACTGTTGTACTTTACTGGTTTCGTGCTTATTGATCATACTTAGACAGTTATTTTCATATTCAGAGTTTAGTAATAGCTGTATATAACGATACAAGTTCTGAAAAATGTTTACAATAGCCCTATTGTTGACTTTGCCTGTATGTTTACAAAACATATTATGATTATATTCTAGATGTTTGTTGGTATCAAACATATAAGCATCCATGCCATGGTAGTGGATCATACGAAAAGTAGTATAGTCTATGAAAAAAAGACCTAGAAAAAATTGACCACAATCCTTCGCCTAATCAAGCCTTCGGGACCCGGTGGGATGAGGGAGTAGTAGTGTAGGGAACACCATGGGACACCTCAATGGCATTGACCTTGAGATCAAGGTCAAAATTCCAAAAGTCAAGACCCGCGGTTCTCAGGAACAGTAACAGGTCGTTTATATTCATGGTTAGTGACCTTGTGGTCAAAGTCAAGTGACCGTAGGGTCAAGGACAAGTGACTTTGAGGTCAAGATCAAGTGATCCTGGAGGTCTTGAAACCTTGGAGTTCAAGGTCGAGTAACCTGTCTTTGAAATTCCAGTGCCTTGACACTCCCGACCCCATGACTTCGAGCGCAAAAACAGTGTTTGTTTTTCTTCTAAATTTGCTTATATCTCGAAAACGGTGCGTCCTATCGCTAAAATAATGAAAAATTTGCCCCCCTTAATAACTCCTTTGCGCGTAATTCCCGACATGTAGGTAATAATTAATTACAAAAAAAACAAATTTTATTATCTATACAAAAAAAATATATATACAGGCTTATCAATTGTAGGTACCTTTATTAAAGGATTCCTTCGACATCGTTTTTACGACAAACGGTTGGTCAGCCAAAAAAAACCAAGACGCTTTTATCCTTATATTTAGGTGGTATATACGTTAGAATCGAGAAAATAAACGATTTGCTAAAATAACACTTTTTTGGCAAAAAAATTCTGAGTCTTTTTTTCTCAGTGCCCCGTTACATACACTCCAACCGAATGTTCCACTATGGAACTGTGAAGAAGGTACCAGAAAGTTGTGGAACTTTCTCGAAGGATGGTTCAGTATATAAATAGCTGTCGGTGTTTGCGGGAGGAGTCAGCCGCCCGATACAAACCATCACGTATCAGTATGACTCGCCGACGGTATACTCTAATCACCCCCGACGATTCCATCACCCTCCATCAGGAAAGCAGTAGGGAAACCTGTAATTTACGCAAACACAAGCCGGCATCATTCCGACCTCACCGTCGAGGTCCGTCGCGAAGTAAGTGTGTTCAAGTAATCATTGCAGATGCATCGCAGAAACAATACCTATTACACGCCGAAGCTAGTTGTACTAACATCGTAAGATGCTAGACTCCCCACCGACATCGTTAGAAAGAGATAGGCGAATAAATTACCGGTATACGTATTGTTACTTTTACCGATACTAATATTAGTTAATAGGTAACGTTAACGGACTTACGGGTATCGTTATAAATATCGTTACTTTTGTATCGTTAACATAACGGTAATCGGTAACGTTAAGAAAAAAGTAACGGTAATTCGGTCCCTGGCTATGAAAGAACACGGCTGTAAGCACAATGCTTTATAGTTTTATAACCAGATTTTGTAGCAAATTGAATATCAATTTTATTGCACATATTGTATTCAACTTTTCTTTATCAGTAATGGCAATAACACGGTAGAATGTAGTGTGACAATCTTGAGCGGATTGTCACGCTAAGTTTTACCGAGTAATACGCATTCATTTACATTTCCTTTACTGTATAACTTTTTGGCTCTCAATCTCTCAACTCAATATCATCTGCCGAGCCTTTTCCCAACTCTGTTGGCGTTGGCTTTCAATCTCATCGGGTGCAGCTAATACCTGTATTTTATATGGAGTGGGTGTGTCTGACCTATACTGCACTACTTTACACTATGTAACTGACGATCATACAATGTCAACAATAATGTTGGTCGTGCAGGTCGGCCAGCAAGCAGGAGGTGATCAAGGCGTACCGCAAGGCGGCACAGAAGTGGCACCCCGACAACTTCCAGGGCGACGACAAGAAGCTCGCAGAGAAGAAGTTCATCGATATCGCCGCCGCTAAGGAGGTACAACAGTTATTTTTTTTTTATTATACTAAATTACCAATTCGAGATATGGTCAGCAAAGTATTTTTACAGCTACGCTCAGCTTTAAAGTTCCTCCAACTACTAACGTTAGTTTTGATAATTTTGCAAGTAGCGTTAAATGAGCTTAAAAAGACAAGAGACGCAATAGAGCAGTGGTACAGCTGGCCGCCCGCAGGTGCTGACGGACCCGGACAAGCGCGCCACGTTCGACGCGGGCGCCGACCCGCTGGACCCGGAGGCTGGGCGCGCGCCCAACCCGTTCCAGCACTTCCAGCACGGCTCGCCCTTCCAGTTCAAGTTCCACTTCAACTAGGCCACCCGCTCTCCCGAACTGCGGCCTCCGCTTTAAATCGAGGATCCTTGAACATCCGAACAATATTTCATTTATCGATATATTCACCGTTATCCCTTTATGTCGATATACTTTATTCTGGGTGACTAAAGAAAATTACTGGATAGAACGAGTTCTGGACCTACGTGACATGTCCGAGCCGATCGGTCCCGGCTCCCGTGGACCTCTGCGCCGACATTATGTTGTACAGAACTGTGTCGACGCTGCCGGCTTTTCTGTATACGTGGGTTTTTAATTGACGAAACTTCTCCGACGTTGTATCCAATTGTAGCTAATCACAACGTTAACGTCATGTCACGCGAAGTTACTTTTTCTTTTCTTTTATAATACCACTATGAAGTTTTACCAATAAATAAAAACCCTGTTTAAAACACGAAAATACCTCGTACACGTACAGAGCAACACTACAATATTTCTAATTGATCTTGTAATACTTTGGTGTTGGCCTGCACTGGTACCTATTATCGGTGACTGTCTGTATTGTCAAGCAGGTGTTGCCGTTTACATTTTATTTATTAACGTTACGCCATACTCAGTTAATTGTTCGTAGTGTACAGTACTTTATTAGACTCTTGTTACTGTGATATTGTAAAGTATGTAATATCAAACGTTCAAATGCAAGCATCTCGATCAGATCAACACTTGCAGTTCTGTCGTCCACCGAATTGTAAATATTGTATAATTACTAATTCGATTGTAGCTATCTAAAGAAATGTGCGTTTTGTTACAAAGAGGCTGCCATCATTATAAGGTGTAAAGTTAACGAAACTTCACTTCACCTTTCGAAGCGTTTTACTTTACACGTTGTAATGGCGACGAGGATACTCCAAAACAATCAAGAAATTAAGGTTTTTACGAGAAATAATATAAGGATTATATTAGTGTTCTAATGAGTTGGAAGCGACCATTGTTATTCGTATACTTTGATCTCCAAAATATTTTGAATATTTTTTTTATAAACTAATTTCGTCACGCTAGATAACTTGCTATGTAAAACTGAGAAATAATCACAATTGGTAAACTATCTTCAAAATGCTTTACAACTTTTTTTTTATTGGATTGTTTTCATACTAATAACTATTAACACTTACAAGTACAAAAAGGACATTTGTTACAATCCGCACGAGTCAGTGACTTGCTATTAATTTACATTTTAATAATCAACCGTGGTTTTCCGTGCAATGTGAAGTGGACCTGATAATATGGTCAGTAAGATTGAGTATCGCACATCACGCCATGCGCCGAATTACGAAGTGTCCTTCTAAGTACCGTCTATATTTTCAACATTAATTTATATTGTATCCTGGTGGTATCTATGTTATAGTTGCTTTTTTGTTGGAACGTTGAAGTCACTTGATATATTTAGTAGTACTATAGCGATAAAATGATGTTCTATTGCACCTCATTTTGTCGCTGGTATTCAAAGCCAAACTATAAATAACGATATCACTTAGCTGAGCTCAGTTATCTACCGTTGTTCAACGTGTAGTCCAAAGTTTGTTCAGGCAAGGACCTAATTGTTTGTCAGTTGTTGGTTCCAATATGAATGGAATATTCAAACATATGAAATTGTAAGCTTTTATTGCATACCGAGGTCCTTGGCAGTCGATAAATAAATAAATATCTATTTATTAATAAGTTATTTTTGTTGTGATTTCTTAAAACTTTGTAAATATTATAGGAATATAAGATAGTGTAAAACGTTCATGTTTACTTATTTATTTTATCCAAACATTTAAATTTGTTTACAAAATATTCGCGTTTTCAGCAAACTTTTAGAATTTTGATTACTTTATTTTGACATCGTTAATTGAAAACGCGAAAATATTCGAGTATGGTAAGATTAAGATTACAATAAATAATACATTCTAGAAAAGGTAAATAGACACAAAAATATCCTACGATATAAAATCGGAGCGCGTTTCACGGCTCTTCGTCAGTCCATAAAATCTTTGGTTTCCTTCCCTCCCTGAGTTTTCGGGCGACCCTCTGGATCTCATTGCTGAGTTTGGTCTGGTCGTCCTCCTTCTCGCAGATGTATCGCTGGCGCAGCGCGCAGTCCTGCCCGCGGTACGCAAGCGCGCCGGCGGGGTCGCTGACCCACGCCAGGCAGCGGCCCGAGCCCGCGATGGTCTGCGCGTGAGTGGAGTTGTTCGCGACCGGCCGCGCTGAGTGCGACCAGATCCACAGCAGGCCCGGGTTCAGACCGCCCGTCCAGAAGTCTCCTCCTGAACATTGAAGGAATATGACGTCACGCAAATTTAAGTTATCTACTTTAACTGCAGTCTCGGATGTCAGTAACCTTAACTTGGTTACTTTCACATAATGTTAAGAGAAACTTATTTTAATTTACAGAACATACTTTTATCTACAACATCATTCTACAGCAGGCGAGGCACGCCTACACCGCTAACGCTAACATGCCACTTAGTCACTTAGGTACCTGACGCCGTGCACAAAAAAAAAATCTCTTTTACTTATAAATTTATGATTTTAAATCAATAAAGGTGATTGAAAGATAATTTTAATCTAAAATAACACTCCACTACACGTACGGTGAGTAACGAAACTCGGTTTACACTTCAGTTCATTTGTGTCGATTTAACCAGTGCTAATCTACTTTGGTTGCTGACAATACTAAAACGACATCAATAATAACGTACGTACCATTGCACAGCGCTAAGTGGTGTCCAGTGACGATACTCTTTCAATATTTTGAATGCACATCACACATGCGCTTGCTTGTTAAATATACCTGACCTATTCCCCTCTAACTTCCCCCAACGAATGTTTAATACTAGCATCATCCAAAACTGACTGACTGACGTGGTGCCACTACGGTTTCTAAACTTAAATGTGTACCAGTACCTAACGACGGTACAATATGTGCTGGTTTCCTGGTTATTACTATAGAGTATAGACACACATATTATGAAACCCTGTTAAAGGTAGAACATATTATTATAATTATAGTTTAAGGAACCAAACAATAATATATCATTGACGGTCTACTTTGGCAATAGAATATAATATGGAGTTGAAGATATAATTATATTGAATGCTACGTATTTGTTGAAAGTTGTGAATAAATTACTGTTTTGTACTCATTTTACGCAATGGAAAAAAGAGCGGCGATAGACGCATATTGTTGGTAACCTTGAGCGAGGCTTTAGCGAATCTGTCGGTAAGTATTATATTAGGGTTGATTCGTTTAGCTACAAAGAACATCAAAGAATACAAAAACGAGCTCAGCGTTACGTATACGAAGACCCTGATGAGCTTGTACAGCCAGATACATTTAACAAGCGAGCACATCCTGGGCACTTTTCCCTTTACACATCCACCTCCGCCGTTATATGGGATTTCACCGGGATTTATAAGAATGAATCCGCGGTTTGTATTAAGATCTCCTTTCGCAGCAGAAAATTACACAAAGTATAATTAGTTTTCAATTAATAAGGGTGGGGACAAGTATAGGTATAACATTGAATAGGTTAAAATTTGTCAACACTAGGCCGATTGAAAACCCTCAATATGAATTTCTGGCTTGTTCACATTATTCCAAGTCTCAAGTGATGTTCTGCAGGAGGCTCAAGCTCACCTTTAAGTTTCTTGTCGGCGAAGATGCTGGCGGTGAGCTGTTTCTCCTCCTGGTCGGAGTCGATCTCCAGCATGCTACTTTTGAGGCGGCGGCACCCGTAGTTGGCGCCCTTCCAGTTCACAGCGTCCGAGGACACGTGGTAGCAGCCGTCGCCCATGCGAGTGAAGTTCTCCGCGCACGGCTCTGATAACATGTGACATTTGAGTACCTCGCGACACTTTCTCTTGGATGAATGGCGAAAGTGTTCTGTGGCTGAATCATAATGTTAGATTATGTAGGTTATTAAATGTTGTTTGCATGCGTATGTTGTAATCATAGTAATAGTTGCAAAACAAGTTATTTTTAGCGTAGTCGCTTGTGAGTCAGAATTCCGGCTGGGGCATGAACACATACGGCAGGTATTCAACGGACGTGGCTCTATTCCAATTAAGTCACAATAGTAAGGTACAGATTGCATTATGATCAATTATTATCCTCACCCTGTTTTGTGTCAACTCCAGCTACCATCAAGTGCACGCTCTCCTCCAGCTTGCGCAGCCTCTTCTCGAAGAGATCAGCGCGCCACACCAGCTTCTCGATAGCCCCCAGCAGGTACAGGTCGGTCTCGGAGACCTGCTTCTGCGGCGGCTGGCGGTTCTCGTCCACGCGGTCCACGGACTGACTGTGCACCGGGATCGGCTGGTTGTGGACTTGTGCTGGCTGTGCAGGAGAATTGAGGATTAATGAGGCACTGATATTTCTGGGAATACAACCACAAGTGAAGGGGAAATTAATAGTAAGTCCCATACCATACCGTGTGTATAGTAAATACCTATACGGTACTTGACCGTTCATGAGAAGTACCAGAAGTAGGTATCGTATAGCTAGAACTTACGTAGGCAGGGCTGGGCTTGAATTTATCCTTGTACGGGTTGGGTGGCCTGTTGACGATCTTGCCAGCGTTGGGTGGCTGCAGCGGCGAGTGCTGCCACTCGTCGTAGGGCCGGCCGCCAGGGGGCAGCGGGTGGTTGGGGTGCTTGTGGGGCGGGGGGGGCGGGGGCGGGCTCAGCGGCGGGTCTGTGCGGTCCGTCACGTAGTAGCCGCGCGCCGGCGGTAGAGCCATTATGCGACCTGGAAACGCCAAATGTCATGGTTTATAGTCTTTACTTAGTTTATAATAAGTTACTGATACATAAACAAGATCGATGACTCTTGATTGACTGCCAGTTCCTGGCCTTAAATTAAGCAATACGCGATGTTTGAGGTAGACTACCTATAAATAGATATGTACATGAACCAATTTTTAACTTTCAATTCGAAGTCACAACAAATCTTCTTTCTATATCGTGTGGTTAATTCCTAACCTGGTGCCAAAGTTTTTATGCCGCCCATGAGCCTCTGACCTGGGTTTTCATACCGTCAAGAAATATCTCCCAGGCATGCTGTCACAACAAATAATAAATAAACTGGGTAGATCCTCACCCTGGCGCTCTTCATGCTCGGGCGCGCTCAGTGCCCATTGTTGTAGCACAGACATCCACGGGCCATCGTCATCATGCAGGCCGCACACGTTCTCCTTGCCGCACCAGGTCTCGTCGACCAGCGAGCTGTTCTGCTCAGCCGACGTGGCGCCTGCCAGCAATAGCAGGGCTGCCGCCGCGAGTGTAAACCGCGACATCTGAAACACGGAGATACCCAAGCGTGAAATGTAATGTCCGTGCTACAAAGATAAGAAGCACGTTGGCCTATAGCAAATAGGCCAGCGTGCTTCCCTTTTTCTCGAATGTATCCATACAGGGAGCAGTAGCTACACTTCTGTTTCTACGACAAGTATTATTCGAAACTGTAAAAACTTCTTATATTATGCAACTGTCAAATATTTCACATGACCTACCCACATCCGTAAAGCTTAGATTGGTTTATTTCCAAACAAAGTGAATCACACAGCACGCGGCCACACCGGGGCGTTATCTATTACGTGGGATGGCCGGTGCAGGGTCACGGGGGTCACGCGGCTATTACGCAAGCTCAGCGCAGGTGAAAGCGCAGCGCCGGACGCCGGACGCGGCCCGCCCGGTAAACAAGGATTAAATCGATCGTGGGGTATTTCCAACACGGCCAATCGCGAGCAGGATGTGAACGTACTACATTTACAAGTCATCGATGCAAGTGTGCAATCGATTCAAAAAATAAAATTGAAATAATGGTTAAGATTTGATATATAGATAAACATGGAGTTATGATTTTGGGAAAACGCATAAGGACTTTAACAAACTGGTTTGAATTACAACAGAACGGAGAAAGGCCAACAAGAGCATGACCATGTGCCATAAATATGTACTTAGGTGCTTAAATCTTACCCAACCTTCAGCTGAGCATACAGTGATTTTCTTTTCGGTGCCAGAAACACCTATCTGATAAGCTCTGAAATAGCTATACCTATCTACTTACTTACTGTTTGCACTTTTCAGAAGTAGGATTTGTAATCGTGTACCTTATCCTTGTTACTATGTAATGAGGAATACAAAATAATAACAAGAGCTCTATTAAATAATAACATCAGTCCATTGTTTTGTTTGTGAGCGTTTCGTCTCCGACGATATAATCGTCGGAGACGAAATTTAAATAGTGAATAAATAAATCTCACTCAACACGGAAGAAGAGTTCTCTTTTCCATGATTCTCAATGCCCTGAAACTGTTGAAAAAGTATTGTGTTTTATTACATAAACACGCTCCCTTAGCCTTGATACAGACTTGTTGGTGCTCACCGTGACGGGTTCGTCAGGGCGCGGCGGGTGCGGATCGAAAATATCTAACAAAGGCTCTATTTTATCACTCTAGAATTAAACACTAGCAACTAGTGAAATACGAATCTTATTAAGCTTGCAAAACACGCAAAAATATGCGAAATAATAATTATATACTCTACATAGACAAACTTTCATTTCGTTATGCATACTTAATTAAAAATCACGAGTCGCAGAAACGTCCAGAATTGGAAAGTACATACCTTGTCTCCTGAATCTGGTGAAACACTGTTATTATTTGGCAAATAATATCACTTTTACTGTGTCGGCGACGCGATCCGCGAGTGTTCTGCCGGAGGCTGTGGGCTGAGAGTTCGCCACGGAGCGCGGAGTATCGATCGCTGGTCTGTTAGGCGCGCACTGTTGGTCTCACTCGCGGAGAAATTGCCGCGCGTGTGGTACCCCGGACGCGCAACAGAGGAGGTGGGGTACAACACATAAGCATACGTCGCGTATGCTTATTTGTTACCGAATCTCACGGATGTATTGGCAATGGTACCTATCTAATGTTGAATGATGTCGATGATCTTACTGCACTTGGCATTGACTATCTTTAAGAAACGGCAAATAAGCATTTTACGTAAGATTGAGCATTCAAACTTTTTCATTTGAGTGCCTAGGCTCGTGCTACATGATGGACCCGCATGAGGTAAATTGCTACCTGACGAATCAGTAACCACCAAATTAATTCTGAGAATATTTATTTAGATCACAGCGTTATTTATTAACCAACATAGTTTAGAATAACGGAGTTGAATAAATTAATTTCTTCGACATCTCAATTATAAATTTTGCACAAGCTGCCTCGACAGACGTTGCCTTGTTCAAATGGAGTTTCTTAGGGGCGCTATGGAGCGAGGATGTGAGTTGGATGAGGATGTGATGTGATATTTTGTTTATTTTTTTCCGAAATTTACCAATTTTATTGCAGTATCGGCTTAACCTTGTCTTTAGAAACCATTTTCACTTCCGAGAAGCATGGTCGTACGACGCACCGTTTCCGAGAAATAGGCCTTCGAATATTTTTTTAACTTCGTCAATTTTACAGTATCGGGTTGAGCTGAGAAGCTAGCCCTACGACCTACGACGCATCGGACCGTTTCCGAGTTATGAGCCTTTGATTGTTAAAGGACATCTTTCAGGTTCCGAACAAATTGTAAAAATATCGCTTTTACTGTGTCGGCGACGCAATCTGCGAAAATTAAAGTACCGGCCATAAACCGTTTTTAATTGTTAAATCATTTATGTAGGTCTACAAATAACCCGACGAAAAAACATATTTTTGCTAACAATGTTTTAGGAGTAAACAATATTGATTCGCTGGATTTCAGTTCTAAACTTGTTATTCCGTGGTAGAAATGGAGGAGGAGGTATGTAGTATGATAATAGCTAGGTGTCCAAAATATTACAGTAAGACCCATGAAGGAATGGCTGAAGACACGGCATGGTGAGCTTACTTTCCAGCTGAATCAAGTACTTTCCGGGCATGAGTGCTTCGGAAAATACCTGTACCTGTGCCGTGTAGGTCGAGAGCCGACGCCAATTTGTCACCACTGCCACACAGTCACATCCAATGACATTTTCTTTTTTCAACCCTCAGTTATACAATGTATGGTAAGCCACCCCTATTTCTATTTATTTCATAATTTTACATCACTTTTGTGTAGCGGTTTATAGAAGACACCTACTCTTCAAATTTTAACTATGTGGTACGTTGGTACCACACAGTAGCGTGTCACAGACGGACAGACAGACGGAAGGGCGAATCTATAATGTTAGGGAGGTGTTCTCCATATTAAAATCATATTTTTTAAAATACTTTCGTGACTTATATAAACCAATTAGGCCTTATATTTTACTAAAAGTACGTAGAATTTAAGACCTATCTTACCTGTCTAAGTATTTAGGATGCGGAGGCCGCTCATGCACAACCCATCACATCCCTCATCACGTTGTCACACAATTTTGGACTGCCTGTTTTTATGGTGCAATTACGGTAGTCATCATCATCATCATTTCAGCCGAAAGACGTCCACTGCTGGACATAGGCCTCCCCCAAGTGTCGCCACATTGACCGGTCCCGTGCGACTCGCATCCAGCGGATCCCTGCAACCTTCACCAGGTCATCGGTCCACCTAGTGGGAGGCCTTCCAACGCAGCGTCTTCCGGTTCGCGGTCGCCACTCCAGAACTTTTCGGCCCCATCGGCCATCCGTTCTGCGAGCAATGTGCCCTGCCCACTGCCACTTCAGTTTGGCTATTCTTCGGGCTACGTCGGTTACCTTGGTTCTCTTGCGGATGTCCTCATTTCTGATTCGATCACGCAAGGAAACTCCGAGCATAGCCCTCTCCATTGCCCTTTGGGTGACTTTAAGCCTTCTGATAAGGCCCATTGTGAGCGACCATGTTTCGGTCCCGTAAGTAATCACTGGCAACACACACTGGTCATAGACTTTCGTCTTGAGACACTGCGGTAAGTTGGACGAGAAGATACCACGCAACTTCCCGAACGCTGCCCAGCCGAGTCGGATTCGACGATTGACCTCTTTCTCGAAGTTAGACCTAACTGGATCGTTTGTCCAAGGTAGACATAATCGTCTACAACTTCGAGTGTAGAGTCTCCGATCTTGATAGGAGTGGGTGTTACATGGGTATTCAACATGATTTTGGTTTTGTCCATGTTCATTTTAAGACCCACTTTTTCGGAAGCTCTACTAAGGTCATCGAGCATTGTACTGAGGTCCTCCATGGTCTCAGCCATGACCACTATATCGTCGGCAAACCGAAGGTGAGAGATGTACTCGCCATTGACGTTGATGCCTAGCCCTCTCCAGTCCAGAACCTTGAAGATATCCTCCAGTGCAGCGGTGAACAGTTTCGGAGATATGACGTCTCCCTGTCTTACACCTCGCTGCAGAAGGATAGGTTCTGAGGTCTGGTCCTGAAGTCGGACTGACATGGTGGCGTTTTTGTACAAACACTTCAACACCTCGATGCACCGATAGTCGATTTGGCACCGTTGGAGAGACTGCAGTACAGCCCAAGTCTCGATCGAATCGAAGGCTTTCTCATAGTCCACAAACGCCAAGCAGAGAGGCAGGTTATACTCTTCGGTCTTCTGTATAACCTGCCGCAGCGTATGTATGTGGTCTACGGTGCTAAAGCCTTTTCGGAATCCGGCTTGTTCGGGAGGCTGAAAATCGTCAAACCTGCGCGCGAGACGATTCGTGATGACTCTTGAGAACAACTTGTAGACATGGCTTAGAAGTGAGATGGGCCTATAGTTCTTCAGCCGGGCATTGTCGCCCTTTTTGAAGAAGAGTACCACCACACCCCTGCACCATGCCTGCGGCGTTTTCCCCTTGAGTATGACGGAATCAAACAGCTTCTGAAGGGCCTTAAGTACCGGTTTTCCACCCGCCTTCAGGAGTTCGGCCGTAATTCCGTCATCACCCGGTGCCTTGTTGTTCTTAAGCTGTCTAAGAGCCATCCTAATCTCGTACAGGCTGACATCCGGAATGTCTTCGGTATAGTGTCGGGTCAGTCTAGCTCTTGGGTCGTTAGCTAGAGTTGCAACAGGATTTCTAGTTGAAGTGTACAACTGCCCATAAAAACTCTCGATCTCCCTCAGCAGCTCCGGTTTGGCGGATACGATCCTGCCATCGTCGGTCTTCAGTTTCGTTAGCTGGCTCTGCCCAATAGCCAGATCTCTTGAAAATACCTTGGAGCCTTTATTCCGCTCAATAGCGTCTTTAATACGCTCGGTATTAAAGCGGCGGAGGTCGCTCTTCAAGGATTTAGAGATCCGTCTATTGAGCTGCCGGTATTTCCACACCTCATCTGAAGACTGCAGGATCATCTCACGCCGCTCCTTCATGAGCTCGAGAGTATGATCAGAGAGTTTTTTGTTGTGTGCACGACGTGTCTTGAAAAACTTAGACCCAGTCGTGTGGACAGTTTCCACGAACCCATCGTTGTATTCGTCCACTGAGCTTCCTAGGCACTCGAAACGATTCTGGAGTTCAAGCTGAAAGCTCTCGGGGTTTTGGATCTGGATCTGTGCTGGACGGAGCGTAGACTTCATCAGTCGAGACCTTTCAAGCTTTATATTGATGTTCAATGTGCCTCTTACCATGCGGTGATCGCTCCCGGTTTTCACCGAATTGATCACAGAGACATCATTGAACATCTGCTTCTTGGTTGACATGATGAAGTCAATCTCATTTTTAGTTGCACCATCGGGACTCTGCCAGGTCCACTTCCTGTGCTCGCGCTTTTTGAAGAAGGAGTTCATCATATAGAGGCCCTCCTTCTCCATAAAACTAGCCAGTTGGTGACCCCGGTGGTTCCGACTTCCAAACCCAAATTGCCCCACCTGCAGCTCATCTCCATCTCGTTTGCCCAGTTTCGCATTGAAGTCCCCCATGACAACGGTGAAGTGAGTCTTGAAACCATGCAGGGCTTTGGAAATATCCTCATACATGGTCTCCACTTCGTCGTCGGGGTGTGCCGAGGTCGGGGCGTAGACCTGTATGACCTTCAGCAAATATCTTGAGGATATTTTGAGTACAAGGTACGCCACCCTGGTCGACACACTCTCGATCTTCACCACGTTATTCACAAGGGGCTTGTGGACGATAAACCCAACACCACCCTGGGACTGCCGGTCACCCTCTCGGAAATAGAGCAGGTTGCCGGATTTCAGGATTATCGTGTCCTCACCCTCTCTTCGGACTTCAGATAATCCCACAATACTCCATCGCAGCCTGCTCAATTCCTCTTCGAGTTCCGTTATCTTCTCGTCGGTCCGGAGTGTACGCGTGTTATATGTTGCCAGGTCAAGTCGTCGGTATTGGCAGCCTGATCCCGTCCGGAGATTCTTAGCACCCCTTGCCACGCCGTAACCTCGACCGCTACCATAGTCGAGGATAGACGGGCTGCCGGGTACTAGGGGCCATTTTTTTATTGTGCTCGTCATTTAGGGGGGTTTTGCCATAATCGCCACGCTTGGCAGGCGGGTTGGCGATCGCAGTATGGTTGTTGTAAAATCAGAGAACGCTGCTGCCCATTCTCTGGTAAGTCCCTTAGTCGCCTCTTACGACACCCACGGGAAGACATGGGATGGTGCTATTCTTTACGTCCGGACACCATACGGTCCATTACGGTAGTCATCGCAATGGAATTATAATTGAACCGGACGAGCTTGTCCGAGCACGGGCGTACTCTACCGCGTTTGTTTACATTTTCTCATTTGACGAATTCCATATCCAATCGAAATCTGGCAAAAGACCATGTTGGTACATAAGTACCTAATCTAAGGCAAACAGCCTAACGTTCTTACGAGTCTGGGGATACACATTAGGATCCACATTTTCATGTCTGTATACATATACGTAACACAACACAACACGTTGCATCACATCTTGTGTACGAGTGCCTACGTACGATGCTTGCTCCCGCGCATCTCAATGAAGTTGAGTTGCGCGCGCGCAGGTTATGCAACGACATTATAACAGCGAACAACTTTCGTTACAAGGTCATCGCCGCGGTGAGACATCATAACATTCATAACGCTGTGTATCCTGTCCTTACTAAATGAAAGTCCTCATAAAATGAAAGTTTCGAAATTAAGGTAGATTACGAGAAGTTTATTTCCTGCAATTGTTTATGTTCCTTCTTAAATATGTTGGCATTTTAGCAATAAAATTATATTGTTTTCACCATGTCTCAAACACCGGTTACCTACCCACTAACCAAGCAAGGGCAAGCTGATCCATGCAAGGTTTTTGCCCTCTACGATTTTAACACTGTTTATACATAAATTCCGATCATATTGCTAAATTCAGACTAAGGAAATACTTACAAAGGTTAAGTTTTGCGAGGTCTTTGTTCAGCAGCGAAAGTTAACGCAAGATTCATTGGTTCCGCTTGAGCCGAAGAAGGTCTAGGTAAGCTAAAAGCTAGGTAGGTCTAAAGGTCTAGATTAGACTATCGAGAAACCTCCAGACTGAATCTGAAGGCTATAATTATCTTCTATGCCTCTACGGACATCTCTATGGATTCAAGTGAGATTGTAGGTAGTTGATTAGTTTACGAAACCAAAATAAAACCACTCAATTAAACAAAACATTATTATAACAGTTCGTACATACTTATTTAAATAATATAAATATAATAACTCAGAATGTTCTTACAGTGAAATAACTTGTAGGTACACAAGATTCGATATCTAGTGTTGCCACGATAAAACTTTACAAAGTGGCAACACAGTAGGTATAAAGATTGCCTGTTATAAAATTTATTAAAATGCTAAAAAACTATTTACAGTTAATTTCACTAATAATATCAATTACTTAATTTTACAGTATCTCAATAATTAATTTCACTTTCGTTTCCTCAGTGGTAGTAAATACCAAACTTCAATCAGTTTTATTAAATCTCAACACTTAAAATATTCGTACATTACTTCGTATATTATACACTTATTATTTGGTAAAAGGTACACACCTTACCACAGCCTGGCCTAAGTGAATTGTAGTTGTACAAACTAGGTACCTACTCGACCTCGTGCCTATTGACCACAACAGGGGCTTAGAAATTTGTTAAGTATCAAGACGAGTCTAGTCGTAGTCTTGTAACCATTGTTATGATTAAATAATTTATTATATAAATCTGATCGGATTAGAAATTCCGTTGCAAGGAAGACAATACTGCAGATGTATGTAAAACTGTACATTCCCAGTGGTGACACCACATTAATTAGGTCAATTTAGGTCCTTTCCACCCTCCTCACAACAGTTGGTACTGTTGGCTGTTTGCCATCCCTCTTCTCTTGAACACAGCGGGTCTGATGTGCCTGGTGCGCAGCTTCTTAGGGTCTATTGTGGCGTACGCTGGTGGAAAACCGTTGGAAGTAAGCGGAGAAGGGTTCTCTTCATATAGCACCGGGGCAGACGGAGGTATTGTATATCTATGGTCCTTCGGAGAAATTTGGCCGCCGGCTATAATGGATATAGGTTGTTGCTGGGGTGTATTTGGATAATTACCTATTTGTTGATTAGGATGACTAGCTGGTAAAGCATAGTTAGATGGTTGATGGAACAAAGCCGATTGGCTGGAAGACTGTACAGGATAAGCTATAGGTGTTATGTGATGTATCGTCACTGGTTTACATTTGAGCTTGCTATTAGCAGGAGGTTTGAGGTGCTTCGTACGTTTGTTGTTACTCGTGAGTAAGATATGAGTTGGAAGGGGACGGTTTCTTGTCAATCTCGAATCATTTTCAAATATGATGGCGTGACTAGGGTGACCGGGATGACCCATAACCATAGTTGGATAGTTAGACGGTGAAGAAGGTTCACTTAAACCGGGGATGTAATAATTCGCAGCAGAAACAGGATGGTTTGTGTATAAATAATTGTGTGGTAGGGAATTGTTATAGACCGGTATCCCAACAGTGTTTAGAGCATCTACAGGTTGATTATTGTTTGCTGGTAAAGCGTAATTTGTTGCGGGATTAGTTTTTATTGCAGATCCTGGTAATGGAACATCATTTTGAGCTTCAATGTTATCTTTGTGAAAACCATCTCCAGGTTGTAGATCATTATGGTTTACTGCAGTCTTGTCTTGCAAATGTTTACTTTCAGATGAGTTAGCTACATTTTGTTTAGACACATTTTTGCCACTCAGACCTCTGTTTACTTGAGAATCAATATGAGATTTGTGATATGTATAACGATCATTTGTAGCCTTGTTATCGTTAGTTTGTCTATGTTGTATATGATTTTGTTCTGATCTATCACTAGCGTGTTGTCTATTCCCTACGTGTGGTACGTGAGCAGGCTCCGCGTCCTCGGCGGCCGTCAGAAGTAAACGGTGAGGTTCATGTGCTCGGCCACGGCGGGGTTGGTAGCGTCCGTCACCTCCTCCCCTCTGTCCTGGAAATATACTTCTGTTATACACACTTTATGATATTTCCTAGTTTAGGAAGGGGTTAGTAGGTGGGTATAGATATGAGAATAAGTTGAATAAGTTCATGTAAAAGAAGAAGTACGTATGTAGATTTGGTTGACGAGATTATGCATTAGATTTTTAACTCTTTTAGAAATAAAATGTTGACAGACATGCAAGCATGTGACTATGGAGTGAGTCTTTCGGAAATCAATTGTCAAATAGTAAAGTCTCTCGCACCTTGTGATGTCCGTCGGGTGCGGCGTCGTCCCAGCTCAGCTTCTTGACGCGCGCGGGGATGGTGGCGGAGGGCCACGCCACCCCCGAGCGGCCCCCGCCGCCCCCGCGCGCGCCCAGGTGGTCGCTCAGCGCGCCCGGGGCGGCGGGGGCGGCGGGGGCCGGGCTGGCGCTGGGCGGGAGCGGCGCCACCTTGCTGCGAGGGAACCGCTGTGACTGACGACCTGAGGATGCGCATGCTGGAAAAACTCTGCAAGTTACTCCAAATAGTTTTGCAAACATTACTCAAATTATAAATCACTAGTGTTACCCGCAACGAGCTATTATATCAATTCTTACTCAAGATGTAGATCAGATACGGTGCGTAGTTACTATGTAATTATTCTGAACTCTTTGTTTGTTGACATAATTAATTAGAGTGTAACTTACTATGATGTCCTCCATGAGACGCTTCTTGCTGCAGATCTAAGCTAGACGTGGAGTTAGCGAGGATAGTGCTGGCACCTGCACTGACGCTTAGCAGCGAGCCTGACGAGCCCGCAGGTCGTAGCACCCCCACGCCACTGGTGGGCAGGACCCCAGTGACCCCCGAGCCCACGCGGGGGCTGCTGGTGCTGGTAGTGCTGTGCGGCGTGGGGGCGATGGGGTCTGCCGGGGGCTTCTCGTGCGTCACGTAGCCAGTGCCTGATCCGCCCGCGCTGCGCTTCGACCGACGACGACTACGGGAAGTTAATTAAGGTTATTTTATGTCATCAATAAAGGGAGAATAGTAAGAGTAAGTTGGTAACAGATGCTTTTCATTTGTTAAGTTCGACGCTCATGTATCTCGAGTTACTCGGAAATTAGATCAGAACACCGTTTTAGCCCTTGCCTACATTAAGGGCGCTAACAAAATGGCCGACGATTGTAATAACAAGTGCTTGTTACTCACACTCTGTAGATGTACCCGAGCAGCGCGAACACGAGCAGCGCCAGCGCCGCCAGCGCGGCCGCGAACAGCGCCAGCACGCCGCCCGCGCTGCCCGCGCCGCCCGACTGGTCGGCTGTCTGCAGGAGGCGCTCGTTCAGGTGCACTGTCACTGGCACTGACGTCTGCAAACACACAACCAAATAACTTTATAAAAGATTATAACATCGCAGCTTCTTATCTTTACTTAATTTAACATTACGCCCATTTCTCATGGAGGTAAGCAGTAACAAGAACACGCCACAGAGCATTTCGAATAGGCGACCTCAAGTTCAAGGATATTTACTTAAGGCATCCCTGATTCATTATTGTGACCAAATAAATCTTAAAACACACCAACAGCTTGTCGTTTATTCGCGATAGTTTTTCAATGTTTTCAGCCATTCCTGTCTGCCTGAAATCGTATTGCTCACATTTTATCCAAGAATGTATGTGAATAACTGTTTCAAAAGCATATTTGGTCGTATCTAGAAAAATATATGGCATTGGTGATTTCTACGCTACTTGTAAGGGGTTTTAGCGGTGACTTGGCTGAAGCCGAGGTCATTAGTGAAACGAGTGAGTTTACCTGTCTGGGTGGTGCACCGGAGTCCACAGCAGTCGCGACGACGTGCAGGACGGACGCGTTGAGCGAGCGCAGCGCGCCGCCGCGCAGGAACATGTCGCCCGACGAGTTGATGTACAGCATGCTGCAACACAAGCGAGGCCGTGACCGTCATTCTGGTGCTGTGCGTAACTTGCCTGCGTCTGATTTCTCTCCAGTCGTGTCGCATTACCGTCCTATCAGAAAATGAAAGTGGAATAAAGAGTGCAGCTGAGTTTGCGCACTCACGTCTTGTGTATATCTCCCTCGTAGTCTTCCCTGACATCGGCTACCAAGAAAAGATGGGAAACAGTCGAGAGGACCGTGTATATGTGCCAATACTTGTTTTCTATGTAATGGGGTAACAGTGGACTCACTCAGCGCCGGAACCTCTGAGCGTGAGCGTGACGGTGTCCTTCTTGTCGCCGTCGAACACGTCGAGCCGGCCAACAGGCAGCAGCTCGACGTCGTCGTGAGGGTCCTCTTCCACGCGGAACTCGTACTGCGGGTAGCGGAACCGCGGCTCCCACTCGTTCACGTTCAACACCGTGATGTTTATTGATGCCGTATCGTTCTATAATTAAATATAAGACATGTCATGTCATGTGTTTGCTTTTATGTCTGCATCGCTAATAAAATAAGCATACTGTGTATTCGATAATGCACCTAAACTCTACTTAATGGTTTTCATCCTCATTATGAATTACGAAATGATTTGATGTAAATTAATACATTCGTGATACAGTCAAACGAGTGCCAAAGCTTCTTTTGACACCTTAAGGGGCCTTAAGGTATCCTCTAAGTTCAAATGTTTAGAAACTAGTCATTCAATGCGATTAAATGAACTTAGAGTATTGTATTGATGATTTTATTGATAATAATGTAGTCTGTTAAGCCATATTTGTTGCGGTCGCGAATCATATTTCAATCAACTTGCAACCTGACACGTTTCTGCAAATTGCAAAAAACTTAAGAAAGTGAATTTCGTGGGCTACACATTTACTATTAATGCAAAGGAAGAAAAAGTTTAAGAGTCAACAAACAAGATATCGCTAACTAGCTACTCAGGTCCCTTACCGAGACGCCGTCGGTGACCATGACCTGGTATTGGTACTGGTCGTTGATCTCGTAATCCAGCGGTCGGCGCAGCACCACCTCGCCCGCGCTGTTGATCGCGAACTTGTCCAGGAACGAGCGGTCTGACACGTAGAACTGCAGGTTGTTCTGGAAACCGTAATATAGAGAGAGTTTAGAGATTGGAGACGAATTTCACAAATTTAGATTTTCTGCATGATGTGATGGACAGCCAGCGTCAGCAGCGTGGCGCTGGGCTTGGCGGCGGAGTACTGGCGGCGCCGTGCGCGTGGTATCTGTGTTACATACGTGTTGCATGTGCACGGGCGGCGGCGTGGTGTGCAGCGTGAGCAGCGTGGCGCCGGGCGCGGCGGCCTCGCTGACGGCGGCGGAGTACTGGCGGCGCCGTGCGCGTGGTATCTGTGTTACATACGTGTTGCATGTGCACGGGCGGCGGCGTGGTGTGCAGCGTGAGCAGCGTGGCGCCGGGCGCGGCGGCCTCGCTGACGGCGGCGGAGTACTGGCGGCGCCGTGCGCGTGGTATCTGTGTTACATACGTGTTGCATGTGCACGGGCGGCGGCGTGGTGTGCAGCGTGAGCAGCGTGGCGCCGGGCGCGGCGGCCTCGCTGACGGCGGCGGAGTACTGGCGGCGCCGTGCGCGTGGTATCTGTGTTACATACGTGTTGCATGTGCACGGGCGGCGGCGTGGTGTGCAGCGTGAGCAGCGTGGCGCCGGGCGCGGCGGCCTCGCTGACGGCGGCGGAGTACTGGCGGCGCCGTGCGCGTGGTATCTGTGTTACATACGTGTTGCATGTGCACGGGCGGCGGCGTGGTGTGCAGCGTGAGCAGCGTGGCGCCGGGCGCGGCGGCCTCGCTGACGGCGGCGGAGTACTGGCGGCGCCGTGCGCGTGGTATCTGTGTTACATACGTGTTGCATGTGCACGGGCGGCGGCGTGGTGTGCAGCGTGAGCAGCGTGGCGCCGGGCGCGGCGGCCTCGCTGACGGCGGCGGAGTACTGGCGGCGCCGTGCGCGTGGTATCTGTGTTACATACGTGTTGCATGTGCACGGGCGGCGGCGTGGTGTGCAGCGTGAGCAGCGTGGCGCCGGGCGCGGCGGCCTCGCTGACGGCGGCGGAGTACTGGCGGCGCCGTGCGCGTGGTATCTGTGTTACATACGTGTTGCATGTGCACGGGCGGCGGCGTGGTGTGCAGCGTGAGCAGCGTGGCGCCGGGCGCGGCGGCCTCGCTGACGGCGGCGGAGTACTGGCGGCGCCGTGCGCGTGGTATCTGTGTTACATACGTGTTGCATGTGCACGGGCGGCGGCGTGGTGTGCAGCGTGAGCAGCGTGGCGCCGGGCGCGGCGGCCTCGCTGACGGCGGCGGAGTACTGGCGGCGCCGTGCGCGTGGTATCTGTGTTACATACGTGTTGCATGTGCACGGGCGGCGGCGTGGTGTGCAGCGTGAGCAGCGTGGCGCCGGGCGCGGCGGCCTCGCTGACGGCGGCGGAGTACTGGCGGCGCCGTGCGCGTGGTATCTGTGTTACATACGTGTTGCATGTGCACGGGCGGCGGCGTGGTGTGCAGCGTGAGCAGCGTGGCGCCGGGCGCGGCGGCCTCGCTGACGGCGGCGGAGTACTGGCGGCGCCGTGCGCGTGGTATCTGTGTTACATACGTGTTGCATGTGCACGGGCGGCGGCGTGGTGTGCAGCGTGAGCAGCGTGGCGCCGGGCGCGGCGGCCTCGCTGACGGCGGCGGAGTACTGGCGGCGCCGTGCGCGTGGTATCTGTGTTACATACGTGTTGCATGTGCACGGGCGGCGGCGTGGTGTGCAGCGTGAGCAGCGTGGCGCCGGGCGCGGCGGCCTCGCTGACGGCGGCGGAGTACTGGCGGCGCCGTGCGCGTGGTATCTGTGTTACATACGTGTTGCATGTGCACGGGCGGCGGCGTGGTGTGCAGCGTGAGCAGCGTGGCGCCGGGCGCGGCGGCCTCGCTGACGGCGGCGGAGTACTGGCGGCGCCGGAAGCGCACGCCGCCCGCTGCGCCGGCGCCGCGGCTGATGCTGAGCGTGGCCAGCGCGTAGCGGTCGGAGTTGTCCACCTGGGTCGCCTGTAAACAACGGGCCAGCAAGGGTAAATATTTACGAATTCAAGATTTCCATTCCACCTGCTGAAGAACACAAAACTGATTATTAGGTACACACGTACTATTATCAAAACACACAAGCTTACTAGAGTATCTCTTGGACGAAAGGCTAATGCCATTTTTATGCGTTAAGCGTCCCCACTACGAGCCGCGCGGCCTACCTCGCGCAGATGCCACAGACTATATAGAGATATTACCGGCAGTTTCTTTTGAGATGTACAGACGCAAGCACATCAAGCTACCTGAAACTTTAAAATTTTCCCTATTACTTATTATTTACACTAGAAACGGGATATTTACCATGTTTACTGTGTAATATTCCGTTTCTAGTGTAAATAATAATGTTAGTGACCATGATAGTTTAAAATCTTTCCCAATCAACCTTGAACCTAAACCTTTAGCGATAAATTTGAAAATCTATTAAAGTTTGACAAATTGTAGTAGTTTGATGTGCTGGCGTCTGTACAAAGAAGAGAACGTGCTTTTAGCTTCAGCAGCATTCATAATAATAAGCATCACTGCGCAAATAAGAAATAAACCGCGGCGACGACGTTATTGGATCTGTCTCTGTCTGTCTGTAACTGTCTCGAAACATGACTAAGAAGATTGTGAATCTCAAGTATCTGACTGTTCTTTGCCCACTTCAAGAATGGTTGCCATCTCCACCAGGGCATCATTTCTTTTGTTTTTATCTTTATAAGAACCACGCCGACAGTCCCATAACACAGGATGCTCCCGGTACAATTCAATTAAAAAAAGTGTTTGCACATCCGTCCAATCCATTTTGGTGCGAATAAAAACACAACTCGATGTAGAGGCGGTCACTAGCGCACCGACCGGCCGCGCGGCCCGTCCCCACTACCCACAGCCGCGCGGCTTTCTTTGAAGTAGACCGACAACCGTCGGGTTGCCCTCGCGAGGCTCGGCCGCGCGGCTCAGGCCTCGCTCACGTCCACACTCACGAGGCTCGGCCACGCGGCTCAGGCCTCGCTCACGTCCACACTCACGAGGCTCGGCCGCGCGGTTCGGCCTCACGGAGCAGCGCGGCCCTAGGGACGCGGCTTTATGAACGCAACACACGGCTGCAAAAACGGTTTTTATGGCATCTTACATATACTAATAATATGGGTAAAAAGCTCAACTCGTACCAAGAGCGACTGAAATATTTTGGGATGGTGTCGCTGGAGAAACGTAGGAATATGCTAGATTTGGTTTTCCTGAAGAAGCTAGTCACGGGCTCTGTAAACAGTCCCGATTTGCTCAGTAGGGTCTTATTCCATGTTCCACGTAATCAGCCAAGAAGTTCTAATAGGAGACTTTTCTGCATGCCAAAATGTCATACCGACTTGAGGCAACACTGTCCACTGTCGAGAATGTATGCTGCATACAAAGAGAACAAAGTGGACATTGATCTCTGTAACTCTTCATTACATGCTCTAAAAAAAAGTCGCCCTTGCCATTTAATGGGTATCTCTAGTCAAATATCAAATATTTACCTAGTCTCATATAAAAATATAATCTTTAATAAAATAATTCAATCCATTTTAATTTAATTTAATCTATTCTAATTTATTTTAATCTATGTTATTTAATTTAATTTAATGTAATCAATTTAGTTTTTAATACGTTTATTTTTATTTTTTCAAACTGTATATTTCTTGTTTTAATTATTTAATTGTGTAAGTATCTGTGCGTAATGTAGTAGTGCATGCTGTGCTTTTCTGTAAGTGATGAGGCGCTTAGACTTAAGTTTGCAATGCACAAATTATAATATAACAGTGTAGGTTGAGACTCATTGTTGAGAAGCCTAATAAATAAATAAATAAACACATGCACTTCCACAGTAGTTTACAAAAACTAAATTGAGTCAGGTATGTACCTTGATAACTATAGTCACAGGCTGGCTTAGCTCGTCGATGAGCTGCTTGGTGACGGCGACCTGTCCAGTGTCCTTGTCCACGACGAGCAGTCGGCCGTTGTCGCCGGTAGCGGAGTACGTGAGCGGCGCGTTGATGCCCACGTCCTGGTCCGCCGCGGAGATCGGACCCGGCGATGTGGATAGTATTGTACCCTGGAATACCAATCAAATATTTAGTTGGAGACTGCCTCGTTTCTCTAGTGGTCGCAGCAGATGATCTTGAGGTCCTGAAATTATGTCCTGGGTTTGATTCTCAGGTCGGGCAAAGTGATATTGAGGTATTTCCATTAGAAGCAGCCACGGGGTCTGAATTTGTGATCTTGCCCATCTTATTTGGCTAAGTACATCTCATTTTCGTCGGTCGAAAAATTTCGAACCTCCGCTTGATTTACTATCAATAGAAATAAACCCACCGGAAGCAACAAATAGGGTAAACCACTATTTTGTCAACGTTGGTAAAAACTTGGCTGAAAAATCCTCCCACTCAAAACCCAACTAGGACATCCTCCGCATTAAATTATTTTGTTTTACTAGATACTGACGTCAACGAAGTAATTAGAATAATAAACGGGTTAAAGGATGTCTGCGCAACTGGGTGGGATGATATACCCAATAATATACTTAAAAGATTTAAATACCTACTGGCCCCTCCGCTGACCCACATTTTTCAGCTATGTTTATCTAAAGATCATTCCAAAATTGCTAAAAAAGGCTGTGGTCACACCTATTTTCAAGTCTGCAAACAAAATGAGTGTGAATAACTACAGAGCCATTTCAGTGCTAACGGGCCTTTCTAAAAATTTAGGAAAAATCATTAACAGTAGATTTATAAAATATCTGGAAGATAATAAACTACTTTCAGATAATCAGTTTGGGTTTAGGCCTAAAAAATCAACAAGCCAAGCAGTAAACAAATTGACTAACTACATTTCTACAAATGTGGATAGTGGAATGCCTACAGTTGGGATCTTTCTAGACCTTGCCAAGGCCTTCGACACTGTTTCTTGCACTACTCTTTTGCAGAAGCTTGAAACACTTGGAATAAGAGGAGCACAGCTTCTACTATTGTCAGATTATCTAAGCGATCGACAGCAAACTGTAAAAATTGACCCGCATTGAAGTTCTGACCTTTCTAATACTTCTTTTGGAATTCCACAAGGCAGTATTCTAGGCCCTACATTATTTTTGATCTATATTAATGACCTTGGCTGCCTTCCACTCGCAAATGGTGTTATTATGTCTTATGCGGATGATACTGCTTTGTTGTTTGCAGCTAAATCTAGAGCTGAAGCCTATGAACATGCTCAGAATGGCTTCAACATTGTGTCTAATTGGTTCCAGAATAAACTTCTTACACTAAAAAACGCTGAAAAAAACAAAATACATTTTATTTACAATGAGAAATACTAACACACCGCTTACTAATCTAAACATTTACGCGCATAACTGTAGCACGTACGCTGACACTGCATGTTCTTGCCCTACTTTAGATAAAGCTGACCACCTAAAATATGTAGGTGTCACTATTAGCTCCAATCTAAATTTCCGTAAACATATCGAGTTACTGTGTACTACAGTGCGCAAATGAATATATGTTTTTAAGAATTTACGTAGTGTAGCTAAATAAAATTTGATAAAACAGATTTATTTAGCGTTGTGTCAGTCTATTCTAACATATTGTATAACATCCTGGGGTGGCGCGGGAAATTCAATTTTTCTCCCTCTAGAACGTGCTCAAAGAGCAATTCTAAAAGTTGCTACCTTCCGTCCTTTTAGATTCCCTACACACCAGCTCTACAAAGCATGTAATGTACTTACAGTACGACAATTATTTATTCTGCACATAATACTACACCAGCACTCTACACTTCCCTATCACCCAGTTCCTTCGGATAGGAGAAGGAAGGACCTAGTTTGCACAAAACCTCAAAGTAGACATGCATTTGCGAATCGATTTTATGTGTTTTTTGGAACTTTTCTTTATAATAGACTCAACAAGATACTAAACTTCTACAGTTTCAGTTATAAAAAATGTAGTTTGGTAATGTCGGATTATTTAGCGATACTTAATTACACAGACACAGAAAAACTTCTAGAAGTTGTGGTTTGATTAAGTTATCCCGTCGTATCTATTTGTAAATATTTACTTAAGCTAGTTTTAGTGTTTTTCTTTTGTACCAATTCGATTAAGCATAGTCATAATTGCTAATAGATTAATTTAATTTTATAATTTTACTGCCCTTATTAAATTGTGTTAGGTAAACTGATGGCCTGATACACACCTGAACCTAGATCGGGCAGGTCGCTGACATCTGAATTGAACTATTGAATACTTGCGACTGTTGAATATATTTTAGTTATAGTTTACTTATAAGTACTAATTATACCAGTGTATGATAAATAATACTACTGCGAATAAATGTACACTTTTTGTAATACTTTTTAAATAAATTATTCTTATTCTTATTTTCTTTTTCCATTCTCAACCATTATGCTTTTCTCACTCAGTCACTCACACTCATTCACTCCTTTTCCCACAAATCATTACCCGCGCAATCCGCCCATCTTTTTTTTGGTCTACCTCTCCCTAGGTCCCTATCCTATCCATCATCATTAAAATTAATCACACTTTTAATAACATGCGCATTACCTCTTTAGCATCATCAGGCAGAGTGGCGGTGTAATGCTCGTGCGTGAACTTGGGGTTCTGGTCATCAGCGTCGAGAACTTGCACTTGCAGCACCGTGTCGTTGTGCAGGGGAGGTGTCCCCGCGTCCTGTGCGCGCAGGATCACGGTGAAGTTGCTCAGCGTTTCGTAGTCCAGAGGTTTCTTCACCACTAAAACGCTGTCCAACTCGTTTGGGAAGCCCAGGTACTCCTGAGGGTTAGAGAGATAGAGTCAGTATAGGAACATGTAGATCTATGTGAGGTCTGAGCTACTTAGTGTTAAGTTACTTAGGGTTTAACTCAAGTCTTATAGTGGAACCGGTAATGATATTATAAAACGTCAAAAAAAAATTGAGAGATTCCTTCGATTAAGCTTTAAATCAAGGAGTGACTGCCAACATCAGGAAGTTTAATGTTGGTATGCAGTGGTCTCACACGACTTGATCTTTTACAATACCAGTAGTCAGGACCCCAGGAGACCGTAGGGCATCGTATTATCCAGCAACTGGGTTTTGTAAGTTAGACTGGAGGCCGACACCAACATGTTGGGAAAACTCAAGACATGACTATGATGCAGTGGGCTCACATGGTTGGGTCCGGGCAGTACGGAGTAGTGTATGGTGGCATGCGGGCCGGGCTGGTCGGCGTCAGAGGCGCGCGCGCCTACGGCCACGCGCGTGCCCACGGCCGTAAGCTCGGACAGGCGCACGCGGTAGGGCGCGCCCAGCCACGCCGGCGCGTTGTCGTTCACGTCCCACACGCGCACCGACACCGGGATTATGAAGCTCTGCAACAACACACCAGCTGTCAGTGTAACTATCCCGTCACAATGGGGATGGCTACTGAGAAACTATAGCTAGTTCCAAGCATCGTCATTAGTTCAAAATCTGTTAAGACAATTTATTTACACACAAGGCATACCTACAACTAATTTACAAAATTATGTAAGCTAGTTATTTCCAAATAGTTTGCCCCTTTTGGTCTGATTGGGACTTAGCTATGGTAACGCCACCTACAATGTGCTTTCAGAGTCTACACACTCCATGTTGTAAGTTGTAATTTAAGCTTCTGTTATGGAACACAACAAATAACTAACCGGGTCAGTGGTCCGTCTCCTATCACAGCGCACATTGACGTACACATTGGAAGGCCCCTTCTTCTCCTCGCGATCCAACGCACGCAGCAGGGTTAGATTCTTAGTGCCGGGCGCGATGCCCACGGCCGCCCCCTTCTCCTGTAGCCGCAGGGTTATGTCACCCTGCTCCTCTGAAGAGTCGCCATTTACACTCAAAGTGCCTGTCAACACATTTTAGAGTATGAGCATATAGCTGAGCATAAATCAATTCGTAATAATACTAATCAACCTTTTGCTGCAACGCTACACTCTAATTGTTAACAAATATATTACAGAGTTACGTAAAAGAAAATGTTGAATGCTTCCTCTTTACAGCTATCTGGTAAAAGACACAAATAATTAGTTCGTTACAAAGGAATGGAAATGGAATAGACTCTACGAATTTTATATCCAACGCTGGAATGCTGGGGATAGAGAGGCGCTGTTATTTGAAATTGTTTTGATAAATGTGTGTGTAGGTGTGTGAGAAGATTCGTTCTGAATATATGCCGTAAGATCCTTGTACCTACAGCTACATTTGATCTTCTGTTGCAGCGATCGAGATTGAGTGGAAAATTTCAAAACGTTCAGCCTAAAGCTACTTACCAATAACACTTCCGACAGGCGTATCCTCGCTGATGAAGAAGCTCTCCACAGCGCCACCGTTCATCAAGTAGCAGCGACTGTCCTGGATGGCTGCAACATAAGCAATCGTCTGCTTTAAGGACACCTCATCATAAGACCTGATTGGCCTAACTCTATATAACAGTCAGCCGCACGTCAATGGCAACAACCGCACTTGTCTCTGTTAATAAGTGGTTTTCGTACTTTAGGTGTTAAGCTGTTACTACTAAAGTACGGTTGACTTAACTAATTGGTTTACCTCCGAGCTTCTCTGTGTGTGCTGCACAAACAAAAAGTCATATTCGTTACAAAAGTCAGTGCTTCATTGAAAAGTGATTGGAACATTTCAGGGTGAATTCGTGACAACACAATCATCAAACGTTTTTAAGGAATTCTGATGCGGTTATTGGGTCAACCATCTTACAGGGAATCAGAAACGATGAAGGTCTCAATAAACTAATGACTGAGTGACTAATCATATTTGCTTCCCAAAATATCGAATCGAAACTCCATTATTTTATTCATGTTTTATTATGGCCCAAATGTGGGTCAGTAAAGTACGGTCTGCCGGTCTTTGTCAATGAAGTTATAGATAGTAGATAGCGCAGATATATCCATATTGTAACGTTTTCGAAGTTTTCAGGTCGCGGCATTACCACGTCCACTTATCTATCCAGGACACGGTGGGTGGGAGGGAGCGGGGAGTGAGGTCATTTCCTCCTTGAAATGGAACGTTTACCTACTTTTATAGATTACTGACTTGAATAAATGGATTTTCAAAAGACTTTTGCTTTGGAAACGGAGTTTCGGAATCAGATGTTTTTAATATTCTGAAGTCTTCGTTTGGGCTTTTAGTGCCAAAGCATATTATACATCAGAGCTTGCGTCAAATTCGGTAGTTCTGATTTTTTGCAGACTTATTTATGATGTTGGCCCAATCCAAGTTTGTGACCTCGAGCGCCGAACGCAACTTTGTCAAAAAAACCGCAAAATTTCGGTTTTATTTCAGATTTTGGCGATTAGAACTCTAAAGGACTAGTATTTGATAGTACTTTTTCAGGACGTTTTTAAAGTAGACTAAAATTACTACAATATGAGATTAGAATTGTCTCTGTGTACCCAACAGTTTCCGAGACAAAACCTTACTAATTTTATATTTTTTTCGAACTTCGCATTTTTTTTTGCAATATTCAATTCAATTGAATTCAATTTTATTCACAAACAATTTACATTGTGTTTGAAATAACAAAAATCATAGTAATAAAAGTAAAAAAAAAACATTCGTAATTAAAGTAACACAATTAAAAATTAGCAGCATAATTACTATCTCACATCAAAACCAAACCAATATCAATATCACAAACAAAAAACAATAATAACATATTATTATAACAATAAATAAATTCAAGAATATATTAAAATTATTCAATGTCAACTTAATAAATTCAAGAATATAATAAAATTATTCAATGTCAACTAAATAAATTCAAAAATATAATAAAATTATTCAATGTCAACTTAATAAATTCAAAAATATAATAAAATTATTCAATGTCAGCTTGTCATTTTAAAAATAACCTATAACATACAAAAGGACAACAATATCAGTCGGCTCAGTAACATAGGACCTTACTTAAGTTGACTGGGGAAAAAACGCATGGTCACAATATTACATGTTGTCAACGGAGTAGAGACACATAACCAGTAGAAATGCTTGAAGCTTAGTTTTAAATGAAGATGTATAAATTAAGATTTTTAATTGTAACGGTAACTTATTGAATAATTGCACTGCTTGCATATGCTGTCGTTCTGAATGAATTTTGACCCTGATTCTTTCTAACCCCTGATAAACTATCGAAGCCCAGTACGTTTGATGAAGGGATGTTAAAAAATAAAATGAGAAGTGTGAACGATTACGCTTAATGATAAGCTAAGCTGCGAATAATGAAATAAAAAAGGTAAGTACAAGAAAAGTTATTATTAGTTGTTATTATTGTAGTTGTGTGTGTTGTGTTGGTTTATTAGTTGTAAATTGAGTGATTCAAAATCAATAAATTAAGTCAATTTAGCCCTCTTGGAAGGCCCCGTTTTAGATTCGTCCGTATCTGGATCGTCGTATCGGGATGGCTTAGCCCGTAATGATGTATCGTCGATGTCTTGGATGTGGGCACACAAGATGTCCTCCATGTCGACATCGGACAGATCATCGCCTTCTGGGATATCGACTACTGGAAAATCAGGTACGTTGTCACAGAAGGCCCCGCTGCAGTGCCTGCAGACTGATGAACATTTCGACCCTGCCTTCTTGCAGCAGCACGTGTTTCCACAACCCTTCTTGCAGCCGCAAAAAATCTTCCGCAAGAGCTTTTGTGGGGCTGCGTCTCTGGCCATCATTTTGGGGTAGGTGACCCCAGGAGAGAGGGTTCAGTGTGACTCCCAACCACGCCTTTACCTGTGACCTAGAAGATTGTACATGAGCAGTTGAATAGAAAATGATGAATGAGATGTAATGGAATGTGTATTAGTGAATGCAAGGACTTTGTACCTGATGGTATTTCCGCAAGGAGTGAAATCGAGCAGTCTCGTGTAAGAGGTAACCTGGCCAGATTGAAGCTGGTTTTCGTCGCAGCCCTTGCGAATAGTTGGTACCGCAGCTCGTCAAGGTTGTGGGTGTTGGGGTTGCCTACGTATAGAGCAATTATGATTCGCTCTCCTGCTGCTGCTATCTCGACAGGTGTAGAGTTGGTGTAGCTAGCACACTCCGTCGGAAGTTATTAGAACTACATCACGCTAGACTTGTTCGAGTGACGTCTAAAATATTGCAATAAATTGCGAAATTCGAAAAAAATATGAATTTTGAAAAGGTTTATCTCGAAAACTATTGGGTCTACAGAGACAATCCTAGTCTCATATTGTAGCAAATTTAGTCTACCTTAAAAACTTCCTGAAAAGGTACTATCAAAAACTAATCCTTTAGGGTTATAATCGCCAAAATCTGAAAAAAATACTAAATTTTCGTGGTTTTTGACAAAGTTGCGTTCGGCGCTCGAGGTCACAAACTTGGATTATTCATTAGGCCAACATCATAAACAAGTCTGCAAAAAAACAGAACTACCGGATTTGACGCAAAGTACCCCGTACTTTCAGGCGACAAGGTTACTGGACCATTGTTAGTATCTACCTTTTTTGGCAACCGTCTTTAGCACGTGACCCGCTAATAGATAGTGTTATGTGGATATGAACCACGAATAGAGATGATTGCATCAAGTGCTGGCTCTTATGAGTCACTGTTGGTGAACAGCAACACTTGTTGAATTGAGTGTGCAGCGATGCATACGATTGGTCGTACACGTTCGTAATCACTTCCAAACGGTCGCAAAGGATATTTCAGGATGGTATTGTGACTTCCTTTCATATGTGCCATATAAGTACGGCATTCAACAAGTCCATTAATCAGGTTTAGAGCAAAAAAGCGAGGATGGCACAAAAACTCGGCGCCGCGCGGCGGAGCGGGACTGCACGGTGGCGTATGCGCTGCGATGTGAGTCATTGTGCAGGCGCAAGACGACGGGCCGACAGCAGGTCACGATAAGACATCACTCACTACACGAACATTGGTGGTAAAACTTTGATCTAGAGCTGTCCTAGCGTAGACAGATTTCAATATAAAAACAGTTTATACCTTCTTACAGTCTAAGTTCTGTACTACTGTTGGGCTGTCTGTATATATTTTTCAATATTTTAAATACCGAAAAACAATACTTTCATGTCAGAATTGTTACGTAAATCACACTGGTTCCTCCCTACAGAACATGGATTTTTCCTTATCGTTGTAGAACTTTAATTTCGTTAAAATGACGGTAACTGTCCGCTTTCGCTGGCCATTATCATCATCAGATTCATCGCAGCCATTTCCTATGCGACCTATCACGAAGGCAACCTGTGACCCGCACGCACCTACTGCCCGTACACCACATCTAACTTCATCTGAGAACATCAAGCTAATACATTATAAGTAAAAATAAAGTACTGTAAGTGGAGGTGTTCACAGTTTCATCGCAAATAATGACCGCTCAGTGAAAGTGAGTCGAAAGCGTCCGGTCGACTAACAAGCGATTTTTCAAACGTAAATTTAATTTTACATTACGAAACAAAAATGTCTGATTATGGAAAAATGGTGCACGACACTACGACTGCAACTAGGGTGGCCAGCCGTCTGGTCATATGTAGACTTTTAGAGTGCGTGTCCAGCCAAATTAGACAGTATTCGGCTTATCCTGCCTTTGTTAGGTTTTTGATATTTTACTAGGCACTTAAACACAAAGTTCTGTTAAGGTGTACGGCTTTTTTTCCGGATTTAACTGTCTGGTCTGTTCGGCTTTCCAGTTTTAAGATCTGGCAAGTTGGCATGCGCAACGCTACTAGCAGCTAAAACAGAAATCCAATCTTCGCCTTGTAATGGTGTTCCTAATGGTGTTAGCGAAATTATGGTGCGCAAAGAAAATAAATGCTACATTTAATAGGTAACATACACGGTCAAGGAAAACTATTCTCCTCTTTCCTTCCGACCACGGTCACGCAATTGTAAGCCGCAAGGGTCGACGCCCTGTATGGGTTGTTGGTAGGTACTTGTTGCTCATTCTATGTGGCGACATTCCTCCAGCTTCATGGGGCTCCATGAGAAGCTTATCGTGAAAATTCATCACGTACGATATGATTGTAAAATGTATTGTCTTCTGAATTGTGTGACTTTAGCATATTAAATTCCTAACGCTTGGATCAAAGCTAGCACGGTGTAAGCTACATTTAGAGCACCATTGCCATCATTGAGCATCGATGAGGACAGAGCGTTAACTAACTGAAAACTTAGGTACTAAGAGGAGAAACAGTCAAAATACCGCAACTATATTATTATTTTGAAAATCAGACGTTTCTAATTGCAAAATTGACAGAAAAATCAAAATAAAATGCACTGCGTGAGTCAGTGCAGCTTTTATAGAGGTTTCAGGAATCTGTAGGATGAGGTAAGCACCGGTTGGACCGGCTGTTATGATGGTGTTTGAGAGTTTAAGACATTTTCAGAGTTGGACGTCTTGCAGTAAAAATGATAAAGATGATGATTTGGACTAGTGCAAAAGTGGCACCTTGGGTTACATAGATATAGGTACCGTCAACATGTTCAGTGCTCCCAAAATAAGTTGCTTCCTCAACAAAACTACATGTCATGCACAAACACTAGTGACTACAGAACTACTACGTGTGGTGGACTGGTGGAGTGCGCACTGCTGGCTGTGCTCACTGACCGCGGGACTTGATCGACAGCGCTATGGCGGCCACGGTGGGGGGCGCGGGGAGCGGGAGCGCGGCCGCATCGCTCGGCGTGCCCTCGCCCTCGCCCACGCGCCACGAGAGCCGCCCTGTATCACCAGACAGGGTTAACATGATTCAGGAGGCAGTTCGTCAGTTGTTGCCCGGAATGTTGGCAACCGGCTCGCCGCCTTTTACATAGGACCGACGTACACATAACTGGAGAAATGTGACTAGATTTAGATACACCTCTGCCTAACCCTTCGGGGCAAACAGGCGTGTTCGTTTTTAGACTGATCTTAGGTGTGCCGTCTCGTTAACAAGCAGTCTTATTAACGAGACAGCACACCTAAGAGAGCTTTTATATAACACCAACTAACATTACTTAAATATTTTGAAGAAGTTTGTTGAGCTCTGCCAGACTTTACAACATGACATTTAACATTCACAGCGTACACAAATTGTACCGAAACATTGTAAACATCATTAGTCTCCGGCATCCAGTTACCGTCAATTCCCACGCTTCCCTCGGCGCGCGCCCGCACAAAATAGTGAAACAACACAATCTGTGATAAAGCTAGTCAAGTTAATGAAACGTTTTCATGGCAGGTGCGCAGAGAAGCGCAGGGGCAGAGACAAGTGGGGCACCGGAAGGCGGTCGCGCTTTAAATCCCCCTCGCAACTTCCGGCAGGTTCGAACAACATGGCGGCTATGGGTTCGTAGTCACTGAATGTGGATCGGACACTACTCGGTCCCGTCGCTCAGTCCTCGGACTGACCCAAAACATACAGCCTTACCTTCCCTCTATCAATGAGACACCGACACTTTCGGTTTCGTTGTCCTGTAACAAGCTTCTACACAAACCAAGAAACATGGTATGGTCCTATGTGCGAGCTTACAGTCATCAACCAATAGATGTCCTGCATATCAAATGATCTACCTATCATCAACTGACATTATAATTCAGACCACGAGATACGGGAACATAATATTACTGACACGGATGATCGATGGACACAGGGAGTTCCGTAAGACTTTCGAAACTTTGCTATTGATCTTGATTAATCCAGGTCTCCATAATCTGAAATTCTGTGAAACATTTAAGTAATCAAAAAGAAAGTGTGGTACCTACTTAATTAACTTATAATTACCACTCTAACATGTAGGTTTTAATAAACTATGACATCCCCTGATAATATATGATGACTTGGGGTTTCAAATATTAATATTGTACTTGCAGTAATTGCACGTGAGCCGACCATTAGCGCACTGTAGATGATTCACACGCAAACATACTTGTTCTATTACCATACAGTTTTGTTCGATTGTTTTTGAGCTGAAACAGATATATTTAAAAAATAAACTATAAGTTTTCAAAGAAGTTTTCGAAAGGTTTACATAGGTGATACTTTGCATGATCGAGCAGATAAATACAAAGGTACAGACATTAAATGAGAAATTTCATAAAGAACTGTTGTTTCTCTGAGATCAAGAGAGTGAAAAGCATCTTTTCACTTACAAGCATGTAGTTTCCAATAATTTCAAGGACAATTTATTCTATAAACGATGGTTACGTGCGGGCTGCGGCCTGTGGCTGGGGAAAGGCGGTCGCGATCTCACCGAGATGACTATCAGTCGAATTACGAGCTGACGATAGTTTCCGATCTGATTCGTCATCTCCGTCATTACTGCATTACGCGCCTTATTACCAGATATTGGACACTTAAACGATTTATCTTTACTTTCATCTCAATATGTATACGGCATTCTCATTGTCAGCTCGTAATTATGTATTGACATATTACTTCCATTATTATTGGGTAGCCTACGTAAGAGACTTCGTGAGTTGTTATTTTTATACTTTTTTTAGTAAAATCGGCTTTCGAAATCTTTGCAACAGAAAGCTTCAATATTTGCGCCGTTTCCGGTATTAATGAACGTCTTGATTTTACTTCGTTTTGTAAAAGTTTTTTACACAGGAGGAGGATTGAAAAAATGTCGTTATATCTTGGTAGATGTGTGCGTGGTAAGTGGCGTGCGCGGCGGAAGCACGCATCGCAGCGCGCGACCCCACGACGCACGGTCCGCAGTCCGCTACTACGCGATCACAAGTGAGTTGTGACATGCTACCGAACTGACCACCTTACCATAGTCAACAATATCCTGATTAAAACTTTAAATGTTTTAGAGATGCATGGGTATTAAAGAGAGTTTTTCAATAAACCAAAATGATCACATTTGAAAGCTTCACCAGCACCTACCTTTCTTTCATTCCATCTGTAGAGTCCTTCTCTTTCCGCAACAATAGGCGTACAAGTATAAACTGTTCTCGTTTTTCAAAGTGTCTTTCAGGAACAGTCAGCTCCAATTTTTGTGTTGTTTATGTGATGCAGTCTTGATGCTACAGACTCTCCTCTTCTTAGCGTGTCAGAACTTAACCTCTAGTTTGACGCTTTCAGTAGTGTCCATCAGTTCCTGTAGTGAATAAATAACAGGACACGCAGGACACGATATTAAATGACCCATCGTTTGTGGAACAGCACCACATTTACACTCCAGGGTCATTAATGAATCTCCACCACTACAGACTGAATTGATTGAATAACTTTACAGGATGGATTCGTTGTCACGGCAATCCGTGACATGATTTATTTTAATTTAACGTGTTATAATCAATTTTCACCGCTGGCTGTTTCTAATCTGTGAGAACTCATAACCGCTATAGTTAACTGCCCACAACAGTACCTATTACTGAAGATTCTCCGCTCTATATTTGAGTAATGAAATGTCAATTAACTTCAAATGGCCGTTGCATTTACACCATGAATCTGAATCGTCTTCGCAAAGATTTTGAGTGCTGCGCCGGAGCACCGTGGTCATTATGTAACGGTAATAACAATTCAAATTAAATTCAGAACAGATTGACAAATTAATTTTGATTCGACATTTATTTTGCCTTTGAGCTACATAAATCAATTCGAGTTTCGACTTTCAATGTTGGGTAAGAGAAAGACGTAAATATTTCAAGCTCTGATTACGATTTTAACAAAAACAATGATGAGAGAAAAATCATATTTAACAACTTAACATAAGTTAAGGATTTCCTCTGCCAATTGGTGGCTAAGTACTGTGTTCCTATAACCTCGAGCACCTTCATGAGTTGAGTCGTTCATTTAAAGTCTTTAGAAACAAAAGGAAGAGTCCGTTTTGTTAGCCGCGGATTATTAACGACGATTTGGAGAACAATGAATTTCCGACAGCTTACGTTATACCTACCCTGGTAGGTACACGATTATTATCTTACTTCACCAATATGTTTCAAGTTCATTCGTATAGTACCTATGTGTGTACGATGAACGATTACTAACTACTGCAGTGACCGGCGATGTGGTGAAGTCCAATTTTGCATCATCTACGCGTCTCCTATATTCATTGAAAGTGCTACACCGGCAGGCAACTTATGAAAATATTATGTACTCCTTATGCAAAAATCCTTTTACAATGTAAATAGTCTTACCAGTGTTGTCAACATAAAGAATGGTTATGCCCTGAGCCAACAAAGATACGCGGAAAATAAGTTGCAACTTTATGCCAACGGCTTTAATGCGAGCAAGTGAAGTGTACAATTAGCGGCACGGCTGGTCGGCTGGTGCCTACATCACGCTACACCAGAATGAACGTAAGTTTCAAAAACATTAGTATGTAGACCACGACACGTTGCTCCAATTTTTACCTTAATATCCATAATTCATACCTTTGTTGCGTGCCGCCTAAGAATATATTACACGATTTAAATCTTAATTGTTATTTAATTTTGAAGTGTTAACGTCTAACCATATTTGCACGAACGTTCCGTGAACTTAAATTGAACCCTAGGAAGTAATAGACCTTGCATGCCCCTCCCCCCCCCCGCCCCAGCTCCCTTGTGTGCTTGTGTACTTACCAAAGTAGAGCACTCGGTTTAGATCGATTACAATATCATATTAAATCGACGATATTAGTTTGCAAGCACTTTGTATCATGTCTAGGTTCTATTTCGTCTACATACGAAGTAGTGAGTTGCGAAACGATATTACGAATTCGACAGCTGGAGCTAAATTTATCAAGTATTAAGCAAATGCCTGTAGAACAAACGACTTATTATGCATTTGTAATGTTTCACCGAAGTCCGAGCATAAAATGTGTTGCGATATTTCCTGTGGCCGGTGTGTCTTGTCACCGTTAACTCATTGAGTATGAAACAGGAGGAAGTTGCGACCCGGACAGCGGACTAAGAACAATGGACCACCGCGGCGGATCGGACGATCGCCCACTAGCCGCTAGCGGAGTTGTTGCAATGTTGTGATTTGAGACGGCTGCATGTTGCGTACGGGTGTACCGTGTACAATAACACTCTACACATTAACCTACAACAAAATTTTGCTCTGCGCACAAGTAGATCACTTTAAGATAATATTTTGGCTGTAGACTGACAAATGAAGCCTTACGTGAATCTCAAGCGAACCGGAGCGAGGCAGCCTCTACGTGTGTATGCCTTGATGAGTGAAATGTTACATTATTATGGTCTGTAATGAGTAGAGACGTTGGCATACTTCACCGAGGGAACAATTAAGTTAAACCCTTTCATTTACGTAAACGAAGTGTTTGCTATCCGGTGTTGGTTCACAGCGGGACTGAGTGCCGGTGTTACAATAAAATTATCAGTTTCTGTAACTGTCATGCTTGTGATTGGCGCAATTGCTAATTGTTCGGATAGATGAGTGGTGCTAGCTGTTGATTGCTGCACACTATTCACTATCTCGACTGGATCAGTTCGTGTGGTGTGCGCGTGTGTCGTGTTCAAGGTTCACGCTTTTCTCCTCGACAAGCTCAATTATAATCTTGGCGTTACAAGTGGGCAGTTAGATATAGCACCAATTAAATCACGTATGGTAGTTTTCTTTGATTTCTCCATACACCATTCACTATTGGCAAAGGGGAAATTTTTACGTTTCCAAAATAACAACATTTTAACTGTTTGGTCTCAGAAGGCACTGCGTGTAACTGAGATGAGAATGTTAAGAGGGATGTTTAAATAGAGATAGATAGATACCTACGTAATCAACCTAAAGAGCTGAAAGTATCGCCGGCGACCGAGAAGATAAGTGGAATGCTGTTGTCATGGTATGGGCATGTGATGTGATGCAGAGAAATGTAGGGTATGTCGTGAGGAAAGTTTGTAGTATGAACGTGGAAGAAATAAATAGGGAAAGATCAAAGAAGCAATGGATAGATTATGGTTTAATATGACTAGAGAAGTGGTGATAGGTATTGATATGAAGGCTAAAGAAGACATTCTGCGCCAATTCCAGAACTCATATAAATTGGAATCGGAAGTAGGACCGCCAGCGCCGTGAGGATATTTTCGGCAAAAATAGATCATATTAAATGCTTCTGTTTAGTTCAATTTAATGCTGAGCAGCACACACTAATTAACAATGCTAGTGCATCAAGTGACCGCTCTTAGCCAGCGGTCGGCGACCCACCCGCGCCGCCTCCGCCGGACGCCAGCCCCAGCCCCACTGGCACGTGGCACGCGACACTACACCATGCTCGCCACCGAGGAAACCATTCACTTGCACACTGATAACACAATCAGTGCACGAGGGGAACAGATGGATACAATCAAAATACGAAATGTGGAGATCGAGGGTTCGTTGTCTTCGACACTGGCAATAAAAGCTCCAACCAACAAGAGCAATGCTATTCGTCGTTATAGATCCTATAAAGACCGATGATGTGACGTCCGACTCAGCCTTTACAATAAAATTTAACAGCGATTTTATACTAACAGCCGCTACGCTTCCCATATCATGGAGAATCCATATCTTCTTACAGGCATAGTAGAACATGAAATGAAAAATTCCTGACAAGAAAATCACTGCTACTTTAGTTGTACTACGAGAAAATGTGTCAAGAAGGGCCTCGTAGCCGTAGTGGCACGGCTGGGGGGCGAAGGGGGTGTCGGTCAGCGAACCACCCCTTGCCGAATGAAACAACTAGGTACCCTTCACTTGTCTGATCGGGCCTCGTTTGTACTGCGATTTCCTTTGTTTGACTCGAGTATGTATGTACAACGTTTAAACTATTACTTAGATTTGTTGGAATTGTTCCAGAATTCAATATCGGATAGCATTTCTTTTCGAGTGCAAAAAAGGAAACGGGATAATTATGTCACTAACGATTCATTTAGAAAAGTTGTATTTCTTTGCAATGCTTTAAGGTATGACGCCTATAATCTATAATAAGATTCCAAATGGCATCAAGGACCTGAGAATTAAAAAAATACAGCTTTCATCTTTATTAATTAAAAAAAAATCCATTTATTACAGGTCAGACCCATATAAAAACAAAAATAGACGAAAAAACAAAAATGTTATTATTCTGTATCAGATTTGCTAACAGATAACATATAGCTGTATTATTATTTGTTACTTTATTTTGATTTTTTGTTAAAAGATAATTTGTTCAGTTGTTGTGAAAGCTTTTAAATTGAAGTTGTATAATTGTTTATAAGTATAAAGTTTTGCATGCCAAATGGTAGAATGTACCAGGAACAAATAATTACTACTTTAACAACTCATGTATGTAGGTACCTACATTTAATGCAAATAAATTATTTCTATTCTATTCTATTTAAATTAAAACTCAAGTTAAATAAGGGAATATAGGAAGAAGAACAAGATGATAAAGTATGACGACTGGAACGAAAACTGCATGTGTCACTATCAAAGAGAACTTCCAGATCTCAACTCAAGAAATACCTAATTGAAGTTTTTTTTTTCTAAGAGGTCGCAGGCAATTTCAGAGTTCTAAATCATATACCTACAACTCAATAGATTTACTTAACTGTTTAAGAACTTTGCATTCATAGAGAAGAAACTCATATACACCTAATCCGCAAGTTACACTAGAATGTGAAATGTGATTGCGAAAGTATTCAGCGAGGTATCAAACGGCTCGAGTTTCATAAGAAGGATAATTTGGCGGCGGCCACGGCGGTTAGCGTTCGCTACAGAATGGATGCAGTTCGTACGTGCCGGGCTATGTTGTGTAATAACAACGAGAATAACACCCACCATTATATTGTAAACTGAAAACAGCACACTTCTTGTATGATAATCAAATCTCAGCCTTGTCAAGTTTGGGTTGGCATTTGGCAATGAGAATATAAACTCATGCAGATAATATTGTAGAAATGGAGCCCGCCCAAAGATTCGAAAAAGGTCCCAACAGATTGGAAACGAACCGATTTGAGGACGATCACTTTCCCTGAGCCTAACCTATCACAACATAATCCATCTAGTTCGTCACACGATCTTTGAGCAATCATGTAGAAATAAAACCTGCGCCAATAGTATTATTAATGCAATAATACTATTGGCGCTGGTAACAGCACGCAAACGGTCTGAGTTAGCGTACAATGGAGCCGTATAATTTGCGCACGCGCCGCTCGCTCTCCTGGTCATTCATCAATGTGTGTTGTGCTGCGCTTGCACAAACAACGGCCCGCGTCGCACACGTCGCTACTGTTGTATGGCTATCAGCGTGCCAATTGTACTTGCAATCATTTGAATATTATTGTTCGACATTTAGAACAGTAATGTCAATTGTTTCAAAATTATTGCCAACGTGCAAAATTGTGAAAAGCAACAGCGCAAGTGTGGAGTATCAGTGCGTTGAGTGTTTATGGGCGGTAGACAAGAGTGGTAGGCAGACCGTGCTTACAGTACCGCTAGTCGGCTTTAACAATTTAACAATCAATCTCTCTCGCAAATAGGAAGCTTAGAGCTGCAGAAAATCAAAGAAAATAATTTCACGCAGCTGCGAATAACAATATAATTTTGTTTTCAGTTCAAAAGCTATCCATGATTATGGTTGTAGAATATGAAGTAACTAATAAGTAACAGTTTGTGAGAATCATAGGGAATCTAGAGAGAACCAAATCGTCGTCAGTTCTAGAAAACGATGAAAAAGCTATGAGGCAGAATGTTTGGCGACGCGACGTCGCCGGCGCGGTATCTTAGTTTAGCGACACGTTTCGGGACGTTTCCTCAAGAAAATACAGGGTGTAAACAGACCCTTCACATAGCCGTCAACCAAGCAATCTGTACATCGGCTATGTTAAGGGTCTATTTACACCCTTTATATGGCATATAGGAATGTACGCACCTTGTGCCTCGATGTCGGGCGTCAGCACGAGCAGCGCGAGGCACAGCGTGAGCGCGCGCATGCTGCCGCTACCGCTTCGGACGCATTCCCGCGGCGCGCGCGCGGATCCCTCGCACCACGGTTACTGCAACAACAAAAAGGTCAAACACGTTACGATCGCCCGCACATGTTCACAGGTAGCAGTCCGTAGAACTGCGAGAGCCTATCATCTTTAACATCCACTTCAGATCCAAATTCTATTCAAAGACTGAGGGCCGACACTTTTAGATTTGCCACCCATCGTCCTTGCCCATGCTGCCCTTGAACGCCATTCAATCAAAGCGCTACATAATACACCTATCTCCACCATGCCTATGGCACTTACTTGCCTACAATATTGTCTGTACTAATGAACAAATAAAAGGTTAGTTATGGAATACATTTTTGGTACCACATTTTATTGCAATTTTTATACAAATTTTACTACACCCAAGCACAATCAGTACCTAAACGTAGGCGTAGACGTAATAATTAACTAATGATCTATACAAATGAAATAATTGAAGTGTCTGTTTGTAATTTCAAAATAACAACTTTTTACCATTTTTTACTTATCAAAGCTCGTAAATACTAAATTATACAGAGGAAAGATTTTTTTGTTTGTACCGAATAGGCTCCGAAACTACTGGACCGATTTTAACTGTTTTTTCACCAATAGAAAACTAAATTATCAGAAAAAAACATAGGCAATAATGTATTTTGAAAAAAATTAGAGACCCTTAAGAAAATTGCAATAATGTAACCCAAATTAGCAAAATTTTGCCTATAAAATTCATTGTTTGGCATGCGCTGAGAAAATTATTGATGATACTTAAAAATTATGTACTACATCATTAAAGTACTCATTATTACCTACAAAAAAGTCCGCGAGGGAATATATTCAACTATCATAGTTTAGTCACAATAGGAGGTTTTGTGTTGGTTAACCAAAGTTGGTTACATTCGTATCGTAGTATGAATTCTTCTTCAAATAAATAGTTTTATCGTTATGGGTAAATACTGAGTGTTCAAGAATAACTTATCATCAATACTAATGATTAGTAATGTGCTCACGACTGACCGGTTTTTAAAAAAAGTTATGATAGCAAAAGGTACTCTAGCTAGATAGCACCATCATCATAGTTTACAGCAGCTATATTGTTATCGGGCTCATTTCATGCACCTTAAGACCTAGCTGGTGTATGACTGTCATCGAAGGTCTCACGATGGAGACGGAACGCAGTCGCAAGAGGTCCGCAACAGTTTACAACAGCTATATCGTGTATGGGCTCATTTCCTGAACCTTGATTAGAAATTTAGACCTGCCTGGAGTATGAGTGTTATCGAGTGTCTAATCGATGAAGACGTAAGGTAGAATATTTTAGCGATTAATGCAAATATTTCCTAGAAATTAAATTGTTACCTAATTGCATCTATACTAATATTATAAAGCAGGAGTTTGTTTCTTTGGTTGGTTGAACGCTCTAATTTCAAGAACTACTGGTTCGAATTGAAAAATTATTTCAGTATTGGATAGCACATTTATCGAGGAAGGCTAATAGGTTATGTAACATCACGCTACAACCAATAGGAGCGGAGCATCAATGAAAAATGTTAAAACAAGGAAAATTTATTCCTTTTGAGAGCTTGCGTTGCGGAAACGGTTAAAGTTACGTAACAATCATGTATGACAGAATCGTTCCACCTAAAAATTTCTAAAAAAAGCAATATCATAATGTCTATCTTTTAAGGTTGACTCACACTCTATCTAACCCTCTCTCTCTCTTATGTGACGCAGACGAAGTTGCGCGGGTCAGCTATAGTAATAAATATATAAAATCATAATCTAAAACCAACAAAGTAATTTTCATTCAATTCTGCCTCGCGACGATTGAGATTGATGCACAATTACTGACAAGACAAGTGACAAGATCAAATAGATAATTTGTTGTGACTTTCGCGTTGATGTCCGAGCTTACGTGACAATAGGTACGCAGCCTGTCTATGGAAATTTAAAATGGCTCTATCGACAGAATCGGAGGCGGAATGAAAATATAACTAAAGATAGTAAATCAAAAGAAAGGTAAGGTAGTAGGTAACAACCATTTATTTCTTCGTCTTCGCATTACTCAACAATCTCGACACGTTAATCGGAATCGGCACAAAGTGTTTTTTCTTCTCCTGTCATGTCACACCCTTTGTCATTCAAATGTCATCGCTCACTTCATCCATCTTTTTTTTGTCTTAGTTACCTTTTCCATCCATGCATTTGTCATCACATGACGCTACAAAGACCAACATTTCCCTTTCTACTTTCGATCACTTGTGAAAAAACGAAGGAAGTAGGTTGAACTTCATTAGTTCCTTCACAAGTAGTGCGTACTTACAATGAAGCCCTTACAACATCAAGTACGTACCTACTTATAATAAAATATTTATGTATACAGTTCGCAAGCCGAACCTCTCGGGGCTGTATTTAGAAAGCGGAAAAAAACACCAGCATCAGCGCAGCCATCGCAGGCTCATTTCGCTTTCTTCAACTGTTGGCACATTTACATGTGCGCATTGTTTGTACCACTCTTATATACGGTTACGTATTACTAAAATCAAGTATGACATTCCTTTCGCGCACAGCTAAACGAAATTGAAACAATGGAGTTAATAAAACCAACTATCTTTGATTACGACCGATCTTTTAACTATAATTCCGATGAATTAGGTGAAAGCCAGTGGAACAAAATTTTATTTTAACCGTGATTGATTAGGACTTGGTCTGGACCATAAAAAATTGGTATGATTTGGTAGATAATAATCTCACTGACATTGTATCAAGTAGAAACTAATTCAGATTAGATACATCCGTAGAAAGAACAAAGATCAAAAGAAAAAGTTATTGGTTCACATCAGGGTTAACTGTCAATTTGTGATGTTCGTTAACAACAACATGACGTTGTGATATCGGATTGTCTCCAGAGCCATATTGGAGAGCTACTGAGGCACGGTAGCGCCGCGCTATCGGAGAGGCATACTCGTAGTAAGACATTATTCAGTCTGTCGTCGGAATGCGCAGCCATGGGAACTGGGAGCACAGGGTCATTGTCTGTTATGCTATCGTTACGGGATCAGTTCGAGCTGTGTCACCGGGCCACATGAGATGTATCTGGGCATGAATTGCAGTACTGGCTACTGCTACTTCATATGACACTTTAAATATGATTTTTTGACTATCTGTTGTTGTCAAATTAAAAAGTCTGTCCTACCTTCGCATACCGACGTCCAACGTCCATAGCCGTAATAACTGCTATGCTTCAAATCCTTTATTGTATCAAGTTATCAACGCCAGGTGAAATTACAATCAGGACTTCCTCTGACCACCGATCTTTGTGTGGGACTACCTAATCACTACATTATTATGATTAGCCAGTGATGTATGTCAAGGGTTCCGGGATCAAATTACGCGTAAAGTTGAGCATAAGCGAAGGATAATAAAACCTGTTGGCACACATGAGTGCGCAGGCGCAGGCAATCGGCGACCGAGTGCCGACTGCCGAGGGGCGTCACGGACTTACAACTTCATCTAGCAATTGAACACGAGTTTTTTTACAGTCTGAATAAAGCATAAATTTTGACAAAATAGCGGAGCAAAATGTTATGGAGTAAGAATAAGTAACAATCCTAAGCCACCACTTTTAGATTTTAAACTAAATAAAATCAAGACAATATCTTGACTTTGAACTGAAAAGAACAGAATCTTGTCCCACTGTAATACGAGTTACTGGTTTCAGACTAAATTAGTTTAACGGCGTAGTGTACTATGACATTAACATGGGCACCGTGGGCACGTCAGTTAACGTAACAGTGTTTCCGCGCGAGCTGCCAGCCTGCCACTCGGCGGCACGCGGCATCGCGGCAGCGGTGCGCAACGCGGTCGCCACAGCTTGAGGAAGATTCTAGTTATTAACAGAGCATACTGTAACACAGTAGCAGACGCACCGCACACTGTCACTGCTCATCATCTTCCTGCCCTTGTCCCATGTTACTTGTTGGGATCAACCCTACACATTTTTCCATAATTCTCCCCTGTCAACCGTCACGCTATCGTCTACTTCTTTCATATTATTCCTTACACAATCCATCTATCTTTTCTTTTCCTCCCCATCCATCAATTATAATAATCAATCACTCTTTTAGTCACATGTGATTTATTCCCCCTCATCACATGTCCATAGTTCTATACCAAGGCAGACGATTCCCTTTTAACTTTTCGGTAACTGACGCAACATTTACATTACACGGCACAGTACCACTACTCGGATCATCTATTCTGTGCATGTATCACGGGCAAATCTGGAGCTTTGAACACAAAGTACAGTTTCCCAGCTTTTTAGGATTCCGTGGCCGAATGGCAAAAAACGGAACCCTTATAGATTCGTCATGGCTGTCTGTCTGTTCGTCCGAATGTCACAGCCACTTTATTCCGAAACTATTAGGACTACACAGTTGTTTGGTAGGTAGATACAGTATTCTGCGAACCGGAAAAAACCCATACATGGAACAGAAACTAAACAAAATAAATTCATCAAACCTATACGTGCGGTATTATTACTTAGACAGGAAACTGGATATTTACCATGTTTACTATTTTTGTCGAGTTCCCGGTATCTTATACGTGCGGTGTCCATAGATAGGTCTTTAAAAATTACATTGAGGTTCCTAAAACCATTTTTTCTCAAAGTCAATCGTTTGAAAGATAGACACTTCCAAAGTGGTAAAATGTGTCCCCCCTATCCCCCTAATTTCTGAAGTAAGATGAGGAAAATTCTAAAAAAATGTAGGATTGTAGAATGTAAAAAAACTTTCAACGAAAATTAGTTTGAATAAGATTTGATGTTTAGCTTTTGAGATATGGGACTTTTTCATGAAACTGCAGCAGTAACTTTGTCCCTGGGCGGCGACGTAGATACTGTTTTAAATGATTTAATTTTCTTAAAAAATAAACTTCATTCAATATTGGCCTTGACCTAAACCTTGCAAAATGTGAACTATATTTAGCGGACTGTACTAACAGACAACTGACTATTCCTAAATTTAACGTAATAGCCTCAGCTAGCTAACATCAAAATTATTGAAAAAAGTTCTCTTCGTCTCCTTGGGTCTCCAATCTTCGAGAATTCCTTTCCCGATTTTATCGAGGAAAAAATTCAAAATTTCAATGATATTTCGGAAAGGTTGCTCCAAATTAATATGCATTCGGCCATCGCCCTAATCCGTTACTGTTGTTTCGGCCCAAAATTAACATATTTCCTACGTGCTTCCCCTTTATGGAAGCACACTCATCTTTTGGACAAAATGGACCAAATTATCAAAAATACTATATCATCTGTTTTAAATGTGGCTTTGGACGACCGTGCTTGGATACAAGCTACTCTTCCCATTCGTATGGGACGACTCGGCGTCCGCAAAATTTCTAGTATTAGTTTACCGGCGTTTATATCTTCGGTCCACGGCACTGAGAAATTAATCAGGAATATCCTGGCTTCCACACTGATTGATTTTGATGTGCAGTGCTTCTCCGAGGCTATTAATGCCTGGAAACTCGCTTGCCCGAATTCTGAAGAACCCGATCATCCATTTTCCCAGAGACGTTGGGACGAGCCGCTCTGCAGAGTAGTTCAGAACAATTTACTGCTCACGTCTGCTACTACTGCTGAGCGTGCGCGTCTGCTGGCTGTGGGTGAGTGGGAGTCGGGTCTTTGGCTTCACGCACTACCGTCGTCGAGCATAGGCACTTTGCTCGACGACACTACTTTCCGCCTTGCTGCTGCTCTACGCCTAGGCGCCCCTTGTTTTTCTCCTCATCGCTGTCACTGTGGTGAAGCTGTCAACAGCCTTGGACACCACGGCCTTTCATGCAGCCGAAGTGCGGGCCGCTTTGCACGGCACGCGAACTTAAATGATATCATACGTCGAGCTCTTGTCACCGTCGCCGTTCCAGCTTTATTAGAACCAAATGGCTTGGCACGCGACGATGGCAAGAGACCGGACGGCATGTCTTTGTTTCCATGGAAGATGGGTAGGCCTTTAGTGTGGGATGCAACTTGTGTCGATACTCTTGCGCCATCCCATCTTCCTAGCTCATCGTGCTGTGCTGGGGCTGCGGCTGCGGCTGCAGAGAACATCAAGCGGCGTAAATATAGTAACCTTATTGGTAACTATATTTTCGAGCCGTTTGGGGTTGAAACTCTAGGTCCGTGGGGTCCGAGTGCTCACAGCCTTTTCAAGGACATTTCTAAACGTTTAGTTGACTCTTCCCGTGACCCAAGGGCTGGCTTTTACCTTGGCCAAAGGCTTAGCGTTGCCATACAACGTGGCAACGCCGCCAGTCTTTTGGGTACATTACCAGTTGACAGCGTTAAGGAGGAGTTTTTTGACGCCAAGTTTATTTTTAAGTTAGTTAATATAGGTTATTTTAATTTATTAATGTATATAATATTTACTTCTACAAAAAATGTTGTGCTGTTGAATGTAAACCAATACAACATTTGAATGAGCCTTCAAAATATTTTTACTATATTGTTTGGTGCTACGGCACCCAGTGTGCGTGTGCCAGTTTTTATTGGATAGGTACGTAAGAGTGAATGTAAACAATAGTGTCCTGACGAAATACGATATTTTGGTTGTGGTGTTGCATATGCTTGCATACCTACAATGCACAGCCGTCCTGGAGTTAGAAGAGAAAGTGCAGAGCACGGAATCATGAATTTCATACAAGCCCAAGTAGTTTTTTGAGGATATCCTTATTCAAAATAGCTAGTCAGGCTAGTATCAACGAACTAGCTCATTGTGTCATCTCTAAAACGAAATATAGGCGATTCAAAACAATCAAACGAGAACCGTCATGTCTGATGTAAATACATCAGACATGACGGTTCGGAATTATTTATCAGGGGAACATGCAAATGCTTGTAAATAATTCAGTGTAACTGATCATGTCGTGTGTAGACACGCGCGTCGCGCAAGTAGGTATCGCGCGTGCTGGAACTGGGCCTGCCCGTTGTTCGGCGCCGGCGCAGCGTAGTACACTAGTACATATGTACACCACCCACTAATGTCTGGTGAGACAGCGACACTGCTGTGTTTGATGGATAAGAGCTCCAGGCGAGTATAACAGTACATATTTATTGTACCTATGATAACTAGGTACCCACTACAACTCATTTTCGTCAAAATAAATAAGAAGTTTGCTGAACCTATGTCCGGTGACATAAGTGTGGCCTAAACTCAGACATACATTATACCTCTCCTAAAATAGAACCGCAATTATGAATAATCCTATTTATTCTACGATTGGTGAGGCAGCAATCACAATAAGTTCTATTTTTGTGATAATTCAAATAATATTGATATTACCAACGGTTGCAAGTTGCGAGTTCTACATAGCAATGTATTGCGGAAGCACGGATGCGCTGCGCCTGCGCTCCCCCTGTCGCCACTCGACCGTGTCTCTCCTGTAGACTCCGCAACGGACACCAAGGGTGCTACACATTACTACACAATACACTAGATAACACTGCTATCTTTATCTCCTTATTAAATCTTATCCTCTCACAGACGCAATAGCTAGTTCCACGACGGTCCGCGGTGTTGCGTCTTCACACAATAGCTCTTGTTAGCAATACACCATTCTGCTGTCACGTCGTACATAGACCTACTCGTACAGGCCTAATTATTATTATTCGACTGAACCTCAGAACAACACTTGAAAAATTAAAGCTACTCTTTAACAAAACATATTTTTGTTTCAAACTAAACAATTATAATTGTATTTGAATAAAGCAATGATAATAATTGTATTTACCCACACGCTCCTTGAAAACTGTGAAGTTTTACAAATTCCAAACTTTTCTTTCGAACTTTTTCAAAATTCCAATGAGTCACTTTGTTAAATATTATTCACATATAAATGGATCGATTCACTGCATGAACCGGTAATACACTATCACACAGTTCCTTCTTCAAAATAGATTGTACACATCGAGAACGCAAGAGGTTGCGTTACGCGTGAATTCGCAGGTCGTTGGCGAGTCCGCGCGGGGCGACGCAAGTGAGCCTGTCGGGAGACTGGTGGCCTGCAGCCCCGGGCCCACGCTGCGGCCCGCGGCGGCGGCCAGCGAGGGCGGGCGCGTTGGGGGTGGGGACCTGCCACGGCCCAATGCTTGCGGTCTTGCTGTGTCTAGTGCGCAACATAATGCCTGTTAAATTATTTATTTTGGTTATCTCTCGAGCTCGGTAACTTAGATGCTTTACTAATAACGCAGGATTTTACATAGGAAAATAATAATGAGACAACAGGCCAAGTTCACTAACATAAATGTTACGATAATGAAACCTGTAGGTACAGACGTCAGCACATCAAGCTACTACAATCTGTCAAATAGATTTTCAACTTTATTCACAGTTTCGGGTAGCTTGATGTGCTGGTCTGTACTACATAGTAACATACATTCGGATACAATTATTATTATATTGTGTACTGACTGCCTGATCGGTTTAATGGTAACTGCTGCATGGGGACCACGGTTTGATTCCCAGGTTGGGCAAAACGTTATTAAGTTTTTCTATTAGGTATTTGCAATAATCTAGTACTTAGCAGTGAAGAATCTAGAATAAGCTAGCTCACCACCTAATAAACAACACATAAAAGCAAGTATCGGATTGTATAGACCTATGTATGTATATGTTATGCACAGTATACCTACACGACTATATCACACTCTAATCTCTGCCTACCGTTTTAAATTTTAATGGAGACGGATACGATTTGTTTAGAAAATAAATTTCAGAAAAAAAAAATCTCTTTCTAGCTGCGTCTTGTTTTTTTAATTATATTTCTTAACTTTACTGCAGTTTTTGTGAGTTTTGTTCGGAAAATAATAAAACTTGATTTTGCCTTTTACTGCGTATAAAGTAAATCTGCTTATTTTCCCGTTGTATTCCACTATCAAACATTTGACAACAAGTGTCAAAGTCAAGTTGTCAAAATTGTTAACGGGAAAATAGACAGCTTTGCTTGAAAATGTCATTCGCCTCGTATGCATTTTGTTTTTCTTTTGTAAAAAATAATAATTGGCTTGATAGTATTATGTGATGTCAAATAAGTTGATCATTCTTTCATGTTTCTAATTTTCTATAGTTTCACTTTATGGATTGATAGTTTATAATCGACGGGGGTCGAATTTGGCCGTGTTGTAGAAATGGCCGAAACGAGTACAATGAACTCCGATAATAAAGTGGAGCAGATCGAGAAGAAGGAAGACATGGAGAGCATCAAGACCGAGGTGGAAGTGTTGGTTAAACATGAGCAGCTAGAGTGCGTGGCGTGCGCGTCGCGCAGCCGGGAGTGCGTGGACATCCACTGCACCAAGACGCGCGTGTCGGGCGCCAAGCTCAGCACCTTCCTGCACAAGTTCACGCAGATTGACCTGGCCGGCCACACCGCCTCCAGGTTCATGTGCAGGAGCTGCTATGACCTCATCAACGTGCTAGAGCAGGCTGAGATCGAGTACGTTAAGTTGAAGGAGGCATTTGAAGCCATCCTTGCGAAGAACCCCTTGTTCGACCCATCAGTGCAGCCCATCCGGCTGACAGACGTGAAGGCAGAGTTCGACGCTGACGATGACGACGACTATGTGTGTGACAATGTGGACGACGATGACTCAGATGATGAACCATTGGCCACTCAGAGCAAACGAAAGAGATACAAAGTTGAGAAAAAAAAGAAAAAAGTATCTGCAAACAAACGCAAAGTGAGAAGTAAAGCCAATAGTGACAGGTAACTTGATAATGTTATCATTGTGCTACAGTAATGTTATGTGAATTACTTTCTGTAAAGAACTACATGTGACACCTTCAAAGCAATATTGATATTTCAAAATGTTAAATAATTAGGTTTCTGGCAGACCTTTATTGGGCTGGAGATGTTGTTTAAATGTAAATATTAATATAAGTCTTGTGCTATATATCGCTCATTCTGTTACAAATGGTTGATCTGGTAAATATATTAGAATACAGCATAACTGATTTTAAAATAAATTATGCGATTGTTTTAGCTGGAAATGTGAAGATTGTGGAGCAAAGGGTACGACAGGGTACATAGGGCTTACGGCTCACAAGCTGGCTGTGCACACCATAGAGGACCCAAATGCCTTGCTACCAGAGGTCAAGATCGAAAACTCTGCTGAAGGGTATGTTAACACTTTTGCAATAACTTATAAATGTGTGCACTTGCAACTGTGTACAGTGAATGTCTTACCTAACAGACAGATGTGTTGCTGGGGAGTTTGTTCCCTTACTTCTTCTTCCCAGCTAAAACGCTAGGAAGTGGCGAAGTGCGGGCATTTTGGGGGACCGTCTCTTGTTAACTTTGACATTCATTAAGTGCTGATTATCAACCTAATTTGAATAAATGAATTTTGATTTTGTGATGATATAATCAGCTGGGAGTATGGCATGTCTACTGAGTCACTAATGTTGGCAGCTGAGCAACTGATGCTAATCGGTACATTTATATTCATCACATACATCACATCCTGATTGCAACATTAGTTTTACTTTGATGGAAGTTTTTTAATGTTGTTTAAATGAATCACAAAACAATCATAAGCATGTTAAGTGCTTATTTTAATTCTTTGCCCTGTATAATGTTTACAGATCACAAAGTCCCCTATACAACAATGGATTCAGTAACTGTTTAAAAATAGAAAACTTTGATGATGACGATGACAGTTTAGGTGTTGATGACCTCAGCAATGACACGCAACCTATAAAAAAAAAAATAGGAAGACCATTAAAGAGTAAGATGATACCGGCACAGCCCAGGAAGAAGAAGACCAAAGTGGTGCATCAGTGTGACCAGTGTGATGCTAAATATACTTCTTTATGTGAGTAGTAACTTTTATCTGGATACTTTCTCATGGAACTATGTTAAAATGGTCTGGCCCTCACCATTACATGAACTACCACAAAATTATACATGTGAGGGTTATATTATCAAAACCTACTATTTTAAAGTGAATGTTATTTGAGTTTTTACAATACAAAGTAATGTATTATAAATTTCTCATATGATCCACTAACGTTTTCATAACAAGCATGCTTTAAATTGATTTTAAAAGTGTTCAGGATCAAAGTCGCAAAAATGTATGTACCACTAACTTGCCTATGATTATTATTGTTAAAGTGTCTTTATATTAGAGCAATGACATTCCTATTAAAACCTTACATTATGATAAAGGTTGTAATTTATTTAAAAAATGCTATTGAAAATGTGTGACAGTCACTATTATAAGTTTTAGAGTAATTACATAAGAGATACTGTACAATATGTTAAAAAAAAAACGCTGTCCGATCTGAAAGGGGCATGTAGGTATACAAATGACATTACCAAATAAAATACGAATAAAGTATTCAAGACAGTAAAAATATTAATCACTACATAGTTGGGAATGCAAACCGGTTTCACCGAAAACTGAACAAACGGTTTTTCGGCATATTTTTACTTACTAAAAAACCCGGGTTTTGTTTTCATGTTTTCGGTTTTTCGAGTTTTTTTTATTAATTTCAAATGGCAACATTACTACACCACTTGTCAGTCAAAACAATGCGTTTGATGTCAGCGATTTTGTTTTGCCAAACGATGCCAACGGTTGTAAGTGGAAAGACGTGTTGTTTTAGCGTAGTATTTGGTAACTTTTAATTGTTTTCAATAGTTGAGTGAAGGAGTTATAAACAACATTAGTTTTAGTATATGCGAAAGCTGATACACATGTCTATTATTTTTATGTAAAGTATCTATGTATAAAATAATGTTGTATATACAACATTATTTTGAGTATATGCGAAACCTGAATATATGTATATTATAGTTAGTGAGTATTTGACCTTTATAGTATGATTTTAGGTTAGGTACAAATTGCTATTTAGAATGTTTGTCGAATATTTTTAATTTAATAATTAAACATGTCAACTTATTATCCTGGCTTCAGATTACTATGGATGACTTCGTAGAAAACATCAACAAAACTGAAGAACAGCGCCACTTTTATAAATCGAAAATAAATAATATCGAACAATATCAATATCAAGCAATAAAAAAAAACTTATTTCATACCGGTTTCACCAAAACCAGGGTTTTTTGTACGGACCCGGAAAAATCGGTTTTTAACTAAGGCCCGGTTTTGCATTCCCTACTACATAGTATAAAACAAAGTCGCTTCCCGCTGTCTGTCTCTATGTATGTTAAAATCTTTAAAACTCCGCAACAGATTTTGAATCGGTTTTTTTAATAGATAGAGTGATTCAAGACGAAGGTTTATATGTATATATTGCACCCGTGCGAAGCCGGGGCGGGTCGCTAGTAAATATTAAAATGCATGATTTTGTGCTTAAATTATCACCATTTCCCTAAAATCTAACAAACTTTTAAAATGTGACAACATCATCGGCATCTTCGGCATTTGTGTGTTCGATCGTCAATTGTTTGTGTATGACCTCGCTACCCGAGAAGCGACCGGAGTGTATGAATATTGTATATATATTTCCCAGAATTTGATCCTTATTAGCGTAGCTATCGAATGGTGTAATAATACAGTGGGTATTTTTTCCGAAATCAATGGGTACGATTCCTGACTAGGAATATTGATTTTTCAAGAATCTAATGATGCAGTTTTAGTTTTCGTCAAAATCGGGCTCGAGACTACTTTGCGTATTTTTCGCTATTCCTCATAGTGTCGGATTTGGCCATCCATGCCCACTTTAAAAATTCAGCCTGCATCGCTGGCTCCACACTGGCTTTATGTCATAACAGTGGACAGTAAGGTTGGTTTGCGTCGTTGAAGTGTTACCACAGCTGTGCGCCTGACCTCAGTGGCAATGTTGCAGCGCGCCTGGAGCAGCACAAGCAGAAGCACGACGGCTCCAAGCCGCCCTACATCTGCGAGGTGTGCGGCGCGCACTACAAGCACAAGCGCGCCTGCGACATACACATCGCGCTACATAAAGGTACAGCTACATACGCATTACTGCCTCTTCTTGCCTAGAGTAACCATGGACTTTCTTGCCAATTCTTCTCCATAGGAAACGACCAACCCGAACCGTTCTCCTTTTTTGTCGACGTTTTAAAAGTGCTCATTTAGGCCTATGTGAAATAAAATATTTTGATTGTGCAAATTACCATTCCTCTTCTTTACATGGCGGTTTATCTATAATTTCAGGTATAAGTGATTGGAAATGTGAAGAGTGCAATAAGTTATTCCCGTCTAAGAATGCGCTACAGAGGCATAACAACATACACACGGGCAAGTTGAACTATCAGGTATGTTTCAGTACATTGTGCTCTTATTAAACTTGCAGGACCTTCAGGGTTCTTTGTTTCTTTTTAAAAATTGTACACAAGCAAAATCAAATCGTTTTTGTGTGTTGGTTGCAGTGCGACTTGTGCGGCAAGTCGTTCATTCACACGTCGTCGTTCAAGATGCACAAGCTGTCGCACTCGGGCGTGAAGCCGCACGCCTGCGACGTGTGCGGCCTGGCGCTCATGACGCGCTCGCACCTCAAGCGGCACAAGCGCGTGCACAGCGGCGAGAAGCGCCACGAGTGCGCCGTCTGCGGGAAGCGCTTCTCCGAGAGGTGCGTACTGCCTCGTGCGTGGCTAAGGCACACACACAAGATAACTATTTCAATAAAACATTAATTCCTATGACAAACGATTGCAAATGACATTATCATCATTTCAGTCTGCACGTAGACTTTGACGATATTATCACACTTTTAGCCGTGCCTGGTTTGTTGGGCTCAATCTTGGCCAGAACGTTACTCCATCGAAAATGGCTTGCCAAAGACATTATAGCTGCCACTAGAGCGCACCCGTCTATGCGCGACGAGCCGCGGCGAATGTTGTGCTCGGTGATGGGCCTTGTAGTACTACTCGGCGCATCAGCTGCAGCTCGGTGCGGTAACGTGGCTCGTGTTGCAGGTACAACCTGGCGGCCCACAGCAAGTCGCACGAGGCCAGCGAGACGGCGGCGGCGCGCGACCAGCCGCGGCGCCGCCTGTTCCGCTGCACCTTCTGCGTCGAGCGCTTCGAGCGCCGGTGAGTGTGACGTCACGGGTGTGTGTGTGTGGGTGGGGGGGGGGGGGTGTGGCTACACTGACGCACTAACGTGTCGCCTGTCGCAGCTACATGCTGGAGCGGCACATGTCTGCGGTGCACGGGCGCACGCTGGAGCGGCCGCCGCCCACGCCGCGCAACACGATGAGCAAGCTGCTGAAGGCGCAGGCGCAGCGCCGGGACGTGGCGCCCGCCGGGACTGGTACTGCACGCTCACTATTATACAGGGTGGAAACTTTCAACGGGGCAGTAAGGAGAACTACCTTAACACCTGCCGTTGCAGCTACACGAAAATTATCTTAGAAGACTATCCATAATTTTTCATGAAATTTTGATATCCATTCACTGATTTTCCAAAAGCCACGACCTGATTGGCGCAGGGGCTATGACGACCTGATTGGCGCAGTGGCTAAGCAATTGGGACTGCTGCGCTAGGGGTTGCGGGTTCAATTCCCGCACGAGACAAAATGTGTGATCCGCAGATTTGTCCCGACTCTGGGTGTTTGTGTATGTGATATTTCGTGTTTGTGCAACGCACCCACGATACAGGAGAAATTCCTAATGTGGAGCGAGGTTTCTGTTTAAAAAAAAAATCAACATAATAATATATAATGTACAGTTAACAAGAAAATGGCCATTTTACATAAAACTTTTTATTAATGCCAATCGATCCTACAATTGTAACATTGGATCGTAGCAACTGGAAGTCATGGGGAGAGGCCTTTGCCCAGCAGTGGGATGAGGCAGGCTAGCAGTATCAGTATCAGTAATCGATCCTGTTTCTAATACTGATCAAAAACTTCTATGGGACCAATCCAGGTTGGAGTAGGAAGTACTAAAAAGTCAAAGTCAAAAATTGCAAAAACTTTTCCCATATATTTTGTTTGAAAGTTTTAACCAAAATTTTATTTTTTATATATGTCGCTCCTGTTTCTAATGAGTTTTTGGTAAAAAAATCCAGTATTAAAAACAAGATCGATTGGCATCAATAGAATGTTTTGTGTAAAATGGTCCATTTTCTTGCTAACTTGTAATCTGTGAATGGGGATCCAAATATCACGAAAAATTATGGACAGTCTCCACACACGGTTAAGATAGTTCCCCTTACTGCCCCGTTGAAAGTTTCCGCCCTGTATACATACATACATGACCAAACCACTGCCTGACCTGGGAACCTGGGCACCTTCTGCCCTCGTAGTAGCACATGAGGCAAACGATATTTTGACGATTTTGTTTTTATCAAAAATCACATCAGAGGAGCTTTTTATACCCATTACAAAGACAAATTTCAAATAGATTCTTGGAACTTTGTATGCTATCTTTCAAATAAGGAAAAATGCAGCATTAGTATCAAAATTGCCTGAAGTTCTACACGGGTGAATTTTACCAATGAAATTGCAAAATAAATTGTTTCGGTCGTGACGCAGATCGTGACTGTCGCAAAAAGTCAGCGCAAAAGAGCTGGTGACTCACGCACAACGTCAATTTCGCAAAAAGTCAGTTTCGCAAAATGTCACTTTTGCAGAATATCATTGATATTAATGAGACCTAATATTACTAATCACTAGAGAATAGGGTCATAGAAATAAGAATAGGTAGTGTAATAGGAGAAGCTCGCGCAGTCCGTTCGTTGCCTAGTTGGAAATATCCAGGGCCTGACGGGCTACCCAACGGATCAAATGATTCCAAAGATCGCACGCTCGCTTGGAGACCAATCAGCCAGGGTCGCTACCCGAGTTTCTGACGACATGAATAACCCTACTGCTCCATAAATCGGGTAGTACTGCGGAGCCCAAAAATTATAGACTAACAACGTGTCTTTCCAAACTCTATAAAGTTCTTACATCCATTTTGAGAGCTAAAATTAGTAAATAAATAGATGATTGTATCATGTCCGCTTCCCAAAATGTATATAGGAACGGGTCCCACGGTACTAAGGAGCTGCTCCTCATTGATATATTATGCACATTAGCCAACAGGTTCACCGTTCTCGAAAGGATCTGTCGACATGTTGGATACTATTAGAAGTCCTATGACTTGGTGGCTCAACATGGCTCATGAGGGTGCAAGAGTTGTTGTAGTTGAGTTGGTTGCTTGTTGGGTGTTGAGTTGAGTCGGTTGTTTGCTCTGAGCACCTTCCTGATATCGTGTATGGGGTAATGGAGGACAGTCCTTCGCTATCCAGGATGTCGGCTAATACAGATGAATAGCGAGCCGATAAGGATAGTGTAGGTATATAGATATAGATATAGATTTCAGGGCGATAGTCGGAACCCACTTTGGTTTCGCTTAGCCTTAATTCCTCTTAGCACGCTGCCGGAGGATTCAGGTCTAAGCTATCGGTTGAGGAGAGGTGGTCAGGTTACTGAAACTTTAAGGTAACTGAAACTTTCAGTAGCGCCATCAGGACGGACGGAGTTTGGTGTCGACAAATGTGCAGTCATGCATGTAAAGCGTGGGGAGATTATGGCATCTGTGGGAACCTAGCTCTCGGATTCCATTAATCTTAGATCCCTTTCAGCAACCGAAGCCAGTAAGTATTTGGGTATGTTGGAAGTGCTGGGTGGGCATCGAATTTTGCTGTCATGAAGCAATCGTTTAAGGAGCGCTTCTTTGGCCGCCTGAAAAAGTATTTAATAGTCTTTTATTAGGCGGAAATAAGGTTCGTGCCTTCAACGGTGGCTCAGCCGAAAGAGTACTTCAAAACCGGTGTACATGTACTCTTTCGGGACTACTCAAATGGACTGAAACTGAACTAGACGCCCTGGATAGGAGGGTCCATACATTGTTGATGGCATATCGAATACGCTTTCGGTTATGAGACTGTATATCCCGCGGAGTTGTGGAGGTCCACAATGCTAAGACTCCACATACGCGAGATATGTAGTCTCGGGGAATATTTCCTTGAAACCGACGTGGGGATGCATCGAAATGTGGTCATGAAGAGAACTGGCGCAAACCTGTAGTGCTCGACAGTACCGGCCGCGGGAAGGTATGGCAGAGTAAGGAGCTTCACGGACGCTTTTTCCGGGCCTTGCGGGACCCGATGTATTAGCATCCGTAGCCTGGCTACGTTTCGGGGTCCTCTTCGGGGAAGCCAAAACGCCAAGATTAGTAACAAGTCATCAGCAAGTCAGTAACTTGCTCTAAAATACAGTCTTGTACAATCGGAAGTGCACATACGTCGGTTTCCCCGAAAAGGTCACCGAAACGCACCCAGGATACGGACGCTAAGAAGTCTACATCGGGCCCATGTAGGGCCCGGTAAAAGTGTCCGTGAAGCTCCTTGCTCTGCCATACCTCCATGCGGTCATTAGTGTCTTAATACTATAGGTTTGCGCCAGCACTCGTGAACCAGGGAGAGCGGGGTAAGAGCCTTGTCCACTGAGACCACATCTCGGTGCATCCCCACGTCGGGTTCTAGGAAGTATTCCCTGAGACTGCAAACCTCACGGTTGTGCAGGGTCTTAACATTTAAGAAACCACGCACTTCCGCGGGATATATGTCTTATCACCGACGACCGTGGGTAAAGCATCCGATTTCGAAAAATCATTGGCATGTGATTACTGTTTAAATTATAATTGATTAATTATTAATTGAATTATGAATAAAGGTATTGACCATAAATTGATAAGAAAATAAAATTTAAAGAATAAATTGAATACATTGAAAAAATTTAAAACAGGTATAAAATTAAAATAAAAAAAAATATTAAAATGAAATCAAAATTAAATCAGAATTAAAATTAAATCGCCATGGGATTGTTTACAAAAGCTCGTAGGAATTTATTTATATTATTGTGGTGCACATCTACTAAGTCACTGCGGCCATTAAGGATTCTACACAATCTAGGTATTGGAGAATTTGCACCAAGTACAGACTTTCGAAGTGGCGGTCACAGGGGTGTTATCTTATTCCTAGGATATCTAGCAGGCGCGTGGAATCTAATTAGCTTCAATAAACCGGGGCAGTCGATCTTATTGCGCAACAGTTTGTAAAGAAACAAAGCATCGGTTATATCTCTACGCATAGACAACGATTGCATCCTGAAATGGCACAGACGGACTCTGTAAGAGGGCAGGCGCTTAGATTTCCCCTCACTAAAGGCTAAATGCCACGCAAAACGTTTCTGTACCCTTTCTAGACGCAATGTGTGGCGTAGTGAGGTCTCCACACAACACTACAATACTCCATAACACTGCGTACGAAACAGTTATATAACATTATCTTGGTGCTACTTTTACGAAAGCCTTTGGTGTTACGAGCAGGAACCCTAACATTGTTATACCCAAATACTTGTAGGTTTCTGTTGAGGAGAAGGATCTAAGGTGTATGGAATCCGAAAGTTGAGTTCCTACGGATTCCATAATTTACCCTCGCTTCGCATGCATGAGTTCACATTTTGTCCACACAAAATTCCATCCAGATGTCGCTACTGAAAGTACCTTCAGTAGCTTCATCAAAGAGTTTCAGATCATCCAAGAAGCTGAGATAGGACCGACCACCTCCCCTCAACCGATAGCCTAGACCTTGTGTATTATTTCCCTATTCTGTAGTCGTTTGTAATATTAGGTCTTATTAGTATAAATGACATTCTGCGGAAGTAACTTGGCGATAGTGACGATCTGCGTCACGACCATTGTTTCGATGTGGCGAGCGCCCTAAATCGTTTTTTTTTCTCCGAAATCGCAATTTTGCAAATACTTTGTTTGCTATTACGGGGGCAGTTTTAGCCCAACCTGGTAGTGATGCACTTAGGTGTCGCCATAAGCTTGAAGTAACGCCATCATTTTGTTTAGATGTCGACACGAAAGACGACCGGAGTTCAGAGTCGCGCACTACACCCATCACACCTCAGAAACTTATCGCGCAATTATGTAAGTTTGAACAGTGAGTAATAACGCTCGCATATTTCGCTAGCGTAGTCGCGGGCATAGCTGGTCCCTCTGAGAAGCCCTTCCCGAAAAGGCACCGATTCGGGCTGATGATGGTTTTGTGACGATGTTGGGGAGTAAGCACCGTCAGCGTACCAACAAGAACCGCTGAGACACGGCTCCGTCGGAACCCAAAGTGCCTATTCGTGCCGCGAAGCCGAACACTCCTGTGTACAATGTACATCTCCCACCAAACTACACCACTACGGCGGAGGACATCGTGGAGTACGTGCGTTAGAAGACAAAGTACGTGGCGAGAGTGCAGTTGCTTGAGTCGCGGCGCAACGTCAAGTTTAAGGCGTTAGTGGTGCGAATATCAACGTGTCATCTGCACCTAGTCTTGGAAAAAGACTTTTGGCCGCAGGGGGTGGTATACCGTCGCTTCTACGGGCAAGTGCCACAGGAACGCATAGTGACATAGTGAACAAGTGAAGTGTTGCTAACATAGTTTCAAGGGTTTATTTACTAAGACAAATTGTATTTTATCATATTTATGTTAGTCAGCAAATTTGCTGACTCCATAGTCCTTTTTGCCCCCACAGCCTTGGAACTCCAGACCATGCTTCAAGAACTGAGCACGGCCAGCTTCAGGGTGGGACTTGTAATGAATTGTTCTAAATTCCACCTTATGACCAACAGCACTAAGCGTAGGGTCGAGATAGATGGGCAGGAAATACATTATGTCGATGAGTATATCTACTTGGGCCAGTTAGAATCTTTCGAAAATAGGCAAGAAAGTGAAATCGATCACCGAGTCGAAAATCCCTGGAAAAGCTACTGGTCCATGAAGACGCTAATGAAGGGTGATTTTCCAATCTGCCTGAAGCGCAAACTCATCGAAATATGCATCCTGCCCGTCCTAACCTACGGTGCTCAGACCTGGTCACTCCCCGAGATTCAGTAGTTCCGCCTTGGAGTCTGCCAAAGGGCAATGGAACGCAGCATTCTGGGTGTCAAAAGACAAGACAGAATTCGAAACACCACGCTGCATTCCAAAAGAGCTGCTACTGCTAGAGGCTGCTAGACTAAAATGGGATTGGGTGGGTCACGTCAGCCGCAGGCACGATGACCAGAGAGCAATAGTCTTCACACGATGGTTGCCGGACGGCGCCGCCGAGGCTGGCCAAAAAGAGGTAGCGAGACGATTTGGACGCGTACCGCGAGGGTTGGCCCGAAGAGGCACGGTAAAAGAGCACGTAGAGGGAATTGGGGGAGGCCTTTGCCCAGCAGTGGGACAGTACAGGCTAATAAAAAAAAAGTAAATATATGTATATGGGCCAAAGACGTATGAGAATAAATGAATGTTGTTGTTAACCAGGACTGTTTAAAAGTAATAACACCAACCGATTATTTGCTATATCGCTGCTGGTTAAAGGCATCTTCTCCTGTAGCAGTTGGTGGGCTCGTGCCTTCTCTGTATGAACAGAAAAGACACGAGCATTGATAACCACGCTTTCTTAAAGCTGGTTTTCCGACTTATATTTATTACTAGTCAAGGTTTCCTCTCGAAGTTTTCCTTCATCTATGTCTGTGTGTGTCCGTGTCCAAGATAAACTTTACAGACCTATGCATGAATTGAAAAAGTCACATTAGTACTTGCCCCGATTTGACCTCGTGCATTCGAGGCCTAAACCATGCTTATTAAATATTTTTGGTGAAAATTCCTAATTATTGTCTAAAAGTAATCCTAAATAATTGGTTGTTCATGTGTTGCAGCGTCATCGAGTTCCATAGCGCAGAGCGCGTGGGGCAGCTCGTACGCGGCCGAGTTCCTGCGCCACGAGTACCCGCACTGACGCTCGCGCTCGCAGCGCGCTATGCTCTGAGCGAACACCCGTATACTGTGGCACCGTACACGAGGGGCACATTCGGCTGTCGAGCATGTTGTGCCCGAAAGCTTAAGTTGAACCAGAAAGAAAAGTTACTGAATTATATCGAGAAACGACTTATCGATTTTGCAATGCCAGACTGCTATGTGAGCATCAGAGTAGTTGTTACTGTGCTGTCAATAATTTGGTCAAATGAAAAATAAAATAAAATCTGAGAAAGAATAGTTGAGAGTATTCTTGTGTAAATAATCAGCAGATCACTGTGCTATGAAAATATGATGTCTGATGTTTGACAGCAATATCGTTTTGGAAAACGGCACTATTGTGGCAGACGAGGGCCCACGGTATACAAGACAGCTTTCATTAGGCTAAATACGAAATAGAGAACCCGTACCAATCGTGTAAATATTACTGTACGACTCTCATGTATGTTCAGAGAGCGATCCCGAGTAAAGAGGGTTCATTTTATGCTGACTGACAGAATCTCCGCTGATGATGTGTTCTACAAGTAAGATAAATTTATAATTCAATAGAACAAATTCAAGTTAAGCTAATTCTTCCAGTTAACAACTCGTGTGTTGCATAGAATATATCCAACTGTAAATATTAAGAATAGAGAGTTTAAGAAAGGAAAGTAGGTTAAATAAATATATTTACTTTGAAAGATATTGTATAAATCATAATAAAAACCTACCGTTTAGGTGAAATGTACTATAGGTTATTGATATATTCATATTTTTATACTAAACTCATCACTGGATTAACTTTATTTTAGCAAGGCCGTACTTCGTACGATCACCTGATTTATTTTAATTTCTTTAAGCATTTGTATTATATTTAATGAGTATACAGTTAATTATATTCATATCTTTTATTTTGGTATTACTACATGGCCCTAGTGTTTATTTATTTTTTTATCTGTTTAGGATCTCCAACAAAGGATGTACACAAACACACGAAATAAATAACCGACGACAAAGTATGACGTAGGTGTACTCCTTCACTTACAGGAGACCACAGCATGCTTAATTAAATGTCTAATGTTGACTGTGAGTCTAAAACATGTACACCGTTGCTAGCGCTTGATGTTTACCACCCGCCATTCTCAGTAGTAACTTCATTTATTACGAAATTTATGCCAATGAAACGTCAGTTAACCATGAGACATAATTTTTTTAAAGCTAATTATGAATTAATTAATAACGAGCTTAGCATGTTGAAATGGAATCAATTGCTTTACGACCTTTCTGCTGAACAAACAGTTAATACATTTTACGATCAAATTTATAGTATAATTAAAAGGCCTCAAACCAACAAAAAATGGAAGACGGCGCGCCACGAACATCAAAAGTGAAGCCACCTTTTTATCTTAAATATCTGTGTGTGTCGAAGGGTTGCCATTTTTATGAAGTTTTTCCGTATAATTTGGGGAAAAATATTGTATGGGTAGGATAATATTGTACGAGTAAGATATTATTGAGTATGGTATTGTACCTTAATTGTTATGAAGGACTTCTATTCCGAAACAAAAACCATTTTTTTTACATCGCAAAATTAAAAAAAAAAAACAATTAAATACAAAGTGCATTAACATACATAAGATCACCTTTTACGCATGAATTGCTTGTGTTAGGAGACTCCGCTCTTCCACTTAGAATTATCCATTAATTTGCAATTGCATGTATAAAAGATAAAAATACAAATATAAATAGATTAGTTTTAAATTATAGAAATAGCAAACTTTAAATAAATGAACGAGCGATAAACAGAAAAAAAAGGCAAAAATGCGAGTAAATAAAAATGAATGACGGTTGTTATTATTAAAATGATCGGAACAAACCACGCTAGTTTTCGATTGCAGCCATTCTGGATCATTCCGACTATTTCTTATAGATACTATCCATTTACTTTTTGGTTCGGTATTAATTGGAAATCTAAAATATTAAATACGTCAAAATAAGACAAGAATAAAATACTCGCAGTAAGAAATCATTTTTTTTTTTTAATCGAATGGAAGAATTTGAAATCATATTATGGCAACACTCGCACTTTATGTCACTGCTTTCGTTCGCTACAAAATTCATAGTTAATCAATTAAAAAACGATGTTAGTTCAAGTACTTACAAGTGATAGGTGTTTCCGTGAGACTTTTTTGTGATTGACTTTTTTGCTGTTGTTTTTACAAGTTTTCATTACAAAGGAAGGCACAATTCTATTTTTTTTTCAATGTTAGCTAGACGACGACTAGTGGCGTACTAGGAGTGATGAGCATGGTTTTAGTGTAGGTGTGTGCGTGACCGTGTATATTTACTTGCAGGAGCACGGTTTTGTGGCTTCACTTTCGATGTTCGTCGTTCGTTGTGGCGCACCCTCTTCCTTTTTTTGTTGGTCTGAGTTATAAGGCATGTTCCGCTGTCTCGCCTCAGGAACTCTGATTTTGCGTTGTGGTCTCACCTACTCTCATTCAGTATTTTCAAAACCAAAGAAAAATCTTGGTTGAAATGGAAAACGTACGGTAATGCATCGGACTACGTAAGTTTTTCTACTCATCGTAAATGTTTTAAATCTGAATGTGAAAAATACATGAGATCAGTCGAAGACAGTATTCCGCTTGGCATTAAACATTTCTGGACGTACGTTTCACACAAGAAGGGCAAGGCGCAGATTCCAGCAAATATGTTTCTTGAAAATCTTAACTCAAATAATCTAACTGAAATATGTAATATGTTCTCCATTTTTTTCATCTCCGTTTATGAACCTAAGAATTTTAACCCCGCGACGTGGCAGCCACCTAGCACATACGCAGATAATTCGCCCTATATCTCTAAAATCTATTTACTTACCTGTAAATTTTGTACCTATTTAACGCAATAAAGCAATTAGACTTAAATAAAGGTGTCGAGGTCCCGATGGCTTGCCACCGGTCTTTTTTAAGAAAACCGGACAGAATATTGTTCTACCACTTCATATTATATTTAATAAATGTTTAAGAGAAGGTACTTTTACGGGCACATATCACACTAGTGTTTAAGAGTGGTGACATTAATAACAACAAAATTATCGCCCTATCTCTATACTGCCCACCTTGTCGAAGCTTTTCGAGAGTCTTGTGTTCACAGCGAAGTGTACTCTCACATTCACAACCTCATTGTTGGTGAGCAGCATGAATTTGTCAAACGACGTACGACGAATACAAAAATATCTACTATTAATACTAATTCTAATGCTAATGCTGTTTACGGACATCCTATTCAAAACATAGATGAACAAGTTCAAGGTGACACTGTGTACACAGATTTTTGGAAGGCTTTTGATAAGGTGGACCACAAACTACTTCTAGATAAAATTGCATTCAATGGCATCTGTGGCAATTTGTAACGTTGGTTCATGGCTTATATATTTAACAGGTCGCAAAAAATAGTTATTAATGGTTTCCAATCAAGCTAAATTATTGTCACCTCCGGGGTGCCCCAGGGCACAATTATGGGTCCCCTACTCTTTACTCTGTTAACAATGACATTAAGAAATGCTTCATTCAATCCCAATTTCTAATGTATGCCAACGACATCAAGATTTATAAGTCGTGCAAAAGCACACAAGACTGCCTACTTTTACAGGAGGACCTTGATAGTCTTTCTCGATATTGTTCATCCAACAAACTTCACCTTAGTTTACTTAAGTGCAATGCGATCACTTTCAGTAAAAATAAAAACGTTATAACATTTGAATATAGTCTAAATATAGCGGCAAACTGGTAGCTAAGTTCTGGGCTGACACAATTTAGATTGCCATCGACACGCTAAGAATAATATAGTCTACATGGTATTCGTTTGTTTGTTTGTTATGGACTCGAAATTGCACGTTAATCTTCAAAAAAATTTCACGTGTTATGCACTACAGATGCACTAAGTCAAAATTATCATACACTCTATTATTAAAGCGTTATAACATTCAAAGTTTGGAGTCTTAACGCAGGTTACTGATGACCATGATGCTGCATGGTCTGTGTAATAACAGATTCGATTGTCCTTATATGACTAACAACCTGTGTTACATTGTACCTAGAACTGTGATGCGCAGAGAGGAGCACGTGCCCCGGCTGTCCCACACTGCAAGGTGTAGACTTACGCTGGCCCACGAGCGCCTCTCCGACGCATCGTAGATCCGTATAACACCCATTTTATCGAACTTGATATTTTCGCGCTTACACACTTTAAGTTCAAAAGGATGACTTCAATAGCCATCCTTTTGAACTTTTCTTTAAAGTAGCTATCTAATACCTATTTTCCCTAAATCGCATATGAGTACTTAGTTACTTAATTTTCTGTAAGTAATATTAATGCACGCATTTAGTATTAAAAAAAACATTATTTCGCGGATATTGTTGTGGGTTACACGTTTATCTAGTTTAAAACTTATTCTGTCATACTTTTTGTAATGTGTAACTGTTAAATGTCCCAATAAAGTAAAATTTAATTTAATTTAATTGTTTATACGCAACTAACATTATCGTCACAAATATCTAGCTGTGATGCAGAAGGGTATTCATAGAATGCATAATGGTTATTTTGGCGCGTGGCCATAGTTTGAAGTAACGGCGCCATCTTATGTTTTCAATACAAACACAAACTTTTTCACAAATATCATCATCATCATCATCATCATTTCAGCCGAAAGACGTCCACTGCTGGACATAGGCCTCCCCCAAGAAGGGGGGGTTTTGCCATAATCGCCACGCTTGGCAGGCGGGTTGGCGGGTTCACAAATATACCATCACTTTTTTCTTTGAAGAAAACTCAAAATAAGATGTTAATAAACTTAATGGATGTCGTTGTATTCTATGCTTATGATTTTCTTCCCAGTCTTATATGAAATAATTCTCCAAAGAATGCAATCCATTGACGGCTAGAGGCAAATTAAAACTAGGTTTACAACATGAATATTATGATCATTCATTAATTTCATTTCAACAACTAGCAAATAACGATCAGGCGGCATCTTAAGTCAAGAGCGAAAGCGTACACAAAATAATTAAAATCATTGTCTTTGACATCACAAAAAATTGCAGAATACAATACTGTTTGACAGATTGACAGCTGGCATCAGGCTGACCCAGGGCTGCCAGATTGTATAATTGGATACAAAAACTGTATAATTTGGTTACTGATTGTATCCTCTTTGTATCTTGGACCCTCATGTAGAATTGGATACGGGAAGCCTAAACTCTATTATCTAAGTTTTCTATGGTGATATTTTTTGAGTTGCTATATAGATGCGCGCTAAGCCTGTGAGTACCGTAATAAATAAAAAAAAATAACGTCGGTAAGTTCACGTGATTAATCATTATTTTGTATGTTTAAAATTTTTTAAGCCCTGTTTGTATCCTGACATTCAATTTTGTATAATTTCAAAACATGGCCGAATCATTTAAAAATATCTACTGGCAGCCCTGCCTGGGCTGATCAGATGATCGAGAAGTTGCGAAGAAGACAGAATTTTCAAAACTAGTGTGATTTTAGAAATTGAATAAATACACCTTCAAGTTTACTATTAAGAATGGCTGCAAAATACGGCGATGATGATATACAAATCCGTGCTGCAAAGAGAGACGACATGTTTGCTGTGTCTGAAATGATTCAGGTCCCTTCCTTTTTATAAGCACATTTTAAAATAATAACATTAATTATTTATAACCGTTAATACATTGTTTAACAGGAGCTTGCTGATTTCGAGAAAATGCCTAAAGGCCCACAAATGTCGGTTGAAGGTAGGTATGCTCTAAAATGTGCTGATCATCATCAAGTACAACATGGTTAGCTGTCATAAAACTGACTGATTCTCGTCCATGATATTTCAGATTTACAGCGCGATGGTTTTGAGAAGCAGCCTCCTTTATTCCAGTGTAAAGTGGCCGAAGTGAAGAAGCCCGGCACCCAACCAGTGGTGGGCTATGCGCTTTACTTCCCTACGTATTCCACCTGGGAGGGCAGCTCCATGATGCTGGAGGACCTGTATGTGCGCAACAGCCAGAGACGCATGGGAGTCGGCAAGAGACTGTTCAAAGCTGTTGCAAAGGTATATTCAGTAGTAACTATTATGTTGTTCACAGTATTGTATTTAATGCAATACTTCATTGATTAAAAATAACATTTAACTTTCCAGGAAGCTTCCTCCGCTGGTTGCAGCCGCCTTGACTTTCATGTGCTAGACTGGAACCCGGCACGCACCTTCTATGAGAACAAAGGTGCGGTGAACCTAACTAACAAAGAGCAGTGGTATTACTACAGGCTCAGCGGAGAAGCGCTAAAGAAGCTCTCCTTGGAGAAAGATGAGTGATGGGGTGGTGACAGAAACACAGTGCTGTGCGCTCACTTATATATATTTCATAATATTATAATATACAATAGACTTCACTTTGTACATATTTCTAGTTTGTATTTAGTAAAAAACTTGAGACTTATTACAGAAAAATATACAAAAGTTTTACTTAGTTGCCACAATAGTGCAATTGTATTTAAGTTTTTGTCATGTTTCCATAATAAGCCTAAAGTTTTTTTGTATGCCATACATTCTGTGATAAAATTTGTGCTGGACCATACAAAATAAACTGATTTAATAGTAATTTTAATATTTCATTTGTAACTAGTATGTACAAGGTATAATAAATGCCATTTATTGGAACTAGTTTAAAATAAGAATAACTCACATTGTGTCTGGTTGCATTGCATGCTCTCTGTTATTTACACACAAAATACATAATCACAAAATACTTTGTAGCACATTGTGTGTTCACGCTCACGTTGCTGTTACTATCAAATCTAGGTGTATGTTCTAGCTTGCACAGCAAATTGAACACAATGTATGAAGGCATCAAGTTACTTGGAACAATTGAAAGCGTCACACTTACGTAGATTTTAACACACTTAAAATAAGTTTGTAGAGAAAGGAAATAGTATTTCCTTTCTCGCTCTCTGCCGAAGTAAGGTTACTCCTAGTTCTAGCCGGCTAAACCTAGGTGGCCGGTAACTGTTGTGTATCCTTTTTATTGCTAGGACACACCGACCAAATGGATTAGGTTAGGTTAGAACTGTGAGCAAACGCGCGCGAGCTGAGCGTGCGCAGCGAGCGGTGCCGCGGCAGCGGCCGGCGAGTGCTACATCCAAATTGGTTGCATGTTTTAACCGGCTACACCTAGTTGTACCCGGCTGAAAATAGGTGTAGCCGCACTCCGGCTATTAGTCGTAACATACAAGGTGTAAACAGACCCTTCACATAGCCGTCAACCAAGCATTCTGTACATCAAACTAAGTAACTTTACGCAAAAATTATTGCTGGGAATTGAATTTTTTTTTAGGGTGAACAATCACGTTTTTCGGTAGGACTCGATGGAAAGCACTCAAAGTATTTTGCTGATGGATGGATTGAATAGTACGGGGGTCGTGGAGGTGTGTAAAGTAAAAATCTTACATTAAAAACAAGTATTAAAAAAAAAAAACTTGTGAAATAGTTGGAACTTTGACTTGCAGTATCTCCGTAACTAGAAGGTTCCCAGGTATGGTCCAGAACAAAAAAAAATATCGCAAAGACGGGGAGAACAAGTGCCTTTCGGATATGTTAAGGGTCTATTTACACCCTTTATATGCATACATATACTATTCTTAAAATTGATATAAGAACAAAAGGTCGACAGTTCTGTACTGTTATAGAATATGACTTTTTTCGAAACACATACCTACTATGGGTAGGTATATTCGTTCTACTCTACATCACTGCATCATCAATAAATACTAAAAGTCAATAAATGATGCTTGTATTTTTGCTACACATTGTTAGTTAAAATGATGCTTGTAATAATATTGTTCATATTTAGGTGGCATAGTACCTAATGTGAATACTGTTTAACTTAGTTGAATAATATATCTACGTGGGTTTATCTACATAGTAGGATAGCTTGTAGAAGATCACTCTCAGACAAGCGAGGTGCAGCGACAAACACCTGGACTCCACACAGATGTGGACAGACGCGGCCCCGCGCTGACTGGACGGTTCGCCGGTCTGAAAGCTATCTTATCAATATTGTCACTTATCATCAAGTTCCATTCTAAACTCTTAAAACATTTCTAACAGATAATCATTAGACTAGTTTTTTTGAGATTATAATTGTCACGGAACGTTAAAATATTTAAATAGTTAATACTTGCGTTACCATTGTGTCAGTCATTATGGCAAGGTGACCTCAGAGCGACTAGGTAAAGCCTACGATGCATCGCTAACTCCATCATAATAATACAACACTAATCCTAAAATGTTACAACTAAATACCTATGTACATTCGAGTGATCGGAACACAATATTACAATCTACACATTTTGTCGATTTATCAGTTAACTAATGGAAGTTGGAATAGCTATTAGTATCGTTAAATACGAATAGACTCGGAGCTGGCGTGTTCGCGTTGCGTCACTTCGATAAATTGTCGCGAATCGTAAACTGCCACGCTCTTGATTCACGGTGAGTTGTAAGGAACTGCACTTGAGGTTCCTTATCTTCACATTCGCGAGACGAACGGTTTTTCGTGAGTTCACTGCTCAGTCCATTGTCTGTGCACTGTGACGCGGCTCGGCCCGGCCGGCGCGAGGGCCGCGTGCGGGCGCTGCTACGTGGACGCCATGAGCTTAGCGTGCGCCGTCACGTTGCGCTGGTGCAGGAAGCCGCTGCCTTCCTCCTCCTCGCCGTTGCCCAGTCCGTACTGGAAAGGAGAAAAAGATGCATTGGTACCGCCGAGAAGTCGGAAAAATTACAACTGTCAAAGTTCATGCAAGTAACTTGATTCCTCAGAATTAGGTACTTGGCTATACTGCACCAGAGGGTCCATGGAGTTTCTTGCCCATTCTTCTCCATAGAGATCTACGCTTTGGAATGGGCAACTACAGTAGGTACTTTCCCAAGTTATTATGCCTTGTGGGACTGTAGCTTCGCTCTCTTTGTTAATCTGACTTTCAAAAGTGCCTGTAATGGTTTAATTTAAATAAATATAGGTACCTACCTACCTACTTACTTTGAGTTTTGAGTAAGTGCATTGCATAGGTTTATTGATCTACTATAAATTGACTAGAGCATTTCGTAGACATAAGCCACTACCTAATAAATAAGTTGACTTCTGTTTTTACCTGACTGCGAAACCGGGAGGAGGGTTATGTGTTTGACCTGTATGTATGTGTGTAATAGTGTGTATGTATGTTCATTTCTTTGTTCCCTCGTAACTCTTAAACGGATGAAGGTATTTGGATAAATTATTCCTCGTTAGATTCGTCTTGATGGTGCGAGTGTCACAGACTACATTAAATTTAAAAAAAAAAAACATAAAAATGGGGTGTCATATTGTGGAGTTCGATTTTTTTTTTCTTCCAATACCAGCGAATGGGGTATTAAAATGAGGGGTTTAAAAAGTGTGTAACGTTGTACTTACGTGGTTGCTAACACATTTGAATCGTAGTTGTAACAGAAAAATAAAATAACCGTTACAAGTGATTCTAAAAATATACAACATTATTTTTAGTATATGCGAAACCTGAATATAGTTTGTTCAGAATAAGTAACTGAATGTACAAAATTTCAAAACTGTATCATGAAAAATCACAAAGTTATAAGCTTGTTCTGTTATCTAGTTGTCCGCACAAAATCGTCGTCACCACGCAGCGCGCGCCTCCAGCGTCGTCTTGAGCTCATTGATAATAATAATTTGGCAGTAGGTACCTAAATTATTACGATAGGTCCTTAAAGTTGCTCGGGGATAATATTTTTGGGAAAAAATATAACATTGTTTAAAAATTATTGGAATCGATTCAGTTACATAATCTGAACAAACTATATTCAGGTTTCGTATATACTAAAAATAATGTTGTATATAATAAAAAAGTCAAATTATCTGTGAAATCTTTCACGTTACTAAACTAAAAAACTGTAAATAATTAATTTAGTTCCAATTTCTAATGTTGAGAATGAGCCACTGCGTCGTCTACAAGTGCGTAGCACTGCCTACGAGTGCGTAGCACAACTTCGGAGTGCGTAGCACTAGAAGTACGAATACGTAGAAGTAGAATCTACGAAATGATTACGAGTAAAATAGGTACCGTCACAGGTTAATAAACCAGTAAAAGTCGAAATAACAGTCAATGGGGACATTTTTCCATTGGCTGCCACTAAGCAATGGCTTGGGCTGCCAATATTGCACTTATGTAAAACTTTTTTTATTAAAGACTAGCGGCCCGTCTCTGCTTCACACATAATTATTATTGCCATTTATAATAAATATAGCCTATGTTACTTAGGGATAATTTACCATTCTAATGGTGAAAGAATTTTTGAAATCGGTCCAGTAGTTTTTGAGTTTATTCGTTACAAACATACAAATCTTATCTCTTTATAATATTATTATAGTGTAGACAAATACCTACTTCAAGTCTGTAGTCACTAGTCACGGTCAGCCGGTGAGCGGTTGGTACTAACCTGTAGTGCGTGCAGATAGTGTTGCTGCGAGTGGTAGTGCGGCGCGGAGTGCGGTGGGTACGAGTCGTAGCCGGCCGCGTTGCTGGGCTCGCTCTTGATGTTGAACAGCGACGGGTTGGACAGGAAGGGCGTGGCGGGCAGGCCCAGCGGGTACTGCGCGTGCGCGTGGTGCCCACCCTGCGCGTGCGTGTGCTGCGCCGGCGCCGCGTGCCCAAGCGCGTGCGCGTGTCCGTGACCGTGTCCGTGCGGCGACGTGTCCGGCGTCACGTGTGTCTCGCGGCTCTTCGCGCCGTGACTAGACATCGACTGCGTCAGCGGCAGTGGCACCTCGGGGAGACTCTGTTTGCTGTCTGTAATATCGAGTGTTTTTATTAAATTATGTGCTGGTATTGCTTCGTTCCTATTTAGTTTGAAGTAGTAGGTATTATTCGCTATAAGACTATGGGAAAACCAAAGAAACGATGAATTGACTGGGTGATTGTGCCAGAAATGGTTACGGGTTGATTCACGGTATGACTACTAATTGCTCAGAAGTATGGAAGAAGGCATGCTGCGCTGACCTCTAATACATTGAGATAAGGGCAGGGAATTATGATAATAAATTATTGTAAACTAGCTCTTGCCCGCGGCCTCGCTCGCGTTAATTTTGAATTTGACAATCATTTCGGGTTGAACTCTGCTTGTAATAATATAATTCAATCATGATTCGAAAGGCACGTGGCGCCATCTATTATCATAAGAACGTTATTGTTGTTTTCCTCGGGAACAGTACTTATTGTCGGGATGAAAGGTACCCTATGTCCGTTTCTGTACACCTGACAACGTATATGCAAAATTTCAGGATGCTTGGTTCAGTGGTTTAGGCGTGAAAAAGTAACAAACAAATCTTATAATATTAGTAAGTAAGTAAGTATAGTAAGTATGGGAGTATGGATTGAACTAATGCGTGTGATCTTTACCGTCCATCCCTGGAGAGCTGAGCTCATCTTTCTTGTTAGCGTCTTGTGGCGGCTTTGTTCCGTTGCCAGACTTCTTTGGCTTACGTTTCCGCGTCTGGATGCCGTCCTTCCTCATTGCTAGAGGCCTGGGAAAATTGAATAATGGATTATAGTAGGCCATTTCTCATAATTGATGATAGCTACCATACTTAACTACTTAGGTTGGTATGGTAACAAAATAAGGACAAAAAATAAATATAGTAAAAAAACTAAGGATATTGGTTTTTTATTGCAAGAGTTTTGGGTTTGTTTGTTTTTATTTTGTTTAATTCGTCAAATCGTAGTGGTAAACACAATCGATGGAGAAGTTGAAACGAATAGAAACATCAGACGAACGTGTCGATTCGTAAAATATGCAATCTACAATCATGCAAGGCATTTAGGGCCGCTCGCTGCGGTGGCTTCACTGAGTTATTCATACGCTGGAAGCGCAAGACCAGTCGCAGTGGAGCTGCTTAAAAGAGCTCTACGTCTAGGGGACGTCCGTCGTTCGACGAATGATAAAGTCGCATGACACGTTACAGCTGCAGTACGTACCGGTTGATGCCGTGCAGCTTGTAGTAGAGGCCGCACGCGTTGCAGACGGGCTCGCCGTCGTTATTGCGCCGCCACAGTGTGGTGTTGCGCGAGCCGCAGTTGGTGCAGCACTGCCCGTGGCGCCGCGCTGCCGACTGCGGGGAACACGGGGTTATGTGGTGCTCGAGTGTCGCCGGTTTGTGTCGGCAGCACTCGTGCAACTATTGCCGTAACCGTCACCAAGGACCCTAGTAGTAGTGGTAGGTGGGCCCTAGCTAGTATGCTAGCTACAACTGTCTCAGGACTAGGTCTCTTTATCTCGGGAAATCGCATCGGTGTTCATGAGCTCATTTTACCCGATATTGATGAGATTCTTACTCAATTTAATACCAACCTATCTATTCTCTCTTATCTGTATCCAAGGAATTCTCTTAAAGCTTGTTTTCCAACAAAGCGGGACCAGCGAAGCGGCTAGGAGACGTGTAAGATTCGACCAATCACAGTGATTCGATTATCGCACGTCTCCTCTCCGCTCCGGTCGTCTTCGCTTCGGTGGAAACCGAGCGTAAGAAGGTTGTTGAAACTACTTGAAACTGTAAATCGTGGCTGGATGGACATGGAGACGAGGCAGCATCGGTACGAGCAGAGCCAGGCATATAGTTAAAGTAGGTAGGTAAGTACCTGTCAAGGTGATGCTACTCGAAGACCTTGCTAGTTTAATTTCCCAAACATGTGACTGTCGAGCGTGCAACTAATTTATGACCCTCATTAGTTTAGATAGTCTGAATGTAAGTAGTGTGGAACCTAAATTGCTACTGATAACTAAAAGAAACTGTTTTGTTGTTGATTTTTTTATTTTAAATACACTGAGTTGATACTAGTACGACTCTAGTCCCGAACGTCGTAGAATTGTAAATGTGCTACACGTTATAGGTAGATAGTAGGTAGAATTGTAGATAATAAAACATGCTAAAAACAAAACTAGTGAAGAAGTAAAAGAAGCGTGCTTAAAACTAAATTATTAAGGAGAGCACCAAAACCAAGGAACAGAACAAACAAAACCCAAGCACCTCACATGCACATCATCGTTACTGAATCCACCACCAGGTAAGTCAGAGCGTTACGGGAGACAGGAGACAGTTCCCGTCCAGTGAGCCATCGCGCCCTGCGCCGGTGTCCAGTGATGCACTGTGATACCGGGCACCGCCATCTTGTACCGCATCACATACAATTACGCGCATGCGCTACGAGTTGCATTGTCCGAGGAGTGCGTGCGCGAAGGCGGGGCTGCTTCTCATTGGACGAGAGCTGTCCTATCTGTGCGCGTAATTAGACGCGCCGAGATAACTAGCCGACGTTCTTGTTGCCGATCGATAAAGTCCAATAAGCGCGACGCGCGGCGTCGATAACAGCGAGGCGCGGGTTCTGCGCGCGCTAACTGCCACCTATCTACTGATTGCCGCGACGTCTCGTTACCGCGTGACGTCACCGTGTAACACCGGCTGCGCCCGCGCAGCGGTGCTCACTAACATGCAATTACCGATCGATTAGTTATCTCAGTGCGATACGTATATCTAATTCCATCGACAATAATGGAAGGTTGCGGTGATCGATTCGGGAGGTGATATTACTGGGGAGGTACAATTTGTAACGGTGCAAGCGGAGTGCTACGGTGCGGCGCACTCGAAGTAGGGAGCGGTAGCGTGTAGTTCCCTAACACTCGCCAAAGCCCGAAAAGTAAGGATATCTACAGGAACCGCGGCGTGCGACGTCGCGGGGGCGACGCGGGGCGGTAGGAAGCATGCACTAGTCTACACGCCACCGACTCACCTTCTTCATGCCCCTGGCCATGCCCTCCACACTCATCCATCTCTGCACGGTGCCCTCCTTATAGAAGCGGGTGAGTAGGTCTGCGTCGGCACCTGTTCGCAAACAGAGCGCGTTACTATCGGTCGAGGGAAACTCACCAGCCGCTTGCTCGGCTTCACGAGCGGGCGGTTGACGCCGTTGATCTTGTGGTAGAGGCCGCACGCGTTGCACAGGTAGTGTCCCGTGGCGTCACGGCGCCACAGCGGCGTGTTGTTGGCGCCGCAGTTCACGCATTCGCGCCCCTCCTCGTACATCTCCAGCACGCCATCTGTTCGCACGTTCGAGTCAGTGGGGCATAGCTAGTGCCTGCTCGGACACAGGACGATGCCTAAATACACCTTAATACTAATAAAGCTTGAGAGCAGACACAACAAAAGGAGAGTTAGTCCCGGAACTCCACCAAAGCCGAGACGAGCGGAGCGAACAGGAAATGTGCAAGATTTGTCCAATCACAAGAGAGACGCGAGACGCGATGTTGATTTCGATCAATGTTATAGGTCGGTTCTCGCACATCTCCTCTCCGCTCCATTCGCCTCCGGTTTGGTGGAGTCCGGGCCGTAGCCGAACAAGGATGTGATGATTGGAGCTGCGAATGATGATGGAAGCTGTAAAATTATTATTAGGTATCCTAGCAGTTACAGGAAAAGACAATGATAGCCGTTTTATCAGCCACTATCAGTTCCCATAGCCGGGGTCACACTCAGTGGGACACGCCCGGCCATAGCGGGCGCTGCCGTGTCAACAATGTTAGCACCGCTTCCGAGAAGATGGAACAATAATAGTAGCGAATTAGCGATAGGGAGCCGCCACACACGGACATGGCACGCGGCGCAGCTTACGTACTGGCCGTCGTTGTAAACAGTTATAGGTATCTTGATTGGATCTTTAATGATTCGTGGGTGCTCCAAATCTACCTTAAACTTAAAGCATTGAAAATAAATCCATGGTGGTCTCAAAACCGTATTTCCCTAAAGAACTTTATACTAGTAGCTTATACATATCAAAACTATCAATATAGCTCTCCTATCAAGTCCCTCCTCGTCCCTGCGGTCACTCCGGCGCACGTTGTTAATCCCCGAGTAGGTACAGTTGTTAGTTGGCCCCGCGCGCCGCAAATATCGGCATTATCACTATCCGGTGATAGCGCGCCTCACATCTCTGCGCTAGCCCCGATACATTCGCTTACAGCACTAATTGAAGGCACCTAATTGCCCGAAAAACTAGCAAAGCATTTATTTATTTGAATCCAATTTAATTTAACTGTTCCGGTGCGGGTGTCGGGCTGGTTCGGACATGAAATATGACATTATCAGAAACATTCCAAGAAAATATGATTGGTACTTAATTTGTCTACTATGTATATATATATTAACATCTTCTTTACATAGTATAAAATAAAGTCGCTCACGCTGTCTGCACGCTTAGATCTTTTAAATCTTATCTGTCAAACAACGCAACGAATTTCAATGCAGTTTTCAGCAATAGATAGAGTGAATCAAGAGGAAGGTTTATGTGTATCTACATTGTACCCGTGCGAAGCCGGGGCGGGTCGCTAGTCAAAGAATAAATTAATGCGAAGTCTCATTGTTAGTACTAGGTATAATAATTAATATTGCTTTAGTTACTTATTCTTGTAACTTCTTACTCAACGCTTTGTACAGTTGTAGTAATTTTAGTTAACTAATAGTAATATGTGCCTATCCATAGATAAGTCCATTGTGTGCCGCTTGGGCAAGGCAGATAGGTAACTAAGTATAATTTAACTAACCATATAAACATATAAGAAACTACCTACCATTAAAATCCTTGCTGGACTATCGAAAAATAAATAATAACCATTGGTTGCGGTTTATTACGATAAAATTGTGAGGATAATAAGAATATAGGCACCTATCTGAACTCAAGTTTCCTTTGGATATCGCGCGGTTGAAAAATATTAATACTTAAGCTGATGGCGGTTAGTGAATTATCCTTGTGTGTTTTGGGTGATATAACTGTATATGATATACTGAAAATGAAACATCCAGGAAAAACATCAACTGTAATAAAACTAGTTTCCCGTATCTGAATAAGATTACTTAGGTAGCATGTGTTCTACACGTGCGTCATCAAGGTCCGTACCTTCGCACACATTACAACAGGTACCTATATGTATAGAGTACGTGACAAAATATTGTAGTGCGCGACTCTTTTTGGAAACAAAACTTCACCTTCAGGCTCAACGAGGTGCGGTCGCAAGCAAGCCAGTTTAAAATATCTTTCATACGCACAACACTTGGAAACTCAGTGGCTGTGAATGACTTCTTATTAAATAAGAAAGACAAAGCCGAATAATTAAATGCAAAATATTACCTAAGGAATAGTCAATCAATTGAGGAAAATGGGAAGGCAATGTGAAGATACAAACACAGAAATGGTTTTTTTAGCTTTGTGATAGAAACAGTTCATTGTTTTTAGAGGGTAGGTATGTACAGGGTGTAAGGGACAGCCCTCCACAAACTGCCAGGGTGCATTCAGCTCCTTATTTTGAATCACGTTCCACGGAATATTAATCTGTTTTTTTTTTTTTAATTTTTTCAGTTGCTATTCCTTTATTTCAATGTAAAATTACATTATTTGTGCGCAGGAACTCCATTTATGTAAATAATACGTCTAAAATAAAAAATCCAACAATGGATGTTGAAATACTCTAGCGAACGACGTGTGAAATCAGCTGTTCACTTCCTTTTTGGATTTCCTGAAATAATTTCTTGGATTTCCATAACATTTCTGAAATAATTTCTTATACCGGTTATTTAGTATGATATACTGAAGTCACCCCATCACTTTGTGGAGGGCTGTCTCTTACACTCTATATGTATAGAACCAACTACGTTTATTAATATAGTATTTTATTTTATTTTAATGATATATGGTATTTAATTTAATTCGAATAATAATTTGAATTTAATTATTATTTTTGTCTTTTTTAAATTAGTTTTATAAGTATCCGAAATTTGTATGCCTATTAGGTTAAACATAGCGATCCTGACATTGGAATTAGATCTTATTATATTGTACCTATGTTTCACAAATAAATAATTTGAATTTGAATTTGAATTTTTGAATTTGGTTGAGTTTTCCAGTTAATACCAGATGGAGTATCTTACTTACGAAGTAAGATTGGAGTGGGATTGGTTTGGTTTCAGACAAGGATAAGGTAGTGACTAACAAAAAATTTGCTGAAGTAGAAACGCTTAAAACTCTGCAATCACCAAGAAAACTAGAAAGAAGAGTCTGATTCAATTATTTAGATTGCCATCGATACTCTTCGAATTAGAAGAGCACCAGGAAAAGTCAACGTTCGTAAAGCCCACACTACACTACATGCCGGCTGTGGGACACAATTGTAACGTGTCATGAATAAAGCTCGCGAAGTTGTGAATCAGCTCACTATCGCTCCTCTGACGTCAATCGCTGTGTTATTGTCTTCTGCGATGAACAATACTGATCGCAGCCGCTAAATATACTCTTTGCAATCATGTTTACCTACTTTTATTAGGCTACGAGAACACAATAATGTTTGCTAATGGTTTTCATGCATTTAACGTAAACTAATCTCTGGCTTGAAATGCAAAGTTGAACAAACGGATACTTTAAAAATAATGAGTGGCCACAAGTCGTACAGTTAGAGGAAGAGTAATAGCTCTTGAGTATTTGTGTGTGCCGTAAGCTAGAGCGATGTATAATCATAAATGTTACAATTTCCTCAAAGCTTGAGTGGCTTTGCTGATATCTATTTCCCTATAATTATAACTATTCTAGAGGATGGGATGACTCCGGGTCAAAACCAAAATACACTTTAAAATACAATTAATCAAATTGTATTGTTCGACCGTCGAGGTTATCCATCTAGTAACTATTGAGAGCACCGTTTGGGAAATATAATGAATTAATCACAAGATTGCACAGCGAGGATGTGACACTGCGCTACATTAGATATTACTGACGCGTCAAGTGATTGCTGTACTTATTCTAAATCGTAGCGAATTGCGTTGGTCCAGAACTTGAGACGTTTGGCATTTAGCAATAGCTTCCGCCCACTGATTCGAACAATGAAACTGTCTCAAAGTTAATTTCGTTACGATTTAACTTAACGTGTGCTTCAGAAATGGTAAGTCACTTATCTATGAAATAACAATTATTAACAAATGGCGGTAAGCATCTGAGTATAACATGAACACTCATCAAGATGTGATGATGTCTGGGTCTTAATATTGAATGCAGTACTTAGATACATTTTTGTAAAGTTAACTTAAAGAAATAAATATACCTACACAATGTGGAATAAAAACATTTAGTGAATAACTGGAGTTTAAGTAAGATAGATTTAGTCAATGGATATTAATGAAGAAGCAAAGAAAACATGGATGGACTGGTGTAAAAGTGTGCCGTCAATAAAAGCAATGTAGACAGTATCCGGCAGCCTGAGAAGAGAACCTGTGGAAAAAGTAGTCTCTGCGTTTGTATCCCAAGTAAATGGGATCGATATTGATTTTCCATTGGGGAACGACTTTTTCCACAGATTGATTTCTCTAATATTCCTTTTAAGGTGTTGAGGAGTAAAGTGTAGTTACCGTAAGCGGTAGGCCTCTGCAGGGCGTCGTAGGGCGCGCACCAGGAGCCCATCACCATGTTCTGCGAGTACAGCCCCCCCGCCACACCGCTCACGCCGCTCACCCCGCCGCCGCCCGCTGCACAACACAACACACGCACATTACACAACATGACAACAAACTACTTTCAGTACACAATACAAGGAAAAAGGAAAACTTACACATAATAATTAGAAAGGATAGTTTACATGTATAAACCTGGATGTTTGAGGGACGCATACCGCTATTCAAGATAGACATGATTAAGCACTGTCTTGGTGACAAGAAGCAGTTCGTCGTGAACACATCGATCAACGAGATTTCGATGAGATCATTAACTTTGTAGTTTTCGTTGAAATTAAAAGAACAAGCAGTGGAAGATAAAAAAACAATGTCAACAAAACATTAAACAATCATTTGGATTTGTGCACTCATGTACTCTACTTACAAATAACTGTTGTTTGGTCGTTTCAAGTTATCAAGTCATCTCAAGTTATTGACAAAAAGTATGCAGCTACTGACTTTAAGAAATACTGATACTATTGGATATAACGGACCTGCAAGCAGCGCCATGTTTTGCAACCAATTCGCAGGTAGGTGCATCGCGTCCATTGTCGATCGATCAGATCCGTGTCGTCGCTCAAAGAAAGCACTTGATTACTAAGTAATTAACGATGGGTACAGTTTCATGTGTCGCGACCCGCGCGGTCAGAGGTCACGCTAGGACTGACCGTGCGTGGCGGCGCGCGCGCTGCCCTGCCCGCTGCCCGGCGCGGGCGCACGCGCTTATCGCCGCTGATTCACGACAGCCTTCTGCTGTTACGGCGGCACCGCAATTCACAAACTTTGAGCCACAATTTTCATAACAAACGTACCTACCAATGTAGACCACGGATTGGCTTTAGCAGGTAAAAGTTAAAAATAAAACATTCTTAAATCTTGTTCAGAACTGAGGTGTTTGAGGTTCAATGGGATTAAATAAACTCATTTTAGTTTACAGTCAGGAGTGTACAAATTTGCTAATACTGAGGTAATAAATTGCTTGTTATGAAGCTTGACTTCATGTCAATAACAAGCACTATTCGCTCTCGCTCGTCACTCACAGCAGACTCCTACCGATCAAACAAAAACAAGTCGTTTATCCTGCTTAAGGGAAAAATCATATCGGGTGGGAATTGGCTCACGATACTGAATCATTCTGCGGTCACAGCCTTCGCGTAAGTACTGATAGTGACGGACGCACGAGCTCCTTCCTCTGACCAATAGCCATTGGTCAGGATCTGATCGCATGATCGCGGCACTTCGATCATCGATGAAATATTTAATGTAGAACCAACAGATTTAATCCCAAAAGATTGTGACATAGGTAAGTTCCAAATGTCTATCTACGTAGGTATAATTAAAATGAACGATTATTTATATTACACAGAACCCTGGCCGGGCCGCGATAAGATACCCACAATTATGTTAAATATATTAGTGATAACAAAACTATCTGACAATGAGCCGTTATCATATACTTTGTAATTAACATTTTATCTCTGTTCGTATTTAGTTTATTAATTCGTTAAGTTATTTTTATGCGGTTTATCAGGGAAAGAAAGAAAAGAATTTTGGACAAAATCTGCCTATTGGGATGTTGTATATTTGTTTCGTGAAACTGGTTAGTTAGTCACCGATAATTTGTCTAATGTTTAACCTCAAGATATTCGTCATTGCAAAGTAAATGTTTCCATTGACAATTCGGAGTAGAGTGGCCGCCGCCCGGTCAGTCATTGACCTGGGTCACTGTCGCCATGTATTCTCCCGGGCCCTGCTGCCTGGCTCCGTGTCTACGTGCCCCACGATGGCTCCTACTACTTCTGTAGTCGGGTAAACCCCATCTTAGTTCACTCACTACATTATCCTGCCGCCCGCGTCAATCGCCGCTAGTTAGGAATTATTCACGTTAATAATAGAATTTCAGTTATTGTTAACGTGCTGATAGGGATAATTCTTGGTAACTGTTGTTATTCAGTTTCTTTCCTACAATGTTTTATATGAAAGAACTCTGCGGGTAAATGCTGTGTCATCTGAGCGAGATAGCTACAGTTTTACGATATTGTTTGCTCTTTTTTACGCATGAAGCTTTCTTCCTCGAAGTCTCATTCATAATAATTCGCTATGTTTCATTCAAGTTACAACCACTACTGTTCAGTAGTGGTTGCAACTTGTTTATTATATTAGCTCATCACATCACTATTTGATTTATTAAAATACTATTCCCGTTTCATAAATACAAATATTTTATCTTGTATCACTCGTTCATTCAAATCGTTTGTTGTTTATAAAAAAAAGCATTAAATGAACATAACTTGAACGAATGCAGGTCCATTCACGGCTCGAATAATTCCTATAGAAATATTGAGGACATGAGTGTATTAATAGCCGTAGCATCATAGCCTATCGGTCTGCGTGATACTGTATCAGTGGGAGACAAAGGCAGTGATTGGACCGGTGGCCGGCGCGTCGTGCGAATTCCTCTGTTATCTGCTTATGCCCTAGCGGCTGACTCATCGTAGTTTACTTGTTATTTATAACGCGTGCTTAGCGGCACATCACTCTATTGGTCTCTATGCACTAATTGTATTGTTGTTACCTACGTTGTGAAAACAAAACTATAACAATGTAGTGCACGCACTGCATGTTATTTATGTTATTATCGATCTATTTCGATTATTTATTATCGAAAAACTATTACAACATCAGTTCTAATTCTTACTCTATACTTATTTAACAATATACTCAGCCAGCCGCTTATAATGTATGTAGATAGGCTAAGGCTGTGTATATTTAGATGGATAAAAACCAACTTCCAAAAAAACACTAAAATGTCTAAAATAACTTTATTTTCGGAAGTCGGTGACTTTGTTTGTTTTATTGACTTTTTGATGAAATTTCTGTGACGAATCGGGAAGTATATCCTTTCACTTAAAAAATATTTTTTCAAATCGGTTTAGAGTTAAGAGATAACAAACATAAAAAAACAACCGAATTGAGAACCTCCTCCTTTTTGAAGAAGGTCGGTTAAAAATGGATATAGATCTAGTTGTTTATTATTAGTAATTTTAATGTAATACTAATATTAGGCTAAGTTGTACTACTAACAATATATGGATGTAAGTCTGAAATAAAATATTTGAATTTGAATTTGAATTTACTGATTCAAAGCAAAATTTTGGTCTGGCATCCCAAACATTTGGGTCGAGGTATGAAAATGTTACGTGAGACATTACGACGTCGGTCCCATGAAGAAAGTGGTTCAGTTAGATGGTCTCTAGCACACCCTTTCTTATGACGATATCCTTTCGGCTTGCTGTTATACGCTCCATATAGGCGCTGTCATCATAATCAGCCACGTTCCCCTTGCTGGGTCTCCTCTCTATGCGAGTGTTGGCTGTAATCCAGCACGCGCTTGGTAAATGTCACATGCCTTCGAGTTTTCGGTTCTGTAACACGCAGGTTTCCTCGTGATATTATCTATCACCGTTTTAATAGCAGTAATAAAAGGTACTGACCGTAGGAGTCGTGGTGCGTGGGGTGGTGGTGGTGCCACACGTTCTGGTGCGGCGCGAAGTGCGCGGCGTACTGCTGCAGGCGGCCGCCGCCCGCCACGTAGCCGAGCCCGTAGCCGTCGGCGCAGTCGCCGCCGCCGCCGCTGTAGCCCGCGCCCGCGCCGCCGCCGCCGAACATCGCTCTACCGCTGTGCGACTGCTGAGTCGCTCAGTAACCGCGCATCACACGCACACCTGGCCGAGAGAAGGAAAGCGACGTTAGTGAACATATACTAATCTAATAGTTTGCATTGTAAAGCTCCTGGTGCAGGGAAGTGAAATGAAATGACGTAGGTAGGGCTTCCTCGACGGAACAGCAGTAGGGTATGCGGAGCTCTGCTACAAGCTGCGTCCCACCTCTTATCCTGCCCTCTGTGCCCAGAAACATGCAGTCCAAGTGTCCGACGATGCTGTGGAAGTGGCGCAGTTTTGAACCAACAAAATCGGAAGTAGGTTTGTCGTGCCAGCGACACGAGGAACAAGAACAGCTCTATGTGAAGGCGCTCATTTGGGGGTACAGCAGTACCTAAGTGGTAGACACGGCTGTTTCTGCCGTTAAGCAATATAGTTTTATTCCAGTGTGAGTGTCGGAGTAATTATTAGTAAATAATGGCTCTGGGATGGCAGACATCTGTGATACTGCAGATTTTACATAAATAAACGGCCGGCCGGTATCATAGCTTGGAAGTAATGATACCAGGATATTAGCGGTGTAGTTAAGGATGTTATAAATTGTAATGGTTTTAATTGAATCATGTAATTCTGTTCTGGTTTAACAGGAAAACCAAACAAAGGAACAGAAAACATATTATGTAACGCAGATTGTTTGTACTGAAAGGTGTTTCCTTCTACACTTCTCTAGCTTTCCAGGTAACATTAACTGAAACCTAGTGGACGGGCAGCAGTGTGCCTACCTCGAGTTCCCAATACGTAAGACGGTTCAGCTGGAGTTATACCCAAATGGATAAATATATATTGAAGTTTACATAATGCGCGTTCTTTGCTAGAATATAATTGAGGTAAACGCTCAATTAACTTGTGCCTCACTTGCTTGTTATGTGCGAAACCGCGAAGAAAACAATTAATTAACTTGTAGGCATGAACCACACGAGGTTGACGTCATCTTATCATATCGGGCGCGAATTGACGCAGATCTGTGTACTTGTGGGGATTCGAGTTATGTACATTACATTAGCTAATCATGAGGTAAACAGAGGCAACAGCATCCCGTCTGCCGGCCTTTTGTTATTGAAGTGTTCTCACATAGATCCCACGATATGAAAGCGAAGACTGGATCCTATATGAATTTAATTTCAGATTGCCAGAATCAAGGCTTATGTAAATGAATCTCCTCAATCATTTACATTTTTCGCGTTATGTAGATAACGCACACATGATGGATTCCTAACTATTCGTTATGGAGGTTTGTGTATGACGTGATCATGACTTTTCTTCTGAGTGTTCTGTCCTAATTGCAAAATAAATGATTTAATTTCATTTCGCGTCGCTCCTGGCGTCAACAGCTACCACTGGCCGATGCTTATTCGCTTTCATTTTGTTTCATTATGTAAAACAAACTAGTTTTAACCGTTCGATATGAATTACTTAGCGGATAGCTTGGTGTAACCCGCGATAATCGAGGAGGGAGATCGTTGTGCGCCTCCCATGACTGGTACGTCTGTTGCGTATACAGAGGGAGGTTGTGTCCTCCCACTCCGCAGTTCCGCACCGACTATCGCGACAGGATCCCGGCGCTGCATTGCCCGGGCTAGGCACTCCTCCAGAGAGTGCTGCGCCTTGTAGTTGGAGCAGTCTCCGCAGTGGTGACAAAATGTCGTCGGCTCCCGACCTACACGGCACAGATACTTTCCGAAGCAAACATGCCCCGAGAGAGCCTGTGTCAGCCGTTTCTCCAGCCACTGCTTCGTCACTTACCGCTGCAACAGCTTGGAAGAGGGACACGCACGGGAGGGGGCTTGGGAGCAGTGGACACGGGACAGTGGTATGCTGATTTTATTAATTGATTGATGTTGCATTTTCTTTATGAAGACAAGTCATGTTCATTAGAGGTTTAAAGAATTATTGTTTGGGTAAGCAGGTGAGGTATTTGTCAAGTATCGATGTATTACAAGTGTCACGTTATCTAGTGTTTCGTGAGTCGATACAGTTGATACATCGCGCACGATCGCCCGCACCGCACCGCCCGCGCCGCTCCTATCGCGCGCAACCGCGCCCGCGCTGCTACTGATACGACACGTAGTTGCTCGCACCTACCGGCCTGTCATAAACACGCGCATCACGCCATTATACATCTTATTACAATGTACTATGAGTGTCGCAGAATACAGCACAGCAGCAACTATAACGTTGTTAGACAGTGTTGCCACAGTGACTTCGTTACCTAAGCTATCGTTTTATTGAAACACTATCGTTGCGACAAAACTGTGTCAGTAATGACAATGGTTTTAATTAACGATTACATACAAGTTAACGTGAATGCATGAAATACGTGACGTGTGGTTATCGCAAGAGAACACGCGGACAATATAATATGTAGAGCACTGAGCAGCCCTAATTGGTAAATGCCGATAACATACATACATACATACATGTATATTGCAAGGCAAAAGAATACTACAGGTCCAAATATCAAATAGTTTCGTCAACAATTAATTAAAGGTGCCAATTCAGAATTACCTTTTTGAGATAAAATTATTCAAAAGCCTATGGTTGAAAACATAAGTAGTAAAAATAATATTACCAAAATTACTCAACACAGCATAGAGAACCAATGGGTCAAGTGACTGAAGACAAAGTTCTGCATATCTTCTCACTGCAGATAAGTTTAATAAAAGAGTCAGTATATTAGAAAATAATAATGAAAGTAGTTCTGTCTGGAGCGTTCCCGTAACTCTTATTGCAAGTGGTATTATTAGAGCGCGTACGTCCTACGCGGTCTCAGCGAGCGTCGTCCGTAACATAAAGTGCACTACATACGGCCATTTTTAGCGTGCTCGCTAATATCATAAGCGCGGGGTAGTGATGCGTTTTGCATGTTCGGACGAGGTGCCCGCGCCGTCTGCGTCGTCTGTCGCACACTTTATTGTGACATGTTGTACCTTCGCACAGAAGGTCATATGTATTCATTGTGCGATAACGTAGGTAGGTACTCAGGTATTAACACAAAATTACAATGTAGTAAATTGCCACACGGGCCACGTACCTACATGGTAATAATTTGCCACTGACAGTCTTTTTTCGTAGCAGCAATTTTCGTAGTAACGTTTAACGTAGAAAATTTAGTTATTAAAACTACATTGATGGACAGGTCTAAATGAGCGATGATAGTAAGAAGGTCTGCCTGTACTGGTGACGGCAGAGGTTTGGTACCTCATTGCATTTTAAATGAATGCTCTGATATTTTCACCACGCCTTGCACACAAATTTTTGCCAGTATTAATGGATTGCTGTCGAATTGTACAAACCGTTGCATTGCCCTATGTTGGAGGTACAGCTGCGGGCTCTGTAACCCAGGCTCCTTTCTCGGGACCGGTTTACGTCCAGCAGTTTTACTCTACATAAACCTGACCCGTTTTATACAGCAGTATGTCATTTATTTTGTTGGATTTCAGGAGTTGGCCTTCTGTGTCCTTTTCCTCCACACGTAGTAGTACGGGCGGCGCGCGGCGGCGGCTGAGGCACGGGCGCATCTCGGATGCATCATATTTTACCAGTTTATGCGCTGCGGACCTCGTAACAAGCACTATCGGATCACACTGCGCTGGTCTGAAGATGGCAATGTCTTACATGAAAGCCTTTACCTAACCGGCACGGTTGGAGAGACTCGTACGAAAGGGCAAAAGTGGAGTAAGCATCGCTGCAGAATTTTAATGAAGATCCTCTGATGCTCATCAGTTTCTTCATGATGGAAACTAAATGTGAGCCATGTTGCTTTACGAAATTTTGCTCAGAATCCCTGTCTGGTAGTGCATACAAGTTGTGAACCTACGTCGACCTGCGTTGACCCGCGAGCTACCGTATGTAAATATAGCTCATGTGTGTGTGTTTGTGCTTGCTTACGATGTGTAAGACAATGCAGAAGATGTAGTACGTGTACTGCGTAGTGGCGTCACATCCTCTCACGAGTCCTCTGCACTTTGTGTTAGGTTATAAAATAGATCACTACATTTTATTTTACATGCAATACTTACAGTTGGGTATTGTATACTGAGCCCCATCTATATACATTGCATCTTAGCGCTAGATTATGATAATGAAACTTTACAACGTTGGAAGATGAATGACCCTGTTTTGTCCGAAATTGAGAGCCATATTTTTTTTAAAAGGAATCCTGAGCTCGTCTCAAATTGCCCCACTCGTGTTCGTTATGACAAATTGCGGGTAATTAACGCTCGTGTGATGTTCGGATCGGGTCCCACGTGTCATGCAGCGGCTCGGGTTACATTACCGCGCCGGCGCAGATTTATGCGCACCCGGGCGGCGGCGGCGGCTGCGCGGCGCGGGTTTGCGGCGGCGGGGTTCACTCCTGAGCAATTTATAGCGGTCGCCGGCAATTAGGCGCACCATACACACCACCACTCCGCTGTAACTCAGTGCTGCTAAGTATTACTACTTGCGTCAGATTACGTGTTCGAGTGCATACCGACACACTTTACAACGAACAGAACTCTTGTACTTATCTACATCGGGTTCGTAAAAAACATTAAAATCGGTGTGCTTCGCTGGAATACAGTAAGTGCAGTATGTACAGCTAGTACAGATAGCTTTGCTTTTTGATCAGAAGTGGAATGGCATACATGTTGAACTTGTCACGGGTTTCGCAAAGTATTGGGAATCGCGGGTGTTAACAATATTTATGGCTCAATCGGGCCATGAAGTTGTATCTGCCATGTAGCGGGCGGACCCGGCGCTTCACGGACATAAACTGCGCGTACACGACGCGGTGCCGCCGGCTGCTGCGGCCTCACGCCCACGTCGTTGCACGCATTCCTAGCGCGTTTAGTGGCCTCCACGCACACACGCTATAAAGTCAGAAAGTTCTACATTTTAATTTTGTCGCTCACAGAATTTGGACGGCGAAATAAGAGTCTGAATAGTTCTGCAGTATAGTCCTGTATGTATAAGAGAGTTTTGCTTGTGTGCGACTGTGAGTGCTGTGAAGACGAATGTTGGTGTTTGTGTACCAGCCGTATAGTAGGTGTGTGGAACATACAGGTGGTGAGCGTGTAACTCCCTGGCACGCGCTGCGCCGGCGCCGTGCGCCTCGCATTCTGCGCACTCGACCCGCTCCTAACAAGCTTCCCTTCAGCGTTATTACTCAACATATTCCACAGGATGACAGGAATGCGGGGCTAACTAACACCCATTCTGAAAGTTCTTCACACATTTGCTTAATTATAATATATGGCGCGGAGATGTCAATAATAGTAATATATTTTCAAAGTTTCATGTTTAAATTTAAAATATATCTGCCGTAAAGATACTTTCGAAGACACTTGGATGACAAACTTGTGAGAGACCGGACAAGAAAAATGTTTCTGATACATTTAATTACCTACATTAATTATAATAATTGTCCTCGATACATGTCAGCAATTTATTATTCAGTGTAGGAATACCTGCTGCAGCAACATGTAATACTTGAGGAATGTCACATCACACCGTGACGCAATAATGATACATTTTCCGCGGAGAGTCGGAGAGCTGTTTGTGGCGAGATAAGTGATAAGCGGCCGACACGGTAATTATAGAGCCACTCGCGAACTTTTACTAATTACTCATAATTAGCCGTGGAGGCTCGAGAAACACCAGGAGCAGCACGATTATCTGTAGGTATTTTATAACAAATAATATGATATGTCTTGTAACAGTTAAGTACAAACAAAGTGATAAACCGTCGCCCGTTGGGCGCGGATCGTTATCTGGGCGCTCCTGTATTCATTAGCTCGTCATTATACTTAACATCGTCCTCCGATGTTCGTCATAGATACCAACAACCTCCGCTGGAGCCAGTGCCCGTGAACTACGCTACGAACGTTCCGTGCTGAACTAATTATTTAGCTGAGTGCACGCTGATATTCCACCTTATTCCTTGGCAGTAAGGTCGAGATCGTGGTGGCGGAGCGTGGTTGGTCGGCTCGGCGGCTGATTTACGCGATACATTAACGTCCGTCCGGACGGACCGCCACTCGCTATATTTGCGTCGATTTATAGCCGACTCTGAAAAATTATGCATCGAATTTATATTGCATTTCCCGCGGGCCGGCTCGCGGCGACCGGCTGTGCGACCGGCTGCGGCCGGAGGGCGGCGCCGGCGCAGGCGCGGGGCGTGGCGCAAGCGGCTCCTTCGTAATTACGAGGGTCTCTACTAAATGTCCCGTTGTCTAAGCGACGTCCAAGCTAAATCAGTTTAACAATCATTAACTTTTATTTACTTTGGATAGAACACTTGATAGCGACATTAACTTTAGTAAAAAACGTGGTGTCGTCATAATAACTAATCTAAATACTAATATACTACACTGGGTCTCTTTTATGCGGTACTCTATTTAATGTACCCATCACAAGCAAACTAGTTAGGTCTAGCTCTCGCTCGAAGTGCCAGTATGGTGGACACTAAGCTAAGCCTACGTCGATTCTACTCACTTGAAATAAGTAAATGAATGGAAATATAAAATAAAAGGATATAAAATAATTCAAACTTAACAACAAGGAAAAGTAATAAAGCGCTCGACTTCCTCTCTCTATTTATTCCAAAAAATCGCTGTGCCCGACTGGGTTCATAATTATTTCTCTTTTTTATTTTTATTTACCACCTGTTAGTGTACATTATGGATATATAGCAATAAACGATTTGAGATTTACGATTTGAAATGAGAGATGATTCGATGTTTTTGTAGGTATAAGAGAAGTGGTCACTTGTATGCGGCATTGGTACAGATTTAATGACAACTCTTGATCTCGGGGCCAAAATCATGTGAATGATGTCCATTCACATTCAAATGCATTCTACAAAAGACAAGAGGAGACTTTCAATCAGACTATGATATCAATAATTCGGTCAGGGTCTTCCAACAGTCGTGTGTCCCCATAAGTGTAGAAATATCTGGCTTTATCAAAGTTTTAGAGGTAAAGCAAAGATTGAACTTAAAATACCTGAAGATATAATATTAGGGCTGTGAGTCTAATTCCTGAACAACATAAGTGTGTCGATGAGCACTGTAACGTATCTACACATGCTATGTACAGACGCACCTGCATCTATGTATAGACCAGCAGAGGAGTCTGTGCCCCGGACACTGGGAGTGGATGCAAAGGTCGCGCGTTCTCCTGATAACAGGAGTATTTCGGAGATGTGCTGTGCCTACGCAGAGCAATAGATTAGCTACTGCAACATAACATAGTAAATAAATATAATATGGTGGTTATAAATAAGTGTGGTAGCAGTAGGTAACATAACTAGTGACGGTGGTGTTGTGGACGTGCATTCGATTGTTTGGGTACAGTGACTCAGATAGACAAAGTATTTCAAGGAAGATACATGTCATTAGACAACAGTATAGGCTGCTGGCATCAGACAATGACATAATATGGAGATATGGAGTGGTGTGGTGTGCCGACACATTCAAATGCATGCGATGGCAGGATCTAGTGTATTGTTTTCTGGATGGCAGACGTCTGAAACACCAATACGATGAAACATAATAGAAAGTTAAAAAATAAGAAAATGGGTGTACCTAACAAGATGACCAACCGTTTAAGTAATCCACGAGCTTCTGAAAAGATTTTGATACCTGTATCCATCTACGTTAGTTCTACGTTAATATTGAATTAGATATCGTTTGAGATTGGCAAGTCGCCCAGAACGGGATGATCAAACTGTAAAGCTTTCCAAGGTGTAATGTAATGTTATAATTTGTCAATGAGCCAGCGGCGGGCGCCAGATGTCAAGATACCCGTTATTTGGAGCCAGATGACGCGGTACTGGAGCAAGGCGAGCTATCTACAGTTGCATGTGTATAACACGGAGCATCGCGCAGAGATCAGTTAGTGATCTGCTTGATGTCCGACCTAGGCCAACAGCCCGCTGTACGCTTATAGAACCACTTGAGTCGTCTGGCGCCACCGCGCCGGCCGCCGCCACCACGCCGGCCGCCGCCACCACGCCGCTGCCACGCCGACGCCACGCCGCCTCCACGTCGCCGCCACGTATCACACTCGATAATCAATCAATGTTCATTACGTGGCTGTTAGGCACCCCTCCCTCGGCCAGCGCCTGCGCTCCTCTCCTCTGTTACGTGTTACATCTGGTTTGTTTATTTGTGTGACTGTGAATGCATTCGTCTATTTTCGTTTGATGTATCGCTAAGTAATTTGTAGAGTAATGCGTTATTGTTTTGATCTGTATGAAGTAGCTCAGCGGCGCGGCCGAGGAACAGACGCGCACTACTCCGCCACAACCTTGACGAACGAGCTAAGAGATATTCATATAAATTGTAATATCTTCATTAACATAGATAATCTTACTATAACATTCGATATCTACATAAGATCAGATAAAAGTCGTAAAACTTACAAAATTGATATTGAAGGTTGAACGAGAATACTTGAATTTAATGAACATTTGATTACGTGCCAATCAGCCTTGTCTATATGAGAATAAAGTGGTACTCTTAATTATCAAAACCATACATTAATAAGAAGCAGCAATTTTAAAGTGGAAATTAAGGTGTATTTTTTGGGAGTCGAAACTAGGAATCACAACCGCATAACGTTTATATAACTGTGTCTGAAGTGGAAGACAAGTGTACAAAAAGAGCGCCATTAGCATACATCACGGTTGGTATGAGAGGCGCGGCAGTGTCGCAGTGTCGCGGGTCCCGGCCGCGGGTTCCCACCGACATGTGCGCTCAAGTGGCCGAAAGTGGCCGCACCTGCACGCACTCAGCAAGCCATGCTTTTTACACGGACCACAAAAAACGCAGTGAGCGTAACATGTGCTGCATGCGCAAAATACTGCAACCTCGTGTAACGGTCCCACCAGTCGACGCGGTGGGCAGACTTCACACGTAGCTCATAACTGCGCCACAAGCGGGTATTTACAAATATCGCTATGACGGTGTGTCTAAAAAGTGGTGCTCTAATCCATTATTAAATCATAAAATCCTTCAGCAACCTGAATGAACTGTATGTAATGAAATGACAGCCCCTCCCGTACAGGGTTTAAGAATAAGGGCGAATTGTGCGCTGGTTCTACTCTTTCGCTGAAACAGCTATGCTGTGCCGGCTTTGTTTTATGTAAGTCTATTCAAACTAAGCTGTACTTATTTTTATTCCTCATTGTCTATTGCTTAGCTACCTATCATTCTGCGTGATAAACATAGAATTATAATGAGCTACAAGTAGTTAGTTCCTAATGTCAATGACTGGTTCGCTCCTAGGCTGCGAATCGAAACTCATTACCGCCAAGGCACCCACAATTATGTAGCATGATTTAATTTCTTAACATCACCCCTATTTTCAGCGAAGGGTTAAGTAGAGGTGCAGGTATCAGATAAGACTGGGCACAGATCCAGGTTCGTAATTCCTATAGGCAAATTAATTGTAATTCATCATAACCATCGTCCTCCTGACTTTAGTTAATGTCAATTTATTTGGGGACGGCACAGCATTATGTTTGTTTCTTCCATACGTTCTATCGAGATGAAGGGAGGAGAATGATGGGTTTTGGTCCTGCTACGAGCCTACGACCGCCACGAGAGTTACGCGTTGTAACTATTGTAAGTAAGGAGTTAGTAGGTCGGTCTTAAGGTTTCAGCCGAAACGTTCGACAGTCGTACATAAAACCAACTGTATATTTTTACCGGATTTTACAGGCACTTTTAAAAGGTCAAGAATTCAATTCAAAGGTTGGTAAAATTAACAATCGTCGAGTCAGCGACATAAGGTCAGCACGTTAAACGATGACATGTTTTCACCATCAGGACCAAACTAAAAGAATTGGGACACCAAATAATTAGGGCGACATAATCTATTGACACCCGCTTATCTCTCTTATCCCTCACATCGGAACCTCGTGATACACCCATTAATAGTTGATGGCAAAAAGAGCGGCGGCGCGTGCGCAGCGACGCGTTATTACCGACATCTGTCGGTGACGGAGTTACGACTGCGCCCGGGGGAGGGCAGGGGGCGGGGGGAGCATCCCTCAGGTCGAGATTAGATAACGTCCTGAAATATAGGCGTGCGGCGCCGGCGAGCGCAGCGGTGCGGCCGCTTGCGGGACCCGGCGTGGCGGCACGGCGGCGGCGGCGGTACCCACTGCCTACCGACAGGGTCACATACACCGTTCCACATTAACTAACGACTTCATTAAATTGACGGGCGATGTCGTCATTGATTTTATCGCAACTTTGTTTTAATGGGTGAGAGCCTAATGATAGCGCCGGAGAGCCCTACGTGTAGACAGAAGAAACTACTTATCCTTTTTCAAAAGCTTTTTCTCTAATCCACTTAGCTAGCCACTAAAAGCTTTATGGTTCACCTCAACGGAAATTCCTAACAATGCTATTTGTGTAAAAAGGTTATCTCACACCTTATTTATACGTAGCACTCTAATTAGTACCATCATCTTGAGCTAGAACTTCCTAATCATAAGACTTAATAAAAAAAAAACTGTGTGAGTACTGTAGTTGACCATCCCAAGGCGTAGATCTCTATGGAGAAGTATGATCAAATAACCCCACGGATACTCTTTTCACGGCTCATAGGCTTCCGATAGTATCTATACAAATAAATAAAATTAAAGTGTCTGTAATTTAAAAATACAAAAATAGGTTTTTACTGAATGCACATCAAAGTTTATACGGTACTCATATTTTTTTTTAAATTTTTGTCGGTCAGTCTATCTGTTTGTTCCTAGCCGGAACAAACAGATCTCCGAAACGGCTAGATCGATTTTGACGTTTCTTTTACTGGCAGATAGCCGATGCTACTTTTTTACTATTTTAGAAAAAGGAGGAGGTTTTTCGGGATATTATTATTTGATCCTCTAAAATCTAATTTATCTATTGTAAATGAGCACTTTTTAAAATAAACGATGATTTTTTTTATGTTTAATCTATATGATAATTATGTTTTGATATACTCAATGAATACTTGGTATACGAAAATAATATTTGATCTTCTTTTTAGATGACAGAGAGACATGATGCTATAAGTAAAGGTTATCACAAGAAAATATACCTCAATTACACTAAAATCTTAAAAAAATGCGTATCAAAGTCACAACAGATAAACAACAACATTTTTTTTAACAATTCCAAAAATAAATGTAAGCGACTTGGTCAATTATAAAAAATAATGTAAGCAAATCTAATAATAACAACTATATTAATGAACTAATAATCCTTGATAAAAAATTTATAATCCTAATGACATATGTAACCAATTTAACAATTATTTCATTGAGTTGACACAAAAACTCAACAATAATAATCATGACGTAAACAATATTAACATTGACAATAATATGAATACTCTATTTCTGACTCCAGTGAATGAAATTGACGTTATCAAAATAATTAATTCATTAAATAATAGGAATTCTACAGGATCATATCCTGTAGAATTCCTATTAAAGTAACCACTAAAATAATTAAACTAAGTGCAAAAATTATAGCATCACCACTTACCTATTTAATAAACCTCTCTTTTGAAGAAAGTGTTTTCCCATCTAGACTAAAAGAGTCTATAATTAAACCACTATTCAAAAAGGGCAACTGTACTGATATGGGCAATTATAGGCCCATTAAACTGATTCCAATCTTTGCAAAAATCTTTTAAAAAGCAATGCATAACAAAATAAATAGCTTTGTAACTAAAGACAATTTAATTGTGGAGAGTCAGTTTGGTTTTAGGAAAAACAGTTCAACGACTCTAGCCTGTTTTTCTTTAGTGAAACTAATTACTGAAGCACTTAATAAAAAAATCTACTTTATCGGTATTCTTAGATATGAGCAAAGCTAGAGAAATATGGCATCAGAGGCAAAACGTATGATTGGTTAAAAAGTTATCTATCTAATCGCCAACAGAGAACTGTTATCTCTAGGATAAAAAATGATACTAGGACGACATATTGCTCAGAACTAAAAATTAATAGGTCTGGCGTCCCGCAGGGAAGTGTACTGGGTCCGCCACTATTTATATTATACATTAATGACCTCAAAAAATGTTTAAAATATGAATGTATCCAATTTGCTGACGATACTACTTTGACGATAAAATGTTCAAACAAAACTGACATAAAAATTGATACAAAAAATGAATTATTTAATGTGATAAAATGGCTGAGGGGCAATAATCTTCATGTTATTATTGATAAAACCAAAATAGTTCAATTTCAAATTTGTAACTTGTCAGTAATACCGACAGCAATTATACATAATAATGCAATTCTGCAACCAGGACCATCAGCTTTATTCTTCTATAATTACTATAGTAATTGACAATAAATTAAACTGGAAGGAACATGTAGAAAGAGTATGCAGTAAACTTGATAAGTTTGTATATGCTCTTCGCAAGTTAAGACTAGTGTCCAGTAAAAAAACAGTCCTTATCATGGGTATATTTCATCAGTACTGCGTTACGGTCTAGTGATATGGGGTAATTCGGTGGATGTGGAAAGAGCATTCATAGTGCAAAAAAAAATGTATCAGAGCCATGAGTGGAGCAGAATTTTGACCATTGCAGGCCATTATTTAAGGAATTAAAAATTCTCCCACTCCCATGTCTGTATATTTTAGAAGTTTGTCTATTTGTGAAAAAATACCCTCATTTATTTCTATTAAATGAACAAGTCTCCGAAAGACTGAAGAAAAGAAATGCCGGGAAATTATTAGTACCTGAGTGCTCAGAGATTGCAATTATACAGTAGAAATGCTAGTTGTATGACAATTAAAATTTATAATAAAGTACCACCAGCCCGAATGTTATTTTTTTTATATTCTTGAATTAACCATTGCCAACCTCACCTTTGACATTGTATTTAATCATTCTTGATATTATAATTAATACCCTCTGACATTGTATTTGATAGTAGTTAACGATTTCCATAATCTCGACATTGTATGGCTTATTATTAATTTTATTTTTTTGAAATATTTGTACGCTTGAAACAGCAGAATATTATGGACATCATGTTTTGTGTAACACCTAAGTCACAACAATATTCTAACAAAAACATTTTATTCTATTCTATTCTTAGTCATTGGTTTTTTTGGCAAGAGCAAACGAAGCGAGCTTGGGACTTGGGGCACCCCGACTCCGGACAGGTTAGGTTAGAACGAAAAATGTACAGGCTGAATTACCGCAACTACATCCTTAAGAATTTTTTTGAATTCGTTTTATTTTAATCCACACGTTTCACCTCAAACTATCAGTAACTTATTCAGTACAATAAGTACCTATATAACTTCAATATTGTGATCAAGAGGTAAATGTTTATTTAGGTAACTATTATTATTATATTAGGTAAGTAAGGAGTTTGAAATCGTATAATGAAATCCCGACCGCTCGCACTGATAGCTAATATATATTCTTTCGAACGTTTTACAAATTTAAGTTGTGGTGTTGGTGTTACAGTTAGTACTTAGTACCAAATAAGGCGTCCATAGCGGTCAATGTGATATGCTTAATATTAATTCCTAGGAATCTAAACAACTACAAGGAATCGTTTTTCATTCACGAAAAAGTGACGAAAGTATGGGTAACTTTAACTCTTCTGATGAGGCCCATTGTGAGCGACCACGTTTCGGTCCTGTATGTAAACACTTTCGTCTTGAGACACTGCGGTAAGTTGAACGAGAAGATATCACGCAACTTCCCGAACGCTGCCCAGCCGAGTCGGATTCGACGAATGAGCTCTTTCCTCTTCTTGTCCCAGGTAAACATATCGTCTACAACATGGTATAATAATATACTTCGCCTGGTATTCTCTTGTCACGATGGCCCAAGACTACGTCACGATAGGTGTTACTATTGATTGTCCTGTTCAGTAAATTTAGCGTTTTTCGCATTTAGTGAATGAAAATAAAATAAATTACTAACTAGCTTAACTATTTAGTAACTCGTGTGGTTCATCTATTTAGTTTTAAATTAATTTACATATTGAATTATTAGATCATAATATCATTGTTCAGTTAAAAAATGCATTTTGCTTGGGTAATTCAATCACACACCGTTGCAACACATCGACCGCATCGCCACTGATGACGTATTCTTTGGCCAATCACGTGACCCAGCTGTCACGGGAAGAGAATACCAGGCGAAGTAGGTATATTATTATACCATGGTCTACAACTTCGAGTGTAGAGTCTCCGATCTTGATAAAAGTGGGTGTTACATGGGCATTCTACATTACCTTGTAGGTACGAAATTTTACAGTCGGCTCTCCTACTATTAATGCAGGCGTAAACTAGGGATTAGGTTAGGTTATTTTTTAATTTTATTAAACCATTGCATTTAACATTTAAGTTTTGTTTTATGAAATAATATCTGACAATCGACCTCATTAGGGTTGTGGGCATGGCATGCCCACCGTGCTCGCAACGGCAAGGAATCTCTTTTTTAAATAAAATGTAGGGGGGCCCAGAGGATTTTTCACCCAGCATATTCAGCATGAAAACTTGATAGTTGAGTGATATTTCAGAACGTTAAAACTGTTTTTGAAAGTTTCAGACAGGAGCCCTTCGGCCAGAGGCACTTCAGTTTTCAAAAAGGGCCAAAAACTAACAACGGGCTGTTCAGCAACGGTGATTTTGATTTCATTGAAAGGGGCCGAAACCAACACGACTTTCACAAAAATGGTAAAGTGCCTAGAAGGCAACACCGGGTTGCTATATGTTTAATAAATCTACACGTGTTGGTGCATATTTTTAGAGTGTGGGTACCTACCTAGACTACTCCTAATAAGTTGGTAATTTGTAATATTTTAGTTCGTTAATATTATTTGGGTATGACTTTTAATTTAAAATACCTAATTCATTATGAATATCTCTCCTGAACGGATCGGGGCACTGGTTTCAAAATGTTGAATAATTTGGAAAGCTGTAAAATTTTAATGGCGCTCTGCTAAGCAGGCGGCATCGAGCTGTGATCAAGGTGTCTTGAACAATACAAAAAAAAACTAAACTTCATTGTATTATTAAAATAAAAAATAATTGTTTTCCAGTGCGGTGCGGGCACACAACAACAACAATTAATTTGACTGATCTTCATAACTGCTACACTGTGGTTCGGCGGTGTTCCGGCGTGCTCACACGGCGCACATTAAACCGTCGTAAAACCGTCGCCGTCCGACAAACGTACGTCTATTCTTTTAAGCTAATTACTTAAATAATTGTAAAATTTATTCGTGACAAGCGGCTTGATTTATGCTCGTATTAATTAACGAGCATACGCGCGGTGGAGCCCTGGCTGGAGGCGCGCTGGTGATAAGAGGGCACGGCCTTACGGTGGATAGGGGCCGCGATCATGAATGTGAGAACGACAGAACCAAATGTCAACATTCCACGAGCGAGCCTTCTAAAGTCTTAGCGGTTAGGAACGGTCCCCGGTCAACTATTTTCTGTTTAGAATTTTCCTAGTTGATTGTGCTTGTATGGTAAGTTGTACCTTCTACTAATGACGTAGGTAGTGTTCCTGTATCCTGTTGTTCGACGAGCGATCTATCGTACTTTTGAATTCCTTTATATCTGTTGTTAGTATGTGATTGGAATGAAAGAAGGTGAAGTACTTTAAAACACTACTGTGTTGTCCGAAAGATACGAAAGGTAAAATGAGCTTAATGGACTGATGGTGTGGAAATGAGGTGAGTGACGCGGCCCTTGTTGGATGTAACGAGAACGCCTGGCTGACTTGATAGCTCAACCGAACTGAACTAATTATTGTGAGTTAAAATGAATGTGGCGTAAACTGCTGTATTGCAGAATGAACGGTGAGCCGCATGTCACTAGTAACTTTTCTTGAATTACGAAAAACCCTTCATTATTGTCCTGGCCTTATCCCAATTCTTTTGGTGTCATATCTTCTTCTTCCATACTTCTCTATTACTCGTCGTCTCAGTTGTCACTTCCTTTCTAGCCATATCATCCTTCACACAGTCCATCCATCGTTTCTTTGGTCTTCCTCTTATAGCAATCCACATTTAAATTAAAAACTTACCTTACATTTTCCTCATTCCTCCGCATCACATGCCCATACACCACAACCACGACAACCGACTGTGTTATCGTCAAACTTATGACGGTATTTGCAAGCGAGTTTCACTTCTATTAGGAGTTACAAAAAGTCTGCAATGTCGTGTTCAAAGTGCCTACAGTTAAAACCTTAAACGTAACAATTAAATCATTTACACAAAAACACGCCGGTCGCGGTTAACGAGGGTGTTGTGCGCGCTCGACATTCAAGCTTACAATCATTACGAGACCAAAATAAAACGTACAACCACTAAAAGCATCCCAAACGAGCAAAAGGAAAAACATGTTAGCGAGGCGGGACCGGCGGGACCGGCGGGCTCGCGGGACCGAGCCGCCCTCCGGGAAATGTGCAGAGCCTCCGCCCCGCCCAGCTGTGCCCCGCCCCGCCGCGGCGCGGGGCGGGGGAGGGGGCGGGTGGCCGCGCGTGACCCGCCGACCGACGTGTTTATGGCCCGCGGGGTGACCACCACCTACCACCGACCACAACCTCTCGTAAACAAAAGTAACACATTATTGATTCATGTTCGCGATTATACGAATATCACAGCGATGGCAATACGCTCTGAATTATGATATCGTGCGAGATATAGTTGAGTACCCGCTGAGTTGATATCAGAAGACTTGAGCCTTATAGTATCTTTACAGTCATTACATCGAGCACGGATTACAACATTTTTTAAATATGTTCTTAATTAACTCTATCAAATGCAGATTTCTGTCGATATTTCCACGTAATCTAAATCCTAATTGCTGCACAACAGTGTGGCTAGTAGCTGCGTGCGACGCTTCAAGTGAATAGAATGATTGTCTGTACAAGTACAGTTTGTAGTCGCACGAGCAGTACTCCTTGTAGTGTCGGTGTGAGGGGAGCGCGACCGGTTCGACGGTGATGCCGCGTGCCGTGGTCAGTGACTGCGCCGCGGCCAATGGCGGCGCCGCCGGGAGCCCGCGTTACGCGACCGTAGTCCAGCGCGCCGCCATTGGACACCCGCCGACGAGCTAGTCATGAGCTCGACGCAGCATGGCCGGCCAGCCACGTATTCTATGTGAATAGCTTCTCATCTATACCTACTGATTTTTTACTATCGCGAGATGAAGATAACTTATGTCTGTGGCAGGTTTTCATGTCCAACGAGTATAGACCGGATGCGATTAAGAGGGAAATGGCTTTATTCAAAGTAAACGATAGGTACGGAATTTAGAGCATGAGTGTTGTTTCACTTATCTCCACAGTTTAACGAACTTGTCCTTCGATAAAGTGTATAAAAACAAAGACATTGTCCCGCGAGCGCGAGGCCCCGCGCGCCTTGCGACATTATGCGCATATTAACTAGCAGTAGTTCGGTTTGACTGGCTGACGACGCGCGGGACACTCCTACCACGCGGTGCCACCGATGTACTCAACATGACAGAAAAACATGGCGGTTACTTGCTTGTCTAGAGCGAGTTCTTCCTATAGAATGCCGACGGCTTTAGTATCGTACCATACCTAACTCATATATGTATACGTATATGATTTAACCAGCTGAACTGAGCGGTCAACGCACTGACGAATATTCCCAAGCGTATACAATAATCGGTCTAATCCACCCGTCTTGGCTTTTAGTACTACACCGTTAGCGCTGGAGCACCATAGGAGTCAGGAATACTACCTCGTATCTTGTCACTCCCATAGTTCACACGTGATTGGCGCGTCTTCACTCACTCGCTAGAACTCCATGGCTTACAAGTACTATGTCAGCAGATAAAAGTTGGAAACTGAATGGTGGAGACACGGATGAACTCTCCCTCCCGGGATTCCTTAAACAGCTAACCAGTGTCGCCCATGTGTCGTTCATGCTGTTGAAGCAGACAGTCTTTAATCAACAGGAACTTCTTTTGTAAAGACACTAACGTTAGCATTAATGCACCTATTCTTGAAAAACCCACTGGGTTGTGGAGGTCAGGTAGGCAGTCGCTCCATGTCAAAAAAATGTGTTTAACTGCATCCTGTTACACTGGAAACCGACCCTAACATAGTCGGGAAAAGGCTAGAAAGATGATGATGATGATTCGGGAAAAACCCACCAGTGAAATGTGAAAGTTAGTATGCAAGTGTGGCACTAACGCCGAAGCGTTCCAGCTAAGAGCCACGCTCGGTCAGTAGCGTAGCTGCTCTGTCATGCAGCGTGACACCGCGCGTCCGGGACAACAATGCTATTGTGGCACTATGAGTTAGTGCGCTGCGAGCGCGTCGCCTAGCACTCATCAGAGCACTAGCTGTGTGGCTTACAGCTGAGTGTAGCGATCCGACAACACATCAGTTGTCGGACAATGCGCGGATGTGTCGGCGCGGGCACACAATGCGCGCGCTATCGCGACAACTTGTCCGACACACGCGACATCTGTCGCTCACACATTAGCATACGTATGTGCGACCTGCCCTACCCTCCTCCCCCACCACCCCACGGCCATTACTGCTAACTGCGTTACACGAACTTTAGCCAGCTGTGGGACCTGCGAGCTTTGCAATACTATTTGATTACTCACTTGAATGCATAGCGGTTAATGGGCTCTAGGCCATAAAATTACACATAAAACGATAACCACGAGCCCTCATCAGCCCGGCGCGCGGCCGGACTCCACTCAGCACTCACTCATTCACGTACTGACTGGTAGCTTTCCCTTCTTGCGGGAACTTTAACCAGTTTAGTATACTCCTATAATGGGTGTTCACTTGTTCAGTTAAATGTTAACCAGTGTTATTTGGAGCCATTAATGGCAGGCTGTAAACCGAGAGCACATGTTATAAAATTCTTATCCCGCGCATCCGGAGCGGAGCGGAGCAGTGAGTGGCGGAGCGGAGCTATCTTAGCTCGGGAACTTAATGTGATATTTATAGTGAAGTTCATTAGACGTTTCACATATTAGTGGTGACTGGAGGAGCTGCAGACAGCTCGATAACTCGTATTTTATTATTCATATTGTGATAAGAGTGGATAGTGAGCAGAGGACAGATATCCGAATGTGAGGCGATGGGCCTGTGGTATAGTGCCGGGGACAGTTTCCCAAGCGAGTGGCGCCTGCCCGCGCCCTCGCACCGCGCCCCCCGCACCCCGCGCCCTTCGGCCCGCCGGGACCTCTCTCTGGCGCCGCCGCTCTTAAGCCGCGACAAGTTTCGTTTTTTTGTGGCTCTCGATGTAGAGGTAATTAATTAGGGCGCGGGTCTCTGTGAGAAAGCGATGCGGCCACTCGGCACTCGGCGACATCGACAGCGCTGCGACAGATTTGCGAGCGACACGCCTGCGTGCGCGTCGCACTGCGCGCCTCACCTACTTACTGCACCAGCTAGATCCGCGCACATAAATCCTCACAACGGTAGCTTCTGACTTCAGTTTAGTTTAGCTTTACTTTTCTGAACTTTAAGCGAAGTAATGAGGTCAATACTAATAATAATATACTAATTGAGTAGGTATTCCGTAATTAACATTGAACAATCTTGTCGAAGGTTTAATAACCTTCGACAAGACTGTTTTAGTGGAAAGACATTTACTTATTTGTTGGAGTGGTTGTTCATGTCCCGCCGGTAAGGCCGTAAGCTAAAAGCTTTGTTATCGCTCATCAGCTGACGTCCTCGTCCGGAATGCTTTTGTTCCAAAGTATTTGCGTCAGTATTGCGTGGTGCCCCACTGTGCCCTGTATGCCTCCACCATTGCGCAACCATCCCTTACTAATGACTCACTACGTACTACTGAGATGTGTCGATAAGCCTCCAAAAAATGAGTCCGACGCGTTACGCTGACCACACGGGGCCTTCCGAGCCGCGTTTATTAATAATTCAAAATTATGAGTCGTGCATGTGTGCGTGTGTGTGTGTGGATCGCTAGTGTCTGTCGCAAGCGGCGCCGGCGCGAGTGAGCGAGACGGAGCATTTATGTTTGTTGGCTATTAATAACAGAGAAACAAGGCGATCTGAGTGGATTAACACATTAACAGGTCCCGCGTCGCAGGAATAAAAGCATTCCCGCCGTGTGTCGGTAAGAAAAAAATGTGTGAGAGCGGCGCAGGCGCAGCAATTAGTAGCCGATGTAACGCTGCGACCGCGATCGGCGACCGGCGACCGCGGCATTGTTTTAACGAGCACCGCCACGAAAATAATAAATATGATTAGTTAATTATTGTCTTTTTTTACGACTACCAACTTAAGGTTCAGTCAACCCTTTTCGGCCACATTCAGGGTTGGACATTGACAGAAAATTCAGTTGGTATACTATCAGTGAAGGTACGGTGCCCCGCGTCTGCTCCGCAACCTGTACGTAGCACGGACCGGTTAGACCGCAGCTTTACAGGGACTTTTAGGTAAACCAACGTTCACTTTACTTCTCTTAATTAATATAAGTTAAAATTAATCTTATTACAATAATAAACTTATGTAAGTCTTGTAGGTTTGTGTATTTGCGAGCCTAACGAATTAATTGTAATTCATTATATCATGATGAGTATGACTTAGTAGGTTTGTCTGGCTAAACGTAGGTATTACGTAGCTACTTTGTAGGTAGGTCTAGTACCAGGTAGTCACGTACCTAGGTAGGTGGACGATGAGTATTTTTGCCAATCAACCATTGCCATTGACCTCGAGCACTACAGTTAGGGCACAATGATAATGTGAGAAATAAACTAAGGTCAGGTACTACTTGAAACTACTTGTTATAATTTAGTAAACGATCAGTCTGCTCATAAAACCACAAGTGGGTCATTTCATCAATTCTTGGAAAACAATGAACAGATCTGATTGACGCGCGTCATTCTCAAGTCAAATGTGTGACATGTTAGCTGTGAGGACCAGAACACAAGTTATATATCGCATATCGCTACTCCGTCACTGCGGTCGCGCTTGCCACCCGTCGGATTTAGCCGGCTAACGCCAGATAATTATGCGTCTTTAGCCACACCATACCATACACCGCTATCTATGTTGGCTGGCTACTGGTGATACTGTCATCATCGTTGTTGTGATCATACAGTCTGAAACGTGACATAATTACTATTCACAAGCCCAGCGATTTATTTAAAAGTACTTCGAGTTCGCACTCATGCCCGTTGGGACTGGGACTGGGGTTTTATTCAAGGTAATCACTAAGTACTATAAAAAAGCTAATTCTGAATGGAATGGATTTGTGATGAACATAACTAGCGAAGTGAGGGTCTACTGGAGCACCTGTACCTAACAATCAGTGATGACAGCGCCGCCGCGCCGCTGGGCCCCACAACGTGCAGCCAATGAAGCAGTAAAAGTGGCGAAGTTTGGGGCCAAAAGTATAATGGCTGCCAGCGATACCGGGATTACAGACGTGATCGTATGTGGTTAGACTTTGTTTGTGGGGGGACATTAGCGTTTTTGGGCAAAATATTGTTCTAACCAAGATAGTGTTACCATCGTATTTTATCAATTAAAAATCCTTTTATTCTGACTGCCAACAACATTAGGACACTAAGACTTCACAGATAGCCAGTGTGAAAGTACAGACTTTGGTGAGATGTAATTGGGCCATAGAAGTAGTTAGTTCCTCTAATACTTGTAGCGCGTCTTTGTGTGGCGAAGTTTCGCGTCAAAGAAATAAATCACATGACCCCGGTTTAAGGTAAACTCCACACATTTTCCGCTAATTGTTTACATTGATCTAAACTTCAATATAAGTATTCCCGTCGTTTGAATCACCCCTTATCTGTCTACGTAGTACGTACTCACTTTGCCTTTCATAGAATTAAATATTTCATGAGGAAAACTTGATCGTGCAATATTTTGTTTAGTTTATTTGTTATCCTTATAACAGTTAGTCGGTTAATTGTAAGTAGTTAATTTTGGTAAGGATAAAAGAAGGCATTCTTCTTAAATGGTAATTATTTTATCTAATATAACAGTAAATGCTTTACTTATACATTTGCACTAAACTGTTTTTGTCCGGGCTAAAGGACCGAATAGGCAATTTTCTATGAAATGGGGGGGGGGGGGCTATTTGAGATATATAGATATATTTCATTTCGGCGGGTTAAGGCCAACAGAAATGAAATATATCTCAAATAGTTGCTAATTATTCGAACTTTTGTTTGTGAAATAATAAGTAGTCACCGGAGAATAAAAATAGAGTTCAAATATGATTTGATAGAATAAGCAAAGTAATAATAAACCTGTTTAAACATGGGCATTCTGTTATACAGACCTTAGTAGACCTCAGTCGATTCTAGGACTTCACCAGCGTAGGTCGGATTGATCACTGTGTGCTTAGCATTACCATAATGTTTTCAACATGATCGGATTTAAAAATAAATGACTGTTGTAGTCAAGTACTCGACGAAATACAAGGAATTGCAATGTCATCAATTGGCTGCAACTCCGCTGTGCGGCGATTTTGGTACCTACTGGTCGCAGCAGTTTGAATTGGAAAACTCAGTATGAGCTTTGATTTGAGATGTATTTCTATGATGTAGCTCTTACGCTCATTTTGTCCAAGACCCTTAGTGTTTAGTGCTCCTTTGCATGTGTTTAGTTCTGACATTCGATTTCAAATTATTTTAATTGACGAATGGCTGAAAATACGTTCAATGAGAAAAGGCACGTAAATGTTTTTTCTTGTTATAGGTATTCGACGACGCAATATGGTGTTACCACCTCCATGTCGTTAGTTTGATTTGTAACAATATCATAACAAAAGCAGCCGTTTTAGCTCACACGCTTTAAGTGAGAATTGTGTTTTTTTTTTCCATTTGTCTTTGGATTTCGGTTCTAGGACAACATACCACTCAATTTTTGTCCTTAGATTATCAAGTTTAAATCATAATCAAAATCTTTTGTAAGTATCAGCTAACAAGATATATACATATATATACTTGAGGCAAAACGTTGCCGATCGACTTAAAATAAAGCACCGCTACGTTCTCCTCATACATCACATGAACTCGAGGCAGCCGGCATGCGGCAATCGGCTGGCAGCCTGCACTCGGAGTGTCCCGAGCCCGCTCTGTGCGTTAGTCGCGACTGCAGTCGTTTGATTAAGTTTGGAAATTTATCGACGGGTTTAATTGCGGCGCGGCGGAAGTGCAGGCGCGGGCGAGTGCGGGGCAGGGACCTGCGGGCGCGGGGGCAGGGGCGCGCGCGGAACACAGAAAGGCTTTTGAGGCGGCGCGACACAGGCACCGCGCCGCCGGCCGGCGACACACGGGTGGCGCGGACACCGCACGCGCCGGGACCGTTGCTGTACGACACCATACGGCATACCTAGCTATGGATTCTGATATCACCTAGGTACGGCGTATTGACAATTACTTTTACAAAACGTGCAAATACCTAATTTAGACAATGTTATTTATGATTTGTTTTGATTTAAAATCACGTAGTCATTCATGATGAATAATAATCACACGTATTTTCGTTATTAATGGACATATACTGGAATGTCCAAAAGTCATAATGGATTGATCAAGTGTACCTACAAATTACATGAATCTCTTGCGGTCACGTAGTCCAGCGCAATGTGACGCGCGTGGCACGTCGCGCGCTGTCCCGGTGTGTCGCGCGTCCCGTGTGTCACATAGCGCCGGCGCCCGCGCACTACCCCCCGCCCCTCTCTCCACCCCCTCGTCCCTCAGGCTGGCGACACACGAAATTGATATTGCTCTTAAATTAGGAGCCGGAATGGTCCGCGATGGGACACGCAGATAGCGCTAATGTACTTGTAGTACAAATGTGTCGGCTCACACTCGCACACTATCACACGTCCGAGGTATGCCTGGCGTCAGTGTGGCCGTGACCTAGCTGACACAACTGAGCACTTACTGAAGTATCAATATTGGATATAAAGGCAAAATTATTAAAACCGATGGAATGATTTTATGCACCAAATCATTTCCCAAATAAATAATAGTAATATAAGACTGTTAGCGAATATAAAATCTTCACATTTTCGGTCAATGAGAAGATATTGTTCTTCTGTGTGGTTTCTTTACAGTGATGTGCGGAGTGGTTGGAGTCAAGTCGACTCACAGAAGGACCCGGCCAGCTGCGGAGCCCGGCCACTGACAGGGACGGCAGTACATCATCAGTCAGTGTCCGGTGTCCGCTAGCTCTCCATACCGGTCGCCTTACATGTGGAGTGATCTGATGACGTCACGCGCCATGCGTGGCTCGCACAGCGCACTACCTGCCGGAGGTCACTCTGCACGGAGACACTCGCATACGACTGATGATCGAATACCAATCGGAATTCACTTTAAAGCCGACCGACTTCGGACCAATCGAATTTATTGTGCCGAACGTTCGATTGTTATCAAATGCCAAAATACATATATTAAATGATATCGAACACTGACATAGTATAGAGCGTAACATAGTACTCATCAAATTGTACTATATAACACACCTAGGCATGAAAGTTATTAAACAGCGTTAGATTTACTATTGCAAACATTTTTTAGTTACCAGCTTCTACATGTTATAGCAGTTAGTCAGTCATTGGAGTTACTTGTGTAATCCAACCCATGCATTTGAATATCAAGTCACATTGATAAACTTTTATTTCGTAAATCCACTCGACTCTATATTTAAATCACTCGGAGCAATCGTACAATATTGATTTAAAACCGGCGCTATAAATAAAGTAAATCAATTAGAAATATCATCATTAGTATTGTGTATTAATCAGCCTTGAATACTCGTGCACTTATCAGCATAGGATCATACACAGGAATGGCAAGCATGGAGCTACGCCTGGGTTACGATCTACGCTCGTAGACACTCGTAGCACTTTCGTAGCCGCGACGAGGCTTTCTACGGCAGTGACGACGTTGCACACTACTTTTTACGGACTGTTAGGAGTATTAAGAATGTATTATAAAGAAATACCTTCATCAGTTATTATAGGCAGTTATTTGCAATTAAGAATTTGAAAAAATTTGTGGAGTATGTTTTATGATTATGCGAATTATTGACAATTATACGGATGATATAGTATTGTGGCAGTATGGGTTTTAATTTCTAAGCAGACTGATTTGATTTTGTTAAAGAAACACACTGCACATTACAACACCTGCGTACATATGTACACATGTGCGTGTTGAGTACTGCTCCCAAGTGTTTAGTGTGTGAATGTGTCGCCGATTCACCGCACTCAACATTCCCTAAATATTTGCAGCTCTTCAAACACCAATACAGCACTCCACACGTGGAGCCGCTCCACTGAGTGAAGAGGTATATCTTGATACTAAACTTCACGTAAAGGTCCTAACATTCACCGAGGGGTTCACTTTGTAACGATGACACAGACGCTACGTATAATAATTGATAACTGATTATGAATATTCATACTTTAGTCTCAGTACTTTAATGTAGAACGAATCCTACAGCTGGACACACGTTTCGTAATATTCTGAAGTACGCGATAGGTCTATTCACCAAAGCGTTTCTTTTACACTTTTGTATTGATTGTTGATATGTTACTATTAAATTAAAAGATTGATATAGAAGGTCATATTCGCGAACGTATGTGTCTCGCGGCCGACTGCTCGCTCGACGGCTATCAACGTTAATAGTGTTATCATTATCACGTAGATAAGATTAGATGTGCGATTAGATCGCGCGGATAAATAACAGACAACAAGACAAATTGACTGACGTACGAGTATGTGTGTGTGTGTATACACATATTCTACATGACGATTGTAATACTAGTGTTTTGAAATATTTGTTTGAGTATTTTGCAAAAGCACAGGTGGTTAGTGAGATATAAAATAATATTGTAATTAAATAAGGTTTATGTGTTTTTTTATTTGAATAAATAATGTAGATAACAATAAATTATTTCCTGAGAGGTTAATATTATTAAACACTAATGTTACTACACATAAAAACATACTACCCGGACATACACACACACACACATACATTCTGCTCGGTTCATGAAGTCAGGGTCATTTTCGTATGACTTGCATTGACGCTTTTAGGATTAATCAGTAGTTTTTTGATTGAGTATTCAGTAGTGGACGCTTACATTCGTACTGGCTAGCGATCGAGAGAGGGATTCATGTTAAGTTACTTGTAGTTTGGCAATGAACGCGTTCAGCACACTAGTCTACAAGAGATGTTATACAAAGTAAATACATAAATAAAGACGCACTGCGACATGCACGAACGAATCCGCTTAGCCTCAACTATTGAAAAACAAAAGAAAGGATCGTCTAAATGATGAAACAACGCTGATCAAGATTTCGATCATTATCGGAATGTTAACAGGATCTCAGCAGAACTAGATGTTAGTCGTCATAAACGATTCATGACGAGCTGTCAGTGTTTGGCACACGGGAAACGCGCGAGACGGCCCCGTGACCTTGTAGGTGCGCGCGGTTCTCACGACACCCCCGCACACCCCTGCATACCCCGCGATATTAGGAAGTAAACAAACACTACTCGACTCCCGGTACTTGTCCCATAATACCCAGCACATGTCACAACATCACACAGATCCCGCTGATAAGATGCTTATCAAGTGTTTACGATATGTGATCGATATCAGTGGTTTTATTGTAACCCCGAGCGAGTTGAAGCATCTCACTACCTTGTAATTTGGTGCATGTGTGCTACTGAGTGACTGAAGCTCTCCCTAAGGTGAATACTGAAATAACAACATCGGATTCTGTCACATGTTCAGAATCAGAATCAGAATTTTATTTGTTATGACAGTAGGTACAGGTTAGGTGTTGTACATAAATTAATGAAATCGGCTACAGTCTACCTTACGGCGTGCAAATTATTACATAAGTTAAAATATTAATACAAACAAAACAATGTCAACAAAATAGAAATTAAAGTGAAGTCAATTAATAATATTATAGTCAGGTACATAAAGTCTTACACTGTGTAATAACATTTTCCTAAAAGCAGTGCAGTTACCTTAGATTTAAAAATGTTTATAGGATAATCCTTAAAACCATGAGTTATGTTATTATAAATGACAGGTCCCATTGTTATAACACTTTTCCTTAACAGTGCTGTTTTGTAATGAGCCGAATGTAGCACATGCTTGTATTGGGACCTCAAGGGGCCATTGGGTGTTCTGGTATTGGCTAGTGACGGAAATAAATGTAGATTGGTTTTTACAAAAATCGCCACCTCCATATGTAGAAACATGGAAAAGTCAGTATCCTCAGAGACCGAAACACAGGTTCACAGCTGTCTGTGCTTATAGATCTAATACACCGATTCTGGGCCTTAAAAATCTCCTCCCTCTCACTGTTATGTTATGTTGGTAGTACACAAATTTGGCTATCAAGATAAGATTGAGAGATTTGATAGTAAGAGGAGCAAAGGTACGCAAACTAAACGTTGGGAAGACGACGTAAAAAAGATAGCTGGTCCAGAATGAACACGTGTTGCAAAAGATAGGACAAAATGGAAAGCACTAGAGAAGGCCTTTGTCGAAAGACAAGTTGAAAAAGATAAACCGGCTGCTGTAAAATGATATGTTTAACATAGAAAGTATAATTGTATAATAGAGTTAAAGAAATGTAAAATAAAATGTAAGCAATTACGGCTTATTTTTTTTTTTTTTTTTTAATTTAGCTTCGACCAGAACTCTGCCACAGCGACGGCGTTGCTCTTGTGGCTTGAGAAAGGTCTTTTATGGTGCAGGTGGAGTTGCACAAAGAACAGGTCAGGAGCTGGGCCATGGTTTGGGTTGAGGCTCTGCAGTCGCTTAACGACCTGTCACTACATACACTTGAGATGTCTGTATTGTACCCAGCATCACGCAGCTTGTGGTGCCTGTTGAACAGGCAGCATCTCAAGTGGGTAGTAGTACTTGTAGGGCGCCGTCCCGCCGTCACGAGTCGGTTAGTGCACTTTACTCCACTCCCATGTTCTACATTCTTCTGGTACGTGATAGTTTCGTATTGTATGTAAACAGTAACATTTTGGTGTAAACATTGTTTACTTTACTTCGGGATTTTCGATTGTAACGAAATTGTTAGTCAGATTTTGACTGTCCCGTATGGCAGACAGACTCAATAGTACTTGGTCGGTTCAACAGCATATAACGCTGCTTAAAGCGGTGCTCGTTATGCCTGTGGGCTTATTGGTTTGTGCTGTGAGGCGATGTGTGAGTCTGCGACCTAAGTGATGTACATGGCACCACGCACAGACCCTCGCCTCGCCGTACGTAATGCACTTTAGACAACGTACACAAACAATCAATGATCTTCATATTCAATTTAATCATATAAATATCAATGAAGCTGACACAACAAAATTTCTGGGACTAATAATAGATTCTAAATTGAATTGTAAACCTCAAACAGAGGCACTTGGTAAAAAATTGAGTAGTGCAGCCTACGCTCTGAAGCAGCTTGCTGTGGTTCTCAACACAGACGCGTTATTACTGCTTACTATGGATTAGCCGAATTAAATCTTAGATATGAAGTCATCTTTTGAGGGATTCCGAAGGACAATGAAATAGCGTTTCGGGCACAGAAAAGGTGCATTAGATCGATGTTTAGAGTGCAAACAACGGACATCTGTAAATCTTATTTTATAGAACGTAAGATATTGACATTGCCCTCATTATATATCCTGGAAACAGTAATGTTCATTAAGTCAAATTTCCATTTATTTCAGCTTTTGTCTAATGCTGTCCCTAGGAATAGATGTGATAAATTGAAACTCTGTGTTTACGGTGCTAAAACCACTCTTATGGGTAAGAGCATCTTTTGTATGGCTCCGACCATTTTTAATAAAGCTTCCAGCTTTTGTGTAATTTAAAATGTGCTTGTTTTATGCTTTTTAGTTTTTCAGTCGGGTTTTTAAGTCGTTTTTTAACTTTCAACTAACATTTGAGTATTTTTAAAGATTTTTTCCATCCAATCAATGATCTCCGGTGAGACTGTAGCTGTACCTACTTCCTAACAGGACTATTGTTTTCCGACGACAAACATCCAGACAAACAACCAAACTGTCACATTAACAACTTTATAGTTGAGATACCAACATTGGTTTCACAAGCTCCAGCTGTTTTGTCCATGAATAACACATTAAATGACAGAATTAGCATTCATTTGATGAATATTAAATAATTTAAGAATATTGATTTTAGAAACTGCATTCTAAACGACTGTTTATCTGTTTATGTCCAACAGATCATTTTTCCCACGAGAACGTTTATAGCACCGCGTCCTGTGCTCAAGGACCACGGCTCAATAACTTGTGTCCTAATGAGAACTTTGTTGTGCTATTGTTTATACAATACAATTTAAAATATACATATATGCATGCATAACAATTATATATGTATACTATAAACATTGTATGTTGTGACTTTCAGACTAAATTGCAATTTAGTTGAGTGACCGTAGAAGGTAAAACTTGTAGATCTGATCTTTTAAGAATATTCATGTGCTTACTTTGATCGCGTAAGTAATTAATTTAACTAAAATTGACTATTTTTATTTCTAATAGTTATAACGACCTACTTTGATATGACTTATGAGTTAATTAATATATGAAACATCTATATCTACACAAATCAATAAAATTGAAGTGTCTGTTTGTAATTTCAAAATAACAGCTTTTTACTGAATGCATATTTTCAGTATATACGGCACTTATAGCAAAAAAAACATTTAATTTATTGTTTGTTTGGTGGTCTGTTTGTTCCGGCTTATCTCTTTAGCATTATTTTTTGGTAGCGGATTTGAAACAGACAGTCCGTCCAGGTAAAGTACTACTACGCATCCGGTTACTCTTGAAGCCGACCCCAACATAGGCGAACAACATTGGGAAAAGCTAGGCAGATGATGATAATAGTATAAGATATTAAAATTATATTTAAGAACTTTAACAAACGTTGTCGCAGATGGCACTGAAATGTCTAGCAGTTGGACAGTATTGGGATCTAGATCAAACCAATGTCTAGCGGTAGGACTGGGACACAACGAAAATTGTCGCCTAAATATTGTACCAAAAACTTAATTATGTTTATGAGTAACATCGTTATAATAGCTGGAGCATAGGATGCGTCGCCTGATGGTTGTTACCTGGCGCAACAACTACTAAGATCCGGCGTGTACATATATTATAACGATGTTCACACGTGGACTGGAGGTCTGGCTGGTGATGTCATTCTACTCACACTCTTCAGATACATTTACTATTTAATCATAGTAAAAGTCATGATTATCTAAATTCACATTCAGTAAGTGTGGGTTGGTTGTGTAATGCAACTAGTAGACAATAACCAAATCTTCTATCAGAAAAATAGGTTTCATCGGCGCCATTTATTAATGTTCTGTAAAAAAAATTATGAAGCTTTTATTTTAAATAATTAAAAATAGCATTTGTGACTCATTTAAGATAATTATATACACTGCTGTTGTTTGTACTCTTATGTTCATCATCTGTTTCGATATCTGTACAATTAAACTTCCGATAAATAACTCTCGACAGCAAGTTATTGATTAAGTTAATTTATGACATCTCTAAGTATCTACATGTAACAGCGATTGATCGTTAACGTGCAGTGAATAAGAACTACCTATAGTTATATGAGTTTAATTTCTTCAGGCTCATCATCAAAAATGTGTGCTAAGGGGTGAAAAATATAACAACGTAGTTCTCGTGATGCTTACGGCCCTATCAAAACTACATTATGCGTGCCTATGGCGCTTCTATAATTATGATTCCACAACTTTATCTATGACTGTAAATTAAATGAAACATGAAGCATGGTTAGGTTCTTTCTCGAACCTAAAGCAGGTAGTTTGCTGTGCTTTTATGGTATTGAAATCGTTCGACAGATCGCGGCGCGGCGGCGCGGCGGCACGGCGGGCGCGGCCTTGTCGTGAAACAAACATAAACCAAACATTCATCTCGTTATTATACAACACATCTGCGTGAGATCCAATGATAATTATCAAATGATGATAGTCTCACGAGATACGCAGATTATTATCATCAAATAACAATAATCTGCGATACGTATCTGTGGAATTTGGAATCTTTTTAAATTAATGCTTAGAAACGACGAGTTGTTAAACTGATAATTTATGACACCTACTGAGTGAGATTTTCTCCTATTATACGTAACACGTACCTACAACATAAACTCGGCTTCTACGAAATGTAATATTCCGTCACAAGGTCTGCCCGCGGCTTTGTCCGTATCATGTTTGTGATTATTCAAGATGTCTAGGAATATCGAGGATTGTTTTCACAAACGATTTAATAATTATGGTAGTTGATATTTTGAATTTTACAATTCTCTGAATGACTGAACTGAATCGGATCGTATTTTAATCTCTGGAAATCGGTGCTATTTGTACGATAAATACGAGTTGGACTTTGAATTAATTACGGACTAAACTGTTTACTAAACTAGGCTTAAATATGCGTGGCACTGGTATCTCATCTGTCAATGTGAAAACATGCAAAAGTTGATGTTTGTGACTGTTATGACGTCCATACTCATAAGTAGGTAGAATGCATGTTAAAGATTAATGTGTTTTTAATGATCAGGAACCAGAAATCTATTTTATACATTTCTTCTATGCTAGGTAGAATGAAGGAGCAACCAAAATAATAATAACGGAGACCAAAAATGTATAAAATTCGAGCAATAGTGGCAAATTGCAGTTTATTCGTAGAAAAGACATCAACGCACACGTAACTACCACTACTACTACAAAATGGGAACATGCTAACAATTATGTATTTCATTTTATTTATTTTATCATAGTTGCTAATATTCCAGCTGGCAACTGGGTCCTAGAACTAGTAGATAACATATACATATATTAATTTGATAATACTCTTTGGAAAAAAATGAAACATGCTAATTCATCGACGTTGAAAGGGCCAGCAGCTAAATCCTTTGGACTGACAGTTCAGATTGATGTTAATGAAAAAAAAACAGTTCAGATTATTTATTTTAGTATTCAAAATAAACTGATTTCATGAAAACTTCTATTATTTTTCTGTTTGTAATGGCGTACCCATTACAAACAGAAAAATAATAGAAAAAATTAAGTAAAAATTAACCTATAATGCTGATTCCGAAACCATTTCAATATTTTAGATTTCTAAACCGTATTTTGCTATTTTGTGCTCTTAAAATTATAAGATGGCGTTTATTTTAACAAAACTACTTAAAACCACTTGATTTTCATTTCACCTCCAAATGACGTCAAACGTTGGGCTAAAGCGCAGGCCACACCGCCAGCTGGTGGGCGGGCAAGCGAGCTGTCGGCGAAGCGAGGCGATGGAAACTATATTAACTACGCGAAGATATAGCTAAACTATGTGGGTTCTCACTGAAAACTATGGACGGACGGGCGAGCGAGGGGGCGGGCGGAACAGCGTTCCGTCTCATTCCGTCTTGCACCGGGCGAGGCGGGCGAGGTGAACGAATAGCATCGCTGGCATCGTCGGATATTTTGTTCGCATCGTTTGTATCGCTGACGTAGCTTAGCTCGGTAGTTCGCGGTGTGAACCAAAGTATGAAACGAGGTGAAACTATGCCCGCCCGGGTCGATCTCTCGCTCGCTAGCTGGTGGTGTGATCTGCGCTTCATTGAGGCTACTAAATTTCATCTGACAAGTGTCTAGTTTGAAGTTAATTAAACACCTATATTTGACGTTCATTGCTTTATAATAAATATAAAGCAATGAACGTCAAATATAGGTGTTTTATTCTTGTAATATACGGGGCAAATACATCGAACTCTTCAGCCTCATCCCTGACGTCATCACGATTACTACAGCTTGGAATACTAAAATATTGAAATTTGTTTCTTGAAGTGACCCAATCTTTAAAATTAAAATAAAAACTTTACATACCGAATTAAACCTAACTGACTGGCTTTCGGTTTCCATTGATCAATTTATTTTCAGTGCAGTCATCGCAACTTAATGAATTCTAATATTCGATACATCCTCATGCATGATCCTACATCACCTCCCAGTTCCCAGGTCCCACGCTCACACAATAGATGTAACACTGATTAGCATCATTTCCAGAAGTGGCTCCTCGCAGTACGGATTACCAAGAGAGCGGAGTTCTGTGAACACCATCGTTTCTGCGAAGGAGATTATCCGTGTGACCACAACACAGGCTTTGTTTGTAAAGTGAGTGAGTGACGGGGCCGTAGCTACTCTACCTGCCGGATTGTGTCCACTTCCTAGCAGGTACCTGATCCTGGTGCCAAACTTCCTGGACACTGACACGTCCGTGGGAAACTGGTTCGTGCAAAATTCTAGACGTTTGTTGACTCTTCCAGTATTAACTTAATCTTGGTTAGGTGTATTTTGATAGGATGGTACGACATAAGTACGTTACATATTATATGTATAGCAACTTATTGATTTACTTGAATGATGCCTGCTAAGCAAATTCACTGCTAATATGCTATCAACTGCTTTATTGATATGTTCTGGCGATTAACTCGTTTGGTAATTATAGCAGTTACGACATCCTTACATTAACGATTATATCTTCTGAAAGCTTTCATGTAAATATGTAACTTGATAGTCCAGCTGCACCTGTACGATTTTAATTGCTTAGATAAATAAACAACAAAATCATCTGAGAATAGTAAACCGTCATAATGATAACGGACTTCATTATGTAACTATTCATCCGCAAATCTGCACATATTTTATTTATATTTTGAAATACTTGTGCGATTCGTTTTTTGTTGGTCAGTGCGAGAGAATGTTACCCAACATAATCGAGTACCGTCAAGAGACGCAAACTGTTCACAGCCCACGGGGAAAAAAAAGGTTCGTTGGGAACATATAAATGACATAGCACGAGCCTAGCGGCGACGTTGCGCAAATGTGCCGCCCCCCCTCCGCGGCTCCACCCGCTCCCCCCGGGGGTCGCGACGTCATGCATTGTCCACGGCGCACTTATTGAGCTATCTGACAGGCGGGGCCCGGCTAATTGTCTGTGCGACCGAAACCACTTCACCTCCGTACCTCGAGAGCGACAGAGACGCAACACAACCCTATTAATCCCCCTATAAATAACCCGGCTCCTAATGCCGAGGCGCCACGCTTTTTACGTAGAGTGCGACCGAGCCGCCGCGATACTTGCGTCCAGCGTGTCCGTGCAGGCCGCGCTCTGCTGCCGATAACGCAACGATAAGTGGATTAAACAATGAATGCTGGTGAATAGGTAAGAGGTATGGCGGGCCAGTTCTATTGTCCGGTGGTTATCTGCACTGTACCGACAGCATTCGAATCAATTCAAAATTAATGGAACGTTTTAGATGTGTGCTCTACTGTGAGTACCAAGGTATGTATTTCTAGATTTTATCAAGTGAAACTAGTTTTGAACGATTCTTCTAGATTTTTTAAGACGCTGTTGCAGCAATGTGCACTATGTACAGTAAACATGTTTTTTGTTGCAAATACTTATAAAGATCTTATGCGTAGAGTAATGCATTAACCCCGCGAGCCTGTCCTCCCAGATCTCCTTTATAGGTACTCATCTCACGCAAAACAAGCTCCTCACATTTATATACCTGCTTACGACTGTACGAGTACCGCAGTTATCATTTTACGAGGAGTTTATTGGCTCTAGTAAATAGCGCCAGATAGAACAGCTGTACGTTAACAAACTCGACGTCCGTCGACCACTAAGGCGGCGACAAATTAGCCGATGTTTAATTTTGTCGTCGGCAGTTGTTTGTCAACATCCGAGTCATTTATCAAGACGACTGGGTCGCGGTACAGGGGTGGGCGACTAAGTGCGAAATGTTCCCGGTCGTTTCACAGTTTTTTTTTGTTTGGTGACGAGAGCTTAATCCGATGACGAGGACAGCAAAAAAGCCAACTAATGGTGCGCGCTGATGTATCAATGACAGTGGCACCTCTCGCACCCCCGCGTCCGCCCCGCACTCGTCAGCATACAAACAAACAAACAAACACGTATCATGTCCCCGGTGTTACGATGATGCTCCTAATGGACACCGTCTGCAGTGAAGACACCGCCACTAATAGCTTCTCTATGTAGTACTCAGGTGGAGTGAAGTATATGGGACAGGCTCCACTGTTGGTCGTGCCTCACGCCTGGAGGCTATGCATGAGGAGGTTAATATTGGCAGGATACCATTGGTCATAGGAGTGCAGTAAGACTTGATGTCAAGTCTGTACTGTATTCTGTACTTACATCGAACTGTGTAATTCTATACAAAAATTATTGCTGGGAATCGACTTTTTTTGGGGTGAAAAATCACGTTTTACGGTAAGATTCAATGTAACGCACTCAAAATATTGTTATGACAGATTCATTAAATAGTCCGGGGTCGTGGAGTTACTTATAGTCATCATCATCATCTTCCAGCCCATGTCCCATGTTACTTGGGGTCGGCGCAACACGTTTTTTCTTCCAATCTCCTCTGTCAACCGTCACGCTATCACTTACTCCTTTATCTTTCATATCATTCCTCACACAATCCATCCATCATTTCCATCAACGTTTATATTCATCACTCTTTTAGTCACATGCAATTTGTCCCTCCTCATCACTTGTCCATACCAAGACAGTCGATTCCCTTTCAACTTATCTGTAACTGGCGCAACTTTTAAACTACCTTATTCATTCTTGCCACACCACACATGGGTCGCTGTACTCGCTATGATCGGTTCTATGTTGACGTTAGTGCTAACGGCGTACTATTAATTGGTAGAAATGTTTGCAATTAAAGTAACTCTTCCTCGGGTTCCACAATACAAACAATTGCAAATCTTGTCAAATGTGCTGACACGAAAGATATTCAATAGTTCATACCAATTATATCGGTAAAGTACGATGTAAAACATCATTTCTGCCAGGCAGGCAGGCAGGCAGGCAGGCAGGTTATTATAGTCTGTAACTCTGAATGTGTCCTCAAATTGACAAAATGAATAATTGAGAGTATCATTAGAACGGTACTGGAGCTATTGATGCTATCTATCAGTGATCTGCTGCGACCCCGGTGTCGTGCGGAGACGTCCGGTGTCGTGCGGAGTCGCCGGAACTATGTGGACATCGTAAATTTGTTCAATGTCCGAGTCCCAATGTTTTGCGTTTTTTTCTCTGCGCAGTTACCTGCGGGTGCGGCGCCGGCGACACGTCACCACGACTCGACGCGTTTATTGCCGTCTGTAAGTAGGTCAGAAGGGTTGCAGGTAGCAGACCCAGGCGCAGGCCGCCGCGGTGACGTCACGCGCTGATAAGAACCAGCGGCTGATAACGCGCCAAAAGCATCGATCGGTGACAGACAGCGATCAGTACGCACCAACTAACTTGTGTGAATGATAAATGCAAGCGACGATAGTGCCCCACAGCTATTGATCCTCTAAAATGGTACATTCTCCAAAATCCTAATCACGTCAATCTTATTAAGAAAAATTTAGTCTCGGTATACTTCTGCCTAACTCTCCTTATGCCAAGTACAGGAGTAAGCGTGCGTGTATGACCAGATGTATGAACGGAGGACGAGAAGAAAGGATTATGTAAGGATCGTTGCAGGTGGCATGCTGTAGTTTCTGCCCACCCGCATGGGAAAGAGGCGTGAGTTTATGTATGTTTTGTATAATCTAAGAAAACCGTTTTCAAGTGAAATTCTATTTCCGTCAACGAAAGACAAGAAAGCTTTCAGAAACTGTTATATCATAAGTGGTTAGTGCGTGGTCAATAGTGCGTAGTGTCCAAAGTTAGGCGCATTAGTGCGGCGCCTGAGAGTGCCCTCGCGCAGGCGCACGGGTCGCCTGGAACGTATCGCACTACACACGGCAAGCGTGCAGGAGCCACGAGTAGAACGTGATAGTACGCGTTATAGCAGAGCAGGGTGCTATCACTAGATAACACGTCGCTTTATAACTTGTGTTATTGTGGAAAATGAAATAATGCTCAAACAGCAAACAATCGAAAATATAAAAGTGGCTTATCTATCTATTTCTGAATCCAGTTTTGCATTCTCCACCATGTTATATTCTAACATGCCAAACAAAGATTCGCGCAGAAACTGGAAAACCACAATGGGCTTTGCCAAACACGACCACGAGCTCATATTATTGAAATAATATCTCAAGTAACGTTACTTGGAATAGACGCAACTGCAGTTATACCGTAACGTGTAGCGACAATGTTGTCGGCTACTGAAACTTTCACATGCTCGTACTGGCTCGGCTATGACTGCAGTATCAGATAAGCGGTGCGCGGGAGTGGAATGCGAGCGTCCGCGTCGCGCGTCGGCGCCGCACAATAGCCTGCCCCGCGCCGGCGCCGGACAATTGCCGATATGGACGCTCATACTCTTGCTATGCTACTTCTTACTGACAGTTAGCTTACGGTAATATTTACAAATAATATTGCAAACATTGTCAATGATAGCAATTTCATATAGAAGAACTGTTTGGGAGAATAATAACTAGCACTAACCGAAACGGAAAAACATAATATGATTTTTTAACAGAATCTTGGTATTTTTGGCGATAGTTCCTAAATGTTTTTAATGGCTATTGTAATTTGAGATCTTGGTTGAGCTTCAATAAAAAAAACTACTAAATAAAATTAGGAACTATAAAACCAAAAAACATAATTTCTGTCTTTACTTCTTGTAAATTATTACATTGCAGTTTTGGGACAAGTTTTTAATGGATGGAAGATCAAGCAGCATCAAATGGGGTCTTATTAAATGAAACCTTGCATGTCTGTTGTTGACTGTGATAACTATGGATAATGAATTCTGTGATGTATTTTGAGAATTTAACTAACTGGAAAAAAAAGGTTCCGTTAGAATTAAGCTTCCATAAAGTACCTAATAAATCCACAATTAACAACAGCGCACTGTAAGATCTAAATAAAGATTGCTCAAGTATCCAAAGCATTTCATGTGTAAGTATGTAGGTGTGTATGATGTACATAAGAAGCCGAGCTATCAGCTATTAGCGAGTAACCGGGCGGAACAGCTTTTTACGTGATCGCGGAGCTACACAATTAATTGCTTGATTTATTGCCATTTAATGCTCGTAGCGAACGCACTAGCATTGTGTTGCAACGATTCTGACAGTACCTAGTGCTGCAAAAACATTCACTTCACACATATGAAGTGTTACGTACTTCAATGTTTATATGTAGTAATAATAGAGGCCAGTTGTTGTGCCAGTGTTATTGTTGGCGCTAATGTAAACGAGGCACAATGGCATAGTGCTGTGCTTTGTTGCGTAGCTGACGAGTTTGTAATAGTTTGGCTCACTTTGGCTGCATGAAAATGTAAATAAGCTGAACATGTGCGATGTTTGTAGTGAGTTAAACAGAAATACTAAAGTTCCTTCTGTTCTTTATAGATCTAGAGGCAACAGAGTTTCCGCCGGCTGTTAAGTATTAGTGCTGCAGGCACTCGGTAAAATCTTACAGGTCAGTTCAGAGTGACGTTATGCTTGTTAATTATTTAACCCTACATAGATATCTACAGCTTTTTGAAACCCGTTCTGAGATTGGTACAAAGTGAAACAACAAGACTCAAATAATTCAACACAACCTTCATGGCATAATTTCGTTAGCGTACGTGTCAGACCTCATGATGCTGACGAGTTAAGAGATCAATATCAACGAGATGAAAACATATCCGTCGGGAATATATATATAAATATGCTGTCTGAAAACTTCTAAAACGACTACATCAGTTCATTTTGATGATGATGGTATGAAAAGCACCCCTCACCGAACTTAACAGTTCAGCAACCAATGTCTCTAGATAGCGTACAGGAATCGGCACTCACTTGTGTAGGAGTGCAGGCCGGTGGCTCCGAGCTGCGGGTGATGCTGTGCGGGCAGATGTCAGCTGCTAGGTATCACTGTCACTGGCACGAGCTGATGAGCACTGGTTCACTGAGTCGCGAGCACGAGCACGTCGACGCGTGTAGTCCTGCCGGCGAACGCGCGCCCACTGGCGCGGGAGGCGGCGCAGGCCTCCGCCCCCGGCGGGAAGGGGCGGGGCACTCCCCACGCGGGAGGAAATGCGCTTTTCCATAAATTGCAGCGCTCATGGTGTAGTCGCACGTGACGCGTCATATGACGCGCGGGCGCGGGCGCAGGGGGCGCGGGAGGGGGGCGCGGTGGGCGGCCGCTATCACGAGTAATGGGCGCCGCGCGGAGATTTATAGAGGGGTTAGTTTTCGGGCCCTAATGGAATTAGTGCTGCGTTTTTGTTTATACTCGCGGCGTCGCAATCAATCGTGCGAGTGTTTGATGCCCCCCCTCCCTCCCCCGCCCCCGTACAGCCTGCCCCCCTGCCCCACCCGTGGTCCAGTCGCAGCTAATTAATCGCCCGCACCAGTTGATCAGTGGATGTTAATTTAGGAGCGACGTCTGCTGGTGCACCTACCTACTGGTGCTGTACAACGAGATAACTAGTTAGGAAGCTGTACTATCTACACGAACTCTTGTTTATCAGTTTAAGAAAACTGCGTTCTAATTACCAGCTGTAATGTTATCCAAACGTACATATAAATGTGTGCAAGGGGCGGGTGAAATAACCTCATCATTATTAAGAACTAATACTAAGGAACCAACCCTGAAATTGTGAAAATTACATGGATACATATTTAATGTTCGCATTTCTGACAAAATGTAGTCAACAGCTGATTTCTTCGAACTAGAAATGATTATATTCTCTAATCTTGTTAAATTGACTGTGGTTTCGTATGTCCTATCCATCGACACAAAAGAAGTAGAAGACGATAGGAGTAGAGTAGCAGAGCTTAGTATCTGACTTGTTCTTCTTCGTGTCTCTGGCACACAGTCCTAACTACGAGTACCTATATATTACTACTATTGCAAATGCGAAATTTTCTGAAGATGGATGAATGATAAATAATGTTTATTTGGCAAATAGGTTTTCACAAACACTTTCACACGTCGTCTTTGTTCGATCGATGGATGTTTGTTACTCTTTCACGACAAAACTACAAAACGGATTTTGTTGAATCGTTACATACACTAGAATAACACATCTTATCTGTTGTATAAATAAAAACGAGTGTTTGTCCTTTTTCTTAAACCATTGATTCGATTGTGTTGATACTTTGGTGGATTCTTCTGTGTGGGTTGCGAAAGCTAAAAAAATATATATGTCGGATATGTCAGGATTTATTCCGTTAGGCTTATCATGTGCGCAGACGACGGGTTTCGTGCTATGAAAACACGCTGGTTGCGATACACTGTTTCTAGCAAAACTAAAAAATTACTTGAGATTACAACTCAACACAATAACACGGGGCACAATGAATCAAGTACAGTTGCAAGACGTCTCAACTCCGCCGCGTTCAGACATTGACTGTCGCCCTCGCCTCGAGCTGGACATCAGGGCTCTGTGTTGTGACTGGTAAGTAGGTCGCGTCATGTCACCACTGGCGCGTTTGCCGATTCATTATATGTCCGAACTAACGACCGGATCCGACATTTATATTTACGTGGTATTGGAATGCATACCGGGCACAGCTAGTAGGCTACAATTTATGAAGGTACTTACAAAAGTTATTTCGTTCGTCCAATACTTCGCCACTTCCACGGGTTCTTTCCTCATAGATACCTGTGGTGTACACTACACACGGACACATTGCACTTCCCAGCTCGACTTTGTCTGCTGGTTTAGACACACGGATAGAAGGGTACGTGTACTGTAAAACACGCCAGCTGTTTTTCAAGCGGTCGTAAGGCTTTTATTGTTATACAAAGCCATGAGAGCCAGCGATGACTTTCCACTGAAACCCTAATTATAGGTTAAATAGCGTAGGGGATGATTTGTCCAGTTGCATGTACAAGTACCGTGCTTATAGAGCCAGCAGTTTAGGCTGTGCGTTTTCTGTCAGTTAGCGAAGTTAACATTTTAATAAAGCACCTATAACTATTATAACACCAGTTGGAGACGACAATAAATTAAACTGCGTATACCTCATGACGTTCCCAACCTGCATGCAAACATAATCATGATATATCGTTTAGTCACACGACATTATTTTTGATTTTTAGTATTGTCAACATGTAGGCTACCACCGACAGGTTAACGACCCCGCATCGTTTTAAACATAATTGTTGCCAACTCCCTACCTCGAAAACCTTCACCAAATTCGTTCTTAATCTTGTTTTTCCTCATGCAAATTAATGCAACTATGCCTGGAACGAATCACTACATAGTATAAAACAAAGTCGCTTTCTCTGTCCCTATGTCCCTCTGTATGCTTAAATCTTTGAAACTACGCAACGGATTTTGATGCGGTTTTTTTAATAGATAGAGTGATTCAAGAGGAAGGTTTATATGTATATATTGCACCCGTGCGAAGCCGGGGCGGGTCGCTAGTATTTCATAAAATGGTGTCCTATTTCGTGTACAGTTTTATGCTATTTAATTTGTTTGAAACAAACATTTTTTTAGTTTCGATGTTAGGATTTGTTTGAAAACAAACAACAGAGGAGCTTGTGGCTAAATAATAACAGCCGCTCGGGCCGATCTTTAGGTTAAGCCGTGCTTGCCTAGGTTGGTCTGTGAATGGGTGACCGCCCATTACATACCGAGTTTCCTCCGTGCCGCCGTTGGTCCCGGCTGTCATTTGTAGATCTTTGACATTCGTTTAGGTAGTCAGAGGCCCAAAAAAGTCTGACAACCAGTCTTACCAAGCGGTATCGTATTACCCAGTACTATCTGGGTTGTGGAGGTCAGATAGGCAGTCGCTCCATGTAAAATACTGGTATTCAGCTGCATCTGGTTAGACTGTAAGCCGACTCCAACATAGTTGGGAAAAGGCTAGGCAGATGATGTTAGGATTTGTTTGATAGTCTAAACATATTTCTATGAATAGCCAGTGTTTACATTTATTGTTGTCCTGTAGTGTCCACCTTGTATGATGATTATGTTAGTGCCCTGACTCCCTAGTTCATCCTAGGTTTTTTTCATAACTATATTTGGCTCAATTTCCAGCCCATCCCGACTTCCACTGCCCAGTTACTAGGTAGTACGACACCCTTTGGTAAAACTTGTTGTCAGATGTTCGATCCTCTGACTACCCTTAATAGTTGTCAAATGTCAAATAATGCCAGCCGGGACCAAAGGCTTCACATGATTTCCTTGGCATGGAGGGATCTCGATACGTAATGGATGGTCACCCATCCTCGGATCGACCTCGGCAAGCCTTCAATCGTTTGGCTGTTTTCATTTAGCCGAGCCCCTCCTCACACTTATACTCATCACCAGTGGTGATTCACCACCAACCCCCTCTCCCTGCCCTTTTGCTTTTTTTTCTTTTTGCTTTTTTTATGTTTTTTGTTTTTATTATTCAATAAACACTGTTACGACTAATTCATACGCAAACATACCACACAAACCATCCATTTTTCTTTCAACCATTCCAGCAGTCGGTCCTCCTAGGGATGTTCCCACGACCGCGGCAGGTCAGTGCTATCAGCGTGGGGCCACCACCGTCGCCGCCGGCCGCACCAGACAACACAGGGCGACGCGCACAATACACACAATACACACAATAGACAAGTCGCTACACACAATACACCGCTCTTAACTACTTGTTACTGCACTATTGTACAGAATGTGCGGTGCTATCGGCTTCCTTGAAGTCGAGTGCTCGTCTTGTCCCGAAACAATACATAATGAGAGCAGTGGCTCCTTACTGATTACGGAATCGTGTGAATCTTTTTAGGTATTTCTTCAAAGTCGTTGTTGGTGTGTTCTCCAACTTCATATACAAAGCTCAGTCTCAACAACCAGTATTTTGTCATCATCTTCCTGTCTTTGTCCCATTCAACTTGGGGTCGACTCAACACGTTTGATTCTTCCATTCAACAACCATTAATTTGGTCATAAAAATATTTGTTCCTAACGAGAATTGACCCGACGACAAGTTAGGGCCGCAACCAACCTGAGGTTCTGTCCCTGTAGCCTATAACCTGTAACTCTTCAAAAATATACTTTCTAATAAAATTCATCATTTTGAAAGTATATTTATAAATTATTTGAACTACACAGTTGAAATGATAAAATCATCCGGCTGAGACCCAGCTAGGTACATGTACTAAAATGTTCTTGAAAGTTATCCTCATTGAGTGTATACTAGTGAAGTCGTGTGTCATCATGGCTGCGTAGCATGTCGTAGCGGTATGTAGCGTCGCGTAGCGCTACGTGGCTGTCAGACATTGTCATATTATTATGTCAATCATTATGTTGAACCAATATACGTATCTAAGCCAACTGTAGAAAGAACTTCAAAAAAATAAGTAATCTTATAGAGATAAAGGAGTCATTAGTGCACAATAGAGAAACTATTCAAGCTATTCCGGCTAGAGCATTACTGCGTACTCGTTAATATGCGTGGGAAGGGGACGGACGTGACGTCATCATAGGGAGGAATTATTTTGAAGGTAATATATTACCTACTCATTAAAATAAAATAAATTGTGATTAACTTTTTGCAATAATAATGCAAAGACCATTAATTACTTACAGCATGCCTTAATGTTATGGTGGGACTCCCTGTACAAAAGATTACGAGTATGTCATGTTGCATATTTCGAGTATTTATTTGCATTTTTCGACTATTTTAAGTTGTATTTAATGCGGTGTGTTAACATTATTATTAAAAACGTTAGGTTAATTACGTTAAAAAAGCCCACTCAATATTGGGATGAAATTATTATTTACTAGCTGTGCCCGCGGCTTCGCTCACGTGAGCGCACATTCTTTTGTCATTCTCAAAGTTTATGAACGAAAGCAAAATATAGATGCAACTCATGATCTATCCTAGGCCCCAACGGCTAATATCCTTAACAATTAAAAAAAAAAAAAACTTTCAGCTCTGAGACCTCAATTAGCCGACGGAAAAAATGTGATGGACACAAACGATGGAAACTATAGTGAGAATGTGCAAAAAAAATGTAATTGAAAAATACTGCAAACGCTTGAATTTAATGTATTTAGCAATAGAACCAGAAAGACTATGCGCTTCCATAATCTTCATGTTTCCGAATTAACACGAACGTCGCGTCGCAGTGTAACCGACAGATACAAAGCTTCTAAGTTTCGTTTTTCAAGGCATTGTAGTGCATACATTCCACATTTTTAGGATTTTAGTCGTATATCTGTAATATTCTAACAATGTTGATACATAAGGGACCATCCATAAAAAACGTCATACGAATTTTATGATTTTTTGACCGGTGGGGCCAAAAACAGAGCTGTGAGACTCCCCCCTCCCAAGTGTGACGTCACATATTTTTCAATTTGACATGCTCCCGCCGATAGAGTTGGAAATATTTCTTTAATAAGTGTTTCGTTAATAGTTTAAATTTCGTGTTTAAAAACTTAGCAATATTAGATTTTTAAATATGACGTCACCAAATTTAGGACCCCTTCCACCCCTTGTCACACAATGTCACACTTCGTCGACCACTTTCAAGTATAAATTAAATTACGTCATACATTTTATGGCTGACCCCTAATAGACTTGTACTTCCATGGTAGCAGTTAACTGTGAATACAGGGCTCCCGACCGGATCATGGCCGACTTCCTGGAGTATCCAAAGTGTCCCTACACCTGCGTCTTAGAGGACTTACGGTCAAAAACGCTACTGAAACCGCGATTAACGTAGCCACTTGGGTACTAATAATGTGATAAATCATCGATACAAAAGAATAAGAAGAACATGCGGGTTGTATTAGATCTCATATTTCCGAAGATAGACCTTGATTGCCGAAGAGGATACTTTTCCAAGGACTCTGATGAACGGGCAAAAAATAATTTGAAGCGTAGACGCAAGTATTCGCAGATCGATGTAACAAATACTGTTGAAAGCAAGCCCTTTGACTATTCACCATATTTATGTTACTACTGACTATTATTAATATTTTGCTCCGAAGTTCAAATGCAAGTGCAGTCACATTTAAAAGTTAAAGATATGCCGCGAGTGAAACAGTTGCTCTTACGGATATAACTCCTGTTCACTCTGGGGTATCTCTACCATTGTAAATAAGCCTGTCTAGTATCAAAAAAAAATTTTTTTTGCAAAAATTTAAATTGACTTCAAAAGCACAAAAAAAGTGAAAAATAACTTTTGCTTCAGAAGTCGGTGACTTTTGTTTGTTGGATTTAATTTTTTTGTCACCGACTTCTGAAGCTAAAGCTATTTTTCACTCGGTTTTACTTTTGCAAAAAAAGTTTTTATTTTTCCATTTTTATTAGTTGTAATATCCTAATCCTATGCAAAAATTTGCTTTGCATTTATTTTATATGGTTAACAATACAATAACTTAACAAACCTAACCTTCGAAATGTGGGTGCACTGTACACATCTGCGTAGCTCCTCAGAGCATACAGGCGTGATGTTATGTTATGATGTTGTGTAAACAATAAACATCCAAGCGATTGCAGCAATCACGACAGATTTGCTGTATATTATTAAAGAGTTCCGTTCCATATCTCCGAAGTCCATGATCAGATCATGACAATATTTCTATGGAAGCAACTTCATCATCATCATCATTTCAGCCGAAAGACGTCCACTGCTCGGACATAGGCCTCCTCCAAGTGTCACCACATTGACCGGTCCCGTGCGACTCGCATCCAGCGGATCCCTGCAACCTTCACCAGGTCATCGGTCCACCTAGTGGGAGGTCTTCCAACGCAGCGTCTTCCGGTTCGCGGTCGCGGTCTCCCTGTCTCACAACTCGCTGCAGAATGATAGGTTCCGAGGTCTGGTCTTGAAGTCGGACTGACATGGTGGTGTTTTTGTACCATAGTCGCTTTGGCACCGTCGGAGAGACTGCAGTAGAGCCCAAGTCTCTATCGAATCGAAGTCTTTCTCGTATTCCACAAACGCTAAGCAGAGAGGCAGGTTATACTCTTCGGGCTTCTGTATAACCTGCCGCAGCGTATGTATGTGTTCTACGGTGCAAAAGCCTTTTCGGAATCCGGTTTGTTCGGGAGGTTGAAAATCGTCAAACCTGCACGCGAGACGATTCGTGATGACTCTTGTAAACAACTTGTGGACATGGCTTAGATGTGAGATGGGCCTATAGTTCTTCAGCCGGGCATTGTCGCCCTTTTTGAAGAAGAGTACCACCACAACCCTGCACCAGCAACTTGGAGGTAATTTATTTCAAACAAAAAAATAATTTTCCAAATCAGTTCAGGCGGGTTCGGGTAATCAGTGAAAATACATTAAAAAAAAGATTCCGACGACTTGAGAACCTCTATCCTTTTTTAAAGTCGGTTAAGGTTTATGTTGTGTGATTGCGTAAACAATGCATATTTATGCGATAGCAGCAAACGCGGTTGATTTGCTGTCATTTTTTGAAGAGATCCGTTGTCTGTCTCCGAAACTCATCATCAGGTCTATATGAAATTTAAATGAGACCATTTCGGAATAAACCCCTTTCGAACAAAAATATAATTTTGCAAATTCGTCTATATATGACGGAGTTATGCCCGAACATACATAAAAAAAAGTAAACAGCCGAATTGATGATAACCTTTTTTGAAGTCGTTTAAAAACAAAACTAGTTTTCAGCCACGACTAAAACCAATTTACGTAAATTATTTTCATCATAGAAATCGCGTATTTTTTTTTTTTTTTTTTAGGATGGGAAGTCATCAAATGACCCCCCCCGCTCTGGGCGGAGCGGAAGCGAGTGTCAGACTTGTACTGACTAAAACCCATCCATGTTCCTTCTTTGCCCTTTGTGTTCCAGGGCCGTGGTATCTCTTTCGAACAGTCCCGCAGCCCTGGCAGGCATCGGCCCGTGCGGACCCCTACGTGGTTGCTGACATCTCTTTGAGGCGCGCGTGGAACACGAACGCGCCGTCGACACGGCCTGTCGTCATAAGACGGCCAGACGGCGAGCTAGCCCATAACTCGCCGTCCACAGGCCCGCGCCTACGGTGGCCGGCGGCCACCACGTGACCCCCGACGCCCAGGGCGTCTCCCGCGGCGGCTGGGACGTGAGGCTCTTTCCCTCTCACGTTCCGCCACCTCCTTCACAAGCATGACTGCTTCGCAGAAGGAGGTGACGGCAGAAATCGCGTATGAGGTTACTAACAAAATTTTAAAAATTAAAAAATCAAATCAAAATTAATCTTTTGCGTCTGTTGGTCGATTTTGATGAAATAAACGCTAAATAATACTCACAACAATGCTTCTTATTTTCTAATATTTCGATTTTGAATACAATGAGGGGTTTTTACGTGATGCGTGCACAAACGAACAGACAAACAGACAAAAATATACTTATTTCTCGCACCTTCCAGTGATTTTTTTGCAAAAATCTGTAATGTACAGACACTAAAAGTTTACGATTTTATTATATGTAATAGAATATAGATAGAAGATAGATATAGATTTTATGGTTAAAAAGATAGATTTGCCTCATTTCGATGGAAAGCAATGGGTTCGGTACCCCGAGCCCGCGCCCTCCCCGTGGTTGTCCACGCATATGTGAGGCGCCGACACGGTGACTGAAGATGTTGTGATGATGGCATCACTGGAAGTGCGAATCTAAAAGAGATTAACAAATCAACAAATCTGATTAAAGCTCTGGGGCTGATAGCAGATACAAAAAAAAAATGATGCTGTGTCTAGTTAAGTCTGTGTTGGTGAGCGAAGTGAATATCTTAGCCATCGATAGACTGTAAGGAATTACTTTGTCTGAGACCATTTCCACTAATTATGTAAGCAATCTTAAACCAATCGTGATTGTCTCCGAGGAAGGGCCGCCGGACGTCCGCAACACATTAGGAGCAGTCTTACCGCACGCTGATCTTATCACTCGCCCTCTGATAAAATCTGCCAGTCCCTTGTTACGACACCCGGTTCTTCCGATGGCGTCCGTCGCAAATGATATGGTTGCGCATAAGTTGCAGGCATTACAAACAGCCATTTGTCACAAATGACTGTGTCGTTGTTAGTTATGCGTGTTGAGGACAATATTGGGAACAAAATGATTTCAGCACTAGATGCCGCCGATAGGTTATGTTGATTTTATGAATTCGAAACGTCATCGCGGCAGTCCAATAACCGTTTGACGAAACTTGCTGAAAGAAGCAACTGATGTCCAGGGTTTGTCTTCTTACTAACTTTGCTCTAGGACTCAACAATTGGAAAACAAGTGTGGTAGTGAACCGTTAACACACGCGCTTGAGATCTGATACACTCATTTAACACTACTTTCTAAGTTGCGTGTTGTACTAACCAAATGGAGTTTGTCTAAAATAAAAGTATTTTTTTAAATTAATAAGTACTTGTACTGGCAATCTCTACAACAAAGAAAGGGGCGGGTGTTGTACTTAGCGTGTTAACTATTACAAAACAAAGCAGTAGATACAACACACTATCGTAGGGCTGCCAAGTGTTTGCTATACTATGCACCTGGAATGCTTCATCCTGCAGTCACCACAGGGGAACCAGGCAGGTTAGAAGACGTGGTATTTAAAGGTGTTTGTGTGTCGGGATATGAAGCCTTCCGAGTGCCAAAAAATGATAGCGTTATGAAATAAGTGAAATGATTTCAGTAGAGCCAAATTTATTTCAACGGAACATTGTTTTACATAAACATGTCACAAACGATACCAAAGGAAATATCGTTAATTCCAACCACATTACCCTCTACCTCATTTTATATTCAACCAATAATATCAAACGGTGAGTTTTAACTGCTTCTTACAACGGGCATACGATGATGTGGTAAAATAGGTATTGTTGAAGTGAGTGGGTCTCGTGGCGTTTGAACTACATAAAACTTATATACCAAACGCAGGAGCAGCACAACTGCTTAGCGTGGGGCCCTGATTTCGATGATCAGGTCGGGTGACGTGGACTAGCACCTCTGCCTAACCCTTCGTGGATTACAGAGGTGATGTAATGTTAAATCCTACTCCGTCCTCCTACTTACGACTTACATTATATGTTTAGAAACAAGAGGCTAGTGCGGTTCGTAATGGTTCGTTTCTTCATAATTTACTGAAGCGTGGTTAAACAGGAGTCGAACGGCTGGCGAGCTGTGCAAGTAGTTGTTGCTAATTACTAACAATTAGCTCTGTTTATCTACCTTAGCGTCACTTCTTCGAAAAACGTGAAATGATTTCCTGTTTATTTGCATTCTTGCGCTGACCATATACATATCTAATGGAAGTTATCTGTTTTTTACCTCTGGATTATTTACCTTTTTTAATCTGAAATTACTGTTCTAGCAGAATATAAATGTTGAGCCTACCTACACCCATCATTAGTTGTTCATATTAGTCCCGATTTCTCTTTCTCGGATAATACCTTCACCTCAGCCCGCACTACACCCATCAGTGCGCATTCGACACCCAGGTAGTTTTGTAAAACTCGATTCCAACAATATATATAAATTATATTTTTAAACTTGCTTATTGCCCGCGACTTCGTTCGCGTAGAAATTTTGGTGTGCATGTGTGAGACTGCCTCGTTGGTTGAGCGACTACTAAGCATAGGGATCGATTCCCGGGTCTGGCAAAGTGTTAAAAAAAAATGTTTATTTCAATTACATAAAGTTGTCCCACACATGATTTGGAGATCATATTTAAGCAAGAAGATGCTTGTGTTAGGGGCCGTCCATTAATTACGTGAGGCAATTTTGGCGATTTTTCGACCCCCCTCCCCCCTTGGTGGGATGTCGTGAGATTTGGCTTGACCCCTTCATCCCCCTCTTAATCTCACGTGAGATTTATCAAAACGCGTAGTTTAGTATAAAAACGGTAATCTGTCCTTGACTGCATTCAATTCAATAAAATAAAAACATGTTTACTTAATTAAACCCAGTACTATTTGCCGAGACGCCCCTCTCTCCCTCGTGAGATTGGTTGATATTTGGCTCGACACCCCCCATCTTAAACGCCTCACGTCATTAATGGGCGCCCCCTTAGGTGACTCCACGCTTCCACTTAACATCAAACAATGTAAATGCAATTGAAAAAATACTATAAATAATAGTGTTATTGCGTTATTCCATCAGGAATTTCTCGGTAGCAGCCACGGAATCTGAATTTGTGCCCGGTTGATGGCAATAGGCTCACCCCCCTGTTACATGGGCCTTCACCATTACTGGCGAAATGTGTGTGTACGATTAGGTACACGTCTGCCCAACGCTTCGGGATTTAAGGCGTGATGTTATGTTATGTGTGAGAGCTGACTGCCAGATCAAAAGGTGATGATGTACTGATGACTACAAAAGGCATCCTTTTGGGTGCTGTAAGTCTTGCGTGCGACTTCGTACAGAGAAGTAATTATGGAACAAACTTTAAGGCGCAAACCCACCGCGGCCCACGGATACGCTACGCACGTGTGTTAAGCTTCACTTTGTAAGAAAATGTGATTGGTTGAAGATGTGATATGGTTTGCAGTGGACACAATCCACTGCAAACCACGGACACGCTATGCATCAAATGACGTCATTAGTACATGCGTGGCTTGCTCGAACAAGGCGCTCACATAGCTCAACGCTGTCAACGCTATGCACGCTGTGCAGGCGGTACACGCTAGACACGAATATCACGACTATGCCGCGGTGGGCCACGCACGCTACGTTGTGGGTGTGTAGCGTGTTCTGCTGTGGAAACGTAGACCCACTTTGCCAAACAAATGAACCCACGCAGCTAAAATGCGCCGCTTGCCCGTGCACAGCGTTGTTTTTAATAACCGGCCAAATGCGAGTTGGCTCGCGCACCGAGGGTTCCGTATAAAATTGTAGGTATTTTGTTATTAAACTACATATTTACGCTTTTCAGATTTTTCACTTTACATTTGCTGTAAGACATTGCGACTCGCCAAATTTCATGATTCTATGTCAACAGACTTGAATATTTGATTTTGACAGACGGACAACAAAGTGATCCTACAGGGTTCTGTTTTTGCTGACTGATGTACGGAACCCTAAAAAAAACATACTTAAGTCCAAAAACCGAAGAAAAACACAGTACATTTGATACAAGTGGGGAAACTTTGTCATTGCAGCCGAGGCGGAATTCATGCCCGAGCCGCAGGCGAGGGTTTTATGGAGTCAAGCAGTTACAAAAATGCCCACGTTTTTCCGCGCTTTGCTTTCGCAGGGGCTAAGCAGCCTAATATGCAAAATTGAAAATTTTAAATATTTTTGAATATAGAACACAATTTAAATAATCAAAAAATATTTACCGTAAAGGCACATATCACTTTGCCGAGATTAAAAAAAAAAATCAAGACTATATGAATTTGAACCGATTTGAACTTAGTCTATTAGTATAGTTTTCAGTGGAAATTTTTATTTTCGCACTAGTGGAGTTAAATCAAAAAAATCCACAAGTGTGAAATATGAATCCATCGCATGTTGAACCTAATTGTAGTGCGATAGGAATAGGAGCAAGTTTTAGAGGAAGTGGATGAAAAAATATTTTCAGTTATCAGCTTATTGAAGAAACCCAAATAGACCTTGTAAACGGTCTAATAAGTGAAGGTCAGTTTTTGTTATTAACGAGGAATAAATATTTTATACATTAATGTTATGTTGTTGTTATGTATTCTGTTGTTGTTGTTATTGATGTTTACCGTCAACTCACTGCTAGTGAGAAATTCGTCTTAATGGAAAAAAGCAATAATTAATCCAACAGAAACTACCATCATGGATATGGACGACGAAGTAATGGCAAGCGCTTGAAACATTGCAGCTTAGTGTCTGGGCTGGCGACGTTCTGCGACGGTGGCGCCCACTTATGCTAGGTGGCATAGTTACCAGGTAGAGTGAGTGAGTCCTTGTGCCAGTAGCTAACGGTCAGCCGTTACTGCCGGATTGCACACCAACACTTTCTGGTTCTAACTGAGTAACGTAACCTTTCAGTTTGATGTAATTACTAATTGTCACGATCACCCGGCTGTGGAGGCGAAGGGACACAATACTTACTGTAAATTAAATAACTATCAAGATTCGTATCATGACTGAAACAGGTATTACTAACTATAGCAGTTTGACCGCGTTTATAATAACATAACATGACACCAGTATTCCCCGAAGGGGTAGGCAGTTCATTCACATTTCGATAGTTGTATTTCATGTTCTACACTAGTTACGAGCCCAGAGTTTGAGTTGCTGCTGAGCAATAGGCCGACGTGACGTGACTGCTAGTTGTAAGGCACATGTCACAAATGAAACTGGACGTGATGTGCACATGTACATAAACCACAGTAGGAGAGCTCTCAATATCATCATTGTTGTATATTATTACAACCAACAGCTCTAGTTGAACGCACTTTAGATGTGACGATTGCGTTCAGTTTCGTTGGTCAAGTTTGACCTTAGTTATTATAGCTAGGTAAGTAATAGCTAAATTGATCTCGTAACGATCTCAACGGTTTTATAGTTTGAAGAGTCCATCTGTCTGGGAAACGGAAATAAAGTTTGTTAAGGACAAATGGACCGACCGCGGGACTGCACTGCTGTTGACTGGTGCTTATAGTTACCTAACATGGAGTAAGTAAGTATTATTGACGTGCCTCCTACTTGCAGCTTATGAATCTAAAATAGTTGGGGAAGCGACCACTCGTGAAATGATGTGATGCTCCTGCTGAGCAACAAACGAACCAGATATAGCTTTCATTACGGTACACATAATCTTGTTAAGATGAATGGGCGGTGTCATACATGATGGCGAGACAAAGGTGTCATAAGCAGTATCTCTCAACCACACTATTATAGATAGGGAAATGCATAATTATATCATTATATCACACCTCCAAGTGATTCTCCATTAAACTAGGCACTTGGCTATTTACTCATAACGCACTAACTCTTAGTAGGGTAACGAGGTAAACACGTGAACAGTGGCTTCCTTTTCTTAATACTTAAATGTTGAGCCAAGATTTTTAAGGAATGCGTGTCATTATCATCTGAGCCTATGATAGTACCTTACTCATCATCATCTGCCTACCTTTTTCCCGAATATGTTGTGGTCGGCTTCAAGTCTTACCGGATGCAGCTGAATAGCACTATTTTACATGCATCGACTGCCTATTTGATCTCCACAACTCAGATACCTGCAGAGTAATGTGTTACCCCTTGGTAAGGCTGTTGGTCGAAGGTCGAAGATCTAAATGACAGCCGGGATCAACAACTTAACGTGCTTTGCGAGGCACGAAGGGAACTCGGTGACTAAGGATGGTCACCCACGCACGGACCGATCTCGGTGGTGAAGCTAAGCGCTCCAGCACTGCTCGGGGAGGCAGTTATATGATGTGTACTATGTCAAACTATTTAAAGATAGAGGGATCCTCCTGTTATAAGTTAAGATTGATCCTTTTTAATGGGCAACAATGATGGGCTACGTATTTTTGTTGAATCTTTCATTTGGCTACCTGTAATTAGTAAACAGTAACTATATTCATAATTTTTTAAGTGAATCTGCAACACTGAATCACTAATGAATCAAAACTCCAACCCTTGCTCAGCTCAGCGTGGGGCACAACCTTGTCATGTAGCACAACATTGTCAATACATCGGTTAACTCTCGACGCCATAACATTAACATGTGTCCACAAAACAGAATTGATCGAAGTCCACTGCATTTAAATAAATAAACTAACAAGTACCAGTATAACATAGCTAGCTGCATTATAAGTTGAAGTGTGCTGATAACGCGGAGCGTCGGGGAAGCGGGCGGGGGGGCGCGCGCGGGCGGGGGTCGCGTGGCGGCTGCTTTGTACCTATTCTATTATTTCATGATCCGATAAAAAAGGAATAAAGGCTCGCGACCTAAACGCAGGAATGTTGTAGATTTTTGTGTGAGTCGGGCGCCGGCGCCGGCCGCATTAGTGCGGCGAGCGCGCGACAACGGTTACACATTAGCCCCTCGCAACGCGCCCGCGCACCGCATGACACGCAACTCACTCGCACCCGCTAACCGTAATGGAGCTCTTAGTGCTAATGAATAGAGACCATTTCTCAGCTGGCATTTATGACAATATCACCTTTTATAATTTCGATAGTACTGGGAGAATTTCGTGCAAAAGGACCAAACTGAATCCACGCATCCAGAACTTTGGTTTTTATGGGGAGGAGATAAGGTCGAGATTGTGTGAGCGGTATGAGGTCGCAAGCGGTGTGCTGCCGGCCGCGTCTCACGCCCACTTATCGATCGGACAATTTAACCGATACGTGTATAAGTGTAATATATCAATTGTGGTTGCGCGGCTGCTGTCTGTCCGTCCGTCCGTCGCGACTGCTAATGAATTTCGTCCGTTGATTATGTCCCGGTGCGTGCACGCACTGTGCCCTCCCCTCCCCCTCCCCCTCCGCGGAGACGCACATAACTTATTGACAACTAGGTGAGCCGATAGCGGCTGCACTTTATGACGGCGGCGCTGCGCGGGCGCTCCTCGCTAATTAGTACATTGTTATCTGTTCAGTGTGCCTACAACAGTTGACACGTCATTACCCACAGTTGTTTGCACGACACCTTTATGTTGTACTCCTTTACTACAACCTTTTGCAGCTTTTTCAGTGACAGATATAATCATAGATAGATACGTAATTAAATATGTACGTAATTGCACATAGTGGCGACAGCTACTATATGCAATTACTTAGCGGTGGTAGGTAACCGCACAGGAACTACGCATGAGATCTGACAATACACAAACTAAATCTTACAACACGTTAACTTTAAAACGACGTTTGCTTATAGCAGCACCATCAGCAATCGGGAAGTAGCCCATCAGACACAAGTAAACAATAATAACAAATGTTGGACCGCCACTTCAAAGTTTGAGCGTTTATATTGAAACCGTCCTTGTATTTTGTACCAACAACCTGCAGTCAGTGAGGAGTGAGGTCGACCGAGTCCAGGCTATACCAACAACCTGCAGTCAGTGAGGAGTGAGGTCGACCGAGCCCAGGCTATACCAACAACCTGCAGTCAGTGAGGAGTGAGGTCGACCGAGCCCAGGCTATACCAACAACCTGCAGTCAGTGTGGAGTGAGGTCGACCGAGCCCAGGCTATACCAACAACCTGCAGTCAGTGAGGAGTGAGGTCGACCGAGCCCAGGCTATACCAACAACCTGCAGTCAGTGAGGAGTGAGGTCGACCGAGCCCAGGCTATACCAACAACCTGCAGTCAGTGAGGAGTGAGGTCGACCGAGCCCAGGCTATACCAACAACCTGCAGTCAGTGTGGAGTGAGGTCGACCGAGCCCAGGCTATACCAACAACCTGCAGTCAGTGAGGAGTGAGGTCGACCGAGCCCAGGCTATACCAACAACCTGCAGTCAGTGAGGAGTGAGGTCGACCGAGCCCAGGCTATACCAACAACCTGCAGTCAGTGAGGAGTGAGGTCGACCGAGCCCAGGCTATACCAACAACCTGCAGTCAGTGAGGAGTGAGGTCGACCGAGCCCAGGCTATACCAACAACCTGCAGTCAGTGAGGAGTGAGGTCGACCGAGCCCAGGCTATACCAACAACCTGCAGTCAGTGAGGAGTGAGGTCGACCGAGCCCAGGCTATACCAACAACCTGCAGTCAGTGAGGAGTGAGGTCGACCGAGCCCAGGCTATACCAACAACCTGCAGTCAGTGAGGAGTGAGGTCGACCGAGCCCAGGCTATACCAACAACCTGCAGTCAGTGAGGAGTGAGGTCGACCGAGCCCAGGCTATACCAACAACCTGCAGTCAGTGAGGAGTGAGGTCGACCGAGCCCAGGCTATACCAATAACCTGCAGTCAGTGAGGAGTGAGGTCGACCGAGCCCAGGCTATACCAACAACCTGCAGTCAATGAGGAGTGAGGTCGACCGAGCCCAGGCTATACCAATAACCTGCAGTCAGTGAAGAGTGAGGTCGCCGCAAGATGGCCGAACCCAGGCTATACTCCAGAGGTTGCGGAGGTCAAGCGACACTACGACAGTTCATATTCCTTAGTAAGAAGGATCACTTGAAACCATAATTAAATGATCATTCACAAACAAACATCGACAATCGACGGTAGATTTACATATAGCTAGAGGTTTAAAATTTTAAATAGGTAAGCAAACATAACATCACGCCTGAAATTCTCGAAGGGCTAGGCAGAGGTACACTTAATCCTGATATTGCGTCCACATATCGCCAGTTATGTTCAAGTCCCATGTAATAGGGGGTGAGCCTATTGCCATCAACTGGGCACAAATCCAGACTCCTTGGGCTGCTACTGAGAAATTCCCAATATAAAAAAAACCAAAAACAACACTTTGCCCGACCTGGGAATCGAACCCAGGACGTCATGCTCAGCAGTCATGCTTGCTACACAAACATAAGGTAAAAATGAAACAGGACTTAAACGGAACCATCTCTTCGGGAGGAAGGCAGGGCGAAGAAACGACGCAACAAACTCTGGCCGGCAGCACTCCCGTCTGACCCAGGAAAAGTACTTCTGTCTGTAGTAACTAAATCTAAAAAAGTTATTAATATGTTTTACGAACATGCAAATGAAGTCTGACTAACACTCAACTGCATGTTACCCTGCATTCATAAGAGTATTTTCGCACCACCTCACCTGCTCGTAAAAGTTAAATTATATGTCATGTAAACCCAAAGTAAAGCCAGCGGGCCTTCAGCGGGGCAGTATAATAATGAATATTGTACTGAATTGCATTACCACCCGCTGGGCAAATAAAACTTTTCTAAAGAGTTTTCGCTTCGTAGGTTTTAGGTGCCGTCGATGAACAAAATAATTAAATTACGCCACTTAATAGTAATACCAGCTGTTGCCCGCGACTTCGTTCGCGTGGAAATTTTGTTGTGTATGCGTGTTCGAACGGAGTCTGGGATTTGTGCTCGATTGATGGCAATAGGCTCGCCCCCTATTACATGGGACTTCAACATAACTGGTGAAATGTGGGTGTACGATAAGGTACAACCTGTGCCTAACCCTTCGGGGATTACAGGCGGGATGTTATGTGTGAGAACTGAAGGCCTGATCAAAATGTGATAATGTGGGTGATGACTACAAAAGGCGTCTTTTTGGGCGCTGTAATTCTGGGCGGCAGTGGTCTGAAACAAAATTAAAAGACGTTGAGGCGACGATATGGCTTAAAAACTGGAACATTATGGTGCCATGCGACTTTTTTTTCAAAGTGAACAATCAAACGCCTTGTTGGGCGCTATTTCTTTATTTATTCTATTACCGTTTTGTATACAACATTAAAAGATTTGTTTATCGTGTGAGAAGCATGAAGCGCCCAAATGAATGCCTGCCACTTTTAAGGTTTTTCCTTGGAATTTGGTGACCGTCATTGTAAAAGCCAATTTCAAGGGAAATTGCAACTTCTTGAATTGAAATGGCAAGTTATTTGAAATAACCCGCTCTCTCCTTTAGCCACTCCTTGGCTATGGTGGCTATTATAATATTACTGTCCAGTTCTGTTATACGAAGCCTGGTTCCATTGCACAGTCTGGGAGTTATCCCCAGGGAGTTGAGAAATTCACCGCCAAAAGGATTCCGATCAATCTGGCTCCTACTTTCCGGGGTACATCTGTACCAGTTACCGACAGCCTCGAGCTTCTTGTCACGAAGTTGAGTGCGAATCTGAACTTCGGTGCCGGTGAGTCGAAAGCTCAAACCGTGGCAAAAAAGCTTGGTATCCTAAATAAGGTTAAGGGTTACTTCAAGCCTGGACAGCTTTCAACCTTATATAAAGCTCAAGTTCGGTCCGGCATGGAGTATTGCTGTCACCTTTGGGATGGCTCAGCAAAATACCAATTAGCCACACTCGACTCTGTTGAGCGCAGAGCCAAGAGGCTCATTGGTGACGATAAGCTGGTTGGTACCAGGCTTCATAGCCTGGCCCACCGGCGCAAAGTTGCATGTTTGTCGGTCTTTTACAGGTACTTCGGTGAGTGTGCCCAAGAGCTCCAAGAGCTCATTCCGCCATCTCCCTTCTTCCATCGGGAGTCCAGACGTACTGCAGGTCACCCATACCTTGTCGATGTTCCACACATTCGGGATATAAAAAAAAAAAACATCAAGTGAAAAGATGAAACAAAACTAGTTACAACATTAAAAATAATTGTTTTTTAGTATATGAACGATCGGGGAGTCTGTCGTCGTCGTATTGCACGGCCCTCACGAGTAGCGGCGATGTCTGAGGTGAGCCCGGACATCGCCAAAGGAGTTTTGTGCTCGGAGGCGGCCTGCGCTGGTTGAGTCGCGAACGTCATGCATAGCAGTTCTCGCGGCTCGTCCACCGAGGCGACAGTAGGCTCACGGCGGTTTTTTTTAGTGGGTGCAAGCCCCACATAACCAAACCGTCTCCCCGGACGGTGCGGTATGCGTTAGGCATTTTTCACCGCTTAAGAAAAAAGAAAAATAGGTGGTACTTGTTAGTGTTGCTGTACGTACGCACTACAGACCACCGGGAGCTCAACTGTGGCATTCATTCGAAGCTACCTATTATCGCCAAACATTATCAACGCATTATCATCAGCGTCACCAGCCACATAGCAAGTGGGATTTCCAGGACGTGATAATCCTAATCTAAGTGCCGTTCAAAGTTCTCTATCTACTAAAAACTAGCCGTTGTACTTGTGTTAAAGTTTCCTAAAACTTATTAATGAAATAAAAAAAAAACCAAACGGTTCATAAAAGATAGGTACAGGAGACATCATAATATTGACAAAAGCGTTAACCACAACATAACTTGCCAAGCTGGTCAGATAAAGATAATTTTATTTATCGAAACATGCGTATACATGCAAATTAAGCATGCAGAATGACACAATATTCATAAATCCTTCTCGTAAAGGCGGTACCAATGTGCACATTTGCTTTGTTAGAACAACGTTACGTATAATAGGAAAATATTTTTCCTTTTAAAAGAAAATCAACTTATAACCTAGATGACAGGAATATCTTGCAATCATGAAAACTGTCTCCAGACATGTTCGTGACAATAAAAAAAACCAAAAGTGGTTGATACTCGCAAGAGTCGCAAGGATATGACGGAGAATCGTTGTGTACATACATATGTATAATGTTGGAAAAACGGAATGTTTTTTTAAAATATGTCTGATAGGTCAGGATTTACTCCGTTAGGCTTGTTCATCATGTGCGCAGACGATGGGTTCCGTGCTATGAAAATACACTGGGTGCGATACACTGTTTCTAGCAAACTAACGAATTACTTGAGATTACAACTTAACACAATAACATGGGGCACAATGAATCGGAAACATTTCCAAGACATCTCAACTCCGCCGCGATCAGACATTGACTGTCGCCCTCGCCTCGAGCTGAACATCAGGGCTCTGTAGAAGTAAGCTATGGTGTGGGTAGACTTGTTGGTAGGTCGCGTGATGTCACCACTGCGTATTTTCGATTCATTTTAAGCCCGTACCAATGACCGGATCCGACAAATATATATTTTTATTTACCAATATAGGTTTGTAGCACTACTTGCTGGTCATTACCTAGGACGTCAGTATCTACTATAATAATTTACGTAATCTGAAACCGTGGTATTTACATGTACAGGAACATCAAACGAAATTCATATAGGTAGTATAATAGCTTTTGAAATTACGTTGTATGCTGTGGTTTGCAGGTACATAAAACAACTGTACAAACTACAGATTAAATAGGTATTACAGACATTAAATAGGTACCACCAGTAACGGACCGGACGCAAACTGCACCATTATCAGTAGGTTTCAGTCTTCTTCACAAGAGCCATGATCACAGGTTGACAAGAGAATGCGGGTGGATGGAAAATAAAAGACGACGGAAAATAAACAATCACGGAAGATATCCCGTAAGTGACAGTACAAGTTTAGTTGTAAACCGTGAGAGCTTAAAAGTATTTGAGCACCATATTATTAAAAATAATACGAGTGGATAAGGCGGTTGCTATCAAATTTGCGACAGGGTTCCTTCTAAAGTCGCAAAAATTGAGCCCCCCTCCCCCTCTAATTTCTAAGTTAGAGGAGGAAAGATTACGTAAAAAGAACTTTTAACGAAAATTTGTTCGAATAAAATTATTTTGATATTAAGATTTTTAGATATGGGACCGTTTCGTGAAGCTGCAACAGTAAATTTGTTTTTCATTAAAATACTATGAAAAACAAATTTAGCTTTGCTGTTGATTGTAAAGTGACATGTGAATGAGCGTTAAAACATTGTTTTTTTTTTTTTGTTAGCCTATTTGAGTGTCCCACTGCTGGGCAAAGGCCTCCCCTTTCTCCTTCCAAACCTATACATATTGTTATTACATTATATGGTTTGGTGCTTCGGAACCCTTTGGCCGGTTTTTTAATAACTTCATTAGTACTAATAGAAAATTATAAATGCGTACATCGATACTACCATTATTATTTTTAAAGTCATAGCAAAGTCAAATGTCTATGAAGAAACTAATTTAGGTATCTAACTTTTTTTTCTACTTGGAGTAGGACAAACCGCGGGTGTTCTGCTGCCATCCTTCGACTCTTTGTAATTAAATTCTTATCTGCTAAGTAGATCATGGCTCCTTAATGGATCCATTTCAGGAATACTCTCATCATCAGTCTGTCTAACGTTTGAGATGTTTTTATAGTTTTTAATAACGCTTTAGTTAGACCAAACCGTGGCTTTATTCAGTACGAGTCGAGACGTACTATTTTATTGCTCAACGGCTGACCGCAAAGTCTGAAAAGATTTCTGGGGTCTGTCTCAAGTCCAAAGGTTAATTCAACTTGATTATATAGTAGAGACTTAACATAGCATCATGCCTCGCACGCATCCTGTAATTCTTGAAGGGTTAAGCGGAGTTGCACCTACTCCCCCACATTTCGTCAGTATAATTAATAGTGGACGAGAAATCCAGACTTCGTGGCTGCTATTGAGAAAATTCTTGATGGAAAAATCCAATAACACTATGTCCGATCTTGGAATCGAACCGAGGACCTCATTATCAGCAGTCGCCCTTGCGACTAATAGACGAGTCTGAAGCGACGTGATAATTATACACACTATATTTAAATCAAGACCTCACTGGTCCAGCGAACGGCACAGTTTCAAATCCGGGTAAGGTTAAAAAAAGATTGTTTAGTTTTACTAATCCGTAATAAGTCGTAGCTTGGAATTAATAAGTTGGCGGTGTGGCACGTCAGCACGTGCGATGAAGCACGTCTGCACGTGCGGTGTGGCACGTCAGCACGTGTGGTGTGCCCCGTTGAGCACTGAAGCCGAGGGACTACTAAAACACGATTACTTGAAAGTCTTGAAACGCTCCAAGTGTTTCTGTGAAGGAATACTTGGATGATGGTTATTATCTCCTGTGTTAGTAGCCTCCGACTAAATTTGAACGAAGCTTGAAACCTGTCACTGACGACCGCGGTTCGTTCAATGTTTAGTAGTGCATTGTCCTGGAATGCGGTACTCTTCTTCAAGCTGCGGATAACGAAAGGGATACATGATCTAGTGCTCTCAGTTCGATAGTGTGCAGAGAGTGGCAGATGCCCCCTTCCAACCACGGCAGTCGACAAGTCAAGATGGATTCTTGGAGGTCCGTCGCCCATCCTCCAGGACACGAGGCAGTGCTTGTTCTATTAGACATGACGCGCCTCATTCCCCAGGGATAGTACCAGTCTAGAGCAGTGAAGTCGTATTTGCTCTAGAGGCCCCTGAGGGATCCGTAGAAGTCTTACAGAGTCCTCCACCCGCCCCAGGTTGGAGGACATCCAATAGCATTATTCAAATTCTAAGAACCTGTTCTGGGCATAGAGCTGGTGGCGGTTCTGGTCACTGCACATCACGTCGTGCGTAGCCTGGTATCGGCACGTCATGTGAATGAATGTGAATGCGATAAGTGGTGAACTTTGAACGTTCTCAATTCGGTTGTATATTTTTTTTGTTACTTCATAACTCCGTCATTTCTAAACCGATTTAAAAATTCTTGTTTTGAATGGAAGTATACCTTTCGATTAGTTCCATAGAAATTTCATCAAAATCGGTTTAGTAATTTAGTTTTTTCCTTAAGTTAATAGCCACATCACGCAACCTCGCGAGAAGTTGCCTTACAATCATGTACACGCCATAAACTAGCGGCTGCAGCGTATTGGGTTCTGGTATTTGTTTAGGCCACTGGGACAAGGGAAGACATTCAACGAATATTTTTATTTTGGCCATCTAGGTATGTTCAGCATTTTGGCTTATCAATGAACGTGTTAACACGTATTTTTTCTTGTTGGGCGTTGTCGATGTCATAATAACTTCTAGTTACAATGTAAAAATTAATTCATGACAAGAATTTGTGTGGTATACTACAACTGAAATGGGGAAAATAAAAAACTTTCTGCGAAAAAAAACCGATTTCCAAAAAGTCTAAAATAACTTTAGTTTCGGAAGTCGGTTGCAAAAAAAGACTTTTTTTAGTGTTTTTTTTTCGCAGAAAGTTTTTTTATTATATTTCAAGCAGATAAACTCAGCCTTGGACGTCCTTCAGTTGCAAACTTGATGATTGTCTAAAAGTATCCTGGGGAAAATCGATCCCAAGATTGTAGTTTGAGAGATTAAATAACACATAAGAAAACAGGGCATTTCAGTTTCATACACAACCATCAGACGACTACTTTAAAAGAAAAACCTTCGTGAGCCAATCTGATCATTAGCCCACAGGATCAGATATGATTTTTTGGAGTCACTGAACCCTCGTTTTTGAAGTATGTTAAAAAACAATCAGAAATAAAAAATATATTGAAGAGCACTGCAAGCGCCATCTACAATGGTACCTTCTTTTTCAACTTGCCTCATCATCATTACCTTGTATAGTCTATAACACCTTGTGCGGTTGTTATAAGACTATCGAGGATTTTACAACAAAAGAAAAGATAAAACTAATATCTGTACGAAAAAACGAAACGAAGCTAGTGTCTGTTCCTCGCGAATCACGTCCACGGCACATGGATACTCCTAGCGCCATCTACCAGCACGTTCGTGCGGTAAATTTCACTTGTACGCAGCGTCGTCTAGTAGCAGAGTGTGGAACTACTGCAGAGTTGCTGCGCACTGCCGCAAGTGGCGAGCGGGCAATCTGGTAAACCATAAGTATATTTCTGTTTATATATATTAAACTTACAAGTAAATAGCGACAAACTCAACATTATATATATACCTAACATAACATCACGTAAGCTTGAAGAGCTTGTTAAACACAGCTGAAGTGAACTCCCTACTGAATAGCTCATGTATTTTTCTATTTATTATTATTTTAAGGAAGTAAATAACCCGCTGAGTTCAGTTTCTGTGATAGTATATTTACCTAACAAGATTCAAAAGTAAAATTCATTCAACTAATTTTGTGTTAATAGTATATGTATTAGTTCAAGAGATATCTGTTAGATGTCGCTGCGAGTATACACAAAGTCGACTCCATGACATCTTGTTATTCTGATAAATCTTTCATGAGATGAGTAATCTTTGATATCCATGTTAACGATCTAGATTTGAATACGATATAACTACAGGTTTCTGTATTTGATTTTTTCTCTATCTTGGTTAACAAACATTAGTCGGTAACGGTAGTCGTAGTACCTACTTTCACATGTAATGTAACCAAGCCTAAAATCACGCCTGTGTTTTAGTTAGGCAGCGATGTTATAGTGAATCCACACTTCCGTCAGTTGTGGAAAATAGAGTAGCTATGTTCGGCGACTTCGTAGGTACTCAACCATCGCAGACTGAGAAGCTACAGCACTGTCTGCCTTCAGTAATGCCGAGCGTGGCGCGTGAACGTTGCTTTATATCATACAACAGTGATAGCTCCGTCGATCTATTAGATAACCTCAAACACACGCCGTCACCCTGCAGACTGCGGAGCGTGCGGTCTCCTTATTGAGATTGATTACTCAAATTCGTTATTTAAGTATCCAAAAGGAGAAAAAGTCTCTCCACCTTTTTGAACTGAATTTATTTGACTACTTATAAATAACGGTAACGGATTTACAAGACTGGTAAATGTAAACGTTGTAAATACCTATCTAAAGGTATGTAAGGAGAAATAAGGTAAGTATTAAATACCTAGGTATCTAAAGGTATGTAAGGAGAAATAAGGTAAGTATTAAATACCTATCTAAAGGTATGTAACGAGAAATAAGGTAAGTATTAAATACCTATCTGAAGGTATGTAACGAGAAATAAGGTAAGTATTAAATACCTATCTAAAGGTATGTAAGGAGAAATAAGGTAAGTATTAAATACCTATCTAAAGGTATGTAACGAGAAATAAGGTAAGTATTAAATACCTATCTAAAGGTATGTAACGAGAAATAAGGTAAGTATTAAATACCTATCGAAAGGTATGTAAGGAGAAATAAGGTAAGTATTAAATACCTATCTAAAGGTATGTAACGAGAAATAAGGTAAGTATTAAATACCTATCTAAAGGTATGTAACGAGAAATAAGGTAAGTATTAAATACCTATCTAAAGGTATGTAAGGAGAAATAAGGTAAGTATTAAAAAGTAAACGTAAAACAAACTTTTTGAGAACAAGTGACTTTTTATAATGCAACTAAAGGAAGAAAATAAACCTAGGAGTAACGCAAAACGAAAACGTTTTGTGAAAATTTGATACAACCGGGGAACGTTTGTCGCTGCAGCCTGCAGCCCAGGCGGAGTTCACTCCCGAACCGAAGGCGAGGGTGTTATATAACCGAGAAGTCAGTGACAAATAGTACCCACGTCCATCAAACGCCGTTTCTCACTACACTTTCGAAGAAATAAAATAATAAAACGAAAAGTAAATTTGTCAAAAAAAACTAGGATTTATTACGCTTTGAAGTACTTTTTTTTTAATTTAGACCAGAAAAGTAAACAATTTTATGAACAAATGTTTACTTATGATATTTTATTTATAAACATAATCTAAATTTTCAAAAAATGTTAAGGCTTAAAGGCATATTTTATACGAATCTTTGCAGAGATTAAAAAATAAACATTCACCGACTATAGAAATTAAACTGTGTTGGAATTAGTTTATAGTTATCTGTGGAAGTAAAACAATAGTAGAAATAAACGAGAAACTGCATTTAATCTCAGCTTAGAGGCGTGTAATACCTTTATGGCGAAAATATTTTTCGAATATTTAAATTGTGTTTAAAATCATGCTATTCTATAGCATGAATAAACATGATAATTAAAAAAAATACTTTTCTATTTTTCATAATAGGCTGTTTAGCGTTGTACCTACGTCCGGTTAGCTGCTGGCAATACCGACGAGTTCAGTGTGGCTGTAGGCTTGCTTCAAGGGTCGGCTTTGTGTCCTCACCTCTTCCAGTTGATTATGGAGGCTTTGACGAAGAACATACAGGAAGGCACCCTGGTGCATTCTGTTTGCCGGCGATATTATTCTTGTCGGTCAAGATGGATCTGAGATCCAGAGCAGATTGGAGAAATGGCAACAGAAGATGGAGAATGTTGATTTGAAAATCAGCAGAACTAAAACCGAGTACATGTTCTGCGATTTCGGGGAGTCATAGACCTAGGCGGCGCGTTTCTTCCTGTCTGCTCCGACTTTCGGTATCTCGGTTCACTCGTGCAAAGCGATGGCGAAAAAGATCATAGTGTAAAGCACAAAATTAACACGGGTTGGATGAACTAGTGGCAGGCCACGGGAACAATCTGCGACGCCCGCTTTCCCTTTAGACTAAGGGGAAGATTTATAAAACAATGGATAGACCTGCTATCTTTTATGGATTAGAATGATGCGCCGGTGACTGAAAAGTTGTGTGGTAATAGGTTGTCGTGGTATGGGCATGTGTATGTGATGCGGAAGAATGAGGAAAATGTGTGAGTATGAATGTGGATGGGTAAAAGAGTAGAGGAACCAAAGAAACGATGGATGGACTGTGTGAAGGATGACATGGCAAGAAAGGAGGTGTCTGACGAGATGACGAGTAATAGAGAAGTATGGAAGAAGACAAGCTGAGCCGACCCCAAATGAATAGGGATAAGGGCAAGAGAATGATGATGAGGCTGTTTAGCGGTTTCACACCTTTGCTTCTCTTTCAACCTGCGAAAGCAAAGACGAAATAAATCAAATTAAATCATAGTATCATAATGATTAATGACAAAAATACTTTTCGTTCAGATATTTTATTTCTTGGTATGGAAAAATGTCGTTTGATTCACGTGGGCATTTGTCGCTGCATTTCTAGGCTCCTCGCCTTCGGCTCGGGTGTGAATTTCGCCTCGGCTGCGATGACAAAGTTTGCCCACTTCTATCGAAAAGTACAATTTTATTAAAAAAAACTGACTTCTTTACTTCCGGAAGGCGGTGGCATAAAAGCCAATGACACAAATAGTCACCGACTTCCGCAAGTAAAGTTATTTTCTACTTTTTTTGTGTTTCCTGGTCGGTTACTATTTTTGAAAAAAAAGTTCATTTTATTTTATCCGTTTTAGTAGTATTACCTATCCCACACAAATGCATGTTGTTTTTTTGTACATTGTAACTAGAAGTTATTATGAGATCATCATTATCATCAACATACTTCAAGAGTAAAAAATATGTATTAAAGGAGCTAACTCATAAACTGCTCAAGCAAAATTGATAATGATACTGATAATGATAAATCGTTGTTTTTTATTTTATTTTATTATATTAGGGAAAACAAACAATTGTACATTTTTTTTTACGTCTTAGTATACAATTAAATAGGTTAATGTACAATCAACAACGTTTCCACATATTACTAGTATAATTCTCTTAAACAGTATGGATGAAAGGTGGGGCTAATCATAACATTATACAAAATTATTAATTGGTTTTGAGTGCAGTAACCAGTTCTTTTTTAAATACAATGTGAGACAAAGCAAATATGTCTATTTTAATAAAATGTTGGTTGTAGGTTTTTACTAATCTGTGGAGAGGCGAGAGAGCTCACCCACCATTTGTACGACTAGTGGTCGTAGCAAAGAGTGGGCAAGCGCGCGCCTCTCGTCTTATTACAGTTCTGGGCACGCTATAAAATATATTGTTGACAAGTTCAGGGCAATCAAACTTGTTGTGTATCAATCCACGGAGCATCATGGCTTGGATGTAGTGTCATTAATTTAAATTTCTGCAGCGACTGCTCGTATGGCAGACGCTCCAAGTGACATTTAAACTGCAATGTTTTCAAAAACTTACGCTGAATTCTTTCCAGTGCTTGATCATACTTTGCATAGTAAGGGTCCCATATCATACACGCATACTCTACCTGTGGTCGTACTAAAGAGTTAAAAAGATGTAGATATGTGACTGGGCGTTTGAAATCGCATGACGATCTTATAACAAAATTGTACATTTGGAAAGCTTTGGCTATTATCTTTTCATGTGTAAATTAAGATGAAGTTTGCAATCCAAAAGTACATCCAGATCACAAAGAGTTTCTTTAAGAAGGAGTTCATCGCAGAGACAATAATTCTACTTAATAAATTTACATTTATTGATACTTAATTTTAGTTTATTTTTGATACAGTAATTAGTTAGTCCTTCTTCTTCTTCGTGTCGCTAGCACGATTATATTAAAACACACACACACATAACGTCACGCCTGTTATCCCCGAAGGGTTATGCAGAGGAGTTCCTACTAGTACACCCACATTTCGCCAGTTATGTTTAAGTCCCATTCAATAGGGGGCTAACCTATTGCCATAAGCCGGGTGATGGTGAAATCCACGGTGTCAAAGCAGTCATTGCAGAGGTCACTTGGAGTACTTCCATTGGAAGTTGAACGCGTATCAACGTTTCATGTCCGTGCTATTTACCGTTGAAGAGTTCTCTTATGAAGAGACGATCCTGGCTGCAGGATTAAGTCATGATAGAGATCATGTTAATGTGTCGAAATTGAACGCGTATTCAATGTTTCGTGCCCAACCTACTAACCGTTGAGGAGTATCCTCATAGGGAGACGATCTCTGCTGCAGCATGATGTCATGATAAATAAATCATATTTATAAAGGGTGTTCACCACGATCGCAATCCAAAGTCCACTTATAAAACCGGCTTTGTGCGTAGTGTCTGTTAACATCGAAAGGTTTCCACAAGACAAAACAGAAATTATTTCCGATGTCTACCGCAAAACTCACTGCGACATTTTTTGCTTCGAAGAGACACACCGAGCTGAAGCCCAAATTCAGTCACACATCGATAGACTTACGCTTATCGCCGCGATCTGTCACCCGAAGCACGGTAACGCAGTGTTTGCGGCTCCCGGCGTAAGCACACTATCCACCAAGTGCTCAAACGAGAATGGTATAGAGATTATCACCTTGGATGTTGGCAACTGCATCATTAGTTCCGTTTATAAGCCACCTGGTGCCACATTCAGTTTCACTCCCCCAGATAACTTTAGCAACCAACCAATTAGAGTTGTAATCGGTGACTTACAGTCAAAGCACCAACTGGGGCTACAATGACACGGATGCTAGCAGAGAAGCAGTCGAGAGGTGGGCTGAGGCCAATGACTTGACTCTGATTCATGATGCCAAACAACCGGCCTCATTTAATAGAGGGCGCTGGAAACGCGGATACAACCCAGATCTTATCTTCGCCCGCTTATTTATCAGCTCGCAGTGCTCCAAAAGCGTATATTCGCCTATTCCTCGCACTCAGCACAGACCTATAATGTGCTGCATCAATCCCGTAGTCCAGCCTGTTACAACACAACAGAACAACACAACACATTAAACAACACAATAAACACAACAATTATTGAAATTGTTTGGAATCAGTCTCAGTACCCTGTATCTGGAGAAACTCTAAGGTAGCATAGCAATGCCCAAGCCAGGTAAAGCAGCAGACGACCCAAAAAACTTTTGTCCAATCTCTCTACTGTGCCTTGTATACAAGCTTTACGAGAGACTGTTGCTGAACCGTCTTACGAGCGTTATTGACCCGAAATGAATCCCAGAGCCAAACCTTGAGGATAGTTTCGAGGAAGGAATGGTCACAGGCGCAATGTTCGTGGACCTTTCGGCTGCCTACGACACAGTCAACTTCAAACGACTGTTGTGGAACCTTGATCAGCGACCAGAGGTTTTTCCAAATACTCCAGGAACTTCTTTAGGGTCCACCTTCTCTCAGACAAAAGTCGCTGGAGGGTACAAAAGAACGGCCTGTCCCAACGTAGTGTCTTGGCACCTCTTCTATTTAATATATATGTTGTATTGGGCATTATACATAATGTCCGTTCATTATGAAAAATGCCCAATATGAGCGTGCAATTTGATAAGAATTATTCAAATAATCAAATTGACCGGGCATTATACATATTGTCCATCACCTTTTGGGCAGATTAGTACAAACATATTTAATTACTATTTTTTATTGTTATTGACATTTTACTTAAAATAAACTAAATATTAAACCATTTCAATAATCAGACTCATTATTTGGATTAAATATCAAGTACTTCTACATTAAGAATCCACTAGTTTCGGCATTTAAAACTTAAGGAAAGTCATATTAAAAGTATAACATAAAACATATAAAAAAAAAAAAATCACAACACATGTCTAATATTGTTTTATAGAAATGACTTATAATAAAACATAAAATAAACTAAAGTTTAAGCAATCAGACTCATTATTTGGCATAATTAGCATTTTCTCTTAATAAAAGTCAAATGAAAATCTAGGTAAAATAGAACATAAAATTGAAAACAATAATTATACAATATGTAGCAAGTAACAGATTTATTTATTAGGACAACTGCCATTTTGAGGTACACAACTTTTTCGCTTTTCGACAACTACATTTATCGGACTTGCAACCACTTTTACAACCACATCTACTATAACCTTGCCCTCCGCATTTAGAGGACATTCTACAACACTCTCTCAGCGAAATCTCTGTCTCTGGAACATCTTCAGGCGAAATAAATCTTTCCTTGCAGACAGTAAATTGGTTTCTTTAATATAGTTGATTTAAAACACCTTGTTTTGTTCCCAGTTTATAAAGGTTAGAGGCTGTTACTTCAATAACGGTAGCAAGTATATTTCTTCCATCACGACGAGCGCGATCAATATCGGGAACTCGGACTCTTACAGTGTCACCAATTCATTGCGTGCCTCCCCGCCCTCACACCGCGTCAAATTTAGCTTTATTATCAATTGCCCAATTATCATGTAGCAATATAATAATAACCGTGCAATGTGATAAATAATGAAGTAAAGATAGTATTAATCACTTAGCCCGATAGAGCTAGACATTATTCATAATGCTCGTACATTGTGTATAATGCCCGCATTAATCACCTGGTTAATAACATATACACCAACGACCAAACATCAAGCCCGAATACGTCTCGCTTCTTCTACCCAGACGACCTTGCCCTCACCTCCTAAGCCACCACCTTTGAGGAGGTCGAAGTCCGCTTGTCAGAAGCTCTTGGTGAATTAGCCGCATACTACCTCGCTAATTTACTCAAACCCAATCCTTTAAATTTACTAAAACCCGAACCTTCGAAACAGAGAGGCTAGGCGCAGACTTAACATCGTTTGGGATGGGGTGTCTATCGAGCACAGTAACTTTCCAAAGTATCTTGGGGTTTCTCTTCACAGATCATTGACCTTCAGCAAAAACTGCAATACCATCAAGCAGAAGGTGCACACTCGCAACAATATCTTATGGCGATTAGTCTCTTCTAAGTGCTTTGCCTCATGTCTTGCTGTTATCAAGATAGCGCCAGCACAGTGACTACTGCGCTGTGTCACCCCACTCACCGGCGAGCGGTCCACGGACAGACTAAAGCTGTGGCGAGGTAGTGCATCCTTACCTAACCCATTCGTTCCATCTGCTAAAAATCTCCCACTTGGACATGAGTTGCCATGGCTGACCTGGAAGTCTTTAAATAGACTCCGGACCCAGGTTCGCCGTAGCATGGAAAACATGCTCAGGTAGAAATTCATTAATGACTCTGCCCTGGAGTGTAAATGTTGTGGTGTTCTACAAACGATGGGCCACTTAATATCGTGTCCTGCGTGTCCTGTTGTTTGTTCACTACAGGAGCGGATGGGCGCTACCGATAGCGCCAAACTAGTAGCTCAGTTTTGGGCCGACTCGATTTAGATTGCCATCGACAGGCTAAGAAGATAAAGGGTGTAACAAGACCCTTAACGAATTAATGTAAGAATTTTACTTTAAACACCTATGCGAACTCCGTACTATTCCCTATATCCATTCATCAGCACAATTTTTGAGTGCGTTACATTGAGTCCTACCGTAAAATTTGAAAGGAGTAACAATGGAGTTTCTTGCCGGTTCTTCTCCGTAGGAAACGACCAACCCGAACCATGCACCTTTTTTTCGACGTTTTATAAGTGCCCATCTAGGCCTATATGAAATAAAATATTTTGATTTTGATTTTGAAAAGGTGATTTTTTACCCCAAAAAAAAGATGTTTTCCAGCATTAAATTTTGCGTAAAGTTACTTAGTTTGATGTACAATTGAACCAACTAATTGATTTACAGTTTATATGTGTGGGTGAAGTCATAGTTATGCACACAAACACCAAACAAAACGTGCGAGCTCGGTTTTTATTAGTGTGCGTGTGGCACATCAATTACCATATACCAATATATAGTCTTCATTCACTTATGATACTGAAGGAGACATAAAATTTTGCATAATGTTACTATAGCAACCTTGGCACAATGGCCATCGTCTTTGGTCAGTGAACGAGAAGCCGTAAGTTCAAACCATGTATGCAACAATATGTTCTTTTTCTTTTTGTATTCATTATTTTGTTAAAACATTACTTAAAGTAGAATTTATAACGATTCGATCCCGTTCATGGTTGCGTAATGAAGTTTTCAACGTTTGAGATAAACACGAAACTCTCAGGTCATTTTATTTTGACTGTTTAGAAAATAACTACCGACAATTGAAAAATATTGTTTTCAAACACCTTAATTTATAAAAATGAGCGTTCTTAGTTGTGAATCTACGAGTATTTGCATTGCTGAGTTTATTGATTACTACTCATGCGCATGTTTGCGGATTTATTTCCAACCATGCAACATTTATCAATGTTCAAAAGGGTAGAAATCGTTGTTTTGGATGAGCAAAACGTATCTATATGTGAAATTGTGAGTGTAAATGTGCTGCCTCACAAACGATGGGACACTTTATATCGTGTCCTGCCTGTCCTGTTCTTTGCGCCTGTGATGTGCATTACAGGATGCTACTGAAAGTGCCAAACTCGTCGCCAAATTTTGGGCAGACTCAATTTGAATTGTCATCGAAACGCTAAGAAGAAGTGAAATTGGAAGGCGAACATTATGTTGTTGTTGTTATCGTGTGGTTAGTTCCTAACCTGGTGTCAGAGTTTTTATGCCGCCTATGGGCCTCTGACTTGGCTTTACATGCCGTCAAGAAATATCTCTCAGACATGCTGGTTTCCTCACGATGTTTTCCTTCACCGAAAAGCAAGACATTATGTTGATACTATACCTACTTCACTTTAACTAACTCCTCTCACCTTTCAATGTTTACTAGGAATAAATAATTAATGTAACTTAAGTGCAATACCTAACATAGTTATAATAATATAATTATCATAACTGAATTATAGTTTTTTCTTTTTTAATCTTATGATGATTACGATAAAATTAGCCCTTAGACAGTTTAAGAAAAGTTAATGTCAGTGTATATCTTGTATTATTATAAAATTAATAAGGTGTATATAAGTATATTGCATAAATATAGTGTATAAACAGTATATAAATGTAGTATATATTTATTATAATAATAGCTATTATTAATAGTATTATAAAAACTGTTTTTATCCACAGAGGAGAACCGTGCACAGGGACGGTTACCGTTACCACAAAAATACCGGTAAAATTACCAAAACCTTAACGTTATGATACGTTAACTAGTAACGTTAAAAATATCGTTAAATCATAGGATTTACCGGTATTTAAATAGCGTTACTAGTAGCGTTACTTCGCTAAAAACTAATCATTTCTGGTGCGACGTTGCCAAACCGAACGTGCGCCGCGAGTTCTTTCGTTCGGATCTTCTAATCGGAGCGGCAACAGCTAGCATTTTACGACGATCGGACAGATACCTACGAAAACGCGACGGCTCGCGCCTTTTTCATTTTATAAGACGTCTGGTCACACAAACATGGCGAACACCAAATACATCTATTTGTTTTGTTGTTCTAATTATTAGTTGTTTGTGTAAAAAATATCATTATAGACCGAAAGAAGTGCAACAAAGTATATCAGTATAACTATAACTTTTTAAAGAATAATAAATCTACTTACCTTCCTACTTTAGCCATGGTAGTGAATCATACGAAAAGTAGTATAGTCTATGAAAAAAAGACCTAGAAAAAATTGACCACAATCCTTCGCCTAATCAAGCCTTCGGGACCCGGTGGGATGAGGGAGTAGTAGTGTAGGGAACACCATGGGACACCTCAATGGCATTGACCTTGAGATCAAGGTCAAAATTCCAAAAGTCAAGACCCGCGGTTCTCAGGAACAGTAACAGGTCATTTATATTCATGGTTAGTGACCTTGTGGTCAAAATCAAGTGACCGTAGGGTCAAGGACAAGTGACTTTGAGGTCAAGATCAAGTGATCCTGGAGGTCTTGAAACCTTAGAGTTCAAGGTCGAGTGACCTGTCTTTGAAATTTCAGTGCCTTGACACTCCCGTGACTTCGAGCGCAAAAACAGTGTTTCTTTTTCTTCTAAATTTGCTTATATCTCGAAAACGGTGTGTCCTATCGCAAAAATAATGAAAAATTTGCCCCCCTTAATAACCACCTGACGCGTAATTCTCGACATGTAGGTAATAATTAATTACGAAAAATTTAAATTTTATTATCCATACAAAAAAAAAATATAATCAGGCTTATCAATTGTAGGCCTTTATTTAAGGATTCCTTCGACATCGTTTTTACGACAAACTGTTGGTCAGCCAAAAAACACCAAGACGCTTTTATCCTTATATTTAGGTAGTATATACGATAGAATCGAGAAAATGAACGATTTGCTAAAATAATAGTTTTTTGGCTAAATTTTTCTGAGTCTTTTTTTCTCAGTGCCCCGTTACATACACTCCAACCGAATTCCACTATGGAACTGTGAAGAAGGTACCAGAAAGTTGTAGAACTTTCTCGAAGGATGGTTCAGTATATAAATAGCTGTCGTGTTTGCGGGAGGAGTCAGCCGCCCGATACAAACCATCACGTATCAGTATGACTCGCCAACCACGGTATACTCTAATCACCGCCGACGATCACGTCATCGTGGCAAGGCACAAGGCTGATCCCTTCTTGTCCACCCGCGTAAAAGCAACAGCACACAATAAATGTGCGTACAAACTGTGAGAAATCACCTACATTCTGCTGGATTACGTTGCAGCAAGCCAGCGCACACCTTTGCTGTTCACTGCGCACCGACAAAACTGACTACACTTTGCTAGGTCATACGTCAATTTTGATTGGAAGAACAATGTGCTGATTTTTAGCGACGACAAAACGTTTAAGTCGGATAAGGAAGGGCGTAAAGTAGTAACTTATGCGCGAATACGGTTAACAGCATGAGTAGAAGGTTACAAGAAGTAATAGGAAACGAAGGTTTGCCGACTCATTATTACTCGAATTTATTTTAATTAGTAGACGAATATGAATCTTATTTTATGCAAATAATGTTCAGCAAATGTAAACAAATATAAACCTTAGCAATAATTAGGTATAAATGTTAATACTCTCCTCCTCTAATCCTCTTTTTAAAACCACAACTCGTAAAGTATTGAAAGTATGGTGAAGTGATGTTATTGTTATGCGGTTGGAAGTTGTCATAATTTCTTACTGTCTAACAAGTTGATTTACTTCACCTCTAATTTTACTTTGATTCAATTTATATATCTACCTCCTTTGACAAATTATTTACGTCCATCCTTAACAACAAAAAAACTTTGTCTTTGTCAAAAAAACTGGTAAACAACAGTGTTTTACTCATTCGAACGTCTAGTATAAAAAATCAAATTATTTTCTTGGTTTTATTTAATTACTTATTTACTTTTTGCCTTGAGTGATATTATTGGTCACAAAATTAATTTAATAAAGAACAAAAAGTAAACAACAACAAAAATAACTCCTCAACTGGGATCGAACTCACGTCGTCGAGCTTAGTTCTCTAACTAAAGCAAACGCTTACACCAATCAGCTATGGTGACCATGTTACATTTGTATACTACGTATACGCACACAATAATAATGAGCGGCGGCATGACATTACCGGCTCGTACAGTGACAGTTACCGCTGTGTGCGATGTAAACTAATTAACTTGGCTTGCTGTACATAATGTTTTGTTGACGGCTTCGTGAAGGGTCCGTTAACTCCCTGGATATAAAAATTGAACGCGTATACAAAGTTTCGTGTACTTGCAATTAACTGTTGTGGAGCTGGCTCGTGCCTCGTGCGGAGACGATCCTGGCTGCGGGATCAAGTCTTGTCTATCATAAAAAAATATTGTCAACAGAAGCAAAGGTGTGGCTAAATTTCAGCTCAATCGGAAACCGGAAAGTTGATCAACTTGAACAAGATTTCTTTACTGATACCGGGACGGGTGATACTAAATAAAAGCTTGTAAAAACGGTATGAGAAAGGATAATTCCACAAACTCTTTTTATAACTAAAAGCTCAATCAAAACATTATCACTCGTTTCATGCTGGTTTCCCGCGCTCTCGCGAGGCAGAGCCCCGACGAGTGACGAGTGACGACGTGGTAAGCTATTATTTGTACAAGTAACTGCGACAGGAAACTTAAAAAAAGGTTGCAAAGGGATGATGGAAACTTTTATCGCAAGAACTCATAGTGTCAACATTAAAAGAAATACTGTTTTATAAACCTTTGAGTTAAACAAAGTAGTGCTTCGGGAAAGGAATACAAATGACAGGATGACATTGGAGAAGATAATAATATAACATAATCGTAAAGGCAACAATCGTTTTTATTTTGTCGCTTATTTTGTAAACTCTTATATTATAACAGTTTAAACAGTGTTATCAAAATATAAATATGTAAACCTAATTAACTGAACAAACTGACACACACACATACCCAGGCACACGACACACACACACACACACATGCACGCAGTCACAACAATATATTACTATAGTAAATTCGTCGTCTTTTACATCTAAGTATTCTAGTTACATAACTATATGGTACAGGCGCTGCATTATCTACACTCCACTGAATGTTCTCTCTGACACTTACACATATGTAGGGGAGGGGGAGGGGCGGGGCGCGGGGCTTCGGAGGCGCGGTGGCGCACGTTACGGCGGGTGGTAGTGCGGTGCGCTGCGCTCTAGCGCTGGTACCCTGCAACACAACACGCTCGTCACCACTGGGCTCAGGGGCGCAGGGAGTCCGCCGGCCACAGAGGACTCCATGTCACGACTGTATCACACGAAGATATATATTTTTTTCCAGAACCCAGGGCGTGGCTTTGACAGAATGACATACAGACCTCCACTTGTAATGTTTTTAACAAGCTCAATACAACAGACTTTCTCAATGATATAAATCATAAATGTGTTTAGGAATAAATTGGATTCATTCTTCGTCCCTGCTTGTGTCATTCAAAGGAGTAGAACTCAGTACCTACCGTTTGTATTAACCAACCAAGACCCATAAGTCGCAGTAACCGGTAAATCTGTGTGATATAGTTCAGTATCAGTCAGTGGACGCACTGCACACACCCTTGAGATAATGTAACACAAACGCAAATAACAAAATATGTCGACGCAAAAAAATTTACTTTGAAAATGTTAGCTAACTGTCATTTACCAACAGTATTTACCAGTTCCTGAACACTGCAGACGTCGCTAACAGTTCTTGTTATACTACAAAACCTCACATGGTTCGCATGTTGGGGTCAGGTACCGAAGCAAATGGAAACAGTCATAAACTGTCCGCAGATACGTGTTACAAATTTTTTCTTACAGGTGTATCTTAAACATTTGATAGAAGGTAGTAGGTGGCAGAGTGCTGGAAGCCGATGTGCTATAGAGATAGTTATCAAACAAACGAGAAGGCAGATCTTCTGGAGTTGAAGCTGAGAGTAGAGCGTGCAAACAAAGAGCTGTGGTGAGCGAAACGACGACAGCGGATCTAAGGAGGGAAGCAGGAAAGTGCGAGGAAGGGCCGCGGCGGAGTGGCATGCTAGCGAAGAGATCATTGAGAAACCAGAGTAGCAGAGTCACACTCCCGTGCGGTCGCAGCGAAAACGCGTCGCGGTACTCACATGTCGGCCGAATGGCGCGCGGGCAGCAGCAGCAGCGGAGCGGGCGCCGCGCTCCCCGCCCCCGCGCTCCCCACTCCCTCCACCGCCGCGTACAGCGGGGGCAGCACCTTGTGCGAGTGAGCGTCCACTGCGGACACCACACAGTTAGTCGTGACGTCACAGCTGGCCGCGCGGCCACGCGGGCGCGTACTCACCCGCCAGCGGTCCGCCGCCCGGCCGCGCCACGCCGCCGTGCCCGCCGCCCATGCTCTTGGGCTTGCGCTTGCGCGTCTGGATGCCGTCCTTCTTCATGCTGAGCGGCCGGTTCACCTGCGGACACGTCATCGCAGTCAGACGGGGGAACTCCTCGTAATCTGTCGCCGCGCGGTCCTATCATCCTTTAAACAAGCGTATCTACTCGCGAGGAGATAATTGATAAAAGATTATTTATCTCATTATGAATATGGTGGTCGCGCGATGATAATTCTCTATCAGTCGGTAGCCCCGCGTTTTATCTCACGAGATTAGATGAGACCCTGTGTTTTGATTTTTTATACAGACCCAATATTTGCCGAGGAGTTCCCTGATAACTGACTGCAGCGGCGATTAGATACCTGCGCGGTGTCTAATCAGCATAACCGCTGTAATCGATGCACAATCGCGCGATACGCTACTATCTGGTGTACAAGTTCACAGCTGGCTACTGTACTCACGTTGTGCAGCTTGTAGTAGAGGCCGCAGGCGTTGCAGACGGGCTCGCCGTTGTTGTTGCGCCGCCACAGCGTGGTGTTGGACGTGCGACAGTTGGCGCACGTCACGCCCACACGCCGGTTGCCGTTCGTCGGCTGCACAGGAAGCATCAGTGACATTTTACATATTATTGCATCAGGAGGCATCGCGGTGAAAGCCCAAGCTCAATCAAACATCAATTTAATTCTTACCAGTGCCTGCTGCGGCTTGGCTTTCTGTCCTTTGAGCGGCGGCCGGTTGACGCCATTGATGCGCGTGTAGAGACCGCATGCGTTGCACAGGTAGTGGCCGGTGCCGTCGCGGCGCCACAGTGGCGTGGTGGCGGCCGCGCAGTTCACGCACTCCTTCACCTCGCCCATGCCCGCCATGCCTGCGACAACACGCACATTAGCTCGCTACACGTTACGTCACGGGACAGCAGTGCTGCAGGGTCGAGCGCCACTCACTGGGGTCGAAGCCCTCGTCGATGGACAGCAGGTTGTGCGCGGGCCAGGCCTGTGTCGGCGCCGGGTAGCCCTCCACCAGCAGCCCGCCCTCGTACCCGGACACGGGCACGTACTCCACGCCGCCGCCTTGCCCCAGGTAGTGCTCGCCGCCCACCTTGTATTGCACCGTGTTGCCATGCGTGTACAGTGTCACCTGACGATACAACACCACAACACTATTAGACACCACGAACAAAAAAAAACACAATATTAATTAAATACAATTACAAGCGATAAGGCTGACCTGTTGTGAGTTCGGGCTGGGCGGCGTCTCGTACACAGCTTGCGACTGCGGCACCACCGAACCATACACCACGTGCGTGCCGCGCGCCAGCGACGACGACGACAGCGTGGGGTCACTGCGGTACAGCAGCTGCCCGGGGGGCGATTCGTCGCCCCTAGCGCCCCCAGCAGCACCCGTGCCCCCGCCCCCGCCGCCGTACAGAGTCAGCAGCTCTTTGCTGCCGCCTGCGTACGCGCCGTACCCCCCGCCGGCATACTGCGGGCTCTGCCCGGCGTACGCGTACCCGCCGTGCACTGATGTCACTGGTTGCAGGCTCGCGTACGTGGTCGGCCGCGGCTCCCCCTCCCCGCGTGCCTCGTACTTCACCTGCTGGTAGGCCACGCCTACCGCCTGTTGATTGTTGAGTGCCGTGGTCTGGATCATCTCCAGCGAGGACCCGGCCTGCTCGCCCAACACGGCGGCGTACTGCCGGCCGTCCGCGGCCGCCGCCTCGCCTCCCGCGTACGCTTGCATCTGCTCCTTGTCCTTGTGTAGGAAGGAGTCGTGCGCACCCTCCTCAGCCTCGCCGTCCTGCGCCACGATGACGTGGTGCGGCGCGCCATATCGCAGCGCCAGGCCTCGCGGGTAGGCAGTGCGTGGTGGAGGGCGCGCGTACTGCGGCGGCGCGCGCTTGTCGCCGGGCGAGGGCAGCGCGCGGTAGGGCTCCGGTTTGAAGGCGAGGTATCGCGACGTCTCGGCCTCGGCCAGGCGCAAGCGCTCGTCGTCGTAGTGCTGCTGTTCACGTGCCTCCGCCTCCTCCAGCTTGGCGGCGTAGTGTTGCACCTGAAGCTGCGCCTCATCCAGCGCTGGCGCCTCGGGCGGCTCGTCCTTGACTCCGTCGTCCGCAAGGTCGCCGGGCTCGTCGGTGGTGATGTGTCCGGCGGCGGTGATGGTGCGCACGGCGCGGCGCGACGTGATCACGGACTGCGAGTGCGCGGGGGGCGACGTCTCGCGCAGCCCGCCCGCCGCCGCCTGCTGCTGCTCGTCTCCCTCCGCACCGCCCGCGCCCCCCTCGCCCCCCTGCTGCTCCTGCTCGGTGCGCGCCTCGCTCTTCACCAGCTCCAGCGCCTCCGCGGAGGGGCGCGCGTCTTGTTGCTCCATCTGCGTCACGTTCTCCATACTTCACCTGTGACCAATGTTTACAATTAGATATGTCTCTGGTGATGTAAAAAGGATACGCTTACCTAAAAGGAAGAAAGGTGTCTCCGTCGAACTAGCGTGTTACAAATAAAGTGTGTGTTATTTGAGGGCAGACGTCTAAGTAAACGAGAAGGCATCGTTTTAGGAGCGGCGGAAGTACACGACTAATAGGGAACGCGCCTGCGCTGGCGCCGACGGCGGACATTATAGACTGTTCATATACTAACAGAACATGCTTACGCATTTGTCTTGCGATTCGTAGTACCACATCTCTTCAAGTCAGGGTTATCTCTTCTGCCGTAGAATACAAATAAAAATGCACTTTCAATATAAATTTTCTAACATTTTGTAAAGTACCTAGGTACCAAATGAGAGAAAAAATGTAACGCCACAATTAGAATAATTATCAATTAGACAAGTTGAGGATGAGCGACCATTTCTACATCCTTTATAACGTCACCCTGAGCACTGAGATAGTTGTGTTGGTGAGCACTGAGATAGTTGTGTTGGTGAGCACTGAGATAGTTGTGTTGGTGAGCACTGAGATAGTTGTGTTGTTGAGCACTGAGATAGTTGTGTTGTTTAGCGGCAGAACAACTGCACGCACAACAATGGCAGTTCATTTGTAACCTAGCCAGTAGGTTTAATGACACATCATGGAAATTCTAAAATTAATAACTTTTGTTTACCGATTTAGATAACACGACAATCAATTACAAATAATTGTCAATGAAATCGCAATAATTACGGGTACTTATCTCATAATTCCGGAAGAAAATTTTCCTCAAAAGGGACATGAACTCGCCGCGCGGTGCTCTCCACAATATTTGAAGCGTTTAGGAAGTATATTTTATGATAAGAACATTAATTATATCGACGCATATTGCGGCGGCGGCAGCGGCGGGTAAACACGCGCCCCTCGCGCGCAGCCCGGCCGGCTCTGTCTGTGCGCACACAACACATACATACTTATCATATAAAAGCTCCGAATGGAACCACACCACGTACAAACGCAAAAGCTCCACTACACGTGGGGAAACTAAATGCAAAGTAACGGGATGTTACATCAGTGTTTTAAAAACCATGACATAATGTGCTGATATTGAAGGTACTTAAGTGAGTACACAAGATCAGTAGCTTCAGCCTATACGAAGACTATCGACGTTCGGTTACAAGTGAATCTTAGAGTTTATAAAGAACATAGCACTAGCTAGCTAAAGAGCATTCGAAACCGAGTTCTCACGCGGATTATAAAATTAATCAAAAGAGCGGTGTCCTTTAGAAGTTGTTTTCGAGCATTACCGAATGCTCATTCCATAGCGTGAGGACCTGTCTGACTGACTGTTGGCCTTCTGTGTGCGGGGCTCGGGATCGGGGGTCGGGGCACGTTCGGAGGCAGCGCCATGTTTGCCGCGGTCCCGCGATAACGCCGCGCTGACTGTGTGCTTTGGTGTCCTGGCTCATCACGCACCAACATTAACGATCACAGAGCGCAGCACACGGGCGTTGTGTCAGCTGCACACGGTGTGTCCGTCGCTGCTTTGAAATGCTGCGTAATGCTTTGAGTAGACCACTTCATTTGGCAGTACATTCATACGGACACGTATAGTTAGACCTTCGTTTAATTGCGTTGCCAATATTATTCTTATATCTTTACGTTATTTACAGTGTACTGAGTGTAGAGTAGGCAAATTCTTAAGCATAATTATGAAGCAATATTTTGTAAATCGGACTAGTGTCTCGCTTATATAAGCGATAATATAAGCGATCTTACGACTTTACAGCATGAACAAAAAACTTAAAATTTGATTAATTACTTTTTTATTTCCAACTTTTTGGTTTAGTAATATGCAAGATTTCGCAGACGATTTAACTTTTTTTATTATACTATTGTAATGTTCTAATTTAATTTAATTTTAATTTTGAATTTAATGTAAATTTTTGGTTTTAATGTTAATTTATTTAATTTTTAATTTTTTAATGTTAATTTATTTTGAAATTCTGATGTTAATTTCAATGTTAAATTATTTTATTTTAATTTAAGTCGGACTATATGGATCAAGTTACCTGAAATTAATGATTATTATTTTATTTATTGTATCCCTTTTTGTGTAACGACCGCTTGACAAGACGGGTGCCTGGGGATGGACGACCCCGCCGAGGCCTGCCCACGAAATGGTGGCGAGATGATTTAGACGCGCATCACGAAGGCTGGTTCGAGGTGGCGCAAAAGAGTACCTGGAAGGATGTGGGGGAGGCCTTTCTCCAGCAGTGGGACATGCAAAAAAAAATAAAAAAAAACCCTTTTCATACGATTAAACACACACCGAATTACTTTGAAACATATATCAGTTGTATGTATATATATTTTATAATCACCTTTCAAACCCTTAATTTTGATACCCCACTCAATGGTATTGGAACAAAACCAACTCCACAATATGGCGCCCAAAACCCGCTATTTTTTTTCCCATTCAGGACCAACAAACCCTCATTTTAGATTCACAGCAGTCGGATAAAACGACACGCTACGTTTTGTAATGATTGGAATGCTAGAGAATTAGTTTGGAGACTGATTCGAAATCTGTCAACGGTACCCAAACGGAGTGGGGTAGGGAGGTACTACATACATACCAAAATATTTGTTTTATTTTTTTTACAATGCAACAAATATTAATCGTGAGAGTAGGAGTAAATCATATTTAAAGTTGCGGCCAAACTGAATGGACCGGACTTCGGACCAAACTGAGGACAGCGGACTTTGACATATAATGTACTGAAATGTTTGTCTAAATTCGGTGGCTCCAGGCCGGGCACGGCCGGTCCGCTTGGTTAGACTGTGCCTTGAAAGTTGCTATCTGTTACAGTCAAAAATGTAAATCAGTTAAAACTACTTTTGACTAGAATAATCAGTCAAGCATTCTTTGACCGGTTATTTTGACAAATCTAACATTTGCATAGAAACATTCTAGGTGGCCAGGTTCTCTGTTGTGACCCTTTTGCCTTGAACTTGCTCGGTCTCTAAAGATCTTTATGTAAACAATTAAAACAATATAGGCGTCCCTAAAAATAAATAAATAGAGAAAACGGTTTTGAGCGGAACTAGCCCAAACTGCATTTGACCGATTTACAATTTTAGCTGTAATAGGTATACAATAGACCGTACATATTGGTGCTTGAGACTGTACTTTTAATAAATAACAACATTTTTATAATCTTTAAAACCTACATCAAATTAGTTTAGTAGAAGATAGGCAGGCCTACACAGGTTAGTGTTCAGTGTGGAAGTGGCTCTAAGAGGTGAGGAGTGCAGCGATACAATCAGGTGTATCGTTTGTGCTCAATAACATTTACTGAATACTGTTGCTGACACGGCAGTGACCGTTTAATGAAGTGCCGTCCTTCCACCGGGATGAAATAGAGACTGTATGATGTGTATTATTGTGTGTACTTAATAGCTGTGTGGATATATCAGCAACCGTGGAACCTTTGCATGCATAGATTATGAAAAAGTGGAACGTTGCGATAATTGTTTAGACATGGGGAGCGTCAGAATATTATCTAAAGGTAGCAGTTCCTCCCTGAACACGCTGAGCAGGGCGTTGAAAATACACCGGATGCGCTTTGGATTAGACCTTAATTTAGGTGTCGCTTAGTGTTAGTGGCAGCGGGCTTACATATTTTTGGAAACATTTAACAAAACGCATCATTCACTTCTTGAAGTATCCCTTTGTTACGCAGTAGGTACTTCGATGGAAATCTTGCTGCACGTCTACATTTAATACATAGCACGCCTTTGTTCATCGCATCAAAAATTCGTAAGCTGTGCTCTCTAAGTGCAAGTAGCCGCTGTCGGCCGTCGGCACCGCGCCGCCTGCTGCGCGCTCATTACTCGATACACTCGTAGAAACTTTTCTCTTTTCGAAAATAAAACAGTGAATTAATATTCAAATACAGCAATAAGTTTACAACACGCCGCAATTCAGTAACTACAAGATCAATTATTTATTGCAGTTAGGTGTACGAACACACGGAGTTAAAAGAATGCGATAGCGCTTAGCCTCGCCATTTAGCCGGGACGAATGTCAATCAGTAATACGTTTTATTATACTAGTAACTATATTGCAGTCTGGCTTCAGGAGCCAGCAGATGGTCGCACATCTCGAGGGAACACATGTTACAGAGGGAGCTCTTAGATTCTTATGATTATTTTAAAGCCATATTGTTATCGAAATATACGTACGAAGGAAGGTAAGTATTTTAGATTTTGAAGTTGTTCTTCGTAAAGCGTTTTAGAAAATACAGAAAAGATTTACCATAATTAGACGATTATCGAATAATAATATGATCACAGTATATTGATATTCTACTAATAAAGCGTCACTGATCTAGTTGTCCTAAAATTCACTTTGAGTAAGTATAGAGCTAGTTTATACAGGGTTCATATCATGCCCTCTTTTTTTACATGAATTAAAATCAATTTTCAGCATCTACCTGAAGGACACAGTGAACTGTCTAAATTTTAATTTTAATGGCAGTCTCTGCTTCATCGTTACTTATCTTTCATATGAATCCCTGTATTTGCGTTTCAAGTGTAGAGGTAACACCGGCTGCCTTATCCGTGTGTTCACTGGTAGCAGAGGTGGTGGTGATGGTGTGGTGGTGGTTGTGGCGTGTTGCACAGTGCAACCGATCGCGTCTTTTGCGCAAGCGTTCAATTGCAGACGTCGCTGGACAAGGTGAGCCACAGATGATTGTACAAGCTAGCGTCAGCGGAACGTTGCCGCGCGACCCGCTCCATTTGATACGAAGCTTCACGATCTTACCAGCACTAACGAACTCTACGTTCCTATAATTCACTGAATTTTCTGGCTATCCCCGCAGTAGTGTCATAACTGATATATCCTCTGGTACCTGTCTTTTCACTGGTACCACATTCCGCTCGTGCAGATTCGATCTTGCCACTTCGTCCGGTTCTGTTTTTGGGGGGACGGTAGGTATGGAACGCTGTACTCACCGCTCGTTGGCAGCTGATGAAGACAGGCTAGTAGGTGTCCGTGTGCGGTCGTCCGGGAGGTGCACTCTAGCGGGAGTGTTCGCATCACAGCACGTCGGTGTCGCGGGTCGCGGAGTGTGTGCCGGCGCGCGCGGCGCTCGCTCGGCTCGTCTGCTGCGCCAGGTGAGCGCGGTGGGCAGGGCGCGGCGCGCGTTTGTGTGTGCGCGCTTGTGTGTGCGCATGTGTGTGTAGGCCGCCACGCGCGCCTATTGGCCGCCGCGCGACGCCTCACACTCGCGAGGGGAAAACATTTCCATGTTTCAGCGCATCCGCGCCCCAAGGCGCGAGGCGCGAGGCGCACAGCGCACGGCAACCGCGGCCGCCGGCGATGCTGCTGAGGAGATACCTGACTCTAAATCCAACTGCACTATCTGACTATCATGTTGATAACTTAACTAATCACAACAGATATCCAAGTATATGCTATTCATGATTTAAACACTTATGTTAGTTGTTCAATGACATCCGATTGAGATAGTTTCAGAAGTAGTACGGCAGTATTTAATCATGTTTAACTATACCAACCCCGGCGACAATACGCTTTATCATATTATGTAGTCATAACTCTGTGGGAACACGTAAGTGACCAGTAACAGAACCGATTTGGTTGTAAGTACTTCAGTCCCATCATTTATGCCACGCTTCATCGTTCCACATTTAGATGTATGTGAAATATTCAGCCGTACGTACAACTATTTGGAGCAAAAGTGATAATAATTAACTGCGAGCGGCAGCCACCGTACATTCGGCGTGGGTACGAAGCTGGTGCTGCGTCTGTTCGGGAGCAGCCGGGAGGGCGCGGGGAGGCGCGCGTGAAGCGGTGCGCGACCTTCGCTCGCCTGCGCATGCGCACCGACGCCGCGCACTAATCCTCACTTATCCCCGAATTTATGTCTACCTATATAATACAAGGTAGGTATGAAGGTGCGCTTTAAACAATAATTATTGTATTTACGATACGTATCTTAACAATAAAAAGTCGATAAGTGTAATGCGTCGCGCTATCTTATCAATTAGAGCTTACTTGAGACATCGATCATCGGTCTAATTACCTGCGATAGTGCTAATCACGGGAGAGCGCCTCACGTCCCCCACCCCGTGACCCGCACTGCCCGAAATTGAAGAATTTATTTCTAATAAAAATTCTACATTCACTTTTGAATCATCCAGGATTCGTCAGAAAGAAAGTCAAAGCTAGTCGCCCGTTCCAAAAGCATATACCTCTTCAAAAAAGATTGGAAGAACACACTTTTAAATCAAGTCGGGGATTACAAAATCCTAAGAGGATTATCCTTCTTATAATTAATTATAAAAACCAGAACAATCACGATCATAATAACGCTCGCACTTGTTACACACGAATTGCCCCGCACATACTCCTCCGTGCACGCAGCGCACACTCAGCACGCTAGATCACTGCTTGTAATATTTCCTAAAATACAAATTATGGCGAAACAGAAATAACACCTGTAGTGGGAATCTCAAAATAAACTACGCATCATCTTAGGTAGTTGTAGTTATGCAGTTACAAGAGCTGTACAGTTATAACAGCTGTATTAACTGAATTACTGAATGAGTCATTAATATTACAAAACGAAAGTTTTATTGATTGTGTTAAACGAGCTGTGTTGTTCCGGGCCGGATCACCTACGTAGCAGGCAACAAATGGTGTGGTTTGAAGGCTCCTCGCTTCTTATTTCTTCGGCAGTCAGCTTTGAGCTGGGGCCTCACGCTTGGATGCACAAAAAATCTAATTAAGTACGGTCGCCAGCACATCAAGTTACCACAAACTGTCAAATTTCTTCAAATGATTTTAAACCATAAAATGTTGACGGTTAAGTTCAAAATCGAATGATAAAATATGACAGTTTATGGTAACTTGATGCGCTGGCGACTCTACTTTTACCACCAGCAGGTCACATGCAAAATTAAGTAAAAATTTACCAAAGAAGTCTAGCTTCTCCAGGTGTAATGCAAATAATTCCCCAGATCGGCCTCACTTCGCTCGCTCAAGTATTCATTTTATATTTTTTTTTAAAGTATAGTATCATCAGTACCACCATCGTTTAAGTAACTCCCATTTATGTATGAATGGTCAAAAGAAAATGCAAAGTAATCAAAGTGCTGGAATTTTGTGGTGAATTAATAGATTACGACTGTAGGTAACCTACTGCGTGTAATCTAAAACAAGGTTACAAGACTTTTATCAAAATAATGTTCGAATTTGTTTTAATCGTATCTCAACCGTAAACATTTTTTAACGGTTCGTTAGATGAATTTGACCATTTGACGTCTCGCAAAGACGCAGGACAGAAAAATAAAGGTATTATAAAATTAAAAAAATCGGATCACATAAAATAAAACAATACCCAAAACCACTTACTAGTCTTATGACTAGTAATTGGCAGTAATTTACTTATTGCCATTTTTTTATTCAAAAGTTACTTGAAAGAATTTAAATAAACTACAAATATTAAATTACTCTGCGTAGCAGCTCGTAGTAGCGCGTAGCACGGCTACGGGCGCCGTAGCGGGTTGCTACGACTTGTGCTTGTTCACTATTCAACCCGAATAACTCTTTTCTATGAGCTATTAACTGTTTATCTGGCATCACTATATAGCATTTAAGTATGAAAATATACCTACACTCTAATTGCAGGTAGGTACAGGTACTATCAGTCCGGAAAATATATTATCTAAATACCTAAATAGTTGCTAAGTTCTGTGTGTGCTTGACAATAATTTGGTAATGTAAGCAAACAAGTGCAGGTAAGTGATGCGGTGACGTCACGAGCTGACACACTGTGCAGCCTTCGCGGTAAGCAAGTGAGTCACCTCGGCCGCCGGGACGGCAACTGTGGAGATCAGCTATCGCTCATTGTCTTCCCCTAGCCGTGGCAGATGTAATATATCTTATACTTGAGAACAAGTCAATCTTAGCATGTGTAAGGTTCGGCGCTCACGTAATCATACCCCCTCCCCCCCCGTCCCTCCGTGGGGTGGCGGCGACAGAAATACATCGGGACGTTGACCAGCACTGTCTTACTCTATAATGTTATTAGAACATAGATGTGTAATCCATTACCTAGCAGACGATTATATTATTTCGTACTATTCATATATGAGTAACTGGCCCTAAATACAGTATCTATACTATGTACCGCAGTTTATTGCCACTATTGTTGTATCGACCTGTTGTACAGCGGCCTTCGTCCGTAGTCGATGGTGTCAGGAGGTTGGCGTGTGGTGGCTGTCCGCTCCGCCAGCTCCCCGAGGGTGGCAGGCGGGGTGCAGTGACGAACGTTGAGGATCGCCAGCGTACTTTGATTATTAACAACTGTCTAGAACTGATATGTGTCAACTTGCAAACTATTATTATATACCTATCACAGGATAATAGAACAAACCACGCGGTGGTCATCCTGAACATTTTTTACTGGTTACCCTTTCATGCTTTCCTCCAGTGGCGAAGGTTCCATACAACTCGATTCCTACCGGCTTCCCTTTGAAAAATGGCACAGTCAGTATTCTATAGACAAATAATACAATCACATTAAAGATATGTACTCCGGCTTACCTCTTACAAAAATTGACCCTTCGCTACTGGTAGCCTCTCTCCTTTCTTGTCTCTGCTTGTATATCTTCTGGTCGAACTAAAGAACAAGCACATAGTTGAATGCTCATCTGTCGTTAGAAACAAAAAATAAATACTATCCGCAGCAAGTTGTGCAGAACACGATAGGTATGCAGGGAGGAATTAGGAACGATGATATCGAAAATAATGGACTTCCTCGTGTTATGACAACTTAGTCAGTTCATTGGTCAGTTTACATAAATGCTGTGACACGCTTATCTTACGAGGCACGGAGTAGCGTGAGGACGCGGAGAGAGCTTGATACTCCTTTCCCCGCTCCGTCCTTTCGCCTCTCTATGAGCTTGGAGAAGCTTGGATCAGTTCGCTAAAGTAATAGATTGACGATGATCTTGCTGATGTTCGGTGTCTCCGCTGGACAGCGCGCGTTGGCGCGGGGAGCAGCGTCCGCGGCTCTCGACGACGGCGTTGTCTTATCAGCGCACTTGACGCGCCTGATAACAGTTGCGTGTGTGTGCGCGTGATAGGTATCATAGCTATGTCGCACTCGATGCTCAATGATTCAGCCGCTATTGCCAGATCGCAGATATTCGTTCAATACTAAACGAAGTTGTTATTGTACAACTAACTTATGTACCTACTTGTATTGGAACCGTTCAAAGTCTATCGTCATTCGATGACGCAAGAACATGTAGAGCATATTTAACCCACTTATTTTATTTATTTAATCATTTATTTCGAGCAACAAGACTCACTGAACAGTTTTAGGGAATGAATTTCCAAAATCCTTCGTTAGTAGATGCCTACCAATTTCAACAAGAAACTCTTATGCAAAACATGCTTCTAGATCCAGTCCAAAGATAAACCTCAACCAAACCAGTTTCCTGTGTCTGATACGGGAAATTAATATGAGTTACCTACTACATAACTAAAATAATCGTTTATCCTTTAAAATCAAAGAGCAATCAAACTCGCGAGCACATTTGAAAGAAGCGGGCAGTATCTTCACGTAGCTAATATTTTCCCATTGTTTTTCTTATTTTTTGTAATATATTCATATGTGTATACTAGTTTTTGCCCCGGGTTTCGCTCGCGTTAATTTAGAATTTGATAACCTGCCGGTGTGAAATATACTTTACAACCTATTCTAATCCCTACCAAATATTCATTAAATATTTGACAAAAATTCGGAGTGCGACCACAAACACTGTGATACGAGATTTTTATATACTGGGTGTATTTTTGTACCCTTCACATAGCCGTCAACCAAGCATTCTGAACATCGAACTAAGTAACTTTACACAAAAATTATTGCTGGGAAACGATTTTTTTTTTGGGGTGAAAAATCACGTTTTACGGTAGGACTCGATGGAAAGCACTCAAAACATTGAGCTGATGGATGGATTGAATAGTACGGGGGTCGTGGAGGTGTGTAAAGTAAAAATCTTACATTCAAAACATGTATTTAAAAAAAAACTTGTCAAAAAGTTGGAACTTTGACCCCGAATATCTCCGTAACTAGAAGGTTTCCAGGTATGGTCTAGAACAAAAAAAAAATATCGCAAAGACGGGGAGAACAAGTGCCTTTCGGCTATGTTAAGGGTATATTTACACCCTTTATAGGGTAGAATTTTTGTAGATTTATTGCATTTAAAAAATAAAGGAATGTTTCCTTTGAGTAAAATTTCCTATCTCCAGTATTTAGAGTACTTTCCCTCCACGTGGCGTTGGAAAATTCCTCCCGGTATAAAAAGACATAGGTGTTTATTTGCATATGTATGTAAAGAAAAATATAATTTTCTTTAATTAAAATTTCTCGCGTTAAATGAACAGACGTCATCGTGACATGACAAATTAATTTTGTAATCTATTGTAAAGATAACCTATAAGCTTCTCGTCGTGGTTGAGAGACAACAATGTCTAAAGTAAGAAAACCATTATTAATAAGAACTTACGGACTTAGAAGGATCTTCTAATTGTGATTTAGGAACCGACATTGTGATTGATAATATTAAATGCCGTTTCTTTTCTTAAAGTTATGTAATGTTTTGATACTAAACACTGTTATTTCATGTGAATCTTAATGTACATGTAACATAAACACAATAAATCTTATCTTACAGTGAAACTCAATTGTGTTTCCAAAACACACGACCGGAAATATAAATATAAATATCTTATATGTTTATATTATTAAATTTATATTTTATTTATCTATACTAATATTATAAAGCTGAAGAGTTTGTTTGTTTGCTTGAACGCGCTAATCTCAGAAAATAGGTGTCCGAATTGAAAAATTCTTTTAGTGTTGGATAGCCCATTTATCGAGGAAGGCTATAGGCTATATAACATCACGTTACGACCAACACGAGCGGAGCATTCATGAAAAATGTTGCAAAAACGGGTAAAAATCCAAACGCAGGCGAAGTTGCGCGGGTCAGCTAGTAGTTTATAATTGGTATTTGTTATCTTTTTATTAAATAAACTAACTGTTGCCCGCGACTTCATTCGCGTGAAAATTTTTGGTGTGTATGTGTGAGACTGCCTCGTTGGACGAGTGGTCGCAAGCGCGACAATTAAGCATGGAGTCCTGGGATCGATTCTCGGGTCGGGCGATTTTTCCCCCCCTTGGTGGGATGTCGTGAGATTTGGCTTGACCCCTTCATCCCCCTCCTAATCTCACGTGAGATTTATCAAAATGCGTAGTTTAGTATAAATACGATAATCTGTGCTTGATTATGTTGAATTCACTAAAAAAAAATAATTTGTAGAGAAACATGTTTACTTAAATAAACCCAGTGATACTTGCCGAGACTCCGCTCTTCCACTTAACATCAAACAATGTAAATGCAATTGAAAAAATACTATAAATAATAGTGTTATTGGGTTATTCCATCAGGAATTTCTCGGTAGCAGCCACGGAATCTGGATTTGTGCCCGGTTGATGGCAATAGGCTCACCCCCTGTTACATGGGACTTCAACATAACTGGCGAAATGTGTGTGCACGATTAGGTGCACGATTAGGTACACGACTGCCCAACCATTCGGGGATTTAGGACGTGATGTTATGTTATGTGTGAGAACTGACTGCCAGATCAAACTGTGATACTGTACTGATGACTACAAAAGGCGTCCTTTTGGGTGCTGTAATTCTGGGCTGCAGAGATCCGAAACAAAATTAATTTTGGTTTATTTGGGCACTATACAAAGTGAACCTTGTTGGGCGCTTTTTATTCTAATACCGTTCTGTATACAACATTAAATGACTTTTTGCGAGAGCCCTTAGACCTCCTTAATCCGGCCCTGTCGCAAAATCCGTTCTTAGCGAACGTCTACTAACTATTATAAACTACGTCCCTGCTTAATTTCATCTTTATACGTCAAGCGGTTTTCGATATTTCGTGACGAGTGAGTGAGTGACCTTTCGCTTTTATATATTTAGGTAGATTAGATAGATACATAATACATTCTCGATTTACTCACTTGCTAGTGGAGAATGCCATTGGCATAAATCCGCCTCTACAGATCCGGATTTATGCGTTAAAAGTATCCAATAAATAACTTTGAGTATCGAGCGTGTACTTTAAAACAATATCAACTCCACTGTGATAACTGTGCTCAGTATCCGCGGAACAACAGCATTCGCAGCTGCCGCGTTCGTGTCTGTGTCCTCTTTTAACATACCATAATCAGCCTATATTGTTTCCATTGCTGGCCTCCGCTCTATGGCAGGCATTTCCACTTATAGAGCTGGGCTGTAATCCATACCCGCGCCGAAAGTGGATTCATAGATGTCACATGTCAATGTTTAGTTCTAGGACATGACAGGTCGGTTTCTTCACGACAAAGTTTTCCTTCATAGTTTAGAGAGCAGTGGTGATAAAATAAATCACACAACGGAACCCGCCAGTCAGGTGTCAGGTTCGGTCCCACAATCCGCACAATCGGGGCCGCTACCATTGGGATCTGTGATACCACTGCTGTCTATTACTGCGTCCTCTTATGACTTGTACTAAGCCTCCCGTCCAGTATAGAACACTGGCAAGACAAAAAATAGTTCCTCAGTAATGCGTTCTGTCAACGTGATTCAGCCTCCAATCATCGAGGAGCCGTCACCTTCTCAACAGATTAATCTCGCGCCTGTCGCGGATGACTCGCCGTGTCACAGCATATCGATGCGTTATCTTGTCAGCACAAGCACCTGCTTATGTAACCACTTGTTGCGCTCACATCGAAGCTACAATTTGAGGATATCTTCAAGCACTTCTCAAACGACAACAACAAGGCAGTACTTACGATATCATTCCCGATTTTTTTATGATTATGAACACAAATGCTCACAACAGCGTTGTTATTATTTATTCTAATATTTACAAAACCTTTAAATAGGAGAACCAGTCGTGTCATCTTGGTGTCAATACATTGAGAATAGCAGAAACTTTCAGAAATTTATTATATGAGGAGTAATTTAAGAAAGATCTGTCAGGCGGTGACGGCATCGGTTGAGCGTCTCTTTGGCAGCCTTCGGCAGTGGAACCTGACACCCGGCAAGCAAGTAGACGTGGTACAAACTGAAACAGCTCTGATAACCGACCACACGCAGATCTACGCGGGCCGACTGCCGCAGGCCGGCGGCGCCGTACCGCGCACTTGTTAGTGGCAGTCGTGGAGCTCGCTGTGCACCTTTTGTTCCAAGCTGCTGTAAAACCCGCGGTGACAACGTTGTTACAAGTACTTGAAAAATGAGCTTTGTCTCCTTGTGGCCCCGCATCTGTGATGTCGCTGCTATTACAGATACCCACATCAGGTATGAGTTGGGCTGTCGACCTCTTTGCCACCCAATGAAATAAAACTTGTCGTGTTATCACACCTGTCACGCCTGTCAATGCCGCTGATAGCGCCAGATATTCTCACACGCACGCTCCTGCCAATAATATGGAGCATCGTTCTACATTCCTGAACACAGCCGTCTTAAGTGGATCACTTAAAGCGACCAAGCTGGCGATGAATTAAGGCGTGGAGGAGATCCATTATTTTTTAGGATAGGTACGTGACTTAAAGTAACAACTGTAAACTCCCTGTAATAGTAGCCACACGGAGCGCTGTTACAAAATAAGCGAAACAGCGTCGATCAACAATGTAACATTGGAGTGTCGCACACGTGCGCGTGCGCGAGGATTACGTGGTGTTGCACAACCGCGCGTATGTGGGCCACTTGCGACACCAACACACGCCAACCCCGGCCCTCGACCCGCGACGCACATCTTATTGTTATTCAAGATGAGTCTACATGTACATACTTGTGTCCTGGCGGCGGGCGTGGATCGGATCAGGGCGCCCTCGAGGGCTCGCGCTCGCGGACCTAATCTAATTACAAATACAGCCATGGGAGGTGCGACACAAGCACACGAGGTGTATGTGTGTGTTCAGTGCATCGACCCCATTGATACACCACTTAGTATCGCGCCTTTCTTTAGATATGCAAATTGTTATCTCGTTTATCTTAACTAGGCGCTAATGTGAGACCGGTTATCTTAAAGTTTTGATAATCGTATCTAACAGATACTGTATCTAGCTGAACAGCTGTTGTTACTACATAGTACAAGCGTGCACGCGAGCGGCCGCGTTGCACGCATTCTGCCGGAGTGCCGGATACCCGGACAGGCGGACAGCGGCACGACCTGCGACCCGGACGTCCGTAGCAGCATAGAATATCTACCGTGTCATTGGTAATTCTAGTACTTTAATGCGAACTTCGTAATGAGTCGGTTGATCATCATTGCAATGTCGAGGTAGGTGGTGAGTGAGCAAGTCGACGAGAGCGCCTCGTGGCGGCGTTGTGCAAGCGGCGAGGGGACTGGGTGTGTTCGGGTGACGTGATAACGTCGGCAAACAAGCCACGAGCGCGGGCAAATATTTGTAGGGAACGTCGCCGTGTACCCCCTCCCCGCGCGCTCCCCGTACACCCACCGGAGCCCTGCAGGGAGCGCCGTATCTGGAGCTGAGATACCGCGATACCATCCCCGATACCGAGTAATTATCAGATAGAAGGCCTACAGATTTGATTACGAGAGCGCGTATCTGTCGCCGCCTCATTACAGTCGGGCCGGCGCCCGCGCAGCACGGTGCCTGCAGGATGCGCGTCCTCGCGAGTGCAGGACGCGGCGCGCGAGTGCGGCCGGGGCGCAAGACAGGTCTCGCGCTCGGTCGGTAGGCGCACTGTAATCCCCGCTCCGGATCTGATAGGCGATACGTCGACGGATTATTGATGGGCGCCGCTCGACCTCATCGCGATCTTATCAGTTGTTTTTTTCGTCGAATATTTTCCGTGAAAAGCTAATAAAGAACGGTACCTCGGGGGCAAGCGAGGGGCGCGCGGGGTGGCACGCACGTGACGCGATGCTCGCTGATAAGACGCCATATTGTTTCAGTGTATCACCCCCTGCCCCCCTGCCCCCCTGCCCCCGAGCCACTCATCGCAGTCGAGTCCCTGTGCTCTGTAAATGGGCAGGTATGTCTACATGGAAGTGTATGAGTGTGCGTTATATATTTTGTCACGTACTCCACGCGTCGCCGAAGTAGGCGATCATACTTTGTTATACATACAAGTGAGCAAGGACACGGCACGCGAAGGAATCACTCGCGCTGTACAACTAGAACCCGATTACTCCTTAGCGCTTAGCGTTGTGAACGTGACTGATGCTTGTGCCACAGATAAGACCCCGAATATAGCCATGATGCGGCAAGTTTAGCTCAGTTTACATACATTTTACCGTATTGTGGCCTGCTGGGTTGGCAGACCATACAACTCAACTAGAGCCCGGTGCCTCACAGCAACTCTCAACAGCTACTAATAACAATACCGGTCTATTACTGTCTCACAGCTCACACAGAGAAGGCACGAGCATTGATCACTACGCTTGCTGCGGGTTGCCGATTTCAGACTTACATTCACACACCTACATATTATAAGTCCAGGTTTCCAAGATGTTAACTTACATTTGAATTGATAAAACCACATTGGTAGGTACTTTCACGGACTTGAACCCACAACCTCGTGCATGAGAGACAATGCCTTAACCTCTGGGCCATCACGACATTTACAACAGCTACGGCATTCAACCATATGATGTACCGAGTCAGTGATGCGTCAGATAGGTAGGCATATGAGCACACTCGCACACTGAGCACAGATAGGTAGGCATATGAGCACACTCGCACACTGAGCACAGATAGGCAAATGAAACAAGAGAACACTGTTTTATTTGACTTTTATTTCAAGGTGTACTTCTGATCGCTTATGTAATATTTACAGATACATGTTCACTAAGCTAACGTCTCCGTCGACGCACACCACTACAACACATAAATATTTATAACATCACATATACCTACATTTATGTATCAAAATAGTAATATATTTGGCGACATGCTTCAGATCTACTCGACTACCTCGGCAAGTCGGCACCGAGCGACTCGTATTTGCACCGACGGACACCACACAACGTTATACTCAATAAAATTATTATTATATATTACTTTCATTAACATGCAACAAGTAAGTCGACATTATATTATATAAAAAACATAATTACAAATAACTAATATATTTTTGTAAACACTAGTATAATTATAATTCGGATTAATGCATTAGAGAGGTACCTCAGATCTATGCGTTCATAGAGTTTACAAGTGCGACAATATTGTCCTGTAGCATGTTGTGACACGTCGCAGCACGCTCGCAACACTGCGCTCGTCGTCACAATGTTACGACCGCTGCTACAGCACAGCGCTCACGACACGCGCGTCACCCGCGCACTGCACACTGCCCGGTACTCCGTGCACTTGCTCTCTGTCGAGCTGCGCTGCCGGTACTTTGTGTTGTGAGGACGCAGACATGTCTAGATGTACAGGGTAGCGTCACGTACAAGGAGTACCTACTGCGTGTAGTGCGCGCTCAGAAACTTCTACTTAGTCGTATAAATTCGTGGAATGCTTGTTGAAGTCATGGAGTCAACGATAATATCTCTAAGGTAATATTACTAAGAGTGCTGGCGATGCGCACTGACGCGACAGTGACTGGTATCACCCGCGCGCATGTATCATGTCAGTGCGCACTTCCGCAAAACTACATAATTTTATAAAAATATAAATTTTATCGGTCAACATAAAATAAAATTTTGCTGTGAAACATTCAAAACAGCCTGTTTGCAGCAACATAGCTCACTATAAAATATTCTATGTAAACATTAAGCTATCTAGGAATGCAACGCTTTAGGAATGATTCAGATACAGTCTCATCGCTTATTTATTATACATAATTATTATTTGGTAACAGTGGGAACACACGATTAAAACTTAGCACATTACAGTGCCGTAGTGTACTGCAATGTGACTGTACAATGGTGAATCGTACTACAATACGACCTAGAGTGCACTAGTGCGGTATACTTGTGTCGGCTTTGTATGCGGCCTGCAGTGTAGAGCCGCGCCACGCGGGCCCGCGACGTCTCGCCAGTCGCCACGAGCGGATACAGCTACCTATGTACAGGGCGCGTCGTCCGCCACGCTATTTGGTCATCTAGCAGCGCCTAGTCGGCCGCGCTTACGATCTAAGTCCTAACTAACGTATCTAAACAACTGAGATTCTATAACATTATGCCTGGGGGCGGCGGCTCGTGCTCGCGGCGCGGCTCAGCTGCCCATGGACACGACGGTGGGGCGCTCCAGCCGCTCGTCGGCGGCGCGCCGGTACTCGTCGTCGTAGAGCGCGTGCGCGGCGTGCGCATGAGACGCGTGCGCGGCGTGCGAGGCGTGCGCGTGCGCGTGGTGAGGCGCGGCTTGCGCGGCGTGCGCCGGTGGCGGGTCCTCCAGCTTGAGCGCGTGCTGCACGTAGTAGTTGAGCGCGAGCGGCGAGCGCGGGACCCCGCTGCCGCCCGAGCCTCCCTCCACTGCGGACACACACAAGTGTTACTGCGAGCCACTGCCGGGCGCCACACGCCCCACGCCCACTACTGTTGGTCCCGCGGCAGGTACCACGCTACTGTTGGCCTCGCGGCAGGTACTCACGCAGGTTCTCGATCTTGACGCCCGACGTCACCGTGCGCTGCACGGCTGCCTTGATGCTTCGCTCCGCTTTTATACTATTCTTAGGTTTCCTCTTTCTTGTCTGGAAAAATATGAACAAAGAATGGTTTATATACGGAAAACTGGGCAGCAGTTATCTGCAGCCTCGGTAACTGTGCAGGTGGTCTTCTGATAACTTTTCAAGCTGTTGATTCGGCTGTGTTATATTTTTCAGTATTTCAAAAACCAGTCTGTTATATAACACTAACTAACCCGAAGCACTATGAAATAGATAAACTCCATAATAACTGAAAAAAGCTCAATATCGAATTCGGCGTCGATCTGTCTTTCAGAAATTGTTATGGTGAAATTGTAAATATGCTCTTAAAGTTTTTATGAAGTATTAATTATGTGTTAAATAAACTTGGAGCAATTATTGTTTGTGGAAAACTAAAAACTAATCAGCTAATAACCTAACCACTTATACGAATGTCGATCAGCAATAACGGCCGCGGTCAGTTGGCTATCAGCGCCGCAGCTTGGCTCGTAATGAGCGCTCAGTGGTTTCAGCTCATTAGCTGCCACGCTATTAGCGATGAACAAACTATTCAAGTACGGTTACAGGAGCAACGGAATATATTGACTTATTCCAATATTTGTAAGCTTAAAAATTAATTAAATCCAGTTAAGGAATCTTCAATATCTACATTTTGAATGCGGGTCGGGGGTGACGCACCTGTATGGAGTCTTTCTTCATGGCCATCGGTCGGTTGATGTTGTGCAGCTTGTAGTAGAGGCCGCACGCGTTGCACACGGTCTCGCCCAACGAGTTGCGGCGCCACAGCGACGTCGTCGTGGTCTGGCAGTTGGTGCACGCCATGCCCGGCCGCTTCGTGCCCATCTGTGCCAGCACACACTGTTACACGCACTGCGCTGTTAGCTACACTATCACTCTCTCGGCATGCATGACAAACTACAAACATTATATTGTGATGTTAGTTATAGAAGCGATGGAGGTTAGTGGGCGGGCGTCGGGGTGCGGGGCTGGGTGAGGGGCGTGGGGCTCGGGGGCGGGGCACGTACCCCTTTCTTCTGTTTGTAGTCAGAGGGGGTGGGTGGCTGGTGCGCGGGGTGCGCGAGCGGCGCGGGCGCGGGCAGCGCATGCGCGTGCGACGCCGCCATGCCGTTAAACAGGAAGCCCTTGTAGAAATCCGCGCCCGGCGGGGCCCCCTCCGCGGCCACTGCAACCAGAACAAACGACTGAGCGCTGAGAGCGCAACGAGCAGTAGGAGGACGCTCGGCGGGCGCGGATCTCGGGGCGAGGACGCGGGGTTAGTGAGCGAGTTGCGTACGTCGTGCGGGGGCGCGTGGGGCGCGGCGAGGCGCTGACGTACCAGCCGCCGCGGCTGCTTCAGCGGCCGGTTCATGCCGTTCATCTTGTTGTAGAGGCCGCACGCGTTGCACAGGTAGTGGCCGGTGCCGTCGCGTCGCCACAGCGGCGTGTGGATGGCGCCGCAGTTCACGCACTCGCGCCCCTCCGTGAAAAACTCCGCCATGTCGACTGCGCAACACACGCTAGTTACAAGTAGCTCACAATCACGCCTGCGTCTGCCGAGCGTCCAACTCTATGCTAACATTACAAACTGCGTCTGGCCACGCTCGTGGACCAAACGTGCAAATAAATATATCCGGTGTTCGACTTGACACCGGATTAGCGTATACATGAGCCCACAGTACCTACATGTTCTTGTATTACCATGCCTGTTCTGCTTACGACATCACTAGAATGACTATTGTGCTAGTAAATTACATTATCGTAGGTGCAGTTGTCACAAAACTTATACCTACATTAGTGGCGAATAAGCAGATTATATCATCATACACAATGCATTATTTTTCAATAAGTCATTTGCACTAAACTTGTCAGCGGATTTTGTGCAATCAAGCAGAAGTTAGTGAAGAAAGAATATAATGAAACAAAGAAACTATACATGGTCGTTTGCGACCTTGACAGTGACAGACAGCAGTGATTCATTGAAGAAGAGATGCGCGCGCGCACGTTAGGCGGCGCGGGCACGTCGCGGCAAGGTCACGGCACCGCGTGACGTCACCGCATGGCAACTGTACCCGCGCTCGTGGGGGTAAGGGGTAACGGGCGCGAGCGTCGACCCGCGTGCGGTCATCCGACCCACCATTGTTCCTGCGGCAACAACCGCGCTCCTTTCACTACGACTCAGTCGGTGCTCCTTAACAAGCTCCATGTGACTGCTTTCTTCCAGTCCCTGAGGGATCGGTTTCCCGACGGTGTCCTACCAACATGGCTCTCCACCAACACCCCGCCGTACTGAGCAAAGAGCGCGGTCGTGGGACGCAATAGCTAACAAACAATCGATGATCAATCTATCCTCTTGAAATACTAAAGGAAGCAGTGGATGATGACTTTGGACTAACAGAAAGCAAGCTGAAGGTGACTAGTGCCAGCTTTCTTGCGCCTGTTGGTTTAGATGACATCTTGCTGGTGTAACTGTAAAATGGGTTGTGTTCAGTGAAGAGGTGGAGCACGTAGTTTCATGGATTGTACACACTAAAGCCGCTGACATGTCGACGGCATGTCAGCTGAACGCGGAAGATTGTCGCCGACATGCCCCACGACTGGCGTGTAGAGCTAGAGTCCATTAGCTAACGTAAAACAAGTTTGCAAGTCACAACAAAGGCGGAGAGCGCGAGTGCCTCGAGGACGTGCCGGGAGCGTGCCCGCGTGCCCGCGTGCCCGCGTGCCCGCGCGCGGCGTACGGTTCCAAAGGAATCTGCGACCGTTACACATCCGCACCTACTCACATGGCTCTGTCAACGGAACTCACTCGCATGTTTGCTAAACATTCAATTCTGTCTAACATCATTTCAATAATTTTCCATGTTTATGCGACATACGATATGAGTAGTTGGTCATGGGACTCCAGCTGGTCATCTGGAGTCCCATGAGACACATCAGCACGCCACAACATGTGTATGATATAAATCAAAGCATCGAGATAACTGATTCATCATTACGGAGCAGTGCAGCAGTCTCGTGTGTGTATTTGCTCGCCACGGGGCGCGCAGACAGTACGAATATTCAGTTACATGGCGCAGACCACTTGACAGATTTAACTGAAATGAGTGGTGGCGTTTCCGATTACTCACAATAAGCATAAAACATGTCATTAGCCGGCCGTTATTGGCGTTTGTAACGAGAGCAGGGCCATGTGCGAGCGCGCTGCACGCACCGCCTCGCCCGCGCTCAGTTATTGTTCCGTTTTACAATATGCGGCGCGACTAGAGCATGAAACTAATTTTAAGTCGACAAAAGTTATGTACTTTGTCTAAATGCAAAAAGACGGACGGACCTATGACTTGAGTCTGTTAGCAAGAGTACTGTTCACTAACGACTGACTGTAGCTGGAGAAAACTTGACTGCTTAACTGTTCTCATTACTCACGTAGGAGCTACGTGAGTAATGAGAACATAGCGTTCTCATTAGGTTCAGTCACTCCGTGTACTAGTGCACGTCACGAGCTACAGCTGGCGGGCAGCGCAGGCAGCTCCTGCCCTGTGATGTCACTGGTCAGCTATGCCCTAATGGTGGTAAATTAGAATGCGCTCGTTCTGCGGCGATAAGCGCCACCTGGCGGCGCGTCGGCGCATGATAACGTCCACATTAGTGGCCGCCCGCGCCGGCCCGAGTGTCAGTGGGCAAATATGCGGAGACACGGCTCTAACGTGTGTCCACTGTTTTTTTGGGCTTTGTTTACAGCGATAGGCGAGCAACGCGCCGCGCCGGGCGAGCCTCGGGCCGCGCCGGTCGGGCGGCCGGACACGCGCGCTGTTTGCGCGGCACGTGCCTTATCCGATACCATTTACGGAATGCGATTTTAATGCGCTTAAAAGGGAACGACTTCATTTTAGAACAAGACATGTTTTTTTGGAGCGACCTACGCAAACAGTCGGCGCGCCGCGGCCTGTGTCGTTCGTTTTACGAGCCCGGCCGCACCGGGACTCGGTCGCTAGCAATAGTAAACAATATCAATGAACGCGTTATTGTTGCGAGCGATTCCGAGTCGCGCGCCGCCGACGAGGAAAACCGCGAGCGATGCTAATTAAACTAGAGCCATGTGTGCGATGCGCGGCATGGCGGTGTGGGCGTGCGCACTACACGCACCGCGTGAGTGTGCCTCTGGTGCCTGGTGCCGCACACTGTACACGCACACGGGATATTGTTTTCGTCTTCGACACGTGACATTGAGCTTCTTTTAGACATCGAAGTAACGGAAAACAGGATAGTTATTTCTCTAAAAATAGTAACTTCATTATTAATTAGTAATATTCGTGAGGTTATTGTATTCGAGTGTCACATTTTACGGCTGTACATGATTAAGTTCGTAAACATTAACAAAACGCTTCCTCGCCGACGACTATTCAGAGAAAAGACATTAATTAAGTTTACGAGTAACAAAACTGAAATAGGATTGTAGCATCGTGAAGACTGATGGAGGTTTAAGTGGGCTCCTTAAAACGTAGCGCGGGCTTGACACGAACGCTCGTAAATAATGCCGGAACAGTGCTCTTATCGACTTCTTTTGGAAATAGCTTATCTCTCGGTTACTGAATAAAAAACTTGGGAGTCGCAGAGATGCGCCCGCGCCGGGACGAGTTCGCTGAGCGGAGCGAGCGCGACGAGCAACGTGCGAGCGCCGCGCGGGCTATCGCGACGTGACCTGCCACAAAAACACGACCCCTCCCCGCCCCGCGCCGCCCCCTCTGCTGCTATCTGTTATCGGGACCATCAAACTGAAGATGTTTTTATCATCGTTTACAGCGCGCCCGACTTCCACATCTAAATATTTCCATTATTATTAAGTATACGACAACAGACATAACTCTGCTCAAATGAACAGTGAATAGGCTCGTCTACAGACCTGCACGGCTGCACCCACTAACATAACTATGCTTGCACAAAATCCCTTGATAGCCTAGTTCCCTGTATACAAACTTACATTTATTAAAGTATTTCTAGGTGGCTCACTCATCGTTCTAGTGAAATTTATTTTCGAAGTGCCCATTACAGTGTGCCATGACACGCACGACGCACGCGTACCAGTACCTATGTACATACACAATGTACATAGTGTGCCGCCTGTAGGTACCTACGCGTACGGCACTAGCAGAGAACAAAGTGTAGCATGTTGGCACGCGCGAGCCGGCAGCTGTCGCCCCGTGAATCATAGCGAGTGGACTTGAACACTCCGCTCAATCATTGTTTTGTTTTAATCATCATGTTTTTATATGCGCCGCTATAATTGTCTACTACCTCGACTAGTACGTACTTCATAATGACTTTACAAGGGTCAAGTCACACTCATGAGACGTATTGATCTCTAAAAAGTTGTACTTACTGGCAGAAAGGCTGGCGGCTGCCGACATTTGTGGACGACGATTACTTTCCAAATTCCACACCTCCTGGAAAAAGAAAGAGGCACGTGTTGGTAAGAGGCGAGGCACACGCACAGAATGATATTACATGAGATGAAACTTGTGGTTACACTGACCTGGTGCGAGTAGGGCGGCGCGGCGAGCGCGCTGGAGCCGTACACGGTGTTGGGGCGAGAGGGAGCGCACGCGAAGGCGCCGCCGAAGCGCGCGCTGAAGGCGGGCAGCGAGCCACCCGCGCCCCCGCCGCCACCTGCGCCCTCCGCGCCGCCCTCCGCGTACTCCTCCCCCAGCACCACGCCGCCGCCGCCGTAGTTCGGGGAGCCGCCTGCGAAACACAAAGCACACGTGTCAGCAACTATACGGATCATACCGAGCTTTATGCGACCGATAAGGACCACGTTGAGGAACCGTAGGGACCCGTGAGCCGCACTGCTAGTGCCAGTGATGTACCTGCGCTGGGGGACCAGATCTGCGGCTGAGCGTTGATGTCGGCGCCGTTGCCGAAGTACGGCGAACCGGCGGCGTAGGCGCAGCGCGAGTACACGCCGCCGCCCCCGCTCCCCGCGCCCCCGCCTCCACCACTAACATCAAAAAATCATTAATTAGTCAAACAATTATTCGGATACATTCACGTAATTCATCAACACAAACTGTAAAACATACACAATGACATCGCTTGAAAGAAGAGTGGATCAAATCTCCTATCCGTGCAATAAAATAGACATCTGATGGTGTTCTGCCGATGTGAACGTGTGATGATGTGGACGATAAAGGAGTGATTAAACTAGGTCGTAGAGTGAGCATGTTCTCTAAACGCCGAGTCGCCGTTGAATTAACCAAACAGGCGGCGCAGGCGATCACATCTCGTGTGATGCGCGTCTGTCTCGGGAGCGCCGCGCCAGTCAGTGGAAGTAGGTTGTAATGCTAACGAGCCACCGCTAGCTGTCCCCGCACACACACACGCGACGCGCCGCGCGCCTAGCTCATTGCACACGCAACGACTTGTGCCAATGAGCACTAAGGCAGTTAGTACTAACAACGATCAGTGTTCCACAAGAAGTAGCTAAAGGGATCCGGTTTCTGGTGATTTGCTCTATTGAAGAAGAAATAATAAAGGATCAAACGTCACAAATGGGCGTTTCCTCAGTATTTCATAACAATTGTTTTAAAATTTGACTGCCTCGGTGGTCTAATGGTCGCAAGCACGACTGCTGGGCATGAGGTCCTGGGTTCGATTCCCGGGTCGGGTGTCAAAGTGTTAATAGGTTTTTCCATCACGAATTTCTCAGTAACAGCTACGGAGTCTAAATTTGAGCCCGGTTGATGGCAATAGTCTCGCCCCTATTACATGGGACTAAAAACATAACTGGCGAAATATGAGTGTCGTATTAGGTAAACCTCTGCCTAAACCTTCGGGGATTACACGCGTGATGTTATGTATGTATTTTAAAATAAATTCTAGTGTATTTTGGAGTGTGCTGATTTTTCTGAGAAAAAGAACAAAAAGATCACACCGTCAGTATGTAGGACCTGCAGGGCCCGCGCCTGCGCCTCTGGGACGCACCACGGCATCATGCCCGTCTTTTTATTTGAGATCTGATATTAGACTTTGTTAGCGTCACTTAGCGCTTCGGTAACACGCCAAGCTTTAGTATTTAAACAGAATTGTGAAGTTTTGGACTCGTAGTCGCATTACATTATTTACATTACATGAGTGAGTAATTAATGTATGAATTGTGAAACACTACCTAAACTGATGCAAGCTATTTGTGGCAACATGCGCGATCAAGGCATCATTAATCAAGGGTACAGGAGAAACGTGTGGATATGGTGCTCGTGTGGTGAGTGTGGTGAGTGTGGTGCGGGGAACGTGACGAAGTGACGATCGAGTGCGGCGCCGACCGACGAGTACTACACATTATACGGCGAGGTATTTAACATTTTAGCATCGTTTAAGAACAGCGAGCGCCGAGCGTGTAGTTGTTAAGTAGAGCGCAGTGAGGCTAATGGCTCGGAACGTCTCGGAAGTAGGTACCGCGTTATCGGTCGCCCGCGCCGCCCTCGACCCGCTTGCATTCATTACTCGCCGCGGCGCCAGCAGCTCGATCAGCACTCGCATCCCGAACACCGTCACTACGTGGCTCTCCCTCCACAAGCAGCTCACAGGCCGACGACTGACGAGTGTGGAGCGAGGCCGAGCCCTGCAGCCGCGGAGTATGACGCACAGCGCGTGCGCCGAGATAAACCTATGGCGGAGCGCTGGATACGGAGCGGGACATACTCGGCGTCGCCTTGTACGTCGCGCAAGTAACACGAGAACGCGGAAGTGGGGCGGCCGCACTCGCACGTTCACCCTCCCCCCCCCCCCCCCCCCGCTCTCGCACCGCCACATGCCTTCTATTATTCTATAAGGTGCCCAGTTCGTTAGGCCTTACAATAATATGCACTGACTAAAGCAAAAGAAAAAATATTTTTCGCCAAATTCCAGTTGTATGACTAAGTGGGTGTCAAACCTTGTTGGTACAATTTTTGCTGAGTCATGGCACAGTCGCATTAGCTATCACATTATCAGTTCAGACCTCACAGACAGGCGCCGCCCCAGTGCGGGTCCGTGTATGTCACAGTTTGTTCACTTTTTGATACAGGCTCTACATAGCTGCTATTATTAACTTATTTTTAAGAGTCGGTTTTACATCTCACCCGTTGAATCTCCATAAAACAAGCACATTTTTGTTTCGTCGCCATAATATTTACCTTGTTCAAGCTGTTATTCGTCACATTCGCTCATTGTTGCCCCCACACGGAGATTTTTTGAATGCTAGCAACTACTGAATAACGATATTTCACATTCTGGATTTCGAATCGGGCATTCATTCTAATGCCACGGTCCACTATGTACTTATTATGTGCGTATTCTTTACTGATGGCAACACCAAGTGAGTGTTGTACTTGTAACCCGCATTCCGTTCCAGCGGCTGCCCCGGCGGCCCGCAGCGCATTAGCGACGTCCGCGGGCGCACGTGCTGGCCGCGTCGCCATCAACCCGCACGTGCGCCGGCGCGTCCCCCGGGACCTCCGCAGCGCGCACTGACCGGCCACTCCGCTGCATCATCGGCCCGATCCCGCACCGGAACGTTAAGGGCCTATACAAATAACTCATTCGAGACACTTAAACCGCCACTCGACACTCACAAAAAATTATGTGTACGAAACGATCTGAGGACTGAGGACTCTTAAAATGTGTAAAATGGCGCATTAGAAGGGGACGCGCACAAGAAGTGTCGCTCTGACAAATAACCTAGCGAGCGCCGGCGCGCGGCTCACCTGCGCCTGCGCCTCTCTGATATACCAGTATCGTACCTTGTAGGAAAACATCAACTATTCCCGCAGGTATTGTTATGAAATAAAAAATCTGACATTTCTTTTAAAACGAGAATCATAAATGATGTTCCATGCGCACCAGCCAGCTAATCATTAGCGTACCTGTGTGGCAGCAGACCTTATAAAATTATCGATGATCTCAGATTGCTCAGAGCATTTGTGAGGACAACTGTTTTAAGACTTTAAATGATCATTGCCTGCTTCCCAATTTTGTTTCATTGAAAATGTGCTTGTTTTATGCTTTTCAGTTTTTTTCAGTCGGGCTTTTTAGTTCTTTTAACAATTTTTTTATTTACAGCTTTTTAGTTTACTAAAGTGAAAGAATTCGCACACGATTTAACTTTTTTATCGTACGGGGCATCCCACGGCTATGCCACACGAAAGGAATTTGTTCATAGGAAACAAAATTTTAAATAAAATGTTAAAGGAGATGGGAAATCGTGGGCCCAACAGTCAACTAGTTGAAATATTAAAAACACCGTTATGTTTTTCTAAAGGAAATCTCAAAATACAGTACCGTGTCTATCTAGGAAGCGAGAAAAGTTAAATTAAGTTATGAAACTATACAACCTTAGTTTTATTATATGCGAAAGCTGAAACACGTGTCTAGTATTTTTATGTAAAGAATCTATGTACAAAATTTCAAAACTATCATGAAAAATCATAAATCATAAGCTTGTTCTGTTACGTGGTTGTCCGCGCAAAAACGTGTTCACCAGGCAGCGCGCCCGCATGTGCGCCTCCAGCTCATTGATAATAATAATTTAGCAGTAGGTACCTAAATTATTGCGATAGGTACTTAATGTCGCTCGGTGTCCAACTTGTAACTTCTTTAAAATATTTTTGGGACAAAATGTAACATGGTTTTAAAATGACTGGAATCGATTCAGTTACTTATTCTGAACAAACTATATTCAGTTTTCGCATATACTAAAAATAATGTTATATAGTCGATTAAATACATGCCTGCATTCTTAGTAATCGATAACGAATGAATCGGTAAAATCTTAGAATATGTATGAAAATCAAGTGATAAGGAGTCCAAGTGCTAGTTTATCAATTCTTTCGTGGAATCGATTCATAGCAAATCGAGTTCCTTTAATTTTTTCTTCAGTTGGCAACACTGGTGACCGACTGACAGATGACAGGCAGAAAAAAAATAGCACTCGTTCTTTTTCTTTCGTTCTCAGTTTTTCCATGTTTTATTGTATAACCCCACGACCTCGGCTTTACATATTATATAGGACTATTCGACGGATCTTGCTACTTTGAATTACCCGGCTATTATATAATAATGATGCTCTGTGCCCGGCTCTCTATTTTGGATAACGGATTACGCCTATCGGATATACACATGGATAGCTGTGTATTCACACAGCTATCCATGTCGTACCTTTTGACTGAACTCTATTGGCAGAAGAGTCTTCGACGATAAGGTGGCCCACTATGACGTCTTAAAGCAGGAGTAATTCCAGTGTGGGAAAGAGATGGCGCTACACGACCTGTTTAGCTCTGTCTCTTTCCCACACTGGAATTACTCCTGCTTTAAGACGTCATAGTAACCCCCAAGGCGATTTTATCAGTTATTCCTATTTTGGTTAACATATGCGGGCAAATGATGAGTTTATCCAAAGAGATTTAAAAGACTTATACAAATACTAGCTTATGCCCGCTGCGTGGAGTTCGGGAATTGCCCACGGGATCTTACTTCTAGGATAATAAGTAATCTATGTATGTACTATACCAAACTATCATTAATCTCTGTGCCAAGTTATATCCAGATCTGTTCAGAGCCGATCTGGCGTGATTGAGTAACAAACAGCCATCCAACTTTCGCATTTATACGTGTAATATTAGTTTTTACTTTTAAAGTTCAATACGTAATAAGGAAGAGTTTAGCGGAGGCCCATGCCCAGCAAGTGGACGTCTTTCGGCTGAAATGATGATGGTGAAAGAATAGTTAGTGTAGTGAGTTAGTATACATGTTAACTTGCAACTATTAGTTCATAGTAATATCAATTAGATTACATAATTATGTGACAATATTTCATATTTATTAATATTGTTTGAGATTGGACACCAGTGACAACAATCAAATGATCCATTCGATTGCCATCTGTTTAGAGACATAATACTTTTACATAATATTTAATAATGTCGCGTACCGCGAGCCAACGCGAAAATCGGGATTTCACATACATTTACAGACACGTCTACCTCAGAAAAATCCTACCTACTTACTAACAGGTAAATTACTACGTGAGCTTCGAATCCCCATAAATGTTGGCGGATGATTTAAAAAAAACTGTGATACATATGTCTTAAAATTTTAATTGAAAAGTCTGTACACCAATTTTCGAGTCAGTCGACCCATGGAATATTAAGTTTCACAGAAAATTCAACTCCCCATAATTTGAAGGGTGTATTCTTTGTGAAAAGTGGGAAATTCCACCCCTTAGAAGGTGCTTAGAGGTGGAATTTCGAAAAAACCTTTCATAGTGGATATCCACACTTCACAAAGAATACACCCTTCAAATTTCATGTCTTTAAGACCTGCAGTTTAGGCTGTGCGTTGGTAAATCAGTCAGCCAGTCAGGACATTGAATTTTAAATTGGGGGTTGATTTTGGAAAAACTGTGATACACGTATCTCATTATTTTAACTGAAGAGTATGTACACAAATTTTCAAGTCAATCGACTCCGAGAATAAAAAGTTTCACAGAAAATTGAACATCCCATTTCACCCCCTTAGGGGTGGAATTTCGAAAAACCCTTTCTTAGTGTATACTTACTCTTAACAAAGAATACACCCTCCAAATTTCATGTCTCTAGGACCAGCGGTTTGGCTGAGCGTTGCTATATCAGTCAGTCAGTCAGTCAGTCAGTCAGTCAGTCAGGACTTTGAATTATATATTATGTAAAGATAGATAGATTTGAATGTCTTTGGGTTTATCATAAAACTGTGTAAGCAGCAGATTTCTTCGAGAGTTAGCTTCAAATGCTTCAGGATTATTGCGGGGACGTATGCAATCCCGCCATATAAGTTGCAAAACATATATTTTGTTTACATTTTAGTTGACAGCTGTTAAAGAGGACGAGATTCAATATCAGGCTATTATTGTATTGTATTGTAGGTAGAAAAACTGCGCTATAGCCTCTTACAAATAAGGCTAGTTTGATTGACTAAACATCCCAGATTGGGCCCAGGGAACTATGGAGCCTTTCCCTCCTCGTTTCATGGTCTGTCTTTTATTTTAGTGGGTATGTTATAAAGGAAATAATAATCCTTAAGTTAACCTCAACGACCATTATCATAAAGTACATGTGTTTTTTTCACATTATCGACAGCATGGATTCCCGGTTTAGGCAGGCGATAATTTAGAAATCTTTGAAAGCAGTTCTAATTATTTTTCAAATCAAAATGAAGTATATACAATATTTAAGGTACTTTCCTTCCATGTGGCATAGCCGTGGGACGCCCTGAATACGTTATCTACCTTTTTTATACGATTTGTCACTTCGAAATACTTTTAAACTTATAAGTTAAATATATTTGTGATCAACCTTTAAAACCCTTCATTTTGATACTCCACTCGATGCAATTGGAAGAAAAAATAAATTCGAACGCCACGATATGGCACCAAAATTCGCCAATTTTCTTTGTTTGTTCATTTCAATGTAACCAGTGACACTCGCGCCACCAAGACGAATCTAAAGACGCATAATTTATCCAAATCCGTTCATCCTTTTAGGAGTTACGAGGGAACATAGAAACAGACAAACATACATACATACATACACGTCAAATACATTACCCTCTTTTTGGGCTTCGCCGCAGTCGGATATTAAATACAAAAAATATGAATAGTTAGTCGGTTGTCGCTGACCGCTTGTAGCGGGATTTTCCTTATACTAATTGGTAACAATAAACAAACTCGAATATTAGAGGAAAATGCAAACATGCCTAACGATATTAATTATTTTCAAACAGAACAAGTCAATAACAAAACTGCGGCGCTGTGTACCTATTGCGCAGATGTGTGTGTGTGAGTGTGTATATGTCTGGACACGAACGCGATGGCCGTTTGTAGTAATGCACAGTGTTCACACGAGAGGGCCGAGTGCGGAGCCCTGCAGGAGATGTTCTCACGCGGCGCGCGGCGCCCACGCGTGAACCCGACACCCTGCGAGCGGCGCCTCGTACCTAAAACACGGCCCACATGCCTCGCGGACCGGGGACCTAGCCCGGCTGCTCCACCGGCCGCCACGCCACTCGTCTATCGCGTCCCTAAGCAATCTTTTCTTTCGAGCTCAAAAACAGTTTGTAAACCCCACAAGCCACCTACACAAAAAACAAAGAGGCGGTATGTTGACGTATCAGAACATTGAAAAACAGCCGCAACAGCTAATAACGCTATTAACGTTTTGTACACAGAGGGTCTCTCTTCCGGCCGAGAGCCGAGCGGTCGGCGATGCGCGCCGGTCGGGGCTGGGCCCGGCTCCGACTGCGAGCGCACAAAAAACGTTGTGGAGCGCAAATAACCCCGGGTTAGAGCCACAGAACATATTTGCACAACCAATTGACTACGTTTGGAGGGTTTGCTTGCTTTTGGTTTTAGAGTGGATGCCATAAATTAATCCAAGTGTGCGGATCGACAAACACTATGTTGTTAGCGCAGCGAGAGGTGTGCAGGGTGTGCGGGGCGTGCGGGGGCGTGGGGCTCGCTCTCACTAGGTTAAGTGTCGGCGCACAATGCCAACGCGCGCGCAGGAAGTGCACGATAGCGTTACTCATTCGCAGAAACCACACAACGAAACGCACGATCCAGCTCTCTGGAATATAAAACATTCTGCTCTTACTAACTCCGTGTCGAAGTAACTAAGCTACCTATTCGCGTGAATATTTCCAAATTTTTCAAAACTACTCACAGATCGTGGGTCCGAGCTGTAAACTGTTTACGCTTGACACAGTATGTCGTTCAGCTCGACTCCATTCAAGCGCAGCAAACAGCAGAACTGTCAGCGAGTGACGCACACTATCACACTACTAGTTATACTCATGCTGGTCGCACTTCAAGAAGCACGCCACGAAATGAAAGTACCATCTCAACATGAACGATGAAATCAAGGATTTTGTAAAAATATTCTGATTTAAAAGAGTGTTCATGGCGTTTCTTGCACGTGCTTCTCCATAGAGATCTACGCTAGGGAATCCCAACTACAGTACTTTCACAGTTTTTATGGCTTGTGACTGGGACTGTAGGTACATTCCATTGTTGTCTTTGTTTCGACAACGCAAAAGTGCAGGTAACTGGACTACTGGAAATAAATGCTGTGATTTTGATTTTATAAAAAAGATTTAAAAAATCCGCCTGAATAAACTGAAAAGCAAAAACAAGTACGTTTTAAATTAAACAAAAGTTGGAAGCAGCGGAACCCATTTGAATATAAAATTACGAAAATGGAATGAGTCGGGTTTTGTAATTGTTTTAATTAGGTACTTACTTTTTTATTTACAGTTTTTTTAGTTTAACAACATCGAAGATTTCGCAGACGATTTAATTTTTTAATGTTTACGATTTGTCACTTCAAGTTACTTTTAAACATATAAGTTGGGCATACATATTTTTGTAATCACCTTTTTAAACCCTTCATTTTGATACCCCACACGATGACATTGAAAGAAAAAAATTCAAACTCCAAAATACGGCGTCCAAAGTCCGCCATTTTTCTTTGTTTTTATTTTTTATTTTAGTGTATCCAGTGATACTCGCGCCACTAAGACGAATATATAACGACGGATAATTTATCCAAATTCGTTTAGGAGTTGCGAGGGAAGAAAGATACGCACATGATACATACATACAGGTAAATCACATAACATTCCTTTTGGACTTCGCCGCAGTCGGGTAACAAAAACTGACTAGTCGGAGATATTCCAATGGATAGCTTTTACTGTGTATTTTAGTAACGACTTCTTAAAAAGGAGGAGGTTACGTATTTGATTAGCCTATATATATATATATATATATTACGTTTGTGTAAGTACACCGATTTACGTGATTGTTTTTTTTTTATTATCTGGCGCGGTGTCCCACATTAACTTTGCTTGAGTAGTTTATGAAATCTTCTCCATTTAATAAGTTTCTTAGGTATTTCTTCTTCGTTTATATGTAGGATTTTCTAGTTACAATGTTAAATTAATTCTTGACGAGAATTTGTGTGCGATACACCAACTCAAAATAGTAAAATAAAAAACTTAAAAAAAAACCGACTTGTTAGTGGTTTGTTAGGGACGTCGGTATTTGTTTTGTGTGTTATTCCTATGTGAATAAATAAAGTTAAAAAGAAAATAAGTTCACAAGAAACCCTAATCCATTGCAGTTTCCCTGATGACGCTGCTGATGCGAACGAAGACCCACTAATGATTGACATAACAAATGAAATACCGGACAAGTTCATGTCGGACCACGCATAGTGACGGGTTCCGTAGTCGACATGAGTATCTTACGCATGCACAGTATTGATTTTATCAGCCGTAAAAATAAGTTTGTAGTTGATAGTATTTCTCGACCGTTGTTGTCTAGTTTCATCCGTAATTGTTTGTGGTTTTTGTGAAGGCACACGCTGTAAACATGGATATAGCGACAAAACCGTGCGCCAAGAAGGTAAGGTAAGCTTGTGAGAAAGCTTTTGAAGCTAAATATTTAGTATGTTGTTCCTTTATGCAAGCAGCTACCTAGATATACGTAGGTCTAGTCTAGTTTGTCGAACATGTTGTGCTGGCTCAGCACTCGGCAGCCGCTAGTGTTCGGCGCGGTGACGTCACGCCGGACGGCCACATCCTGCTGTCCTCACTCCTCACCGCGACACCCCTCACCCCCCTCATCCCGCACCACACACACCAGCATCCATCTACTTATAACAACAACTGTGTTTATATAGTAGCCAAAGTAAAAAAAATACTTTTGTCTATGTAGGTACCAAATCCGCTACTAACTGGTTATGTACCGCAGCTGGCAACAGTTGTACATACTGATGTGCCTACTTACTATTACTTCTACTACCTACAACTGCCGAGTTTACCCATTATAAGTAAATATTATCATTTGAAACAATCAATATTATTTATTGATCAGAAATATTATTATTATATGCTTCTAGATCTGGGGCCATTAGTTCAGATATACACAAGCGAAAAAATAATCAGTTGTCCCATACAAAACTTCAATACCTACTCGACCCCGTTACGATATAGGTGCTATGGAGAAAGATATCCAGTTTGACGCGAGACGGTCTGAATCCGAATCACACCCTTACAATATAAGCAGAGCTTTCTGGTTCACGCTGTAGACTGCTTGAGATCGCTCCTCTTGCAACAACATGAGACAACAAACAACACAAAATGTGCAACAATTTATGAGTGAACTCTCTCAAGTCAATCGTGCAACTACAGAGTGTACACGGACCCTTCACGGAGCAATACGTACATCAAACTAAGTAAGCCTACGCAACAATTTGTTGCTGAGAAACAACTTTATTTAGGGTGAAAACGTTTTACGGTAAACTTAATGTAGCGCACTCAACACGTTGCGCTGATGCTTGAATAGCAAACGGGTCATGGAGGTAATTAAAGTAAAGTTATTACCTTAAAAATAGTATATAAAAAAACAACTTGTGAAAAATGTTGAACTTTGACCTCCAATATCTCCGTAACTACAAGATTCCGGGGATGACAAAGTACAAAACAATACCGCAATGTCGGGGAGCACAAGTGCCTTTGTATTGGTTCGGTACACCACGAAGTACATAGCGCTTAATGGCTTGTAGGCCAACGTGTTATTTGGTTTCTATACTAGGAATTTCTCATTACCAGCCCGGAGATTTTAAGTTGGCGGTTCGATACACAGCCCCCCCCCCCCCCTCCCCCCCTGCCTCGATCCCTCTGCTCGTTTCGGATTGCCGTCCCATCGGACTACGAGAGTGTGGGTAGAGAGTGCACGTAATATCTACCGCACCGATCTTAGTTGAAATTGGCTACCAGGATAATAAAAAATACTGATTGCTGGTTGATTAACCGGACAGAAACAAAAAGCGCCTACCTACCGTCTTGTAATAAATCACTTGAGTTGTCGTTGTTTTAACAAAAGATACAGCTTGCTTTAATTGTATGTGTAGCCAGTAGAGAGCGTACAACGTACACTTGTAAGTACCTACTCGTTAGTAGCTCAGTTGAAGTTGACTAGAATTCGGCCAATTAACGCAGCGGTGATAACGCGACTCAATAACAACTGAACACGAAAACAACAAGCAGGGCGGCCTTTACTGCAATTATAAACTATTAAGCCATCATCTTTTTCAGTGCGAGAGAGAGACGCAGCGATACGTGACCGATAGCACCATCCCTTTTTCGCAATGGAATCATGATAGCATTACTACTTTATAATATGGCGACTGAGGATAAAGTGCACCTGCTCAAATGGTACATTATGTGCAATCTTTGGCAACTGTGATGAACGATCTGAATCATCTACAAATATCTGCAATGGAATCATCTGAAGGAGGCAGCGGCAGACAGCGGAGCTTGGGAAGTGACCATGCACTGGTGCACTTCTTCTTTATCCGAATAGTTCATGTATGCGACGATAATCCTACGAAATATTATAAATGCGAAAGTTTGTGAGAATGGATGGATGTTTTTTACTCTTTCACGCGAAAACTACTTACCAGATTTGGATGAAATTTGACACATAGATAGTTAATAACCTGGATTAACACATAGGATACTTTTTATCCCGGTATTATGATCCTGTGGGACAATTATCGATCTCCACGCAGGCCAAGCCGTGGGCCTAAACTAGTGCCTATGTAATAAAGTAGGATATTTATCCTGGAAGGGTTAAGCAAAGTTAAGTAGGTATGGTACGACCTGGAGGTTGGGTAGACCTTAGGTGTGGGATGCAACATTTGTTGCGTCACCTTTGCGCCGCCCTACCCTCCCATCTCCCTGGTGCAGCGGGTTCTGCTGGGGCGGTTGCTGCCGGTGCTGCAAACCTCAAACGGCGCCAGTACAAACCGTAACCTCATTGATATGTGTTTGAGCCGCTTGGAGTTGCCTAGTCTTTCGGGATATCGTCAAGCGGTTGGTCGACTCTTGTCGAGTCGAGGCCAGAGGACTAGCCTATATTTTGGCTAAAGAATCAGCATTGCGGCACTTAGATTTTTGTTCCGGCTTTTCTCCAAAACGGCTGGACCGATTTTGACGGGACATTTACTGGCAGTTAGCTGATGTTATAAGGAGTAACTTAAGCTACTTTTATTTTCAAAAAAGAATTAACAAATTACAATTCAAATAAGGAAACATTTTTTATTATAATTTCACGCGGACGAAGGTCGCGCGCTACAGTCACGGTACACATACTAGTATATTAATATTAGAAGAAGATCAATAAATTACTGAATACAAATATTCATCGAATCACTACATTTTATTTTACAGCGAACCAGCAAAACAAGTACAATGACATACTTTTCATTCATAAAAATTGTAATGATAAGGTAAATTATGATATATGTATACAGGGTGAATGTTTCAAGCGGGCGTGTCAGCGGGGACGGTCAATGAGGAAACTATGGGGAATAGCGAACAATACGCAAAGGAGTCTAGAGCCCGATTGTGATGAAAACCAAAACTGCATCTTTAGATTTTTGGAAAACTAATATTCCTAGTCAGGAATCGAACCAGTTGATTTTGAAAAAAAAAACGCACACTATATTATTACACCATTTGATAGTGTCGCTAATAGGGATCAAATTCTGAGAAGTAATGACATGCGGCAAATTTAAGGGAAAGGTTAAAAAAAAAATTAAATGTTTTTACCCATTTTTAATAAATGTCCTTGATTGATGACACCCACAGCGTAATCATCTTCACAACATTGATCTAATTTCAATTTTTTACTTACTCTTCACAGTTGAAGGTGAAAGTAAAAGAAGAAGAAAATTAAGACACTTGAAATTAGAACTTATAAAGTTATAAGTGAGTTGGCGCCAATAGTGATTTTGTTCGACGTTTTTTGATTTCTACTAATTATTTGCATATTGTTACGTATTTAATCAAAAATTAACTGTTTCTTTTAGTTTGCCGTATCTCATTACTCCGAATTTGATCCCTATTTAATTAGCGACACTATCAAATGGTGTAATAATACAATGTGTTTGCTTTTATTCCAAAATCAACGGGTTCGAATCCTGGCTAGGGATATTGACTTTCCAAAAATCCAATGATGCAGTTTTAGTTTTCATCAAAATAGGGCTCGTAACTCGTTTGAGTATTTTTCTCTATTCCTCATAGTTTCCGATTTGGCCATCCACGCCCACTTGAAAAATTCACCCTTTATATCTTAAATTCATTAATTCCCTGACACATGGCCTAAGCCGATGCGCGATGGGCTGTTATTTTTATAGGAAGAAAAAAATTTTTAAATTCAAAGGGGATGAAAATTTGGATGAACGTTCCACATTTTTCGTAGCGTTGCCGCTACGCAATCCGATCGTAGCGTGGTCGCTACCCAGCGCGGTTGCTTGCTATGCTACCGCTACCAAACCAGTCGTACCTGTACCTGATCTTATATACTGCCTCAAGTATCTCTTTGTCGTAGGATTTTAGTTTTATTGATCGTTATCACTGATCAGCATTATGTTAATAAAGTTCACAGTCGCACAATTACTTAGAGGTTGATTCATAAACCTGCTTAAAGTTAAATAATTATATTAAGTTGAGAGACGTTTTGACGTCGAAAATGTGTAAGGGTTTATTCATAAAAGCTGATTAAAATATGGTTTTATTTTAATCAGCTTTTATGAATAAACCCTTTATTAATGTGTTAATTGTTCCGAACAAGCATTGCTGTTTTTTATATTATTATTATTTAAGTCTGGGCAGTCTTAATTCAGGTATGTATGCCTACTTGTAGGTATATCATTCTAAATTAAAACCGTAATTTTGTCATTTACCTACGAGGTTTCCATTCGTATCACTGACTGAGTATGTACTGAGCAAACAAGTAACATCAGTAATGTCAACATACATAACGCAGCGAGACGCGCAGGCATCGCGTCGTTATTGTAGCAAACTGAACAGTTATAAATAAATTAACAACAGTTAGCGCAACCGCAGCTCCGCGACCGCGGCCTTATCGCCGAGAGACGAGCGACGTGCAGCCCCCCCCCGCCGGCCCCCGCGCACTGCTACCCGGTCCCGTACAGGGACACGGGGAGGAGTGAGGAGTTGAGTAGGCAGCACGCGTGCGACAAGTCAATGTTGTAACAACGGCGTCGCTGTGGCCAGGTGGCGGCCGCGGTGCCTGCGGTGGCCGTGGCGGACAGTTCTAGCTGTCCTCTATCCGTACATCGATATTTAAAAATTATCCCCGGACTACAAATAATCAAAGCTGAAGCAAAATTCTTAGGAACAAAATGACTTTAGTAATATATGACTAGATTCACACTCCCAGCATTCTCAAATTGTGGTCGGGATTGCCGAAACTATGTCATCATCATCATCTGCCTAGCCTTGATCCAACTATGTTGGACTCAGCTTCCAGTCTAAACAGACGCAGTTGAATTCTACCCGTAAGGACTGTAAATGATCTACAAATGACAGCCGGGACCGACGACGAAACATGCTGATTGCCGAAACTATGTAATAAGTAAATATATGTACGTATATTTATTATTACATCGCATTTTAATAAAAATATCCAAAATGGAAACTTATGACCTGTCTACCAAACACATAACGACACTTTCCGCGGTTTAGGCGCGATACACGCGCGGTCCCAGCCAAACATTTGAGGGGTCACACAGGGTCGTAGCCAACAATTTGGTTGGGATGGGTTACCCCGAATAAAAAAAGGCAGACGGGGGTTCAACCAATGAGTTAAACACTATTGGGAACAATTTTTGGAATCTGAAGTTATATCAACCATCTCTGGATTTACTTATAAAAAACGATCATGGGCGCCGACAGGTTTATTTCCATTTTAAAATCTAGATACACCCCATCTAGGTTTTGCGTTGGTCGGTGTTGATTCATGCAAGGAGCCTATCTTTTGAGAAAAGTCAGAATTCAAGAGCGAGCGTAGCGTAGCTCGTGAAATCTGGAATACAGGAGAATAGGAGTAACTCTGTCGACTTATGCAAAATTCAAACAGTACTGGATGTATTAGCGAATGAAGTAAGCTAGAACATTTGAGCACCTCTCTTTGGATATAACTTATGTTATGTTTGTTTATTTTACAGAAATGAGAATAGAAGGAACTCTATCAACTTTTTACTCTGTCAACTTTTGCAGAATTGAGATAGTATAGGACGTATTAGCGAGCGACCCGGTGTGGTTATGACACCCATTAACTAATAGAATGCAAGAGCGATAGGATGGGAGCTTCAAAATTTAAGCAGCCCGCCTCCGCCCCATATTATATTAGTTTCTTTTTGTTCATTCATATAGAGATGAGAATAAAAGTAACTCTGTCATAAACTTATAAAGAACTTGAAAAATGGCAGGATGCATTAGCGAGCGAAGCGAGCTTGAAAATGTTAGCATTCTGCCTCGGAAAGCTTAGTTTCTCTTGTTGATCGATTAAGCAGAAAGTTAAACATTTAAGAAATTTCCCAAAAAATTATATTTTAAGAAGATTGGAAGGGGGGGGGGGTCATGACCCATGTGACCGCCCAGGACCGCACCTGGCGTGATATTAGTCTGATAGTATAGTGATGGTATGTTTAGTTCCTGGTAGAACCTTTGCCCGTGGCTTCGCCCACGTGGAGGTCTAAACGGTAATGGAGTGTAGCAGACAGCCGCTGTACGCACACTTGAACAAGGCTCACGCAGTACCCCGTGAAGGTTAGAGTGGAACTATCACCGCTGAGCTATATGTTCGACACGTGCTCGGCGCGGCCAGCAGCGTGCAGCGGCAGCACGTCGGAATGCTGCGGAGCGGCCGCACGTGCCGCGGACGTGCCGATGTACACAACACGCGGGTCTTGCCTCATCGCCGCGAACAGCAGCCGACACTGATACCACACAACTACTTATTTCACGTCAATTAATCATGAATAGTTTAATTTTATTGACCTAGCTACCTAGCAGCACCTTCAGCTTTGGAAGTGTCCACCAGTAGTCGAGAAGACATGACATCGATAAGACCGGAACAGAAGTTGATACAAATATAACTGTTGAAGGTGAACTGCTTGCGAGATTACAAATAGAATCTAACATTCACGGATATCAACGATTTGTAAGCATAAAGCAATTGTTGCAATCCATGAATGTTAAACAGGTATACAGTATATTTGAAAACTAGCTTGTTCGACTATCACTTCTAAAACACATAATATCATGCCAAAGCTGTGCTTCAAATAAAATTGATTGCTATCCAGATATTGAACGACTACATTAATTTATTTAAAAGAGAACTCTTGTTTTTGAGGCAGAAGTTTTAGATAAATAAGTTTTAATATTTAAGTTTAGCATATAATCGATTTGGTGGTATACTTGTAAGCCTTTTATGTATTTTCTAAGCATTTTTTGAATCCCGACACGATGCTGACTCAGATTTTCAGTGAAAAAGAGAGTACCTACACCCCCTCAAGTGTCCCATAACTTTCGGCCCCATAACAATTAAATATCAACTGAAGAGAATATTATTGCCGTAAAAAAAAGATTAACATGACATGTATTGGTTTCGTCGTCAACATCTTCCTTTTATCTCAGTTGGCCTAAGGAAGGAGAGGAGATGAACTGGCGATCAATTGGCTTAAGCAAGAATCAAGGTCAGACTTCGACGAACTTGGCAAGAGTGAAGTGAAAAGACCAGACGAAACTGCCAGACGCACTGAGTATATTGAGAAGTACTTTACAGAACTCACATGTGATCCTACACCCCCTTTACGTTGGCGTAATATTTTATGAGACATTACAATAATTATCGACTACACTGAAAACACAAATGACCAAAGTAGGCCAAACAGCCGCCAATAACAATTGGAATTGAGCAAGACAGCGGACTCGTGCGCATCAGGCTGGACAAATGCTCTGGACTAACTAGCACGCATGATCTCGAAGAGCCAGGAGTGAGGAGACTGCCGGAGGAACTGGACTTTTGTGTGGACGGTCTGTCGCACAGTGTGTGGATGACTGTGCGACAGACTACTGGAAAGCAAAGCCTTAGCCCTGCCCTGAACTATTGTAATACCCAGTTTTATTTACTGAAATTATATTTCTAAGTTGAGTTGGTAGTTTTTTAGAAAAGTATAGAAAAGTTCTTACAAGCTGTTCGAAACTGTAAGTTATTAAAACAAATATTTAAGTAAATTAAATATTTTGGTTCTGACGAGGAACATGTTGATCACCCCACAGCTAAGGCTGAGACTACGACCCGTGCCTTGCACTTTGTAATAATTGAACTAAAAATAGAATGCAAGCGAGCGACGTTTGACAAAACTACGTCAAGTAATGTGTAGCGCCATTAGTTGTGGTCGAGGCGTCACCAGCCTGCGCCCGCGCATCTTGTGCTCTGCTCGACACGACAACGGTAGGTAGGAACTAGCTGTGGCTGATAGGTCTGTAAAAGTCTTGTCAAATATTCCGCGGTTAAGAATTTGAAACGTAAGAAGAGAAGAACACAGTTCAGCTTTGCCAGGAAGAAAGGTAACAAATGAAAGCAGATATAGACAAGTGTGTACTCACCCGTCGACGTGATGGTGGTGGTCGTGCGAGTAGGGCGGCGGCGCCGGCGCAGGCGCGTAGCCCTCGTAGTGGCGGAAGTCATCGCGGCGCTCCGGCGACGGGCTGAGGTCGGGGCTGCTGCGGCGTAGGTACACGCCGTCCGTGGAGCCGGCTGGCGTGCCCGGCGTGCCCGGCTTGAACACCTCCTCGAGGTGCGCGTAGGCCTGCATGTCGCGTGCGTGTGCCGCCGCCGGCCGCAGCTCCTGGTAGCTGCGCGAGTGGGACGGCGACAGCGCGGGGTGGGCGTAGCCAAACGGCGGCAGGCGGGGCGGGCTCTCCGCGTCGCCGCCGCTGCCCTCCGCGCCGCACTCCGCCTCGCCCTCTGCGCACACGCACACACCGTTACTCCACACCGGCACACACAGGCGCCGTGCGGCAACGCGATTGGCGCTCGCGACGCCACCGCTTTATTTGTGATCATCCGAATAGATAGACAGCGGAGCGAGCCACCGAGCGCCGCTCGTCCGCCCCGCGGCACCCACTGGCTCACTACTACTACATAACAATCAACTCCGTACTGGCGCACTATACAACGTAGTGTGTAGCCCGCACTACTTCTGATACTTACTCATTACTGTGCATGATGGTTAACTACATCCACAGTGGCAATGGGTCAAAAGGTACGTTTATTTACTAACAGGTACCATGACCTGGAGGTACCTAATTAAGCACTTAAAACAATGTTGAAACGAATGCAAGTAGGTACCCATTTGCATTTTAATGGTTAGTTAATAGCATCAACATCATTAACATTCATCTACAAAAACAAACTGCAATGATGCACGATGAAACAGTCTGTGTAATATGCTTTTGTGAGTGTTATACACATCGACTGATAACTTTCATTTAAGTAAACCTAATGTCACCTAGACTATATAAGAAGTGCACCAAACGCCGCTGAAACTGAATTTCTATAATAACCTGCCGCCCTAAGAATGAAAAATAATATTATAATAAATTGAGTAGCTCGGCTAGCTTTGATGGGACAGAGGATTTAGTTAGAAAGGCAGGCACTTATTGCAAAGCTACACATTCACGTTTCGTAACGCGCATTTAGGTCCTTAAACATTAGGTACATGAAATGTGCTAAAAGAACATAACATAAATGTTTACGCGATTCGCATCGCGATCCTAAGTCCCTCTGGCCACTGCACTGAACGCTCACCTTTCAGACAATTGTTGTTGACCTCTGCGAACAGCGCGTCCAACTCGAAGGATTCTGTTTTATGCCACGCATTGGGCCATGTGTCGTGCAGCATGCTGGTATAGTTCACTCATTCACTGTTCAACCGTACGGAACGCGTCGTGGCGTGTGCGCGCGTCTCTGGTCGGGCGCTGACTGACGCGGTGACGGCTGCCGGGCTGCGCGCGCGCATCACCCCCGCTACGCGCCCCGACATCCACATGCGCCGCCCCTTTATATTCTTTTCACTATTTTTGGGTTAGAGCGAACACTCCCCAGAGTCCGCTCCTATTGAGGGAGCCCCCCCTACTTTATCTATGAAGCCTGATCGATTAATCTTTGTTTATTTACTTGTGTCCGTGAACAACCACAAGCTGTCTATTAACTTCTTAGATCGCGGCTCCATAATGAGGAAACTGATTTTTTGTATTATCACCTTATTAGTTGGTACAAAAAATAAACAGATAATTGGGGCAACTAAATCGTTTTCGCCGGCTACCCTGGCAGAAGTAGGGTAGCTGCAACTGTTGGAAAAATAATAAAGATTTTTGGATTGCTAGGGGTTATTTTAATTTTAGCGAATGATAAACAACATTCAAATGAACTCACGATAATGATGAATTAAGATGGGTTAAGTGCGGTGTGCGGGATGCGTCACATGCAGCGCTGATGCTGCAGGCGCAGGCATCGCGAGCGCGAGGAGCGCGGTGTGTACGCGATCAGCTGTGCGGCAGCGTGGGCGCGGGCGCTATCAGCCGGAGATAAGCCGCTATCAGCACGTGCGCGCCGCCGCCTCCGCGTCTTATCTGCACAACATCTCCCGACCTACGCTACCGGCGCACCGGCGCACCGGCGCTCCGTCACCTCGCCGCACGCTGCAGGGCCCTCTAGCTCTAAGCCACTGTTTACGCTTGCTCTCAGTTGTCCTAATCTCTCGATCGAGTCGTAAACAAGCGTATCGGACTAGCCGCCGTCGAGGTGACGACGCGTCGCTCGTAGTTTTTACGAGTAGATTAAGAGTGAGTGTTAGTGTTTCGCGTTACATTCATAAAGATGTCCATCTGACACATGTGCGCGGCTACAAATCATGACAGACGTTATCGTCTCCCGGGAATCTATAAATTTTATCGTATTAGCGGTAAAAGTGCTGTAAATCGCTTAGTTGCCAGTTTTTCACCATTCCAAGTATCCGCGTAACACATGAAAACTATAAAAAGTGTTGTGAATGACAGATCTGTCCGGAGCCCGGGGTGTCTGCCGGAGCGGCAGTCGGGGCGTCGGGTAGGCGCCCCGCAGCGCGCCGCAGCAACATAAATAAACAAGTCGTAACAAGCCATCGTCGTCAATTGATTTATAGCGTCGCTTGTTGTGCGGACACTATTGTGTTGTTGTCAGACATGACCTGCTGCGACAACAGCACAGTGAGGCGCGCGGGTGTTGTGCCAGCCACGACTGAACAGCCGCGCGCCTCACGCCGCACGTGGCACTATGCACTTCCATACCTACTTCATTATGATACACGTAACTGACTTTATCATCATCTGCTTAGGCTCTTGACAATTATGTTGGGGTCGCCTCCAAGCTGATCAGAGGCAGCTGCATAGGTTCCTGACAAGTAGGTGCCTACACCTAAAAATATGGTTGCTACATAAGGGCATCGACACCGTCTTCAGCTGCATAGTACATCGGTATACGTCAAATGATGAGTAATTTATTATCATGTTTTGTTTCTGTTGTACCTAGATGCTATCCCAATCCGTCAGTGAACTCTTACAGCTGTAAGAGCCTGTCTGTATAACTCAGTTATTCTATGTCTACTCTGTGTCAAAACTATAAGACATTATAGTTATAGGGAGACATTAAAAATGTAGATGGTTGATTAGTCACAAGCAATACAAATTTAACCAAATATCCAGGGACAACAATAGTTCTCACTGAATTTCTTCATCTGCTTACTCTTTCCCTAAATATGCGTCTACCAGCTTAAACGGGTGCCAGCAGACATTTACATAGAGCGACTGCCTATCTAACCTCCATCAGTTATGTACCGGGTAACACGACAATACACCTATGTGGTTCCTAAGACTGGTTGCCAGATTTTGGTGAAAACTTAAATACTATACCAACTAATTCTTTAGGTTTTTGAAAAATCAGTTTGTTGAAGCAGATATCACATCGATACATTTGGAAGTTGAAAAAAAAAGGAAATAAGTATTTTTGCATTATCGGATAACGTCGCTGTTAAGAATCAAGTTCTGGGAAGAAATGCTAATGACATAGGTACGGCAAACAAAGGAATTGAAATGGAACGGAACTAAAGGCTTTGTATTAGTTTCCCAAGAAAATAAATTAGTACGAAAGTAAAGTATTACGTAGGTAGGTAGCTATGCAGGTAGGTAGGTGATTCCACCTCGGTAGCTCAACATTTCGTTAACACATTGGGCTAATAGGACCAAGATTGGACCCGATGAGCCCACGTATAAAAAGTAAAAATCATAATCACTATTTAGTTACGCAAAAGTGCGACATTGAAACATTTTATTTGTAACTAACATTGACAATATTGAGGCCTTTGCCCAGCTGTGGAAAAGTATGGGCTAGCTAAACAAAAAGAAACACAACTAAATTAAGTTAGTTGACAGTTATTTTCGATGTAGCTAGCTTGGTGATTGCACCCTCATACATAACCACTACCAATGCTCCTGCCTGACCCCTGCACGGAACTGAGCCGAGCCCTACCTATCCCTGTAAGCTAACCAGATCAGGAGTAGGCAGGGCTGTCTCCGACGAACGCTAATGAGTCGTTCGCGGAAGAGCGTGAGAACACCGCGCCGCCTCATTGTGCTGCGGCCGCTGCGGGTGCGTAGGACCGAAGCATTCATTTCATTTCATTTATTTCATGTAACAATTTTACTAGCTTATATCTACGTACCGCGCCTCATTTACGGATATACCAAATAAATGTAGATAACCTTTTAATCCTATAGAAAGTATTCTTCTATAGGGATGGACGTTAATTGAAGTAGGAAACTCATCGATACAGTCACACATTCATTTTCAATAGGCTCGCCCCACATTACATAGGACTTAAACATAAATGGCGAAATGAGGACGTACTATTGGGTACTCTTCTGCTTAATCCTTCGGGCATTACAGGCGTGATGTTCTGTTAAGTTCTTCCTCCTAGGACCATGTTCAGTTGTATTGAGTAGCTCGGCAGTGGGCAGGACGAACCTTCCTACTCGAGACGAAGCGACGGCCGCGCACACAACACGGTTGTTGTTAGCAGTATCATCTACAGCTAATATACTAATTACTTAGTATTAGTAATTTACTAATTAGTTAGTAGACGGACTGTATTTGAACTGTAACGTGCACGATCCTGACAATGTCGAACAGCGAACATATTAACAGGAACTGTCCAAATTATTATTAATTAATTTTAATTGAAAAAAAAAAAACAAAGTAAGTTTAAAATAAAAAACAAAACATGCTTTTTTCCGTTTCTTCGTCAGTGGTGTCAACTTTTTACATTGTTTTAAAAAAATTGAGGTGTACGGGGCCCTAGCTCGGTAACGATAGTGAGTACAAGTTACTGCTGAAGCAGAACAGGGTCGGCAGGTAAGCATGAGGCATTGTGGCTATTGTGTGGCAGGCGGCCTGGCGCATTCCCAGGGCGCTGACTCACCCGCAGGCGCCCTGGGCCCGGCTTGGCCAGCGCAAGTCGCACCTGATCATTAGCTGATGTTGTTTGCTCGCGGCCGTGCTAAGGCTCGGCTTAGTTCTGAATACCGTTGTAATTGTCATTCTAAACTAGTTCTCGGCAGAGCTCCCGTTACATATTTGTTTTTCGACACTAATTAATTCAGTCATCAGGAGCCAACTAACTTTGTGATTATTAACTAATTAAGTATTTATTGATCGTTTACAAAATACTCGACGGCTCAGTTGCGATTTGGGCATTCTAAGAAATGATAAAAGTCTACCATTGTTTCTACAATAAAATATGCGAGGAACCACTGAACTGAACTGTTTCCTCAGCATCACTGTGATTGATAGAAAGTAGGAGGAGCAAGCGCTCAAGGGCATGCCAATGCAGGTGTAGTTTCCTATCAGAGCGGACAACGAACTAAAGATCTATGTAAAAGCTAGATTATATTTTCAGCCTTGTGCTAGGGTTCTAGATTATTCAATTTTTTTCGATATATCTTTCTTGAAAGGCTTTTGAGTCCAGTATTTTAAACGCTTAATAATTATTACCTTACCTATCGCATCGAATATGTGAACCAAACAAGACAATCTTGTTATATTGTCCTAAATGTCTCTGAATACACAGTTGCTGACAAACGACCCACCCCATGGCGAATCTACAGGAACCCTCCTAGGGCTACAGAGCCGTATATTATCGTGGCACTAAGACATCGTAGTAGAATCTCTGCGTTATCTGCGTACATCTAAAAATATTAGACAAGTGAATGTGCAGCGCGCACCGCGCAGTCCTGCGCACCGGCCGCCCGGCCGCCCGGCCGCCCCGGCTGACATCGCCGTGACTAACAGCACGGGAATGCGCCCCGTAAGCTGGCACTGCGCCTGCCTACCATCTGATTCTGTTCTGTAGCCGCGGCAGCCACTAGCCACCATATAACATCACCTATCAGTCACTTTTACTTTGAGACCACATTGATGTAGGTAACGTTTATTGAAGGGAGGAGAGGGAGAGAGGGAGGGAGGGTCTCAGTACGTAGCAAGAGACAGTGTAACATTGCGAGAAAATTAGGTTTAAGTTAATGTTTCTCCACCAAAATATGGCTGACACAAAGATGTTTAATGATATCCTCTGATTTTTTTTTTTTTTTAATTCTTAGTTTATATTAATTGATCGCTTTATTTTGTTTTAATTTATGTTATAGTATTTTGTACCTATCTTTTTTTTGTCTTTGTTGTTTCGAGTGTTTCAAGTGTTTATCTGTGGAAACTTGTAAATGGCCTTCAAATTCTTATTGTTTAAGAACATTGTTTATATTAGTTGGAAGATTCCCGAATATTATAAATTAAAAACAAAATACACCGTGACGTTTTAGCCGTCTTACAAAGGTGGTCCACTCAATCCAACATAAAGGGCACGATATTTAACATTAATTTAAACAAAAGATGCAAAGAAAAATAAATACTTAAGACATTAAAATTATGAAACATCCTGTTATTAATATTTACGTGTAAAACGATAGAACATAATTATGTACCCAGCGCACGAGTTGAAATTAGAACTCTTATGTAAGATGGCGCCAAGAGTGATTTTGTTCAACGTTTCGATGATTACTACTAACTATTTGCATACTGTTACGTATTTTATCAAAACCGGCCAAGTGCGAGTCGGACTCGCGCATGAAGGGTTCCGTACCCGTTCCCTTTAATTTTTTATTTACTTTTATTTTTTTGTTATTAAAGCTTTCTTATAGGTTTTCATGTAATCTATAGGCAAAGGACTATCTTTTGTATTTTTTTCAAAATTTTCGGGTCCTGTAGTTTCGGTGGGAATGGTCAATTTTCGCCTATTTTCTTAAATAGCTTCAAAACTATTTACTTTAAAATTATAAAAAAAATATATTTGAAATGCTCACAATAAGCCCTTTTATTTAATACTGACCCGCGCAACTTTGTCTGCGCCACATAAGAGAGAGACAGTCAACCTTAAAAGATAGACATATGCTATCGCGAACTTTTTTTTGAATTTTTAAGAGAATCGATTCCGTCATACATGATTGTTGCGTAACTGTAACTGTTTACGCAGCGCACGCAATGGAAGCTCTCAAAAGGAATAAATGTTCCCAGTTTTCGCAACATTTTTCATTTTGCATTAATCGCTAAAATATTCTACTTATGTTTACAGTCATACTTCATCTAGGTCAAAAGTTCTCATTAAGGTGCATGAAATGAGCTGAGACACGATACATCTGCTGTAAATTGTTGCGGACCTCTTGCAATTGCTTTCCGTCTCCATCGTCAGACCTTCGATGACAGTCATACTCCAGGCACGTCTAAAGTTCTCACCAAGGTGTATAATGAGCCCAATAACAACATAAATGCTGTAAACTATTGAGGACCTCTTGCAACTGCCTTCCGTTTCCATCGTTAGACCATCGATGACAGTCATACTCCAGGCAGGTCTAAAGTTCTCACCAAGGTGTAATGAGCCCAATAACAACATAAATGCTGTAAACTGTTGAGGACCTAAAAGTGGCCCCCATGTTTAAAATTCATTAATTTAAGTTATACGTTCGTCTTTGGATCACCGACTTACATATATATACCAAATTTCAACTCACTTTTGAAAGCAGTACTGACCAATATCAACAACAATCAGCTAACGACAGGGTTATTTTTTGATCTATAAAGGCATTTGGTCTAGTTTCACATGACATATTATTACAAAAATTAGAGGCTGTCGGAATTGGAGAACTGCCATTTCAGTGGATATCGTCATATCTGACTGACAGACAACAGAGTGTCACTGTAACAAAACTTGATAAAAGTAGGGACATGACACAATTTTCGTCTGAATTCAAAAATGTAAAACGCGACGCCCCCAGGGTAGCATATTGGGCCCTATCTTATTCCTACTCTAATAAACGACTTACTAAATGTGACCAAAAATAAATGCTTTCTTTTTGCTGATGACATTTCCATGATTGTAACTTCCGATAAAAAATGTAAATCAATACTTGACTATGAAGCGGACATAAATAATACAATAGATAAATCTAATTAATTGGTTAAATAATAATATTTTATCTATTAATCTTAAAAAATCTGTAAATTATACAATTTAATCAATCTTATCAAAATCAATTTAATTTTAGAATGCGCGTACCACAAATTACACAAGTGACACAAACAAAGTTTTTGAAGGCTGGAAAGCTCAGGTCGATAATGTATGCAATAAAAGAAATAAATTTGTATCAAAATTTGTATCAGACAGATTAAAAAGATAACTAATATAAAAACGGCTGTGATGTCATACCGTGCATATGTTGAGTCCTCGTTACGGTATGGATTAATTATGTGGAGAAATAGTACTGACTACAACCGAGCATTTGTCGCCCAGAAAAATGTTTACGAGCCATATACGGGGTTCCATCTGATGAATCATGTCAACCATTAATTTAATTATTTAAAAAGCTTGGTTTGCTACCCTTACCTTCATTATATTTGTATGACACATGTATGTGTGTTAGGAAATATAAAGGATTGTTCAAAACAGCAGAGGAAATAAGTTCTCGAAGTCGCCGTGATCAATATAGACTTGTATGAGCTCCCTAGATTAGCAAAATATAATAAAAAGCTGTCTGGCTATGTGTGTGCGTGTTTATAATAAATTACCTAATGTATTACAAATATTATATTGCAGGTTATTCAAAATTAAACTATATAAATGGCTGAATGAAAATAACTTCTATAGTATTAAGGATTTTTTGACCATAAATTATAATGTCTATCAATTCAAATTTATTTATTCGTGTAAGTTTTCATGCATTCATTTTAAGTAAAACATGTATGATCTCATATATGCTATAATAACACCTCCGTATACCATGTTTTACGCAAATAAATTATCTTATCTTATCTCGATCGGTCCTGTAGTTTCGGAGTAAATTGGCTGTGACAGACAGACAGACACGCGAGTGATCCTTTAAGGGTTCCGTTTTTTCCTATTGAGGTACGGAACCCTAAAAATTAACTGTTTCCTTTAGTTTGCCGTACGTCATTACTTTAGTTTGCCGTACGTCATTACTTCTCAGAATTTGATCATTAACAACGAAGCTATCGAATGGTGTAATAATACAGTGTGTGTTTTTTTCCAAAATCAACGGGTTCGAATCCTGGCTAGGGTTATTGATTTTCCAAAAATCCAATGATGCAGTTTTAGTTTTCATCAAAATCGGGCTCGAGACTTTTTTGAGTACTTTTCGCTATTTCCCATAGTTTCGGATTTGGCCATCCACGCCCACTTGAAAAATTCACCCTGTGTGCCCATTGATACAGTTGTCTTCTAGAGCTTTTGCAAGAGTTTCAGCAGATTAAGCCACCACAAGTACTTACAACGTTACTAGCGTCTCAGGTAACCTGTGTGGTCAATATTGACAGAACATCGACTTGATGCGTGTCTGCACCAGGCAAGTGCAATACCTTGCCCATGCTGCTGTGTTGGCTTTCGTTTTTGTTAATGCTGTATTAAACTGTTCGCCTTGGGGTCTTATCGAAACAGGGCGATATTGAACGCAGGCCTCACACACAGTTACAGTAGGAACCGTTGTACAGTGAGTGCACCCGTCCACTTTAATGTCAACACAAACAATACAACCGGTCAAGTGCGTGATACATTCCGTATAGGCGACTGGAGAAAATGTTAGTCAAGTATATTTTATAACTTGGTCAACTATTACTCGTTGACTCGTAAAGCCTACACTGAGCTGTGATAGTTTTCCGTTTCACTTTGTTACATGTATACAGTACTGTAACACTACCGCCGCGAGCCGTTGTTCCCATAACCAAAAACAACCATTGCGCGGCAAGGGGACGGGGGACACAACTCTACCAAAAATGAAAGCTTATTCCCAAATGGGTCCCTGAACCGAAAAATGGTTTTTTCACACACCCGCAATATTGAACAACCCTTCCAACGACACCCCTCACCATAGGACAGACATAAACCCATGTCAAATTATAGCTTTGTAGTGCTAACCCTAGTATCTGTAGTCAGGTTAAAGTAACTAGGTACTTGAGTTTAAGTATTTACTCATGCGAACATTATACCTTTATACACATATAACATAGAACCGTAAAAGAAAGCAAAGCTAAGAATTCTAACTTTTCCAACTTCAAGCAATTAAACTATAGAATAAAAATCATATCTTAAGTTAATAACTTTTGCTCAAGTTATCACTTTGCGTTGTTTATAGATACGGGTGTAAGACTCTCTGCGCTACAGACAAACAGACGGACATGGCGAAACCTAAAGGGTTCCCTGGTTGACTACGGGATTCCAAAAAGTAGTGTTCGCGGCGCGGGGGGGCGCCTGGCACCACTGGCTGGATGTGATCGTTTACGTACTGTACGTGGGTAATTACTAGCATTGACTAGAATGTCATCGTTAGCATGTTTGTGCTCAGCCGGTGCGGGGGTGGCGGGGGCGGGGTAGGGGGGGAGGGCAGGGATGGACGTTTAAATAAATGGTGATATTAATACTTTTTAAGCGCAGAGGCCGGAGGTCGGCGGTTCAGCGTTATCAGCGCAGCCCCCGCCCCGCGCCCCGTGCCCGCGCCTCTCACCCGCTGCTAACATACAGGCGACTGTAAAAATAATTTTATGATCCACGCACAGCCGTCACACACTCCAGTGTCCACGACGTCGTGTCATGATGGCCGCCGCACGAGACGCGTCATCTCTCGCTCAATGTTTCGTTCTGTCTGCACTGTCTTCCAAAACTTGGCAACTCTTCTGAACTGACTCCGTGTTCACAGGTTTACCCTCTGCTTGCTGTGCGACTACAATCTCATATCTCATTGATATTGGTCCCCTTTGGGTGCAGAAACCTCACTTTTAGTACTCTCTTTGTGTCAAGGAAAAGCTGTAAGTCTGTTGGGAACTGTTGGGCTAATTAAAGAGGCATTGAAATACCAAGAGGCACAGTTTCTCCCTCAGGTCGAGTTTTTTGGCGTTGTTCAACACGGGCGTAAATCGTAAATACACACACACCACTGGAGGACCGAACCTCCCCGTAAGTTGAGTACATGGCTGTACTCGATTGGAGTGGAGATGGTACACGGTGAGCGTCAGCAGAACTTTCGCGGCAGAACTTGAGCACGCAGAGGATAAACATGGATATTAAATATTGCCGAGACAAGCATTATTTATATCGAGATAACGAAAATACGGCAAGCGAGTTGTAATTGTATAAATTACAGATAGCATTTCAACACTTCGCGATGTTCTCCAACCTTGTCAGATATTGCACCTCAGCCGGCCCTCTGTAATCACCCCTAGAACTCTAATCAGCATCGTTTACGGTTTTAGTAACTTTATTTTACATAAGTTGAACCATCACAACACACATGAGTTGAGTTATGATACAGCTACATGCCAAGTAACGTACGAGTTTTTAACCGACCTCTAAAAAAAAAAGCAAGTTATGCCACTGTAAACTTACAAGAGGTAGGTAGTGATTTGTTTAGTTATGCTGCGTAAATATTATCTATCGATTTCTTGAGATACTAATGTAACTCATTAATCAAATAAGTATGTGGTTCTAGAACGGTTATTAGAGTAGCATGCAGACAGCATGATGCTGAGCTGAGGTGCAGCGCCCGGTGTCGGTCGGGATATTTTCTTCATTTGCTATAAATACTAGCAGCTGGAAGTGAACGGAATCGTTTCTTGCGATAGGTACCGTTTAGCTATTCATTACACACGTATTAAAGCGTGTCGAAAATGTCACAGCTATTAGGTAAGTACGTACAAAGTGGAGAGGCGCGCACGTACGCTGGAAAATTTTCGTATTTTCGTTGCAGGCACTGACAGCGCAAGCTGTTGACGCCTCTCCTTAAGTTGTGGTCGAACCACGCGGACCGAACTTTGGGCTGGCTGCAGACACCGATCTTTGACTGATATTTAAGTACATTACCTGTCAAAGTCCGGTGTGTCCGGAGTCTGATCCGGTTAGTTTGACCGCGCCTTTACTGACCACTGCGTACCTATGACGTCACAAGCTCATGTCAGTCAGCCTGCTGTATTGTTAAGTAGGAGCCACACTCACTGACATCTGTGTGATCATGACGTCACACGCTCATGTCAATCGATTGCTGACAGAACTTTATCTAGGTGATCCGACTAAGTCTTATGCTGCGTGTAGGCCATACCTAGACAATTGTAGTAACGACATTGTGCATCGCCCACTACCTACTGCTTGTGTTCCATCCAATAGGATCACGAACAAAACTTATCGAAGAGTGATGTCGTAAACATATACAGGTAAGGCGGTCGATAAGTAAGTACTCTTCGACAGCCTCGTAGAGACGACTGGAGACGGAACGGAGGTCTCGGGTTCGATCAAGAGGTCAGGCTGTTATGTTTATGTATAAGGACTCATGTGTATGCGAACATGCCTAATTACAACGACAACAGCGAAGTGTACTTATACATATCGATCAATCGAGATGAACAGCACGTAACGACGCGCTCGCGGTTCAGAAACGTGCGCCGAGCCGAGCGCTCCCCGGCAGTCGGCACGTCCACTAGCAACGGTACGCGCAGTAAGCGGGCTTAGGAACACGCGCCGCGCCGCCGCCCGCTGCCGCCTCCGCCTCCGCCTGTGCGCCCGCTGTGAGCGGAGAGCCGGGGAGCTCCGGGGTCGTCGAGGGCGCCGCTTATCGCAGACCGCGCCCCGCGCCCCCGCGACCTCCCCCCTTCACAACGATATTTACATTGACAGACACAACTCACAAACTGATATCATCACACCGATAAATTTTGTACAGATTATTATTATAAGTTTTAAAATTTAGCTCGATAAACACAGCAGCGGTTTACGTCATTTCACCCCTGATGTCGGTAAGTCTTGTTGCTGTAGGTAGGTTTCCTAAGTTTTCTTGCTTGTGTTTCCGCCGTAAAGCCGACACTTTGTCCGAGATCAGCATGGTGGATCCTTCTGGGTAGGTAGACTCTTCTGAACTTGAACAATGGAACCAAACTGCCAATGGGATTTTTTGTTTATGTCTATAATTTAACACTACTTCCACCCTGCAGCTCTCAAGTAACCAAATGGCTCTTCAGATTAACATTTCATTTCGTTGACTTGGTCGCCGAACCAGTCTGTATCAAGAACCTTCCACAACTTTGAATAGAACAAACAAAACAATCGAGAGCAGAAAATGGATGACTGACCCAAGACAAGGAGAAGTTGCTCGAGTCTCACGTGTTCTCGTCTTCACTTGCTTGTGGAGTGCAGCACAGGGACACCTTCGGCAGGCCGCACCACGGAGTGACATGTGATCACGGAGTGTGCGAGTGCATGAGATCAAACGTAGCCGTCAGCGAAGTAGTTCCCAAATGTTTATTATTTAGGTAAACCTTCCCCATCAGACGAAGTGGAGGTCACTGCTACTGCAGCTGTCTCTTATACATTAAATGCATTGCATATCCTTCGACAGCTATACCTAAAGGCTGCTTGCTCCTGTGGTTACCTAGTATTGCACCACTGCAGCACTGAAATACATTGCTCTTTGTACGTAAACCTATATGATGAACATTACTTACCGGCATCGTGTACACTCTCCGAGTGTTAACGGTACGTACTGCATCAATGATTAGAGAGAAGGTCTTAACGTCCGCCCGTCCACTGCTTCTCATCCAACTTCCTCGTGAGATAGAGAAGCATAACGAAGAGCAGTCGACATTTACACTCTGATCACTAAGACGATGAGGAAAACTTTAGTTGATCGACAATTTTCATGAGTACATATCTGTACTGTAGATACTGTTTTTTGGGGTTGAAGTACGTATGTAATGTAAGCTTTCTGAAAATTGTTATGGGTTCATGTTCGTACATTCGGCTCAGCCGCACCTACATAAATTAGTAAACGTAGCAAGTATGACACGGTTGAAAAAATGTGCGTGTACGCCGCGTTATCAGTTAGCACCGGAAGCAGCGCACGCGGGCGCGCGCAACACCGCGCACCGCGCACCGCACAGCGCCGGAAGTGACAGCACTGTGCGCTTCAGCACTACTTTACTATTTATTGTGATGATGCGGCCAGGATTCGGACGACCCTAACATTTGAACAGTACTACTTATTGTACGACAATAATTACCGTAATTAATCTGATTCAACCACGAAGGCATAAGTACTGAAACACAACATCGTTTGTAAGTGTTCGGAAACGCAGATTCATAAGAATGAAGGTAGTGCAGGGAGGAAGCGCGCGGCGAGGCGACGCGGGCGTGCAGGTGCGCCAGAAAGCGGGTCAGCGGCGCCGGCGCGGTCAACACTCGCTAACAATAACAAGGAAGCGACAACGGCGGCGGCGGCGGGCAGCGCGCGAGCCGCGTGCGACTCTACTGCCACCGCAGCGCCGGACGCCCGCACAGCGCACCGCTTTATCTAATCGCTTCAAGATAAACTTCTCCGACTCCCGCGTGTCTCGCCAGACTCCGGGCAGGACACTCCGCACCGTGAGGACTTCGTCTACAGCAACTGGTGCACGCCATATAAAACATGGTGTGCGGACGTTCAGCGATAAGAAACGGCGAGAATCGAAAGGTAGGAAGTCCGCCAGAGCGCAAGGCGACTGCGACCCTGCGCCCGCGAATCACGGCAGTAAACCGCACGCACTGCATGCAGCCACGCACGCTCAACTGAGCGCGTACGTCATGAACCTAGGCTAGATCTAAACAAAGAGTTGCGATTTCATGATAACGTTGTGCATAGAATATACCTATGAGTATACACCAGCACAAGTTACATGCAGGCTAGCCGTTGTACAATTAGCTCGTATCGACCAACTGTTCATTGGTTGAGAATAAGGTGAGTACTGATCCATTACTTGACAAACATTGTTCAGCTTCAGTGGTGCTTGCAATGGTAGGTGCAATGATATGATGGGTTCGTTTAGCCGGCTAGGTACTACAAATACAGGGTACTCCCTATAAGAGCTCGGGTTGAGTTAAACGTGTTGACAAGATCCCGATATTCATACTAATATGATAAATGCGAAAGTAATTCTGTCGGTCTTGCTGTCTCATCTTCGCATGTAGATACCTATTTGCGCAATCAATGTTGAAGTACCTAAGTAAGTAAATCGTAGTGTTTAAGAATGTCTACCTCAAAATAAAATGCGACGCCAGGGTCCATCATTTAACCTCGTGAGGTTTTTAGGCCACCTTTATAGCCCTACATATACCTAGGGGGAGGCCCCTTGGTGATGTGTACGTCGTGAGGCACCCAACATCACGTATATTTTTTAGTATTGAAAAGATGTAGGATGTCGGATAGTTTTGGTGTTTTAATAAAATGTTTTTTTTTAATACTTATAAATTCGCGTGCTCGGGTTTTTTGGACAAAAAATCGCTTGCTCGTCTTTTAAATTAAAGGTAAGGTGTAAGGTAAAAATTTTTTTACACGTCACACATTAAATTTATTTTTTCGTCCCACGAAAATATCCACTTGATTGTCTCATTATTGCCCCACCTCTGGCTCATCGTGATTGATATTCTTTCAAACCTCACGTGATTAAAGAACGACCCCTTATACAAATATTAAAAAAATCCTGACCGATCCGTGAGGGTATTATTAGGTATCGAGATTACATTCTAAATGGTGTAAATAGACCCTCAACGAAGCCGAAAGGCAGTTCTCCCCATCTTTGCGATTATGTCTTTGTTCTAGACCATACCTGGGAACCTTCTAGTTACGGAGATATCGGGGGTCAAAGTTTCAACTTATTCACAAGTTTTTTTTTAAATACATTTTTTTAATGTAAGATTTTTACTTTAAAGACCTCCACGACCCCGTACTATTCAATCCATCCATCAGCACAATGCTTTGAGTGCGTTCCATCGACTCCTACCGTAAAACGTGATTTATCACCACAAAAAAAGTCGTTTCCCAGCAATAAATTTTGCGTGAAGTTACTTAGTTTGATGTACAGAATGTTTGGTTGACGGCTTCGGTTAGGGTCTGTTTACACCCTGTATTTGTGCAATGCTTTTTGGATAGCAAGTAAAATAAAAACCGACATAAATAAAATAAAATGTACTAAATGAGGAAACTTACATGGCAACACAGGAGCGTAGGCGGTGACACTCGGGTTGCTTCTCGGGTATTGACGTCATAAACAAACAACTCACGATCGAACGTGCTAATGTCGAAAATGTTGTGTTCACATTTTAAAATATTATTATATTTTAGGGAAATGGTGGTTAAACCCTCATTTTTGTGCCCATTTGGGCATTTCTGGCCGGTCGTAAACCGTTGAAGCAAACATTTTGGACATGGGCTCTCTTACGCTCGTATAACAACGCAACGTACACAATAATGTTCGCTCACACATGTGCTGCACTGTGCGCGAACAAATGTTACGCACAGCTTTGCCGGTGGAAACGGTTCTGCAGCTCAGTGCAGCACAAAATGTTCGCGAACAAAAGTGCGGCACAAATGTTCGTGCAATTTTTGGTGAAATTATACCATTAGTGGTACACCTCTGCCTAACCCTTCGGGATTACAGGGATGATGTTATGTTATGTTACATAAGAGGTAGGCTGAAAGTGGCGCCGGTGTGAAAAGTTGTGTGTGTAGTCGGTTGTTGTGGTATGGGCATGTGATGCGGAGGAAGGAGGAAAATGTCGTTAGGGAAGTTTTGAGTATGAATGTGGATGGGTAGAAGAGTAGAGGAAGACCGAAGAAACGATAGATGGATTATGTCAAGGATGATATGGCAAGAAAGGAGGCGTCTGAGGGAAGTTTGGAAGAAGAAGACCGACCGACTGTTGTGCCGACCCTAAATAAATTGGGAGAGCAGGAGAATGATGGATGTCGTTGATATACCTAACAGGTGTACAAATACCCTTAACTAAGCCGTAAGGCACTTATTCTACCCATATCTTCTAGTTACGGAGATATTGGGCGTCGTCAAAGTTCCAATTATTTACAGGTTTTTTTTTTAAATACAAGTTTTTAATGTTATAACTTTACTTTAAATACGTCCACAGCCCCCGTACTATTCAATGCTTCCATCAGCACAGTGTGTTTCAGTGCGTTACGTTGAGTCCTACCCTAAACCGTGATTATTCACTACCACCACCAAAAAAATCATTTTAGCGTAGAGTTACTTATTCTGAATTATATTCTGTACAGAATGCTTGCTTGCCGGTTTCGTGAAGGGTCCGTTTACACCTTGCCCCTTCGGACCGGACAAGGTTTTTTAACATAATATTGTATATGTTCACCGATTTCTCCACTTTGCCAATTTACGTGATTCTTTTTTCATTTGATAGAGGAAGGCCGCGCGCTGGTCCCGTATACATTTTCACTTTGTATGTACAGTTTACGAGTTAGTTCCTAAAATATGTTTTTTTTTATTTGGCTATTTTAATGGCATGATTAATATGATTATTTCACAATAACTTTATAAAACAAGAATTGGTGTGTGATATTCTCAACTAAAAAGGATGAAATACCGATATACATTTTATTAATTATGACTACATATTAACAAACCCACCCTAAGCCCACTTTATACTGAAGTTTACAAGCGAAGAATCTGCAAAAAAATGTTACAGGAAAAATAAAACGACTTCTCTAACTAGTTCCGTTTTTAGAATTCAGCAAAAATATTTTGCATTACATACATTGTTGTAGAGAGCAGCGGTGGCCCATTGGTGGCGGCCCCGACTTACGAACAGTAAGTCGTGGGTTCGAACCCAGGCAGGCGCATTACTTTGTGTAATTTATTTCATCGCCACTGCTCTCAAAAACGGTGAAGGAAAACATCGTGAGGAAACCGGCATGTCGTAGAACCAAAAATTCGAAGACATGTGACATCTACCAACCCGCACTGGGCCCGCGTGGTGGATTATAGCCCATTCCCTCTCATAGAGAGGAGGCCTGTGTCCCAGCAGTGGGAACATTATAGGCTGATTATGGTATACATTGTACCCTTCGATGTTTTCTTACATTTTCAATCTTTTTCTTATGGGGTTAAACCACAGATATGGGTTAACGTACTCTTCAATGAAAACCTAGTCACTTGTAGATATGTAACAGACGTTACGGGTAGTTAGAAGCTAGCAAGTTTGATAAACAATTTTGCCAAGAGGTACCTGGTACATAGGCAGTGCTACCCTCTAGCCAGGCAGATACTGGCTGGTTGTGGAGCTCAGATAAGCAGCCGATCTCTTAGCGGGATCCCGGCCCAACGCGCAACCATCGTTCTGAAAGGCTGGGCTGATGATGGCATAGTTATCTTTCCTTATGTTGGACCTTATGAATTTATTCTAAATTATTTTAGGATTATTACATATTTATTTATGCGCATTAAAGACTCAATGTTCTCACTAAGTATCTCATCGATTGACTCCATATTGGTTGACATTAAAATGAGAGCTAATTTTAAAATATCTATGAATAACATTGCTAATGTGTAGTTAATATGTACTATTCACCTAAGACCCTGCACTTCACGGTTCTCTTAATGTACCGATGCGCTCTCAATTCTGTACATAATTAAAAATAGTAAGTAAACATAAAATATTCAGCGAGGGGATTATCTGAGATACCCCTCTGGGATACCCCTTGGTCAACTATAGACCGACCGCTTTAATGAGTCCTCCGTCTTGCCCTATCAAAGGCACATTTCCACAATGTCCTAACATAAGTCATAAATCATAAGTAATTTATTTCTGAACAATATATTCAACATTGTGTTGAAATTTGTAAAATTAAATTTTTAAAAACATCTCACATAGGTTATTTGCTTTAAAATAACCATAATCCACGTAGGTATTACGATACTAATTGAACCAATACGTGATCAACCTTCAGAATATTCCATTTAAATTGATACCTTCGCGAGGACTCATTAAAGCGGTCGGTCTATAGGTTTACTATTAGTTCGAATTTAGGTCAAATCTTTGGCAAACTATAGAAAAAAAATAACATAATTATTTCAAGTTGCTCTATATCTGTTCTCCGGCCACTTAGGTACTTGTTCTCCTAGAAACATGTTTTTGATGATGGGTGGATGAATGAGTAGTTGCTTGTTTCCGTTTCACGCTAAAACTCCGCAAAGGATTTGGCACACGGATAATTTATAACCTGGAATAACATATAGGATAGTTTTTATTGCGGTAGTACTATCCTGTGGGACAATAACCGAGCTCTCGCAGCCGAAGCAGCGCGCATAAGCTAGTTATTAAATAAACTGGAGGGTCAGTGCTTACCCACGAACGGACCAGCTTAGTTCTCTCAAGTTTTTTGCCAGAAACGTGGAACAAGCATACCTAAATTCTTAAATACCTAGTTGAATAGCAGGAATCGTATACCTACCGGGGCGGACTTGAGATTTTGTGTACGTGCTTGAGAAAGAGGCGTGAGTTTATGCATGTTAGTAATGTTTACAGGTTAGTTCTTAAATAATATGAACACTCATTAATAATTATTTCAGTGAGCTCAGTGTCACGAGTTCGTAATAAATGTTTGCAATTTTTACCTTTCGAGTAGCGAAGTTACACTATCGAAGAGACGACGGACGCAAGAGTCGTCACCGACTACACTAGTACAAATGAGGAGTGGCGAAGCACTCACCAAAGTGGTACTCGTTCTTAGTGGTGGACATCGTGCAGTAGCAGTGACAGGGTCCGAGAGGAGAGTGGCAGTGGCAGTCAGAGCGCGGGCGGCAGGCGCGCGTGGCACAGCATCACCATCGCGGAGTCGCGGGCGCGAGCGGTCGAGCTCAGAGCGAGGTGCGCGGTGCGCGTGAGCGCGGCTGTCGATAGCGCGCGAGTCCGCCGGCCTGCGCGGCCCGGCTGCTCGCGCCCGCGCCCCCCTTGCCCCCCACCGCGCGCTTACGCAACGAAGACGTCGCGATTCGCCTGACCCCGGCCGGTGCTGCCTCTGCAGCGCCTTGTGTCGTGCTCACCGCTGATCCTCATACTGAGAAATAAACAAACTGCACGGCAAACATTATGTACCTATTCATTGCGTTGCGGGAAGCGATGGTCCTGGCATTGGTCCAACATGAAATATTACAGTGTTGCTGGCACCCACTAAATAACATCAATAAACAACGTTAACAAGCGGCTGGATCAGGAGCCTGATTTAGAAGGCATTCCTTCTCCTTGCAGCTCGCTGTGTGAGGAGGTTTCAGTATCTGGAGTCCTACTCCCACTAGTAATTTGGACCCAGCTCTCGACTTCGATGGATCCCTATTTTTAAATGTTGTTTGGATTACATTTTATATTTGATTACATTTTATTATTTAAATTACTAAGCTGCTGTAATCTGTTGTGGACCATTTTCAACTGCCTTCCGTCTCCATCGTCAGACTTGCGATTACTGTGATACTCCAGTTAGGTCTAAAGCTCTCATCAAGGTGTATGAAATGAGCCCAAACACGGTATAGCTGCTGTAAACTGTTGAATAGCTCTTGTAACTGCCTTCTGTCTCTATCATTAGATAAAATCTAGATCTCTTTTATAATTATGTTGTATAGTCATCAGAACTTTATATGTGTGGCAAATTGAAACAGAATGGGGTCACAATTGAAAATTCAGTTGGAAAAAATCAATGAACCCCGGTTTTTCAACCCTTAGCGGTGGACTACATTTTTGAATTTTAAATGGGCCTAACTTTGAGATGTACAGTCTCCAATAAAAAAAGAATCATTCAAATCGGACTTCTCTGTAAAAAGTAAGAAAAATACAATATCAATCTATTTATACAATGTATATCTAAACGCTATTGGGCTCTGGGGCAGAATTACCGGTTGTCCAACCTACTGTCAAAAGAATTTATTCCTAAAATCGCATTTATGAGTCAATGTTTTGAAAACGACGTTTATTGGCTTATAATATGATGTTGGCTTATAATATGAAACGTACAGTATCAATGAAAGACTTTAAACTATCATGGTCACTAACATCATCATTAACATTAGAAACGGGATATGTACCATGTTTACTGATTTCTTTCGGCGCTGTTGCAAGCACCATGATCACGGATAAACTGAAGTTATTGCGGGTGGGTGTCAATATTGGGAACTCAAAGAAATCAGTAAACATGGTAAATATCCCGTTTCTAGTGATAGTGATAGTATCAATGAAAGTTAATAAATTGACGAAATAACGCAAGTAAAGCTCTGTAGCTCCACTCTTACTCTGAATCGAGAGATCTTGATCTTCATCTGATTCAGTTGTAAAATGTGTGGAGGTTATTTATTGTAACATTTTAAAAAGTGCTGAGCACCAGTAGGTACTTTTGCTAGCCTGAAACCTGGCTGAACTAATTGGTCCCTGTTTTTAGTATTATAGTTGTGTCTGACACCTCTTTAACTAAATATGTAGTTGCAGATTTTTTTGACGTCCATGATGTTGTCATAGATGTATTGACAAGGTACTGTCATGATGTTAATATCCTTAAACAGTTCCCTTAGAGAGTCGCGACTACGTAGATTATATATGGCTCTAATGGCTCTGGCTCTTTCTGCAGAATAAATATAGACTCGACTCCCTTAGTAAAATACCGTATGACATAATACTATGAAATTAACTAAGATAGACTAGCCTCGTGGTATCTACATCAGTACGTTGACGGATTTTTCTTCAAAACTAAGGCGTAAGTAGGGCTTTCAAATACCGGATTGTTTCATTACCGGTATCAATACCGGTATTTTAAGTCAATACCGTGAACACGGTATTAATACCGTTCAAATCAAATCAAATCGTTTATTGCTGTATCCATAATGTACACTTACAGGTGGTAAATAAAAAAAAATAGAAACAATTATGGACCCTGTCGGGCACAGAAATTTGTTTTAAATAAGTAGAGAGAGGAAGAGCGCTTTATTACTTACCCTTGTTGTTAAGTTTGAATTATTTTCTATCCTATTAAGTATTTTATATTTCCATTCATTTATTTATTCTATTAATATTTTATATGTAAGTCTATCTATTTATTCATTTCTTATTTATTTAATTATATTTAAAATTGCTTATTTGTTTACTTAAAAATTGTTTATTATTATTAGTTTAGTATATTTATATAAGTGTTATTCATAATTATGTGTAATTTTTGAATTTATCCGTTAGATATTCGTGAACTATGTAATAGCTTTTTTTTAATTAAGTATTGATTTAATTTATTTAAAAATACACTGGTTTTATTTTGGTTTCTTAAGTTTTCTGGTAATTTATTATATATTTTTGTTGACATAGAATATGGACTAGATGAGTGTGATTTAAGGCGGGAGGGGGGCAAATTTAACTTGTTTTTATGGCGCAACGAATAATTGGTTTGTATGTCTCCCCGTGTGTTGTAGGAATCTGGATATTTGCGGACTAGTTTACATAGCTCCAAAACATATATACTAAGTAAGGTGAGAATCTTGTTTTTCTGGAAGTAAGGCTTGCAACTATCTGTTGGTTCTATATTAGTATTTCATCGTATTAGCTTTTTTTGGAGGGTAAATAATGACGGAGCATCTGTGCTATTTCCCCATAAGTTGATGCCATAGTTAAACCAGGCGTGCCATACGCGTAGTATGTGGCTAGTGCTGTTTGTAGGTTTGTAGTCTTTTTAATTTCACAAAACTTTGACATTTTAGATTTACCGTCTGTATAATATGTGTTTTCCAGTTTATATGTGTGTCTATTGTTAGGCCTAGGAAAGTGAAGTTGTTAACTGTTTCTAATTTTTGTTAATAAAGGTAAAATCTATATTTATTTGTTTTTTCTGCCGGGGGTGAAACGTCATTAGTTTTGTTAAAATTTATATCAATAAGACATAAGATTATGGTCGCTCATCCAGCTTATAATTTTCCCAAGAATAGTCGTAAATTTTTCATTTCAATTAGCAATTGTTTGTCATGAGGCCAGAAGAGGTATCATCCGCAAAAAGTGCACATGGCCCGTCTAAGATTTTGGGGAGGTCATTTATATTAATGAGGAAAAGGAGGCAGCCAATAACACTTCCCTGGAGAATTGAGGCATGTATTGATTTAACACCAGATCTTATGAGCTGTGCTTCCTTTGTTTTTTGGTTGTAATATTCAATCTCAAATAATTGTTCTCTATCTTTTAAAAATGATGCGAACTAGTCATGGGCTTTCCTGTGTATTCCTATTCCATATAGCTTATTTAATATATTATTAAATGCTTCTTGGATGTATTTATAAACCGCTAGCGTTGTGGATCTGTTTTTGCGAAATCCATTTTGGCAGTCATCGAATATCTTATATTTTTCACAAAAGGAATAGAAAGAAAGAAAACATATTTATTTGGCACATGCCACAAGTACACACAACAAACAAATAAAAATAATTTAAATTTACACAATAAAAAAGTTAAAACTAAACAAAAATAAAATAAAAAATAAAAAGAGATAATATTGTGCGTCTCACGGCTGCACCAAATAGGCCCAGTTCAGCAAACTGCCGAGCAGCTAGTGCCCGACGCTGATTTTCAACTGGACCTGGGATGGTGATGTGACGGACATAAAACAGTTTTGTTCCTAATTAGGTAAGTGTAGGTATGCATGAATATATACTTAAATAGAACTAATCTGTGTATAGTAATAATAACAAATAAAAATACGTAGGTACATAGGAAATATAAAAAAAAAAAAAAGCAAAACAACAACAAAAAATAAACAAGAAGAGTGCAACACAAAACAAGAAACCTAAATAAGTTAAACGGGCGCATAGAAACATAAACCTGTTTCGCACGTTCCCACTTTGTAAACGCCTAATACTCGTATGTCATGAATCCGTGCACTTCGTCGCTCAATACGCTGCAGGCAACCGAGCGCGATGGACTTATAATAAATTAAAATTTGTAAGAAGTGAACGGAAAATTTTGCAGATGTGATGGCAATTGTGTGGATACATAAGTACGGTAAAATATTACATTTCCGACGGAAAATGGTGTAAAAATATACAAAAGTAGATACACGAAGAGCATAAAATATAATAAGGTAAGCTAGTTTTAAAAAAAAAAAAAAAAAAACAAAATGACATAAAAAGTGCTGTATATGTAAGATGAAAAGACGCCTTTGTAATTTCTTTTATTGGTTTTTGGACTTACAGATGTCAAGTCTCAAGACAGAGCTACCGATCACACTCGGGATCAGTTACTTGCCAGATATGAGTGCAAAGGATGGGTGAAAGGAGCCACCCCGACGCCGTTTGTTCCTGTCGCATACAAGTGGGCCAGGCACAATAGGTAAGAAACATGCGCCTGCGTTGCTGCAATGCATACTTTGTGGAGGTTAAAAAAATATATATATAATAGGCGATTATTTAGTGTGCTATTTTGCATACCGCAGGTCTCACAAAAGTGCGATGTGTCGCTGCGGCGCCGCGGATATCACGACACCACTCTCCAGCTGAGGACACAAGTGGCATAATCCTAAGCGAGCCGAACGTGAGCATGAGCAGAATAATTGTATACATCAGCTATTTATACTTTTGTGCAGCATTAGTCGACAAAGATATTGTACCGTGATCAAGCTAATTAGATAGGCAGGTAGGGTAATTTGTATATCATATAATTGAGACATTCAGTGCGACCATATCCAACTTCCGTTGCGATTCCATTAGATACTGCCGTAAACGTCTTCTGAATGTGTCTATTGTGCTGATCATTCTTATCGGTGGTGGCAAGTTATTCCAGATTTTGGAAGCCGCATAACGAAAGCTGCCCCTGAAAGCCACTGTGTTATGAGACTGAGTTGAGAGTTGTTGAGAGCATTGCCTTCTCCCACATTCGCGCCTACTAGTTAACCAACTTAGTTTATTATATAAGTAGTCCGGTTTTTTATATTTAACCACACCGAACAGGAGGCACGCCAAGTGTAGTTTTCGTCTGGATTTCATTTTTAGTGAGAAATGCTTGTTTAGAAAAGGTGTTACGTGACTTCGCCGAGGAATATTGTAACAAAACCGCGCGCACGCGTTTTGTACTCTTTGAATGAGTCGATCTGTACGAGCTAATAGGCGCGGGCCGTACACTGTATCAGCGTAGTTTAACCTAGATAGTACCAAGGTTTCCACAAGCTGTTCCCGTAGTGATTCCGATAAGTAAGATCTCATTTTATATAAAACCTTCAGGCGATAAAAACAGTTTCTGACAGAGTCTGCTATGTGGTTCTCAAAACGAAGGGCTTTGTCCATCGCAAGACCTAGATTTCGCGCCTCATACACTCTCTCAATTTGTTCGCCCATTAGTTCCAAGCCAAAGGTCAAAGGCAGTCGGGCCAGCTGCTGTCTTGTGCCAAATACAATATATTTAGTTTTGGTAGGATTCAGCGACAGGCAATTTTCCTCAGACCAAACAGCGATTCGTTGAAGATCTTCGTTAAGGTATTTAATGGCGCTGTCATACTCGTCTGGTCTGAAGGAAATATATAGTTGTACATCGTCGGCATATATATGGTACTTGCATCTCTGGAGGCACCTTATTATGTCTGCGCAGTACAAAATAAAGAGAATGGGACCCAAAATAGAACCCTGCGGAACTCCTCTCTTTACGGGAACAGGTACCGATCTGAGAGTAGTGCCGTCACTTAAACGCAGGTCAACTAATTGTTCCCTATTACTTAAGTAGCTACGGAACCATTGTATAGCGTCTGGGTCGAAACCGTAATGTTTTAACTTTGACAATAATAATGAAATATTTATAGCATCAAATGCCCTGGAAAAATCCAGTAAAACCAGTATAGTGCACATTCCCTTATCCTGGGCATATAATATATTGTCAGTAACATCCAGTAAAGCAGTAGATGTACTGCGCTGTTTCCTAAACCCTGATTGTAAATCAGGTAAAATGTTATTTTCTTCTAGAAACAGCGTAAGTTGACGACTGACGATTTTCTCTAATACTTTGGATAAGCATGGTAATATACTAATAGGACGTAAATCTTTTAAGTCTATTGGGTTGGAATTTTTTGGCAAGGGCCTAATGGAGGCAATCTTCCATTGGTCAGGGAATGTTGACGTCACGATGGAGCGGTTTATTATGTCCGTCAAAACCTTTAACGTGTGCGGCAAAGTCATATTAATAGACACGGTCACGATCACACGAACACTTTGGAAGCTGTAGGAAGAAGGGAAATTGGTCTATAATTGCTTGGATCTGTTTTAGCGTTCTTTTTATGGATAGGTTTTATTAAAGCTATTTTTAGTTGATTAGGGAAAGTGGCCTCTTCGAAGGATTGATTTATTAATTTAAAGAACGGTTTGGTAAGTTCGTCAGCGCACTGCCTGAACAGAGTCGGCAGTTCGTCTGTACCGTGAGTATTTTTATTTTTAAGGTTCTTTAAGATCTGGTTGAATTCGTATCCGTCGCATAGCATAGCATAGTCAGCCTATTAATGTTCCCACTGCTGGGACGCAGGCCTCCTCTCTATGAGAGGGAATGGGCTTTAATCCACCACGCGGGCCCAGTGCGGGTTGGTAGATGTCACATGTCTTCGAATTTTTGGTTCTAGGACATGCCGGTTTCCTCACGATGTTTTCCTTCACCGTTTTGAGAGTATCCGTCGACTGGGGTAAGAAACATTGTGTTTTCAGTGAGGTTAATCACTGTTGTTTCTCTCTGAACACTGATGGATGTTTGGTATTGAACGCATTCATTATTCAATACCAAACATCCATCAGTGCATCCATATTTATAACCATTAAAAACGTGTTTTTGTTTTCAAATCATTCTTTATTGTTCTTATTTATTATAAATACCTTTTATATATAGCTCTCTTATATAACAATTTGATTTTGGGTGATTATTTATTAAGGTAGAACTAGGAATTAGGAACGTAATCAAATCTTTATCTAGTATTTTTGCAGAAAGGCATTTCACATAGACTTTGTAAAGTACCTACAATATCAAAAAAATATAAACTTCTTACTATTATCGAAATGTCATCATGTCTCACGTAATCAACATAGGTATCAATATTTTTATAAATGTAAGTATAGCCTAATTAGCTAGAAATCATTTGGTGTTCATTTTAGAAACATTCTTATAATTTGTGACATAATTATGCAATAAAGAAGAAACAATCAAACATAGTAAAAAATGTAAAGTATATAAGTATAAGTAACACAATAATACAAAAAAAATAATTTATTATTGGGCGCGAGAGGTCGCCGCCTCTACGAGGACACGGCGCTGCTTCGCCTAAGCGGGGCAGGCCTCCACAGTGTGCTGCACCGTGTCCTCCGGACGATCCTCACAATGGAAACACCCGGGCGTTTCCTCCCGCCCGATTCGGTGCAGGAACCTCCCGAAACAACCGTGTCCGGTGAGGACCTGCGTCAGGCGGAAGGTGAGGGCGCCGTGGCGCCTCTCTAGCCACTCCTCAAAGAGGGGACTTATCGCCACTATGGTGGCGTGCCCTGCACGGGGTTGCGACAGTCGCTCTCTCCATGTCACCATGAGATCGCGCCGGAGGTCTGTCCGCTGAGCGGCGATTTGCCGCGGCAGCGGAGTTTCCCCCCGACGTAGTGCCTCCGCGCGCCATTCGTGAAGGCGCGCGAGGACTATCGCCTCCAGATCCCATGGCGGCAATCCGGCAAGGAGGCTCGCCGCCTCACCGGAGATCGTGCGGTACCCCCGGACTAGCCTTAGGGCTATCCCCTTTTGGGGCGCGTTCAGGTAGCGGGCGGCTTGCCGCCTCAGAGAACGCGCCCACACCGAGGCCCCGTAAAGGGCTATGGACCGCACCACCCCCGCGTAGAGCCTCCGGCAGAAAGCGTTTGGACCCCCCAGGTTGGGCAGGAGCCGCTTGAAGGCAGCCCCGGTCCGATCCAGTTTGGGGGCCAAACGTCGGAAATGCTCCACGAAGTTCCACCGGCTGTCGAGGACGAGTCCCAGGTACTTCAGCGTCAACCCGACGCCGATGGAAACCCCTCCTGCCGTCAGTAGGGATCCCGACGGTGGCGCATTCCGAGGCCTATGAAAACACATGGCCTCGGACTTGTGCAATGCCACCTCGAGACCCAATTGCCGGATCCTCTCCACGACTATCGCAACCCCGCGTGTCATGTTTTCGGCCGCCGCCTCGTGCGACCTCCCTTGTGCCAGTACCAGCGTGTCGTCAGCGTAGCAGACTACGCTGACGCCGCTAGGGAGGTCGGCGCGCAGCACCCAGTCGTAACCGATGTTCCACAAGGCCGGCCCCAGAACCGATCCCTGTGGAACACCGCACGACATCTCTCACCGGTTCCATTCTCCGCTCCGACCGGGGTAGATGACGGCCCTATCCGTCAGGTAATCCCCGACCACACGACGAAGGTAGGTCGGCACCCGGTGATACCGGAGTGCCTCCCCAATGCAGCTCCAGGGCATGGAGTTGAAGGCGTTGGCGATGTCAAGAGACACCGCCAATACGACCCCGCCCCGGGAAACCGCGTCCCCCGTCGTGAGGGCTCTCACGCGCATGATGGCGTCCACCGTCGAGCGCCCCTTGCGGAAACCAAACTGGTGTTCCGCAAGATCCGGCCCCATCCCCGCGAGGTGCTCGGCGAGGCGGTTAGCAATAACTCTTTCAAAGAGCTTGCCCACCTCGTCGAGCAACATTATGGGCCGGTATGCGGACGGAGAGTCTGCAGGGCGCCCTGGCTTCCGGATGAGGACCAGCTTCCCCGTCTTCCAACGAAGCGGGAACTGGCCTCTCTCCAAGCAGGCGCTTAGGAGCCCTTCCAGTCGGGGCCCGAGAGCCTCAGAGGCCAGGACCCAGGCTTTGCCAGGCAAGCCATCGGGTCCCGGGGCGGTATTTCTGGCCTTCAGCCTGCGTACCGCCACTCCCAGGTCTACCCCAGTCACCTCCGGAACGTCTTCATCGGTGTGGTAAGCTTCCGGCACCGCAAGCGGCGGCGGAGCCATAGGCGGGGGAAGATGCCTCCCTCGCGAAGGGAACAGAGCGCTCACCACGTCCTCCACGAGCTCAGGCCGGAGACTCTGCGTCAGCGGGGGGGCCCGGGTGCGGAGTTTGTCCCGCACCATCTTGTAAGGGCGCCCCCACGGATCTCCTTTCAGAGACTCCAGCATCTCCTCGCGGGCCAGGTTCTTGGCCCGCCGGACAGCCTCTTGGAGGGCGGTCTTCGCCGCTCTGTACCCCTCGTAAAGCTCCGCCTCAATGGCTGCCGCATCCGGAGGGCGGATGCGGAGCCTGCGATGCCTGGCGTACCGGTGCCGCGCGGCAACGCACGCCTCACGCAGAGACGTCAGCTCTCGCGACCACCAGTACACCTGACGTCGGGCGCTTCCTGGCCGAACTCGGGGCATTGCCACGTCACAAATCTCGGACATGGCCTCCTGGAACCAACCCGCCTCGTTGTTGATGTCGGCAGGCCTGGCCGGTGATGACACCCAGGCCTGCACGATCGAGGCTTCCAGGAGGAGCTCCCGGTCCAGCTGCTTCAGCGCCCATCGCGGACCACTCGGACCGGCGCGCTTGAGGTCTGGGTGGAGACGTCGAACCGGATGTACCGGTGGTCGGAATAGGTCTCCACCCCCTCCATGACGCGCCAGTCAACGACACGCGGCGACAGGGCGGGGCTAGCGAACGATATGTCCACCACCGATTCACCCTGCATCGCACGCACGTAGGGACAGAACCCCGATTTAGGACGACCAGGCCTGTCTCCAGAGCCCAGTCCTCCACCATCCTACCCCGCACATCCGTGTAAAGAGAACCCCAAGCCAAGTTCTTGGCATTGAAGTCCCCGAGCACAAGCACGGGGAGAGAATGGCTCCCGATGACGACACTCAACTCCCTGAGGGAGTTGTGGAACTCGGCGAGACTTCGGTTCGGGGAGAAGTAGACTCCCACTACAACGATCTCCCCGAACCGTGCTGCTACGCACCTCTGACCCTTCCTGACACTCTCAAGGGTCGGGGTACCGGCGGCGGCCGACGCAATTATGGTCACTGAGCCGCTAAAGTCCTCCACCCAGTCATCCCTGGGCGGGACAAAGTAAGGCTCAGAGACCACGGCGATGTTAATCGACCACTGCGCCATGCTCTGGATCAACAGATCCTGAGCGCAGGCGCAGTGGTTGATGTTCGCCTGGAGAAGGCGTAATGGGGCCGTTATTGGCACTCCATTTCAGCCCACTCCCGGGCCCCCTGCGAGGGCCCCGCTGCAGAAGTTGCAGCAGTGGCGGCCGCGGCGGCGACAGTGGCGGCGGCTGCGGTTTTGGCGGTGGTGGTGGAGGGCCTTCCGTTGCCCCTGGCCTTGGCCTTGGCGGGTGTACCGCAGGCCTTGCTCCCTGCCCGGTGATCGGCCGGCTTGCCGGTTGCCGCACATGCAGCGCAGTGCGGCGCGGCGGAGCAAGCCGCGGCCAGGTGACGGGCTGGCCGCAGCGGAAGCATAGGCCACTGCGATCCACCTCCGAGGTGCACCGGACCGACACATGGTGCCCCACATGGCAGCGGAAGCACCTCAGAGGTCTTGGTTCCAGCAGCTTAACCTGCGCCGAAACCCAGCCCACCAAGAGCCTTCGGCCCTCCACAATGGCTTTCGCCGTCGTCACAGGGCAGCTTACCGTTACGGTTCGCATGCCCGACAGGTCCGGACGTAAGGTGCCTGCCTTGACCTGCTCAGCAGGGCACCCACCGGTCCTGGTGACGGCGGCCACCACCTCCTCCTCGGTCACCGAGTCGTCCAAACCCATGATGCGCAGGTCTGCGCATTTGACGGGCCTGGACACTCGGGCCTCGTCCGCATTTAGGGACGCTCTAAGCTTTTCAGCCAGAGCGTCCGCGGACGAGCCACGGTTTCCGCCGGGGATCTCCAGCACGCGAGCCCCTGTCGCGGTGACTCTGAGGCGGAGGCCCCCTGTGATCCCGAGCTCCCCGAGATCCACCGTCGCCCTCGCCTTAGCGAGCACGTCGCGGTAGCTCACGCCCCTTTTTTCCGCGGCCGGCTGTAGTGTAATCACTACAACTGCGGTCGTCGGGACGCTGAGCCTTGCCGCGACGCTCCGCTCTTTTTGCTGGCGCTTCCGCTGCCGCTTCCTGGCCTTTTTTTCCGCCTTTTGCTCCCTCGTCCTCTCTCCGGCCACCTGCCACCCGGTCTCGGCCGCGGAAGGCTTAGGGGGCGGGGGGGGCGGCGGTGGCGGCTGTCTCGCGGCTGGCGCTGGCACAGTCGCCGCCTTGCCCTTCTTTTGGGCCGCCACCTTGCCCTTCTTTTGGGCCGCCACCTTGCCCTGCCTCAGGGCCGCCGCCTTCTTGGCCGGAGCCGGTTTTGCCAAAGCCGGCCCTTCGGGGGCCGACGCAACCCTGCCGGAGGGCCGGCCAGACGGCCCCGGTGCGGAGGCCGCAGCAGCCGCATATGTGGCCACCCTCGGGTCCCGGGGACGCCCTGTTTGCCGCAAGGGGGGGCGCAAGACAATGCCCTCCAGGACGGAGAACCGCGCCTGGAAGGCAGCCAGCTCCTGCCGAACCAGGTTCAGGACCTGGTTCTCAACCGGCACGGGCACGGGCTGGCTTGGTCGCTGCTGGCCCCCATTTTGGGGCGCCTTGCGGGGGCTGGCCTCGCGCAGACCGGCCAAGTCCGCTCGGAGCTTCCTGTTCTCCTCTTGGAGAAGCTCCGTGGCAGCCTTCAGGCGAGCGACCTCCGCCCGCAGTTTGGCCACTTCGTTTGACGGGGGCCCCCCATATCTGGCCTCCGCTGACGCCATGATGGAGGCGATCGCTGCAGGCATGGCCTTATGCCTGGTGGAGGGCTTCTGTTTATATGAGACAGCCCTCAGCGCCGCCTCCACCTCCTTCGCGAAACCGGCCTTACGCTCCGCCTCAGAGCCGCCGTCTGCACCCACCTCGTCGCCAGAGGAGCCCGAACGGGCCACCCCGCGACCGGCCACCCCCGGGTGGCGCCCCTCCTCGGCAAGCCGCGCCGACCTCTCGGTGGCAGAGAGGCCTCTCCCCTTGCCGCGGATCCCTCCTCGCTTACTGGTGGGGATCTTGCGAGCCGAGGCCAGCTCTCCCTCAGATGACGACCCTCGGTCGCCCTCCGGCCAGGACCGCTTGCGGAAGAACTTCCCGTTCACCGCAGCAGTCCCGGGCCTCCCGCGCCGGGAGCTCTCTGAGCCTCCCGCGCTCACATCGCTGGATGCGGCGCCGGACTCCGACCCCGCATCCCTCCCCTCCTTTCCTTCGCCGTTATCGGCCGTTTTTTGTGTTAAACAATTTTCCATGTTGTTCCCACGAGTATGGAGGAAATAAAGAGTCCATCTGGGCAGTGCCCCCTGTACCCAGATAAGCCATAGCCAGGCCCGGCAGTGGTTCGCACTAGCGACTGATTTTCCATAGGAGCCCGTCAGCCATACATCTCCTCGCGGTGCGCCGCCGCTTGAGATTCGGGGTAACTTTTTATAGAGGTTTTCTACCTCGCGGTCCGGGCGGTTAAGCCAAGACCCTCGGTCCCAATCGAAGCCGCGAGACGTGATCCACGACACTTCAACGGTGGGATTACGATATCGACGGGGACAGTGAACGACTGCGTCCTTCACTGTCTGCTCGGAGGCAGGGTAAGTGCACACCGAGCCCGCCCTTGCTACTCCGCTGTGCCCTCTGCTTTTCAAAGGGGCACGCGGAGCAACGCCCCCTTGGTCCAAAACGGACCCCTCCCATGTCAGAATATTAGCCATGGACAGTAACATTCCCCGAGGAATAAGAATCTCTTCCCATTCCTCGGGGAAGGATACTGCCCACGCCCAGGGTGCACCGGCCCGGCAGCTGCTATTCCCTCCCGACGTATCGAGAGGGACCGGCAGCCATCGGGCACACGAGGAGGAATTCTGACAACGCACCCCGGTATTGAAAACCCTAGGCGTAAGGCATCACGTAGTTCGTCGCGCGTCTGCACGAATGGCGCGCGGAGGCACCACATCGTCGGGGGGAAACTCCGCTGTCGCGGTATTCGCCGCTCAGCGGACAAACCTCTGGCGCGACCTCATGGTGACATGGAGAGAGCGACTGTCGCAACCCCATGCAGGGCACGCCACAATAGTGGCTATAAGTCACCTCTTTGAGGAGTGGCTAGAGAGGAGCCACGGCGCCCTCACCTTCCGCCTGACCCAGGTGCGGACACGATTGTTTCTGGAGGTATGTAATTACCCATATTAGCAAATAAACTATTTTAGAATTTGAAACAAATATGGCGGAGCGGGGCACATGACGTTCAAAAAATCAGCGCGCGAGGTGCGTTCCGTCGCATGCCATTTGACGATTTTTTTTTACCAAAAAGTAATGAATTAAATTGTAAGCAGTATGTTACGGTTCAAAATCTTTCGACAGATTACAATCTCGCGAGATAGATTATAATCTAACGATTTTTACAATTTTACGGTGACATATGCATTATTTGACATATTTTTAGATCATCGAAGTATCATGTGTCATAGGTATTACTTTAACTATACAGGGTAAATAGACCCTTCACATAGGCGTCACCCAAGCATTCTGTACAACAACCTAAGTAACTCTACGCAAAAATTATTGCTGGGAATCGACTTTTGTTTTTGAGGTGAAAAATCACGTTTTACGGTAGTACTCGATGGAAAGCACTCAAAGCATTGAGCTGATGGATGGATTGAATAATATGGGGGTTGTGGCGGTGTGTAAAGTAAAAATCTTACATTAAAACCATGTATTAAAAATAAAAACTTGTGAAAACTTGTGGAACTTTGACCCCCAATATTTCCGTAACTAAAAGGTTCCCAGGAAAGGTCTAGAACAAAAAAATGATCGCAAAGATGGGGAGAACAAGTGCCTATCGGATATGTTAAGGGTCTATTTACACCCTTTATTTCGCCGATTTACAAAATAACAGGAATGGTCTAGAACAAAAAAATGATCGCAAAGATGGGGAGAACAAGTGCCTATCGGATATGTTAAGGGTCTATTTACACCCTTTATTTCGCCGATTTACAAAATAACTTTTTGCTATTGGCCCTCTTTTAGACAGAACTTTTTTCATTTGCCAAATAATTTATTTGCCATATTTTCACCACACCGAAACAACATTTTACGGAATATTATTGGTCACAAATATATAGCCGGTTACTTGGTAGCATTTTCAATATTAAATTAAAATAGTGTCATAAAAAGTCAATATGTTGGGCTACAAAATTTTGTGACATAAACGAATCGCTGCAAAACTGACTTCACGCACTCTTATCTGCCCTAGACTGTAATTTAACTAGAGTGTAATTTAAGCCCTCGTAGGCGTGGACGGGTGGGGCAGCCCGCGACCTGAGGAGCAGGTTAAAACCATCTGTGACGATAAGCTCGTGTGGGGCCAGCCAAACCCCACAGCGCCGGAGCCGTGACAGAAACAATGCTTTCTGCATGTTGCATGCTTGCTTGCATGTTGCATGCTTGTTTGCACGCTGCATGCTTGCTTGCATGCTGCATGCCTGCTTGCATGCTGCTTGTATGCAAACAAGCATGCAGCATGCAAACAGGCATTCTTGTTTGCATACTTCTTACTGAGACCACTTAAAACCACCTTTGTTCATAATCAACTGTTTTATTAAGTGTCATTACATAAAAAAAACAGCAAAAATTTGAAATGAAATAGTGTGCACAAACTTTCTAGGCATTTGGTGAAATGAAAATATGAGAATTAAAACAGTGGTATAATGAACGTTCGGAAATATAATACTTAGAACAAGTGTTATTTCGGCTAAGTGTAACGTCGGTAAAAAGTTTTTCGGCCAAATGAAACGTCGGAGTAACGAAAATAATTTAATTGTCAACCGATACAGTGGCAGACGTGACTTCGATTAAGTAAAAAAAAACGAAGCGATAACAGCTGAAAGTTTTAGGTGAAATGAAATTCGGTCAAATATTTTTCGAACTTATGATAGGTACCCGTAACGAAGATGTGACGTGGTGAAGAGCATAACATATAAAAAGGTAATCTTGCTTAAAAGTTAATTTATAAAGAGTGCTATATACAATGAAACCCTTACCCTTGATGACACTGTCATTTTTAATTGATTTTTGCATTTAGAGGACCTTGTGTCTAAATAATAACAGGCGCTCGGGTCGATCTTTAGGTTAAACCACGCTTGCCTAAGTTGGACCGTGGATGAGACCACCCATTACATGCTGAGTTTCCTCCGCGTCTCGGAAAGCACGTTAAACCGACCAAGGAATATGGTATTACTCAGTACTAACTGGGTTGTGGAAGTCAGATAGGCAGTCCCTCCATGTAAAATACTGGTAAGTATTCAGCTGCATCCGGTAAGACTGGAGGCCGACCTCAACATAGTTGGGAAAAGGCTAGGCAGGTTATGAATTGGTTTTTACATTGGCAGATGTCAAAGTCTCAAGACAGAGGCACAGACCACATTCGGGATGAGCCACTGCCAGATATGAGTGAAAATGATGGGTGAAAGGAGCCATTCCGAAGACGCCGGCGCCGCGCGCCGGCGCCCTTTCTTTCAGTCGCATGCAAGTGGCACATTGGTTAAGAAGATGCGCATGCGTTGCTGCAATGCATACACGTGTAGGTTAAAAAATAAACAAATTTTTTTTTTCAATACACTTTCTCGAAAACTGGTTCTTATCGCACTACGATTAGGTTCAACATTCGATGTATTTCAGACTCGTGGATTTTTAATATTTATCCGTTCATGTGCGGAAATAAAAATTTCCGCAGATAACCATACAGTTCACACTAAGTCCAAATGGGTTCAATGACTATAGTCAGCAGAAATTGTTTTTTTTTTTAATCTCGGCAAAGAGATATGCGTCTTTACTAGATTTTTTAATCAAGTAGAATTCACATTCATAACAAACGAAACTCTCCCCCGAATCCCTCCTTTTCGCATAATGTTCTTTTTCCTAATATACTTTGGTATATTATTATATTATAGCTAGCCCATATTGTCCCACTGCTGGGCAAAGGCCTCCCTCCACTCCTTCCAAAGCTCGCGCTTCTGTGCTACTTCTTTCTAATATTCAAGGAAGACATCCAGGTCGTCCCGCCATCTCCTTCGTGGTCTACCGCGACCCCGTGTCACTGTTTCAGGACAGCAATCCTGAGCTTTACGGGCCCACAGTTCGTTCGGCATACGACAGACATGTCCTGCCCAGTCCCATTTAAGTTAGGCAGCCTTTTGAGCCACGTCAACGATTTGCGTTTTGGAGCGCAGCGTAGTGTTTCGTACATGATCTGTTAATTTTACACCTAAGATACTGCGCTCCATTGCACGTTGGCAAACCTTGAGTTTGGACTTTTGGATGTTAGTCAAAGACCTAGTTTGTGCACCGTAGGTCAAGATGGGGAGAATACACATGTCCATTAGCTTTCGCTTCAGAGACATGGGTAGAGTGCCCTTAAAATACTCCTTCATGGAACAGTAACTCTTCCAGGCATTTTCAGTTCGTCTTGCAATTTCCTTATCTTTTCTTTTTCTTTCTTTTCCTTTTCTTTCTTCTTTTTCTTCTTACTTTGGTATAACTTACCATATTTTTTTTTGGCATACAGTTTACATGATGACATAATTATCTGGAAGGCTAATTTGATTTCGCATAATGTTACTAGGCATAACGACGATTTTTGGTAAAATTTCATTTTTAACCCTAAATTAACTACAAAAGTTAGTGACAGAAACGAATCGATGCAAAACCGACTCCACGTAGTCTTGTCTGCCGTACACCTAGAGTGTAATCTAAGCCCACGTAGGCGCGGAGGGGCGAAGCGGCCCCCGAGCGAGGAGCAGATGGTGAGCGTGGGACTGCAGCGCCGGAATCGTGACAGAAACCATGCCCGCTGCATGTTGCATGCTTGCTTGCATGCATGGTGCATGCTTGTTTACATGTTTGCATGCTGCATGCTTGCAATAGTTTTATGACACCACCGTCCACTTAGATAAAAAAAAAATGTTCTACCTATAATGTAAAGTGCCTACAAATTTCATTACAGCAATATTGTATAAAAATGTGTATTAGTGTCCAACATTTTAGGAGTTCATTATAATGCTTCTTCGTTTTGCCTTTAAAAAATATGTTTTAATGTCATTATGCGTAAATAAATTTAAATGTTATGCTTAATCATTTTTATGATAAGAGAAATTATGCTTAAAAATATTATGCGTAAATATTGATATTGTGAAAATATAATTAGGGGAAACAAAAGTATGCCAAGTTAGATTAAGTCTTAAAATTGTATGCAAATGGATAGGGAACCGGTTGCATGTGGATATTATCTGGGACCAAAGTACTCATAAAGACGAATCAAAAGAACCCAAACTCGATGGGGTTATGTCATTTTATAAGAGATTTCGTATGTACACCTGCCAGCTCCATCATCAGACCCTGGATACCATCTAAAGACAAAGTACTTGTCAAGTCGAATGAAACGAGTCCAAACGGGATGGGGTTGCGTCGTTTCATTACAGAGTTCCTATGGCCACCTTCCAGCTTCATCATCAGATCAGCTCCATGTTATCATAATATTGCATTGTCACGCAATATACATATCCGTGCGAAATTTCAGCTCAATCGGTTGAAGATATCTGCTTCAAAATTGAGTTGCAAAATTCTACCCGAACAAACATAATTATATGATATATACAAATATTGCAAGCCTTTTTTAAAAAAAACTTGTGTTAGCTATTCTTATTATATTGTTTAGTAATATTAGTCATAAGCAATGCTCTCAATATTATTTATTTTATTAGTCGCGTATTTGTTCCGTATTTTATTTTGTAAGGTTGCTATGTGCCCAAGTGAAATAACACTGAATAATAGTTGTTCAGTTGTTAAACTGACTTTTGCCGGATAACAGCTATCAGCTGTCAAACGGTAGATTACTTGGCTATGTTCGCTTGTGAGCGAGGCAGTCGAGTTTTAGCACCCGTCGAGTGAAGACGTAACATCAACTGTATAGTGGATTTTAGTTCAGAAGTGGGATAGCACTAAGAATACATTGCTATCTCAGTGTTACCGAACGCCCTGGCAAAAGTGCAATAATAAGCTAATCGAATGGAGCGTCAAGGAAATAGCCGAACTAGGCATTTGGATACTCCTGATCCCAAGTCGCCTTTCGGTGCTGACGAATCTCGCAGCCGCAGGTGCGAGGCGCAGCCAGAGCGGTGCGAGGCGCAGCCAGAGCGGTGCGAGGCGCAGCCATGTTTACATCGGACACAGGCATAGCGTCCGCATCAGCACGAGGCTTTCTCAGGGTTGCCGAACAGGTCAGTGATAAAATTTTATTGGCACAAATGTTAAAAGAAGTTGTTCAAACCATGAAAACTGATGGAAACAATGAACGTTTTCCTGTTTTTAATGTTATTCCCGAATTTGATCCATCGAAACGAAATCAAACTATAGAAATGTGGATAACCAAAGTAAATGAGTGTGCCACGAGTTCTTTCTGGCGCAGCATCTGGTCGGTGCCCGTCTGTCATACTGAGGCTGACTGGATGCGTGATGTCGAACGAGTGTGTGAACCTATCCCAGAAATGGAGCCAATTTTGATAACACCTTTAGATATAGCCAGAGCAGTTCGTCCGTTACCGAACTGGAAGTCACCGGGACCGGACGGACTGCACAACTTCTGGCTCAAATGGCTTAGTAGTTCACACACTTGCCTGGCATCCCAATTCCAGTCATCCTTAGAGTCTGGGTCCGTACCGCAGTTTTTAACAACAGGCGTTACCCACCTGCTCCATAAGTCAGGTAGTCCCGCGGAACCCAAAAATTATAGACCGATCACGTGTTTGTCTACGGTCTATAAACTTCTTACATCCATTTTGACAGCTAAAATTAATACACACATTGACAAAAACTCCATTATGTCTGCCTCTCAAAATGGATGTAGCAATGGGTCCCGCGGCACTAAGGAGCTACTCCTCATCGACATGGCCATTAGCCAACAGCTTCGTCGATCCCGCAAGGATCTGTCTACATGCTGGATAGATTATAAGAAGGCCTACGACTCGGTGCCACATACATGGCTTATGAGGGTGCTGGAGTTGTACAAGATAGATGCAACTCTACGCGCCTTCCTTGAGTCGTGTATGGGGCAATGGAGGACGGTCCTTCGATATCCAGGTAACGACAGATCCAGGAGAACGATGAGCCTGTATGGATTAAACGGGGAATATTCCAGGGCGACAGTCTGAGCCCACTTTGGTTCTGTCTAGCCCTGAATCTTCTGAGCACATTGCTGGAGGATTCAGGTCTAGGCTACCGGTTGAGGAGAGGTGGTCAGGTCATATCTCACCTTCTTTACATGGATGATCTGAAACTCTTTGCCCCCAACAAATTGCGACTGATGGAGCTACTGAAAGTAACTGAAACTTTCAGTAGCGCCATCAGGATGGAATTTGGTATGTATGTAAAGCGAGGGGATATTATGGAATCCGAGGGAGTTCAGCTCTCGGATTCCATACACCTGAGATCCCTCTCCTCATCCGAAAGCTATAAGTATTTGGGTATGTCGGAAGCGTTAGGCATTAACGTAACTGACATGAAGCAATCGTTGAAGGAGCGCTTCTTTGGACGCCTGAACAAGGTATTACATAGCCTTCTTTCAGGCGGAAACAAGGTGCGCGCCTTCAACGGTTGGGTCATGCCGGTTTTAATGTACTCTTTGTGCGTACTCAAATGGACTCAGACCGAACTCCATGCCCTGAATAGGAGAGTTCGTACACTGCTTACCGCAAACCGGATGCATCATCCACGATCATCGGTGATGAGGCTGTACATCCCGCGGAAATGCGGGGGTCGAGGGTTTTTAACCGCGAAGTCCCTTCACAACCGCGAGATGTGCAGTCTCAGAGAATATTTTTTAAATGCCGAGGTGGGTATGCACCGAGATGTGGTCGCAGTGGACAAGGGACTCACCCCGCTGTCCATGGCTAAAGAGAACTGGCACAAACCTGCAGTACTTACTACCGATGACCGCAAGGAAGTATGGCAAGGCAAGGAGCTTCACGGGCGCTTCTACCGGGCTCTTCATGGGCCCGATGTAGATTTTCTAGCGTCCGTGTCCTGGTTACGTTTCGGCGACCTCTTTGGAGAAACTGAAGGTTTTGTCTGTGCGATTATGGACGAAGTTATGTTGACGAACAACTATCGGAAATATATTATAAAGCACGGGACGGTTGACGTGTGTCGGGCATGCCACCGTCCGGGATGGACTCATCCATCAGACATATTATTTCTGGTTGTTCTCGTCTGGCTAACGGCGAGTACTTGCACAGGCACAACCAAGTAGCCAGGATTATTCACCAGCAACTTGCCTTGAAATATAAACTTGTGGAATCTGAGGTACCGTACTACAAGTATGTGCCCGACCCAGTTCGACTGTCCCGGTAAAATGGATAAAACTCCTAAAGCGGTTTTTGGTATATCCGCAGAATATGAAAATGACTGCAAATATTTTAAAACAGCTTTAGTTAATGGTGCAACACTAGATTGTTTTATTGACTTTGGAAGTCAATGCTCTATGCTGAGAGAGTCGGTTGCCCGTAATTTAACAATTACAGGTCGACGAATGATTTGCCAGTTTTGAGAGGTTTTGGCGATTCCATAGTTAATTGTTTAGGAAAATGTGACGTAAACATCGAAATAGATTCCGTGAAGGCAACAGTACCAATACTTATAGTCTCTGATCACTTATTACAAGTCCCTTTATTGTTGGGTCAAACTTTTACTGAGCAGGATCACGTTATCGTTATTAAAACTAACATAGTACTTCAGATACAAGATAAAAACAGACCATAGACTGTGAGAATTTCGTTACATGTTTTAAACGATAGTAATATAAGTGGATATACCGGTGTCGATGTTTACTCTGAAAATAAATACAGTGGTGATGTGCTAATAGAACCGAGTTTCAGTCGCGAACCCAATAGGGAGAGTACGAAGTCATTCTGAGTTTAATTAAATTAACGGATGGTCAAGGTCGGGTTGTAGTAAAAGGATTGCACTCGCTAGTGTTTTCTCTGAAACGAGATACACTATTGGTTCGTGCAGTCCCGTTCACAGAAATGCAATCATATCGCGTTAATTAATAGAATTGTAGATAGTAACGAAGACTTACCCAATCCTACTATAGAGAGTTCGTTAATAAACGTAGGGGATGAATTGGGAAAAGAGGATCTTGAGTCATTGTTTAAATTACTAAACGGTTACAGGGATTGTTTTGCATTTTCAGCCTAAGAATTAGGATGTGTCAAAGGAATTGAGATGAATATTAAACTAAGTGATAATAGTCCTATTGTAAACCGGCCTTATAGATTGGCTCAATCAGAGCGTCAAGTCGTTAGGGGAATGGTTAAAGAATTAGAGGATTCGGGAATAGTACGACCATCCACGTCAGATTATGCATCCCCAATTTTATTAGTAAAAAAGAAAACTGGAGATTACAGGCTTCGTATAGATTTTAGAGCTTTAAATAAGAAAACAATTAAAGAACATTACCCGTTACCAAGAATAGACGACCAATTAGACAATTTATCAGGTTTTAAGTTTTACACGACGTTAGATCTCGCATCCGGTTACTATAAGATATGTATGGCTGAAACGTCCTGCTTTTGTTACACTTGATGGCCACTTCGAGTTTAATAGGATGCCATACATTAAGATATTTAGAGCTTCTGGTTTTATTACCTTAAAACTTTCAAAATGTAATTTCTTTATGAGGTCCATTAACTACTTGGGGTTCGAAGTAAATGAAAGGGGAATAAGGCCTGGGCAGCACAAAATAGAGGCTGTAGAACATTTTCCCCGCCCAACTGATCAACATAAAGTCCGTCAATTTATTGGTTTATCAAGTTTCTTTCGGCGTTTTATAAAGGGGTTTTCCATAACCGCCAAACCGCTAACTCAACTCCTAAAAAAGGATTTCGTCTGGTGTTGGGGAAGTGTCGAGGAAGAGGCTTTCCAAAAATTAAAAACTGAGCTAACAAAACGCCCCGTTCTTGCCTTTTATGATACGACCTACGAAACTCAAGTTCATACGGACGCATCTAAGTTAGGAATCGCCGGGATATTAACGCAAAGGCCTAAAAGGGATTCCCCATTCAGTGCTGTTGCTTATTATAGCAGACAGACGTCCCCCGAAGAAGCTCGCTTCACAGACTGCAACTCTGTTCGAGCCACATTTGAAAAAAAAGATATGATACCTCGGGTGGCAAGATGGTGGAATTCTTTACAAGAATATTATTTACAAACCAGGCTCAAATATTTGTCATGTCGACGCCCTTAGTCGTAACCCTGTTCAGCAACCGAGTATACAGAAGTTAGATTAATCGATACCAATTGGATAGCTACTGCCCAACAAAATGACTCTGAATTATAAAGAATAATAACTATACTTAACGATAAAGAACTTTGTCGTTAAACGCAGAATGCTGTACAGGCAAACTTCTGAGGGAGACCGCTGGGTTGTACCTTAAGGAATAAGGTGGCATTTACTCAGAACGAATCGTGATATGTTGGGACATTTTGGTTTTGAGAAAACTTATAATAAAATTAAAAGTCAATATTGGTTTGCCAAAATGAGAAGATTTGTACAAAACTATGTTGATTCATGTCTTTAATGTGCTCATACAAAAATCCCCACCGGTAAGAATTACACCCAATACCTAAACTTGATCGCCTGTTTTTTTTTTTTTTTTTTTTTTTTTCATTTATTTGCCTGAAACATGGTGGTACAGATCTTAAAATACAACAAGTACAAGGTTCTTCATGTTCCGCCTTATTTTACAGCATGCAAATGTTATTTTAAAGCAGACTCCATAAATTAGTACCTAAGCTGATTAAAATGATTTAATGAAACTCCTAAAGAAGAATTTTGTGTAATCGTCAAGCCACTGAGAAACAGAGGTTTCAGTGGAATGACTTAGCAATACTGAAGACATCAAGGAGCTTCAGTATTGATTATAGATATGTTGTAGTTAGTCAAACCACTAAAAATATGTAGAGGTTTCAGTGGAACGACTTAGCAATACTGAAGACATGAAGGAGGTTCAGTATTGATTATAGATATGTTGTAGTTAGTCAAACCACTGAAAATATGTAGAGGTTACAGTGGAATGACTTAGCAATACTGAGGACATGAAGGAGCTTCAGTATTGATTATAGATATGTTGTAGTTAGTCAAACTACTGAAAATATGTAGAGGTTTCAGTGGAATGACTTAGCAATACTGAGGATATGAAGGAGCTTCAGTATTGATTATACATATGTTGTAGTTAGTCAAACCACTGAAAATATGTAGAGGTTTCAGTGGAACGACTTAGCAATACTGAAGACATGAAGGGGCTTTAGTATTGATTGTAGATGTGTTTTAATTTTATTACAGTCAAACCACTGGAAATATGTAGAGGTTTCAGTGGAATGACTTAGCAATACTGAGGACATGATGGGGCTTCAGTATTGATTATATTGTGGATATTATGTAATGATAAAATCAAATTGAAGATTATGAGGCGAAAACATGTTAGTGTTTTGTCCACTAAATAATATGTATAATGAGATATTAATTGTATAAATGTAACAACAAATATTATGTTTATAGAGATTGTAATCACTTGTACGTTATAATGTCAGATTATTTTAATTATTAAATACTTTAATAAAGAGATTAAGTCTTGATCAAGCTTATTATATTCTCGGGACGTGAATGTGTCAGGAAAGGCCGACTGTTAGCTATTGTTATTATATTGTTTAGTAATATTAATCATAAGCAATGCTCTCAATATTATTTATTTTATTAGTCGCGTATTTGTTCCGTATTTTATTTTGTAAGGTTGCTATGTGCCCAAGTGAAATAACACTGAATAGTTGTTTAGTTGTTAAACTGACTTTTGCCGGATAACAGCTATCAGCTGTCAAACGGTAGATTACTTGGCTATGTTCGCTTGGGAGCGAGGCAGTCGAGTTTTAGCACCCGTCTAGTGAAGACGTAACATCAACTGTATAGTGGATTATACTTGTAAAATAGGCGGTTATTTTAGTGTGCTATTTTACATAGCACAGGGCAGGTCTCACAAAATGCGATATGTCGCTGCGGGGCCGCGGATATCACGACAGCACCCTCCGGCTGAGGACACAAGTAGCATAATCCTAAGCGAGCCGAGCGAGAGCATGAGCAGTATAATTGTACACATCAATTTATACTTTTGTGAAGCATTAGTCGACAAAAATATTGTACAGGTTAGGGAAAGGGTCGAAAATAAATACTTTATTATTAATCTGTTTTCTCATGCAAATCATTTAATTTCACTGCTGTGCTATTGTTTTATAATTTATACTGCTTTCCTCCGGTACTTGTTTGTTTTGTTGTAAGCGATTTACTAACAATAATATCTACCGAAGGAAAAGAAATATTTCTGGACCCTGAAATCCGGAACACCTAACACCCTTGCACATTTAGATGTGCAAGGGTGTTAGGTGTTCCAGATTGTAGGATTATAGTAGTTTGAAGGTTAGCCCTCAAACTATACTTGTAAATAGAGTGCCTATCCGTGTTCCCCCTTCTGGCCCGACCGGCCTGGTCTCTGGTTTGCCAGTTTAGAGGCATAGTTCCATATTCATGGCATCACACAAGAAATGACAAAATACTACTATGCCATCAACTAGCTACTCACAAAAGATCCACCAAAAGATCAACATTACACATGTCTGAAGAAGGCTCTCATCTCTCGTTTTTCCTTATCATAATGACAAAAAAAGTTAGGAGGCTCCTTGAGTAAGAGGAGATCTCTCCTCGTTCTTTGGTCATCTGAGGACTCTTGTTGGTTCTTCTTTTCCAGAGCAGCTTCTTTACACTATTTGGACAAATGGATTGCCTCATCACATCCCAGGCGTTCAGACGTCCCTTAAAGATTCGGGTGAGTTGGCTTATAAGGTGGGAAATCAGTTCATAACCGTTTGTTGCCTATTCTTAAACGTTTGATATTTTAAAGTGTTGAGATTTTGAATCGTTGAGATTATGGTGTTGAGATTATGATTTTTGAGATTATGTACCAATCCCGAGAGTAACACGGAAAAAAAAAGCTTTCTGTGGTACTACTTAATCACTTGGTAGCAACATGCTGAACACCTGAGGCTCTTGTTTCAACGAATACATTAGTATGGCGTGCTCAACAACCCGTACTTGGTGCAGTCGACGTAACCTTCTTGGGTTACCGCATTAATGCCGCTGGCACACATCCTCCCGAAGACCATATCTGCGCTTTAGTGGATTTCCCTCTCCCTGAGTCCCGGGCATGATTAATTATTACCGCAGTTTTTGCCTGACGCCATTAACTATTCGGCTCCTCTAATAGATGCGGTTGCTGCTTCTAACAGTAAGGGTGCAAAACCATTTCCATGGACAGCCATACCCGGGTAATGTTTTAATGACTGCATGAAAAGTTCAGTTAATGTAGGAAAGGAAAGCCACACGTGAGGCCAAGGCCAAGAAATGAACATACCAGCTGTAAGTTAAAAAAAACTTAAAAAAATGTTACCACCCTATCGCATCCAAACTGTGAGGCTCTCTTAGGTCTCTTTACTGTCGTATCCAGCCTGCACATAGGCACATTCTTACAACAGAAGGCTGATGGTAACTGGCAACCTCTCGCGTAATTTAGCAAAAAGCTGATCGGAACAGTCTCAGTTGCCTGCTTAGTATAGAGAGCTTCTAGCCGTGTACGAGAGCATTCAAAACTTTCGGTACATTCTAGAAGTGCAAAATGCAACTATTTTTCCCAATTACATGCCCTGGTGTATGCCTTTATACAGCGCCGTGACAAACTTCTACCAACACAACTAAATCAATTAACTTTAATCAACTAATTCACCATCGACATACATACAAAGCATAAAGGGAACTGACAATTCAGTCGCAGATGCCATGTCATGCGTGGAACATACAACTCTGTCAAGAAAGTACCGGTAAACGATCTATAATACACAAAATGTTAGTTATTTATCCAAAGTTATTTTATCGCCTTCAAAGTATGCTCCTTCAGAAAAGATACACGTACGCCAACGAATAATTTAATCATCAAAACATTTTTCAAACGTTTTTTTCCGGAATTGCTCTTTTAAACGCCGCATAAGGCTCTAATAATATTCTTTCCTAGCTTATGCCCGCGGCTTCGCCCGCGTGGAGTTCGGCAATTGCCCACGGGATCTTACTTCTAGGATAATAAGTAATCTATGTATATATGTAGGTAATTTTATTACAAACACGATGGCATAACGTTGGTTGTCTAAGTAAAATTGGTCAAGCCCCACGGTTGTCGCAATTTTAAATAGTCTTCACTTAATGATATCAGGCAACCCATTTGTTATGCTTTTTTCATGTATTTTAAACATTTTTTTGCCTCAGTAAACATAGGTTTTTTTTTGATACTGGACAGGCTTATTTACAATGGTAGAGATACCCCAGAGTGAACAGGAGTTATATCCGTAAGAGTAATTGTTTCACTCGCGGCATATCTTTAACGTTTAAATGTGACTGCACTTGCATTTGAACTTCGGAGCAAAATATTAATAATAGTCAGTAGTAACATAAATATGGTGAATAGTCAAAGGGCTTGCTTTCAACAGTATTTGTTACATCGATCTGCGTAATACTTGCGTCTACGCTTCAAATTTTTTTGCCCGTTCAACGGTCCTTGGAAAAGTATCCGCTTCGGCAATCAAGGTCTATCTTCGGAAATATGAGATCTAATATAATTTCCATGTTCTTCTTCTTCTTTTGTATCGATGATTTATCACATTATTAGTACCCAGGTGGCTACGTTAATCGCGGTTCCAGTAGCGTTTTTGACAGTAGGTCCTCTAAATCGCAGGTGTAGGGACACTTTAGATTCTCCAGGAAGTCGGCCATGATCTGGTCGGGAGCCCTGTATTCACAGTTAGCTGCTGCTACCATGGAAGTACGTGTCTATTAGGGGCCAGCCATAAAATTTATGACGTAATTTAATTACGTCATACGTTAAAGAGGTTGGAGGTGTGAACGAATTGTGACATTGTATGACAAGGGGTGGGAGGGGTCCTAAATTTGGTGACGTCACGTCGTTTTAAAAACTAATATTGCTAAGTTTTAAAACACGAAATTTGAACTAAAAACTTATTAAAGAAATAATTCCAACTGTATCGGCGGGCAGCATGCTATATTGTAAAATATGTAACGTCACCCTGGGGAGGGGGGAGTCTCACAAAAATTGGCCTTCTGATAAGGACGGATTTTTAATTTGATCCCTCCGGTCAATAAAATCATAAAATTCGTATGACGTAATTTATGGATGGTCCCATAAGTATCACCATTGTTAGAATATTACAGATATACGACTAAAATCCTAAAAGTGCGGAATAAATGCACTACAATACCTTGAAAAACCAAACTTGCTAAAAGCTTTATATCTGTCGGTTACACTGCGACGCGACGTTCGTGTTATTTTGGAAACATGAAGATTATCGAAGCGCATAGTCTTTAAATTCAAGCGTTTGCAGTATTTTTCAATTGCATGTTTTTTGCACATTCTCACAAGGAAGATAATTATGAAACGAGAGCAGTGCATCTACAAAGTAGTGACAGAGACGAGTGGCGCCACCTAGGGAACAACAATTGCAACACATTGGCTGATCAAGCTGCTAGTACAGCGCATAGCACATAGATGCCAGTTATCTTAGTACCACTTTATTATTAAACTAGTTTTTGCTCGCAGTTGCGCTCCCGTTATGTAGGGAAATTAACCCACGGGAACGTTTTAAATGTAGCTTATGACACTAGGGGATAATGTAGCTTCCCGTTAGTGCTATATTTTTTGGAATCGGATCAGTAGTTACGAAGATTATCCCCTAACAAACAAGTTTTGCCTATTGCCGTTATAATATTAAGTATAGATTCACGCACACCTTTCGAGCATTATATAACTATTAAAATAACAAAAAATAACTATTAAATAAATAAAATCTTCTATAATTTTATTTTATTATTTTTTATGTTCATGACTTCAGTGCTTTCCTCAGTATTGCAAGTTTAGAAAATATTTTCACATCTAATGGTATAAGAGATGATAATTGGATTCAACTTTTTAAGACTTGTCATGTATTTTTTAACCGACTTTTAAAAAGGAGGTGGTTCTCGATTCCATTGTATTTTTTGAAGATGATTGCAAAAAAGACTGAATGTCTGACTGTCACTGAATCAAATAAAAGTCACCGAATTCCGGAAGTAAACTTATTTTGAACACATTAGTGGTTTGTTTGAAATTTGGTTATTATTTTGCAAAAATATTTTTTATTTCAGCCTTTTTAGTTGTGGTATGATAGTTATGTCACACAAAATCTTGTCGAGTATTCAGTTTCCATTGTTACTCATTCTAAATGGCTAATGAAGCTAAACTTTTCATTTCAAGTTGAATTTGGACCAATTGGATTTTTTTTCCGAAAACAACTGTTAAAAAAGGAATAATACCAAAATATTCGAAGGCGGAGCAACAAAAGTTAAGCAATGGTTTATTTATTGATTTTTAATTTTTTTCAAGTTCCGAGGATAGAGAAAATTCGTGTTGGCAGCCCAACTGGTCGTGCAATATTATGACATAATGACAGGCAGGCTGCCGGGCAGGCGCGCGGGCAGCGGGACGCGGCACGGTGACGGCGAGCCGCGAGTAGTATTTATCAGTCAGTAGTCAGTACAGCTCGCGTCCTCGCGGAGTTAGCATGGCCAGTACGATTGAGGCGACGCCGGCATCGGCGGACGGCGAGCACGTGAGCGTGCGGCGCGCCTCGCGCCACGACATGCAGCACGTGCACGACATGATTCAGGTGAGCAGCGATGCGCGCGCCGCACTCCCGTGCGGTGCGGTGCGGCGTGCACATTACTTTAACTACTTGCTCTGACTATGATAAACACCTGTGAAAACTCCTACGCACCTTGTGTTTACTTTATTTATGTCAACGTAGTGTTGCCAACATAATAAAATGCAATATAGGGTCAGTCACTGCGTAAAATTATCATTTTTTTAAATTATTTGAAAGGTATATGAATTTGTGTATGCTATTGGTTTTTTTGAGGTATAAAAAATTTTTTACGCCTCAAGACGATATTTATTCACTTTATCACTACATATCATCACTTCACTATCATCATCATCACTACATCACTACATAATATAAAATAAAATCCCCGCCGGGCAGAGGGTCTGTTTGTTCGGGGTAAACTCAGGAACTACTGAACAGATTTTGACACGGTTTTCACCAATAGAAAGAACAATTAGCTGAGAAGGTTATAAGCTATAATTTAAAAACATTTTGCGATAGAAAGCTCCTTGAAAGACGATATTTGGAATTAAGACGGAAAAAATGGTCCTTTCGTGGCGTGCGGCTTAAATAGTACAAGTTACACGAAAATAATGTATGAGGGGATATTCCCCCTTACATTACAGCATATGCAATAACCATTTTTATGATTTTAAAATATGGTAAAAAATAATGCTTTATTTGCAGCACAATCAACAACATAAAATATGAAATGTTAAACATTTCGCCTATTTTCGTATTTCCCAGAAGGGGTAAGCAGAGGTGTACCATTAATAGTACACCCACGTTTTGCTAGTAATGTTTAAGTCCCATGTAATAAGGGACGAGCCTATTACCATCAATCGGACACAAGCTCAGGGCTATTACTGAGAAAATTTAATGGAAAAACCCACTGCCCGATCTGGGAATTCAGGACCTAATGCTAATGCTCAGCAGTAACTCTGTCGACCACTAGACCAACGAGGAAAATCGCTCAGAAAATTTGCTATCATCATATCGTTTCAATAGATATCTGCTTAAACTTTAAACCCACCCATCCTCCAGAAGTCATCGGCTATAGTGAAGTGCTACCCGTGCGAAGCCGGTGCGGGTCGCTACTATAATATAATTTAAAAAAAATCTTTACTTATACTAATATACCATTTATTTTTTTTATTTTTTTTATTCTGTATGGGCTTACTCTTGACCTCAATCTAGTCCTGAGGACAGAGATGAAGTCGACGATGGAACGAGTTAACCCAAAAGAAGCCTATTAACTCGCGATTTAAATAGATTGGGGTCATATGAACTTGGAAACACCGACGCAGGCAGGGAATTCCACTCCTTGGCTACTAATAATAATATTTTACTAATAATATTAGAAAGAGGAAAGAATTGTTTGTTTGTTTGTTTGTACCGAATAGGCTCCGAAACTACTGGACCGATTTAAACCATTTTTTCACCAATAGAAAGCTAAATTATCAGGAAGTAACATAGTTTATTATTTTATTTAAAAAAAATTAGAGATTCTTAAGAAAATTGCAATAATGTAACCCAAAGTAGCAAAATTTTGCCTGTAAAATTCATTATTTGGCGTGCGCTAAGAAAACTATTGATGATACTTAAAAACTATGTACTACATGATTAAAGCACTCATTATTACCTACAAAAAAGTACGCGAGGGAATATTTATCTAACTATCATAGTTAAGAGCGCTCTTACATTTCGGCGCCTCGCGAATTTAGGTATTTTACTCACCGAGCGGTCGGCGAGCTACGCGACCGATTCTTTCTTTCATTTCTGTTCACTCGCTTGGACCATGATATTGTGAGTATGACGTCTAAACGATCTTGATCCAACGTAACACAAGTTTTCTTAGCATGGAGTTACGGTGGTATTTCGGTGGAAGGAAAAACTTTTCATGTGACATTTTAATGTTATTTAATTCGTTTTAAGATTTATTTTACCTCGTTTTGTATTTTTCATTATTTAAGAATCTTAAAGTGTTAAATTAAGTAGAAATAAATAAACATTTAAATTTTTACGCAGTACCCGATCGTTGATAACCGACATCCGCAGCATAGTAGTCTGAAAATCGTGCTCTATACTCATAGAAAACGAAATAATTGTGGTACTATCGATACTATGAAAGTACTTTTGTGAGATATTTTAAAGGACAATATTATAGTCCACGCTATTCGTATCATTTAAACGTTTCATTTGCTGTTACATATTTGAATTCGTTCAGGTAATTTCAAAATTTCACTTCAAAATCCGTTGCGTAGTTTTAAAAATCTAAGCATACATAGGGACAGACAGCGGGAAGCGACTTTGTTTTATACTATCTACTGATGTGTACGTAAATAAATAAATAGTACGATTGCAACATGTTTAAATAAATAAAATACACCAATGTAACTAATAATTGACGACACGGTTGGCGCAGAGGCTGAGCGATTGACTGCTGCGCTTCGTGTCGCGGGTTCGATTCCCGCACGGAACAAATATTTGTATGGCCTACAGGTAGTTGTTCCGGGTCTGGCTGTTTGTGTATGTGAATTTAAATGTTTGTAAACGCACCCACGATACAGGAGAAATTCCTAGTGTGGGGCAAAGTTTAAAAAAATAAAAATATATATATATATATTTTTATTTATAACGATCAAAAACGGCGGTCGTAGTTTACAAAGTTCAAGCACGCACACAAAAGCAGAGTCTATACGGCAATCGACGCACACTACGATAGTATCGATAGGACGAAGCGCGCGAAATTATCTGACATAGACCCGTTCTAGTCAAGCGCTCGCGCTGTAGTGAGCTCAGATCGCGGCGCAGTGAAATATATAGTACTTTTAATTAATTTATTAAAAAATAACAGTAGATATTAAAAAAATAAATAGTATAGTTCAAGCAAATACTGAAGAATATTTTGGTATAAATATTACGTCAAAATGATGCACAACTTCGGAGATATCGCGGCATGTTTGGAAGCCTTTTCGGTCGATAATTGAATTAGGTCCAGTTTTTTTTCCTTTACATATAAGGCATATAACGAAAATGTATTCTATTAATATTAAAGTATAGGATATATGTGAGATGAAAAAAAAAATGTGATGGTCTATGTTCAATAGAATCTACAAATTAGAGCCCAAAAATCAAGTCTCCGTGAGTTTTTGTCTAAACATTTATCGGGGGAAAGATGATTACTAAATAAATATAAAAGTTATCTTAAATTCGCTTTATTATAATTGTAGTAGAGATAACGATCTATTTTTAACAAATAATTGTTATTTTAAGCAACTAACGAAAAACATACTATTTCAACGAGGCAACCTTGCGATTTCGCGTTTTTTTGTAATACGCCTCTTAAGTCACAATAGCAGCTTTTGTGTTCTAAAATTTAATTAGATTGCCGGTAGAAACAAAAGTTGGTTACATTCGTATCATAGTATTAATTCTTATTCAAATAAATAGTTTTATTATCAAGGGTATTTATGTAGCAGTAAAATATCCCGGTATTTTACTGCTACATAAATACCCAAACTTCGAGAACTTATCATCAATATGTAAGATACATGCAGCGACATCTATTGAACCAAAATGGTACTAATGAATACAAATGTGCGTTACTGTTATGCAAAAACATGTATGCTCTTTCTTTTTTGTATTTTACCATCTTTTTATACCATGTTTTTAAGCAAATAAAAATTATTCTTAATCTTATTCTTATTCTTAAAAAGTTATGATAGCGTAGTTTAGATTAGTCTACATGACGCTGCTGATATAATATAATTTAAAAAAAAAACGACATTAAATGACTTGTTATTTTCCTTAAGCATGTGCAAGTTTTGGCCACTTCAAACACGTAACCAACCAATATTTTATAATTGAACCTGTGAGAAGCATGAAGTGCCCAAATGAATGCCTATGAATGCCTGCCACTTTAAAGGTTTGGCCTTGGGATTTGTGGATCGCCATTGTAAAAGCCAATTTTAACGGAAATTGCAACCTCTTAAATTGAAATGGCAAGTTATTTGGAATAATGGGTATGCGAGGCATTAAAACGCCCTCTCCTTTAGCCACTCCTGTAATAATGGTGGCTATTAAATATAATATGTATTACTGCCCAGCCGTTTGATACGAAGCCTGGTTCATCACAGATTTGGTACATCAAGGTTGTGCATCAGCAGAACCGGAAAGCTAACTTTTAGCTCCAGTTTACGGGACGGTATGCCCGTTACCCCAGGGAGTTTAGAAATTCAACAGGGAAGCAGTACTAACGTCATTAGCCATCACAGTGTCTATGGATGTGTTTATTTTAGAATCGCCGACGGTCATATCAATTTTGTTTTTCATTTGTTCGACCCACTCGTTCTTTGTCGACAGCACTACCCTCTCACACAACCACCCTTCATTTTTTATATGAGGCCTCCAAATTGGGAAAAAAATGCATGATAAGTTCATCCTCTGTAGCCATTCGGAAAATAGAATTTTCCCATCTATGTTCGATTCCAGACGACCCACTCCCATTTGCAGCAATATACTCGCAAAGACACCTGCTTCGTGGTCGTTGTACAGTTAGACGCGCATGTTGCAGGTAACATGGAGATTTTCGATTTTGGATAAAAGTGATGATGCCTTGAGACATGCGTTTATTTCATCTCTTATACAAAAAGTGAAAACCATGTTTATTATTTCGAAAAAAAAAAATTAAAAAATATAAATATGCATTAAAAAAAAAACAATTTGTTACGCGTATCATGACTGAAACGGTAAACAATTGAAGAATACTGACATAATTCAATGCCTTTGTTGCTTTGGTTATTGACTTTATTTTTGTGTGTTGTATTTTGTCCAATTTCTTATTTAGGCATGCTGCGCTCTAGTCCTCGTTGACAAGTAGTGAGTTGATTTTTTTATTTTTGAAGTGAATTTCCACATCTAGCAACCGTACGTCAAGCATGGTAGGAGACTTGGATTTCATAACTTTCGTTTTATTTATTTATTTTTTATTCAAACGGAACAACAGACAGCTGCAGTATAAAACATAGAAATAAGAAATGCACAAAACTTATAGACAATATTGCAGCCCACAACGCTGTTCACAGATTAACTATGGGATCCGTAAGAGTGAAAATAATCGCATACATACAAAATACAAAAAATGTGTAAAAAAAAAGAAAACTGTATAAAATGGTGTAGGTATAAATATAGTCAAATGTATTTCGAGCAATCACGCTTATTATTAAAAAGGCGAAAGTTTTATGTGTGTATGTGAGTAAGTGTGTATGTTTCTTACTCCTCAACGCTCAAGCGGCTTAACAGATTTGAGTAACAGTTGGTATCAGGATACCTTATATTCTGGCCTCACATCCATAGTTCCATACTATAAATACGTTCATATTAGAAATGCGAAAGTAACTCTGATTGTTTGTCTGTTTGCTACCTTTTCACGACTAAACGGGTGATCGGATCGTAATGGAATTTGGCAAGCAGATGTATTTCAACTTGGAGAAGGACATAGGCTATATATTATCAAGCTAACAACTTAGGGGGGTTAGCAATATTGCATATCTAATTTAATTGATATTTTTAATTTTCTAATAATTAATTTCTATCTATTATGTACATTATATACAGACTAAAAAGAACTAAAGTAATGATAAAAATAAAACTAAAAGTAAGAAAATATAAACATCTAAACAACGACGACAATAGGACACTTAGGCGTCAAAGTATTCCTCCGCATCGCTGTCATCTGGAAAAGTGCCATATTGCATTATATCTATATTCCTCAACTGACAACACAACTGACAACTGTCATGACATGCATTAAAATTATAGAACAGATATTTAAGGCCCTTTGTCACCGAAGTAAGTAGCCCGGCGGGTGTCAGCGACCGCGCTGTGAACTCTCACTATGTATTTATTTTAAAAAATGCTGTAAGATTTCAAAAATAATAACCATGGTTCGCAAGTTCGATCCCCAGCCGGTTTTCACTTTTTGTAAACAGGTATGTTTGTTGATTTTTTTAAAGCCTTAGTAGTTTTATACATACTTTTAGTTTTTTTAAACATTCAAACGATGTTTCTTTGTAATCGGTGCTCTCTATCAAAAGATATATGAATTTAAAGTGTTCAAGAAGAACTTATCATCATTATGTAAGAAACATGCAACGACATGTATTGAACCAAAATGGTAATAATTACTAAAAATGTGCCCAAAAGATAATTTTTAAATCGACTGAGCGGCTTTTTTAAAAAGTTATTCAGTAAACGGTACTCCAGATTAGTCTACATGACGCTGCTGCGAAAATCTACATGGCCTACAGTGAGTGTGTATTCGATCGCTTTCCATGCATTATATTTTAGCAGTTTAACTTCGCGCTCGATAGATGGCGTTGTTCTTTTGACTCCTTTTTCTGAATCGCGGTGTTAAAATCTTTAGTGAAAGAATGACCCTCGCCCGTATCATTGCTTAATTCTTCTTTTAATGAAAAACGTATATCTCAAAGTTGGTCGCATTTAAAATTAAAAAATCGTGTTTGGGCTCATGTCATGCACCTTGATGACATGAGCCTGAGCCTTGATGACAGACCTAGCTGGAGTATGACTTTCATCGAAGGTCTGATGATGGAGGTGGAAGGCAGTTGAAAGAGGCCAGCAACAGTTTACAGCAGCTTTATCGTGTCTCGGCTCATTTCATACACCTTGATGAGTACTTTCAACCTAGCTGGAGTATGACTGTCATTGACGGTCTAACGATGGAGGCGAACGGCAGTTGCAAGAGGTCCTCAAGAGTTTACAGCATCTATATCGAGTTTGGGCTCATTTCATGCACCTTGATGAGAACTTTAGATCCAGCTGGAGTATGACTGTCATCGACGGTCTAACGATTAAGACGGAAGGCAGTTGCAAAAGGTCCTCAAGAGTTCACAGCATCTATATCGAGTTTGGGCTTATTTCATGCATCTTGATGAGAACTTTAGATCTAGCTGGAGTACGACTGTCACCGATGGTTTAACGATGGAAACGCAAGGCAATTGCAAGAGGTCCTCAACAGTTTACAGAAACTATATTGTTATTGGGCTCTTTTGATACACCTTGATGAGAACTTTCGACCTAGCTGGAGTATGACTGTCATCGAGTGCCTAAGGATGAAGACGTAAGGCTGCCGAGGGAAGCCCTATTTGGAAAAGCATAAGCGATTGATGCAAATATTATTACGAAATACAATTGTTACCTAATTGAATCTATACTAATATTATTAAGCTGGAGTTTGTTTCTTTGGTTGGTTGAACGCGATAATTTCTGGAACTACGGGCTCGAATCCAAAAAATATTTTAGTGTTAGATATCCTATTTATCGAGAAAGTCTACAGGTGATATAATATCATAGGAGCATCAATAGGAGCGGAGCATCAATGACAAGTGTTCCTAAATCGGGGAAAATTTATTCCTTTTAAGAGCTTCCGGTGCGTGTGCTGCGATAACGGTTAAAGTTACGCAACAATCATGTATGACCACAGTGTATGACGGAATTGTTCCTTTTCAAAAGTTCTAAAAAGAGTCCGTGACAGCATATGTCTGTCTTTTAAGGTTGACCTTTTATATGGTAATCATAACATTATTTATCACAAGTATTTAATTTTGAACAAAATTGCCCTTATAGCATTTGATTTCAATGGATATCTTAGGAAATATCACAGTTTTAAAATAACTCTGCAGCAAAATAATGATCAGGTACCGCGCGCGCATTTTCATTATGCGGAATGATGTGTGTGACGTGGTCCTTTAGAATTGTATTATAGGTGCTTACGACCCACTCTCTCTAAGACTCTGTCTCTTATGTAACGCAGACGAAGTTGCGCAGGTTAGCTAGTTTTTCTATACGAGCATTCATTCTTGATTGAGACGCCGAACAGTGAAAACGTCTACAGTAGTAGTGTAGTAAAGTGGTGTAATTTAGATTGTAAGGCTAGCAAGTAAGTACAAGACTTATTATTTTGGTGGTCTTGAATTGTTATTTTTCAAGTAATGTGGAAGAGGAAATGAATATGTTTGAGTTGAAATACTGTTTAGTTTTTTGTTGCAAAGTCCTTCATTTCTGAGCTGTAGTTTACAGAAGATTGGCGGAGCGTGGCGTGGCCTGAAACCTCATAAAACAGCTAATGGCCCAATACTGATGGTAAACTACCGAAGAGTGCGCCTTGACTTTGCCCGTGAGCACTTGCAATTGGTCACACCTGCAATAGCAAAGTTCTCTTTTCTGGCGAGAGTAAGCTCATGCTGTATGGTAACGACGACGGAAGAAAGAAGGTGTATCGAGCGTTTTTCACAGTGCTGAATTGAAGAAAGAGTCAGTCACGGTGGCGGTTCATGGACGGTTAGGGGAGGCATAAGCGCTGATGGAAAACCTAATTTGCTTTTGTATCTGGAACTAGCTTACCATCCGTTACATCGAAGAGAGTCTGGAGCCTCATGTCGTACTCACATTTTATTGGCGAAGAGTTCGTTTTTATGCAGGACAATGCCGGGGCTCGTACCGCAAGCATTGTACATGAATACCTGAGCGAAGTCGGTATTGCGGTTGTGGGCTGGCCAGCAAGAAGCCCGGATATGAATCTCATCGAACACTTATGGGAGGAGTTGAAGAGACAAGCCAGAGCGAGAAATCCTGCTCCGCAGACGCTTGGCCAGCTTAAAACTGCTGTACAAGAAGAGTGGGATAACATCCCACACTACAAGATGGTGACTCTCATCCGTTCCAGGAGGAGCCGCATGGAAGCAGTAATTAGAGCCTGGGGAGGAAATACGCGATACTGAATAAACTTTTTCAAATTATTTGTTTGTTTTACGTAGTTTGTTTTTAACATTTTACAAATTCTTATTAAAGGGTAAAACATACCTGTTCAACAAAACACGATAGATAACGAAATTTAATTTTAAACATTAATATTCGTTAAACGATTCCTGATAATATCCACAATTAACTGAAATTATTATATTTTTGTTTAATGTAAATAATAATAGAACAAACTCATACAAAACCAAAATTCAGAGGTGTTTCATTTTTTTATGAGAAGTGTAGGTATGTATGTGTGTAGAAACTCGCAATGTGCTCGAAGGGACCGGCCGCGCGGCCGTGTCGTTCGCAGGTGGCATACTGAGCTCGCGTGTCGTTGCAGGAGCTGGCGGAGTACGAGGGCGTGCCGCGCGGCCCGCAGCTCTCCGTGCAGGGTAAGCATTGGCCACTGGACTCACTGCACGCACTACACGTGCATTCATCACTCCCGCATTTCCTGCCGCCAATCTGTGCCTAAAAAACACGAAAAACATGAAAAGCTCTCTCTATAGCGACAACACAGTCATTAGTTGTGTACCCGGCTTTACCAATCCTAAATTAGATTCGATTCAGAATCTACATAATTCTGATTCTCAAGTTCGTTACCAGGCACCTACTGAAATAGTTATCTAATCAGCCGTTGTCACATGATGCGCCACAGCCAAACAGAAGGTCAGGCACCTACTGATATTTTATCTACTCACACTCTACTAAAGCAATATGGATGTTTGTTGCCTTTTTCAATATTCCAGGCTGACTTGCGAGCAAGCAGACATTTATTCCATACGATACACGATTATATAATAGTTAAAAGGGTTGTACATTGTTCTAAAGACAAAAGTTTTATAGAATTTCGTTTCATATAAAAATTTTCTCATATTATCATTTCATAGAATACTCAATACGCAGAATTCTTACATCGAAAAAATTTTAATCGTAGATTTTTGTTACAAATAAAATAATAATAAAAAAATATATAAATATAAGAAATTTTAATGGTGGTTTTCCCGCAGCGAAATGGTTTTGTCTCGGGAATACAATCGTTTTACAAACCATGGTAGATTCGAGACCATTGTGATAAACAAAACTCGAAAGCGATAGTAATACTTCCCGATACCTACGCTCGACAAAAGCCGGCACCGGACGGCCGCGCGGCCGTTGACCCGCAGGCTTTTCAATCAGCTGACAACTTATGAGTTAATGAAACATAATATTAATAAGCTTTACCCAACAAGTTGTTCAGATTTTCCCTTCATACTTTTACGGGCTTAGGACCGTCAAAAATACTTTTTAGTTGCAATTTACTGAACAAGAAATTAAACAAAAATAAGTTTATTATCTAAGAAAAATAATTTTCTGAATTAGATACCTTACAAAGTATTTGAGGCGTATTTCTAAAATTTATTATCTAAACTACTTTTAAATATTCAGTATTTACAAAAGAACGAGTCTGTAGTTACTTACACTTCCCGGTAACGGAGTGATTGTTCGAAGTGCAAGCCACTGCGTTGAATACACAATCGAACACGTTTTAATTGATTTTATTTCAATTTTAATAAGGTGTCTCTGTCACTTAAGTCTGGGATAACGTTACGTAATATTTCCAGGTAGGTTCCACCTGTTAAGTGTTCTGTCATAAAATGCGGTCCAATGAGGTGGCCGTTTATTAAGCCAGCCCACACATTAACACTAAAACGCACATGATGCGCACACTCGCGAATAACATGTGGGTTATTCAAAGCTCAAAAATGTTCGTTACGCTGGTTGAAGAGTCCAACTCGCGTACGCAAAGCAACTTTGCTTCATCCGTCCACAAAATGTTCGTATTCTGATTTTCGATCAACCACTAACAAAAAATATAACATACAGTGTAGGTAGGTATATAAGATGTGGATAACGTTAGTTAGTTGCACACTGATGCAGTCTCGTATAATTCTTTGTAAACCATTTATAGTGTGTAATTGTTTGTTTTCCCTAATAAAAAAAAGAAATGAAATTTCATTTCATTTCATAGCCGCAGCCTTACGCATACTTCGACGTGGATCTCGTGCGAAGTTCTCGATGATCTCCTCGTAGAGCTGTGGCGAAATAACGGCCGATCGACCTCTGCCCTGTGCATGTGCTGGTGTCTGGAACTGCCCATGGTCGAGTAGCCGCTGTGTCGCAGCTACGATCGTCCGAGCCGATGGGACTTGGGGTTTCAGAACCCCGCAAAGACGGAGCGACTCCAAGTGTTGCGGCTCCGCGCAAAGTCGCCGGGCAGCATGAGAGTCATAATCAGCCCTTGCATACAGTTGCACAATAAAAACGTACTCCAAATTGCAATAACTGTAATGTCGATCCATTAAACTGACAACGCGTGCTGCGCGTACGATATTCGCGGGAAAACTAAGTGCGCCGCCGCAATAATACAATAGCGAACCGGCGCGCGGTTTCGTTTGTGATGGTTGCGCAGGCTAGTTTATGCCGTATCACTACATGCGAGAACTTATTTTGCTTTGAACATTTATAAGTTCGGCTTTTCTTTGTCGGCTTCGCGGCTATGTTTTGTGTTATTGCGTGCAAACTAGTTTATGCCGTATCACCATGTGCGAGAGCTTATTTTGCTTTGAACATTTGTGCATCGCTGTTACCTTTGTCGGTGGCGGCGCGAGCGATTCGAGTTCCTACAAGTTACGTCTAGTGTTACTATCGTTTCTCACGTTTTTGAGTAGACGAATATTTTTAAATTTTTTTTTTACTTTCTCTCTATGCTTCGAAAGTACTCCTTATGGCAAGTTGTTCTGCCGCGAGAAAACAACCATTAAAATTTCTCGGTGTATAATAACAAAACCGCGTTCACAAAAACAATGCGGGTAATCTTGTTATTCTCATTAATAGTGACTTAATATACACGTACGTACTGTGTTTATTTTGCAGTTCATAATTGTTGGAGAGCCCTAATTTTATTACTGCGACCAACTTTGACGTAGCACTCGCCGGCCGCTGCGCGGCACCGCTCGCTTCGTTCGCTCAGCTCGCGCGTAGTTTGTCACAGTTCTAACCTAACCTAACCTATTTGGTCGGAATAAACTGAACCTTTCAACGTCCAGCTAAGTATCAAAATGTTGGAATAAGGCGTAGTCGACGGGTTCCCCGCGACAGGGTTTAAAGTAACCTAACTGCCGTGTCAGGAGTCGGTGTGCCCCAAGTCCTGAGCTCGCTTCGCTCGCTCTTGCATCCTAAGTTTTCCTTGCCGCAATGCCTTGTTTATGTTGATGTGGTGAATAGTATATACAAAACAACATAAAAATAGGGGAACGATAGACGCCATCGACTGTGTGTATATTTATTTATAAAATTATGGATAGCATAACGTCTACTTTTACATTTTGGTTGAAATAAAATACCGTGGAAAAAAATACCGAACGAATATTCGTTAAAAAATAATTCTACTGTTTGATAAGTTTGTTAAATAAAAAAATGAGATTATAAAATTTATTGAGTTGTTTTTCTGTGAAATATGTTTCATTCAAGTAAATAGTCATTAAACAATAATATTGGAAATAAAAATACAAGAACCAAATATTTTATGAAACATTTTCGGCGAAACGAAATTCTATGAGATTTCTGTCTGCGAAACAAGGGGACACCAGTAAAAAGAAACAGTATCCACTCTAGAACACAGAACACCTGCGGGGCTAGCCTCCGCAGGCGTTCTGTCAGGTGCCTTACTTGTACCGGTGAGTGAAGAAGGTAACGTGTCTGTGATGTTGCAGATTTGATCGAGGACGGGTTTGAGACGAGCCCGGCGTGGTTCTTCGTGCTGGTGGCGGAGTACGGCGGCGCCATAGTGGGGCACGCGCTGTGCAGCCGCGCCTACTCGTCGTGGACGCGTCGCGCCTTCTACGTGGAGGACCTGTACGTGCGGCCAGCAGCGCGCCGCCGCGGCGTCGCCCTGTGCCTGCTGCGGGAGCTCTGCCGGGTGCGTAACCGCGCCCAGCCAGCTACTGCTGTACTGCTGGCCTGTGAGGGCGCGGAGGTATTAATGTTCGCCGCGTGTTGCAGATGGCGATGGTGGAGGGCGTGCATCGCGTGGACTGGCACGTGCTGGAGGATAACGCGCCCGCACTCGGCTTTTACACGCGGCTGGGCGCGCGCGACCTGCATGTCACCGAGGGCCGCGCTGCCATGCGGCTCGACCGCCCGCACATCGAGCGCCTCGCGCACGAACAACCATGAGTCCACCAGTCCGCCACATTCAAACAAGAGATGTTCGAAAACTTCAAGTTTTTTAACCAGTATGACTATTTTTGTCAGCAAGTCATCGGCGTGGAAATGTACTAAGTGACGAAATGACCTAACTTATTCAATTATTATATATTTTGCACCTTATCAATCCATGTTGTTTACTTTCAAATTTACTCACTTGACAAATGAAGAAAGAAAGAAAGAAAGAAAATATATTTATTTGCCGCAGGGACATGACGTGCATCACACAAAATTACAAAAAAAATAACAAAGCACAAATAAAACAATAAACTATAAATTCAACAGGACGGAACAAAGAACTGACTGACTGCGACAAGCAGGTTACCACTCAGCATGATGCTGTGCTATGGAGACCCACAACACAACGCTGGTTTTCAGTGGTCACCCGTGAAAAAACGTGCGGAAGCCAAGACGGCATAAATATTTTTACATAAATATGATAATAAAATAAACAGTACTTGGGTTATACTTATAAATATAATATAAAACAACTACCTCTAGGAAATATAATAAACACTACAAAAAATATACAAGTTTGTGTGCAGGCTAACCAAAATAAACACAAATACAATATATTGAAGACATGTTTTTGTCTCGCTCCCACCCCACCTTCGCGTCGCCGTCGCCTGCGCGCGCGCTGCCGATCAAACGACTTCGTCGTACCACGCATTTGTCCTCTCCTCTGCGCCTGTGAGCTCGATGACGTAGGTACCATGCGTCAAAAGGGTGGCGCGGTGTCGCACGAGTCTTCCAATCTGTGCTCACGCGACGCGTCTCGCGTGATTAGTTACTAGGGCGTTGCCGATGGCTACCTTGCTAACAAGTAATGTGCTTTCTTGACAAACGCAATGCCGTCTCGAGCCGCTTGGATTGATATGCCTTGCCGATAGATGATAAACCTTATGTGAGTATTTATTTATAATGTATTTGCTGTTCATTCTTTTGCTTTTCTAAAAGGGCTTTTTTCAAATGAAATTTAAAATTTTCTTTTGTTTTTAGGGATCTTATGGGAGGTGGCACATCATTCCAGCAGCGAGTGGCGGCATACTTGAAACACCCCCTGAAGGCTGTGGTCTTATGTCGAGGCATCGAGAGCGGTTTGGCCGTGGAACGAGCAGAGTAGCTGTAGGGCTCGTGCATCCAGCAAATTTTTCTGAATAGATATTCCGGTTTGTGTGTTTTTATGATACCGAACATCTGGAGACCCGACCGCGCAGTAGCTGGTCGCGCAGGTCGCGGCGTACAAGGCGCACAACCACTGTAGGCGGTCGGGTCTCCACTGGGCCCGCGGCGCTCGTGGCGTTCACCTGTCTGCCACCCATAGGGTCCACGCTCACTATGTCACGATCTTCCATGCTTACGCCTAGCTTTGTCGCTATAAGTTTCACCGTATGTGCAAGGTTTTCTGAAGCCAGTTCCGGCAGATTTGAGATTTCCAGATCACTTGAAAATAGCTGCTGGTCCCGGTCATTTAGTTCGCGCTTTAATTGATCAACTTCCTCGACCGCTCCCGAACCATTCATGGTCGTTATTTTCTGCTCCAGAGTGACCAATCTGTTTTCCATGTCTTCAAACGCCCCCCTCATGTGGTCTCTGTCCGCCTGCAGCTGAGCTAGGTCTGTGCGAAGACTCTGAAACTCGCAATGGAATTCCTTCTGCATTACTTGCAACTCCTCTTTCAACATTTGGCTCAACTCTTCCTTAGAAGTGCGTAAGATTGTTGACAAACCAGGGCCAACATCCTGAGTAACAGCTAGTGTGCTGCAGCTTAAACCGCTGGTGTCCATCGACTCCTCCTCCGCTGGTGTAGCGTCCGACTTGTCCCTCAACGATGTAGTTTTGCAACTAGTGCATATCCAAGTCGGACCAATAAAACCCGTTAGTGACCCGCAAGCGCGATGATAGAAGCCGTTGCAAGTGCAACACCTAGCGGCCTCTAGTGGCGAAATGAATTTAGCGCAACCGCCACACTTCGCTGCTGGCATTGCGTACAGGAGCTAATTAGCAGTGCTGGTATCAATGATCGATTCTGCTGTGTAAGTACCCCGGAGCGTCATTAGATGGCGCTGTACCAAATATATGTTTATGATAGGAAACTGTGGAGAATCGAATGGTGCAACAGACACCATGCAACGCTGCACTTCTCTCGTTACAACACACACACCGGATGCACTCCAAACAACGAGCTCTTTGTATGTTTGTAAATAGTCGTTTATTAACTGTCACTTTTTATATTAGTAGGTACTTTTTCCACTTTAGTTTTTAAGTTTGTTTCTTTTGCACTTTGTTGTCCGTATAAAGCACTGTATAACAATGTATGTTGACTTTGACCATGTATAAGTTAGGGTTAAACAATAAATACTTCAAAAGGACTACTTATTTTATTTTAAAATGCAAAGATAAACAGATCAAGCTTCCCAGCTGTTTGACGTCCGTACGTCATCCATCCAAATGCTTCTTCCCTCACGCCCTCTGGTGGGAACTTGCACGGCCGTCGCAAGGCGGTACATCATGTGAGCCGCTGAACACCTCATCTTGCCAAGGAATTTCCACGATATCGTGTATGTCACATGGTGTGAACATTCTTTTTCGTAAAAACGGCTCAAGACTGTAGCTTCTTTTTTTTTAGAATGGGTAATCATCAAATGACCCCTCCCGCTCTGGAAGTGGAAGGGAGTGTCAGACTTATACTGACTAACAGCCATCCATGTTCCTTCGTAGCCCTTTGTGTTCCAGGGCCGTGGTACCTCTTTCGAACAGTCCCGCAGCCCCGGCAGGCATCGGCCCTTGCGGACCCCTTCCGGTTTGCTGACATCTCTTAGAGGCGCGTGTGGAACATGAACGCGCCTTCGACACGGCCTGTTGCCATAAGACGGACGGCGAGCTAGCCCACCGTCTACTCACCGTCCACCTTCCCATCGTCTCGTGCTAAGCTACGTTAGGTTGTAAAATAGCCCGGTACGATCGCGATGGCAAGTAAAAAGTAAAAGCGAAAAGTATCGTGGCTGTGCACCTTGTACTCCTGTAGCAAGACAGGCCATGACGTCCCAGACTGTCGACTGTTTCACCGCAGTGACACGGATGCGGAGCAACACAAATTGCGCCTAAACGTAGACTTGAAGCGAAACCTTTTAGAGATCATCATTTCATCAATAAAGGCAAAGAAGAAAAATACATGTTGAGCCTACTCATAAACTAATAAATCATAAACTCAATCAATCAAAGCTAATCAAATTTATATGGGCCCAACGCGCGGGCTTCCTCTACCAAATGAAAAAATGAATGTACAGCAAGCCAAGCTAATTAGTTTACATCTCACACAGCGGTAACTGTAATTGTACGAGCCGGTAATGTTCATACAGCCGCTCATTATTATTTGTGCGTATACGTAGTCTACCCTACACGGGGTTTATTTTTTTTTATCTTTACCCGTGTAGGGTATACGGATAAAGATAAAATAATCGGGTTTACAATAAGTCCCAACATTTTATACAAATGTAACATGGTCACCATAGCTGATTGGTGTAAGCGCTTGCATCAGTTAGTGATCTAAGCTCGACGACGTGAGTTCGAGCCCAGCTAAGGAGTTATTTATGTTGTTGTTTACTTTTTGTTCTTTATTAAATTAATTTTGTGACCAATAAAATCACTCAAGCAAAAAGTAATTAAATAAAACCAATAAAATAATTTGATTTTCATTAGATAAACGTTAGAAAATGATCCCTCTCGTTTCTTTCAATATGTTCCTTCCTTACATTGGTTGTTTTAAGGTTCAATTTGGTGGGCTGTATGTTAGCAAAAAAAACTTGTGTGGCTTATAAAATGATTTAATACGAACTGGTTCTAAACATATATAGGCTAAAGCTATCCATACTAGACGTTCGAATGAGCAAAACACTGTTGTTTACCAGTTTTTTTGACAAAGACAAAGTTTTTTGTTAAATAAAGCAAAAAAATAATGAGTTGATGATAGAAAAAATTAAAGTCCAAGATGAGTCAGTTTCTCCTACCAAAAAGAAAACAACAGTTTGGGAAAGAAGAAAAACTGAAAAAAAAAAGAAAAAAGGAACACACGGACAGGCTTGACTTCATGAGCTCGCTAGCTTACATTTGCCACAAAAAAAAAATAATACAACGTTTCATTTTCTAAATTTGATTATTAGTGATAATTATTTTATGTTAGGATCAAACTGCCCTGACTGCGGTCCATAGCTCCTTGTCAAGAGTGGGCCAAGCTTATGAAGAGGGTTTCACTAAGGTGGAAACGAAGAATAGGAAGCACTGTTCCCGTAACCAGTGCGGTACCGCACCGAGTGGGCCCAACATGCTGCTGCGTCCTGCTGTGCCTACGACGCAGCTGTACATTTCGCGCCTGCATCACTCCACGAAGGTTGAGGAAGTCGTGGTTTATTTAAGAGTAAAGACCAACTGGACTCTGAGGGTCGAAAGGTTGGAATCGCGCCACAAAATCAACTTCAAGCCGTTCGTGGTTCGAACTCCAACTCATCATCTGCAGACCTACTTGAAAGAGGACTTTTGGCCGAAAGGTGTCGTATACCGACGATTCCGAGGACGGTTACGCGACACCACGCAGCAGAACACGACGCCGTCTACGATTCGTGTCTAGTTTTAGTTATATAAGGTTTTTTATAATTTTTATTTTTATATAAGCCTGCTCTGTCCCACTGCTGGGCAAAGGCCTCCCCCATGTCTTTCCAATCCTGCTTACAATTTGCCCTCTCTGAGCGAGCGTTTCTTGGGCCTACCTTGGTTACGACGGCCGTCTTCAGGCACCCACTGTGTGACTATCTTTGCCCATCTGTCCGGGTTCATCCTTAAAACGTGACCCGCCCAGTCCCATTTCAGCTTCGCAGATTTGTCGCCAACATCGGCGATGCCTGTCTTAGACCGTATTAACGTGTTGCGCATTCGATCGGAGAGTTTTAAAGATAAAGATACTTTATTTGTTAAAAACATGCGTTTACACACAAATTGAGCATGCAAGATCTTAGTGAGTAGGGTAGGGTAGGTTCGTACATGTTTTACCATGTGAGGTCTACTTTGGTTTTTCTTTACAATTTAAAACATTTCTATTTTAGCCATTTTTTTCTAGGTACTATATATAACTAACTATATAACTATATATTCATAATAACTAATTCATATTATTCTCATATTACAAATAAAAATAAAAAATACAATTTGTCCAATTGTCAGTGAGAATAAAATGAAATATAAGGTAACTATGTCAAAAGGTAAAAACATAAAAATAAAAAAATATATCGCAAGGTAAAATATGTCAATAGGTAAAAATGTATCAAAAGGTAAAATATATCAATAGGTGAAATATGTCAAAAGGTATTCGATAGGAAGTCATTTATATTATAGTAACATTTGTCTGTTAATAAATTCCGAATCTTGTTTTTAAATAAATTTGTGGTTAGAGCTTTGTAAGACTGAGGTATTTTGTTGTAAATCTTAGGGGCCATACAAAAAAAGTTTTTCGACATTAGAGCAGTTTTTGATGAGTGTAAGCAAAGTTGGCTATTGTCGCGTCTGTTGCGTGGAAACGCGTCTGATAGTCGTGGAAATAGTTGGGGGTTACTTTTTACAAAAGATGCTACTTCAAAAATGTACAGAGACGGTAATGTTAATAATTTGTATTTTATAAATACCGGTTTGCAGCTTTCTGTCGATTTTATGTTAAACATAGCTCGAATACATCTCTTTTGTGCTTTAAACGCAATTTCTTTGTTTGTCGAGTTTCCCCAAAAAATTATACCATAGCGCAGCACTGATGTTTTATTTTTAGAATGCTACGTTCCATCGCTCTTTGGCAAACCTTGAGTTTGGACTTCTGAGCTTCAGTCAAAGACAGGATACACATGTCGACGAGCTTGCGCTTCAGTGAGATAGGAAGGTCGCCCTTCATAAATGCCTTCATGGACCAGTAGCTCCTCCAGGCATTTTCGACTCGACGGTCGATCTCTTTGTCCTGCCTGTTATTGAAGGAAACTAGCTGGCCCAGGTAGATATATTCGTTGACATAGTGTATTTCCTGCCCATCAACCTCGACCTTATATTTAGCGGCATTGCTCATGGCTTTAGTCTTTGACCAATTCATCGTCAGTCCAACCTCAAGGCTTGCAATGCTCAGGTCTTGGAGCATTTGTTCCAGTTGATTTGCTTCAGAAGCAAAAAGAACAATGTCGTCTGCGAAGCGAAGGTTCGATAGCATTTTATCCCCGATCGGAATGCCTTGAGTCGTCCATCGGACGACATCAGATGATCATCTGTTCATTTCGATTACCTCTTTTGAGTGCCTTTTGATCAGTTTTTATTTTTATTCACTTGCATTACTTTTTTTAACAAAATGAGTACGCGTTGTAATATAGATATTGTTACAAGAGCTCAAATAATTGCTTTGCATAATCAAGGCAAAAACTTGTCAGAAATAGTCAGAGAGACCGGTCTTAACGTAAGTAGTTTTGTTTTTACACTTTTATATAAAAAACAAAACTCCATTATTATTAGTTACTGTACCATATAATAATCATTATTGCGTATTATATATTTCTATTTTATTTTATTGCAGAGAAAAACGGTTGTTTTATGGATAAGACGATTTGAAGAGGAGGGTTCTTTGGTGTTCCATCAAAGAACTGGTAGACCACGACTTATAAACGCATAGTGTTTGTAATGAATCACACGCGGCAGCCGGCAGCCATTTTTAAGATAATAAATAATTCTTGTCCTTGAAGGCGCTTGCTTAAAATGTGCGTAGTGTATGTGTATGATGTTTGTGTTTGTATTGTGTGTGTTTATGTTTGTTCGGACATATACTTTATGAGTGTGTTTATTGTAGTAGTAGTGTGGTCTAAAGTGATTGATGGAATTATATGTATTTTTTTGTTTTTTGTATGTGAGTGTACATTCAAAAGTGCTACAAATTTTGTTTAAAGCTAATAAATTAATTAGAATTATACAAACCAAAATTATAAAAAGGTAAAAATGCAGAATATAAATGGAAATAATAATAATATTGCCTGGAACGCAGACTTAAGGCTAATCCTGATTTTAGTAAATTATATCACGAGTTTATGGCAGAATACGGTTCATTAGGTCATATGACCGTAAACAAGGCATTAGATTTAAACACCTATTATATACCTCATCACGGGGTACTATTCGAATGTAGTACTACTACCAAACTTCGTGTAGTGTTCAATGCTAGTTGCTCTACTTCATCAGGAATATCCTTTAATGATTTACAGATGGTGGGTTCTACGGTTCAGGACGACCTCCTGTCTATACTTCTTCGGTTTCGACAGTATAAGTATGTCTTGTCAGCCGATGTTTAAAGAGGTATAGACAGATAGTAGATCAGATGGATGGATCCATCTGATAGGCACTTGCAACAGGTAGTTTGGCGAGAAGACACGAGCAATCCTGTCAAGGTATTTAAACTGAACACCGTAACGTACGGTACGGCGAGTGCGCCGTTTCTTGCGACGCGCTGCCTTTAGCAATTAGGCAATAAGTGCACCAATGATAAGATTGCCACCATAATCAAGCATGATTTTTACGTAGATGATCTACTCACGGGTGGCAATGATTTAAATGAAGTAATGGTAATTTGTAACGAAGTCACCAATGTACTGAGTTCAGCTTGCATGCCACTTCGAAAATGGAAGTCAAACGAACCGGTTTTAGTCTCAGGGACTTCTCAGTCATCTTTAGATTTAGGTATGGGATCTAGTGAGCCCCATAAGCTGTTAGGGCTTTACTGGTTTGCCAACTCTGATGAACTGAGTTTCTTAATTAGTTCTGAGATGGTTTCTAATGGCAGCACTAAGCGTGACTTGCTTTCAGAAATTGCACGCATTTTTGACCCTTTAGGTCTTATATCTCCTTTTGTAGTGACCATGAAAATGTTGTTGCAAAAAATGTGATTAGACAACCTTACATGGGACGAACCGTTGACTCTGGAACTCAACACACCTTTTAAGGCTATTGTTATTGTGATCTCCCTCTTCTAAATAATTTGCGTATTCCACGTTTTGTTATGTCCGACTCGTATCAGACGTTAGAACTCCATGTATTCACGGATGCATCTGAGCGCGCGTACGGTGCGTGTGCCTATGTTCGTAGTGTCCGCAGTGATGGTGAATGCATGGTCCGCTTGTTGATAGGCAAAAGTCATGTGGCGCCGATTAAACCTACCACAATTCCGAGGTTGGAACTGTGTGGTGCGGTAGTGGGAGCTCGCGTGTGTGAGGTGGTCAAATCACTTCGAGCAAAGTTTGATCGGGTTTACTGTTGGACAGACTCGACCATTGTATTGGGATGGTTACAATTGTTGCCCTCTAAACTTCAGCCATTTGTACACAATCGCGTTGCTGAAATTCTAGATAAGACAGGAAACTGTACTTGGCGTCATGTCCCAACTGGCAAGAACCCAGCAGGTCTAATATCTCGTGGCGTGAATATTGATGCTCTGCAGGGTTTACATCTGTGGTGGTGTGGCCCCGACTTCTTGAAGGAAGATCAGTCCAACTGGCCTACTCAACTTAAATGTTTAGAATTCGAGACATTGCCCGATACGCGACCTCAATTTTCATTGAACGCATTGAACGTAGAAAGTTAATTATAATTTAATAATAATTAGCAATTTATTTATAGATTTTAAGCGTTTCTCTAATTATTTAAGACTTGTTCGTTCCGTTGCATATGTGTTGAGATTTGTTAGAATTTGTAAAAAAACTTCCTGTAATTAGTAATTTTCTATCAGAAGAAGAACTACAGGAAGCTTTAAATGTTATTATTTTGAAATGTCAAATCGATTCGTTTCCAGAGCACAAATTACTTGCAAACAAACAAAGTTTACCTTCAAAAAGCGCCCTTATCGAATTTAATTTAAATTTAGACAGCAATAATATAATGCGTGTCGGAGGACGCTTAGAGAATTCTGACTTCTCATATAATAAAAAACACCCTAATATTTTACAGTCCACTCATATATTTACAAAGCTATGGTTTAATTTCGAGCACAAGAGATTGATGCACGCAGGCCCACAGTTATTATTTGCGTCGATAAGGGAATTTTATTGGCCTATAGGCGGCCGAAATTTGGCTAAGGCTTGCTACCATAACTGTGTGCGCTGTTGTCGTATGAAGGGTAATGTAGTTAACCCCTTAATGATGAATATGCCGCAGCAGCGTCTCCGCCTGGGAGGCTACCCCTTCGAAAGCATTGGCGTAGATTATGCCGGCCTTATCATGTGTGCCAGTCGGCAAGGCCGCGATTGTAGGCTAGTAAAGGTGTACAGTGGGCTGCAAAATTGCATGAAATATTTTTGTAGTTTTTTCTAGTCTCTTCAAACATTCAAATAATTTATAATTAGTAGTTTATTTTTAAGAAATTTGTTCCTAACTATTAAACTACTATGTTAAAATTAAAAATCAATTTATAAGTATGTGATTTACTAAGTTTTAGTTTTCAAACTTGAGATGGTAGGTTGAATGGATTTATAAATAAATTGGTAGGTAGTAGAAATAATTAGATCGAAGTAATGAGTTATGACTAAGTTCAATTGATCGTTCGCCAAGTTCAGTTCAATGAGGTTTGTCAATGGCTTAAACATAATGTCTTGACACTAAATTTATCAAAAACCAAATGTGTTGCCTTTGCGCTCAGGAGAAATCTTCTTCGACTCTCAGCGTCATGGCTCACACTTGTTCCTGGTCCAACTCCTCATGCCTTTGTTCTCCCCTTCAGAATACGGACGCCATTAGATATCTTGGAGTGTATTTAGATCAAACACTAACCTTTAAGCGTCACATCGACATACTCGTTACTAGGATTCGTAAGCTGCGTGACGCCGTTTTGACTCATTAGATCGTACCGTGCAACAGTGGGTAGGCAGAGCCACGCGGCTAACAGCTGATAGGTCACAGGCGCGCGCATGCAAATTTCATACGGCTGTTGTGACAACATTGAAAGAGTATAAAAAAAATGTTTCTTTGTGTTGAGAGTATGGACGCCTGCGCTAAGTTAAATAGCAATATTTGATGTGTCTGTGCATGTCGGCTTAGTATTTTATACAGGCGTGCTCTCGTCCATGTATCTGTGCACTGACAGTTACGTTTGTAAAATTATTTAATTATATTAAATAGTTATGTCTTACAAATTGCCTTTCGCCTCATTTCATCAGGTTATGGGCCGTCCCAAGCCTGCCGTTATAGTTATCTTTGTGTTTTGAACAATATTTATAATAGTAAAAGAAAAACCATGAGTATAACCTCACTTTTGGTTACCGGGCTCGCGAGTCATTTTTTTTCTTTTCAGTTATTTTATTTACGGATTGAATATTTACGATATAAATATGACTGGAAGCAGTTCAATGATGTCAATTGAAAAGCAACGGGTCGTGAGAATTGGGCAAGTTGGAGTTTTGCAGTCAAGGCATACCTACAACTTGAAGATATGTATAACTGCGTTTTAAAAGAACCAGTGGCTACTGACCCTGACTCCGTTAAAAAAGACATCAAAGCGAAGTCAAAGTTAATACTGTTAGTTGACCCGATATTATACGTACATATTCAAGAAGCTCAAAATGCAAAACAGGTATGGGAAAATTTAGCAAAACATTTGAAGACAGCGGATTAACTCGTAAAGTAGGCTTATTAAAAGACCTCATTAATACCAATTTGGAAAACAGTTCATCCGTTGAAGATTATGTAAACAAAGTAATGACAGCCGCGCACAAACTAAGGAATATAAAATTCAATGTGGACGATGAGTGGTTGGGCACACTAATGCTGGCGGGGTTGCCAGAAACGTACAAGCCCATGATCATGGGCTTAGAAAGTTCCGTTATGAAGATTAGTGCTGATTTAGTGAAAAATAAATTACTACAAGAAGTAAAGACATCAGACACTACCACACTTTATACAAACTCAAAAAATCAGCCCAAAAGTGATCAATTCAAAAATAAAAAAGGCCCTAGGTGCTTTCATTGTAATAAGTACGGACATCTCAGTAAGAATTGTTGGCATAAGAAGACAAGTAATAATAATAAAACAGATAAAGAAACAGGATATGTCGCTGCTTTTTCAGCATCCACAGCAAATGATTCCGATTTTTGGTATGTTGACTCAGGGGCATCTATGCATATGACTCGAAACAGGGACTGGCTCACTGATATTACTCCTTCATCTGTCATCATCATCATTCATCATTTCAGCCGAAAGACGTCCACTGCTGGACATAGGCCTCCCCAAGGGGGGTTTTGCCATAATCGCCACGCTTGGCAGGCGGGTTGGCGATCGCAGTATGTTAGTTATAAAAATCACAGAGAACGCTGCTGCCCATTCTCTGGTAAGTCCCTTAGTCGCCTCTTACGACACCCACGGGAAGATATGGGATGGTGCTATTCTTTACGTCCGGACACCATACAGAACCATCAACCTTCATCTGTACCGAGCATAAAAATTGCTAACAATCAAATATTAAAAGTTGAATGTTGCTGTAATGTATGTATCAAGGTAAATGCAAAAGATGGCAGCTCCGATTCAATACAGGTGAGGAATGTTTTATACGTACCAGAAATAAATAAAAAATTGTTATCAGTCAGCAAAATAATTAAAGGTGGATGTAATGTTATATTCAATGAACATGGTTGTCAAATTTACAATCCCAGCAACAAGTTAGTTGCAAGGGCTGACTTAATCAATGAGACATATCTGTTAAATACTTGTAAAAATCAAGACATGCAAGTCATGATGGCTAAGACTGATGATGATACTTATTTGTGGCACCAAAGGATGGGTCACTTAAATTTCACAAATCTTAATAAAATACCTAATTGTACAGAAGGTGTAAAGCTGGCACCAAGAAAAGAAAATTTAATTTGTGTAACATGTCTTGAAGGTAAGCAAACAAGAAAATCGTTCCCAACTGAAAGGTCCCGTGCAACCAGGTTGCTAGAGCTAATCCACAGTGACGTATGTGCACCGATGAAGAATACTTTTATAGGAGGGGCAAGGTATTTTGTAACCTTCATTGATGACTTTTCTCAACGAGTACATGTATATTTTATTAGAAACAAAAGCGAAGTATTTCAAAAGTTTGTGGAATTTAAGAATAGAGTAGAAAATGAGTTAAGTACAAAAATAAAAACTCTGAGAAGCGATAATGGAACCGAATACAAAAATAATAATTTTGACGCCTACTTGACGACACATGGAATACTGCACCAGACATCTAATCCATACACTCCTGAGCAAAACGGTCTCAGTGAGAGAATGAATATAACTTTGATAGAGCGCGCTAAATGTATGATGTTAAATGCTAAATTGCAGGTCACATTCTGGGCAGAAGCGGTTTCTACAGCTGCATATATTGTGAACCGTTCTCCCCCCTGCACTTTATCTGATGCGACGCCTCAAGAAGTATGGACTGGAAAGAAACCAAATTTGAGTCACATGAAAATTTTCGGATGTCCTGCAATGGTGCTTATTCCTAAAGAAAACAGATCTAAGCTTGAAGTGAAGTCACGTAAGTTAATATTTGTTGGCTACAGTGACAGTACAAAAGGCTACCGATTCATAGATCCAGAAACAAAAAAAGGAGTCATATTTAAGTAGGTATGTTGTATTTCTAGAAGCTTCAACTAAAAGACATAAAGTGGATGATGTACCTAAAAAAGAAAAGGAAATTATTAAAAATGACATAGAGATAGAGGAAAATGACATAGAGATAGAGGAAAATGACATAGAGATAGAGGAAAATGACATAGAGATAGAGGAAAATGACATAGAGATAGAGGAAAATGACATAGAGATAGAGGAAAATGACATAGAGATAGAGGAAAATGACATAGAGATAGAGGAAAATGACATAGAGATAGAGGAAAATGACATAGAGATAGAGGAAAATGACATAGAGATAGAGGGAAATAAAAATGAAAATACAAAAGAAATTTGTAATGAAGTAAAAGAAAAGAAAATTGTTATCTTATCTGATGATGAACCTGACGAATTGGTGGAAAGAAACATTGATAACGTAAGAAGAGACATACAGGATGAATCCCAAAGAATTTCAATTTCAGATGATTCCGATCAATTTGAAAATGTTAATGATGAGACTGTATGGTCGGGTGTCAGATTGAATGAAACATCACATGATTTGGTACAAGACTGCCCTTTATTATGTTAATACACGAGTTATATATTGGTTACACACATCGATATATATTGGTGCATACATACTACATCACACCTCCCAACAAATTAAAAAAAAAAAAGTATTCCTTTGCATGGATATTTTTTTTTTCTTATCGGTTATATAAAATATGTGGTTACAAATTACTGGAAGTTATCTATAATGGCCTTATGCCTTTGAAGTAACTCACAGCAATTACTACATTTTTTTTTTTTTGTTACTTGTACCTAAGATTACAATTGATGTTTCGTTAGTGTTTACAATAATACATGTTCTTTTTAGCTGGCACAATCTATCCAGTGCAACATGAGTGCATATCATTTTACAGCCGCGATCGCAAAGTAGGTCAGTAACCTAGGTATTGTTGCTATACGTAATTATGAGTAATACAACTTCGTTCTGTTTTTATGAATAACATCACTTTTAACATTGATGTTTACACACATGACATTACATTTGGTGACAAATCTCTAATAACAGTGTAGGGACCAGTATAAAGGTTTGAGAGCTTTTTACCAGTTTCGTTTGTAATCAATATTTTATCATTTGGTTTGTATTTTATAGGTCTTACATATTGATCATATCTGTTTTTCCTTTCTAATTTCGAATTAATTAAGTTTTTCCGTGCTTCTGTTTGTGAAATCTGCAATCTATATTTAAGCTCAAAGGGATAACTGTGGTTGCAGGGATCCGCTGGATGCGAGTCGCACGGGACCGGTCAATGTGGCGACACTTGGGGGAGGCCTATGTCCAGCAGTGGATGTCTTTCGGCTGAAATGATGATGATGATGGATAACTGTCATAATTGTAGAGTGGTTCTACTGTTCTTAAAAGGTTACTTGGTAATTTACATTTCTTTCCATAAACAAGTTCGAAAGGAGTATGAACGTACTGTGGTGTTGTATGCAAAGGCCCAAAAAGGTAACCATGAACTCGATGAGTCTGGCCTTTGATTGATGTGTATTCTTAAAAATGCTCCTAGGGTTTTGTGGGAATTCTCCAGAGCGCCAATGCTCTGATGATGATACGCTGTTGAGTTCAATTTAGAAATATTAAGAATTGTACATACCGCTTTGAATGTTTCTGACATATTTCCGTACCTCTGTCAGTAGCAATTTCCGGAGGCACCCCGTGCACGAGAATGAAGTTGTTGCCGAACACACGAGCGACTTCAGCTGCTGTTCTACTCACTAGTGGAAAGGCACACACATATTTTGATAGTTCGCACTGAAGTGTTAAAATATACGTGTAGTTATTGTAATCTCTATCTAGTGGGCCTACTATGTCTAAAAATATCTTTTCAAATGAAGATTGTGCCGCTGTGGTTGAACCATGGGTTCTTTTACCATAACCGTGTACTTTTGTTTTTGACAAATAGAGCATTTTTTAACAAAGTTATTTAAATATCATTTTCGAGACCCGGGCAGAAATAATATTTTTTAATGTTGTTAAACATTCTTTTTGTGCCTGCGTGGCCACTTGTTGGTAATAAGTGAAATTCATTTAAAATGACTCTTCTATCTTCTAAATTATCTACTTTTTCTATATCATTTAAAATAGTATATCTTTTTACCTCTTTAGTTATTTTTTCTAAAAGTACGTTATTGGATTTATTTTTCACAAAATATATTTCATGTATATCATTGACTTTACAGAAATCGCACATCGCTCTCACAAATGCGGCTGGCGTCAGTTGTGATCGAGCAGATGGATTTATATACAACATCATTTTTCCATGATCATATGAAAATATATCATTTTCCTTAGATATTGTATTTGTTTTTTTGTAGCCTGTTAAGGCTTGTTTTATCAATAAATTGCAGCTCCACTGCATTACTAGGCTTATTAATTGTTCCTACAATCCTTGCTTGATCTTCTTTATCCGGGACACAGTTGTCTGCGGTATCTTCAGGAATATGAGAAGTTTGTTCTAATTGTTTGATTTGTGCTCGTGTCATTACACATAAACATTCGTGCATGTTCTTTAAATCTTTCGATGATATTGGAATTCGAGATAAGGCATCGGCGGCTGCATTTTGTTGACCTTTGACATATTCAATGAAATAGTCATATTCTTCTAAACATAATCTAAATTTGAGTAGTCTACTTGATGGCTCCTTTAAACTAAATAAATATACCAGTGGTTTGTGGTCGGTGACTATTTTGAATGGACGAGCATACAAATAGGGTCTAAAATGTTTTACGGCCCATACTATAGCCAGGAGTTCTTTTTCAATAGTCGGGTAATTCCGTTCAGCTTTGTTTAAACTCCTACTGGCGTAAGCGACTGGCCGACCGTTGCCATTGGATAATACTGCTCCTATCGCGTAACCTGACGCGTCAGTTTGTACAATAAACTGATTTTTGTCGGATAAATCCGGATATTAGAGAACTGGTGGTGCAGACATACATTCTTTAAGTGTCTGAAATGGCTTATGTGCGTCACTATTCCAAATAAATTCTACATTTTTTCTAAACAAAATATTTAAACTGTTTGCAATTTCTGCAAATTTTGGAATAAATTTGCGATAATAAAGTAGTAGTAAGTTTTGAAAAACAAAACGCTTTACTTCATGTGTGTTTTGTGGAACTAGATAGTTTTGTATAGCATTAGTCTTTTCTGGATCGGGTAGCACACCGTTGTCTGTTACGACGTGGCCTGAATAGAGCATTTCCTTTTTAAGAAAGTCGCATTTTATCGGATTTAATTTTAAATTGACACTGCCTAATCTTTCTAGAACTTCGATAAAATTTTTGTTATGGTTCAATAAGTCCCGTCCCATTATAATCAAATCGTCCTGATAACATAAACATTTTTCGTAATTAAGGCCCGCCATTGCCATTGTCATCATTCGGGCAAATGAGTTTGGGCTTGTCTTAAGACCCATTGGCATTCTAGTCATTTGAAATTGGCCTGAATGAAAAGCTGTAAATTTCCTACTATCGGGTTCGAGTTCCATATTATAAAACCCTTGACTTAAGTCTAAGTGCGTGAAATAAATGCAACCCGAGAGTGAGTCTAATATTTCATGAATATTTGGCAGAGGGAATTTATCATTTTGTACACAATTGTTTAGCGTTCGGTAATCAATGACTAGACGCCATTTCTTCTCTCCGTTTGATTTCTTTGGTACTAATAGAACGGGACTAGACCATTCGCTATTACAGGGTTCTATTATACCTTGTTCGAGAATGTGGTCAATTTGGTTCTGTATTTCCCCTTTTTGTGAATGTGGGAGCCTGTAGGGTTTGCTGTACATTGGTTTCGTACCGGGTTGTATTGTTATTGAATGTTTATATATAGTTGTCGTAGTGAGCTGGTCTCCTTCGAGATAAAAGATATCATTATACTTTGCACATATGTTTCTAATGCTAATTTGTTCCTCTTTATTTAAATGACCTAATTTTAATAAGGGTAGTAGTTTTTTGACTCGTTCTGCATGTTTACTATTCGGATCCGAAGATTGCAGGTTCGTCCTGTCACGGTCGCCATGTATGGTCGGGTGTCAGATTGAATGAAACATCACAAGATTTGGTAAAAGACTGCCCTTTATTATGTTAATACACGAGTTATATATTGGTTACACACATCGATATAATAGGTGCATACATACTACATCACAAGACATACGTACCTGATAGGACACTTGATTCTCCATCGGAATTTAACATAACTTTGAGACCGCTAAAAGGGAGAATGAGAAGCCAAAATAATGATGTTCATCAAAATCCCTCATCACTAATGTGTCTTAATGTTGAATTAACAATGAATTTACTGAACAGTGATCCACAAATTCTTCAAAAATTCATTTATAATTTCACAAGATGAATTAATGTTGATAAGATTTTTATCGATCAATCTATTTACATAAAAAAAAGAAACTAACTTGATTTGAAATGAACAATTGTAAGTTGATGTGGACACCTGCTTATGCTAATGTCAAACTGAAGAAGGGTGAAGATCAACAAGAAATTTTAAGGAACATTCCATATCAAGAAATAATTGGCTGCTTATTGTACTTATCACAGGGGACTCGACCAGACATATTTATGTAGTAAATTCTCTGAGTAGGTACAATAGTCAACCTACTAATGAACATTGGGAGGCTCTGAAACGAGTCTTGAGGTATCTGAAAGCTACAATGGATATGAAACTGGTTTATAAAAGGAATGTTGATCGAAAAATTTGAGGCTATTGCGATTCAGACTGGGCAAATGATATTGAGGATAGAAGATCTTGCACAGGCTACATATTTTTGTTCCAGGGTGCAGCAATAAGCTGGACTTCTAAGAAACAGCAGACTATAGCTCTTTCTACAAGTGAGGTTGAATATATGGCTCTAGCGTCTGCCATTCAGGAAGCTCTTTGGTTGTAACAGCTGGTAGACGATATTTTGACAAAGGGACTCCATCAACCGTTGCATGAAAACTTCACTTCATCAATGGGTTTAATTTTAAAGCGTCTGCGTCCAGGAGAGGATGTTGAGAGTATGGACGCCTGCGCTAAGTTAAATAGCAATATGTGATGTGTCTGTGCATGTCGTCTTTGTATTTTATACAGGCGTGCTCTCGTCCATGTATCTGTGCACTGACAGTTACGTTTGTAAAATTATTTAATTATATTAAATAGTTATGTCTTATAAATTGCCTTTCGCCTTATTTCATAACTTTGGGAAAGTTGTTCGATATCTTGAGTACAATCACTTGTTTAAGTATCGATTACTAGTTACCAGTCACCCTATATCTTCTTATTCTCAAAAACTAAAAATCAATTCTCACTCGAACTCGATGTTATTTTTAAGGTCTACCCACCAGTGGGGAAGGGTGAAATATTGAGAGCCAAGCCGGAGCAAAAAAAAATACTGACCTAGGCTGGGCGCGGGCAAGTAGTCTTGAGTCCTTCCCGAAAATCTGTGATTGGCGTCCTGGCTTCTCAAGTCTAATGTGGTCGCGTAAAATGGAAGCAATACTATGTATTAAATCATTTTGAATGTCACTAGAGAGACCAGAAAACACGGGGTTCTGAACTGAAGAACATAATTCTAAATGCGAATCCATTACCGTATCGTACTTGTTCAGATATAGCAAAGTTTCGATATAGTTACCGCGGTTATCGGAACTAGAGCCTTCATCACGGCCGCGAAAAGCTAGTTCTTGTTAACAAAATAACGGTGTCAATAAACCGTTTCATTAATGTAAAGCTACACAACTACGAATATGCTTATCGGGCTGAGAATGTTTCCGAAATTAATTCGTTACATTTGTAACCCCCATTTATTCCATAAACAACTAGCATCTGAGAAAAGTAAGCATGGCCAACAAAACGTTTTATTTAATTTACAACTGCCAGTTAACCATTGATATTTATCGTAAAGGGAACATTAAAATGTTTGAAAAAACCATCGTGTCTTTTATATAATTTATAGACATATCTGGGCGAGCAAGACCTAACTATATTACGTGTTTTTTATTTTCAAAACTTAACCTTGAAAAGCATGTTTCGTCACAAAACAAATAATCTGTCAAGCAACAATCTAAATCTATTAATGCTGCCATCCTCCTGATCTCCTACTTTGCAAATCTACTTACTCTAAATTAGTATTTTCAATTTATTAAACTATCTTCTTGCCGCAAATACCTAATAATAACGTACGTCTACGTTACTGCTTTCACTACACACAACACATGAACACAAATAAAGAACTATATTAATCACTATTTTATACCAAGAAATAAATTCTAATAGGTGGAACTAGCTAAAAGATCCAAATATAAATTCAATAACAAAACATGTATTCACGCATTACGTCAAATGGTCTGTCAACACAAAATGTCATCAAACATTGAGCGATTTACGAGTCGATACGAAATTCAACGACTGACAACGATATTTCTCCATCTCGCTCACGCGCACGCATTTTCTATTACTGTCACTATCAAGTAACTCGGTTTGAATCGGTTTACTTATGTTCTAATGTTGCGGGCTGGCTAGTGACCTTCAAGTGACGTCATAACGTTTATTTTGCATAGAAAATTAACTGCCAAAAAGCCGATCGCTCCTGCGGCTTATTTTATAGCAATATGTTGATGATGATGATGATGATGTTGTTGGAGAGAAAATTTTGTTGATTTAATGTCCATCAGTGTAGGCGTTTTGTGATGTTTCTCTACTTTTAAAAGTACTAATTGTGTCATTTTTCAATTACGGTAGAAAGAGTGGTTGTGTTCCGAACTTCTGAAGGAAAGCCGGTGGAAATAGGCTTATATGGAGGCTTCGTCACTGCTACCCACATTTTTTCAGAATTTTCCTCTTTTACTTTAACAAGAATTTGTGTGGTAGTAAAAAAACCAGACTACTGCAAAGTCACACTCTTATTAACATCGGGGTTTACAAGGTAAAATCGACTACTCTTATTGTTGAAGTCAGTTAAAATGTAGCCTATGTTACCTGGGTCATAATAACGAAACGATTGACACCTTATTCATCAAAATCGGATGAAAAGTTTAGGCGCTACGGAGGTACATATGTATGTCGGAGACGGTCAATAGTACAGTTGCTAAACGAAGCGCGGCACGTGGCCCGAGTGATGGCAGCACTAACACTCGGCTAACTTCGTGCTACGACGGAGCCTAGCTAATGGAGGAGCGCCAGGGCGAGGCACTTGCTTTCCAACCGTTCTACAGAACAGAACCTCCATTCTAGGAACTGTCCTACGTTTCGATTAGCTATAAATTGTTATTGTGATTATTGTGATTATTGTGTTAGATTTTTATTAAAAGTGATTATTGTGCATTTACCTACTGTTTTACTTTGCTCGATCACCCTAATATCAGCCCATATAATGTCTGACGACGGTGCCAATAATGCTCCTGACCAGACATCAGAATTGGGATCCGATCGAGTAAATGAAAAAACACGTGGTGAGAACCCCGAAACTGCACAATGGCGAATGATGCTTGAAATGCAAAACGAGCAAATGCGAGCACTTATACAAACCCTGAACGCGTCACGACCCAACAACCACGTGGCCCTGCCGGAGTTCAATCCAGAAAATAGAGAAGCAGACCCTCAATCATGGTGCGCGACCGCCGACCTGTGCCTTTCTGATAAACCCCTGGAAGGATGCCAGCTAATCGTCGCGCTCAGCAAAGCCTTGAAAGGAACTGCATCAACGTGGCTGTCACAAGTTACTTACCCCGGAATCACTTGGCCACAATTCAGAGAGCTATTTTCAGCAAGGTTTGTGCCCACAGACAATTCCGGCTACGCTTATTCATCTGAATTCTAGTAAGCCCAACGAGGGAGAAAACTACGCAGCGTACGCCAGCCGATTGATGTCGTCCCTGATGAACCGTTGGAAAAACGCAAGTACTGAACAAATTGCCGTGTCCGTTGTGCTAGCTCATTTAGCCCAAATTGAAACACGATTGCAACGACTTGCTTTCACCATTGAGGTTAATTCGCGGCATAACTGCAACAGGAATTGCAAGTGTATTCCTATCTCAAACGTAAAGCACCACAAGACGCGAACGACACTTCAGATAACGCCGAGCAACCCAGGATGTCGACGCCACCGCCTAAATGTTTCATATGCGGCAAGCCTGGCCACAAACAAGTCGATTGTCGTTTTAAGGGAAAGGAATTTAAGAAACACCCTATACCATCCACTGCACCTGCACGTGCAAGTCAGCAGCCGACACCGAAAGGAAGTCTCATCTGCTTTAAGTGCGGGCAGCCCGGCCACATTGCCTCGCGCTGCAGCAGCGCCGCCCCTGATGTTGCGGCAAGCGCAGGCGCCGCGCCCCGCGCAGAGCACCGTGTCGACTTATGCATGGTCGAGCCCCCTTCAGGATCACTAACGCATAAAGGTCAGTCGATAACATTTCATTTCGATTCAGGAGCAGAGTGCTCTTTAGTTAAAGAGAGTTTTGCCAAAAAGTTGTCCGGTAAACGTTTTAATATGTAATGTTATTTCACTCATAGGAATAGGCAATAAGAATGTCAATAGCACTGAACAGATTTTATGTAGCGTAGAAATCAACGAATATTCCACCGAAATCTTATTCCATGTATTGCCCGACGTTTGTTTACGCAGTAATGTAATGATTGGTCGCGAAATATTGTCTTCCGGTTTTGTTGTTAATATTAGTGCAAACGAGTTTACATTAACAAAGAGCAATGCTATTTTTTCCTGTGCTACAATTAGTTCTCGGCAAGTTATAAAGAATTTGGATGAGGTAGACACTGATATTTCATTAGAACGTAAACAATCCCTTATCAGTTTATTAACAAAATTCTCAGAATATTTCATCTTCGGTTTTCCAAATACCCGCGTTAACACATATAAACTAGAAATTCGTTTAATAGACCCAAACAAGACTGTACAAAGACGGCCTTATCGTTGCTCGCCGGTGGAACGAACAGTAATGCGCGAACGAGTGAATGAATTATTAGATGCCAAAATAATAAGACCTAGCAATTCACCTTTTGCGAGTCCGGCGTTATTTGTGGAAAAATCAGACGGTACGAAACGTTTGTGTATCGATTATCGTGAGTTAAACAAAAATACTGTCCCGGATAGATACCCGTTACCGTTGATTTCGGATCAGATTTCGCGTCTTAATGGAGCTAATTATTTTACAAAATTAGATTGCGCTAGTGGTTTTCATTTAATACCGGTTAGCAAGGAATCAATAGAGCGAACTGCGTTTGTAACACCCGAGGGGCAGTACGAGTTTTTAACCATGCCTTTCGGGCTACGTAATGCTATCTCTGTTTTTCAGCGGGCAATAACATTTGCGTTAGGTGAACTAGCCTATACATATGTGGTCGTGTACGTTGACGATTTGTTGATAATATCCGAAACCGAGGAACAGGGCTTAGAGAGGTTAAGTGCGGTTTTAGAGGTTTTATCTAAGGCAGGCTTTTCGCTCAATCTTAAAAAGTGTTCATTTTTAAAAACGCTTGTACAGTTCCTTGGCTATGAAGTAGAAGCAGGTGAAATTCGACCAAATAAAAAGAAAATCGAGGCACTCACTGTTTTACCTCCTCCTGAATCGGTGACTCAACTTAGGCAATTTATTGGTCTTGCTTCATATTTTAGACAATTCATACCCCGTTTTTCTCGGTTAATGGCACCTTTACATAGACTGACTTCAGGAAAATCCCCGTTTGTTTGGAAGGCGAATCACGAAGAGATACGTCAACAGGTAATTTCAATTTTAACAACAGAGCCGGTATTGATGATCTACGACCCCCGTTACCCGACAGAACTACATACGGACGCGAGCATGGAGGGTTATGGAGCTATCTTGTTGCAGATAGTAGAAGGTAAGAAATGTGTGGTTGGTTATTACAGCAAGCGTACAACGGCAGCTGAATCGAGGTACCATTCGTATGAGCTGGAGACGTTGGCCGTAGTGAACGGTGTAAAACACTTTCGTTCATATTTACATGGAAGGAAGTTTGTTGTGGTAACCGACTGCAATTCTTTAAAATCTTCTCGAGACAAGATAGATCTAACGCCGAGAGTACACCGTTGGTGGGCCTACCTGCAAGCGTTCGATTTCGACGTTATGTACAGGGCGGGTAAGAATATGGCCCATGCTGACTTTTTCTCCCGCAACCATTTTCCCCGTCACCAGACAAAACAGGTTACTAAAGTGGAGCAGAAGCGTGTTGACATAACAGAGCTTTCCGGAAACTGGCTGTTAGCTGAACAACAACGGGACGAGGAGATACAAAAAGTCATGGCTCAATTAAACAATGGGGAGTTGAGTGGAGAAATTGCACGGACATATGAGGTACGTTCTGGTTTACTTTACCGTAAAATCCAACGCAACCGGAAGACCAAGTGTCTACCTGTGCTGCCTCGTAATATAAGATGGTCAGTCGTTCACAACATACACGATTCCATTGTACATCTAGGCTGGGAAAAGACGCTAGAGAAGCTCTACGACTACTACTGGTTTGAAGGTATGTGTCGCTATGTTCGTAAGTTCGTGGATAATTGTGTTACATGTAAAGTAGCAAAGTGTCATTCAGGCAAGGTACAGGCAGAGTCACACCCAATTCCAAAAGTTGCGGTGCCGTGGCACACGGTACACATCGATGCGACAGGTAAGCTCAGCGGAAAACGCGATAACAAGGAGTATGTGTTCGTACTCATTGATGCATTTACAAAGTTTGTCCTTTTACATCATACGATGCACATTGACACTGCCAGTAGTATAAAAGCTGTGACAAGGAGCGTATCATTGTTTGGAGCACCGGTACGGATTATTGCTGATCAAGGTCGTTGTTTCGCAAGTCACGAATTTAGGGAATTTTGTGAGAGTAAACATATTAAGCTTCATTTAATAGCTACGGGATCATCGCGAGCTAACGGTCAAGTTGAGCGCACAATGAGCACGTTAAAATCTATGCTTACCGCGGTTGAAGTAAACGAAGATAGGTCATGGCAGGATGCGTTAGGAGACGTGCAGCTGGCACTAAACTGTACTGTCAATAGGGTAACAAAAGCCAGTTCACTCGAATTACTAGTCGGTAAAGTCGCGCGCCCTCTTAGTCTAATAGCTTACGACGATGATACTAACGTAGATCTCGAACAAGTTAGGGAAAACTCAGCTCGGTTAATCGAAAGGTCGACTCTGTATGACAAAAAACGGTTTGATAGCAATAAGGCGCGACTGGATAGATTTTCGGTGGATGAGTTTGTGTTGCTCCAAAACGAAGAACGCAACCAGACTAAATTAGACCCCAAATATAAGGGACCATTTAGAGTTGTAGAAGTGTTAGAGGGAGATCGCTACACATTGAGAGCATTAAATTGTAAGCGTACTTACAAGTACGCACATGATAGGTTAAGGAGAATGCCCGAGGGCCAAGTACCGATTGAAGTAGAGGATTTAGAGTTGAGAGATAGTGTGGAAACTTAGTTCGGATGGTCGGACAGTACCAGTAGCCATTTTGTAGCCGTAGTCCGGTAGAAGTCGGTGTCTGCTTGTAGCAGTCCGTGGATGCGCGGTGCGCGGGTGGCTCTGGCGGAGGTCGGGTCTGGTAGAGACCATAGTGTCATGTGAGTCACGGCGTTCTTGAGGAACGTAGTAAAACAAACAGGGGTTTGTTGGAGGGCCTAAATGTTGGCAATAGGCCACGAATGAGATTCCCGCTTTGTGTGACGATTAGATGGATGAAGAGGTACTTGGTTGCTCTAGCATTTTAACTGGCCTAATTGTTAGTTTGATCTAATTTTTGGTTTGATCTAATTTTTGGTTTGATCTAATTTTTGGTTTGATCTAATTTTTGGTTTGATCTAATTTTTGGTTTGATCTAATTTTTGGTTTGATCTAATTTTTGGTTTGATCTAATTTTTGGTTTGATCTAATTTTTGGTTTGATCTAATTTTTGGTTTGATCTAATTTTTGGTTTGATCTAATTTTTGGTTTGATCTAATTTTTGGTTTGATCTAATTTTTGGTTTGATCTAATTTTTGGTTTGATCTAATTTTTGGTTTGATCTAATTTTTGGTTTGATCTAATTTTTGGTTTGATCTAATTTTTGGTTTGATCTAATTTTTGGTTTGATCTAATTTTTGGTTTGATCTAATTTTTAGTTTTATTTTGATTTAAAACTTTAGACATAGAGAATTATTTGTGAAGAAATAAATTAAAGTCATTGTGATGAAGTTTATTTTTATTTTCTAGTTGATTAGTTGAGCTTTGCGTCAGGAATGACCGAACGAAGTGTACTGTGTTGTTTTCCTTATTGCAGGATTACCACACGAGGACGTGTGTTAGCGCAGGATGGCCGTGTCGGAGACGGTCAATAGTACAGTTGCTAAACGAAGCGCGGCACGTGGCCCGAGTGATGGCAGCACTAACACTCGGCTAACTTCGTGCTACGACGGAGCCTAGCTAATGGAGGAGCGCCAGGGCGAGGCACTTGCTTTCCAACCGTTCTACAGAACAGAACCTCCATTCTAGGAACTTTCCTACGTTTCGCTTAGCTATAAATTGTTATTGTGATTATTGTGATTATTGTGTTAGAATATTATTAAAAGTGATTGTTGTGCATTTACCTACTGTTTTACTTTGCTCGATCACCCTAATATCAGCCCACATAATGTCTGACGACGATGCCAATAATGCTCCTGACCCGACATATACGTACATAGACTGCTAAAATAATAACCCTACTACAATTTTTATGATGTGACGTCATTTACCTCAATCTGCCTTGTTTACATCTGATTTTTTGCCCTTAATAGAATAATTTTACCATTAATTTGTATGTGCAAGCAAAAATACAATAACAATCACACTAATAATATATGTCGTTGCAAGCGATTTCAAGATGACAACATTTTCAAATTATTATTTCTACCTACCCGTTGTTGATTGAGTAATATTAATCGAACCATACTGTAACTCGATTCTCATTGGTTGATTGGTTAGTACAGTGGACGCCGTGAGGTGGCGCTTTAATTTCCCGCCATACACGTGGACAGAGTCGATCCATAGTTTCTAGACAGGCATTGCTGTAGCTGACACCACACTGATCAGATCATACGATCGAAACTGTCACGTCCACCGTACAAGCCCTAGTTTCTTAGTTGCTAACTATTTATTGTAAATTAGAGAGTAATAAAAGTAACTGTGATTGGTGTTGAACCTAAGTTTCACTGGTTTGCCCGAGAACCCACCTTCCTCATGGAACCTGTACCAAGCAACGATAACGATGGCGACCCTGTTATCGTCACGCCCACGCTCACGCCGCACAGTGGTGCACTTTGTATGGGAGTGCGGAAAATATTATTTTTTCTACTGAAATCAGTATTTATGATATGAATTAGAATGAATTAGAGCTTTATTAATTATAAATTAGTAAAACTAAGACATCCTCGGGTAGTGCTGTACGCCTTTGTACAGGTACTGTTCTCAAGGAGTTGATATATGGATCAGAGGAATCAAAAAAATATGGATAAGATGAAGGTTTTTCATTAGAAGATTCACGCGAACACTTTCTTGAGTGTGCAATCTGTATGACCGATAATCTTTATTTCGTGCTTCTTGAGCTTCCTCTGTTAACATTCCCACAGGTAAGGCGGCGGTATTTATGATACTGCTACCATGAATTAGAATTTTGTGTACGGAATTGGGCATGTAGTACCAACTGTACAACCTAACATATAATTCAGCAGTTTCATCGCAGTATTCTCCATATTTTTCCGCATCAATCATTGCACCTGTATTAATTGCAAGCAGTATTACCGAAAAACGATGAATTAAGGTCTTATCCTGTCACTTCAGCCACTATATCTGGATTAGCGAAAAATCTTCTTGATGTATTCCCATCATTTGACCCCCTAGAGACCCCATACCTTGTTTTACAAAATCAACCTTAATTCCTATTTTTTTAAACAGTTCATCTTGTAATATATATAATAAGTTCTTCAAGATAGTTCTCACACATGCTCCTTACTTTGTATCGTTTAGTCCGGTCACAACATTCCTCGAACGATTTTTCAGGACGTCCGCTCCGCGACCGCTTACTCGGTCCTGGTTCATTAAGGGTATCTTTTCAGCAGACATTTCAGTAAAGGACAAAGTATTTTTCAACCACCCCTCATATTTTTGATAAAATTTTGTCTTATTCCTTGATACAGCTAGCCATTTCTTTGTGAATTTAGGTAAGAAATTTCGACTTAATTCTTCATAAATTTGTTTTAACATTGTTTCCGTGAGACTTGGATGAATGCTCTTAAGATTTTCTAAGCTCTTATGCACTTCACGATCACTCATTAATACAATATTAGCCATTTCAGAATAGGAAATATTAAAAGCGGCCATCACTACTAAATGGTTTTACTTTCTCAAATAGATACTCGTTACTAAATAAAAACTGATATGGTACCCCTTATATAGTTATTCACGATACTAATTACTAAAATAACCACATATTTACGATAGTAATTACTAAAATACCCACATTAAGCTCATTTACGTTGAAGTGTCATTTTTTTCAGAAAAATAATCTCATTAGTTAATGTAGCTATAGAGCCAAGGTTGCAATTAGTTGCAGCTGAAATGTACATAATACCAATTCTGAATAATCAATGCATCATTAGAAGCATGTGACAAAGCAGCGGTCATCGGCGGAAATAAGTTATGACCCTTTTATCATAGCGAAATGGTTTAAAAAGAGCAGTCCCATATAAAATTACACTACAATCTAAATATTTTAAATAAGTTTATAATAACTAGCTATTTATTTACTGCATACTTGTATCTCCCAAAAAAAAAATAGAATTGTAAAGTTATTACTTATAATTACATTTTATCAGTCCTTGAAACATGCGATGTTTTCGTTATAACTTTATACGTGCTTACTCGATCATCTTTGATAGTTTATTAATGTCTGAAAATTAGTTATTTTTTATATAATTGTTATAACACTCTGTTTATTAGGGTGTCTATTATTTGGTGCGTGACATATTACAAATGTAATAATCACTCCGAAAATTTGAATTATTTCCGCTCTTGCACCAGTGTGCGCCGTCATATGTATGTCGCCGCAAGAGTGTCTATCTGCTAAGAATATTAGTTAATCTAATTAATAACCAACTTATAATGCCTCATCCATCATAATATTGATCCTGCCATCTGTGGGTTGCAAGTACAATTATTACAATGATCTGTATCGATTGACAGAAGAGATAAGCGCCATCTAATGGTCTCTGTACTAACTAGTACTGAGATAGTTCGTGACTAGATCTTTTGAAGATTAATTTATTAAACGAAAGTATTTAGCTAGAACTATAGTTAAAATTAAGATAAGCAAATATTTGACAATTGGGATTTTAACAATTGCTTATTTAACATTAAGATTTGTTTTGAGGCAGCATTCCACAATACTGTGGAAGATTGCGCCGAATACGATTTTAATGCTCAATAACTCTTATAATTTGAGACTACAACTAAATCAGTTTCTGTAACTAATTACAAACTAAAAAGTAACAAGATTATTTTACAGAGCAATGTATTATTGAAAGACCTGTTTGTATTAAATCCTTTGATCTGCCGGAAATGGTTTTAAGCAACATCCCATTGTTGTAAAAGTAATGAAGCCACTAATTAGTTTTAACTCAAGAACGCCTTTTGCATTTATGAATATTGGCATTGTTTAAATAATAGAGTAATTAATTGTGAAGTTTCTAGTATTGTTTGTAAGTTTTAATGAACTTACTATGTAATAAATTACTGCACTGGGTGTGTGGCACTTCCGCCCGGGCAGAGAACACGCGTAGGTACAACGAGAAGGCGAGTTAGTTAGCTCGCGATTAGAAAACAATTGAGGTATGTTATTGAAAGTGGTTTTTGAAGTGAACAATATTAAGTTGTGTAAATGAGAACTGTAACACGAATTAAAAGAGTGTGTAAGGAGTTTCACACAACCATGAACAACCATGTTCGCGAACGTGTGGCTCAATTAAACGTTTGAAGTTTGAGTCAAGTATTGTGTGTGATTTAAACTACCCACCTACCTACAATGAAGAATCGTGTCCGACGCTCCGACGGTTAAAGACGCGGAGACAATACGGCAGATGGCGGATGGCGTCGATATTTGGGATTAGTGTTCCTTCTAATCCGTTCCCTGTCGTAACATATAATATATGTATATATAATATTATAAAGACGAAAGCTTGTAGGTGAGTATGTGTGTATGTTTGTTACTCCTTCATGCTCAAACGGCTTAACGGATTTGGATGAAATTTGGTATCAAGATAGCTTACGTTCTGGATTAACACATAGGCTACATTTGATTCCGGAAACATGCGGTGTTTTCGTGGGATGATCAAATAACTCAAACATGGTTTAAACCCAATTCCACTATGTATATTTATGTGCTCCTACCTCATCATGGGCCCATTCGTTTCAAGCTCATTGTTGCTTTGAATTTGCACTATTTAACATAGTTTCGGTGTCCGACCTTAAGGCTCGAACATTCGTCCTGTGGAGCCGGACGGCGGAACTGCTTCGGAACTAGCTCTACATCGCAACCTCGGTGACAATACATTCATATCCACGAGCCTTCGTTACCTTTACGAAGTTGACACAATTATGAAGCGCAGGTTAAACAGGTGGAACCGTCTTCTCTTTGTGCGAACGTAAGGTTAGTCTACAGAAGAACACGAAGAGTCGTCGTTTTTACTGACGAGCGACCAGTGTGCCGTGGCATATCACCCGCTCCCATCACAACCTTCTTGTTTACATACTCGAAAGACCCGATATGTGCGCTTCTGACTGAAGTTGCACTTAGTACCAAAATCGACATGGAGTAACTAAATCATTATGGAGCAGGCGGTGCACAGTGGTTTGGCAACCGAGCCCGGCAGCCGAGCCGGCGTCGGCGGTGACTACGGCGGAGTGCGGCGCGGCTCGATCGTTACGCCGCCGCCGCCGCGCCGGTCAGGCAGCGTGTGGCGGGCGGCGTGTAGCGGCGCGGGCCCGGAGCCGGGCGGTCTGCGCGCGCGGCGCATGCGCCAGCCGGCCCGCGCCCGCCGGCCCCGGCGGCGCGCCGCACTTCGCGCCGGACGCCGCCCGATGTGCGTATTGTGCCCGGCTGCGGCACACAGCACGCAGCGCGCACGGCGCCGCTCGCTTCCTCGCACACTTTTACGGCAATGAGTTCGATGCGTTTCAATATTGACACCGCACATGTGAGTGTACTGTGATATTATTGTGCACAAGTGCGTCCGCGGAGAATGTGAGTGAAATAAATGTAACGTGCGTGTTACCGTCGCGCGTCGCCGGATTGTTTGTGCCGTAAGTTTTCGTAAAATCTGTACCTACTTGCACCGATGCCGCGATGTTGTCGCACCTACTCCTTGGTACCTACTGACTTTAGAAACTGTTACAAAGTATCCCCTAGTTTATTTTATCATTTTCGTTCCGCACATTGGTTCCGCACATTGATTTCAGATGCATTCTGTCAGGTGACTGTTCCATAGCTTGCTAGGAAAGAAGAGGTAAAAAAAGTAGTAACTTAACCTAAATATTAGAAGTGTTTTAACTTTGCAAATAATTCTGACTAAACTAGGACGACTGTCACGACCTAATTGCATTCATTCTGTTACACGTTAATAGATACCTACATACTAGCATAGCGTTTCATTATATATATTGAAAGAATAAATGAAAAGATGAGGAAAAATGCGTCAAGATATTTGTAACAATATAGCTAGAATTGAAGTAGGTATGCTGGTTAGAAAATCAGCACAATATTCAAAAATCTATTTAAAAATTCATAAAAATATGAAATGACAATGGTCATGCGGAGCTAAGATGACTATTTATGATGACTAATTGAGCGTAAATATTTATCACGCACTATCACTATCACGGCTGACATTCGAATCTAATGATCACAATAAATAAGACTTGTAACACTTAATAGAATACCAAACACAGCTGAAGTAGCTATAACGGTCAGTAACAAGTCAAACACTGAGAGTGCCGTGATGCAGGCTGTGAGCTCGAGACCCATGGCGTCTCTTAGTCGTACAACGATGTAAGAACTTGCTCTGAGGTGAACATTGTCATGTGACGGGGGCCTGTGATTCGTCGTGGTCGTTAAACATTTGTGAGAGTCTGCATCAATACAAAAACCGACTAGTCCAACTGTTTGGCGTTCCAGCTACGAGCCGGTCGGAGCCTTTCGTAGCAAGTAGCGATGCTGTGAAACTTATTTGTGTAGACAGCTCACCGCCGCGCCGACGCGCACCGCGTCGCTGATACGGTATCTCCTAAAAACTGGAGCCATGCATCTATTGCAGAGAGTCGGGCTCACAGAAGGGCTTACTCGACAGGTTGCGCACTATCCTCATAACAAGGTCCGTTACAAAATGTGTTTGTCATATTCACAATTACTAAGTAAATATAATATGTTGACATTAGAATCTAGACGTACGTTTCTAAAAGCCAACGTACTACATGGTATTTTTTAAAGCTTAAAATGGCTTGCTTGGCATAATCACTTTGATTCCATTGATCTCACGAGTCGGTTGTGTTATGTGGTCCCGCGCAATGTAAAGAAGCATGGTGTCCGTGCAGGTCGGCAGGTACACTGTTCGCTGTAAATACCTGTCGGACTAATTCAGGATTGCGGTGCCCTGTTCGTCGTATGGTGGAATCTTAAATCGCAACTTCATTGATATTGATACTTTTGTATGTTCATAATCGAAATTTAAGTTTAAGATTTAAAATCTTATCCATTGATAATAAGAAATAGTGTGAGTCCTTTATTCTTAAAATTTCAATCTTTTTTTAATTTTTTTTTATTACTTAATGAATTGTATGAATTGTACTTTGTACCGTCAATTTTATTTTAAGTATAAAATAATGTTAATTCTTATTTGTGATAATAAAGAACAATCCCATTTTTTTTGTCTTTCTTAATAATTAATTAATTGATTGTGTTATATTTATTTTAATAATCAATATTTTTTTTTTGTATTTTATATAATATGTATCTGAGTAATGCTAACCTAATGGCACTTTTTTTACCTTATTGTAGTGGGGGGCTGCAATATTGTTAATCTTATCTTCCTACAATCTTATTAAATAATAAATGCGAAAGTTTGGATGGATGGATGAATATTTGTTACTTAATCACGCCAGAACGCTTAACGGATCTGGATCAAATTTAGCACATAGATAGACTATAATCTAGAATAACACATAGGCTATATATTATTGCGCTAATAACTTAAGGGGATGAGCAATATTGCATTATGTCCATATTCTTCAACTGTTTGACAACTGACTACTGTCATAACATGCATTAGAATAGACCAGCTATTTTAGACCAAATGTCATCGGTGTAAGTGGCTTGACGATTCAGCCACCTCCCTGTAAACTAGGGTTCGCAAGTTCGAATCGCTGCCAGTAAACACGTTTTGTGATTATTTTGTTTTTTTATTTTATTTTGTAAGATTTCCAAAAATAATAAACATGGTTCGCGGGTTTGATCCTCAACCGGTTTTCACTAGTTGTAACTAGGAATTTTGTTTTATTTTAATGCTTTATGATTTCCAAATCATTTTTTTTAATACTTTTAGTTTTTATAACAAAATATTTAGGTTATCATCATAAGATAAGAAATATCGCGCATAGGCTGGATGGCGCTCACAATGACCTAATCATTAACGAAACTTTGGTACTCATTGAGGATAAAATGATTTCCATATCTAGAAAATGTCACGCTGATTTCGGCCTACCCACACCGCAGCGAAGAGAGCAAATTGTCAAGCGATGTTGTGAAGGAGCTAAACTACGATACCGTGGTTTTAGAAGCGCTGCTTAATGAAATGGCACCACGATTGCTTCCCGAGCAACGTCAAGTCTACGAAGCGATCTGCGCCGAGTAAATAGTGGAGAGAGGGGTGTTTTCTTGCTTGACGCACCAGAGGGTACGGGGAATACATTTGTGCTGAATCTCCTGCTGGCCCAACTCTGTAAGGACCGCAATATATAGCTCTGGCTGTGGCTTCCTCGGGCATTGCTGCAACTTTATTTAACGGTGGCTGGACTGCACATTCCGTTTTCAAATTGCCGCTGAACTTTGCAAGCGAAGATATTCCAAGATGCAATATCACCAAAAACAGCGGCCGGGAAGTCCTTCTGCAGCACTGCAAATTAATAGTATGTGACGAGGGCACGATGTCGCACAAGCGTGCATTAGAGGCGGTGAACCGCAGTTTACAGGACATCCGCGGCAACCAGGCGCTGGCGGCGTTGTCGTTTTGCTCGCAGGCGATTTCAGATAGACACTACCAGTTATTGAGAGGGGCACACCAGCGGATGAAATTAACGCATGTGTCAAGGCGTTGCCGCTGTGGCCCAGGATCGAAAAGCTCCATCTTACGTGGAACATGCGCTTCCATCTGTACAACGACCACGATTCAGGTGTCTTTGTGAATAAGCTGCTACAAATGGGAGAAAGTCGTCTGGAATCGGACGCAGATGGTAAAAATTAATTTTCCGATGAATTTTCCCATACAGTGGCTACAGTAGATGAACTATTGATGCACGTTTTTCCCAATTTGGAGGTTAATGTAAATAATGAAGAGTGGTCGTATGAGAGGGCAGTGCTATCGCCAAAGAACGATTGGATCAACAAAATAAACAAAAAAATTTTAGACATGATCGTCAGCGATTCAAAAGTATACACATCCATAGACTCTGTGATGGCTAATGACGATAGTACTGCCTACCCTGTTGAATTTCTTAACTCCCTGGAGTTAACAGGCGTGCCGTCCCATAAGCTGAAGCTTAAAGAAGGCGTTCCAGTTCTGCTGATGCGAAACCTTGATGCACCCATACTGTGTAACGGCACCAAGCTTCGTATCACAGAGCTGGGCAGTAATATTATAAAAGCCACCATTATAACAGGAGCATCTAAAGGAGAGAGCGTTTTAAGTCCCCGCAGACCCATTATTCCAAACAACTTGCCATTTCCGTTCGAGAGGTTGCAGTTTTCCTTAAAATTGGCTTTTACAATGACCATCAACAAATCCCAGGGCCAAACCTTAAAAGAGGCAGGCATTCATTTGGACACTCCATACTTCTCACATGGTCAATTATATGTTGGTTGTTCACGTGTTTCAAGTGCCCAAAACTTGCACGTGCTGACGGAAAATAATAAGACATAATATTGTGTACAGATCAATATTGGAATAAATAAACAACGCCCATCAAGGCGTTTGATTGTTCACTTTGAAAAAAAGTTGTATAGTGCCAGAATGTACCAGTTTTTAAGCCATCGTCGCGTCACCTCAGGCCAGTCCTCTGGGCCAGTTTTCAACGCCATAATTTTTTTTTCGGTCCTTTTCCCCCAGAATTACGGCCACCAAAAGGACGCAGATCAGGCCGTTAGTTCTCATATGTTGTTGTTGTTATCGTGCGGTTAGTTCCTAACCACACGATAACAACAATTGTTAGTTCTCATATATAACGTAACACGACGTGCAAGCTGTCAACTTTTTTTGTTCCATCCTTTTGTATTTATAAATATTTGTTACGCGTTGTATGTTTATTGCTTATTTTATTATTTTGTCATTTTGTATGCACGTCATGTCCCTGCAACAAATACATATTTTTTCTTCGTTTCTTCCTTTTTATGGCCTGTAGTCCCCGAAGGGTTAGGCAGAGGTGTACCTTATCGTAAGCCCACATTTCGCCAGATGCGTTGAGGTCCCGTGTAAAAGGGAGCGACCCTATTCCCAGCAACCGAGCACAATTCCAGACTCCGTGACTGCTACTGAGAAATTTGTGATGGTATACATCAAGACTCGACCAACGAGGCATTCGCTCACACACATCAAAATTTGCATACGAACGAAGTCGCGGGCAACAGCTAGTACTACATACGTATATTATTGTTATTTGTAAACATGCCCATGCCATGCTGTTTATTGCCCCATAATAAATAAAATAAAAATAAAATTACTAGGCGTTTACTTATAATGTAGGTAAGTTTATATTGGCGAGTGACGTCGTAGCGAGCGCGGGGTATTATTTTGTTGTCACTCATTGAAGAGTTCCATTACTTTCATAAGTATTTTGTTCAATAGATTTTGTACAAAATAGATTTTGGTATCATTAAAATGGTACGAATCATGAAACTTGAAGTCGGAGAGACAGTGCCGACTGCAGTACAAAACACACTTATCGTTACCATCTATATCTATACAAATAAATCAAATTGAAGTGTCTGTTTGTTACATCAAAAAACAGATTTATTCTGAATGCATATCAAAATAATTACGGCACTTATAACAAAATCACAGTTTTTTCAATATTTGTCTATCTGTTTGTTCCAGCTAATCTCCAAACCGCTGGACCGATTTTGTCGTGACTTTTACTAGCAGCTAGCTGTAGCAGCTATAAGGTCTAACATCGGCTACTTTTATTTTTGAAAAATAATTAGGGTTCCGTGCAAAAAAATTAAAACCCTTGAAATTGTTAGCAAAATTCGATACGATTTTTAATAATAATTTCACGCGAACGCAGGTCTTGGGCAACAGCTTTATTAGATAAAATCAAAACTTGTTTGAGCCTGACATACGTACAATGTACTTAGACACTGTTTGGCTATAAATTGTAGCACACAAAAGTTATTAAAAAAAAAAACAAGTTTGTTAACGGTCCCACCGTTTGGTACATACTACCTACATACCTACATTGGTAGAATTGATAAAATCCTTAAAATAAATAGGTAATTTATGTCGTTTAGTCACTTAGGACGGTCCTAATTTTTTTTTTCGTCTGTGGTTTGTTTTGACATTATAGTGTTGAACTATCGAAAGTAAACAAAATACAACGTTACAAAGTTTATTCTATGCAAGAAAATAGTGAAATTAAGAAAAAAAAACGCACACTGAAAGGTTCCATAGTCGGGTTGAACAATTAAATATTTTATCCTAAGAACAAACTTACATTTGCAGTTGAAAAACGTGTTCATGTTATACAAAACATATGCTTCTCTGCAACGAGCAAAAAGGTTTCCGGAAGAATAAGACAATAAATATGGCAATCTATGACTTCTTGAATACAATTATGACTAATACTGATAAAAAAAAAACCTGTTTGTGCTATGTACTGTGATATGTCACAAGCGTTTGACTATGAGGACCACAATATCTTAAGAAACAAACTGTGCTCCTATGGTATAAGAGGTAATATTCTGGATTTATTAATGACTTATCTCTCAAATAGAAAACAAAAACTGCTATAACAGACTTAAACTTAAAGACGAAAGAAGAAGTTACATACCTATCCAAAGAACGTACTGTATTCTTCGGCGTACCACAGGGCAGTGTTCTGGGTCCCTTAATTTTTTTAATCTACATTAACGACCTGCCAAAAGCCATAAATTACCCCATAACCCTATTTGCTGATGATAGCACGGTAACAGTAGCTTACTAGCTATATAAACCTGACCAATACGAAGCTGATGTAAATGACGCGTTAATCTCAATAATATCTTGGCTTAACAATAACAACTTAAAAATTAATCTAGGTAAAACTCAAATTATGCACTTTGGCCATAGAAAATCTAGTACAAAATTGAACGTAAAATTCCAAAACACTGTAATTAATGAAGTGGATAGTGCTAAATTCCTAGGACTTATAATAGATAGACAGCTTAACTGGAAGAATCATATCGAAACGTTATGCAAGAAAATAAGTTGCTCATCCTATGCACTTTATAAGCTTGCTCCAACCGTTAACACGGATGCACTACTCACAGCCTATCATGGTCTTGTTGCATCTGTGTTAAGATACGGCATCATATTTTGGGGTAACTCTACAAATAGGGAAGCCGCGTTTAAAGCGCAAAAGCGCTGCATAAGATCTATGTTTGGACTTCAGGTGACGGACAGTTGTGTACCATATTTCAGAAAGCATAAAAGCTTTGTATATATATGAAACTGCCTTATTTGTGAGATTAAATCCGAATTTGTTTTCTAATCTATCTGATACTGTACAACGTAACAGGCGAAATGACATGTTACGCGGACGCAGAGCCATTACAGCTCTTATGCTGAAAAGCATATTCTGCAGAGCCCCGCAAATTTATAATAAAATCAAAAAATCAATTCGAGTGTTAGATTTGGCTGGATTTAAGAAGCAATTTAAAGAATTTTTATGTAATAAATGCTATTATAATTTGAATGACTACTTAAATAACACTGACATTGTAATTTAATTCAATTATTATTTATATTATTTCATTTGTGACATTCTTTTTTGAATTTAAATTATAATTTAAAAAAAAACATATTTAAATACATATTTAACATTTGTACGCCCATGTGGTAGAATGTGATGAGACAATCTACATTAACTCAAGACCATGTAATATACATACCGACCATGTTCTGACAAATAAATAATGATTTGATTTGATTTGATTTGACAAATCGTTAACTTGTAAAGCCTACTTAGCTGTGATATTTTTCCTTTTAACTTTTTTACCTACAAGGTGTAAACGGACCCTTAACGAAGCCGTCAACCAAATCACAACCAAGTATTATGTATGTACAATTGTTTAGGCTCACCTGTTGCCTATCTATTAGCACCGTGTGTTACAAAAACACATTGCCTTAAGCTTTTGGTAAGGCGCAATTACCGTTTCGGTGTGAGTGAAAAACTTTATAATGTACCTGGGTCACTTCGCAATTTGCCAACCGCACGAGCGGTCGAAATATTTTTCTGTCCTCTGTAACATATAATAAAACAAAATTTCTAAAAGTTCATTGAAGAAACGAAATTCCCAATGATTCACCCATTTCTTTCGTAATAGCACACAAGTTGGCGACCTTGACAGGACAAAAAAACTAAATTTAACCAATTGGTTCGTCGACGTGGCGTGATCATCGAGACCACAAAAGGCCGAGTTCGCGTCGTGAAGCTGAAACCAAAGAACATCCTGAAGCCTAAGCATCGATGCAGCTAAAGTATCGATACAGGAATTTGGAAGAAAAAGCAGTTGCAGAAGATTCATGTAAACCGGATCATCATAAGTTAAGTACCCTTCCTTCCTCATGCATACCTGCCTACCTATTTTCTTAATCATAACATCAGCTATTCTAACTAAAACGTGTCATCCACTTTTGCAATAATTTCAATAAATTATTTTTATTTTTTTTGTTATTGTTGAATGGTCATTCGGGTCAAAGTTTTACTTGATCAAACTTAATTGTAGTACAAATAATTCACAATAATATCAGCGTATTTCATTAAGGGCCATAATTAATATTCTATATCAGCAAGTTGGCATGCAATTTATCTCAATAGCTAGCTGCTACACGCGACTTCGTTCGCGTGGAAACTTTGGTGTGTATGTGTGAGACTGCCTCGTTGGTCGAGTGAGAGTGAAAAGTTTGAAAAAATAATGTTAACTTCAATTTCATAAAGTTGTCACACACATGATTTCGAGATCACCTTTTAAGCAAGGAGATGCTTTTGTTAGGGTGCGTCCATTAATAACTTGAGGCAATTTTTTCAATTTTTCGACGCCCCTTGGTGGGATGTCGTGAGATTTGGCCTGACCCTCTCATCCCCCTCCTAATCTCACGTGAGATTTATCAAAATGCGTAGTTTAGTATAAATACGGTAATCTGTGCTTGATTCATTGTGTAGAATTCACTAAAAAAAAAAAATTTTTAGAGAAACATATTTAATTAATTAAACCCAGTGATATTTGCCGGGACTCCGCTCTTCCACTTAACATAAAACAATGTATATGCAAATGAAAAATACTATAAATAATAGTGTTATTGGGTTATTCCATCAGGAATTTCTCAGTAGCAGCCACGGAATCTGGAATTGTTCGTTGATGGCAATAGGCTAATCCCCTGTTACATGGGACTTCAACATAAGTGGCGAAATGTGTGTGTACGATTGCTTCTAAGCCAATGTTTCCTCCTTACTCTTTTTGTTTCTCCCCTGTGACTAACGTTGAGATCCTTAAATATTTTACCTCAATTAAGTCTAAGGCTGTGGGCTGTGATGGGGTCAGTCGAACTATGTTATCTTTTATGATTGAGAACTTAATTCCAATTATTACGCACATTATCAATTCATCTCTGCAGACTGGTGTTTTTCCTGCATTGTGGCGTAAGGCTTATATTATCCCTCTCCCATAAATTTCCAACCCTAGTTTAGCTAATCACTTCAGGCCGATCTCCATTCTCCCTTTCCTTTCTAAGATCCTAGAAGCAGTTGCCCTTAATCAAATATCTTCCTATGTATTTAAGAATAACCTTTTGTCCAGTTTCCAACCCGGTTTTCGGCCTGGCCACAGCACAGCCACATCTCTGCTTAAAGTTACTGAAGACATAAGGGATGGCCTGGAGAATTCGAAATTAATGGTCTTGGTTTTAATAGATTTTTCCAATGCTTTTAACACCGTTGATCACGACATTCTCCTGGCCATACTGTCTCAAATTGGAGTCTCTTCGTTGTCACGTGATTGGTTTTCATCATATCTTCGTGGTCGCCAACAGGCGGTGCGCGCTGATCAGAATTGCTCTGACTGGTGCGACCTGGTAACTGGCGTTCCATAAGGCGGTATACTCTCTCCTCTCTTATTCTCATTATTTATAAACTCCATTACTTCTGTCCTCAAATGTTCATACCATCTGAACGCTGAAGACTTGCAACTATACGCTCAGTCAGACATTGCCAACCTTGACCATTGCATTTCATCACTCAATGCTGATCTCCGAACTATCGAGGAATGGTCTGGCAAATTCGGGGTTTCTGTTAACGTCGGGAAATGGCAGGCCATCCTCATTGGTAGTTCTGACTATTTGAGAAATGTGATCACTAGCCAACTTATGCCACTAATGTACGAGAACTCCGTCATTTTTCTTTCACCTCACGTAAAAGACTTAGGTCTATACATTGACGGCAGTTTAAGTTGGAATAAACATGTGGCTCAGGTGAGCCAGAAAGTCACGTTCTCACTGCGGTCTCTCTATAGATTCAAGCATTTCCTCCCATCTAGCACCAAACTCACGTTGGTCGAGTCACTTGTGCTCCCCATCATTGACTATGCTGATGTTTGTTATTCTGATCTTTCCCAAGAACTTCTAAATAAATTGGATCGTCTTCTCAACAATTGTATTCGCTTTGTTTTTGGCCTTCGTAAATTCGATCACATTTCTTCCTTCCGTTCTCAGCTTAAATGGTTGCCTATCCGACTCAGGAGATCCCTTAGATCTCTCTGCATGCTCTTCACGATTATGAACGACCAATGTGCTCCCGATTATCTAAAAACTTATTTCAAAGTGTTGGGCAGTTCTCACAGTCGTAACCTTCGAGCTTCCAAAAATCTACTTCTCCAAATTCCTTCACACCGCACCGGTTTTATGTCAAATTCTTAAGCTATCACTACTATAAAGCTCTGGAACGCGCTACCTTTTGGCATTAAAAAAGCTGAAAGTAAATTCACTTCTAAAAGAAAAGTGCGTAACCACTATTTAAGTCAGAATAAATAGCGTTGTCTATTAGAAATCGAGTCATGGTAATTATTGTTAGGTTTCTCGTTTTTTATTTTGGTATTTGTTAAAATATGTATTAGTTTATTTTATTTGTAATATGTGTATTAGTATCATTATAAGTGCCTATATGTATAAATATTCGAAAGCAGGAAGTTATTTTTATATATTTATTTTGTACCCTATCACAATGTTTTCTTATTTAACCCAAAGGTTGACTGGTAGAGAATGCCTTGTGGCATTAAGTCCGCCTATGTACCACTATTGAACATGAAGTTTAAATAAATAAATAAATAATATTACAGTGCGGAATGTAATTTTAAACATTACTGTGACTCGAAATAATATGATATGATACTGCATTTAAATGAAAGATACCATAAGTGAAGTGATAACTTTTAGAGGATGGAATCTAAATCTCGAGCAAGTTCGCAGCTTTATTGGAATTCATAGAAAGGCACGAAAATTATTAGTTATTTCGTAAATATCTTCCTGTGTTATTCGAAACTCTATCATACTCGGGCACTTGAAAGATTGAAACATAAACAATGACGTGATACACGACACAGTTGAATCATATAGACGCCTATTGTTATCGTTAACTCTTGGGTCTCGGCGATCGCTCAGTGGTCGTTCAAAAACTTCGACATCGTTTCGTTAGCGCTTGTCAAAACTGTAACTTGGCTACGATTTATATGGGATCTAGCGATCAACATAGTAGAAACGATTATATTTCATTCTATCATTATGAACGCTCAGATAAATTGTAAAGTTGTCTACGAATTTTCTATTCGTTTGTTTTGACCACTTGACTTAACGTTGAGATGATGTCATTCCCATACATTAGATTCGTTTCCTATTAGCGTTAACGATTGTAGATTGTCAACTTGGCTAAGCCTGCTGACCTCCTTAATCTGGCCCTGTAATATTGCAAAAAATTAAAAATTAATTTTAAAATTACGTTTTAGGAAAAATTCTACACTAAAGGCACAATACGTTGATTATATGAAAGAATATGAAGAGCTAGGCCACATGTCTGTAGCACCTAAAAGTAAATCATTTCCCTCATACTTCTTATGCCACCATGCTGTATTTAAAGACAATAGCGAATCGGTAGACAAGGAATTTATATTTAAAGCTCAAAAGAAGTGCATTAGAGCAATGTGCCAAATAAATAGTACAATAATAATTAGCTGTCAACCTTACTTTAAAAATCTAAAAATTCTTACATTGCCTTCCCTATACATTTACGAATCAAATATTTTTGTAAAATCAAATCTAAGCTACTATAACACTGCTGTCAAAAGCTATTATCGAAAATTAAGGGATAAAAAAGGTTAGAGGTACAAATACCTTATGGCAAAACGGCACTATTAAATAAAAGTTTTTTATGCAAGACATCATTAATCTATAATAAATTGCGTGATGACATTAAACAATTACCAATCCTCCAGTTTAAAAAGAAACTACATTCATTGTTAATAGACAAATGTTATTATGATGTCAAAGATTACTTGTGTGACAAAAATATTGTATTCCAATGACAAGAAAGGAAAAATAAGTATCATTTTCTCCCACATATGTATGATAATATTGTGAATTGTATTTGAATACCATTTAAATTGCTTGTCTTTCCTCTTTTTTTTTTGTAATAATGAATTATGACTAATATGACTTGGAATTGAATTTGTATGTATTTATAATTTGGAATATTTTAATAATGTATCGAGATTAATATGACTAATTGTGTTTTAACTTCTGATTTGTATTTTATTATTGTATGCCTCAACGGCGGGACATAGCTGAACTTATTTTAATTATTTAAGACCTGTATTTATGATGTATACCTATAGTCCACAATAAACATGATTTGATTTGATTTGATAAATACAGCAAAAATGATACTACAAAATTTATGGCAACAAAAAATAAACCAAGCTATCCCTCAAGAAATAGAGAAAAGGTGGTTAGAATCTGCGAGTAATTTGAAATGTTTATTGAATTTACAAATACCTATGACAATACCGCGATTGGAACTTTGTGCTGCGTTGTTGGCTGCTAAACTATGCAAAGGTGTCCTTGAGTCTATTCGTTACAAGCCGTCACGAATCGTTCATTGGTGCGATTTAAGCGTAGTGCTAACATGGCTCAGAGGTGATCTGAACAAACTCAAAACATTTGTCGCGAATAGGGATGTTGAAATAACCGAGTTTACTAACGCATCTTCATGGCGATATGTTCCTACGGACACGAACCCAGCCGATTTCTAGGCGTACAAATGCCAATCAGATAATAAGTAATAGCCTGTAGTCTGTAGTGGTCAGGTCCAAATTATTTAATTAAGGGAAATAATTAATCGGGCGAATAAAAATTATATTGGCGACCAATATACTAAATGGGCGACTATTGTACCAAGTAAGTAACTATTTATCTGGTCATTGCGCTGCTCCGCTCGTCTCAACTTTGACACCGGCGAAGCAAGCAGAGCAATCAGTACCTCTACCATGAGATGTCATCTAAAAATGACACGCTAGCGTTGAACTCGCTAGCGTGCTAAGGTGGATCGAATAGACTTCGATAATGCTTGCACCATGAGATTTACGGAATCTTACGGAGGCGCTAAGGTAAGCTCGATAGATCGTGTCCTCTAGCTAACTTCACTCTACTCCTTAGAATACTTTCGTCTATGCTTCACTACTTATGTTTTGTTTCTTTTTTTCTCACTAATAAGAAGAGAGAACGGCTCGTAAGCTCAAAATGTAGTGTTATCGCTATGCTAAAAATGTTAAGACAGTCAATATCACAAAATAAACCGACAAAATAGAAAAGTTGACGGGTAGTGGATTAGTTATGGTATTTAGGGGTTTTTGAATTTTTATTCCTTATAGTATGACACTGTCGCCGTTCAATTAGTTATTTTGTTTGTTGACGTTATACGTTATGTCACGGAGTGCGTTGTGTGGTTTAAGAGTTTAAAACAATAGATTATTTGGATTATATTTTAATGCAATGAGGATCAGTGTCTCACAGTTTCAATTGTTGGTGGAGTTCATGGAAAGGTATGTTTCTACTTTCTATTAAATTATTTTAAAGTTACAGAATTCCCAAATAGTTCCCCCTCAACGCAGGTAGATATGCCAAGCCACTTGAAACTTTGAAAGTGTTATTATAAGTGAGGTAAGTTCAAGTGTCTAAAAATACTAAAAACGTGAGGAAAGCAACAAATAAACAAAAAAAATGGTTATGAATATTTGACTAAATTTTATTTAAAGGCACAGCTTGTTAGTACGTAAAATAGTAATAATATAGTCAAGTCTAGGTAAAATGTCTAAAACATAACATATTCCATGCTAAATAAGCTCTTGCAGACATTATTGTCGCTTTATTACACTCAAAAATGTATATAATTTTAATGTAAACATATGTTTCACACGTCAAAATGCTAGTGAGCTACGTAACTACTATCGCAAGCGTATTAATCGATAGCGTCTGTCGAATTAGTGACTCATGGTACCGTTTTGTATGGTGACAGCTGAAAAACGTTAGTAAATATCGAATAGATTACGTTAGGTTTTGAACCTATCGAAATCTATAGTGCTCATGGTATGTATTTTAATTCATTCTGTGACCGCTAGGGGCGCTATACAATATTTCAAATAATTTACGTAGACGCTAGCGAGTTTTGGCTGTGTAAACTCATGGTAGAGTTACAGCATCTGAAACAAAAGGTTATAAGGAATTTGAGCACTTTTTGTTATTGCAGCTATAATAATTAATCTACTAATTATTTTTATTTCTAAATCATTATTTATAAATTCCAAATAAAAAATATAACACAAAATTCATTCGTTACGCCTAATAAAACCTTAACTGATGAAAATGAAATGAATACTTACCTTAACACTGGCTCACTGCAACCTATAATGGATATTGAAAAATAGGGTTGTTTACTGTTTTATAGACAAAAGTCTTCGAGAATTTTGTTTCATATACATTTTTTCTCATGTTATCATTTCATAGAATACTCAATACGCAGAATACTTGCTTCCAAATATTTAATCGTGTAGGAGGTGTTGCCAATGACGTCACACTCGAAGGAAACACGGGGATGACTTCAGGTGATATTTTCCAATTAGGACGAGACCCGTAGATGCACCATACGGTTAGTAGTGTTTATAGCATCAAATAAGTTCACTGATCCGCGAGGGTCATTAAGTGGCGGGGAGTCTTAACACCGCGATTCAGAATAGCGCGTCATAGGCACAGCGCTGGAACTTTTCAAACAACAAAATCAATGAGCTTCTGTTACCTATAAATCTAATACATGCCAGGATATGTAAATAATAAATGTTACAATCAAACGTGAGCTACAATCGTAGATTTTTGTTACAAATAAAAAAAATATTTCGATATTCAAATCATAGAATAACAAATCAAATATTCTTTATACTCATGTTGTTTAGTTAATATAAAACTTACTAACTGCCCCTCTTACATACCAAATATACATTAAAAAATCTCAAAAATCGGTCGAACCGTTACGGAGGAGTGCGACCACAAACACCGTGACACGAGATCTTTATATACAATATTAGTTTTAGTATATGCGAAACCTGATACACGTGTCTAGTATTTTTATGTAAAGAATCGATGTATAAATTTTTGTTCTGTTATCTAGTTGTCCGCACAAAATCGTGGTCACCACGCAGCGCGCGCCTCCAGCGTCGTCTTGAGCTCATTGATAATAATAATTTGGCAGTAGGTACCTAAATTATTGCGATAGGTACTTAAAGTCGCTCGGTATCCAACTTATAACTTTTTAAAATATTTTTGGAAAAAAATATAACATGGTTTAAAAATGATTGGAATCGATTCAGTTACTTATTCTGAACAAACTATATTCAGGTTTCGCATATACGAAAAATAATGTTGTATAAGACTAGCTGTTGCCCGCGACTACGTTCGCGTGGTAATTTTGGTGTGACGTATGTGTGAGACTGTCTCATTGGTCGAGTGGTCGCAAGCGCGACTACTAATCATGAGGTCCTGGGATCGAATCTCGGGTCGGGCAAAGTATTAAAAAAATGTTTATTTCAGTTACATAAAGTTATCACACACATGATTTGGAAATCACCTTTTAAGCAAGGAGGTGCTTGTGTTAGGGGGCGTCTATTAATTCTGTGAGGCAATTTTGGAGATTTTTCGACCCCTCCTCCCCCCTTGGTGAGATGTCGTGAAATTTGTCTTGACCCCTTCACACCTCTCGTAATCTCATATCAGATTTATCTAAATGCGTAGTTTAGTATAAATACAGTAATCTATGCTTGATTGTGTTGAATTCATTTAAAAATAATAATTTATTTAACTATTTCCATTTTTTTTTTCATATTTGGTCATATTTTATTAGAAAAACATGTTTACTTAATTAAACCCAGTTTCCTCACAATTTTACAGTTTCTAGCGGAGAAAAAATTGCGTGGTATTTGCCAGGACCCCCATGTATAAAATATTGTCTGGAATTTAATATTGTGATTTGTGAATACCTGGTTCAATGTATTATAAGATACTTTTTACCACGGAAAAGCGTCACGGAGGTAAATATTCGAGCAATAACTTGATGAAACTACTTACCAACGTAAATGTTGTTATAAAAAAAATATAAATAGGTACTTCGTTTGAATTTAATTTAGTTGTATTTTCTGTTTGTTGTATTATAAGTCATCAATAAATGTTTGTTGAACACACAGCGTTACGAAAGCGATTATTTTTATATTCCCTTAAAACGGCCCTGTCATAAAATCTTTTCCTACCTGACATACATATCTTAACTATATTCTATCTCTCTACCAATTTTCAGGTACAAAAAAGCCAAGAAAGTAAAAAGCCAAGAATTTCATATAAAGTTGCGAGAGCCCTTAGTCCAGGATTTCACAAAATTCTTTCTTAGCTTATTTCTCCTACTCATAAACTCTACTTGCTAAATTTCAGGTCGGTAGTACAAAAAAAAACAGAACTTTCGTACAAACTTGCGAGAGCACTTAGACCTCCTTAATCCGGCCCTGTCGCAAAATCCGTTCTTAGCGAACGTTTACTCACTATTAACTACCTCCCGGCCAAATTTCAAGTTTGTAGCACAAAAAATGAAGGACTTTCATACAAACTTGAGTGAGCCCTTAGACCTCCATAATCCGGCCCTGCCACAAAATCCGTGCTAAGTAAACGTCTACTAAATATTAACTACCTCCCTGTCTAATTTCAAGTTTGTAGCACAAAAAATGAAGCACTTTCATACAAACTTGAGAGAGCCCTTAGACCTCCTTAATCCGGCCCTGTCGCAAAATCCGTTCTTAACGAATTTCTACTAACTACCTCCCGGCCAAATTTCAAGTTTGTAGCACAAAAAATGAAGCACTTTCATACAAACTTGAGAGAGCCCTTAGACCTCCTTAATCCGGCCCTGTCGCAAAATCCGTTCTTAACGAACTTCTACTAACTACCTCCCGGCCAAATTTCAAGTTTGTAGCACAAAAAATGAATAACTTTCATACAAACATGCGAGAGCCTTTAGACCTCCTTAATCCGGCCCTGTCGCAAAATCCGTTCTTAACGAACTTCTACTAACTACCTCCCGGCCAAATTTCAAGTTTGTAGCACAAAAAATGAATAACTTTCATACAAACATGCGAGAGCCTTTAGACCTCCTTAATCCGGCCCTGTCGCAAAATCCGTTCTTAACGAACTTCTACTAACTACCTCCCGGCCAAATTTCAAGTTTGTAGCACAAAAAATGAATAACTTTCATACAAACATGCGAGAGCCTTTAGACCTCCTTTATCCGGCCCTGTCGCAAAATCCGTTCTTAACGAATGTCTACTGACTATTAACTACCTCCCGTCCGTCCTCCCTCCGCGGTTTTCGATATTTTATGTTTAGTGAGTGAGTGACCTTTCGTTTTTATATATTACCAAGAAATTACCAAGAAAAACATTTTATCGAGTGACAGTTTCTAAATGTTTCAATTCATACCTTTGACAAAATGAATACTATCCTTTAAAATAATAACACCGCGTTCACAAAAAAATACGGGTAATCTTGTTATTCTCATTAATTGTTGGAAAGCAAGCAAGCAATGCAGTTCATAATTGTTGGAAAGCCCTAATTTTATTACTGCGACCAATTTCGACGGAGTTGTCACAATTCTAACCATGGACTTAGTATAATAAACTGGACTGAGCAGTCTACCTGAAAAACGTGACGAGAGAGATATTTATAACAGAGCCCTTTGTCTCTTTCTAATAGGGTGACCAGACATTTTTATAACAAATAAGAAACTTCGTTTTGACAGAGATAATTTGTGTCCGGATAAGACATCAACGGTTACATAAAATAGTGAAATAATAATTTATGAGAAAAAAAAATAAGAATTTCGTTGGAAAAAAAAAAAGAATTTCGTTTCCTTTATTAAAATTAAACACGGTTAAACAGAATTGTTTTGTGGAGTTTCTGCCGTAAGCCAATCTTACTGCCTAAGTTTCTCAATGAATTACATTTCGCATGATGGAATATTCTTAAATTTAAATACTAATTAGGCAATGCTTTTACTAGTTGTAATTCATGTGGTTCTTTATCCGTTATATCTATTGGATAGAATGTGGTAGACTAATTAGATGATCGAGTCTTGTATAAAATATTTGTTTTAATCGCATCAGACTTTTGAAAAATATTCTCGATACGGCAAACCTGCGAAGTAGGTACGTAAGTGCGCACATAATTTGAACAAATCGTAGTCATCAATCCGGAACTTCTAATGCACAAATTGTTCAACACCGTCCTGAAGAGTTACTTCCTGAAACCTTATGAAGAGTTACCTTTGACGTTGTAATCTCTGTGAAACGAAGCCCTCTTGTGAAAATCCAATATCCTTACCACTGGAAAAATGATGGTACTGCATAAGCATTTAACGCTCATCGTGATTTTGTATTATGAAAATCCTCTGGCTTAAAATGAAGGCTACACACAACAAAACCTTTGGTTATGGTTTGAAATTCGGGAATCGTCATTATTGCCTAATTTCTTCTTTCAATGGAAAGCTGTAACAAACAAAAATAATGCTATTTCAATAACGCGATACGTAGGTACTAATTATAATTATCATGTTCATAATATAAACAGTTTTAATGAAAAATACACGAAAGTAAAAGTATAAGTCTTTCGTCCGCATTAGGTCTAAGGCATGGTCACACTAATCATTGTTAGTAAACAAAATCTATAAAATTCCTTACCTGTGAAATGATATGCTACAACCACCATATGATTCACTTATACATGACTTGATACGATACTTTTAACCATTTTCACACTTAAAATAAAAAAGAACCGTAGATAAATCTTATAATTTTCTCAAAACAATTTAGGACGTCAAATTAACACCATTGATGACAGATTTCAGTGTTACTATAATTAATATATAATAGCTTCCAAACAATCATAGTAATATTTAATTTGACTTAAAATAAATAAATTAGTATTATGTACAGACTGTAAACCTATATAAGAAAATAATTAAAATTTATCTTAAGGCTAAAAACATATACACGTAATTTATTTTACTTGCAGTGTGAGGTGACTGCTGGTTTAATATTTTCTAACATCTTTAACATTTTTATCTGTTGGCTATTGAGTGAAAGGCACAAAGGGCTCCCTTATTGCTATCTCTCTCACCTCGGTTATGATAGCTTAACAAAATTTAACCTACGGTGTGACCGTTAAGGTTCATTTTTGTGTGTTACGAATTTCGGAGAACTCAGTCTCTGTTTGTATACTAAGTCCATGGTCCTAACCTAACCTAACCTATTTGGTCGGAGTAAACTGAACGTTTAAGCGTCAAGGTAAATAACAAAAATATTGTATTATGGGGTAGTCGACGGAGTCGAGTCGCTACGCGGGGCTCCTATTTCTGTCTGCAGGGTTTAAAGTAACCTAACTGTCCTGTCCGGAGTCGGTGTGCCCCAAGTCCTGAGCTCGCTTCGCTCGCTCCTGCATCCTAAGTTTTCCTTGCCACAATGCCTTGTTTATGTTGATGTGGTGAGTAGTGTATACAAAACAACATAAAAAATAGGGGTACGACAGACGCATTCGACTATGTGTATATTTATTTATAAAATTATGGATAGCTACTTTTACTTACATTTTCGTTGAAATAAAACACCGAACAAACAATATTTGTTAAAAAATAATTCTACAGTTTGACAAGTTTGTTAATATGTTTCATTCAAGTAAATAGTCGCTAAAACAATAATATTGGAAATAAAAATACAAGAACTACTGTAACCTTATTGGTAACTACAGTTTTGAGCCGTTTGGGGTCGAAACGCTCGGGTCATGGGGACCGAGTGCGCGTCTCCTTTTTAAGGAAATCTCTCGCCGACTGGTCGACACTTCGCGTGACCAGAGGGCTGGCTCTTTCTTTGGCCAAAGAATTAGCATTGCTATTCAGCGTGGCAATGCTGCCAGTCTTCTGGGCACGTTTCCAGATGACAGCGATGCGGAGGAATACTTTGACGCCTAAGTGTCCTATTGTCGTCGTTGTTTAGATGTTTATTTTTTCTTACTTTTAGTCTTATACAAGAACTAAATATTATATGAAATATTTTCGGCGAAACGAAATTCTATGAAATTTCTGTCTGCGAAACAAGGGGACACCGAAAAATATAGCAAACTAAACACGTTGTTGTTTTAACATTTGTAATATTCACAACAAACAGGTTTTGACTCTTAGCGCTAATGAGTTAGATGACTCATTTCATTATCTATGCCGTTTGCTCAGGTTTAATGTTTTCCTATTGAATACAAAGCGTTATCTAAAAACGTACCTTTATGAACTTTGTTTGTCACCCTTTTTAGACGACTACAATTTAATATGAGTTGAAGTGGGTGATTGGCCATCACAAACGTGTGAGCGCAGATTTCCCATTCAATTCAGTAGGCATAGTTTTGTTTTGCATAGTCTTGCAGATAATTAATCGTAAAGGTAAAGGTGCAAGGGTGTGCAAATGTTACCTTTGCATATTTGTGTGCTTACGATATAAGTGCGCTCATTTCGGTCTGTGACCTTTACTAAGGACGCGTTTATAATGACATCACGCAGATTTATTGCCCGTCGTGGCAAACCCAATGAAATATTTTGTGATAACCGGGGTAACTTATTAGCTGCTGCTAAAGATATATGTAGGGGCTTTTCTTAAATTACATAATAGGGACTTAACTGAATTTGCAACTCAGGAAAATATAACATTTGTGTTCTCACCTGCTCAAGCTCCTCATTTTGGCGGCATCTGCGAACCCGGAGTTAAATCTGTAAAACCCATATAAAAAGAGTTATAGGAAACACCCATCTTACCTTTGAAGAAATATCTACACTTTTCGCACAAGTGGAGGCCGTTTTAAACAGTCGCCCCTTGTGTCCTTTGTCCTCCTCTCCTGATGACTACCTTCCTTTATCCCCAGGGCACTTTCTCATTGTAAGACCGCTGAAGGCACTGCCTGAACCTAGCTTGGACAACTTGAAAGAAAGTCACCTGCAACGCTACGCTCGGCTGCAACAAATTCATCAGCATTTCTGGTCACGCTGGCAGCGTGAATATATACAATATTTACTGAGGTGAAAGACGAACTCAAGATCCCTACATATTGGAGAACTCGTGCTTCTCCATGAAGAGCATGGACCACCATTGTGTAACGTGAGCCTTGGATGAATTATTAGATTATTCCCTGGTCCGGATGGAGTTTCGAGAGTTTCGAGAAGTCTTTCAACGGGAGGGAGAATGTTTAGGCTCACCTGCTGCCTGTCTACTAGCACCGTGTGCTACAAAAATACATTGGGCAAGGCGCAATTACCGTGGCGGTGTGCGTGAAAACTTTATAATGTGCCTTTAGGTCACTTCACAATTTGCCAACCGCACGAGCGGTCGAAATATTTTTCTGTCCTCTGTAACATATAATAAAACAAATATTCAAAAGTTCATTAAAGTAGTCATTGAAGAAACCAAATTCCCAACGATTCACCCCTTCACGTCGTACATCAAACTAAGTAACTCTAAGCAAAAATTATTGCTGGGAAACGACTTTTTTTGGGGTCGAGAACCACGTTTTACGGTAGGACTCAATGTAGCGCATTCAAACCATTATGCTGATGGATGCGTTGAATAGTACGGTGGTCGTGGACGTATATTTCAATTAAAGTTATAACGTTAAAAATTAAATTCGCGCGCTTATTTTTTGAAATCTCCGATGCCGGCCTAACACTATACAAAAAAAGAGTTAAAAGTTGAAGTTTAGTGCGCAATCGTACCTACGGCCTACGGTCAGTGAACCAGTGCTAGCTAACGCTTTCTTTTTCACACCCACTGGCTTTTATTTGGCTTCTCTGACCTTTCAGTTTTTCCTAGCTAAATGTCTCTGCTGTTGATAACATTGGTAGGTACTCATTTGAGAATTTGTATTAAGTTTAAAGCTGGGCTGTTTCTTTGAATGTGTGCGTGTAAGTTTGAGATAAAATGTGTGTTTACGCCGAGGATTCGCGCAAATATGCGCTTCGCACGAATTTTGATACAAAGTACGATTTCAAGTTAGTTCGTATTTGATTTAAGCGATTAGGAACTGGGGCATTTCTTTTTTCGATTTCTTGTGATTTAAAGTTTTGTGATTAGTTTCTTGCCGTAATTAACTTTGTTTTGAAGTGAACACTAAAATGAATTCGAAAACGCATGCAATTTTTCCTTGTGAAGGATTAAAATGTGTGAAATCGGTACTGGATAAGGTAAATACTTTCAGTTTTTCAGAAAAATATAATCTCGTTACTTCACTTAAACCTACTTCTTTGAATATTTCTCAGAAAAATTAAAACCCATATTCAATGGCTGGTCGGCTGCTCTTATTCAAACAATCTTTAAATATATCTAGTAATGGATAGATAGGTAGTGCCTTCTGTGTACTTTGTTGTTTGTTATCTGTCTGTGGTAAAGAAGCGAAGAATGAAGAGTTATGGCTGTTTCATCATTTCAGCCGAAAGACGTCCACTGCTACAGTATCCACGAACCCATCGTTGTATTCGTCCACTGAGCTTCCTAGGCACTCGAAACGATTCTCAAGTTCAAGCTGAAAGCTCTCGGGGTTTTGGATCTGGATCTGTGCTGGACGGAGCGTAGACTTCATCAGTCGAGACCTTTCAAGCTTTATATTGATGTTCAATGGGCCTCTTACCATGCGGTGATCGCTGCCTGTTTTCACCGAATTGATCACAGAGACATCATTGAATATTTTCTTTCTCACCCTCTCTTCGGACTTCAGATAATCCCACAATACTCCATCGCAGCCCTGCTCAATTCCTCTTCGAGTTCCGTTATCTTCTCGTCGGTCCGGAGTGTACGCGTGTTATATGTTGCCAGGTCAAGTCGTCGGTATAGGCAGCCTGATCCCTTCCGGAGATTCTTCGCACCCCTTGACAAGCCGTGACCTCGACCGCTACCATAGTCGAGGATAGACGGGCTGCCGGGTACTAGGGGCCATTTTTGTGTTGCGCTCATCATTGGGGGGGGGGGGGGTTTGCCATAATAGCCACGCTTGGCAGGTGGGTTGGCGATCGCAATAAAGGGTGGTAATAAAATCACAGAGAACGCTGCTGTCCATTCTCTGGTAAGTCCCTAAGTCGCCTCTTACGACATCCACGTGAAGATATGGGATGGTGCTATTCTTTACGTCCGGACACCATACAGAAATTTACGTCCGGACACCATACAGAACATGGCTGTTTACATTGTGAGTAATTACTAACATTTTTAATAATGTTTAGTTAGAGACCAATTTATTATTACGAATTGACTTGAAGAGTTCAGTAAGTTAATAATTATTTCGTTTATGGATTTTCTTACATACTAATTACATTTTTAAATATTTAAAAAAAAACCATATAAAAAACATTTAAAAATATAAAAAATAGTGGTCCGCCGGTGTTGGGAGCATGGTCCAAGCTACCGGTGGTTAGGGTTCCAGAGACAGGAACCTCCACACAATGCGAGCCATATTGAGGAGTACTGCGAGCGTTCTTAATCAGGCTCTTGATCCAACCGCCTAAGGAGAGTTTATATATATATATATATATATACAACATTATTTTTAGTATATGCGAAACCTGATTAAAGTTTGTTCAGAATAAGTAACTGAATCAATTCCAATAATTTTTAAACCATGTTATATTTTTTCCCAAAACTATTAAAAAAAAGTTAAAAGTTGGATACCGAGCGACTTTGAGTACCTATCGCAATAATTTAGGTACCTACTGCCGAATTATTATTATCAATGAGCTCAAGACGACGCTGGAGGCGCGCGCTGCGTGGTGACCGCGTTTTTGTGCGGACAACTAGGTAACTGAACAAGCTTATAACTTTGTGATTTTTCATGGTACAGTTTTGAAATTTTGTACACAGATTCTTTACATAAAAATACTAGACACGTGTATCAGGTTTCGCAAATACTAAAACTAATGTTGTATACAGTGTGAGTCTTTATAATGTGCACATACCGAAATGAGAGAATCTATGCTTAATTTTATCGATGGAAAAAATATTTAAAAAAATCTAAATATTTTTTTAATATTTTTTATGGAATTTTTAAATATTTTGTCCGCTACTGTGACCCCAGTGTAAACAAAACGGTGTAACTTTTAAACCGAATTATCTATCGCAATGAAACAAACTGCATAATGATTGGAAGTAATTAGGCGTCCTCATAAAATGAAAATTGTGGGAAAAAAACTACCCTCAATTGAAAATAAACATCTTTTTTAGCAAAAATCTGTTTTTTCTTCATAAATTTTTACAATAATCGTAAAACTTCTCAATAAGACGCCCCCATTACCTACCTTTTTTATTACTTTACGTTATTTTTCATCGTATTAGCCACGTAAACGTACGTGGTAAAAATTGCATGTACATGCATGTTGCATGTGTTGCATGTGTATTGTGTGTATTGTGTGTTGTGTGTTGTATGTGTTGTTGTGTTGTGTATTGTGTGAACTTAATCCCAACATTTCTTATCAACTGTTAAAAAAAGGCCCAGCGCACGGCTACGCACTATTGTTTAGCAGGTAGACAGCATTTTCTGTGAATTTTATTATATATGTAATATATTATATTTTATTTATCTCCACAAATTACATATCACCGTGAGTATAAATTTCAGTCAGTCACTGAAATTTTGGCAAAGTGTGTAATTTGTGGGAGATCTGGAGTCTAAACTAAGCCTAGGCCTGTATTTCAGAACTCCAGGCCCCCCATTACATTATGTTGCACAGACTGTCGTCGTCGTGAGTTAGCAGAAATGTGAGTGGATGAATGCGCTAATATGTGCATGCATGCGCGCATGTGTGCTTGTGTATGTGTCTGTCTACGTGTGTGCGTTTACGCGTATGTGTGTATGTTTGTACGTGTGTGTGTTTGTGCGTGTGTTAATTTGAAAAACAGTACTACATTATACCTTTATAAATATAAGTATGTTTGAATGTATGCAAAAAAAGTTAATTTATAAAATGCCATTATTTAAAAAAAAATCATCTCAATCAATTTTTCAGTGTCAGTGTAGCTTAGTTCAAGTAACCTTTTTCTAAGATTATTCTTGCATTCAGTTTTGCTACAGTCAGATATATCAATTTCTTTATTGAATTTATTTAACAATACTCCTCCACGGAATGAGAAGAAACTTTGAGCAAAAGAGGTGCGTACAGCTGGTGAATCAAAGAGTGCATAACGTCTTCTAGTGAGGGCTTTGCGTTTTCTTAGTTCTTCGGATAAATAGGAGCGTTGGCGAAGTATCATCATCATCATCAGCCTATAGCAGTCCACTGCTGGACATAGGCCTCCTCAATCGCACGCAATTTAACTCGACTTTCAGCAATTCTCATCCACCCTCCAGTTGCTACCAGCCACCCCGCGAAGATCGTCACTCCACCGAGCCTGAGGGCGTCCCACCTTACGTTTGCCGATTCGCGGTCTCCACTCAAGAACACGTCTACCCCAACGGTCATCGGTTCTACGGCAAATATGACCGGCCCATTGCCACTTCAGCTTACTTATTCTGTGAGCTATGTCGACAACTCTGGTTCTCTGTCGGATCACATCGTTTCGAATGCGATCCCTCAGAGAGACTCCAAGCATAGCTCGTTCCATAGCTCGCTGAGCGACCTTAAATTTATGGACCAGCCGTACTGTGAGTGTCCACGTTTCGGCTCCGTAAGTCATAACAGGCAGGACGCACTGATTGAAGACCTTAGTCTTTAGGCTCTGTGGAATACGCGACGAGAAGACCCGGCGAAGCTTCCCAAATGCTGCCCAGCCCAGCTGGATTCTTCTGTTAGCCTCCCTCTCAAAGTTGTTCTTACCAAACTGCAGAGTTTGCCCGAGGTAAACATATTCTCGAACAACCTCGAGAGGACCGCTATTGACAACAACAGGTCCTGGGGTGACGTGTTCGTTGAACATAACCTGGGTTTTGTCCAAGTTCACCCTGAGACCAATGTGTATTGAAGAATCAACTAGGCCATCCAGCATCTGCTGCAAGTCGTGCAGCGATTCAGCCAGTATGACGATGTCATCTGCAAATCTCAAGTGTGAGATGTACTCGCCGTTGATGTTTATGCCACGTCCTTCCCATTTCAGCGTCTTAAACACATCCGCCAGTGCGTTGGTGAACAATTTCGGGGAAATAACGTCCCCTTGTCTCACCCCCCGACGCAATGGGATATGCTTCGTTTGCTGGTTTTGACTTTGGACGGTCATTGTGGCGTTCTCATAAAGATTTCTCAACACTTGGATGTATCGCCAGTCGACTTGGCATCGCTGCAGAGACTCCAGAACTGACCAGGTCTCGACAGAGTCAAAAGCCTTCTCATAGTCCACAAATGCAAGACACAGCGGCCGATTATACTCTTCGGACTTCTGTATGATCTGCCGCACTGTGTGGATGTGGTCTATGGTGCTGTATCCTCCTCGAAACCCGGCCTGCTCCGGTGGCTGGAAGTCGTCCAGTCTTCGCGCTAGACGATTCGTGATGACTCTTGAAAACAGCTTATACACGTGGCTAAGGAGCGAAATGGGTCTGTAATTCTTTAATAGGGTCTTGTTTCCCTTTTTAAAGAAAAGAACGACCACGCTCCTTCTCCACGCTTCTGGAGTTCTCTCAGAGAACAGGACCGAGTTGAAGAGCTCCCGAAGCTCTCTTAAAACAGGGCTTCCTCCCGCTTTCAGGAGCTCAGTCGTTATCCCATCCTCGCCAGGGGCTTTTCCATTCTTAAGCTGTCTAAGAGCCGCCTCGATTTCGTCTTGGCTGACTTCTGGCAGGTCTTCTGTGAAATGGCGGGTTAAGGTGGCTTTGGAATCCTCATTTTCGGGATCAGGTCGAGATGCATGCGATGCATACAACTGGCCGTAGAAGTTTTCGACTTCCGAAAGAATCTCCGGCTTCGAAACGACGATATCCCCACTAGATTTGGTCAACTTCGTCAGGTGGCTCCTCCCAAGTGATTGGACGAACACTTTTGACCCCCGATTTTGCTCAATCGCTTTTTCTATTGAGCGGGTGCTGGAGCATCGAAGGTCGCGTCGTATCAATTTTCTAATTTTATTATTGAGTGCCTGTAGTTCTGACGAAGTGATGGGTGGGTTTTCACGTCGTTCCGTCATAAGCTCCAGAGTCTCCTCCGAAAGTTTGGACTTCTTGCCCGTATACCGCATTTTACAAAAACGCGTCCCTTCCTCCCTGAGGATTTCCACCATTTGGTCGAGCGCCTGGTCAACATCATTTGTGGTTTCCACGGCCGCGAATCGGTTCTCCAGATCTGACTGGAACGCTTCAGACCCTAGCATGGTTTGGAGCATATTTGGACGGAGCTTAGATTTCATCAAACGGGTTCGCTCCAGCTTGAAATTAATATTCAGAGTGCCACGAACAAGTCTGTGATCGCTACCGGTGTTGAACCTGTTGATCACCGAGACATCTCTGAATATATGCTTTTTATCCGCTATGATGAAGTCTATCTCATTTTTCGTCATAGTGTCGGGGCTTCGCCACGTCCACTTCCTTTGGGACTGTTTCTTAAAGAAAGAATTCATCACAAAAAACCCCTCCTTCTCAAGGAAGTTGACAAGCATTTGCCCCCTGTGATTTCTGCTGCCAAACCCGTAGGATCCTACTACCGATTCACTGCCATTTTGTACTCCCACTTTAGCGTTAAAATCCCCCATGACAACGCTGTAGTGGGCCTTAGTAGTAAAGTGCAAGGCCTTGGAGATGTCCTCAAACATTTCCTCTACCACGTCGTCCGAGTGTGCCGAAGTCGGTGCGTAGACCTGAACAACCTTGAGGCTATACCTCTCGGTTAGCTTCACTATGAGGTACGCTACCCTGTTCGAGACACTAGACACTTCTACCACGTTGTCACAAAGGGATTTATGTACCAGGAACCCGACTCCGCCTTGGGATAGCTGGTCTCCCTCTCGAAAATACATCAGGAGGCCTGATTCAAGGGTTATTGTGTCCTCCCCCTCTCTTCGGACTTCACTCAACCCAAGAATGTGCCACCGTACCCTTTCGAGTTCTTCCTCTAGCTGCACTAGACGTTCGTCGAGCCGTAACGTGCGTCCATTATACGTCGCCAAGGTCAGTTGGGTTTGGCGGCCGTTCGTGACCCGGGGATTCTTAGCACCCCCTACCTTGCCGTTACCGTGACCGCCGCCAAAATCAGGAATAGCAAGGCCAAGGCCAAAGAACTGGGGGCCGTGGTTGATTCTGGCTTGCCATTAAGGGGTTGCCAGTGACGCTGTTGCCCGTCGCTAGTCTGCGCTATTTAGTTGCGAACTTTCGAATGGTTATACCGCCATTTAGCGGTCGTCAGAGCCTCGTTTGTTGTTTAGTAGGATGCACCACAAGCAGGTGAGGTTGACTTGGGGCACTGAGATGGTAGGTGCGCCCCCTTACATCCCCATTATCATTTTTGTTTTGCATGCTTCTCCCCAAGTGGTTATGCAGTAACTAAGGATGGACTGTACCAAGGCCTAGTACACCATCCTCATGGTCAACATCCCGGAGATCCTTAAAAATGTATGTGAGCTTACGGATTCTTTTGAATACGGATATCAAATGGTTTTCAAAAGTTAAGTTAGTGTCAAGTTCAATTCCGAGATATTTAATGCAGGTGTAGCGGAATATTCATCCTCACAGTAACAATATAGTACGTAGGGTACATCGACAATATTGTGCCCAAACTAAGTTTCTATAAGTACCTACTATGCATTGATTTTTTGTTACAAATTTTGTATAAAAGTTACCGTCTTCTCTAAATACATCCATTCCATATTCAGCCATCACCACGAGTCTCATTTTCAAACCCTGCGTATCCCAACAGTGGTGACCCCGACGTGATGAAACACCTAGAAGCAAACATGAACCCGATTACTTCGAAGCAGAACGATGGAAGCGACAAAACATCGCCGCAAAAAGATTCGCACGAACTGTCAGCCGTCTCGTACGTCGTACGTGGAACTAGGAGATTTGAAGCCGTCGCAACTACTACGCCGCATGCAAAATTTAGCCGGTAACAACATCGCTGACAACACGCTGCGTGTTATATGGACAAAGCACCTACCCCCATCTGTGCGCGCCATTCTAGCTGTGAGCGAAACTATAGCCAAGAAAACCGAACTAAGTGAGTTAGCAATAATGGCCGATAAAATGCTGGAACAACTTCACCACCAAATATCAGCAGTCCACGACACGTCATCATCGTCAACACCACCCACTCCACCAGTAGCTGCAAATCATGAAAACGCATTACTTCACGCGAAGATCGACATGTTGGCGAAAGAAATATGGGAATTAAAAACACACCACAACCGCTACGGAAGGCAGCGCGAGCGCAACTGGCGAGGCGCCCGTCATCGATCACGCAGTTCATACAGATCGCCGCACGGTAACCTCCGGTCGGATTCAAATCAACAACACAGGACTGAGAACTACGACAATTCCGTTTGTTATTATCATCGAAAGTTCGGCGAACAAGCCCGAAAATGTACTAGACCATGTACTTATGAAGATAAGCACCCTTCAAGCACGGGAAACTAAAGCAGGTGTTAGCAGAGACGGGATCTAGCGCCTGGGAAAAATCACACCGTCTATTTCTGAAAGACAAGAAGACAAATCTAAGCTTTCTCATCGATACTGGTGCAAACATATCCGTCATTCCTCGAAAACGCTGCGAAATCCTCAAGCCCACCGCATTCAAACTTTATGCAGCAAACAACACAGAAATACCCACCTACGGTGAAAAAACAATAGATCTAGATTTCAACCTGAGACGACCATTCAGATGGAAGTTCGTCGTAGCAGCAGTCAGTAAGCCCATCATCGGCGCTGATTTCTTGAAGCACCATCACCTTCTAGTCGACCTCGCTGGAAAATGTTTAATCGACAAGATAACTAACTTGTCAGTGAAAACTTCCATTTGCAAATCTACAGCACCAACAATCAGAACCATAGACCTGGAACAAAAATATCATGACATATTAGCGGAATTCCCCGATATAACAAGACTTTCCACTATGAAAAATACTCCGAAGCACAACGTCGAGCACCATATCGAAACAACAGGGCCGCCATTATACTGCAAAGCACGTCCACTGCCACCACACCGTTACGAAGCAGCGAAGAAAGAATTTCAAACCATGATGGATCAGGGATTATGCCGACCAAGCAAGAGCCCCTGGGCCAGTCCACTTCACGTGGTACCCAAACGAAAGATTTAACGCCATAACCAAGCCAGACCGATATCCGGTACCACGTTTGAAGGACTTCACTTACCAGTTGCACGGGAAGCAGGTATTCTCAACGCTTGACCTAAATAGGGCTTACCAACAATTGCCTGTTCTGGAAGATCACATTGAAAAAACAGCCATTATCACACCATTCGGGCTATTTGAAATTCCCCGAATGTGCCCTGGTCTGAAAAATGCTGGACAGACTTTCCAACGCTTCATTCATGAGGTACTTCACGAACTCGATTTTGCCTACCCTTTTGTGGATGACATCATCATAAGCTCCAGTACAGAAGAAGAACACAGACAGCATTTACGCACCGTCCTGCAACGACTGAACAAATATGGCATCACTATAAACCCATCGAAATGTGTACTAGGCAAGAAAGTGATCAAATTCCTTGGACACACTGTCTCACAAGATGGCATCAAACCTCCAGCAGAAAAAGTAGAAGCTATCACCAACTTTCCACTACCCACAACCATTGAACAATTGAGAAGATTCCTCGGCACCGTCAACTTCTACAGAGACTGCATTTCAAAGGCAGCCGAAATACAAGCACCTCTAAACGCATATTTGCACAACAGCAAGAAACGAGACAAAACAAAGATCGTATGGAACGACGAAGCCAAGAAGGCATTTGAGCTATGTAAAGCTGGCTTACAAAACCTCTCACCCCTCACATAACGCACCGATCGCATTAATGACTGACGCCTCTGATAAGTGCGCCGGTGCTGTACTGCAACAATATGTACACAACAAATGGCAGCCACTGGGTTATTTCTCCAAAGCATTGTCAAGCGCGCAAGTCAAATATAGCACATTCGACAGAGAACTATTAGCTATATACATGGCCGTGAAGCATTTTAGAAAAATGTTCGAAGGAAGACATCTCACAATATTCACCGACCACAAGCCATTAACCTACGCGATAAATAAAACATCGACAGACAGCGAGACACCGCGCCGAGCCCGACAACTCATGTACATTAGCGAATTCACAAACGACATTCGTCATATCAGCGGGAAAGACAACATAGTTGCAGATTCATTATCACGGATCAACACAGAAACCATCACTTGTCCTACAACGATTGACTACAAGCAACTAGCTACAGCGCAAGAAAGAGATAGCACTACCCATGACCTACAGAAACAAAGCAATTTACAATTGAAGCGCATAGTTCTACCAAACACAAATAGCAAAATACTGTGTGAAACATCAACACAACATATTCGCCCGTACCTACCCGAAACATTTCGCCGAGCAGCGTACGAAAGTGTACATAACCTTAGCCACCCCGGCACACGCACAACAAGAAAAATACTAAGTGAAAAATACTTCTGGCCTTCAATGAACGCTGACGCGGGACGATGGTCGAAAGCCTGTGAAGCCTGTCAAAAGTCAAAAGTTAGTCGACACACAACGAGTCAAATTGCAACTTTCCCACCATCGGAACGATTCCAACATATCCATGTCGACATTGTTGGGCCCCTACCACCCTCACAATATGGACACAAGTACCTGCTCACTATTATCGACCGGTACACGCGATGGCCCGAAGCATTACCTCTCCACGACATAACTGCAGAAACAATAGTCAAAGCGATATACGAAGGCTGGATAACAAGATTTGGTTGTCCTATCACGATAACAAGCGATCAAGGCCGCCAGTTTGAGAGCCAACTCTTCTCTGAATTAATGAAATTAATGGGAATAAACAGAACGAGAACAACTGCATATCACCCACAATCAAATGGAATCATCGAACGCTGGCACCGCTCACTCAAAGCCGCACTTACCGCGCGCTGCACTACTAGTGCGAACGGAAAGTGGTTGGACGAGTTACCGACCGTATTACTTGGATTACGCGCGGCTACTCGCAGCGACACACTAATTAGTCCCGCACAATATACCTACGGAACATCGCTGCGATTACCAGGAGATTTTTTTGTTGAAACAAAAGGAAGCCAAATGAGTCACGATTTCGTCGAACAGCTGCGACAGACTATCAACGCATACCGACCAGCCGAGATCACGCATAGCAACAACAAAATGTTTGTACATTCCGACCTACGTACCTGCGAAAATGTTTACCTACGAAGAGATTGCACAAAAAAACCATTACAGCCGACATATGAAGGCCCATATCCCGTATTGGAAAGATGTGAGAAATACTACAAGCTGCAACTACCAGGAAGAGTAACTAACGTCTCGATCGACCGTCTGAAGCCTGCCTACACTATGAACGAGCAAGGACATAATGACACACAGAAAACAACGCGATCAGGAAGAATTGTGAAACCAGTTGTACGCTTCGCTTGAGGGGGTGTACTGTAGCGGAATATTCATCCTCACAGTAACAATATAGTACGTAGGGTACATCGACAATATTGCGCCCAAACTAAGTACCTACTATGCATTGATTTTTTGTTACAAATTTTGTATAAAAGTTACCGTCTTCTCTAAATACATCCATTCCATATACAGCCATCACCACGAGTCTCATTTTCAAACCCTGCGTATCCCAACACAGGTAGTTGAATTTATGTTGGGACAAGTGCAGTTTGGAGTAGGAGGATAGTTGCACTTATATGCATAAATCTTGCCTAAACGGTTGGGAGGTTTGATTCGTTTTGTCATTGAGAAGACAATGTGTTTAATTTTATCCTCATTCAAGGAGAGAGAGTTTGACAGTAACCAGTGACATATTGTATTGACCCCCTTTTGTGCATAGTTATAAAGTTCTTCCCACGAGTCTGAGAAAAGAGTGAGGGCAATGTCATCAGCTTATGCAGATATGCGACAGTTTGGAATTTTAAGAGTGCAAAGTTCATTTAAGTAGCAAAGAAAAAGGGTAGGACCCAATTTGCTGCCTTGCGGCACGCCAAAGAGGACTGGTAGTTCATCGCTGATATATTCTCCGATTTTTACGTATTGGGTTCTATTTTTTAAATAGTCAGTTAGCAATGCCAGCGGGACCCCTCTAATACCATGGTTTTCAAGGTTTTGCACGATGTGGGGAACAGAGACAGTGTCAAATGCCTTTGCAAGGTCTAGAAATATAGTTAAGCATTTTTTTTTGTTGTCCAATTGTTGAGCGGCTTGATCTAAATCCATATTGCGTATCAGCGAAAAGCTTGTGTTCCTCAAGGTATTTGGTGAGCCTTTTATTTATTATGCGTTCAAATAGCTTTGATAATGTTGTTAAGATTGCAATTGGCCTATAAATATTGACACTGCCTCTGTCTCCCGCCTTATGTATAGGGTGTATCACGGCTTTTTTAGCGCGGCAGGAAATATTCCGATCTCAAAGCAGCGATTTATTAGGTTGGCAAGTACTGGTGTGATGGTTGCACGTGTAATCTTTAGAGCGTCAGCACTTATTTGATTCCATCCAGGGGCGCAGTCACTTCTCAAGTTTTTGATTTTGATTTTTGGACGAAGGAATTTAGCGTAGATTTAATAACTGGCTTGAACGTGAGGATATGTGAAGGTATCATATCTGCTAATTGTTTGCCTATAGTTGAGAAGTGCTTATTTGTTTTGTTGATCGCATCTATGGGTTTTTTTTCGGTAGACAGAAGCTGCTGAGGTATTTGGTTTTGTTTATGATTGTTAGTTATTGATTTAATGGTAGACCAAAGCTTTTTTGAATTATTTTTTGACATGCTAAGTTGATCTTTTTCGTATTGTTTTTTGAGTTTTTCAAGTAAATTATTTTTAAGTAAATTATTGCAGTGATTGCGGTATCTCAAATACGTTATTTTTAGTATAGTGTCATTTTCATTTGTTTTTAATTTTTTATGCATTCTATCCCTTGTTCTAATGCATCGTAGCATACCGGGGGATATCCAAGGTTTAATTATTAATTTACTTTTAGGTGTTAATCTTATTGTTGTGTTGTTAGCAATTAATTGTTTTATTATATTAATTAAATTATTCATAGTTATTTAAATTATTTTCTTGATATATATCGTCAAAAGTGCTATTCTGGCAGTCTGATTTTAGCTTTTCCTTTTCAATTTTATAGTTTAATTTAATTTTTTTTGTGTTATTCTTAGGAGGGTCGTTTTTCATGCAAAATAATACGGCTTCATGGTCAGTAATACTAGTGCCCAGAGAGAAAGTAAATGCCTTTAGTTTCGTTTTTAATATAACATGGTCCAGGCACGCTTTACTTCTGGTTGCAGCATTAATGGCAGGTAGTAATCCATGGAAGTTAATGGTATCTAAGTACGCGGTGGTAACATGACTAGTGCTTAAGAGGTCAATGTTTATATCGCCAACAATAATAACATTCTTAAATGATGAAAAATTCTGTAATAATGTGTGTAGTGAATTTAAGAAAACAGCGGGAAATTTAAAACTGGGAGGTCTGTAAATTGCAATTACCACAGATGTTCTTTAATTTTAATCATTAAGCAGTTCGCTTCCAGCAGATTAGGTTCCTCTACAGCACATTCTAGGTTATTGTTTGTATAGACAACTTCACCATCGTTCTGATTGATGACCACTACGGTCATTAGTTTTGAATGAGTTATAGCCTTGCAGTAATGGTAACGTATTAACTTGTAATAACCAACATTCAGAGAGCACTATGATGTCTGATGATAGTTTTAGTCTTTTAAGCAGAACATGTAACTCTTCATATTTGCAGTATAGACTGCGAATATTTTGTTGTAAAACTTTTATATATTGACTTGGATAAGTCAAGTATGAAATGCATTCCTCAAGTTCGCATGTGACTGGCACGGATACATCAAATTAGTCAATATCTCCTATAATATCATTAGTTATATCGAATTTTACGCGCTTTAGGATGTGGTGAAGATAACATGGGTGCTAATTTTGCTTTTAAAATATATTTAGGACAATTAATATATAATTCTAGTGTTCTAGATGAAGCGAGGCAGTTAGTGCCGCTTTGGATCATTAAAAGGCGCAAAAAAATATTGAATATTTCGTGATAAGAGGAGAAATACTGTGCAAATACGATAGAGAGTATTGGTTTGATTATGATGAAATGGTTGTGTTATAATAACATATACATGTATAAGTCGTGCAGAAGCAAATAATGCAAAAATATAAGTGTTGTAGCAAATAACAGCGTAGGTATATATAGCAGAGTGATTTATATACGTGCGAGTTGTGTTAGTTTGTAAATAAATGTAGTATTTGTGTACTGGTGAGTGTGTTGAATGTAAGTTACAAATTGATAAGAGGTAAATATTATGTAAATTTATGGTAATATATTCTGTAAAAGTTAGTAAAACCCCAAGTTGGGTGTTAAGTAAGTATACAAAAAGGATCTTGGCGGCAACAATGCGCGATAGTAGTAGTAAGCGGATTAGTCATTGAGATTTTAGTTTAATCACGTCTTCTTCTTTGGCGAATATATATCTGGCCTTTATGAGGTCCAACAGTTTGCGTCCTTAATATTTTTCACATATCCACGTGCCAGGTAATATAGGTAACTTCCATAGGTGGTGAGAGACTCTGCTACAAAGATCGGTTTTGATTCGCCGCTTATCTTCAAATGTGTGGTGTTCAATTTATCAGTTTTATTGCATTTGGTTTTAGATGCGTTTATAATAGTTTCCTTGAGAGAATTCGTAGAAAATTCTACTATTATGGGAGTAGATTTGCTCTGGGTTTTTTGGGTTTGTAAATATTCCGAATATCCTTATCAAGCACCTCCACCTTTAGTACATCACCAACATTTTTTACTATGTTAATTAGAGTAGCTTTTGATTCTGACTGGGTTTCGGGCACGTTTCTAAGTTCCAAACTTGACGCTTTGGAGTTCCTTTCAAGTAGATCAATTTTTTGCTCCATCTTTTTATTTGATTCTTGAAAAAAGTATTTTCTTCTTTTGTTCGTTGAAGTTGGTATAAATATCATCATATTTATCAGACATGTGTTGAACTGACTGTATAAGTTCGCTATTTTGTTGCATCATCCTCCTCATATCTTCCTCAAATTTTATATTTTAATTCTTTTGCTGAAGCTGTACATCGAGCAGCATGTCTTTCATTTCACTGAGCGCAGAGTCTTCAAATTTGCACTTTAAACGACGTGTAACGTTTGGCTCAGTTCCACAGTCAGGTTCCGAGCCCACGCAATCGGATGCGGTGTCAGATTCCTGCGCATTAATACTCGGTATCAATAACGTTTGGTCAGGTTTTGCGAGCGCAGTGGGCCGGGAAGACATAATTAATATTATAACGTCGATGACAAGATACGCAAAACGTAAAACACTGCTCGTTTCTCAATTGTATCGAACTCGGACTTGGCGTAGCAAATCAAATGAATCACTCACTGCGGGCGACGCTGTAGTTATAGTGTAGTCCTCGTAGGCCTCGTAGCGCTCAAAGTGATAGCCGATCGCGGTGACGTAGAACTTGGTAGCTGCGCGGGCGCAGTTGGTACTTAATTTCGCCCGGCCACGACAATGTCAGAGTGGCGTAGCGTCCCTGGGCGCGAACTCGATCCAATGCACGAAGTCGGCGCAGATTCAAATCTCGCTGCAGACGCTAAACACTTTTAGAATGAGACAAGCAACTATGGCCGCCGCCTCTTACGAGCGATCTCACAAGATAGAAGAGGAGGGCCCGATTATTTAAAAAATATGATGAATTTAAATACGGAATTAATATACATACTATATATATAATATAATTAATATACATATAACACGTCCACTCTGCTCAGACACGCAAAAGGAAGGGAAAAAGGGGAAATTTTATAGATCGTTTAAGTCAATAGATGGCTCTTATCTACACGGCATGGCACGGTGACATAGTCCACAAGTGTAGTAGTGGGTGAGTGTATATATTAGTCTGTAAGGCACGTGCGGTGCAGGAGGCCCCGGTCACAGGGGTCATGACCCCCCCAAAATCATACACGCCAAATTGTTTTTTTTTGGATATAAATTATTGCCTAATTTCCTGCTTAATCGTTCTACAAGAGAAAATAACCTTTTTCGAGGCAGAATTTTCGAGCTCGCTTCGCTCGCTAATGCATCTGAGTAACTTTTATTCTCATCTCTGTATGATAGAACTAATACAGGGTGTAAACAGACCCGTCACATAGCCGTCAACCAAGCATTCTGTACATCAAACTAAATAACTTTACGCAAAAATTATTACTGCGAATCGACTTTTTTGGGTGAAAAATCATGTTTTAAGGTAAGACTCGATGGAAAGCACTCAAAGCATTGTGCTGATGGATGGATTGAATAGTACGGGGGTCGTGGCGGTGTGTAAAGTAAAAATCTTACATGAAAAAGTTGGAACTTTGACCCCCAATATCTCCGTAACTAGAAGGTTCCCAGGTATGGTCTAGAACAAAAAAAAATGATCGCAAAGACGGGGAAAACAAGTGCCTTTCGGTTATGTTCAGGGTCTATTTACACCCTTTAGAATCTAATACATGGGGTGGAGGCGGGCTACTTCAATTTTGAGCTCTCTTCTCTCGTTTTTGCATTCTATTAGTATCAAGAGCGGATCCGGGAGGGGGCGTCATGACCACCCCGGCTGGGTTGGGCCTAGGTCGACCGTGATCATGTTTCTGAACTCATTGATTCATAATTTCAGCCGAAAGACCACCGTAGGCGCGGGCCTGTGGACGGCGAGTTACGGGCTAGCTCGCCGTCCAGCCGTTTTATGACGACAGGCCGTGTCGACGCGTTCGTGTTCCACGCGCGCCTCAAAGAGATGTCAGCAACCACGTAGGGGTCCGCACGGGCCGATGCTTGCCAGGGTTGCGGGACTCTTCGAAAGAGATACCGCGGCCCTGGAACACAAAGGGCAAAGAAGGAACATGGATGGGTTTTAGTCAGTACAAGTCTGACACTCCCTTCCGCTCCGTCCAGAGCGGGGTTGGGGGGTCATTTGATGATTTCCCATCATAAAAAAAAAAAAAAAACGGTGTTGTGGGTGATGGTTCAACCCCCCGAAATCTCCAACAACTATTAAGAAATCAATCTATCCAAGGCGGAAAGCAAAAATTTTCTCGCTCACTTCGCTCGCCAATACGATCGCTATACTTTTCAATTCTGCAAAAGTTTATAGAGTGATCCTATTCTCATTTCTGTATAAATTAAAAAAGAATTGCTGCTAAAACTTTCCAGCTGGCTTCACTCGCTAATACATCGTGTACTTTTGAATTCTCCACAAGTTGACAGAGTTCCTCCTATACTCATTCCTGTATGAATGAACAAAAACAACTCAATTAGAAGAAGGGTGCAAAAATTTTCGAGCTCGCTGCGCTCGCTCTTGCGTCTGAGTACCTACTCAAGTCCTGTATGAATGGTCAAAAGTAAATCTAACCTACCCGATGAAGTGCTAAAATTTTTGAGCTCGCTTTGCTCGCTCTGGCATTCTGCGTTCTTTTCAGTATATCTATAAAAACTGACACAATTTGTGAAAGCTAAAGATACACTCCCCAGAAATAAACCTTAGGCGCCCTTACCAAATTAGCCTGAAAATAAACGGATGTTGTTGTTGTTATATCATTTACTTGATACTAATTTAATATTGAATTAGCTGTAATTTTATGACGGGATATAAAATACGAAAAGTTAATCACCACTATTTGTATTTTAATATTTATGCATATTTAAATAATAGGAAAATAAAACCGGCGTTATTCAATACCAATGTCAGAACTCGGAACAGAGAGCGAACTTTTTTTTACCCCCAAATCGTCAGTTGTTTAATTGGGCTTTGCCTCCATTTCATTGCGGGCACTGCCACTGTCTTAGATATGGTATTTGAATAAAAAAAATCGCAACGACGGGGAGGACAATTAAGTTTCGGCTCCGCGAAGGGTAATTTTACACCCTATAAATTACCGCTAAGACAACCAATCCTACCAAGGAGTATCGTAGAACCCACTACTACGACCCACTACTACTACTGTCGAGGTCAGATAGCTATCGCTCCATGTAAAATACTGGTATTCAGCTGCACCCGGTTAGACAGGAAGCAGACTCCAACATAGCTGGTAAAAGGCTAGGCAGATGATGATGATGTTATGACTTCCATGATTTTTTATGGAAAGTACAAGTCAAGCCGCAACGTTTTTATCCAAGTCAGTGATTTTATATGTAAGTCACTGGAAAAAAAGAAAGCTTCTAATAAATCAATTCATCTTTTTTACAACAACACCAATTAAATATTTCAAAGAAAGAGCAACTCAAAAAAAAAGTCACCAACATGTTACATGTAAATAAAAAATAAAGTTCAGGCATCCAGTCGACTTTATTAATACATATGCATCCCATCTTCCTAGCTCATCGTGCTGTGCTGGGGCTGCGGCTGCGGCTGCAGAGAACCTCAAGCGGCGTAAATATAGTAACCTTATTGGTAACTATATTTTCGAGCCGTTTGGGGTTGAAACTCTAGGTCCGTGGGGTCCGAGTGCTCACAGCTTTTTCAAGGACATTTCTAAACGTTTAGTTGACTCTTCCCGTGACCCAAGGGCTGGCTTTTACCTTGGCCAAAGGCTTAGCGTTGCCATACAACGTGGCAACGCCGCCAGTCTTTTGGGTACATTACCAGTTGACTACGTTGAGGAGGAGTTTTTTGACGCCATTTTTTAAGTTTATTTTTAAGTTAGTTAGTTAATATTGGTTATTTTAATTTATTAATGTATATAATATTTACTATGAATAAACGGTCTTTAAAAAAAAAATACGTATGTATAACTTAGGTTGTTAAATAATACATCTTATTCTTTTAACATGAATAAAGCAACTGTAACGATAGAGCGAGACGGGCGCCTCTGACCTTTACCACCAAAGAGAGAGCGCCATTCGATTTATGCGGGGACAAGTCGTTCCGTGTCGTCAGAAAAAATATAGTCAATTAGATTATAAAACTTTGATTTAGTTAAAATAAATACTAGCACACCTAGCATCGTACAAAAGGCATTGCGGCAAGGAGAACACAGCATGCGAAGAGCGAGCGAAGCGAGTTCGGCAATAGTGGCACCCCGACTCGGATAGATTAAGTTCGAAGGGGACCATCCACTTCGTGATAGTGTGACTGTGAAGTAATTTAGCGAACAATGTAGTTTTTGGGAGGAGAAAAATGCTATTAAATAGAAGTCGGTTTCATTAGCACACAAAATCAATTAGCTGAGATGACCAGTAATACAGAATTATTAAAGAAGAAGACATGCTGCGCCGACCCTAAATCAATCAGGATTAGGGCAAAATGATGATGATCCCAAAAACAATAGGCTGGCAGGACAGTTAACTCCAATTAACACTTTAAAGCTTAATATTTCGTAAATAGATCACGGAATCGAAAAATGGTTCTCAAACACCCGCAATATTTTTTCAACGACCTATCCAATGACGCCCCCATAATGCGATAGACGAGAAACTTTACGTGTAGCAGTAGCGAAGGGTCAATTTTTGTAAGAGGTAAGCCCGAGTACATATCTTTAATATGATTACATTATTTGTCAATAGATTACTGACTGTGCCATTTTTCAAAGGGAAGCCAGTAGTAGAGTAGAGTTGTATGAAACCTTCGCCACTGACGTGTAGGAGGTAGTAGTAACTAACATTAAAAAGATTTTTCCAAGTTTTATTTTCCCACTTTGGCAACTTTCAAGTACTGAGAATCTCTGAGCAAAGCTGCGAACAGACGGACTGGACAGGGCGAAAAAATAAGGTTTCTTTGTTTATTACCGAACCCTAAACTGTAGTATATGTTGCCAGGAGATGAAAAACAAAACAACACACTTAAGCGTGAGAATTTTCTTAGATGCCATAATTTCAGAGATAGTAATATTTTTGTGAGTGACTTTTTATTTGAGTCAGTAGTTTGTGAGAGGAATGTTTTCAGTCACAACGGACGCCCGACATTACTTTGTTTCTCATAGCTTTTCTGGAAGTGCTACGAAAAAAAAACTTAATTTTTAAATCAACACTGTGCAGCAGCACTGTGCAGGTGGGACGCCCTCAGGCTCGGTGGACTGACGATCTTCGCAGGGTGGCTGGTAGCAACTGGCAGGAGTCTATTTGGGGTCGGTGCAACACGTTTATTCTTCCATCAACCATTGACTAAAGAAATAAAATATTTTAGGAACCCCGATATAATTTTGTCAATAAACACCACGAAAACAAGCGCATTTGCGCCTGTTTTTTGATCCTAAAACAAAAATGCAAGCTGCCGTGTGAAATGATGGGGCTTGTTGTGTTTGTGAGGGTCTCAAATACGTTTAAAATACACACATTTAAAGTTATTTGCGCGATCTCATGGCGCCATGGAGAGAGCGACTGTCGCAACCCCGTGCAGGGCACGCCACTATAGTGGCGATAAGTCCCCTTTTTGAGGAGTGGCTACGGCGGCCTCATCTTCCACCTGACGCAGGTCCTCACCGGATACGGTTTTTTCGGGCGGTTCTTACACCAAATCGGGCGGGAGGAAACGCTTGGGTGTTTCCATTGTGAGGATCATCCGGTAGATATGGTGGAGCACATCGTAGAGGTCTGCTCCGCTTGGGCGGAGCACCACCGTGTCCTCGTAGCGGCGATTGGCGGCGGCGATCTGTGCCGTCTGGCCCTGGTTCAAGTCATGGTACGGAGCGAGAGGGAATGGGAAGCCGTCACCTCCTTCTGCGAAGCAGTCATGGAAGCGAAGCAGGTGGCGGAACGTGAGAGGGAAAGAGCCTCACGTCCCAGCCGCCGTGTGGCCCCGCCACGTGGTGGCTCCCGCCACCGTAGGTCTGTGGACGACGAGTAATGGGCTAGCTCGCCGTCCGTTCGACTTATGATGACAGCCCTTATCGTCGGGGCGTTCGTGTTCCACGCGCGCCTCAAAGAGATGTCAGCACACAGGAAGGGGTCCGCTAGGGCCGATACCTGCCGGGGCTGCGGGACTGTTCGAAAGAGATACCGCGGCCCTGGAACACAAAGGGCAAAGAAGGAACATGGATGGGTTTTAGTCAGTAGAAGTCTGACACTCCCTTCCACTCCGCCCAGAGCGGAGAGAAAAAAAAAAAGTCTCAAATACTTTTATAATACACACTTTTAAAGTTTTTTGTCCCTCTACCTTATCTCCGAATATAGTGAGTCTAAAATCTAAAAAAAATATACCGAAAATACGTACCTAGTTCTTATTTCTTTACTTTAAAAATTGTTAAGTTTTGAGTTTGAATGTGGATGGCTCTCAGAGTAGGGGAAAATCAAACCTAGCGCTTTAATTGGTAATAAGTGTCGATGCTACTACTAATGACGGCTAAGGTGTAATTACATTAACTATTTCAAATGAAAATTAAAGATTCAAAGTAAATTTTCATGATATGAGGTAGCAAGGTGTATAACACGTTATCGATCCATGTTATAAACGTAACAGGTACTTGGCGCGGCATCGTTTGATCCGGTGCAGCCAGCCGAGCGAGGCAGCCGAGCGACCGGCGGCGGCCGCATGGCGGACGTCACGTGAGGGCCGCCATGCGCGCGCTGCTGCCGCTGCTGGCCGCCCTCACCGCTGCCTCGCCCGCGCCCCCCGCACCGCCCGCGCGCCCTTTGCTCGTGCTCGTGCTGCGTGCCGCCTGCGACGCGCCACTACGAGCCGCCTTTGAAGAGGCGCGCTTGTTTCGCCACGAGCCGGCGCGCTTCCTGTTCGAGCGCTACCGCGTGCGACTTCTGAGCTACGAAGGTGAGAAGGTGTGATAATCTGAAATGAGCATAGCTCCAAATCATGGCTCTCATTACAGATTCATTGAATTGTTGTCGACTAGACACTTGCGGACCTGAATGGAGGGTGTCGGTGACGCTGCGTGCGCTCGCAGCGCTGAGCGAGGGGGGCTCGGTGCTGAGCGCGGGCTGCCCCGGCGCGGACGTGTGTGGCGCGCTGTCGGCGGCGGCGCGCGTACTGCGGCGCGCGCGTCCGGCGGCGTGCGAGGCCGCAGAGGCGCGCGGCTTGGCGGTGGCGCAACTGGCGGCGCGCCTGCGCTGGCGCCGCGCTCTGCTGCCGCCTGCTGAGCCACGCTCTGAGTGCGGTGCCGCGCTGCGTGAAGTGGCGCGCGCGCTAGCGGCCGCTGGCCTGACCGTGCGCCGAGCGCCTCTCTCGCCTGACGAATTTGCGCACCGACCTGATGGTTAGTCAAATTTAAGAGCTTGAGACCGCTGTTAGGGAGACAGTGTCCTGTGGCGAACGGTTTTAAACCAAATTCTTACTTCGTATCAGTTGTGATCCTGTGTGCCTCTCGCGGAGCTGGCGCCGCGGTGTCAGCGGGAGTGACGCGCGGGGCAGGGGGCGCGGGGCCGCCGGCACTGCTGCTGCACGTGGAGGAGTGCCTCCCCGCACCTCGTGACGCGCTCCCCTCGCTCTTTTCTGCGCCGAATAAAACTAATGACGTTTTCCGATTAAGCAATATCAATTTAGGTGTAAGCAAATCGCTGAACGCGAAAATTAAAAGACAAACGTCTTTTCAGCTACCAGCTGGTGATGTAAGTCGAAATCTGTCCGACAGATATGAAATGCAGCGTAAAAATTATATTACAAAAATAGACTCCTTCCGAGTAAAGTCAACGCTTGGTACTCGCAAGGAATTTCACGTCCAGGCTTTAGAGTACAAATACGAACCTCCAGCTACTAAATCGGTCGATTCTGAATACGATAACATAAGTCAGCCCGGGCACGAACAGGCTCGTGTGGTCCGCTCTGATTCCAGAACGAACCGGATCGATTCATTTTTGCCTTCAATTGAAATTGGGTTTTTTCAACGCCTACTACTGCTTACTGATGAGCAGCTTCAGGAGCACGCCCATACGGATTATTTAGCTATATATGATCAAATAATCGAAGCGGCCCATATCGAATCGAAGTCTGAACACACTCGAATCGAATTAATCGAAATAGACTTTCATTTATATGAACGATCAAATGGGACATCATCTACTTGGAAGCATGCAGCCGTGCTCGCGACGACTTGTTCTCGATCCCTCGACCGGTTGGACGAGCGAGACAACCGCGTGCGGCTGGCCAACGTGACGGCGGCGCTGGACAGCTGGGAGGCCGGCGCTGTGGGGGGCTCGGGGGGCGCGAGCGCGCGTGAACCGAACGGCGCCGCCGCACTGTCAGCGCTGGTGGCGTGCGGCGCGCTGGCGCTGGCCACCAGCTCGGCGCTGCTGCTGCGCTGGGCTGCCACGCGCCGCCGTCGCCGCCGCCGCCGCCGCGACGCCGTGCTGGCGCCTCTGGACTTCACGTTCCCGGTGGACGAGCAGCGCCGCGTGGGCGAGGGCATGGAGACCATGCTGTCGTGCTGGCTGCAGCAGCTGCACGAGTTTGGCGGACCCGAGCTGGAGCGCCCCGATCTGCTGAAGCAGCCGCCATGCGTGCCGGCCCGCGCGCCCTCCGCGCCCTCGTCCACCTGCAGTGTCAACCGAGTCGTCGTGGACCGCCGCATCCGATACAAGGTACTGTAGGTACAGCCCCTCATCGAATGCACTCGATACTTTCGTTCAGTAATCGATACCACCCGTAACGTGAGGTTTGTCTCAGGGGGACGTGGTGCACGTCAAGTACTTGCCGGCGACGGCGGGGCTCGAGCTCAAGCGCAAAGCAACTGATGTGTTACTCGTTATGCAGAATCTGCGCCACGAAAACTTAAATCCGTTCATTGGTAACTATACACTAAATACACAATAATAATTCCCCACGTAAATTCCTTGTTTAAACTTAGTGACATAATGTATATTTTTGTAATTTGGAGAAGATTAACATAAGAGTGTGCACTGGCTAGGATGCCTGTGCGAGCTGCGGCCGGCGCTGGTGTGGGAGCACTGCTGGCGTGGCTCGCTGGAGGACGTGCTGCGCGCCGACGACATCAAGCTGGACTGGACGTTCCGCCTGTCACTGCTCACGGACCTGGTGAAGGGCATGCGCTTCCTGCACGCGTCACCGTTGCGCGTGCACGGCCGCTTGTCCTCGCGCAACTGCGTGGTGGACTCGCGCTGGGTGCTGCGCCTCACCGACTACGGTCTGCCCGCGCTGTTCCACGTGCAGGCGCTGCCGCAGCCCATCCGCACCGCCAGAGGTTAGCTACTCATGCCACTCGCGAAGACCCTTAACTTTATCTAATTAGAACGACCCTTACGGAGTACAAGCACCGGGGTCAGTCAGGCGCCATCGTTGTGCTTTGAGTGTTGACATTTATTTATGCTGAGAGATCAAATGCCTGCTGTGAAACAAACAACTCGCAAATTTTATCCATCGTAGCTCACTCATTAGCCCTCTTCATCTGGGTTTTCACCTGGGCATAGCACTATTTCCGCCCTCCTTATCGTGACTGGTGATTATGAGGGCAGGACTAGAAGACACCAAAGTTACTGAAAGTATTACTGTACACTGATATGGTTGTCCTCTTACCTTCAAGAATATCAGAGGCATGTTGAGGTTTCTTCATCATGTTGATGTAAATTGAAAATAGCTGTTCCTCAAGGCGTTGTTCTTTCTCCTCTCATGTTTTCCATGTTTATTAACCTCGTAACTTCCGAGCTCCAGGGTGCGTATCATCTGTAAGCTGATGACTTGCAATTACACTACCAAACAAAGGTTGATGAAATACCTGACACAATCAACAGTTTAAATAGGGACTAGACGGCCATAAAACCTGTTTCGATACTTTTGGTGTAGCAGTAAACACTTATAGCGTAAAAAGGCCAGGAGGCCTAAAAGGCAAGGCTAGAAGTTGAATGGCACAAGGTATGCCACTAGTTCTGTTCGACAGTACAATCGTTCCATTTAGCGCCAACGTAAAGGATCCTGGCTTTCACATTGGTTGACTGCACTCTGAACTGGCGTCCTCAAGGCGCCCGTGTCAGCCAGGAGGTTACTGGGGTGCAAGCGGGCTCTAGAACGTTTAAAAACTTTTCCCATCTAATACGAAGACAACCTAGTGCAGTCCTTAATTTTCTCTCTATCATCTATTACAGTGAATGTCCTACTATGACATGCATGCAGATCTGCCCGACAGACTTGACTGTCTTCTAAATAACTGCATTATATTCGTTTACAATCTGCGTAAATATATACAGGGCGTCCCACGGCTATGACACACGGAAGGAAAGTACCTTAAATATTGTATACTAGCTGTGCCCGCGGCTTCGCGCACGTGTATTCTTTTGGCATTGTCAGAGAACATTACATGGGAACGTAAAGTCGTAGTATATTCCTAACATCCCCTACAAATAATATACAGTTATAGTAGTTAGTCAGTTTATTACTATTTGTAGGGCATCCCCTACAAATAATCTATACATATAATAAAATCGTAGACTCCGTGAATCCGCGCATCACGTAAAAACCCCTCATTGTATTCAAAATCTAAATATTACAAAATAAGAAGCATTGTTGTGGGTATTATTTAGCGTTTATTTCATCAAAATCGACCAACAGACGCAAAAGATATTAATTTTAAAAATTTTGTTAGTAACCTCATAAGCGATTTCTATAATAATAAAAATAATTTACGTAAATAGGTTTTAGTCGTAGTGTAATCACTCGGAATGGCTGAAAATAAATTTTGTTTTATTTTTCCTTTTGTCTTTACTCTTTGCACGGAAGTAATAAGTACTACGTACGCACGCGACGGCCAGTCAAGCTTTATAAAACCAGTTTATGCGGATCTCTCATTGTATAGGAAATCTATACAAAGCGAGGTCAATTTATACTGGAATTTTACAGCTTCATGTGCCGCCGTGTGTACAACTGCAATTCTTGCTTGCATTAAAAAATTGCCACCAAAAGAGAGGTTAACGCTAATTTAGTCTTTTTCTAATAAGATGACCATTCATTTTATGTAAAAAGTAGGAGATGATGGAAAGGCTGAGAATATAACATTATTTAAATTTTTTTTTTTTTCAATTTTCGTTTCCGAGGCAATTAAATAATAAAAAAATGTAGTAATACGAGAAAGCTATTATTATATATTAGGCGTCGGTAGATAGGTATTAAAAAATTAATCATAATCATAAATCTTTATTTCATTCAACATCAGAAGTAACAGGCACTGGTATATGCACAATCTTAAATAGAGAAAGGTGTCTGAAGCAGGAAGGTCCTGAGGTACAGATCACCTCTCCGGCTTAGATATACCATTTTATTACAGCAACTCAACCTGAAGTTTATTTAAATAATAGAATTACTGTTATTTGGATTTTACTATATTTAATGGTGACCAGTGAAATGATGTATTAAATAAGATTCGTTTTTAGATAATAAGTAGATAAACAATATCCCAAAAAATAAAAACTTTATGGGGACAATACCAAAATAAGACAATGACGTTGTCAAATTCAACCAGACCACCTTTTTCCAATGTTGCCCGCACACAAACTAAATAAAATAGTTTCGTTTGAATATTAAAACAGGACTTTCAGGATTTCGTATTTTTATATGTGCCTACCGAAATGACTTCGAATACTAATAATTTTGTAGATTAATGATCATGTCCACATTGTGCGAGAGGGAAAAGGCTAAAATACGGCAGTGACAAGCCTCAGAACGGCTATTTAAAACTTACGTTAACGGAGTAAAATACTTACATGAACAAACTAACATTGCGAATGGGTTGCCTGATAAAGTTAAGTAAAGGCCCTACCCTTTATTAAAACTAACGGAACTAATCTTTTTTCCAAACCAAACAAAATCAAAATGGAATTAGAGTAAATATTTACAAAGCATAAGAGCCAATAATCTGTTAGGTTGTCATCTTTTTGTCCCTACTAAGAGTTGTAAGGTATAAATAGATAAATTGATACTATATGTCCACTCATCCATTTTCTTATTAAAATATGTATTAAAATAACAGATAGGTAATTTTATTACAAACACGATGGCGTAACGTTCGGTTGTCTAAGTAAAATCGGTCAAGCTCCACGGTTGTCGCAATTTTAAATAGTCTTCACTTAATGATATCAGGCAAACCATTTGTTATGCTTTTTTTCATGTATATTAAACATATTTTTGACTTAGTAAACATAGTATTTTTTTATACTAGAAAGGCTTATTTATAATGGTAGAGATACCCCAGAGTGAACAGGAGTTATATCCGTAAGAGCAATTGTTTCACTCGCGGCATATCTTTAACGTTTAAATCTGACTGCACTTACATTAGAACTTCGGAGCAAAATATTAATAATAGTCAGTAAACATAAATATAGTGAATAGTCAAATGGCTTGCTTTCAACACTATTTGTTACATCGATCTGCGTAATACTTGCGTCTACACTTCAACTTTTTTTTTGCCCGTTCATCAGAGTCCTTGGAAAAGTATCCGCTTAGGCAATCATGGTGTATGTTCGGAAATATGAGATCTAATATAATTCCCATGTTCTTCTTCTTCTTTTGTATCGATGATTTATCACATTAATAGCACCCAGGTGGCTACGTTAATCGCGGTTTCAGTAGAGATTTTGACTGTAAATCTTCTAAATCGCAGGTGTAGGGACACTTTAGATACTCCAGGAAGTCACAGTTAGCTGCTGCTACCATGGAAGTACGTGTCTATTAGGGGCCCGCCATAAAATTTATGACGTAATTTAATTACGTCATACGTTAAAGTGGTGGGGGGTGACAACAAAGTGTGACATTGTGTGACAAGGTGTGGGAGGGGTCCTAAATTTGGTGACGTCACATTTAAAAAACTAATATTGCTCAGTTTTAAAACACGAAATTTGAACTATTAACGAAAAACTTATTAAAGAAATATTTCTAACTCTATCGGCGGGCAGCATGTCATATTGCAAAATATGTGACGTCACACTTGGGAGGCGAGAGTCTCACAAAAATTGACCATCTGATATGGACGAATTTTTTGACCCCTCCGGTCAAAAAATCATAAAATTCGTATGACGTTATTTATGGGTGGTCCATTATGTATCACCATTGTTAGAATATTACAATTATACGACTAAAATCCAAAAATGCGGAATGAATGCACTACAATGCCTTGAAAAACCAAACTTAGAAGCTTTATAGCGACGTTCGTGTTAATGCGGAAACATGAAGATTATCGAAGTATTTCTGGTTCTATTGCTAAATACATTAAATTCAAGCGTTTGCACTATTTTTCAATTGCATAATTTTTGGAAATTCTCAATTTTGTTTCCATCGTTTGTGTCCATCACATTTTTTCCATCGGTTGATTGAGCTCTCAGAGCTGAAAGATTTATTTTTAATTGTTAAGGATATTAACTGTTGGGCCCTAGGATAGATCATGAGTTGCATCTATATTTTGCTTACGTTCATAAACTTTGAGAATGACAAAAGAATGTGCGCTCACGTGAGCGAAGCTGCGGGCACAGCTAGTATACTAATAAACTGACTAACTGAATTGACAGTAAGCAAATTAAACTAAAACTTTATCTATACTAATATTACTAACTGACTCGCGCAACTTCGTTTGCGTCACATAAGAGAGAGAGAGAGAGGGTTAGTGAGAGTCGGTCATCAATGAAAAATGTTGCAAATACGGGGAAAATAAATGCCATTTTAGAGCTTCTGTTGCGTGCGCTGCGTAAAGTTACGCAACAATCATGTATGACAGAATTGTTCCTCTTAAAAGTTCTAAAACAAAATCCGTGATAGCATATGTCTATCTTTTAAGGTTGACTCACTTTAACCTTTTTTATTTTAATCAATTTTTTTCAAAAATAATGCTTTAGTTGTGAAGGTGTTTTTGTAAACATGGTATTTATCCTCATCCAAATAAAAACATTATTCATCACAAGTATTTAATTTTGAACGAAATTGCTCTTACATCATTTGATTTCAATGGATATCTTAGGAAATATCACAGTTTTAAAATAACTCTGCAGCAAAATAATGATCAGGTACCGCGCGCGCATTTTCATCATGCGGATGTGCGATGTGCTCCTTTAGAATTGTGTGATGTGCTCTTTTAGAATTGTATTATAGGTGCCTACGACCCACTCTCTCTAACCTTCTCTATCTCTTATGTGACGCAGACGAAGTTGCGCGGGTCAGCTAGTTGTATAATACTGAAAGAAGACTAATTTTTTATTTAAAAAAAAACACTAAAAATGTCTAAAATAAGTTTACTTTCGGAAGTCGGTGACTTTGTTTGTTTCATTGACTTTTTGGCACCGACTTCCAAAAGTAAAGTTATTTTAGACTTTTTTAGTGTTTTTTTGGAAGTCTGTTTGTTTTCGCAGAAAGTTTTTTTTATTTTACCCTTTTTAGTTGTAGTACCACACATTTTTTTTCATGAAATAATTTTTACATTGTTTAAGAAGAAGTTATTAAGAGATCATCGTATCATCAACATAGCCCAAGAAGAAAAAATAAGTATAGCTGGTGGCCTAAACAAATACCAGAACCCTATACGCTGCGGCCGCTATTTTATAGGTCATACATAATTGTCAGGCACCATCAACGGCGATAGCATAACAGGCCACTTCACGCAACGACGTCTTAACGTGAGGAAAAAAACCAAATTACAGAACCGATTTTGATGAAATTTCTATGGAACTAATCGGAAAGTATATCCTTTCACATAAAAGAAGATTTTTTAAATCGGTTTAGTATTAGTTGTTAAGAGGTAACAAAAAAAAATTAAAAACATTCAACCGAATTGAGAACCTCCTCCTTTCTGAAGAAAGTCAGTTAACACTTTAAATAATCAACTGCCTGAACGAGAATCGAACCCGCCACATGTGAAAAAAAACACATTTCGCAGTTCCCTCAGATCTGGCACCTGCTCTCAGTACATTTGCATCAACCATGGAAGGAGAACCAACAATAGAAGTCTACGTTCATAACGAAATCATGTTCTTCAGTCGCTTTCACAGCGCTGACTTCATTCAAGGTTAATTCTTCGTCCAGTCTATTTCTATGTGGAACCCGAACCCCCAGGAAAAGTATGGAAAACAACCGTTTATTTTTCAAAATTAAAGCAGCCAAACATATTATTCGCCAGAATCTGGCAGTACTGCCAGTGTGCTAATGTTTTTCCATCGTTTTACGTTTTTTTTTTATACACACATACACGTATATATATACGTGTATGTGTGTTTAATTATTCGTGCATAGCATTTCCATATCTTTGTAAAAAATAGACTCTTCAATTTTCTGATTTGCACCTATCACTATTAATCACTGTATCGCCCAACAGTTCAATGGTAAAATTACGCCCTTCAAAAAAATTCGTGTTTTTTTTATAAATTTATTAGTCTAAGCGGTAGAGTATTAAATTTTATAGAAAGTATGTATTAATTTTTTTATCTATAAATTCATTTAGTAAGCATTGACAAAAAAAATCCTACTTCCTAACACCCGTTTTATTCTCAATACTTAGTTATATCTAGATCGACGTCCAACTTGTGAGAATTTACTAAGTTGAAGAAATTATTCGTGTAGATCTACTGTGGACGGCTCCAGAGCTCTTGCGCGAGTGTAGCGGCGATGTGCGGGGCACACAGCCCGGTGACGTGTTCTCCTTTGCCATCATCATGCAGGAGGTCATCGTGCGCGGCGAGCCCTACTGCATGCTCGCGCTCACGCCAGACGGTAAGCAAGCGTGCTGCGGGGAGTGCGCGGGACGCGGGGTGCGTGTGATAGCACCACTCACGCCGACACGGACGCTTGTTTCAGAGATCGTGGAGAAGGTGTCGCGGCCGCCGCCGCTGATCCGGCCGTCCGTGTCGATGGGGGCGGCGCCGCCGGACGCCGTGAGCGTGATGCGCCAGTGCTGGAGCGAGGCGCCCGACCTGCGCCCTGACTTCCACCGCCTGCACGACATCTTCCGCCACCTGCACCGCGGCAAGTACGTGTGTTCTCAGTGCATCGCAGAATTACCTCGGTGCACATCATGCTAATACCCATATGTTTCATTGTGCAGAAAGATCAACATAGTCGATTCAATGTTCGAAATGCTGGAAAAATATAGCAATAATCTAGAAGAGCTAATAAAGGAACGGACAGAGCAGCTCGACATGGAGAAGAAGAAAACTGAACAACTTCTGAACAGAATGCTACCCAGGTATGTGATCACCACTATTCAGCCGACCAGCCGACTCACCTCTCTGCTGGACGTGAGCCCACACTAGACATCGGCACAGACGATGTGTTTGACGCCCTGTGCATACAGGGTGGAAACTACCTTAACCGGGTAGCTACAAGAAAATGGTTTTAAAAGACTATCTATAATTTTTTGTGAACTTTTGATCCCCATTCACAGATTTTCAAAAAAATTTACAGATAGCAAGAAAATGGTCATTTTACCCATTTTTTTTAATGATGTCTGTCGATTCTGTTTCTAATACTGACCAAAAACTTGTAAAGAACCAACCAAAAACTTTTGCTATTTTGTTTGATCAACGTTACTTCGGAAAGGCTGCTCCAAATTAACATGTATTCGGCCATCACCAAAATCGATTACTTCTATTTCGGCCCTAAATTAACATACTTCCTTCGTGCTTCCCCTTTATGGAAGCACACTCAGCTTTTGCACCAAAATTTATCTAGTTAGAAATAAAGAAAATTGTGTGCTTTTCGGAATTATTCAAAACGGGTACACTACATAAATACGAAAAACTTTATTCCGACAGTCACAAATCCGAATTTTAAAATACCGATTTTCATAATTCCGAATGGTTCAAAATTCCTAATATAACAACTAACAACAACAATATAACAACCGATTTATCATTTATCCTATTTTTATAATTCCTTAATTTCAATATTCCTAACGTTTATAATTACTATTCTCAAAATACCGAGTTTCAATAGATCGAATAACAAAATGTCCGACTTAATTTTTTTTTTTTTTTTTAAATTTTATTTTGCAAACATGGGTATCATTAAATGGTGACAAAAAAAAACATATTGAAAGTTCAGCCATATTTTACCACGTAGGCATGCAAAAGATATAAAATATCAACTTATAACTAGAAAGTAGGTACAATTAAAAAAACATTACACGAAAAAGAAGGTACACAAAAAAATATACATTATTCTAACTTAAAAAATCTTTCTCAGTAAGGTATTCACTTAAATTATAATAAGCTTTCACCACTAAAAAGCTACGAAGCCTTTTTTTAAATAATTGGACTGGAAGCTCTTTCCAACTCTTAGGCAAGTGATTATAAATAACTGGAGCCATGCAGTAGACACTTTTGCGCATGAGTGCTGTCTTAGCTGGCTCCTGACAAAGCAAGCTATTGTCGCGTCTATTGCGGGGAAATACGTCAGCTATACGTCTGAAACGACTCGGGTTTGCCTTCACAAACACAGCTACTTCTAGTATGTACAGACAAGGTAATGTTAATATCTTATAACTTTTAAAGTATGGTTCACAACTATCAGGGAGTTTAATTTTAAACATCGATCGAATGCATCTTTTTTGCGCCTTGAAGGCGGTTTCTTTTTCAGTAGAGTTTCCCCAAAATATGATCCCATACCGTAAATGTGATTCTACTATGCCATAATAAGCGGTAAGAAGAGCATCTGTGTTAATTATAGGTGATAATGTATGTAGAGCGTATGCAGACTTACTCAGCTTCTTACATAAGGTATCAATGTGTGATTTCCAATTTAATTTGTTATCTATTTTGAGACCCAAGAATTTTATATTTTCAACTTCTTCTATGGTATCATTATTGTAGTGTATATTTAAATTAATAGTAGAGGTCTGTTGTCTAAAATGGATAACTTTAGTTTTACTCAAATTTATTTTTAAATTATTCGCGTCTAGCCAGGTTACCATCTGTTGTAAACTATTATTAATGTCATTCTCATAATTATCTATCCTTCTACAAGGTATTGTAATCGTACTATCATCCACAAATAGTGTTACTGGTCGATCAATAGATTTCGGTAGGTCATTTATGTATAGTATAAATTTAAAGGGTCCTAAAACGCTGCCTTGCGGTACCCCAAATAATAAATCACGCTCTGAAGACCGAAATATTTCTTCACGTTTATTAACTATATTAACTTTATTAATTTCAGTAATTTGTTTTCTATTTTGTAGGTAAGAATTAAGCAAATTAAGGACATTGCCTCTTATCCCGTAGGCTTCGAGTTTCTTTAAAAGAGTAGCATAGTGTACATAGTCGAACGCCTGGGTCATGTCGCAAAATACACTACATACAGGATTCCGGACATCAACGTTTTTTATGACATTGAATAAAAAATCATATATAGCCATATTGATAGTCCTATGTACACGAAATCCTTTTTGTTCCTCACACAGAATGTTATTTTTTTCTACGAATTTATAAAGTTCCCTATAAATATATTTTTCAAAAATTTTTGAAATAACGGGAATTAATGATATTGGTCGGTAGTATTCCATCCGTTCTCTATTTTCTTTTTTAAATAATGGCTTTATAATCGATATTTTTAATGCGTCAGGGAAAACGCCTGCGCTAATACTTAAGTTAATTATGTGACTTAAATGGCCACTTATTTCCTTAGACACATGTTTCAAAATTTTTGTAGCAATATCGTCATACCCTACACTATTTGTATTGTTTAATGATTTGATGATTCTCTCAATATCTTGTGGTATACTAGGGGCCATAAACATTGTTTTATTACTAGTGTCAATTCTGTTACATTTAGGTTTGCTAGTCACATCAAGTTTCCCTTGTACTTTGTCGATAAAATAATTGTTAAATGCTTCGGCAATATCGTTGGGATTAGATAGAACGCTGTTATTATTTATAATTTTAGTAATATTAGACTTAGGTAGGTTAAATTTTGCACGATTTATAATTTGCCACGTGGTTTTAGACTTATTTTTAGATGTTTTTATATTATGATTATTTTGGGCCTTTTGTGTTAGGTGTATAATTTTTTTGTGTAAGCGAGAGTAGTTCTTGAAAGTGTATTTATTATACTTATTTGGGTTTAATCTGAATTGCCACAAAAGTTTTCTTTTTTTTTGACTGCCTAGTTTAATACCTTTTGACAACCATTTAGGTCTTTTTGTGACATCTACTTTGATCAGTTTAGTTGGAAAACACAAGTCGTAAATTAATTTAAATAGATCGAGAAATTTATTATAGGCTTCATTCGGATCGATTGTATCGTAAATCTCACCAAAAGAGAGATTTTTAATGTGGTTTCTAAAGTTCAAGATATTGTCTACACTGTAGTCTCTTTTGACGGTATACCAATACTTTATGAGACACTTTGTTTGTACTGGACAATGAAGCAGCTGTGCCGTATGATCGGACAACGCCAGTTCGATTACTTCGGTTTTACATACTGAACTAAAATTATGAGCCAAGTTGTCTATACACGTCATACTGGCCATGCGAGTCGGCTGTCTTAATTCTAGTTTTAAGTTAAAGCTCATTAACAAATATTCGAAAGCAATTATAATACGACATATTAAAAATACGAATTCTGATTCTTAAAATACCGATTAATTAGAATTCTGAAATAAAAACGCATTGTTAAACTGAATATCAAGACAAATAAACACTTAACCAACAATAAAGTGGATCTGATCCGTCAATGCTCACAGTTCTAACCTAACCTAACCCAAATAAAGAAGAAAAGAATGAATTTCATCAAACGTTACTTATAAATTTTGAATTTTTACGCGTAACTGAATATTGTATTAATTGAATCACAATCAGAAGGGTCTGTCCTTTATAGCAGAACTTTTTAAAATATAATCTTGCATAACAGTGGACAGCATAAACTTCATTTCGCAGAAAATCGTTTGGCGGATACTCATTTATCATACATTCAAAACTCATGAATTTGTAAGGCAGAATCATGTTTAGGCATAAATTTCACATCCATAATAATTAAAAGGTAGAACCATCACATTGCAGAAAGTTTACAGTCAGAATCGTCTTCTGGCATACATTTCATATCGATATTCATTAAAAAGCAAGAAAATCAGTCAATCAAAGCATCAATCATTTTATAACAGTTGATTGTGAACATATATGGTTTTTATTTCCCTGTACGAAGCATACAAACATGCAAACAAGCATACACCATGCACGCAGCAAGCATGCAGCATGCAAGCATGAAGCATGCAAGCAAGCATGCAGCAGGCAAACAAGCATTCAACATGCAGCAGGCTTGGTTTCTGTCACGGCTCCGGCACTGCGGGGCTCCGGCACTGTCACGCGAGCTTATCGTCGCAGATGTGTTTAACGCTCACCACCGCAGCTTGCGCCTCTGCCGCGGCGGTGAGTGTGGAAACCACCTGCTCCTCAGCTCGCGGGCCGCCTCGCACCTCCACGCCTACGCGGTTCATATTACACTCTAGGGTAGGGCAGACAAGACCACGTGGAGTCGGGTTTTGTAGCGATTCGTTTCTGTCACTAACTTTTGTAGCACAACATATTGACTTTTTAAGATAATATTTTAATTTTAATTTAAGGTTAAAAATGAAATTGAAAATCTACCAAATAATTGTCCTCTAAATGAACGTTATGTCAAACGAAATTATGCGGAATTTTAGCCAGCCATTGTAAATTCGGACGAATAAACATTCGCCCAAACAATGATTATGTTAAATCATTTTTATGCCTTAAAAATATTGGTTTAAAGAAGCTTATGAGAAGTGTATTGTGCCAAATAAATTTCGGAGCATCAAGATTCTGTCAGATAGAGGGAAACCCAATCAGAAGATGAGAGCCAGATGACAACACAAGGTATACCACCTGACGTTGATTTTCAGCTGTAGCCCACGAGTGCCATACGCTCAAAAACATAAACACAAACATCCATACTTCCATATCCATACTTATACTTACTTACTAATATTATAAATGCGAAAGTAACTCTGTTTGTCTGTCTGTTTGCTACTTTTTGACGACTGAACGACTGATCGGATCCTAATGGAATTTGGCTAGGAGATAGATTTCAACCTGGAGAAGGACATCAGCTATAGTATTATCACGCTAAAAACTTAGGGGGGTGAGCAATATTGAATTATGTCCATTTTCCTCAACTGTTCAACAACTGACAACTAAAGTCAAGACATGCATTAGAATAGAACAGCTATTTTAGATCATTTGTCACCGAACTGAACACCGACCGCCCTGTGAACAGTGGTTCGCAAGTTCGAGCCGCAGCCAAGATATTCTTTTTTAATATTTATTTAGATTTTTTTGATGCTGCAAGATTTCAGAAATAATAACCATGGTTCGCCAGTTAGATCCCCAGCCGGTTTTCACTTTTTGTAAATATGTGGTTATGTTATTTTTTTTTTTAAATCTACATAGCCTATAGAGTGTGTGTTCGATCGCATTCCATGCAATATATTTTAGCAGTTTAACTTCGTGCTCGCTAGATGGCTTTGTTCTTTTGAGACCATTTACTGAAACGCGGTGTTAAGATTTTCCTTGAAAGAATGACGCTCGCCCGTGTCAGCTGTTACATGTCCGGTTTTTTAACCCACGATACCAAAAGAGGAGGCTTTTAATTCAACGCGTATATTTTTTTGTATGTATGACCACGCACGTCTTTTTACAGAGAAGTTCGATTATTGCACGATTCTTTTTTTAATGAAAAGTGTATTTCTCAAAGTTGGTCCCATTTAAAAATGTAATGGTGGAGATAGAAGGCAGTTGCGAGAGGTCCTCAACAGTTTACAGCAGCTGTATTGGGCACATTTCATGCACCTTGGTGAGAATTTAAGACCTGCCTGGAATATGTGTAATGGGGATGGAAGGCAAGAGGTCCTCAACAGTTTATAACACACGACAGCTTCGAATGCCTTTTTCTTTAATTTGATTGATAGTTTGGATTTGAAAATGTGCTTTAATAACCAATATATTTTCCAATCTAGTTTTATTCTACGCTCTACTTCACACAGTTTGCTCTTTGAACGTGAATCTCTGTCCTAAATATAATATATTCTTCCACGTACTCTATTTCCTTTGATAATATTTCTACTGGTTTGTTTTCACCGTTGGTCATTATGCGAGTTTTGTCCAGATTCATAGTCAATCCGCATTTTCGACTCTCTTTATCTAAAGATTGCAGCATGTATTCTAGATGTGTGTGGTTGCCGCAGATTAGTACGATGCAATCTGCAAAGCATAAATGTTACTCCATTAATGTTGATCCCCAGAGAGTCCCATTCCAAGTTACGAAAATGGTCTCGAGGCGAGCAGTTAAAAGTTTCGGTGATATCAGCAGCATTATGTTGACACAATTTTCATTCTACAAAAGAGGGCAGTCCGCGCGATCTATAAAATGGGTCCTCGCGAGTCCCTCAGAGAAAAATTTAAAGAGATTGATATACTGACCCTGCCTTCACTTTATATCTTAGAATGTATTTCATACGTCCGCAAAAATCAAGGGCTTTTCAAAATAAGAAGCGACTTTCATAATATAAATACACGCAGTAAACACGAAATTGTAATACCTAAGTTCAGATTAACAAAAAATAGCAAGTCTTTTCTTATAAACAGTATACACTTTTATAACAAGTTGCCAAAGTCAGTTACAGAACTGACCGATGGAAAGTTCAAAAACTACATCAAACGTGTCCTTATTAAAAAAGCATATTACAAAATCAAGGACTACGTTGAAGATAAAGAAGTTTGGCTTTAGTTCCTTCTGCGCATGCGGCTTCCCTAGTAGCTCATAAACGGCACAAATATGTCGATGTCTCTAACTATTCTCAATCTCATTTTTTCTCTTCTCTCGAATCAGATTTTTACAATAGTTTTCAAATCATTTATACATCTTTTGCTCAGAATAGTTACAGCACTGATAACAATATTTGTGTCACTTGTTTAATTTAGTATTTTACAATATTTTTTTTTACCTTTGTATAGATTCTTTTTTTATCGCTTGTTTGTGAATGTGAGAATCTACAAAGCTTACAAGCTTTGTAGATTCCCAGTTGCTTGTTGACTTTTTATTTTGTTCTACATTTTTTGTGTAGTACGCAACGACTTATTGTCGGGCCTGCGCTGTTCCCCCATACTTAAGTACAAATGCTGTATCCATGATAATATTGTAATACCAAATGATTTGAAAAGAGTAGCCATGGAGTTTCTTGCCGGTTCTTCTCCATAGGAAACTACCAACCAGAACCGTGCACCTTTTTGTCGACGTTTTATAAGTGCCCATCTAGGCCTATGTGAAAAAAAAAAAAAAAAATAATATGATCGGATCGCCTTGTCGGACACCACGTTGTACTTCGATAGGTCTTCCTTGTCTCTCTAATTTAACTTTGGCTTTACCACTTTTGTAAATTTCCTTTAATATATTTATGTAATTTTGTGGCACTCCTTGTTGGTCTAGGGCTTTCCACAGAGCTAAGTTTCCTATTGAATCAAATGCTTTCGAATAATCAACGAAAGCAATGTAGAGCCTTTTCCCGTATTCTTCATACTTTTCGATGATTTGTGTCACAGTAAATATATGATCGACTGTACTTGGCCTTGAGCGGAAACCAGCTTGTTCTTTAGATTGATTGGGCCTATAATTTCCTATGTCTTCAGGATTTCCTTTCTTGTAGAGTAAAGTTATGATTGATATCTCCTATTCTACAGGTATGTTTTCATGTGCTAAGATATTGTTGAACAATTTCGTGATAATAGGAGATAGTGGTTCAATTAGAGTTTTAAGTACGTCTTTAGTTACCCCATCTTCTCCCGGGCTCTTTAAGGATTTCAGAGAGGAAATAGCATTACTTATTTCACGTTCCATAAATATTAGCACTTCTATGTTTACTTTATCGTGTCTCATTGTTGTATAGGTATTGTTACTATCGTCCATACTTTGGTATAAATCTTCGTAGAACTCTGTAGCCGTCTTCACCAGCTTTTTTCTATGAGAAGTAGTTCGTCCGTCTTTGGATTTTAAAGAGGGAATCCATTTTCGTACAATTGAACCAAATAATTGATTTACATTTTATATGTGTGGGTGAAGTCATAGTTATGCACACAAACACTAAATAAAACGAGCGAGCTCGGTTTTCATTAGTGTGCGTGAGGCACATCAATTACCATATACCAATATATAGTCATCATTCACTTATGATACTGAAGGAGATATACAATTATGCATAATGTTACTATAGTAACCTTGGCACAATGACTATCGTCTTTGGTCAGTGAACAAGAAACCCTAAGTTCAAACCATGTATGCAACAATATATTATTTTTCTTTTTGTATTCATTATTTTGTTAAAACATTACTTAAAGTAGTGTTTATAACGGTTCGATCCCATTCATGGTTGCGTCATGAAGTTACCAACGTTTGCGATAAGCACGAAACCCTCAGGTCATTTAATTTTGACTGTTTAGAAAATAACTGCCGACAATTTAAAAATATTATTATCAAACACCTTCATTTATAAAAACGAGCGTTCTTAGTTTTCAATCTACGAGTATTTGCATTACTGAGTTTATTGATTACTACTCATGCGCATGTGTGCGGATTTATTTCTGTGGTAGAAATCGTTGTTTTGGATGAGCAAAACGTATCTATATGTGAAATTGTGTGTGTAAATGTAGTGCTGCCTCACAAACGATGGGACACTTTATATCGTGTCCTGCCTGTCCTGTTGTTTGCTCCTGTGATGTGCATTACAGGACGCTACTGGAAGTGCCAAACTCCTCGCCAAATTTTGGGCTTACTCAATTTGAATTGTCATCGACACGCTAAGAAGAAGTGAAATTGGAAGGCGCTTAATGATATCGTTAAGTAACAGTTACATATTATGTTGATATTATACCTACTTCACTTTAACTAACTCCTCTCACCTTTCAATTTTTACTAGGAATAAATAATTAATGTAACTTAAGTGCAATACCTACAATAGTTATAATAATATATTATCATAACTGAATTAAAGTTTTCTTTTTAATTTTTTTAATTTTATGATGATTATGATAAAATTAATCAGGTATATATAAGTATATTGTATAAACATAGTGTATATGTAGTGTATAAATGTAATATATATTTATTATAATAATATCTATTATTAATAGTATTATAAATACTGTTTTTATCCACAGAGGCGAACCGTGCAGTTATGGGTCCGCCAATATGCGGATTTTGGATACGTAGAACATCTTAGGCCAAAACCAAAGGAAAATTCATCGGCTCGACACCACGACATCGTAGCAAGGCACAAGGCAGATCTCTTCTTGTCCACCCGCGTAAAAGCAACAGCAAACAACATGTGCTTACAAACTGTGAGAAATCACCTACATTCTACTGGATTACGTTGCAGCAAGCCAGCGCGCACCTTTGCTGTCCACTGAACACCGACAAAACCGACTACACTTTGCTAGGTCATACGTAAATTTTGATTGGGAGAACAATGTGCTGATTTTTAGCGTCGTAAAAACGTTTAAATCGGATAAGGATGGGCGTAAAGTAGTAACATAATTATGCACGAATATGGTTAACAGCATGAGTAGAAGGTTACAAGAAGTAATAGAAAACGAAGGTTTGCCGATTCATTATTAGTCGAATTTATTTTAATTAGTAGACGTATATGAGTCTAATTTTTATGCAAATAATGTTCATATTTGTTAAGCCAATGTGAAAACCACCAAAACCTTAGCAATAATTAGGTATAAATGTTAATATCTCTTCCTCTAATCCACTTTTTAAAACCACAACTCGTAAAGTATTGAAAGTATGGTGAAATGATGTTATTGTTATGCGGTTAGAAGTTGTCATAATTTCTTACTATCTAACATGTTGATTCACTTCACCTCTAATTTTACTTTGATTCAATTTATATACCTACCTACTTTGACAAATTATTTACGTCCATCCTTACCAACAAAAAATCTTTGTTTTTGTCAAAAAACTGGTAAACAACAGTGTTTTACTCATTCGAACGTCTAGTATGGACAGCTGGAGCCTATGTATGTTTAAGACCAGTTCGTACTAAATCATTGTATCAGCTACACAAGTTTTTTTTTGCTAACATACAGCCACCACCAAATTGAACCTTAAAACAACCAATGTAAGGAAGAAACATATTGGAAGAAACGAAACGGATCATTTTCATTTTCAATACCAATGTTTATCTAATAAAAAATCGAATTATTTTATTGGTTTTATTTAATTACTTTTTAACCTTTTTGCTTGAGTGATTTTATTGGTCACAAAATTAATTTAATAAAGAACAAAAAGTAAAAAACAGTAACAATAACTCCTCAGCTGGGATCGAATTATCAGTTACCGCTGTGTTCGATGTAAATTAGTACTATTTATATTCAAGTCGAGGCGGGTCTATCTGAGATGGCTTTTAGATCCACTACGTGTACTTTCATGTAGTCTTTCAACAAAAAGCCAACGCCACGTACTTAAAAATTAAATTGTCGTTTTCTAGAATTTCAAAGACTTTTTGTCTGGTTTCTGAAAGACCCAAAATATCCCATTTGATGTTCTTCAGAGCATGTAGCAGTTCAGTTTGTCTCGTGTCGGTCACTAGGGATCGAGCGTTAAGTGTGCATATATTTAGGTATGATGTGGTGTTATTTTCACTTTCATAATATTGCAAGGAGAGTTTTAGTCGATCACTCCCGCGGGGACCAGCCGTACTGGGAGATCTTGTTAGTGTTTTTTCCATTGTATGCTTTGTTTTTAGGTTGGAGGGGGCCTATGAATTTCATGCGTTATTAGAATAGTTTTTAACTTGATCTGCTGTTTTATCGCACTGTTTCATGTAGCTAGTAATTTGGTTATTTGCTTTCAGTTTCTTTTTGTTGTTGGACCTGCTGCGTACTGTAGGCAGTTTCCGGAGGAGAACCTGACGGTGCCCTTTTATTGTTCGGCTTCTCATTGGCTTGCTTCACTATGAGTTTATCATAGTTTATGAAGGCTTCGTTTCCCTTTTCTTTTTCAAATGTCAGTTGTTGTTTTAGCTGTTCTCTGATTTTTAGTATCTTAGTTATCAATTCGTGTTTGATATACATATTGAACCCTGCGAGTTCTTTTTAATTTTTTGTTAAACTTTTATCTTCATTCCCAGTGTTGTGAACGCGACTACTACTGGTCTAATCGTTTCTTTTTCCAAGCTTCTTTACTGATTCTACTTCAAATTCTTGAATACTAATGTTTAATTTTTCCTGAATTATTTTTAGGATTTTTTCTGCTAACTGAAAGAAAGATGTTTCACCTTTTTCTACTCCAAAAAATACAACATTTCTTTGTCTTATATTCTTTTCTATTTGATAAATTTTTGGAAAATTAATAGATAATTTAGATGGATAGTAGTCAGTTACATCACAGCGGTAACAGTCATTGTACGAGCCGGTAATGTTCACAGCCGCTCCTTATCATTGTGTGCGTATACGTAGTCTACCCTTCACGGGGTTTATTTTTTTTTATCTTTAACCTTGTAGGAAACCACAAGGAAAAAATAAAAAAACGGGTTTACAATAAGGCCAACATTTTATACAAGTGTAACATGGTCACCATAGCTGATTGGTGTAAGCGCTTGCGTCAGTTAGTGACCTAAGCTTAACGATGTGAGTTCGATCCCAGGTGAAGAGTTATATTTGCTGTTTTTTACTTTTTGTTCTTTATTAAATTAATTTTGTGACCAATAAAATCACTCAAGCAAAAAGTAAAAAGGTAATTAAATAAAACCAATAAATGAATTTGATTTTTTATTAGATAAACATTGGGTTATAAAAGGACCTTTACCTTACTTACATTGGTTGTTTTAAGGATCAATTTGGTGGGAGTTGTATGTTAGCAAAAAAAACTTGTGTGGCTGATCATCATCATCATCATCATTTCAGCCGAAAGACGTCCACTGCTGGACATAGGCCTCCCCCAAGTGTCGCCACATTGACCGGTCCCGTGCGACTCGCATCCAGCGGATCCCTGCAACCTTCACCAGGTCATCGGTCCACCTAGTGGGAGGCCTTCCAACGCAGCGTCTTCTGGTTCGCGGTCGCCACTCCAGAACTTTTCGGCCCCATCGGCCATCCGTTCTGCGAGCAATGTGCCCTGCCCACTGCCACTTAAGTTTGGCTATTCTTCGGGCTACGTCGGTTACCTTGGTTCTCTTGCGGATGTCCTCATTTCTGATTTGATCACGCAAGGAAACTCCGAGCATAGCCCTCTCCATTGCCCTTTGGGTGACTTTAAGCCTTCTGATAAGGCCCATTGTGAGCGAACACGTTTCGGTCCCGTATGTAATCACTGGCTACACACACTGGTCATAGACTTTCGTCTTGAGACACTGCGGTAAGTTGGACGAGAAGATACCACGCAATGATGGCTGATACAATGATTTAATACGAACTGGTTTTAAACATATATAGGCTATAACTATCCATACTAGACATTCGAATGAGTAAAACACTGTTGTTTACCAGTTTTATTGACAAAGGCAAAGTTTTTTGTTGGTCCTTACCAACAAAAAACTTTCATCCTTATGGACGTAAATAATTTGTCAAAGTAGCAGGTATATAAATTGAATCAAAGTAAAATTAGAGGTGAAGTGAATCAACATGTTAGATAGTAAGAAATTATGACAACTTCCAACCGCATAACAATAACATCACTTCACCATACTTTCAATACTTTACGAGTTGTGGTTTTAAAAAGAGGATTAGAGGAGGAGATTATTAATATCTATACCTAATTGTTGCTAAGGTTTATATTTGTTTACATTCGCTTAACAAATATGAACATTATTTGCATAAAAATAAGATTCATATTCGCCTACTAATTAAAATAAATTCGACTATAATGAGTCTGTAAACCCTCGTTTTCTATTACTTCTTGTAACCTTCACCTCATGCTGTTAACCATATTCGCGCATATGTTTAGTAACATTTACGCCCATCCTTATCCGACTTAACGTTTTTTCGTCGCTATAAATCAGCACATTGTTCTCCCAATCAAAATTAATCTATGACCTAGCAAAGTGTAGTCGGTTTTGTCGGTGCACAGTGGACAGTTTGTAAGCACATATTGTGTGCTGTTGCTTTTACGCGGGTGGACAAGAAGGGAACAGCCTTGTGCCTTGCCACGATGTCGTGGTGTCGAGCCGATGAATTTGCCTTTGGTTTTGGCCTAGGATGTTCTACGTCTCCAAAATCCGGTTCTCTTCTGTGGATAAAAAGAGTATTTATAATACTATTAATAATAGCTATTATTATAAAAAATATATACTACATTTAAATACTATATACATAATATACACAATGTTTAAATAATAAACTTATATATACCTAATTAATTTTATAATAATACAAATAAAAAAATTAAATATAAGATATACACTGACATTAGCTTTTCTTAAACTGTCTAAGGGCTAAATCAAGCTAATTTTAGACCAAGTAAATTTTTATCATAATCATCTTAAGATAAATTTTAAAAAATCTTTCATTCATGATAATATATTATTATAACTATGGTAGGTATTGCACTTAAGTTACATTAATTATTTATTCGTAGTAAACATTGAAAGGTTGAGGAGTTAGTTAAAGTGAAGTAGGTAGGTGGTTGGTGGGTGGTATATCAACATAGTGTTATATGTAACTATTACTCACCGATATCATTAAGCGCCTTCCAATTTCGCATCTTCTTAGCGTGTCGATGACAATTCAAATTCAGTCAGTCCAAAATGTGTCGACGACTTTGGCACTTTCAGTAGCGTCCTGTGATGCACATCGCAGGAGCAAACAACAGGACAGGCAGGACACGATATAAAGTGTCCCATCGTTTGTGGGGCAGCACGACATTTACACTCACAATTTCACATATAGATATGTTTTGCTCATCCAAAACAACGATTTCTACCCTTTTGAACAATGATAAAATGTTGCATTGTTGAATCCACAGAAATAAATCCGCGCACATGCGCATGAGTAGTAATCAATAAACTCAGTAATGCAAATACTCGTAGATTGACAACTAAGAACGCTCATTTTTATAAATGAAGGTGTTTGAAAACAATATTTTTAAATTGTCGGTAGTTTTTTTCTAAACAGTCAAAATAAAATGACCTGAGAGTTCCGTGTTTATCTCAAACATTGGAAACTTCATTACCCAACCTTGAACGGGATCGAATCGTTATAAATTCTACTTTAAGTAATGTTTTAACAAAATAATGAATACAAAAAGAAAAGAATATATTGTTGCATAAAAGGTTTGAACTTACGGCTTCTTGTTTACTGACCAAAGTCGACAGCCATTGTGCCAAGCTTGCTATAGTGATATGATGCAAAATATTATACCTCCTTCAGTACCATAAGTGAATGATGACTATATATTGATATATGGTAAATGATGTGCCACACGCACACTAATAAAAACCGAGCTCGCACGTTTTATTTAGTGTTTGTGTGCATAACTATGACTTCACCCACACATATAATCTGTAAATCAATTAGTTGGGTCTCGTGTACACGCAAAATTATAAGAATTAACTTAATTCAAATTCGACTATCGGTACATCGAGGTGTTGAAGTGTTTTTACAAAAACGCCACCATGTCCGTCCGACTTCAGGACCAGACCTCGGAACCTATCCTTCTGCAGCGAGGTGTGAGACAGGGAGACGTCATATCTCCTATTTTAAATTTAAGAATATTCCATCATGCGAAATGTTATGCATTGAGAAACATAGGCAGTAAGATTGGCGATGTGTTAACAGGACAAATTATATCTGTCAAAACGAAGTTTCTTATTTGTTATAAAATGCTTGGTCACCCTATTAGAAAGAGACAAAGGGCTGTGTTGTAAATATCTCTCTCGTCACGATTTTCTGGTAGAGTGCTCAGTCCAGTTTATTATACTAAGTCCATGGCAGAAATTCACTATGGTTCGAGCAGAACCGAGAGAAACGATGCGAAAAATCGCCTAACCGAATGAAATAGAGATATGTGACGACATAGATTAAAAAGTGTCATTAGTGACAAAAGTCAAAGCGGACAACGGATCAAATCTAAAAATGACACTAAATCTAAGAATGTCACCTAAAAGCAGACAACCGGTGGTTCAATGATATTTTCGTTTACTCCGAAACCTCGCTGTTTCATTGGAGTAGTGCGCAAATATTTTTATAGGACAATTCAACTAAAAAGGAAAAAATAAACTTTTTTACAAGAAAATAAAACCGACTTCAAAAACACAAAAAAGTGAAAAATATTAAGTCGGTGGCAAAAAATTTACTGAATCAAACAAACAAACGTCACCGACTTCTGAAGCTAAAGTTATTTTTCACTTTTTGTGTTTTTGAAGTCGGTTTTATTTTAATTTATAATTGTTTATAATATTGTACGCAAAGTAAATAAATGACAGGTACCCCAGCAGAAGATACATAAGAGACCAAATTTACGAATGGGTGTGAGACGGCAGAAAGGTAAGTGAGTGGCTAAATAATAACAGCCGCACGGGTCGATTTTCAAGGTTAAGCTGCACTTGCCGAGGTCGGTGTGAGGATGGGTGACCATCATTATATACCAAGTTTCCTCCGTGCCGTCCACTCACTTACCCTACTGGCAACTCACTCCCACTCGTAAATTTGGTGCCTTATGTATCTGCTGCTGGGGTATCTGCGACATTATGGAGTCTATGTGCTGGGGCAGGGCTATATTCAAATGACAATAACTCTAAAAATAATTAGTGTTGAGTCAATATTTTGATATCATTTTGTAGGTTAACTCAAATACTTCTGATTTAATATAAAAACATATGCAATATACACGAATACATTTTGCACTAGAGAAGAAAATGTAAAAATAATAAGTAATCTTCATGAAAAATTTCGGAATTTCTTATTTTTTTGGCTCTTTTTGCTTATTTTTCAGAAAAAAACATTTGGTTAGTTGACAGCCTCGGCGTTTATCCTTGCAATAAGATAATGTATACGTCTCTAGGTCTCTTAGATTCAAAGATATTAGCATATCATTGAACATACCCTAGATCAGCAGATTAAAAAAACAAAATCAGAATCAGAATTTCAAAATGGCTGCCATTCGCGTTGTGTGGGGAGTATTTATAAACGTGTTTTTGTCGATAGAAATGAGTATATAATAATTATACCCATAAAGTATCGGTAACCGGTACACATCATTGTATAACATCGGACAAGTTTAGTACTCACTGCGAACCTTAAAACTAATTTGAAATTTATCAGGCATCTGGTTTTCTTTTATTCTGTAGGGAAGTAAGGTTAATTAGTACCCGGTGCTGCTAGGTATATCATCTTTAGCACAAAAATATAAATGAACTACAAAGGAGAAAGGTTAGCTGCAGCTGACTAGGCATTCTGGGGACCACACTTACAGCTCGCGTACATTCGTAAAAATACTCTCAAAAGATAGGTCAGTCAAATTAAGAAAAAGGTAATCACAGAATGTTTTTTTAATATTGCATTTGGCTAGAATAACGTAATTGATAACCATGCTTGTCGCGTGGGCAACATCAGAACTAACGCCGCCATCTTATTTTTTCCATACATTTCTCGAGAGTTTAGCAACAGCGCCCTCCTGTCAACTTCAATGAAGCGTAAAAAGATTCATAGAACACTGTAGGATAGACAACTACGTCAGTAGTAATTTCATTTAAAAATATTTAATTATTATACAACCCAATATACCTTATACTTTATTACAAGTAGAATTTAAGGCCTGTCTAGGTATTCAGGCTGCGGACCCCGCACTTGCACAACCCATCACAGTGTCTTATGATTTTGGTCGGCTTATTCTTTTATGGCGTAATTACACTAGTCATCGGATACAAGCTTACAATTGCGAAAAATCAAACAATGAAGCTGGGCGAGTTTGTCCAAGACGGACGTACTCGACCGCGTTCATTTACACTAGGTGGATTGACAAATTCCATAGGCAATCGAAATCGGGCGAACGGCCATGTCTAATTGTGCCACGGACTAGGTAAAAATGAAACATTAACTACGAAATTGAATAAAACATTTATTTTATAACATAACATTATAATCTTTGAAGAACTTCTTCAAATAACAGAGCGACCAGCGGCGCGGACATGCCATCATTATCGGCATTACCACATTCACCATACGATGCTCACACCAAGCCAGCAGTAACTGTAATCTGCGGCATTGTTTTAGCCTCTATCGTCTCTCACACCTTGACTGTACATTTCTCGTGTTGTAGTACTTCACCACTAAAGAAATAAGACAGGTAAACAAATAAAATGCACAACTATTCACAACAAAACCACACATCAAGATTTTTTTTCATGAAGACAGAAGTGACAATGTTTATGACAATTATGACATTTGTTGTTTTGATAGACGCCATAGCTTTAAATGTTGCCATTTAAGCTAAATTCTCCAAAAAAACGTTACGTTCGTACTTTACGTTTTTATAACAGCAGTCACTAATTAATCATTTATCTTAAACATGATTATTTAGTCACATAAAACACGTTGCGAATCGAATAAGAGGCATGCTTAAAACTAAAGAACTCTTGTGTTTCCAAAGATAGGGGAAGTCTTACCCAAAATGCCTTAGATTTGTTGGGACTAAACAGATGATCTATCGCAGTAATTTAAATGTAATCTTGTAATACTAGGTAGCAAACGTCTCATTATACTCACTATTACTACCACCAAAATCCTGCTAATTGGTGTTTTGTGTAGAAAAAAGACATAACATGAAAAGAAAAGCCCCGTAATTGCTTCATATAGTGTACATACTTTTATTTATCGCTTTTGCTTCTGAAATTAAGAAAGCCGTACAAAGCCGATCTTCATTATGTCCTATGAATCCACTCCCTGTTCACGGGTGTGTATGTTAATGGAAGTATGAGTGTGTATGTGGGCAGGTCGGTGGCGGAGCGGCTGATGCTGGGGTCACGCGTGGAACCAGAGGAGTTCTCCGAGGTGTCCATCTACTTTAGCGACATCGTGGGCTTCACGGCGCTGGCGGCGCGTTCCACGCCCGTGCAGGTGGTGGACCTGCTCAACGACCTCTACACCACCTTTGACGCCGCCATAGAGCAGTACCAGGTCTACAAGGTACGTGCGGCTATGCGACCGGTACAGTACGGTTGAGACTCGCGCCGGCACTGACCGAGCGCGTCGTGTGGCAGGTGGAGACCATCGGCGACGCGTACATGGTGGTGGGCGGGTTGCCGGTGCGCTCGCGATCGCACGCCGACGCCGTGGCCACCATGGCGCTGCACCTGCTGCACCTAGCCGGGCGCTTCCGCCTGCGCCACCTGCCCGACACGCCGCTGCACCTGCGCATCGGCCTGCACTCCGGGCCCGTGTGCGCCGCCGTCGTGGGCCTCACCATGCCGCGCTACTGCCTCTTCGGCGACACCGTGAACACCGCCTCACGCATGGAGTCCACTGGTAAGTGCTAGCGTGCGACTGTGACGCACGGTACGCAGGTTGCTGTGAGTCACGCGTGTGCTCTTTGCAGGCGCAGCGTGGCGCATCCAGGTGTCGGCGGCGACAGCGGAGCGGCTGTCGGCTGCCGGTGGCTACCGGCTGCGCTCGCGCGGCCTCACGCAGATCAAGGGCAAGGGCGCCATGCACACCTACTGGCTGCTCGGCAAGGACGGCTTCGACAAGCCGCTGCCCACGCCACCCCCTTTGCAGTTAGTGAGCTCTTTCAACTATAACAGTTTTACTTTCAGTGGGGCCGTCTGGTTTATAAAGTCAATCGGGCTTCGCCTCTACTTCAACATTAGCCAGTATAAGCTATGATGTTAATTAAGCATGTGAATAATTTCTAAGTAAAAACGAAATCTTACTTTGGCTGGAAAACTATAGTGACGATGACACTGAAACCCTTATCAGTAATCTAACCTAGTGACAAAAGTATTCAAAACATCAACATACATCTCACCACACACACGCTACCTCTGTTCTGTATTAGTGTTGCAACGGAAGTGTCAGAGAAGCAGAAACGGAAACGGATGCGGAAGTGTACGTACTATAATTTTAACGAAGTATAATTTTTAACAAAAAACTAAAAAACTCGACTGAAAAAACTGAAAAGCATAAAACAAGCACATTTTAAATTAAACAAAAGTTGGAAGCAGGCGGGCCCCATTCAATTTTCATAATTTTATATTCAAATGGGCCCCGCCTGCTTGAGTCGGGTGTTTTAGTTTTTTCAATTACTTTTTTTTATTTCCAGCCTATTAAGATAAAGATAAAGATATTTTTTTTTTATTAGTTTAGTAACTTGAAATTTGAAGGGTGGAATGGGGTGTGGAATTTTCTGTTAAACTTTTTACTCTCGGGGTCGATTGACTTGAAAGTTTGTGTACATACTCTTCAGTTAAAACTATGACGAACGTGTATCACAGTTTTTCCAGAGTCATCCCCTAATATAACCTTCAAAGTCCTGACTGACAGACTGATATAACGCACAGCGTAAACCGCTGTTCTTAAAGACATGAAATTTGAAGGGTGTATTCTTTGTGAAGAGTAGGTATCCACTAAGAAAGGGTTTTTCGAAATTCCACCCCTAAGAGGGTGAAATGGGGTGTTGAACTATATGTGAAACTTTTTATTCTCCGAGTCGATTGACTTGAAAATGTACATACTCTTCGGTTAAAATTATGAGAAACGTTTATCACAATTTTTCCTAAATCATCCCCCAATTTAAAATTCAAAGTCCTGACTGACTGATATATCAACGCACAGCCTAAACAGCTGGTTTTAAAGCGATACCGGCAATTTGAAGGGTGTATTCTTTATGAAGAGTAGGTATCCACTAAGAAAGAGTTTTTCGAAATTCCACCCCTAAGAGTGTGAAATGGGGGGTTAAATTTTCTGTGAAATTTTATATCCTCTGGGTTGATTGGCTCGAAAATTGGTGTACACACTCTTCAATTATTATTATGAGACACGAGTACCATAGTTTTTTAAATCATGTAAATATTAGTATTAGTGTTGGTATTCCCCTTGTGAAATCCCGATTTTCACTTTGGCTTATCAGTCAATCAGTCAGGATTTTGAATTTTATATTCATAGATGCGAAAGTTTGTGAGGATGGATGTTTGTTACTCTTTCCCGCAAAAACTACTGAACGGATTTGGATGAAATTTAGCACACAGATAGTTTATAACCTGGATTAACACGTACTACTTGTACGGGTACTTTTTATCTCGGTAGTATGATCCCGTGGGACAATTATCGACCTCCACGCGGGCGAAGCTGCGGCATAAGCTAGTAAACTATTATAAATGCGAAAGTTTGGATGAATAAATATTTCTCAATTACGCCAGAATGGCTGAACATATCTAGATAAAACTTGGCACAGAGAGCGATTATAGTCTGGTATAGCACATAGATTACTTATTATCCCAGAAGTAAGTCCTGTGGGCAATTCCCGAACTTTACGCGGGGGAAGCAGCGGGCCTAAGCTAGTTTTACATAAAATGTAAAATTTCATGGTCTCCTTTTATTTCAGATGTTATGTTAGAGGAAAAAATAACCCGTATGGTTAACTCTTTCGGCCGTTATCATAAAAAGCTTGTGTTTCTTTCACCTTATTGGCGGGTTCGCTTCCGGGTTTAGGCAGGCGATTATTTAAAAATCTTTGAACGCAGTTCTAATTATTTTAAAAATCGAAATGAAGTCTTCTTTTAGTAAAACTTCTTTTATACAATATTTAAGGTCCTTCCGTGTGGCATAGCCGTGTATACGATTTTCTCACTTTTTATACGTGTTGTCACTTCGAAGTACTTTTAAACATATAAGTAATGTATATTTTTGTAATCAGCTTTTAAGCCCCTTCATTTTGATACCCCACTCGATGGTAAAGGAAGAAAAAAAAATTGAACTCGACAATATGGCACCCGAAATCCGCCATTTTTCTTTGTTTTTTATTTCAATGTAGCCAGTGACACTCGCGCTATCAAGACAAACCTAAAGACGTATAATTTATCCAAATCCGTTCATCCGTTTAAGAGTTACGAGGGAACATAGAAACGGACATACATACATACATACAGGTCAAAAACATCCATCCCTTCTTTTGGGCTTCGCCGCAGTTGGGTAAAAATACAATACCATGCTATTTGTGCCCTATTTACAACCATCTCTCTAAAATCTAACAACTTTTAAAACGTGACAACATCATCTTCGGCATTAGTATGTTCGATCGTCAATTGTTTGGAGGGTAGATGGCGCTGTCGCCGTGTAAACATAAGCTAAGTACTTAAAAATGTATTTAAAATATTATAGTCGTAATAAAGAGAAAAAAACGCGTCAATTATTTTGGCCAGGAATAAAACACGTAACGTAATCACAAAATAACAGTTTATTATTTCACTTATAATACAAAATACAAATTCGCAAAATAATGTTTTCACTACAACACAAATTCACAGTTGTTACTTCCCTCAGCGTTCCACACCGACTGCGCGCAATGGCGGATGAAGCGATTCTTATAGAATTTGCCCCACCACTCGCAGCGTCAAAAAGTGACCAACAAATAATAAATTAATCAGTTTAAATACATTTACAAACTTAAATCACTAATAATTTAGTATTACATGATTATTTAGACAGTTTTAATTAATAAATCATTAAAAACATTTAAACCTAATAAATTAACAAGTGCATTGCTTCTTGATACGTTTACTGAATAATATTTACTTATTAAATAATGGTTAATTATAATACGACCTAACAGCTCGGCCATCCTGTTTCAAGCGAGTCCCATCGCTTTTACATTATTATTATATATATATATTTAATTAGTATATGTAATTAAAACATTCAAAATCATAAATCATTATAAATTCATAGTTCAATATTTTGGTTACTTACTCCTCGTTTTGGACACACATCTGCTCGTCATCACTGGCGCAATCATTCCCAGATGAATCGGATTCCATGTCTCTAGTGAAATTCATCCAGGGTTGAATTTTATCGATTGCTACAATATTTTCATATTTTCTACCATGTCTACGTGTCAGAGGTGTATCCTCAACCAGAAACCTATCATTAGGGAGTATTTTTACTATGCGACCCTGATACTTGACAGCACCTGCACACCTGCGGCACCTGTCTTTCCACTCTTACCAAGTCGCCCTCTTTATACCGAGTTGGAGGTTTCCTGTGTTTATTATAATTAGTAGCGTCTCTTACCTGTTGCTCTCTTATCTTTTCGCCCACGTTTTGTCTTAGCGTATCTAAGTCTTCCGCAGGAGTCCTATTGAGAGTTTCTTTGATAACTTCGTTTAACTTACCTTCTGTTCTGCTGGTCACATTATATCCAAATAACAGCATAAATATATAAATATCACAATCCAACTGAGCATGCGTACAGATTTTTATTGCTTTTAACGTATTGCCAGGGATTTCGGTATCAGTAAAAACTATAATATCTATTTTTTTGGTGGTAGTCTTTGGAATTTGATTTCATCTGGAGTTTTAATAATTAAAATGTCAGGCCTTTCTGTAAAGTAATGACCTAACCAAACGGGATTTACCAGCACATAATCCTCTACAACGTATAAATCTATTATTTCTTTCAGCCCTTGAACTTCGACGGAAGTCACAACGACTCCTAGCGGAATTATCAGGTTACCACCTATTCCTCTGAGTACCGGCAAATTCGGGCGATTTATAATCTGAAGATTTAAAGAATTAGCAACACTTACCTTAATAAGAGAACATTGACTCCCCAGATCAATGTGACACAAGGTTGTTATTTCGTTCACCTTGATTTCCAACACGTACTTGTTTAAACCGGTATCCTCCGCTGTAACTTCTGAAACCTGGTTTCGATGGGTCCGGTGGATTTGAGTTGCTTCCAAATCGTCGATCATTTGTTTTCCGCGTAGAGTCTTGCGTCTCTCTACTTGGACCACTTTTAACTGTCCTCAAATATTGAAGCACCTGTTCTGGTTCTTTGAACTGAGCTGCCTGAGCGCCGACCTTCACCGCACGGTCGTCTATTCCAAACAACAGACAATCTACTGCTTGCCTGCCATATATTTTACATCTATTCAATAGGTTAACCTTCGCATAATAATAATTCTCCAGTGATTCACCATATTTTGCTTTTTTTGATAACATTTCCATTAAAAGCTCCGCGTAATCTTCTCTACACGGGAAAGAGTCGATCAGTTTCTTTTTCCATTCTGGCCACGTATGTAATATCGAAGTTAGACCCTGATACCACGTTTTTGCTACACCGGTTAACTTAGGCAGAGAGTAATGAATGATTTCTTTTTCTTCCCAGCCATAAATTTTAGCACATTCTTCAATTTTGGTCAACCAAGTCAATATGGTTTGTTCTTTAGACAAAGGGTCAAACTCCGGTATTACATTCGTGTCAAAAGACATTTTAGGTTTATCAGAACCCTTACATTTTTCTAAAATAGCTAAAAATTTATCCATTAACTTACTATCATCTCCTTTACCATTTGATCTCCTTGTTCTTTTCGGCGATGGCGACTCACCTCCCGATTCAGAAGACGTGGTAATAGCGCTTCCTCCTTCGTCGTGATGATCGTTTTGAAAACTGCCTTCCACGACTTTCCATCCTTTTGTTCCATTCCTCATTTTCCGTCTGATCCTGAGTCCCTAGTACAATGCTTTGGTTTCCATCAGAACTAGTGTGCTCATGCTCTTGCCTCGAGCGTTGTGCACTCATTTTCAAGTTTAAATTCTCCATGATCTGATTTTGACCCATAACCTGGGGTGCTCCTTCCTGTGAATGTGCCAGTCCTTCCCCTCGACTGGTCACATCACAAGTATTCCCTAACCCTTCACCTCGGGTTTGGTTTCCAACAGGGCCCTTACCTCGGGTTCCCTCTACATAAGACCCTTTACCTCGGGTGCCTTCCTCATAAGACCCTTTACCTCGGGTGCCTTCCTCATAAGACCCTTTACCTCGGGTGCCTTCCTCATAAGACCCTTTACCTCGGGTGCCTTCCTCATAAGACCCTTTACCTCGGGTGCCTTCCTCATAAGACCCTTTACCTCGGGTGCCTTCCTCATAAGACCCTTTACCTCGGGTGCCTTCCTCATAAGACCCTTTACCTCGGGTTCCATTTTTATAAGGCCCTTTACCTCGGGCATTTCCTTCGTATCTATCCATCGCAGCGAGGTCTGAAACTTTTTAAAATAAGCTTAATATCTGTCATGTGTAAACTATAATCACACATACCGTATCATAACAAGAAGCCTATATTGTGCGAGCATATGGCAGACCCACATATCACCAGCCATGTCCAAACTCTATGTAATAGAGCGAGCCCATTTCCCAACCTGGATGTTAGACCCAAGTCACCTCACTCAGTATTTGCGCCTAAGACCACTGAAACCAGGCCCGTCCAACATATGGCCCCCGGGACACTTAGCGGCCCGCATAGGTCTTTCATCCGGCCCGAAAGCTATTTAAAACTTTAAAAGACATCAATATATATATATGTATTTTTTTTTTTTTTTTTTGCCCAAAAAATATGTCCCTAGGTTAGTTCTTCCCTTCGCCATATTAACCTGCCCGAGAATGTAGACCGCATCATCGCAGACTTGTCCGGCAAAGCATTTTTTTTATTTTTTTATTTTAGAGGTCACTTTTGGCCCACTGCGGTTACTAAACTTGTCCGTTCAAAAGACTATGTTGGACACACCTGACTTAAAACAATAAGGAACTCTATATTTACCACATAGACAGCTATTAAGTAGGCACAGTAGGTCAATTTATTCTATCCATTCAAACTTAATTGAATCCAATTATAATTTATTTCAAGTTAATAAAATTTAATAAAATTTAGTTTTAAGCGTGCGTTACACGCTGACCACCGTGCTCATGTCGGGTATTTAAATTAACTTTTTAAATATCGTATTCATTATTTAAAATAAAAGTGGAGAAGTTGAAACCTTGACCTTCAATATCTGATACAAAAATGACCTCAGGACTGGGAGAACTTATGCAAACAATAACAAATAAATAGTTTTAAGGAACCCTAAACCCTTCTTTCCCAAACCTTTACAAATCGAAACCAAAGATTAATCACTGATAGTTGATTATTATGTCCCTTTTATCCTTCTTGAACCAAATACATTTTAATCTAATTCTCATACGTCATTAACTTTTACTTTTAGCCAAGTTGGAGGCCCATGGGCGACCCAATATACACCAGGCTAGTCACATCACACGAAACAGAATAACTTTTACTAACCAGAAATTAAGATAAATATAAAAAAAAAACGTTGTTAACACTGTTTTTCTTAAGCGTGTTCCATTTTAATAATTATATTGGAAGAATGATTAAAAACACCACGTATGTCACGATGAGGAAAGGAAAAAAATAAAAACATATGATTAGGTTACTCAAACCCACAAATAATTATAAATGCAGAAACAAACAGAAACAGTGTTTAATTATAAATGCGTTTACTTACGTTAGTCCGAGCCGTGAACGTGACAAGAAAATGTGAAATTTTCTTGGAGATCCCACTTCTGACCTTTTGGCCAGGAATAAAACACGTAACGTAATCACAAAATAACAGTTTATTATTTCACTTATAATACAAAATACAAATTCGCAAAATAATGTTTTCACTACAACACAAATTCACAGTTGTTACTTCCCTCAGCGTTCCACACCGACTGCGCGCAATGGCGGATGAAGCGATTCTTATAGAATTTGCCCCACCACTCGCAGCGTCAAAAAGTGACCAACAAATAATAAATTAATCAGTTTAAATACATTTACAAACTTAAATCACTAATAATTTAGTATTACATGATTATTTAGACAGTTTTAATTAATAAATCATTAAAAACATTTAAACCTAATAAATTAACAAGTGCATTGCTTCTTGATACGTTTACTGAATAATATTTACTTATTAAATAATGGTTAATTATAATACGACCTAACAATTAGTGAAAAGACACAACAAAATGCATGTGACATTGTTCATCATCATCATCATCATTTCAGCCGAAAGACGACCACACACAACACATTGCACATGCATTGCATTGTGACATTGTTATGCAGTGATAATGGTCAGAAATTGTGAAGATACAATCAACTAACAAAAAAACAGAAAAAAGGTGCAAATCAAAACCGGACTAAAGTTTAAATTCTTTACCATAGTGCGTGTGATTGATAACTTATAAAGTAAATGTTTACGAGTAGTGTTTGCCTTGAGAGCAATATTGGCGAAACGGTGAATTCAACAAGGAAACAACGGCGAATTATTGTTTTCTTCAACCGTCATTTGTATTCGTCGAAAGAACAAAGAAATGACCTTTGGACTGTTACTCGACACATCAACCAATCAAGACCAAGGTGCAGTCAACAATTTCGGTGTTATCTCATACGGTCACTTAGCCTAGCGGTCACACCGATCTGCGTTTTAGAGACAGTACCTGTGGCTCGTAAGTTCGATCCCAGTTAAGTGATATACTTTTTCCTTTAAATTTTACAATTCAATTTGTATCCATAATGAACTTTCTCGAGAATATCACACTACGAAGAACGCGAACTCAGTCATTTCGGAGACTACATTCGCATCGAATAACTTGACGCTAGATGGCAGCGCACATGTCTCGTCTACCAAACATATCCGATGATGTAAGCGACTAAACCGAAGCTTTAAAATGTCAAATAGAAAAACTAAAGTTGGAGCTATTGTCAGCCCATGAAGAGATAAACACACTGTCCATTGAGAACAGTAATTTAAAATCAGTCGAGTAGAGACGTTCAATAATCTCTTATACTTGGATATAATGACGCATGGACATGCATACGTTTTAGACAGCAACCTCAATCTGAAATTATGATAATAAAATCGTAGCCTTTCCGTGTCTGTACATTACAGATTTTTGCAAAAAAATCATTGGAAGATGCGAGAAATAAGTAATAGAAAGTAAATTTTTGTCTGTTTGTCGGTTTGTCGGTTTGTCTGTTTGTCGGTTTGTCTGTTCGTTTGTGCGCGCATCACGTAAAAACCCCTCATTGTATTCAAAATCGAAATAAGATAAGAAGCATTGTTGTGAGTATTATTTAACGTTTATTTCATCAAAATCGACCAACAGACGCAAAAGATATTAACTTTTAAGTTAGTAACCTCATACGATTTCTATGATGAAAATAATAATTTACATAAATTGGTTTTAGTCGTAGTGTAGTTGGAATGGCTGAAAACTAATTTTGTTTTATTTTTACTTTTGTCTTTACTCTTTGCACGGAAGTGATAGTACTACGCGTATCCACGCGACGGCCAGTCAAACTTTACAAAACCAGTTTATGCGGATCTCTCATTGTACATATTTCCTATACAATGAGAGATCCGCATAAACTGGTTTTTTTTTGTTATCTATACAAAGCGAGGCCAAGTTACACTGCAACTTTCCCTCTTCCGCCGTGTGTACAACAGCAATTCTTACTTGCATTAAGAATATGCCACCAAGAGAGAGTTAAACATATGCTAATTTAGTCTCTTTCTAATAAGATGACCATTCAATTTATGTTAAAAGTAGGACAAGATGGAAAGGCTCAGAATATAACATTATTAAATTAAATTAAAAATATTTTTTATTTTCTTTTCCGACGCAATTAAATAATTAAAAAAAAATAGTACTAAGATAAAGCTATTAGGCGTCGGTAGATAGATAGGTATTAAAAAATAATCATAATCATAAATCTTTATTTATTTCAAGATCAGAAGTAACAGGCACTGGTATATGCACAATTTTAAATAGAGAAAGGTGCCTGAAGTAGGAAGGTCCTGAGGTATAAATCACCTCTCCGTGTTAGATATACCATTTTATTTACAGCAATTTACAGCAATTCAACCTGAAGTTAATTTAAATAATAAAATTACTATTATTTGGATTTACTATATTTAATGGTGACTAGTGAAATGATGTATGAAATAAGATTAGTTTTTAGATAATAGGTAGATAAACAATATCCCACAAAATAAAAACTTTATGGGGACACTACCAAAATAAGACAATGAAGTTGTCAAATTCAACCAGACCAACTTTTTCCAATGTTGCTCGCACACAAACTAAATAAAATACTTTCGTTTGAATATTAAAACAGGCTAATTAGTCTTTAAAAAAAGCATCGTTCTTTTCGTTTTTGAATATCAAAATACCTATCCAAAAAATTAAACAAATTATTATTTGTGTTTAAGTAAGTTACGGTGGAAGATTTCCATTTCTTATTTTTATATGTGCCTACCGAAATGACTTTGAATCCTAATAATTTAGTAGATTAATGATCATTGCCACATTGTGCGAGAGGGAAAATGCTAAAACCCCGGCAGTGACGAGCCTCAGAACGGTTATTTAAAACTTACGTTAACGGAGTGAAATACTTACAGGAACAAACTAACATTGCGACTGGGTTGCCTGATAAACTTAAGTCAAGGCTACCCTTTATTAAAACTAACGGAACTAATCTTTTTTCCAAACCAAATGAAATCAAAATTGAATTAGAGTACATATCTACAAAGCATAAGAGCCAATAATACGTAAGGTTGTCATCTTTTTGTCCCTACTACAGGGTTGTAAGTTATAAATAGAAAAAAATATACTAGATGTCCACTCATTCATTTTCTTATTAAAATATGTATTAAAAGAATTACAAACACTCTTGTAATAACGTTCGGTTGTCTAAGTAAAATCGGTCAAGTCCCACGGTTGTCACAATTTTTAAATAGTCTTCACTTAATGATATCAGGCAACCCATTTGTTATGCTTTTTTCATGTATATTAATCATATTTTTGACTCAGTAAACATTGGATTTTTTTTATACTAGAAAGGCTTATTTACAATGGTAGAGATACCCCAGAGTGAACAGGAGTTATATCCTTATTAGCAACTGTTTCACTCACGGCATATCTTTAACGTTGAAATGTGACTGCACTTGCATTTGAACTTCGGAGCAAAATATTAATAAAAGTCAGTAGTAACATAAATATTGTGAATAGTCGAAGGGCTTGCTTTCAACAGTATTTGTTACATCGATCTGCGTAATACTTGCGTCTACCTTCAACTTTTAATTTGCCCGTTCATCAGAGTCCTTGGAAAGTATCCGCTTCAGCAATCATGGTGTATCTTCGGAAATATGAGATCTAATACAACTCCCATGTTCTTCTTCTTCTTTTGTATCGATGATTTATCACACTATTAGCACCCAGGTGGCTACGTTAATCGCGGTTTTAGTAGCGTTTTGACAGTAAGTCCTCTAAAACGCAGGTGTAGGGACACTTTGGATACTCCGGGAAGTCGGCCATGAACTGGTCGGAAGCCCTGTATTCACGGTTAGCTGCTGCTACCATGGAAGTACATGTCTATTAGGGGCCAGCCATAAAATTTATGACGTAATTTAATTACGTCATACGTGGAAGGGATGGCGGGTGTCGACGAAGTGTGACATTATGTGACAAGGGGCGGAAGGGGTCTTAAATTTGGTTACGTCACATTTCAAAATCTAATATTGCTAAGTTTAAAACCACGAAATTTGAACTAATAACGAAATCCTTATAAAAGAAATATTTCCAACTCTATCGGCTGGAGCATGTCAAATTGCAAAATATGTGACGTCACACTTGGGAGGGGGGAGTCTCACAAAACTTGACCAGCTCTGATAAGGACGGATTTTTTGACCGCTCCGGTCAAAAAAGCATGAAATTCGTATGACGTAATTTATGGATGGTCCCTTATGTATCACCATTGTTAGAATATTATAGATATACGACTAAAATCCTAAAAGTGCGGAATTAATGCACTGTAATGCCTTGAAAAACCAAACTTAGAAGCTTTGTATCTTTCGGTTACACTGCGACGCGACGTTCGTGATAATTCGGAAACATGTAGATTATCGAAGCGCATAGTCTGTCTGGTTCTATTGCTAAATACATTCAATTCAAGCGTTTGCAGTTTTTTTCAATTACATGTTTTTTGCACATTCTCACTTTTGTTTCCATCGTTTGTGTCCATCACATTTTTTCCATCGGCTGATTGAGCTCTCAGAGCTGAAAGATTTTTTTTTTTATTGTTTAGGATATTAACCGTTGAGACCTAGGATAGATCATGAGTTGCATCTATATTTTGCTTACGTTCATAAACTTTGACAATGACAAAAGAATGTGCGCTCACGTGAGCGAAGCCGCGAGCACAGTTAGTCTGAAATATGACGACAGCATGTTTAATGTATACACAGGGACTATAAATAATCTTGGACTACGTACAATATTTAACGATTTATGGGAATTATTTGCTGGAATTACTCAAAAATAATGTAGTGACGTATGTCACTACATAAAATTTGAAAAACACATATAAAATCAAGAAATGTTGACGAGATCAGCTGCACGACGCGCACGCCTATTGCCTCTGGACCCGTCGCTCAGCTCCGCCTCGCCGCCGCCGGAATCCAGCCCCGTCGTGAGTGCTGTGACACCGGCCGTGGCAGTTGCGTCGAGCTCGAGCGACGAGTATTTCTCTCCGCCCACGACGCCACCACCTGTTTGTCGACGGGGAGGACGCCGGCCGCCGGACGGTTTAGGACCTCGAGGCCCACCGGCCTCTGATAGGGTCCCAGCCAAACTTTCAGTAGCGCCATCAGGATGGAATTTGGTGTGGACAAATGTGCGGTCATGCATGTAAAGCGAGGTGAGATTGTGGAATCTGTGGGAACCCAGCTCTCGGATTCCATAAATCTTAGATCCCTCTCAGCAACCGAAACCTATAAGTATTTGGGTATGTTGGAAGCGCTGGGCATCAATGTTGCTGACATGAAGCAATCGTTGAAGGAGCGTTTTTTTGGCCGCCTGAATAAAGTATTTAATAGTCTTTTATCAGGCGGCAATAAGGTACGTGCCTTCAACGGTTGGGTCATGCCGGTTCTGATGTACTCTTTCGGCATACTCAAATGGACCCAAACATAACTAGACGCTCTGGATAGGAGGGTCCGTACATTGTTGACGGCATATCGAATGCATCACCCGCGTTCTTCTGTTATGAGACTGTATATCCCGCGGAAGTGTGGGGGTCGAGGCTTTTTAAACACTAAGACTCTCCACAATCGCGAGATATGCAGTCTCAGGGAATATTTTCTTGAAACTGACATGGGGATGCATCGAGATGTAGTCGCGGTGGACGAGGGCCTCACCCCGCTCTCCTTGGCTAAAGAGAACTGGCGCAAGCCTGTAGTGCTTGACACTAACGACCGCATGGAGGTATGGCAGAGTAAGTAGCTTCACGGACGCTTTTTCCGGGCCCTGCATGGGCCCGATGTAGACCTATCAGCGTCCGTAGCCTGGCTACGTTCCGGGGACCTCTTCGGAGAAACCGAAGGTTTTGTCTGTGCAATTATGGATGAAGTTATGATGACGAATAACTACCGGAGATTTATTGTGAAGGACGGTACGGTTGACGTATGTCGGGCATGCCACCGTCCAGGCGAATCAATCCGTCACATTATCTCCGGGTGTTCTCGTCTGGCTAACGGAGAGTACTTGCATAGACACAACCTTGTAGCCAGGATTATCCATCAGCAACTTGCTCTAAAATACAACCTTGTGGAATCGGAAGAGCCGTACTATAAGTATGTGCCCGGCCCAGTTCTCGAAAATGGCAGTATCACATTGTACTGGGATCAATCCATCATCACTGACAAGACTTGATAGACTATTGCAGCCAATAAGCCTGATATAGTGGTGGTGGATCGATCAGAGCGGCGCGCAATGATTGTTGACATAACGGTCCCACATGATGAGAACCTCGTGAAAGCCGAGAAAGATAAGAAAATCAAGTATCTTGTCTTGGCTCGCGAGGTTGTCGACATGTGGGATGTGGACTCAGCGATCAATGTGCCGATAGTCGTCTCAGCCCATGGCTTAATTGCCAAGAGCCTCGACCAATACCTGAGGAGGCTCTCGTTAGGCAGCTGGATCAAGGGCTTGATTCAGAAAGCGGTACTTCTGGACACGGCTCGTATTGTTAGGAGGTTCCTCTCTCTGAAGCCCTGCCGGTAGGTTGGACCCTGTTCCCGATACTGGTGGGCTACTATTTTTATATTTTTAAATGACTTTTAAGTGGTTTTTGTTAAGAAATATTTAAAAATGTAATTAGTGTGTAAGAAAATAAATAAAGGAAATAATAATAAAGGTACAGGTACTTGAACCAACCGTCAACGTTTCGGCCCAACGACTGTCGGATCAAGTGCGGGTCATCCAACGCAATCACATGTTGGACGACGCCGTACTTGATAGGCTGCGCTCAGAGGTACTGAGCAACCGTATCGTTTTAACTTCGGCACAAACCGCGGTGCAAGCGTCAGTTATTGACGCAACCCCGCCGCGGTTCAACCCAGCTGTTGTAGAGGAAAATGATAGGGTTGCTGTGGTAAGTAGCCAGTGCAACGACCGATTGAGGAGCGCTCTGGAAGATGCGCTTCGTGAAAATCGATCCACTCCTACCCAACTTAGGCACCGATTACCACGGTTACCCATGCATAATAAAAATAGGGCGCTTGTGTGTACCTTGGACTCGCAACTCAAGAATATATTCGAGAGTAGCGAGAACCTCGTTGATACACACTCGATCCTGTACTGTGGGGCTGCTGCAGCATGTCGTTTAGATAACGTCAAGTTCCCAAATTGTGACGTAGCCACTCGACCAAAACCAGCCGTACCAGCCTGGCAGCGCAGGATCGAGCGCCGCATCGACGGGGCCAGAGTACTCATCGGCAAACTACACTGCTTAGGGAGGGCAATACACGACCACGTGTAATGCGCTTTGTGAGGCGGGCATTCTCGGGGACTGGAATCAGTCCTCAAGAATACATGTCCCGTGTCACAGAGCGCATTGACTTACTGAAGCAGAAAGTTTATGCATGGGAGAACCGTATTCGGAGGTATAAGCGGCGGGTTGATCGGTACTCAAAGAATCGCATGTTCCAGAGCAATGAGAGGTGGGTATACAGAGCTTGGGAGCGACCCGAGTTAAATATGACAGACGTGTGCCGCCCGGATGATGCTGCCACGAGTTCTTTCTGGCGCAGCATCTGGTCGGTGCCCGTCTGTCATACTGAGGCTGACTGGATGCGTGATGTCGAACGAGTGTGTGAACCTATCCCAGAAATGGAGCCAATTGTGATAACACCTTTAGATATAGCCAGAGCAGTTCGTCCGTTACCGAACTGGAAGTCACCGGGACCGGACGGACTGCACAACTTCTGGCTCATATGGCTTAGTAGTTCACACACTTGCCTGGCATCCCAATTCCAGTCATCCTTAGAGTCTGGGTCCTTACCGCAGTTTTTAACAACAGGTGTTACCCACCTGCTCCATAAGTCAGGTAGTCCCGCGGAACCCAAAAATTATAGACCGATCACGTGTTTGTCTACGGTCTATAAACTTCTTACATCCATTTTGACAGCTAAAATTAATACACACATTGACAAAAACTCCATTATGTCTGCCTCTCAAAATGGATATAGGAATGGGTCCCGCGGCACTAAGGAGCTACTCCTCATCGACATGGCCATTAGCCAACAGGTTCGTCGATCCCGCAAGGATCTGTCTACATGCTGGATAGATTATAAGAAGGCCTACGACTCGGTGCCACATACATGGCTTATGAGGGTGCTGGAGTTGTACAAGATAGATGCAACTCTACGCGCCTTCCTTGAGTCGTGTATGGGGCAATGGAGGACGGTCTTTCGATATCCAGGTAACGACAGATCCAGGAGTACGATGAGCCTGTATGGATTAAACGGGGAATATTCCAGGACGACAGTCTGAGCCCACTTTGGTTCTGTTTAGCCCTGAATCTTCTGAGCACATTGCTGGGGGATTCAGGTGTAGGCTACCGGTTGAGGAGAGGTGGTCAGGTCATATCTCACCTTCTTTACATGGATGATCTGAAACTCTTTGCCCCCAACAAATTGCGACTGATGGAGCTACTGAAAGTAACTGAAACTTTCAGTAGCGCCATCAGGATGGAATTTGGTGTGGACAAATGTGCAGTCATGTATGTAAAGCGAGGGGAGATTATGGAATCCGAGGGAATTCAGCTCTCGGATTCCATACATCTGAGATCCCTCTCCTCATCCGAAGGCTATAAGTATTTGGGTATGTCGGAAGCGTTAGGCATTAACGTAACTGACATGAAGCAATCGTTGAAGGAGCGCTTCTTTGGACGCCTGGACAAGGTATATAGCCTTCTTTCAGGCGGAAACAAGGTGCGCGCCTTCAACGGTTGGGTCATGCCGGTTTTAATGTACTCTTTCGGTGTACTCAAATGGACTCAGACCGAACTCGATGCCCTGGATAGGAGAGTTCGTACACTGCTTACCGCAAACCGGATGCATCACCCACGATCATCAGTGATGAGGCTGTACATCCCGCGGAAGTGAGGGGGTCGAGGGTTTTTAAACACGAAGTCCCTTCACAACCGCGAGATGTGCAGCCTAAGATTATTAAATATATGAACGAGTTTTCTAGTTTTCTGGACCAGGTGTGAGATGTGTTCTTTAAAAGATAAGTTTTTATCGATCACTATGCCCAGGTATTTTATTGAATCTGTTTTTGCTATCATTGGGCACATGGTACAGTTGGTAGTTACAGGTTTACTGTTATTAATAATTCTTTCAAAAACCTTTGAAATAGAGGTGAGCACAGAAATTGGACGATAGTTTGCCACTTCTTCCTTGCTACCGCTCTTAAAAATAGGGATAACAATTGTTTTTTTAAGGGAATCTGGAAAGATGCCTTCTGCTAAACATCTATTCAGATAAAGGTGAGGGGAGGGACTATATATTGTTTTAAATTCTTTTAGTTCCAACGGTGGTGCGTTTGAATTTTTCAGATTGGTAATAGTTTTAATAGCGGACCAAAGTTTTTTGTTATCACTTCCAGCCGAATCAAGTATATTCCTGTTATATTGTCTCCTACATTTTTTATATTATGTCATTACAAAAATTTATATATCTTTTGTAGGATATTTTTAAAACATTATTGTCAGGATTGTGTTTTAGCTTGAAAAATACCCTGACTTACAACAAAATGGTATCGGCAAAAACAAAGAAACTATAACGGATGACAATTTTTTTCGTGACTAAACATCTACATATCCTGCACCAAAACATCGCAGGCCTGCTGGCGAAATGTGATACCCTTGCAGTCAGCTTGAATGAATTGTTAGATAGAAACATAAACGTTGACATCCTATGCATTATTGAGCATTTCATGATGGAAGGCTATGACAAACACCTTGACTTAAGAAAGCAAGAGAGGTCGTGCATGCATACTGTACTGGTGAAGTCAGGCCATCAATGGCGAGAGTTGCCAAAAATAGCAAAAATGTCATCAACGGGTATCTTGGAATGCTGTGCCATTGAACTTGTTACTCATAGAATTCTTTGTGTTTGTATTTATAGAGTACCTAAAGCTAAAAATAAAAATTTTAACGGATGTATGAATAAATTAGAAATAATATTACAGACTATAGTGAAAAAAAGGAAGCCGACCCCAATATAGTTGGGAAAAAGGCTAGGCAGATGATGATGACTATAGTGAAAAAAAAAAATATAAAAATATAGTTTTAGTAGGTATGACGTTTTTACGGTTTCGCGCGGTCGCTGATCAAAAGGTTTAATATAGATATTCTTAAGAGAAATAAGCATTCAAAAGAATTTGAGAATACGTTATTGATGAACTTAAAACTAGCTTTTCATCAACCGACGCGTCTTAAGAGCCAAACATGCATAGACAATTTTGCGCCTAATTTTAAAAAGTTCTGTAAAGCCACAGTATTTGAGTTAGCGTTGTCTGACCATACTGCGCAGTTACTGAAATGTCCAATTAATAACGTCTGTACTTTTAAACGGTGGACTAAGAGAACACGTGACTACAATAACCATAACATAAATAAGTTTAAAGGCTACCTGCAAAACCTAACTTTTTCAGACGTCTATGCAGCCAACGACCCAAATGCAGCATCTAATGAGTTCGTTGATATTTTCATTTTGTTATACGATCAGTGCTTCCCCGTAAATCTTATTTCAGTTAATGTCCACAATAAATAAAAATCTGTATCGCGCGGTATTAAAAAAATGCAGTGACAAGAAATGTCAATTATTGTGGCAGTATCGAATAAAAGCTACTCAACAGAATAAAACGCGATTTATGAATTACTCTGAACTATTTAAAATAATAATAAATTTAACACAGAAAGCACAAAATAATTACAAAATAAAAACATCAATAAACAAATCCAAAACTACCTGGCAAATTATAAACGAATCAAGACTAAATAATATACCAAAGAATAATATCCCCAAAATTAGAATTAATAATGAAATTATCTCGGATCCAAAGCATATTTCTAGTTCATTTAACGATTATTTTATTGTCAAAATTCAACCCTCGATAAATTCAGGGAATAGATTAAAAACAATATTTTGAACATAAAGGATTCTATGTTTATCTCTCCAAGTTTTCCGAATGACATATCGAAAATCATTGTAGCGTTAAACAACACAAATAGTGTTTGTTACGACGGGATCAGTACAAAAATACTAAAAACAGTAGCTGATGAAATAAGTCATCCGCTCAGTCATATTATAAATTTGTGTATAAGTGAAGGTATTTTTCCAGAAGCATTAAAAAAATCGAATACTATATTTATAATAGCCCGAAGGTATTTACGTAGTACTAGTTATAATCTTTCACTATATTACATGTAAAAAGGGTTCCAAATAGGCAAACTCTATCTGTGGCCTAATTATTGATTTATACAAGTGCAAAAATGTAGTAGGTCGACGAAAATCCCTGGATGAACTCATAACAAAACCAAACATTTGGTAGGCCTTATTAACATTTTTTTCTATGTGAACATCCAGATGGAGCTTTGAATCTAGTAGAACACCAAGGTCACGGAGAAAACATACTTTACTATAGCATATAATATATGGCAAGACAATACCCGAATTATATTTCTCTTTTTGGTAAATGTTATAACATGACACTTTGGAAGACTAAGCTAAAGTTTATTGGAAGAGCAGTAGTTAGAGAACCGGTCTAAATCCTGCTGGAAGTTAAAACAAACTGCTTTATCAGAAATAATTTTATAGACCTTTAAATCGTCCGCGTAGAGAAGAAATTTTGAATTGTGAAAACACTCTTTTATGTCGTTTATGTATAGTATAAATAATAAAGGGCCTAAAATGGAACGTTGTGGCACATCGGAGGTGACCCGAAAAGAGCCAGATTGAAAGCCATTAACAACTACCTTTTGTGTTCTGTTAGTTATGTAAGATATAAACCACCTTAAAAGGTCTCGTTTGATGCCATTGTATACAATTTTATTAAGTAGTAGTGTGTGGTCAGGTTTATCGAAAGCCTTCTGAAAATCTGTTTAAACCGCATCAATCTGCTGTCTATTACCGAGACCATCAAATAGTTGTGACGTGAAAATGAGGGGATTGCTGATGCAAGATCTGTGTTTAACAAAGCCATGCTGTTCTTTCATTAAAACACTACGAATAGCCGGATATAATTTATTATGTACCAGTCTCTCAAATAGCTTAGAAAAAGCAGATAGTAAAGAGATAGGTCGATACGTCATGCTTGGAAACACTCTTATGAACTGGTAAAATATTTGCATGTTTCCAAACATCAGGGAAAATACCACATAATAAACATTTATTATATAATATAAGTAAAGCATAGCATAATGAATCACACGTATTTTTCAGAAAAATAGAAGGAATCCCATCTGGACCGGGCCCCGTGGTTGAATCAAGTGATTTTAATTCTCTATGTATATCAAGAGACAGTTGTAGTGTGCATAGAAAGACATCGTGGTCAGCATTGTGGTTCCCAAGAGATATAGTCAAATGTTGAGGGCTCATATGCAGCCTGGAAAAATATAAACAAGTTGCAAGTTAAAAATATGGCAAACAAGTTGCAAGTAGTAATAGGATCATTGGATGAAATTTGATTATAATATAATATAACTGTGGATGGGATTTTATTTTTAGTTTTACGGCTTGCAACGTACGTCCAAAATGCCTTAGTATCGGTAGCGACACTGTCTTCAATAGAGTTAATATATTTACTATAGCAAATGTCAGCTACGTTTTTAATTTTTTTCCTGTTACTCGAGAATACCTCATAGTCACATAAACTCCCATACTTCTTTCACCTAACCCAGGCTTGAGTCTTCTTTTTATAGATATGTATGAGAGATTTGGAGACCCAATTGGGGAAATTAACATTTTTTGGTCGACATCTGGGTGCGTGTGATTTTATAATTTCATAGAGTCTTTCATAAAATGTAGCAACAGATTCATTAGGTGTTAAGTTATCCAGTAAGACATTCCAATCCACGTCAAGTAAATCAGAATTTATTTTGTAATAGTTAGCTTTGTGATAATTTAGTTTGTTATCAGCAGTACATTTAGGAGTATGTGTGGGGTGAGAGAGAGAAATGTGTGTGTAGAAGGCTGGGTGATAGGCGTCAACAGGTAAAAGGGGGACATCAGGAGAGAATGTGACTGCATGTGTATTACAAAAAAAATAGTCTAAGATGCGTCCGCTAGAATTGAAAAACGGTATTGTTTCAAAACATGTTGCGAGCAGAATTTAGATAAAAAATGAGTTATATTTGTCAGTTTGTTGTTCGCAGCATATTCCATGTATGAATGTTTTTTACCCAAGCAAGTGATGGTAAATTAAAGTCACCTGTTAAAATAATATTATCTACGCAAGAGTCATCACACAGCACCGACAGAGAATCAAGAAAAGTTAAGTATATATCATCAACAGCGTTTGGGGCTATGTAAGTAGCACAGATTATATGATATTTTTTGTTTTTCACGGGGACTTTAACTATCACATGCTTGGGCAAGGTTAACGGGGGCAAAAATGAAATACTAGAGGGATTTAATACTTTAGATATGGCTATAAGGACACCACCACCATCCTTTTTGTTGGAGAATTAACGATTACGATCGCATCTAAACACTAAATAGCGTTGATCAATAAATTCATTATTAGATATGTCTAGCGTCAACCAGGTCTCGGTCAAGATAATGACGTCATGTGCATGCGACATAATATTTAAGCATATCGTATTCAGTTTTGTCCTGATTCCTCGACAGTTTTGATAATATATGGATATATTATTATCTTTAGACACTTTTAAAATCTGAGGGTACAAGAAAATAAAATAAAAGCAAATAAATATTCACTTTAAAACTCATAAGTACACTTAATATATCCGAGACATACACAAATGTGCTGTCATACACAAATGCGAGGGTACAATAAAAGAAACCAAAAACAAAATAACATTCACTAAAAAATTCATAAGTATACTTAAAACAAACCAATGCTGAAAGCTCACGCAGTACTATCTCGGTAATTAACATTAAAAAATAGCTATAATCGACAGGGTAATAAATCATAGAAATCTCAAGCAACAATATAAGGATTATTTTCAGGATTTGATTGTAAGGATTAACATCGTACATTAAATTTAATTAGGTAAGGAGATATTGTAAACAGTGAATTGTAATCTTAAGCAAATTAAGCACACAATTGTTAGCAAAAAAATATGACCAATAAACATTTAGCCAGCTATTATTGTTATACGGTACAAATACTACTAAGATAAGGAAATATTGTGAGAGGTGTAAGGTACTCTATAAGCAAAATAAGCACACAGTTGTTTGCAAAAAAACATGACAAACAAACATTCAAACAGATGTTATTTTTATACGGGTACATCTATATCTATATCTATATATACATATAATAAAATCGTAGACTTTCCGTGTCTGTACATAACAGATTTTTGCAAAAAAGTCACTGGAAGGTGCGAGAAATAAGTAATAGAAAGTAAAAATATCTTTTTCAAAATTTTTGTCTGTTTGTCTGTTCGTTTGTACGCGCATCACGTAAAAACCCCTCATTGTATTCAAAATCTAAATATTACAAAATAAGAAGCATTGTTGTGGGTATTATTTAGCGTTTATTTCATCAAAATCGACCAACAGACGAAAAAGATATTAATTTTTAAAATTTTGTTAGTAACCTCATACGCGATTTCTATAATAATCTATATACATATAATAAAATCGTAGACTTTCCGTGTCTGTACATAACAGATTTTTGCAAAAAAGTCACTGGAAGGTGCGAGAAATAAGTAATAGAAAGTAAAAATATCTATTTCAAAATGTTTGTCTGTTTGTCTGTTCGTTTGTGCGCGCATCACGTAAAAACCCCTCATTGTATTCAAAATCTAAATATTACAAAATAAGAAGCATTGTTGTGGGTATTATTTAGCGTTTATTTCATCAAAATCGACCAACAGACGAAAAAGATATTAATTTTTAAAATTTTGTTAGTAACCTCATACGCGATTTCTATAATACTAAAAATAATTTACAGGAATTACCCACCTGCTCCATAACTCAGGTAGTACTGCGGAGCCCAAAAATTATAGACCAATTACTTGTTTACCAACGGTCTATAAAGTTCTTACATCCATTTTGAGAGCTAAAATCAACCATCATATTGATAGTAATTCTATCATGTCTGCCTCTCATAATGGATGTAGGAACGGGTCCCGCGGTACTAAGGAGCTACTCCTCATAGATATGGCTGTTAGCCAACAGGTTCGCCGCTCCCGAAGGGATCTGTCTACATGTTGGATAGATTATAAGAAGGCCTATGATTCTGTGCCTCATACATGGCTCATGAGGGTGCTGGAGTTGTATAAAGTTGATGCAACTCTGCGTACCTTCCTGATGTCATGTATGGGGCACTGGAGAACGGTCCTTCGCTATCCAGGATGTCGACAGATCCAGGGAAACAGCGAACCGATAAGGATCGAGCGCGGTATATTCCAGGGTGATAGTCTGAGTCCATTGTGGTTTTGTATAGCCTTGAACCCTCTCAGCACACTGCTGGAGGGTTCAGGTCTAGGCTATCGGTTGAGGAGAGATGGTCAGGTCATATCTCACCTTCTTTACATGGATGATCTGAAACTCTATGCCCCCAACAATTTGCAACTGATGAAGCTACTGAAGGTATCGGAAACTTTCAGTAGCTCCATCAGGATGGAATTTGGTGTGGACAAATGTGCAGTCATGCATGTGAAGCAAGGGGAGATTATGGAATCCGTGGGAACTCAACTCTCGGATTCCATACACCTTAGATCCCTCTCCTCAACAGAAACCTACAAGTATTTGGGTATGTCGGAAGCATTAGGTATCAATACTGCTGACATGAAACAATCGTTGAGGGAGCGCTTCTTTGGCCGCCTGAATAAGGTACTAAGTAGTCTTTTGTCAGGTGGAAACAAGGTGCGCGCCTTCAACGGTTGGGTCATGCCGGTTTTGATGTATTCTTTCGGCATACTCAAATGGACTCAGACGGAACTTGATGCCCTGGATAGGAGGGTCCGTGTACTGCTGACCGCAATTCGAATGCTTCACCCACGGTCGTCGGTGATGAGACTGTATATCCCGCGGAAGTGTGGGGGTCGTGGCTTCTTAAATGCTCAGACCCTGCACAACCGTGAGGTATGCAGTCTCCGGAGGGAATACTTCCTAGAGGCTGACGTGGGGATGCACCGAGATGTGGTCTCAGTGGACAAGGGCCTCAACCCGCTCTCCCTGGCTAACGAGAACTGGCGCAAACCTAGAGTATTAGACACTAATGATCGCAAGGAGGTATGGCAGGGCAAGGAGCTTCATGGACGCTTTTATCGGGCTCTAGACGGACCCGATGTAGACTTCTTAGCGTCCGTAGCTTGGCTGCGTTTCGGTGACCTATTCGGCGAAACCGAAGGTTTTGTCTGTGCAATAATGGACGAAGTTATGATGACGAATAACTACCGGAAATACATTGTGAAGGATGGCACGGTTGACATATGTCGGGCATGCCACCGTCCGGGAGAATCGATCCGACACATTATTTCTGGGTGTTCTCGTCTGGCTAACGGAGAGTACTTACATAGACACAACCTCGTTGCCAAGATTATCCACCAGCTACTTGCTTTGAAGTACAACCTTGTGGAATCAGAAGTGCCATACTATAAGTATGTGCCCGACCCAGTTCTCGATGATGGTAATATCACGTTGTATTGGGATCGATCTATCGTCACTGACAGGACTATTGTTGCCAATAAACCTGACATTGTGGTGATAGATCGATTGGAGCGTCGCGCAATGATTGTTGATATAACGGTTCCGCATGACGAGAACCTCGTGAAAGCAGAGAAAGATAAACAATTCAAATATCTAGATCTGGCTCACGAGGTTGTCGACATATGGGACGTGAGTACAGCAGTCATTGTGCCGATAGTCGTGTCGGCCAATGGCTTAATAGCCAATACCCTCGACCAACATCTGAGGAGGCTCTCGCTTGGCAGCTGGATCAAGGGCTTGATTCAGAAAGCAGTACTTCTGGACACGGCGCGTATCGTTAGGAGGTTCCTCTCTCAAGAGCCCTGACCACCGGTAGCTCGGACCCTGTTCCTGATGCCGGTGGGCTACTATGTTTTATATTTTTAAATGTTTTTTATATTTTTTTATATGGAAATATTTAAAAATGTAAATTATATGTTTAGGAAATGAATAAAGGAAAAATAATTTACGTAAATAGGTTTTAGTCGTAGTGTAGTCAATCGGAATGGCTGAAAACAAATTTTGTTTTATTTTTTCTTTTGTCTTTACTCTTTGCACGGAAGTAATAAGTACTACGTACGCACGCGACGGCCAGTCAAGCTTTACAAAACCTGTTTATGCGGATCTCTCATTGTATAGGAAATCTATACAAAGCGAGGTCAATTTATACTGGAATTTTACAGCTTCATGTGCCACCGTGTGTACAACTGCAATTCTTGCTTGCATTAAAAAATTGCCACCAAAAGAGAGGTTAACGCTAATTTAGTCTCTTTCTAATAAGGTGACCATTCATTTTATGTAAAAAGTAGGAGATGATGGAAAGGCTGAGAATATAACATTATTTTTTTTTTTTTTTTTTTTTTCTGTTTTCGTTTCCGAGGCAATTAAATAATAAAAAAATGTAGTAATACGAGAAAGCTATTATTATACATACATTAGGCGTCGGTAGATAGGTATTAAAAAATTAATCATAATCATAAATCTTTATTTCATTCAACATCAGAAGTAACAGGCACTGGTATATGCACAATCTTAAATAGAGAAAGGTGTCTGAAGCAGGAAGGTCCTGAGGTACAGATCACCTCTCCGGCTTAGATATACCATTTTATTTACAGCAACTGAACCTGAAGTTTATTTAAATAATAGAATTACTGTTACTTGGATTTTACTATATTTAATGGTGACCAGTGAAGTGATGTACTGTATGGTGTCGGACGTAAAGAATAGCACCATCCCATATCTTCCCGTGGGTGTCGTAAGAGGCGACTAAGGGAGTTACCAGAGAATGGGCAGCAGCGTTCTCTGTGCTTTTTTAACAACCGTACTGCGATCGCCAACCCGCCTGCCAAGCGTGGCGATTATGGCAAAAACCGCCCTTTGGGGGAGGCCTATGTCCAGCAGTGGACGTCTTTCGGCTGAAATGATGATGATGATGATGATGAGTGAAATGATGTATTAAATAAGATTCGTTTTTAGATAATAAGTAGATAAACAATTTTCCAAAAAATAAAAACTTTATGGGGACAATACCAAAATAAGACAATGACGTTGTCAAATTCAACCAGACCACCCTTTTCCAATGTTGTCCGCACACAAACTAAATAAAATAGTTTCCTTTGAATATTAAAACAGGACTTTCAGGATTTCGTATTTTTATATGTGCCTACCGAAATGACTTCGAATACTAATAATTTTGTAGATTAATGATCATGTCCACATTGTGCGAGAGGGAAAAGGCTAAAATACGGCAGTGACAAGCCTCAGAACGGCTATTTAAAACTTACGTTAACGGAGTAAAACACACAACACACTGTACTTACATGAACAAACTAACATTGCGAATGGGTTGCCTGATAAAGTTAAGTAAAGGCTACCCTTTATTAAAACTAACGGAACTAATCTTTTTTCCAAACCAAACAAAATCAAAATGGAATTAGAGTAAATATTTACAAAGCATAAGAGCCAATAAATAATCTGTTAGGTTGTCATCTTTTTGTCCCTACTAAGAGTTGTAAGGTATAAATAGATAAATTGATACTATATGTCCACTCATCCATTTTCTTATTAAAATATGTATTAAAATAACAGATAGGTAATTTTATTACAAACACGATGGCATAACGTTCGGTTGTCGAAGTAAAATCGGTCAAGTTTAAATAGTCTTCACTTAATGATATCAGGCAACCCATTTGTTATGCTTTTTTTCATGTATATTAAACATATTTTTGACTTAGTAAACATAGGATTTTTTTTATACTAGAAAGGCTTATTTATAATGGTAGAGATACCCCAGAGTGAACAGGAGTTATATCCGTAAGAGCAATTGTTTCACTCGCGGCATATCTTTAACGTTTAAATCTGACTGCACTTACATTAGAACTTCGGAGCAAAATATTAATAATAGTCAGTAAACATAAATATAGTGAATAGTCAAATGGCTTGCTTTCAACACTATTTGTTACATCGATCTGCGTAATACTTGCGTCTACACTTCAACTTTTTTTTTGCCCGTTCATCAGAGTCCTTGGAAAAGTATCCGCTTCGGCAATCATGGTCTATCTTCGGAAATATGAGATCTAATATAATTCCCATGTTCTTCTTCTTCTTTTGTATCGATGATTTATCACATTATTAGCACCCAGGTGGCTACGTTAATCGCGGTTTCAGTAGAGATTTGACTGTAAATCCTCTAAATCGCAGGTGTAGGGACACTTTAGATACTCCAGGAAGTCACAGTTAGCTGCTGCTACCATGGAAGTACGTGTCTATTAGGGGCCCGCCATAAAATTTATGACGTAATTTAATTACGTCATACGTTAAAGTGGTGGGGGGTGACAACAAAGTGTGACATTGTGTGACAAGGGGTGGGAGGGGTCCTAAATTTAGTGACGTCACATTTAAAAAACTAATATTGCTCAGTTTTAAAACACGAAATTTGAACTATTAACGAAAAACTTATTAAAGATATATTTCCAACTCTATCGGCGGGCAGCATGTCATATTGCAAAATATGTGACGTCACACTTGGGAGGCGAGAGTCTCACAAAAATTGACCATCTGATATGGACGGATTCCATTATTCATCATATGACGTAATTTATGGGTGGTCCCTTATGTATCACCATTGTTAGAATATTACAATTATACGACTAAAATCCAAAAATGCGGAATGAATGCACTACAATGCCTTGAAAAACCAAACTTAGAAGCTTTATAGCGACGTTCGTGTTAATGCGGAAACATGAAGATTATCGAAGTATTTCTGGTTCTATTGCTAAATACATTAAATTCAAGCGTTTGCACTATTTTTCAATTGCATAATTTTTGGAAATTCTCAATTTTTTTTCCATCGTTTGTGTCCATCACATTTTTTCCATCGGTTGATTGAGCTCTCAGAGCTGAAAGATTTATTTTTAATTGTTAAGGATATTAACCGTTGGGGCCTAGGATAGATCATGAGTTGCATCTATATTTTGCTTACGTTCATAAACTTTGAGAATGACTAAAGAATGTGCGCTCACGTGAGCGAAGCTGCGGGCACAGCTAGTTAAGTAATAAAGTGATCGTTTGTTAATAAATACCAACAGCGTATTAGTATGAATTATTTGACCTAAACTTATTTACAAATGTCGTCTTCGGAGTGGATAGCAATCGTAGGTGAGTCATCATTCTTCTTGGCCAGCACAGTGGCATTACGGACCCATACATACTGAAACTTGTGTGTTTTGGCGGCGTCACCGCTATAAAATCATATTTGCATGACAGAAAACAAATCACCGAAATAAGGAGACTAAACACTAAAACCAAACATGAAGAAAACATTCTATCGGAGGAACGAACCGTTACCTATGGAGTTCAGCAAGGAAGTGTTTTAGGACCTCCACTTGACAAGTCAATTGACACTTTTCGCGGACGACAGTACTATAACTATACCCAGTAATAATAAAGACCTATATAAATATGGCATTAATGATACATTGATCAATACTATACAATGCTTAGACAATAATAATTTAAAAATTAATTTAAGAAAGACAGTAATTATGCATTTTAGCCAGCGTTTATTGACATTTTCCACTCTTGACATAACATAATAATTTAACAATTGACACGGTTAATACAACTAAGTTTCTAGGACTAATTATTGACATTTAAATTGGAAGGATCACATAGATTCTCTGAGTAAAAGAATTAGTAGTAGCGCATAGCATTGTACTTGCTGTCACGAAATGTCATTAGGGAGGCGTTATTAACAGCTTACTACGGTCTGTCAGAATCGGTTCTCAGATATAGCCTTATCTTTTGGGGTAACTCGACTAATAGAGAAGTAGCATTTAATGCACAGAAGAGATGCCTTAGAGCAATGTTTCATTTGAAAACCACGGACAGCTGTAAACCCTATTTTATAATTCATAAAATGTTAACATTGCCATCCATATACTCTCTTGAAACCGTTATGTTTGTCAGGAACAATCCTAAATTATTTCCGCGCAAAGCAGATCAACTTCCCAGGAACAGGCGTGACCAAACCCAAATATCTGTACCTCCCTGTAGGACTGCACTGCTCAAAGTGTTTTTCGTATGGCTCCAATTATTTACAATAAGTTGCGTTGAAGAGTTGTAAGGAGCTTAACAATCTACTCTTAAAAGAAAACTTAAGACATATTTAGTAAATAAAGCATACTATAACATTAACGAGTTCCTAGAGGAAATATTTATTTTGACATAGTAGCTTATTTGATTTGATTATTATTCCTTTATTAATTTTATATACTTATTTTACATATTTTTAAATATTCCTAAAAAAAAAATACAAAACATTTAAGAATATAAAAAATTGTGGTCCGCCGGTATCGGGAGCAGGGTCCAAGCTACCGGTGGTTAGGGCTCCAGAGACAGGAACCTCCTCACAATGCGAGCCGTATCGAGGAGTATTGCCTTCTGAATCAGGCCCTTGATCCAACTCAAACTCAAACGCAAAGCATTTATTTCAATTAGACCATCACAGGCACTTTTGAATGTCAAATAAAACAAAAAAAAGCGAAGCTACAGTCACAGTCACAAGGCATAATAACTTGAGAAAGTAGTGTAGTTGCACATTCCAAAGCGTAGATCTCTATGGAGAAGAATGGGCATGAAACTCCATGGTCACTCTTATAAATCAAAATGTTCTTACAAAATCTTGGTTACATCGTTCTTGTTGAGATTATACATATATATGAGAACGATGTAGAGAGACGTGCATATTAAGAGCGTCCAGAGTAAAAGATAAAAACAACAATTAAAAAATAAAGTAATTAGAATAAACCGTGGCCGCTACGAGATGACCAGTCCCAACTGACAGCGCCCATTCACGAACATGACGCATGGATCAGCGCCATTCAACTCAACCATATTGAAGGGAACTAAATGACCCGACACACCCGCCACCATCAGCGAGACATTTGAGTGTGCATGACATTCTCTCAGCCACCAAGGTACATTCAAGTCATTGTCAGCTCAAGTGGATGGCTTTCACGCCATTATACGTAAAAGAGCAGCATCGCTGATGCGGAGGGTGAGGAGCTGTCCCAACAGCTACCTGAGTGTAATTGCAGATTATATCCATAGTCCTGTTTGAAGGCATTGGGTTGGGCTGCATATATTGTAGGCTGACTAGGCGTTCGCTTATGTGTTGTATTGTGATTTACTAACATAGCTTTAAGTTATCTTGATGTACTACTAACACTCTATGGACCGAAAAGACTGAAATAAATGTTTTGAATTGAATTGAATTGAAAGATAACAAAATGTAAATTGTAGCCTTACAGTACATAGTACTCACACATGTAATATGCAATTATATAATACTAACATATGGAATCCATACAAGACAAGACTGCTGTACTCACGTCAGATATTTTAATTGTTTATCTTTCCCGCATGATTCTCATCGATCAGAGCTGCGCGCTTTGATGCCGCGGTATCTCTTTCGAACAGTCCCGCAGCCCTGGCAGGCATCGGCCCGTGCGGACCCCTTCGTGGTTGCTGACATCTCTTTGAGGCGCGCGTGGAACACGAACGCGCCGTCGACACGGCCTGTCGTCATAAGACGGCTGGACGGCGAGCTAGCCCATAACTCGCCGTCCACAGGCCCGCGCCTACGGTGGCCAGAGGCCACCACGTGACCCCCGACGCCCAGGGCGTCTCCCGCGGCGGCTGAGACGTGAGGCTCTTTCCTTCTAACGTTCCGCCACCTCCTTCACTAGCATGATTGCTTCGCAGAAGGAGGTGACGGCTTCCCATTCCCTCTCGCTCCGGACCATGGCTTGAACCAGGGCCGGGCGCGAGAGGTCGCCGCCGCCAATCGCCTCTACGAGGACGCGGCGCTGCTCCGCCCAAGGGGGGCAGACCACCACAGTGTACTGCACTGCGTCCTCCGGACGATCCTCACAACGGAAACACCCGGGCGTTTCCTCCCGCCCGATTCGGTGCAGGAACCTCCCGAAGCAACCGTGTCCGGTGAGGACCTGCGTCAGGCGGAAGGTGAGGGCGCCGTGGCGCCTCTCTAGCCACTCCTCAAAGAGGGGACTTATCGCCACTATGGTGGCGTGCCCTGCACGGGGTTGCGACAGTCGCTCTCTCCATGTCACCATGAGGGCTACAATAGTCCTGTCAGTGATGATGGATCGATCTCAGTACAATGTGATACTGCCATTTTCGAGAACTGGGTCGGGCACATACTTACAGTACGGCACTTCCGATTCCACAAGGTTATATTTTAGAGCAAGTTGCTGATGGATAATCCTGGCTACAAGGTTGTGTCTATGCAAGTACTCTCCGTTAGCCAGACAAGAACACCCGGAGATAATGTGATGGATTGATTCGCCTGGACGGTGGCATGCCCGACATATGTCAACCGTACCGACCTTCAAAATAAATCTCCGGTAGTCATTCGTCATCATAACTTCATCCATAATTGCACAGACAAAACCTTCGGTTTCTCCGAAGAGGTCCCCGAAACGTAGCCAGGCTACGGACGCTCATAGGTCTACATCGGGCCCATGTAGGGCCCGGAAAAATAGCCCGTGAAGCTCCTTACTCTGCCATACCTCAATGCGGTCGTTAGTGTCAAGCAACAGGTTTGCGGCAGTTATTTTTTTTTTTTGTGTTTGTTTTATTTTGTGTTTGTAAATTTACAATGGAATAGTTAAATTATTTTTGGATATTTTATTATTATCTCCTTTATTCATTTTATAAACTTATTTCAAATATTTATAACATTTCTTAAAAAAAACATATAAAAAAACATTTAAAAATATTAAAAACAGTGGTCCGCCGGTAGCGGAAGGAGGGTCCAAGCTACCGGTGGTTAGGGCTCCAGAGACAGGAACCTCCTCACAATACGAGCCGTATCGAGGAGTACTGCCTTCTGAATCAGGCCCGTGATCCAACCGCCTAAGGAGAGCCTCGAAAGATGGTCGTCGAGGCTCTTGGCTATATGGCCATTGGCCGTCACGACGATCGGCACAATGATAGCCGAGTTCACATTCTACATGTCGACAACCTCGTGTGCCAAGTCGAGATATTTTATTTGTTTCTCTTTCTCAGCTTTCACTAGGTTGTCGTCATGCGGGATGGTAACATCGACTATCATTACGCGGCGCGCTGATCGGTCTATCACTACTATGTCAGGCTTATTGGCGACAATAGTCCTGTCAGTAATGATAGACTGATCCCAGTACAGCGTGACATGGTCTTTCTCGAGAACTGGGTCGGGCACATACTTGTAGTACGATACCTCAGATTCCACAAGTTTACATTTCAAGGCAAGTTGCTGGTGAATAATCCTGGCTACTTGGTTGTGCCTGTGCAAGTACTCGCCGTTAGCTAGACGAGAACAACCAGAAATAATATGTCTGATGGACTCACCCGGACGGTGGCATGCCCGACACACGTCAACCGTCCCGTCCTTCATAATATATTTTTATTATTTTATTTATTTTTTATCGTTGACATGATTATTGTATAACAGTCTTAATAACTTATTTTTGTGTTTAATGTTCTGTTTGATTTTTATTACTTTGAATTTATTACAATATCATTATTAAATTTAATTAATTCATTATTTGTAGAAGTAAATATTATATACATTAATAAATTAAAATAACCGATATTAACTAACTAACTTAAAAATAAACTTAAAAAATGGCGTCAAAAAACTCTTCCTCAACGCTGTCAACTGGTAATGTACCCAAAAAATTGGCGGCGTTGCCACGTTGTATGGCAATGTTAAGCCTTTGGCCAAGGTAAAAGCCAGCCCTTGGGTCACGGGAAGAAATTAAATTAAATTACTTAATTTATTGATACTTTATTAGAATGTCCTTATTTTGCACGTCACATCATGTGACGTACAGGCGTACCTAATAATGTTTTCTACCATCTTGCGTGCATGTATTTTTCGTGTATGTATAACACATGTTTATGCAAATAAATATTATCTTATCTTATCTTTGTTTATGGCGCCACTTCCCGAGAAGCGACCGGAGTGTCGCGGCCCGCGCCCCTGTATGCCCTTGTACGGTTCTTCATTTTAGTACATTTTATTTAATTTTCATCAGGGTTTTTTTTAACTTGTTATCTAAAAAGGATTACATAGATGAATCTAATCTCGACACCTAATAATACCCTCACGGATCGGACAGGAATTTTTAACATATTGTACAAGACCAGCTTGATATAGTTGATTGATGAATGCCTTGCCGTCAAGGTGTATAGTTCTTTTGTTTGTTCGTATGTACGGCCACTAAAATACGCATGAGACTTGCTTTCTTCCGTAAGAAGACGATCGTGATTGTACTGGTAATCGGTTCTATACTGATTTAAGTTTTCTAAACTTCGCTTGAAACAGTCGGCAGTCTTAAGACCCGCTGAGTCCTTTTTGATATTTGTAGCCAATTTTAGGATGGCTGTGTAAAGTTCGTCCTGATTTGCATGTATGACCAAAGTAAGAAATAAATGGAAAGATCTTACTTGAATGTTCTTGATAACTGCTTACGGATCCTTGGTGATCCCCTGAGACACCTGTTAACCTCAGATCTTGATGATAAAACGCTCCCCGAGACACCTGGTTGTCCCAAAGTCTAAAATTCCTGCACTGAACTCCTTATAGTTTTAGGATCCTTGACGATCCCTGAGACACTTGTTAGTCTCTAAGTTTGAAATGCCCATACTTAGCACCTTATAGTTTGCGGATCCTTGTTGACCCTGGGTCACTTGTTAGCTCCAAAGTTTTATAGTCAATCAACACAGCAGTCACTTGAGTCAGTGAATAGCTGCCCGCAACACTGTCCACGAGCCAAAAAGGACTATGATCCCTTGCTAGACCATACATTACTTTAAGATGATGGGTGAACGGAATTCAAGAAGGTAAATTATTAAAACACTACTGTATTGTCCCAAAGGTATTTAAAAGTAAAATGAGCTTAATGGACTGATGGTGTGGAAATGGAAGTGAGTGACGCGGCCCTTCTTGGCTGTAACGAGAACGCGACTTGAAATGAATGTGCCGTAAACTGCTGAATTGCAAAATGTGCGGTTGAACCGTACAGTAATGTTTATTGAAGTTGTAGAATCAGGAAAAAAACCAAATTTGTGTGCCCCAAGAACTTCCCAACTAACTTTCATTCCCTTTTCAACCAACATTGTGGAAAATTTCGTGCTTCTGGAGCTTGCGGTTGCGTTTTAGTTGCCTTGTCTGTCAGTGATTGAATTATTACTTTAACATCTAACTAAGAAGATTGACATGAGGTTTACGATCCGCTGATCACTTGATGTAATCCATGAGCCGTAACGATCTTCGATGGTGATTGAGATTAAGCGTGTACGAGCCGTTTACTTATGTTGCCAGATCTGAGGAAGTGTTATTTGAAGTTGACGGAGAGAACGAGAGCGAGTCTCCAGCTCCCAGCTGCTCGCCGCCCCCAACTGCCGCGCCGCCCCTGCCCCGTCCCGCGCACATCGAGCGCCAGCGCTCCGACCCCACCAGCACGCCAGACAAGCAAGGTGCGTATCGTTTCACCGCACTGCGCGCGTCGTTGCGAGCAGCTCTGCTTGATTGTGATAGTGATTGCAGCGTGGCAGCGGTCCGGCGCGGTGTCGGCAGACTGCAGCCCCCCACGGGCCACGCGCCGCTCCACCGACTCAGGCGACGCTCGTGACACCAGCGACACGCGGGACTCTCGTGACATACGGGACACTCGCGAGTCGCGCGCCACGCTCGGGCTGCCCATCGGTGACCACAGCGCACAATACTCGCGTTACAGGTGCTTCCACTAATTTTGCATGAATAATCTGCTTATAAATTTGAGCCACGACAAAGAGATCTCTATCACCACTAAAAAAACTGGCCAAGTGCGAGTCGGACTGCAGCAAAAAATGTTCCGTAGTACCAACTTACACTCAAAGCAAAACGAAATTTATTTTTCACAGTATGATATCAAAAAACAAAGTTACTGCTGCAGTTTCACAAAAAAAATGCCATGTCTTCTAAACTAAATAACAAATGAGGGTTCCCTATTTTATTTTTTCATAATTTCACATCATTTTTACCCGACTGCCAAGGAAGGGTTATTGTATTATGTATAGTGGTATTTAAATACCAGGAGCTCGTGGCAAAATAATAACAGCCACTCGGATCGATGTTAATCCGCGCTTGCCCGGGTTGGTCCGTGCATCACCCATAAACTACCGAGTTTCCCCCGTGCCTCGAAATGCACGTTAAGCCGTTGGTCCGGGCTGTCATTTGTAGATCTTTGACAGTTGTTACAGGTAAACAATGGCCCGGAAGTCTGATAACCAGTCTTACCAAGGGGTATCGTATTACCCAGTACTAACTGGGTTGTGGAGGTCAGATAGGCAATCGCTCCATGTGAAATTCAGATATTTAGCCGCATTCGGTTAGACTGGAAGCCTACCCCAACATAGTTCGGAAAAGGCTAGGCAGATGATTTATAGATGACAGCTACTCCCCAAATTTCAACGGCGTGGTGCCAACAGTTCAGAGTAAAATGGCTGTGACATACGGTCGGACAGACAGACAGACAGGATGAATCTTTAAGGGTTCCGTTTTAGCCATTTGGCTACGGAACCCTAAAAAGTACAAGTTAATGATTAAGTAAAAAATCCATTAGAAGTGAAAGAGTAAAAGAGATGTTCTAATTTCGTTCAGAGCTGATTTTTGTTGCACGCCAGTGAGCCTAAGTGGGTGAATTCTATCCAGGTGCCTTGGAAGCGGAAGACGTCCGTTGCGACGTCAGTGGTCCCTGGAACGCGGAGACGCGCTGGCAGCGGCGGCGGCGGGCGCAGCGCCTGGGCCCGCGTCCGCGCCCGCCTCCCCGCCCGAGCCGCTGGCGCTGCTGGCAGGCGCGGCGCCGCGCGTGCCGGCCGCGCGGTACCGCACGCGACCCGAGCGCGACGCGCCCCTCACACCGGGGCCGCTCTAGTAGATGCTGTGTCGCTAGATCGACAATAATTTTCGTAGACGATTCTTCTCCGCCTTGCCGCCGCCGCCGCGGAGCTCTCCGGACGTTTATCGGCGAGCGTCGCGGCTGGCGCGTAGTTGCGGTCGAAGACGGTGCCTGTCAATATACATTTTTTACTATAGTATCTTGGGTTCGAATTGTGATTCTTAGCGGATGATTGGTGTATTTTTGTAAATTTTCGGGTTTCTAAATAAATTAACCATGTCTTCATTGCTTCTTTTACTTACTCAACCTAATACTTTTTACTACTTTGTAACAAGTCGGTCTGTCCAGTGTGATACGCCAGCTTGACAAAACCGTGAGTCATAAAAACATTTTAACAAAAAATTTAACTGATGAAACCACGAACTGAAATGCGAAAAATAAAAAACCTTTTACTCTAGGTAAACTCCAAAGTTAAAGTAAGTAATTAATTTCGAATCGGCGTCAACCATACAAACAAGAAAAATTATTACTAATTAATTAATAAAAAATAATAATTACTTAATTACATATTCATTATTTAATTATTGTTATTTATTATTTATTTGCATCAGATACAACGATCCATACTTGAGTTAGTAAGTACACATAAAAATAATGTTAGTTTTAGAACTTAAAAATAATGTTTTTTCAAAATAATCAGAGATAATAATACACACCACACAATAATATTATAACTAAGTTTTATACAAAATAAAATTTAAATTAAATTAACACAATCATTTTTCGTCAAATAAAAATAAACAATGTAATCAAATTTAAAAATAAAATAAGATAAAGTCAATCAAACCATCATTATAAAATTAATAAAATACGTTAAAATTCAATACATAAATGAATTGAATTGAATTTAATAATCATTATTAAAATTAAAATAATAATTAATCAATATAAAATTATAAACTATTTCAAATTATTTGGTGTTTTTTTTTCACCTGTCCCAGGTACGATATACGGGTGCATGTAAGGCCTGCCAGTGCCTCATGAAACGTCCGTCCAACCTGTTGGCAACAACTATAAGAAGACTGTTTCCGCTGCCCCGCACTCTACTCGCTATCGAGGTCGCCCTCTTGCGCATGCTGGCATAAAAACAGTCAATGCGAACATTCCCGATGCGTTGCAGAAGCGAGGCAGCCGCAGCAGCGCCCTCAGCGCGTTATTATATTGAACGCGGAGAGCGCTGTAGGATTTCTGCAAATATGACACCCACACCCGTATAAAAAGATGTGCAATAGGCTCGAAACAAGGTGATCTTCACATCCTTGGAGCTACGAGCAAACCTGCGGGCAATCATATTCGCCCTCACCGACAGCGCCCTCCTTTCTCGCTCAATATCAGCGTCGTCCTTCAGGTCGGACTTCACAATATGACCCAGATACTTAAAAGTATGTACCCGCTCCAAGGGTACCCCACATAGCCTTACTGGTGGAACCTCAGCCGGACACTAACCCGCATTGAAAATCATATACTCGCTCTTTTTGATGTTATATTTTAAGCCATGTGTATGAGCGTACGTTTCGCAAATGCTTATTAGCTCTCTGAGTCCCCCTATTGACGCGCTCAGCAGCACCATATCATCAGCGTAGCTGATGTTGTTAAAGCACACATCATCAACATGGCATCCAACATGGCGGCTACTGAGCTCGGCAACAAGTCCATCGATATACAGATTGAAGAGCGTTGGTGAGCTCAATCCTCCCTGCCTCACCCCGCACTCCAACCTGTACGAGTCCGACAGAGCTCCCGACCACTTAACATTATTGACCTGGTTGAAGATTTTAACAACTTCAGGCGCAACTTGCCTATCGAGCAACTTCCTCCACAGCACCTTGTATGAAACCATCAATCATCATGCCCTGGACAGAACGAGGAAGCAGGCGTAAACAGGCGTGCTCCGATCCGTGTAATATCTAACAGCATGCTTAAAACTCAGTATAGCACTATCTGTGGACAGTTTGGGCCTGAACCCAAACTGGTTATCGTGTAAAGTTATTGTATTGTTTAACTGAGCATTAAGCATGCTGTCAAATACCTTCGCAATGACTGTCACTAATGTGAAGTCCTACCGCTGAGGTGCAATGTGCGCCGAGAATTCTTATGTGTATTGTGGAAGAAAACCCCGACATGTGTATTCACCAAGCAGCTTTATTGAACTAACATTAATTACAGTAATGCGCATGCAATATGGTATAAACGTAAGTACATGTGATCGCGGGCGTCAGCATAAAATAGTCGAGTGAGTTCGTACATGCTCCCAAATCACAAAATTAAGCAAAATGTAAATATAATGTAAACACAGTAAGAGAAACGTAAAAGTAAACAGTAAATAAAGAATATAGAGTCCAAAGCTTATATCTAAATCTAACAGCTTGCCGGCGAGGTTGCTCTGTCGTCCTTGTGCGCGCGGCTAGTGTCCTGGCTCATCCGTGGTTGCGGCTCGCTGATCGCTTGCTCCTGCTCCGGGTTATCGGGTTTGTAGGTAACTCGAAGAACTGCACCATACCGTTTCCTCAGTTTGAGACTGATCCATAGACAAGCCCCAACAACACCGATGAGCATAAAGCTATACATGATATAGCGATGTGTGTCGTGGGAAGTTGCCACCTCGTTTAGAATCTCTTGGTGCATCTTCACCTTTTCAATTTTGGCTTTCAATGTCTTCGTCTTCACTTCATGATGCTCAGTTTCAAAGGTATAGTTGTTGTCTGTTATGAAGTGATTTATAGTCGATTCTTTCAAGTAAAGCTCGTCTTCAGTCACGCTTATCTCACTGTGAAAGTTGTTGTGAGAGCGAATTATAATGTTATCTCCTTTCAGCATGCATCCAGGATCAAGTGAGATAATACCAGTAGCACTTAATTGTGTCGATAATGTGCCAGATGGACAGAAAATGCGAGTCAAGCATTGTTTACAACATGTGTAGAGCCACGCGCCATCATTGTGTAACTGTATCCACTTATCACTGCAACTTGTTACAGTCGTGTGGCATATGTGACTGTTCGTAAATTACCCTAGGCTGATATAATTTTCGTTTTTCCTAAATCATGCAAATATTAGTATTAGAGTCAGCTCCAAGGTGAAGAGGCCGGGCCCCGCCATCCGCACGGCCTTGTAAGATTCGACTCCAAACCTGGGCATCTTTCCACCGACTTCAAACCAACTGACCTCCAGCCCTGTCCTGACTTTAGAAGCTAGGGGACAGGGAGGGGTACTAGGTGAAGTTAATATTGGGGATTCACAGTTAAGACATATACATGAATAACATCGAATTTTATAAAACTAAATCAATAATAAAGTATGAAGCTAGCTAGTAGACAAGAGGGCTCAAAGATATACAACATTAGTTTTAGTATATGTGAAACCTGATACACGTGTAGCGTAGTATTTTTATGTAAAGAATCTATGTACAAAATTTCAAAACTGTATCATGAAAAATAACAAAGTTATAAGATTGTTCTGTTACCTAGTTGTCCGCACAAAAACGAGGTCACCAGGCGCCTCCAGCTTCGTCTTGAGCTCATTGATAATAATAATTTGGCAGTAGGTACCTAAATTATTGCGATAGGTACTCTAAAGTCGCTTGGTATCCAACTTTTAACTGTTTTAAATATTTTTGGGAAAAAATATATAAAAATAAAATAAAATAAGCCTTTATTGCTGAACTTAGTTTTTACATTTCCTTAACACTAACAATTTTACTTCCTAAATTAGACATATTATTTTTAGGCAGCCGGTTTGTCTGTTTTAGCTTGGCCTCCTCTAATGCTTTCCATTTTGTCCTGTCTTTTGCCATACGTGTCCATTCTGGACCAGAAATCTTTTTCATGTCGTCTTCGAAACGTTTAGTTTGTCTACCTTTGCTCCTCTTACTATCACGCGGGTACAAAATCTCCCATCACAATTACTTCTCTATACCTATCACATAGTTTTTCTATTAATCTAAGTAAAATCATATAATCATTCTCCGAACTACCTGGTGGGATATATTTTACAGAGCACAAAAACAAAAATCGGTTATTTAAGTGAACCGTCGCGCAAACCATTTCAAAGACGCAGGTATCTATCGTTACGTCCGTCACATGTACTTGCCGTAGCTCGAACCGTTGTGTGGCCACTAGAAACGCGCCTCCTTGTTTCCGACCATCCGTTCGATCGCAGCGAAGTATTTGAAATCCCGGAGGAATAATTTCGGAATCCTCTATAGAACAATTGCACCCAGATTCGGTAATTGCATATAAGTCTGAATGCAATGATTCTATACCATTTCGGAACTCGTCCAATTTAGTTCGAAGACCCCTTACGTTTTGATAGTATACGTCTATACTATTTCCTTGATACATTTTTGGTTGGGTTCCGAAACCAAATCCACTCACTGAATTCAGCGTTCATAAGCCAGCATTCTGCTTGGTTCAATTTTTCGAAACAGTTTTCAGGCACTCCAACAATAAACGATGCGTAATCTCTCTCGTTTTATATTTAATTTTATCTATTTTTATTTGTACATCTGAGCCACAAATTTTTTCCACGTGGTCGGTTATGGCTTCCATAGTTGTTTCTGGATGTAATCGCCAAACATGCAGGTGTTTTTTCCTTTCAGTCGCTTGAAGTGCCCTCAATTCTGTATTTGTTCCTACTCTCACATCTTTATGTTGCTGGTTCTGTTTTTTGTTTCGAACTGTAGTCCAGTCCGATTCCTTATCATCCTCCAATTCTTGATTATTTGGTCCCTCGGCCTCTAGTGAGCAAGTGATACGCTTAGTCTGTACCGGTACAACAGCCGACTTCGTGACCCCACCTTTTGTTTACTTTTTGTGTTTTGATGTCGGTATGAGACACTTTCTGAGGTTTTTTGCTCTGTCGACGAATAATATCTGCAAAAGTAGATGTAGAAGGAGGATTGTCACGTGTCTCCATTATTATGTCTCCAGTTTGCCTATCCTGGGTTAGCTGAGCATCAATTTTTCCTTCAAGCACCCTTATTATCCCAATTATGTTGTCCAATTCGGTTTTAGTTTGGGAAAATTGATTTAATAAGAGTGTTATCGTGTTAGCCTGGCTGTCCATGCGAGCTATCATGTCCAATCTAAATTCTCTCAATTCCTCAAGCAGTACAGAATCAGAGTCGCTAATCAGCATGGTGTGGCTTAGTGACTGTTTGGTGTTGGAGCGAGTAACATTGGTATCCTTTGTCGGTGATAACAAACAGGGCGACCGTTCCGTTGTGGGGCTCATAAGTTTGGTCAGTCTGACAGGTGTATTCTTATTATCACTCTTCGGTTGTTTACAGAGACAGCTAGGACACTTCCACATAGGTTTCTGCTTGATACTCATACTCTTAAATACAGTTTCTTGAACATTAGGTTAGGTTAGGTTAGGTTAGGTTCCCCACCGAGTAGGCTACGACTGGTCCTTGCGCTGTTTGCTCTCCCCCGGGCAGGGAGTCATTTGCTACGCTGACGACACTCTCGTCACGGCCCGGGGAGGGAGCTACGAGGAAGCGGCACGCTCAGCCGTCGAGGGCGCGTCCCTCGTCGTGGGGCGAATCGAGGTGATGGGCCTCAAGGTGGCCCTCGAAAAGACGGAGGCCCTGGTATTTCATGCGCCCCGACGACGGCCACCGGCCGGTGCACACCTCACTATTGGTGGTGCACCAATAGCGGTACGGGCAAGCATGAAATACTTGGGCCTGGTTTTGGACCGGAGGTGGAACTTCGGCGAGCACTTTGCTCAGCTTGCGCCGAAGCTGATCGGCACGGCGTCCGCCCTTAGCCGGCTGTTGCCGAACCTGGGCGGACCAAACGTGGTTTGCCGGCGGCTGTACACGGGGGTGGTTCGCTCGATGGCGCTCTATGGGGCCCCGGTGTGGGCGGAGTCCCTGTCTGCCCAGAACAAGGCGCTACTGCGGAGGCCACAGAGAGTCATGGCAGTCAGGGTCATACGCGGATACCGCACCATATCTGCGGAAGCGGCATGCGCCCTCGCGGGCACACCCCCGTGGGATCTAGAGGCGCAGGTGCTCGCCGAGGTCTACCGACGTAGCGCAGACCTGCAGGCGGAGAGTGGCACGCGCCCGCCGCCTGAGCAGGTCACGAGGTGGCGTAGGGAGGCCCAATCCCAAACCCTGCGAATTTGGAGGGTGAGGCTGGAGACGCCTAGTGCAGGTCACTGGACCGTGGGGGCGATCCGGCCGATCTTGGAAGAGTGGACACGGAGGCGACACGGGACGTTGTCCTTCCGTCTGGTGCAGGTATTGTCAGGTCACGGCTGCTTTGGCAAATACCTGCACAAAGTGGCCAGACGGGAGGCGACTCCCGTGTGCCACCAGTGCGGCTGCAGCGAGGACACGGCGCTTCACACCCTCGAGCATTGTCCTGCTTGGGCGGTGCAGCGCCGTGCTCTCGCAGCAGCAATCGGGGCAGACCTCTCCTTACCGGCCGTGGTCAAGGCCATGGTCGACAGCGGGGAGGCATGGGAGGCGGTGGCGTCCTTCTGCGAGGACGTCATCTCGCAGAAGGAGGCGGCTGAGCGCGTCAGAGAGGAGGACTCCCTCGCAGACGCGATTCGTCGCAGGAGGACAGGGCGGCGGAGGAGGCGCCATGGCGACCTGATGCCACCCTAGGAGGTGCCAGCGGGCGATAGATCGGGGCGTCTATCGTCGTCGCTTTGAACGGCCCTCACGAGTGGTGGCGATGTCTCAGGTGAGCCCGGACATCGCCAAAGGAGTTTGGTGCCCGGAAACGGGTTGCGCTGGATGGGCCGCGAACGTCATGCGTAGCGGTCCTCGCGGCTCATCCACCAAGGCGAGAGTAGGCTCACGGCGGTGTTTTTTAGTGGGTGCAAGCCCCACATAACCAAACCGTCTCCCCGGACGGTGCGGTATGCGTAAGGCATTTTTCACCGCTTAATAAAAAAAAAAAAAAAAAAAAAAAAAAAAAAAAAAAAAAAAAAAAAAAAAAAAAAAAAAAAAAAAAAAAAAAAAAAAAAAAGGTTCCCCACCGAGGGTGTCTCCACGTTGTCGTCGTGGTGGGGCTTGAGTGTCTCAATGATCTTGGAGTTTTCCCATTCCAAGTGAGAGGCCAGACTAAGAGAGACACACACGCCGGGGTCGCCTCAGACTTCTGCGAGGGGTGCCCTGTCCGTCGTTCCGGACAGTGCGCAATTCACGCTCCGAGTCATCGGAGTGTGAATATGGGGAGGGACACATCGTACATCGTGCGATGACCCACGGAGCGGGTCTATCGGACGATGTGTGATTGGCGATTCACTCCTCGGGGTCCCCGGGGAGTGAATCAGGGTGGGGTTATTTCATCGTGTACCGTGCGATGGCTCACGGAGCGGGTCATCGGACGGTACGTGATTAGTGATTCACTCCTCGAAGTTTTCGGGGAGTGAATCAGGGTGGGGTTATTTCATCGTGTACCGTGCGATGGCTCACGGAGCGGGCTCATCGGACGGTACGTGATTGGCGATTCACTCCTCGGGGTCCCCGGGGAGTGAATCGGGGTCGGGGATATTCCTTCATATGCCACGCGACGGACCATCGTTGCGGGGCATATGTTGGGATGTAATATTGTCGCCCTCTGGTACGCGTCTGCCCATCAGACGTGACTGTGAGGGCGATAGACTAGTCATAAGGGGGGGGGGGGAAATGATGATAAGAAGGGAGACAGGGACCACACCCTTCAAAGGAAAAAAATATAACCATGAAAAAGACGAATGCAAAGATATTACCCCAGGGCGGTACCAGCTGCTCAGCAGCTGGAGAATCCGCCACGATCCCTTCGGGATCGTCAAGCCCCTCGTATTCTGGGGGGGGCAGCAAACGTCTTCCGCTTGCCAATGGCAACGAGAGCCGAGGAGGCTCCTCGAGATCGAGGTCTTTTGAAGACCTCATCTCTTTTAGCAATGACCGAGGAAGGGTCGAGCGCCAAGCGACGGACACAGTGTCGGAATCTGGCACTGCGTCACGTAGGCCGGGAGCAGAGGCTCCAGTGGAGCCTCGCGTGGTGCTAGAGAGGGTCAGTGTGTTGTCGGAGGTAGATGACACACCGCGAACAGTTGCGGCTGCTCCCTCCAAGTTTTGGGGGAAGCGGCCGCGTGTCTGTGGGTCGGACGCGGGTTCGGCGGGTTTGTCCTCTAGCGAGGAGAACCTGCCGGCCCCCAAGGTGTCGACAACCAGGAGGGGCAGAGGTCGCGGGACGGCTTCCGGAACAAACACTCCGGCACCGTCACGTGACACTCGGGGCCGCTTCTTGAAGCGCCCTGATACGCCGATGGCCAGCGGAGTCAGCGACTCCGACGGCTCAATGCAGGTGGAGCAATGTGATGCCGAGGCCTCCATCGCATTGTTGAGAACCAAGGCGGAGCTCAATGCCGCACGGAGAGAGGGCCGGAAGGCCATCGCGACCGACGAGGTCGCTGAGTTGGCTCGACGGGCAAGGGAGAGGCGGATGCAGACCGCCGCAGTCCCTGAAGGCTTGACGGCAGAGGCCCTTAGCCGTCAAGTTTTGGACGGCGTGGACGTCGTCCTGAAGGTAGCCACGAAATCTGGCAACCTGAAGGGGACGTTCACGCGGGCCCTAAAAGAGGCGGCCGACGGGATCAAGGAGGCGGTGGACGTCCTCCTTGACCGCACGATCTCGGAGGAGACGGTGAAGCTCCGAGAGGAAAATCACCGTCTCCAAACGAGGATGGAGGAGCTCCAGCGGGAGGTCAGCGCCCTGAGGGCAGACTTCAGCCGGCAGCAGGGTGCGACGACTGCGGACAGTCGTGCTCTGCCACAGGACGGGTCTTTGGGGGAAGACCAGTTCAACCGGCTGTTGAGCATAATGACCGCCCGCCTGGACAGCCTGGAGCCCAGGCTCAACCCCCCTATTCGCCTTCGTCCGCCGCTGGCGGCGGATAAGCGAAGGAGGGAGGCGGAGCCCGCTCCAGCAACAGCTGGGCCAACGTGGGCACAGGTGGCTAAAGCGCCACCTGCGCCAAAAAAGCCCACGCAGGCGCCCAAAAAGCTCACGCAGGCGGGCAAAAAGGCCGTGAAGGGGACGAGAAATGCCACTGAAGGGAGCACCTCGTCCCCCAAAGAAAAAGAGGGTGGCTGGGAGACGGCCGAAAGCCGCAAGAAGAGGCGGAAGAGGGGCCGCAAGGCCAAGAACGCGCCCGGATCCAAGGGGCAGGCCCCGAAAATCCGCGTCCCCCGCTCCGAGGCTGTAGTAGTCACGCTGCAGCCCGAAGCCAAGGAGAGGGGCGTGACGTACCAAAAGATACTGGCAGAGGCGAGGGGCAAGCTGGTCTTTGCCGATTTTGGCACCCCGGACGGCTTCCGTTTTAGAACGGCAGCCACGGGGGCCAAGATGTTCGAGTTGGCGGGGACCAGCAGTGCCGAGAGGGCGGACTCTCTGGCTGCAAAGCTGAGGGACGTCCTCAACCCCGAGGAGGCCCGGGTGTCCAGACCCATCAAGACGGCTGAGGTGCGCGTCGATGGGCTGGACGACTCTGTTTCCCCGGAGGAGGTGGTGGTGGCCATAGCCCGGAGCGGCGGATGCCCGCCAGAAAATGTGCGGGCGGGCGAAATCCGCGTCAACGCTGGAGGGCTGGGCACCATCTGGGTGCGGTGCCCAGTAGCTGCGGCAAAGAAAGTTGCCGACGCGGGACGTCTGCTGGTGGGCTGGGTGTCAGCGAGAGTTAAACTCCTGGCACCCAGGGCCATGCAGTGTTACCGGTGCCTGGAGAAAGGGCACGTCCGGGCCCAGTGCACTAGCGAAGCAGACCGCAGCGATTTGTGTTATCGCTGCGGTCAGCCCGGCCATAAGGCGTCCCAGTGCTCCGCGGAGCCAAACTGCAGCCTCTGTGCGGCTGCAGGAAAGTCTGCGGGGCACAGAACTGGCGGCAACGCTTGCAGCGCGCCCAGAAAGCGCAGCAAGCGTTGGACCAAGGCTGCGGGGGCCGCACCCCCTAGCACCTCTTCGGCCGACTCCCGGCCTGTGGTTGGACGAGGCGCCGGGGAAATGGACTGCCAGTGATGGCGCTCCATTTCCTCCAGGCGAATATCAACCACTGCACCAGAGCTCAGGATCTCTTGGTCCTGAGCATGGCGGAGTGGTCGGTAAATGTGGCGGTGGTCGCTGAGCCGTACTTTGTCCCCCCCCGAGATAACTGGGCAGGGGATCTGGACGGCCTGGTGGCCATCATCGGCGCGACTCTTGTCGACGTATCCCGGGGTCACGGTTGGGTTGCCGCCCTTGTGAACGGGTTCGTCACGATCGGGGCATACTTTTCGCCCAACAGGAGTCTCGCCGACTTCGAGAGTTTCCTTGTCGAGTTGGGAGCCGTCGTCGGCCGGTCTCATCCTCGGCCCATTTTGCTTCTCGGTGATCTGAACGCCAAATCTGCGGCGTGGGGATCCCCGGTCACAGACCCGAGAGGCGATGTGCTAGAGGAGTGGGCCGTTACGACGGGCCTGGCTGTCTTAAATCGGGGTTCGGCCTACACGTGCGTGCGACAGCGGGGCGGATCCATTGTGGACGTGTCGTTCGCTAGTCCCGCTGTCGCGCACCGCGTTCGTGATTGGCACGTGGAAGCGGAGGTGGAGACGCTATCGGATCACCGATACATACGCTTCGACGTCTCCACCCAGACCGCTGAAGGTCGTAGCCAATCGGCCCCCCGAAGAGACGGCCCGCGTTGGGCGCTGAAACGCCTCGACAGGGAGGCTCTCGAGGAAGCCACTATCGTCCAAGCCTGGATCCGGGAGTCGGCTACCGTCGGTCCCGTCGACGTCGAACGGGAGGCGCAGTGGTTTAGCGACGCGATGACGCAAATCTGCGACGCGTCCATGCCACGCGTCTCCTCTCTGTCCGCAAGGCGCCGCGTGTACTGGTGGTGCGTCGAGGTAGAGCGGCTGCGCGTCGAGTGCGCAGACGCCAGACGCCCGTACACGCGATGTCGGAGGAGACGTCTGCGGGATCCCGACGAAGAAGCCGCGCTGTATGAGGTGTACCGCGCGGCGAAGGAGGCTCTGTGGCTGGCCATCGGCGAGTCAAAGACGCGCTCCAGAGAGGAGCTGCTGGCGACCCTAGACGGGGATCCGTGGGGGCGCCCTTACCGCACGGTCCGAGGGAAACTTCGGCCGTGGGCGCCCCCGCTAACGGAAGGTCTCGAGCCGCAGTTTCTGGAGCGAGTGGTCTCGGCTCTCTTCCCTGAGAGAGCCGAGTACGAGCCACCGTCGATGGCTCTGCCCACAGCTGCAGAGTCGGAAGAAGAAGTGAGCGAAACCAGCCCAGAGGTGACACAGGCGGAGATGAGCGCGGCCATATTGCGGCTCCGGGCAAAAAACACTGCTCCGGGGCCCGACGGAGTGCCTGGTCGCGCTCTAGTCCTCGCCCTGAAGGAGCTGGAGCCCCCACTGAGGGGACTCTTCTCGGCGTGCCTTGAGCGGGGCCAGTTCCCTAGCAGGTGGAAGACTGGTCGACTGGTCCTGCTCAGGAAGGCGGGGCGCCCGGCGGATTCGTCGTCGGCTTATCGGCCCATAGTGTTGCTGGACGAGGCGGGCAAGATGCTCGAGCGTGTAATCGCAGATCGCCTCGTCGGCCACTTGTGTACAGAGGGGCCGAACCTGGCCGACAGCCAGTTTGGCTTCCGGCGTGGGCGCTCCACCATCGACGCCATCATGAGGGTGAGAGTCCTGGCGGAGGAAGCGGTGTCCCAGGGTGGGGTGGTGCTGGCGGTGTCCTTGGACATCTCCAACGCGTTCAACACCCTGCCCTGGGGTTGCATTAGGGAGGCCCTGCGATACCATCGGGTGCCTTCCTACCTCCGCAACATTGTGGGGGCTTATCTGTCTGGAAGGTGTGTCACCTACATGGGACGCGACGGCACGGGCCGTCGCGAGATGTCGTGCGGTGTTCCGCAGGGGTCGGTTCTGGGCCCACCCCTGTGGAACATCGGGTACGACTGGGTTTTGCGGTGCGAGCTCCCGCCGGGAGTGGACCTGACGTGTTATGCGGACGACACGCTGGTCACTGCTCGGGGGAGCTCGTACAGGGAGGCAGCGTTGCTGGCTACGGCTGCGGTCTCACAGGTGGTGAGCCGCATACGACGCCTGGGGCTGGAAGTGGCCCTCAACAAGTCGGAGGCCATTGCTTTTCATGGCCCCCGACGGGCGCCGCCGTTGGGATCACACATTGTGGTCGGTGGGGTCCGGATCGCTGTCGAGTCAACCATGAAGTACTTAGGATTGGTGCTCGACAGCCGTTGGGACTTCGGCCCCCACTTTCAGCGGCTGGTGCCCAAGTTGATGGGCGCGGCGGGCGCGCTGTCAACGCTGCTTCCCAATCTGGGGGGCCCGAGCACCGCCTGTAGGCGGTTGTACGTGGGGATCGTGCGATCGATGGCCCTTTACGGGGCCCCGATTTGGGCGACAGACCTGACGGCCCGCACTATCGCCGTTCTGCGCAGACCGCAGAGAGCGATGGCCGTCAGGGTCATACGGGGATATCGCACGATCTCCTACGAGGCGGCTTGTGTACTGGCCGGATCCCCGCCGTGGGACCTGGAGGCGAAGACCCTCGCGACACTGCACCAGTGGCGCGAGGAGGCCAATGATCGGGGCGAGAGGCTGGTGCAGCGACAGATCACGCTGTACCGGTCTCAGCTCCGACAGGTCATGGTGGCGGAATGGCGGGGGAGGCTAGAGCTCCCCACCGCCGGCCTCGACACGGTCGAGGCGATCCGGCCAGTACTCGACGACTGGCTCGGGAGGAAGCACGGCTCCCTGACGTTTCGGGCGACGCAGGTGCTCTCGGGGCACGGCTGCTTCGGGAAGTACCTGTGTCGCATAAGCAGGGAGCCGGATGCCCGGTGCCATCACTGCGTCCACTGTCTGGAGGACACGGCGCGGCATACGCTGGCCGAGTGCGCCGCGTGGGATGAGCCGCGCCGTGCGCTCGTTACGGAGGTAGGAGGAGACCTGTCGCTGCCGACCGTCGTTCGCTCGATGGTCGGCAGCGCAGAGTCCTGGGACGCGGTGGTGTCCTTCTGCGAAACCGTCATGTCGCAGAAGGAGGCTGCGGAAAGGGAGAGGGAGATGACGAGCTCCCGTCCATCCCGCAGCAGACGCACCGGGCGTCGGCAGAGGGCGGATAACGCCCTCTTCCGGCCCCCCTAAATAGGTCCAGGGGCGACGGATTCGGGGACATCCGTCGCCCCCGATCACACTGGACCCGAGACGGCGGCGCGTAGTGTTCCACGCGCGCCTCTCTCAGACGTAACGGGGGGAGTTTTACACCTCACTCCCCCCCGGGACGAGGCCCGCAGGTCAGGCGGGCCGGCACTAGTCTGGGGCAGCGGAAGTCGCATCAGATCCCGTTGCCCCCCGACGCAAGTGTGCGAGGGAACACCGCTGAGTTTTAGTGGGTATACTGTCATACACCGACAGGAGTCCCACATACCCCGTCTCGTCCCCCGACGAACGGGCATGCATAAAGCATTTCTCAGCGAAAAAAAAAAAAAAAAAAAAAAAAAAAAAAAAAAAGGTTCCCCACCGAGGGTGTCTCCACGTTGTCGTCGTGGTGGGGCTTGAGTGTCTCAATGATCTTGGAGTTTTACCATTCCAAGTAAGAGACCAGACTAAGAGAGACACACACGCCGGAGTCGCTTCAGACTCTGGCGAGGGGTGCCCTGTCCGTCGTTCCGGGCAGTGCGCGATTCACGCTCCGAGTCATCGGAGTGTGAATATGGGGAGGGACACATCGTGTACCGTGCGATGGCTCACGGAGCGGGCTCATCGGACGGTACGTGATTGGCGATTCACTCCTCGGGGTCCCCGGGGAGTGAATCGGGGTCGGGGATATTCCTTCATATGCCACGCGACGGACCATCGTTGCGGGGCATATGTTGGGATGTAATATTGTCGCCCTCTGGTACGCGTCTGCCCATCAGACGTGACTGTGAGGGCGATAGACTAGTCATAAGGGGGGGGGGGGGAAATGATGATAAGAAGGGAGACAGGGACCACACCCTTCAAAGGAAAAAAAAAATACCATGAAAAAGACAATTGTAAAGAGATTACCCCAGGGCGGTACCAGCTGCTCAGCAGCTGGAGAATCCGCCACGATCCCTTCGGGATCGTCATGCCCCTCGTATTCTGGGGAGGGCAACAATCGTCATCCGCTTGCCGATGGCAACAAGAGCCGAGGAGGCTCCTCGAGATCGAGGTCTTTTGAAGACCTCATCTCTTTTAGTTTTAACAACGGACGGGTCGAGCGCCACGCGGCGGACGCAGTGTCGGACTCTGGCACTGCGTCACTGAGGCCAGGAGCGGAGGCTCCAGCGGAGCCTCGCGTGGTTTTGGAGAGGGTGGGTGGTATGTCGTCTACCTTCGACAACACACCCACCCTTTCGCAAGCCGTTGCGGCCGCTCCCTCCAAGTTTTGGGGGAAGCGGCCGCGTGTCTGTGGGTCGGACGCGGGTTCGGCGGGTTTGTCCTCTAGCGAGGAGAACCTGCCGGCCCCCAAGGTGTCGACAACCAGGAGGGGCAGAGGACGCGGGTTGCCTTCCGGAGCAAACACTCCGGCACCGTCACGTGATACTCGGGGCCGCTTCCTGAAGCGCCCTGATACGCCGATGGCCAGCGGAGTTAGTGACTCCGACGGCTCAATGCATGTGGAGCAGGGTGATGCCGAGGCCTCCATCGCTTTGCTCAGCACAAAGGCCGAGCTCAGTGCCGCGAGGAGAGAGGGCCGGAAGGCCATCGCGACCGACGAGGTCGCTGAGTTGGCTCGACGGGCAAGGGAGAGGCGGATGCAGACCGCCGCAGCTCCTGAAGGCTTGACGGCAGAGGCCCTTAGCCGCCAAGTTTTGGACGGCGTGGACGTCGTCCTGAAGGTAGCCACGAAATCTGGCAACCTGAAGGGGACGTTCACGCGGGCCCTAAAAGAGGCGGCGGACGGGATCAAGGAGGCGGTGGACGTCCTCCTTGACCGCACGATCTCGGAGGAGACGGTGAAGCTCCGAGAGGAAAATCACCGTCTCCAAACGAGGATGGAGGAGCTCCAGCGGGAGGTCAGCGCCCTGAGGGCAGACTTCAGCCGGCAGCAGGGTGCGACGACTGCGGACAGTCGTGCTCTGCCACAGAACGGGTCTTTGGGGGAAGACCAGTTCAACCGGCTGTTGAGCATAATGACCGCCCGCCTGGACAGCCTAGAGCCCAGGCTCAACCCCCCTGTTCGCCTTCGTCCGCCGCTGGCGGCAGATAAGCGAGGGAGGGAGGCGGAGCCCGCTCCAGCAACAGCTGGGCCAACGTGGGCACAGGTGGCTAAAGCGCCACCTGCGCCAAAAAAGCCCACGCAGGCGCCCAAAAAGCCCACAGAGGCGGGCAAAAAGGCCGTGAAGGGGACGAGAAATGCCACTGAAAGGAGCAGCTCGTCCCCCAAAGAAAACGAGGGTGCCTGGAAGACGGCCGAAAGCCGCAAGAAGAGGCGGAAGAGGGGCCGCAAGGCCAAGAACGCACCGGGCTCCAAGGGGCAGGCCCCGAAAATCCGCGTCCCTCGCTCCGAGGCTGTAGTAGTCACGCTGCAGCCCGAAGCCAAGGAGAGAGGCGTGACGTACCAGAAGGTACTGGCGGAGGCGAGAGGCAAGCTGGTCTTTGCCGATTTTGGCACCCCGGATGGCTTCCGTTTTAGAACGGCAGCCACGGGGGCCAAGATGTTCGAGTTGGCGGGGACCAGCAGTGCCGAGAGGGCGGACTCTCTAGCTGCAAAGCTGAGGGACGTCCTCAACCCCGAGGAGGCCCGGGTGTCCAGACCCATCAAGACGGCTGAGGTGCGCGTCGATGGGCTGGACGACTCTGTTTCCCCGGAGGAGGTGGTGGTGGCCATAGCCCGGAGCGGTGGATGCTCGCCAGAAAATGTGCGGGCGGGCGAAATCCGCGTCAACGCTGGAGGGCTGGGCACCATCTGGGTGCGGTGCCCAGTAGCTGCGGCAAGGAAAGTTGCCGACGCGGGACGTCTGCTGGTGGGCTGGGTGTCAGCGAGAGTTAAACTCCTGGCACCCAGGGCCATGCAGTGTTACCGGTGCCTGGAGAAAGGGCACGTCCGGGCCCAGTGCACTAGCGAAGCAGACCGCAGCGATTTGTGTTATCGCTGCGGTCAGCCCGGCCATAAGGCGTCCCAGTGCTCCGCGGAGCCAAACTGCAGCCTCTGTGCGGCTGCAGGAAAGTCTGCGGGGCACAGAACTGGCGGCAACGCTTGCGGCGCGCCCAGAAAGCGCAGCAAGCGTTGGACCAAGGCTGCGGGGGCCGCACCCCCTAGCACCTCTTCGGCCGACTCCCGGCCTGTGGTTGGACGAGGCGCCGGGGAAATGGACTGCCAGTGATGGCGCTCCATTTCCTCCAGGCGAATATCAACCACTGCACCAGAGCTCAGGATCTCTTGGTCCTGAGTATGGCGGAGTGGTCGGTAAATGTGGCGGTGGTCGCTGAGCCGTATTTTGTCCCCCCCCGAGATAACTGGGCAGGGGATATGGACGGCCTGGTGGCCATCATCGGCGCGACTCTTGTCGACGTGTCCCGGGGTCACGGTTGGGTTGCCGCCCTTGTGAACGGGATCGTCACGATCGGGGCATACTTTTCGCCCAACAGGAGTCTCGCCGACTTCGAGAGTTTCCTTGTCGAGTTGGGAGCCGTCGTCGGCCGGTCTCATCCTCGGCCCATTTTGCTTCTCGGTGATCTGAACGCCAAATCTGCGGCGTGGGGATCCCCGGTCGCAGACCCGAGAGGCGATGTGCTAGAGGAGTGGGCCGTTACGACGGGCCTGGCTGTCTTAAATCGGGGTTCGGCCTACACGTGTGTGCGACAGCGGGGCGGATCCATTGTGGACGTGTCGTTCGCTAGTCCCGCTGTGGCGCACCGCGTTCGTGATTGGCACGTGGAAGCGGAGGTGGAGACGCTATCGGATCACCGATACATACGCTTCGACGTCTCCACCCAGACCGCTGAAGGTCGTAGCCAATCGGCCCCCCGAAGAGACGGCCCGCGTTGGGCGCTGAAACGCCTCGACAGGGAGGCTCTCGAGGAAGCCACTATCGTCCAAGCCTGGATCCGGGAGTCGGCTACCGTCGGTCCCGTCGACGTCGAACGGGAGGCGCAGTGGTTTAGCGACGCGATGACGCAAATCTGCGACGCGTCCATGCCACGCGTCTCCTCTCTGTCCGCAAGGCGCCGCGTGTACTGGTGGTGCGTCGAGGTAGAGCGGCTGCGCGTCGAGTGCGCAGACGCCAGACGCCCGTACACGCGATGTCGGAGGAGACGTCTGCGGGATCCCGACGAAGAAGCCGCGCTGTATGAGGTGTACCGCGCGGCGAAGGAGGCTCTGTGGCTGGCCATCGGCGAGTCAAAGACGCGCTCCAGAGAGGAGCTGCTGGCGACCCTAGACGGGGATCCGTGGGGGCGCCCTTACCGCACGGTCCGAGGGAAACTTCGGCCGTGGGCGCCCCCGCTAACGGAAGGTCTAGAGCCGCAGTTTCTGGAGCGAGTGGTCTCGGCTCTCTTCCCTGAGGGAGCCGAGTACGAGCCACCGTCGATGGCTCTGCCCACAGCTGCAGAGTCGGAAGAAGAAGTGAGCGAAACCATCCCAGAGGTGACACAGGCGGAGATGAGCGCGGCCATATTGCGGCTCCGGGCAAAAAACACTGCTCCGGGGCCCGACGGAGTGCCTGGTCGCGCTCTAGTCCTCGCCCTGAAGGAGCTGGAGCCCCCACTGAGGGGACTCTTCTCGGCGTGCCTTGAGCGGGGCCAGTTCCCTAGCAGGTGGAAGACTGGTCGACTGGTCCTGCTCAGGAAGGCGGGGCGCCCAGCGGATTCGTCGTCGGCTTATCGGCCCATAGTGTTGCTGGACGAGGCGGGCAAGATGCTCGAGCGTGTAATCGCAGATCGCCTCGTCAGCCACTTGTGTACAGAGGGGCCGAACCTGGCCGACAGCCAGTTTGGCTTCCGACGTGGGCGCTCCACCATCGACGCCATCATGAGGGTGAGAGTCCTGGCGGAGGAAGCGGTGTCCCAGGGTGGGGTGGTGCTGGCGGTGTCCTTGGACATCTCCAACGCGTTCAACACCCTGCCCTGGGGTTGCATTAGGGAGGCCCTGCGATACCATCGGGTGCCTTCCTACCTCCGCAACATTGTGGGGGCTTATCTGTCTGGAAGGTGTGTCACCTACATGGGACGCGACGGCACGGGCCGTCGCGAGATGTCGTGCGGTGTTCCGCAGGGGTCGGTTCTGGGCCCACCCCTGTGGAACATCGGGTACGACTGGGTTTTGCGGTGCGAGCTCCCGCCGGGAGTGGACCTGACGTGTTATGCGGACGACACGCTGGTCACGGCTCGGGGGAGCTCGTACAGGGAGGCAGCGTTGCTGGCTACGGCTGCGGTCTCACAGGTGGTGAGCCGCATAAGACGCCTGGGGCTGGAAGTGGCCCTCAACAAGTCGGAGGCCATTGCTTTTCATGGCCCCCGACGGGCGCCGCCGCTGGGATCACACATTGTGGTCGGTGGGGTCCGGATCGCTGTCGAGTCAACCATGAAGTACTTAGGATTGGTGCTCGACAGCCGTTGGGACTTCGGCCCCCACTTTCAGCGGCTGGTGCCAAAGTTGATGGGCGCTGCGGGCGCGCTGTCAACGCTGCTTCCCAATCTGGGGGGCCCGAGCACCGCCTGTAGGCGGTTGTACGTGGGGATCGTGCGATCGATGGCCCTTTACGGGGCCCCGATTTGGGCGACAGACCTGACGGCCCGCACTATCGCTGTTCTGCGCAGACCGCAGAGAGCGATGGCCGTCAGGGTCATACGGGGATATCGCACGATCTCCTACGAGGCGGCTTGTGTACTGGCCGGATCCCCGCCGTGGGACCTGGAGGCGAAGACCCTCGCGACACTGCACCAGTGGCGCGAGGCGGCCAATGATCGGGGCGAGAGGCTGGTGCAGCGACAGATCACGCTGTACCGGTCTCAGCTCCGACAGGTCATGGTGGCGGAATGGCGGGGGAGGCTAGAGCTCCCTACCGCCGGCCTCGACACGGTCGAGGCGATCCGGCCAGTACTCAACGACTGGCTCGGGAGGAAGCACGGCTCCCTGACGTTTCGGGCGACGCAGGTGCTCTCGGGGCACGGCTGCTTCGGGAAGTACCTGTGTCGCATAAGCAGGGAGCCGGACGCCCGGTGCCATCACTGCGTCCACTGTCTGGAAGACACGGCGCGGCATACGCTGGCCGAGTGCGCCGCGTGGGATGAGCCGCGCCGTGCGCTCGTTACGGAGGTAGGAGGAGACCTGTCGCTGCCGACCGTCGTTCGCTCGATGGTCGGCAGCGCAGAGTCCTGGGACGCGGTGGTGTCCTTCTGCGAAACCGTCATGTCGCAGAAGGAGGCTGCGGAACGGGAGAGGGAGATGACGAGCTCCCGCCCATCCCGCAGCAGACGCACCGGGCGTCGGCAGAGGGCGGACAACGCCCTCTTCCGGCCCCCCTAAATAGGTCCAGGGGCGACGGATTCGGGGACATCCGTCGCCCCCGATCACACTGGACCCGAGACGGCGGCGCGTAGTGTTCCACGCGCGCCTCTCTCAGACGTAACGGGGGGAGTTTTACACCTCACTCCCCCCCGGGACGAGGCCCGCAGGTCAGGCGGGCCGGCACTAGTCCGGGGCAGCGGAAGTCGCATCAGATCCCGTTGCCCCCCGACGCAAGTGTGCGAGGGAACACCGCTGAGTTTTAGTGGGTATACTGTCATACACCGACAGGAGTCCCACATACCCCGTCTCGTCCCCCGACGAACGGGCATGCATAAAGCATTTCTCAGCGCAAAAAAAAAAAAAAAAAAAAAAAAAAAAAAAAAAAAAAAAAAAAAAAAAAAAAAGGTTAGGTTGAAGACCTCATCTCTTTTAGTTTTAACGGACGGGTCGAGCGCCAAGCGACGGACGCAGTGTCGGAATCTGGCACTGCGTCACATAGGCCGAGAGCAGAGGCTCTAGTGGAGCCTCGCGTGGTTTTGGAGAGGGTGTGTGGTATGTCGTCTACCTCCGACAACACACCCACCCTTTCACAAGCAGTTTCGGCCGCTCCCTCCAAGTTTTGGGGGAAGCGGCCGCGTGTCTGTGGGTCGGACGCGGGTTCGGCGGGTTTGTCCTCTAGCGAGGAGAACCTGCCGGCCCCCAAGGTGTCGACAACCAGGAGGGGCAGAGGACGCGGGTTGCCTTCCGGTGCGAGCGCTTCGGTGGCATCGCGCGACTCCCGGGGCCGCTTTTTGAAGCTCCACGATACGCCGGCTGCCAGAGTGAGTGACTCCGACGGGGCAATGAGCGTGTCGCCGGCGTGCCAAATGGCCGTCAACGCGACTGTAGAGGAAAGTGCGGATGCGCCTGTCATCGCTGAGGTTCCGCTAAACGGGCAGAGTTCCTTCATCACAGCAGAGGAACTTGAAAAAAGAGCCCTACTGGACATCGAGGTGGTTTTGGACACCACTCGAAAGTCCAAAAACTTAAAGGGCACCAGTCAGCGGGCAATCCGAGAGGCAGCAGAGCGGGTCAGACTGGCCATAGAGGGGCTCGCCAGCAGGAGCTCCAGTGAGGAGACTCGAAGGCTCCACCTGCTGAACGACCGACTGCGGATGGAGGTCGAAGCTCTCCGTCAAGAGATGGTGGCTCTGCGGGAGGAAGTCGTGGGTCTCCGGGTAAGGCCGGAAGGTCCGCCGCAGTCGGGGCCCGTAGATCCAAGGTGTTCTTCTGCTCCGGACAAGTCGCTCCCGCAGGTCACATCTATGAGCGAGATGCAGGCGCATGCCATCGTTTCCCAGATCGGGAAAATGATGGATGCCCGGTTTGCTGGCATCGAGGAACGCCTTCTGCCGGCGAGGACCGTTGGTCCGCCTCTGGCAGCAGACCGCAGGAGTGTGGCGGCTCTTGCTAGCAGCGCTGGCGGCACTGGCAACAGGCCTAAACAGCCTTCCGTGTCTTCTCAGGTGCCGTCTACGGTGCCTGAGACGCAAAGGGGTGCTCCTCCGAGTGGGTCCGTCCCAACGGCCAAAACACGAGCCCCCAATGCAGACCCATCGGCGCCTGCCAGTGACGGCTGGCAGACCGCAAGGAGGAGGAAGAACGGGAAGAAGAAGAAGAAGAAGAAGAACGAAGGAACTTCGTCTTCCGTGCCCCAAAAAACTGTGGCGGCCTCCACCGCTCAGGGAGACAAGTCTTCCGGGCCTAAGAAGGGCAAGAACGCAAAGAGAGGGCTTCGTGCGCCCAGGTCTGCTGCAGTAGTACTCACTCTGCAGCCTGAAGCAGTGGACAGGGGCGTCACATACGCGGCTGTCCTCACCAAGGCCAGACAAGCCGTAAACCTGGAGGAGCTTGGCATAACAGATGTCAGGTTCCGACAAGCCTTAACCGGGGCCCGCATGCTGGAGTTCCCAGGGGCCGAAGGCACTGTTGGGGCAGACCGCGTTGCAGAGAAACTGCGAGCGGTCTTCGCAGAGGAGGTCAAGGTCTCCAGGCCGACGAAGTGCGCTGAACTGCGCATCTCAGGGCTTGACGACTCCGTGTCCGGGCAGGACGTGCAGGACGCGATTGTGCGTAAGACTGGGTGCTCGTCGGACGCGGTCCGAATCGGTCCAATACGATCTGGCCCGGGAGGCGCCAGCTCTATCTGGATCCGTTGCCCCGTTGCAGTGGCAAAACAGCTGGCCGACGCCAGCCGGCTTTTGGTGGGTTGGAGCTCTGCCAGAGTCGTGGTTCTGGACGCTCGGCCCATGAGGTGCTACAGGTGCTGGGGATTGGGACACGTGGGCCGGAGATGCGACTCTGGCGTGGACCTCAGTGGACACTGTTTCCGCTGCGGTAAGCCGGGGCATCCGGCGTCCGCGTGCGCTGCCGACCCGCACTGCTTACTGTGCGCGGCGGCAGGAAGACCGACCGGCCACGTCGCTGGCAGAAAGGACTGCAGGCCACCGGTCCGTTCTAGCAGGGACGGTCTGACATCTCTGCTCCAGACTGCTTCCGGCGCAGTGCGATTGGAGGAGCCATCGCAGGGGGCGATAATGATAACGGACTAATTATGGACCCGGTCCGTTTTCATTCTCTCCTCCAGGCGAACTTGAACCACTGCGCAGGTGCGCAGGACTTGGTTCTCCAAACCATGGCGGAACGGACGATAGGTGTGGCCATAGTGGCGGAGCCGTACCTCGTCCCGGCTCGTCCTGACTGGGTAGGGGACATTGACGGCTCCGTCGCTATTATCAGCTCCTCGGCGCCACTTTCCATCAGAGAGAGGAGTCGAGGATTTGTTGCGGCCACCTGGGGGGACATAGTTCTCTTCGGAGTTTATTTCTCCCCAAACAGGAGCCTAGCGGAGTTCGAGGACTTCCTGGACCGCCTGGGGACCTCGGTTCGACGAATTATGCCGTCCCACGCCATCGTCGTGGGGGACTTCAACGCGAAGTCCACCGCGTGGGGGTCCCCCGGGACGGACGTCAGGGGAGAGGCGGTCGAGGAATGGGCAGCGGCTGCGGGCCTCTGTCTTTTAAACAGGGGCTCCGTTAACACGTGCGTCCGGCAGCACGGGGGGTCAATAGTGGACCTCTCGTTCGCTACCCCTGCTGTCGCCGCACGGGTTCAGGGTTGGCGGGTCCTAGAGAGTGTGGAGACTCTATCGGATCACCTGTACATCTGTATGGATGTCTCCGCCTCTTCGGGCCCAACAGTCATGTATCCAAGACCTAACGCTCGGCAGTTCCCACGGTGGGCGTTGAGGCGGCTTGACGGGGACCTCCTAGAGGAAGCAGCCATTGTCCAGGCTTGGCTGTCCTCGCCGCCTGCAGCAGAGGGTGTCGACGTCGGGGCTGACCGCTTTCGCGAAGCCATCACGGCTGTGTGCGATGCAGCCATGCCTCGCTTCCGAAAACGTCCTCCAAAGCGGGCGGTCTACTGGTGGTCCCAGGAGATAGCAGACCTCCGCGCGGCCTGTATAATTGCCCGGAGGATCTACTCACAGGTTCGCAGGTTACGTCGCCGTGATGAAGAGCTGGAGATCCTACAGACCCAATTGTATGAGTCATACCGCAACGCTCGGGGGGCTCTGCAGTTGGCGATCTATCGAGGGAAGGAGCAATCGAGAGCTGAGGCACTGGAGGATCTAAACCGTGATCCCTGGGGGCGTCCGTACCGTGCAGCGCGGAAAAAACTCCGTGCCCAAGGCCCTCCACTGACGGAAACCCTCCAGCCTCAGTTCCTCGTCAGGGTCGTGGAGACACTGTTCCCGGATCGGGCGGATCACCCATCCCCGCCAATGACCGAATCGGAGGCCGACCAAGATGTGGAGGTAGAGACTCCTCCAATATCTGACGCGGAGATGGGGGCAGCAATTCTAAGAGCGTGGTCCAAGAGGACTGCCCCCGGGCCGGACGGGGTACCTGCAAGGGTGCTGGCCCTCTCTCTTGAAGTGGCACTGGAAGATAGGCTTAGGGAGCTATTTGACGCCTGTCTAACGTCGGGACGGTTCCCTAAGGCCTGGAAGGAGGGTCGACTGGTGCTGCTCCAGAAGGCAGGGCGGCCCTCGGAGTCTCCATCGGCGTATAGGCCGATTGTCTTGCTGGACGAGGCGGGGAAAATGCTAGAGAAGATTCTCGCTACCCGCATCGTCCGGCACTTAGATGCAGTTGGCCCGAACTTGTCGGACGCCCAGTTCGGTTTCCGGGCAGGGCGTTCGACGATAGACGCCATCTTGCGCCTCAAGGCCGAGGCGAAAGATGCAGTCGCCCAGGGCGGGGTGTTGTTGGCGGTGTCTTTAGACATCGCCAACGCGTTCAACACTCTGCCATTCAGCTGCATCGAGGAGGCGCTCCGCTACCATCAGGTGCCCGCCTACCTGAGGCTGCTGGTAGCAGACTACCTGCAGGGGCGGTTTATCTCCTACGAGGGACGCGACGGCCAAGTTGTGCGCAGGGCCATCGTGTGCGGTGTTCCACAGGGGTCGGTTTTGGGTCCACTCTTGTGGAACATAGGCTACGACTGGTCCTTGCGCTGTTTGCTCTCCCCCGAGCAGGGCGTCATTTGCTACGCTGACGACACTCTCGTCACGGCCCGGGGAGGGAGCTACGAGGAAGCGGCACGCTCTGCCGTCGAGGGCGCGTCCCTCGTCGTGGGGCGAATCGAGGCGATGGGCCTCAAAGTGGCCCTCGAAAAGACGGAGGCCCTGGTATTTCATGCGCCCCGACGACGGCCACCGGCCGGTGCACACCTAACTATTGGTGGTGCACCAATAGCGGTACGGGCAAGCATGAAATACTTGGGCCTGGTTTTGGACCGGAGGTGGAACTTCGGCGAGCACTTTGCTCAGCTTGCGCCGAAGCTGATCGGCACGGCGTCCGCCCTTAGCCGGCTGTTGCCGAACCTGGGCGGACCAAACGTGGTTTGCCGGCGGCTGTACACGGGGGTGGTTCGCTCGATGGCGCTCTATGGGGCCCCGGTGTGGGCGGAGTCCCTGTCTGCCCAGAACAAGGCTCTACTGCGGAGGCCACAGAGAGTCATGGCAGTCAGGGTCATACGCGGATACCGCACCGTATCAGTGGAAGCGGCGTGCGCCCTCGCGGGCACACCCCCGTGGGATCTAGAGGCGCAGGTGCTCGCCGAGGTCTACCGACGTGGCGCAGACCTACATTCGGAGAGTGGCATGCGCCCGCCGCCTGAGCTGGTCACGAGATGGCGTAGGGAGGCCAAATCCCAAACCCTGCGGATTTGGAGGGTGAGGCTGGAGACGCCCAGTGCAGGTCACTGGACTGTAGGGGCGATCCGGCCGATCTTGCAAGAGTGGACACGGAAGCGACACGGGACGTTGTCCTTCCGTCTGGTGCAGGTATTGTCGGGTCATGGCTGCTTTGGCAAATACCTGCACAAAGTGGCCAGACGGGAGGCGACTCCCGTGTGCCACCAGTGCGGCTGCATCGAGGACACGGCGCTTCACACCCTCGAGCATTGTCCTGCTTGGGCGGTGCAGCGCCGTGCTCTCGCAGCAGCAATCGGGGCCGACCTCTCTTTACCGGCCGTGGCCAAGGCCATGGTCGACAGCGGGGAGGCATGGGAGGCAGTGGCGTCCTTCTGCGAGGACGTCATCTCGCAGAAGGAGGCGGCTGAGCGCGTCAGAGAGGAGGACTCCCTCGCAGACGCGATTCGTCGCAGGAGGACAGGGCGGCGGAGGAGGCGCCATGGCGACCTGATGCCGCCCTAGGAGGTGCCAGCGGGCGATAGATCGGGGCGTCTATCGTCGACGCATTGAATGGCCCTCACGAGTGGTGGCGATGTCTCAGGTGAGCCCGGACATCGCCAAAGGAGTTTGGTACCCGGAGGCGGGTTGCGCTGGATGGGCCGCGAACGTCATGCGTAGCGGTCCTCGCGGCTCATCCACCAAGGCGAGAGTAGGCTCACGGCGGTGTTTTTTAGTGGGTGCAAGCCCCACATAACCAAACCGTCTCCCCGGACGGTGCGGTATGCGTTAGGCATTTTTCACCGCTAAATAAAAAAAAAAAAAAAAGGTTAGGTTAGGTTGTTCGACATAGCCAATGCCTTCAACTCCGTTCCCCACTCCACCATCCTAGAGGCGCTCCGATTCCACGGAGTGCCTCGATACCTGCGCCGTCTGCTGGCCAGCTACCTGGAGGACCGGGCGGTCCTCCTGGTAAATAGGTCTGGACAAGTCCGGCGATACGCCGTCGAGGCCGGCGTTCCGCAGGGGTCGGTCGTGGGACCTCTCCTCTGGAACGTCGGCTACGATTGGCTCCTGCGGGGAGCTCTCCTCCGAGGCACGAGTGTCGTCTGCTACGCGGACGACACTCTCCTCACCGCCCGGGGGGGGAGCTTCAGGGAGGCGGCCAACTTGGCCTCGGCGGGTGGATCCTTGGTCGCGGGGAGGATCCGCCGCCTAGGACTTACGGTGGCGCTGCACAAAACCGAGGCCGTGTTTTTCCACGGACCTCGGCAGCGCCCCCCACCTGACGCCCACATCTTCGTGGAGGGCGTCAGAATCGAGGTCAAGGCCCAGATGAAATATCTGGGCCTCGTACTCGACAGCAGGTGGCGCTTCGGCCCGCATTTTAGCGGGCTGTCGTCGCGCCTGCTGAAAACCGCGGGCGCCCTCTCATGGCTGCTTCCCAACCTGGGGGGGCCCGGCGCACGATGCCGGCAATTGTACGCCGGCATCCTGAAGAGTATGGCCCTCTACGGGGCCCCTATCTGGGAGGACTCCCTCCAGAGGAGGGAGAACGCCGCCGCCTTACGGGCGCCCCAGAGGGCCATAGCTCAGCGGGCGGCGCGGGCCTACCGCACGGTGGGCTCCGCGGCAGCGTGTGCTCTGGCCGGCACCCCGCCTTGGGAACTCGAGGCGTGGGTGCTCGCCAGAGTATACGAGTGGACGGCGGGGCGGAGGGCGAGAGGGCAACGCCCCGCCCCGGAAGAGCGGGAGGCCGTCCGGCGGGAGGCGAGGGACGCCATCGTCGTCCACTGGACGCGGGACCTCGCCACCGCAGTCTTCGGCCGCCGAACCGTCGACGCGATCGGGCCGGTCCTGCGAGACTGGCTCGAGCGGTCGCACGGGTTCCTCTCGTTCCGTCTGGTGCGGGTGCTGTCCGGGCACGGGTGTTTCGGATCGTACCTGCGCCGGATCGGACGGGAGGAGACGCCGTCGTGCCACGACTGTGGCGCGGCGGAGGACACGGCGCAGCACACCCTCGAGGTGTGCCCGTCGTGGACGGAGCCGCGCCGCAGTCTCACTGCGGCGATCGGACGGGACCTCTCACTCCCGGTGTGGTTAACGCCATGCTGAGGGACGAGGGGTCCTGGGCGGCAGTCGCCTCCTTCTGTGAACACGTCATGTCCCAGAAGGAGGCGGCGGAGCGCGCGCGGGAGGTCGACCCTCACGCGGCGCCGCTCCGAAGGCAGAGGAGGGGTCGGAGAAGACGTCTGTATGACAGGCATCTCCGACTCCTGCCAGGTGGAGGCCAGCAGGCAACGGGTGCGGGGGCACCCTTGCCTGTATTGCACAGGCCTCCACCAATGCCGGACGGGAATGGCCAGGTGTTCCCGGCTATTCCCGTTGCCCACCAACCTGGGGGGCTAGCGGGGCCCGCCAGCTAGGCGGGCATGCGCCGGGAGGGTTGTGGACGTAAAGGCTGAGCCGGTTTCCCATGACCCTCCCACCACGGCGACGAGGGAACACCGCTGAGTTTTAGTGGGTATACTGTCATACACCGACAGGAGTCCCACATACCCCGTCTCGTCCCCCGACGAACGGGCATGCATAAAGCATTTCTCAGCGCAAAAAAAAAAAAAAAAAAAAAAAAAAAAAAGGTTAGGTTGGGGGATCCCCCACAGCGCATACTTCCTCGCAGTATCCCCTGGGCAACGCCGTGTCTGACCACCGTAACGGAGTGGCAGACCGGCGGCTAAAGTGCGCTGTGCATCGAAGGCGAATTACGAAGATGTCGAATTCGAATTTTAATTTTAAAAATAAAAACATGCGGGACGCCTCCGGGCGTTTCGTGTCGAATCGCTCGTCCCTGGGCGATTTAAACGGCCCTTCTCAGGGCCAACCAAAAGGCCCTTCTCAGGGCCACACCGGCGACGCTCAAGCGTCGGATGCTGACCGCGCACCATCCGCGGTCAGCTTTTTTAGCGGACCAGGCGAGCTGTCGGACTCCGACGAATCCAACATGGATACGTCGGCGGCCGACAGCGACCGCCCTGGGCGGAAGAGGGCCTTCCTGAGGCCCGGGTCCGAGGGCTCCTCGGAGTCGATGGGCAGGGCGAAGAAGAAGTCGAAGTCTAAAAAGGCTTCGACTTCTTCTACGACTGGCACCCACGATGTGGGGTTGGCGGACGCCGAGCGCCAGCTCAACCTGGCCAAAAGGGCGCAGGTCCAGCAGGACCTGGAGGAGAGGGTCGCGGCCAGAGAGCGCCAGGCGCAAATCGCCAGGTCGAGGGCTGGCTATGGCGCATCAAGTGTGCTGTACGCCGACCACTCCCTGGCGGAGCTGGAGCGCATGGCGCTAGAGGACAAAGAGGAGGTTCTGGAGGTCGCCTCAAAGTCCTCCAATTTGAAGGGGACCTTCCAGAAGGCCCTCAAATGCCGTGCCGCCAGCCTACACGGCATCGTCCTGGAGCTGGTCGGGCGGACGGCCACGGACGAGACGCGGCAGCTGCAGGCGAAGGTGGATCGCCTGCAGGCGGAGGTCAGCCAGCTTCATCAGAAGCTGGCTGACGCCACGGCCCGGCCTGCCCAATCCGCCCCAGCCCCGGTGGTAGGAGGCTCCTCCTTCTCCCCTGCCAACCTTGAGGACATCATCCGCAGGGTTGTCATGGAGGAGAGGGCCTTCACCAGAGCCTGCTTCGCAGGCATCGAGGACCGGCTCTTGCCGGAAAGGCGGCTCCGCCCGCCGCTTGCGGCGGACAAGAGTCGCCCACCGACGGAGTCGGAACCTGCGCCTGTGGCGGGCTCGGCGTCGGGTGCGCAGCCCCAGGCCCCGAAGCCCTCCAAGGGCAAGGGTAAGGGCAAGAGGAGCAAGGCGGCTCCTCAAACCCCGAGCCCTGCGACGGGCACGGAAGGCGCGTCTGGGTCGGCTGCCACTCCGGCGGCGGCCCCCCAGACATCGCAGAGGGAAGACGCCCTTCTTCCCTCCACCACCCCGGCCAACCAGTCGTGGACGGAAGTGGTCAGGAGGGGAAAGGGGAAGAAGCCCGCTGCGGCTGCTGGGCCCGCTGCGGCTGCTAGGCCCGCTGCAGCTGCTAAGCCTGCTGCGGCTACTCCCGCAGCCAAAAAGGCTCCAGCCGGCGGGAGGAAGTTGGTTCCTCCCAAAACCGCGGCCGTCGTCGTGACCATCACCCCGGCGGCCGTGGAGCGGGGCGAGACGTACGAGTCCGTCCTAAGGCGGGCTCGTACCAATGCTGATCCCTCCCAGCTGGGGATCAGCAACATTACGTGCCGCCGAACCCTAACCGGAGCTCGAATCTTCGAGTTCTCGGGGGAGCGGCGGCACACGAACGCAGACCTCTTCGCAACAAAGTTGCAAGAGGTCATCGCGGATGCGGCGACGGTCGGCAGGCCCGTCAAGACCGCAGCCTTGGAGGTGGCCGATCTCGATGATTCGGTCACCAAAGAGGATGTGGTGGCGGCCGTCGCGGCGGCTGGAGGCTGCGACGCTGGCGCGGTGAAGAGTGGAGCTGTCAGGCCCGGCCGCCGCGGCATGGGCATCATCCGCGTGGAGTGCCCGGTCGCCGCGGCTGGTGCCGTCCTTGCTGCGACCAAGGGGCGGCTGCTCGTCGGGTTCGGCTCGGACGTGGTGCGGGCACTTGAGGACCAGCCAACGCGCTGCTTCAAGTGCTTCGCGTTCGGCCACACCCGACCCACGTGTCCCTCCAAGTTCGACTGGGGGGACACGTGCTACCGTTGCGGGCAGCAGGGACACAAAAGTGTCACCTGCCGCGCCACCGCGCAGCACTGCGCGGCGTGCGCCGCTAGTGGCCGCCCCGCGGACCACAAAATGACGGGCAGCAAGTGCAGGCCTCCCGTGAGGAAGGGCATAGTGCCGGCGCAGGTTCGCCCTGTTGCCACCGCCGCTGCCACCGCCGTCGTCGTCGCCGCTGCAGCTGCAGCTCCGGCGGCGGTAGCGGAGGAGGGAGGATCGATGTCGGAATAATGGGTTCCGACTATCGCATCCTCCAGGCGAACACCAACCACTGCAGAGCGGCCCAGGACCTGTTAGTGCAGGCCATGGCCGAGTGGTTGGTGAACGTAGCGGCGGTCGCCGAGCCCTACTCGATCCCCGGCAGCTGGCTGGGTGACGAGGACGGCTCGGTGGCATTAGCGGCGCGGTCTTCCACAGACTCCCCTCCCCTCTCGCTATTAGAGAGGGGACCGGGATACGTGGCCGCCGCATGGGGAGACTTGGTCCTTGTGGGGGTCTATTTCTCCCCAAACCGCCCACTCCGGGACTTTGAGATTTATCTCGGAGTCCTGGCCGCCGTGGTCGGCAGGGCGGTGCCGCGTCAGGTCTGCCTCTTGGGAGACCTGAATGCCAAGTCGGTGACCTGGGGCAACCCGGCCACCGACGCTCGCGGGAGGGCGGTGGAGCTGTGGGCAGCCTCCTCTGGACTCTCCCTCTTGAACAGAGGGAGCGTCCAGACATGCGTGCGGCGTCGGGGTGGCTCAATAGTGGACGTCACTTTCGCCACCCAGGCGTTGGCCGCGCGCGTGCTGAACTGGCGGGTGGACCTGGTGGAGACCATGTCGGACCACCGCTACGTGCGGTTCGACATCTCCGCCAGCGTCTCCGGAGGGATGCAGCCCGTCTCGGGGCGATCATCGTTCCTGCGGTGGGCTGTAGCCCGCCTGGACAGGGAGGCAGCGGGGGAAGCGGCGTTCCTGCGGGACTGGCTGTCGCCGCCTACCACCGGCATGGACGTGGACGAAGCGGCGGGGCGACTCAGAGAGTCTCTGACCGAGGTATGCAACCATAGCATGCCTCGGTCTAGCCGACCGCCGCCCAGACGCGCCGTGTACTGGTGGTCGACGGAGCTGGCGGGGCTTCGAGCCGCGTGCGTGGAGGCGAGGAGGGCCTACACGCGGAGCCGGCGGCGGCGTCGACGGGACCCGGCCGACGAGGACCACCTCTACGAGGTGTACGTGGAGGCGAAAATGGTCCTCGAGCGGGCCATCGCCACCGCCAGGGACTCGTCGAGAGCCGAGCTGCTGGAGGGTCTCGACAACGACCCCTACGGGAGACCATATAAGGCAGCGCGCAACAAGTTGCGCCCCTTTGGTCCCCCGGTTGCCGAGACCCTGGAGCCCTCATTTCTGGACGGGGTGGTCCAGTCCCTGTTCCCGCGCAGGGGCAACTTCGCCCCGCCAGTGATGGGCCCAGCGCTGGAGGAGGCTCCGCCGCCACCGGACGAGGAAGCGGAGGAGGCCCCGCCTGTCACGGAGTCGGAACTTGGCGCGGCGATTCTCCGCATCCGCGCCAAGAAAACGGCTCCGGGCCCCGACGGCGTGCCTGCAAGAGTGGTGGCAATCGCCGCCGCTCAAATGCAGGAGCGGTTCGGGACCTCTTCAGCGCATGCTTTGCGTCGGGGAGGTTCCCGAAGCCGTGGAAGGAGGGGCAGCTGTGCCTCCTCCGCAAGGAGGGCCGCCCGGCAGACTCCCCCTCGGCATACCGGCCCATCGTCCTGCTCGATGAGGTCGGTAAAATGTTTGAGGGGGTAATTGCTGCCCGCCTAAAGGGCCACTTGCGGGACATCGGGCCGGACTTGTCGGACGCTCAGTTCGGTTTTCGGGCTGAGCGTTCCACCGTGGACGCGCTGGCCTGCCTCAAGGGCCAGGTGAAGGAGGCGGTGGAAGCGGGGGACGGATTGTTGCCGTGTCGTTCGACATAGCCAATGCCTTCAACTCCGTTCCCCACTCCACCATCCTAGAGGCGCTCCGATTCCACGGAGTGCCTCGATACCTGCGCCGTCTGCTGGCCAGCTACCTGGAGGACCGGGCGGTCCTCCTGGTAAATAGGTCTGGACAAGTCCGGCGATACGCCGTCGAGGCCGGCGTTCCGCAGGGGTCGGTCGTGGGACCTCTCCTCTGGAACGTCGGCTACGATTGGCTCCTGCGGGGAGCTCTCCTCCGAGGCACGAGTGTCGTCTGCTACGCGGACGACACTCTCCTCACCGCCCGGGGGGGGAGCTTCAGGGAGGCGGCCAACTTGGCCTCGGCGGGTGGATCCTTGGTCGCGGGGAGGATCCGCCGCCTAGGACTTACGGTGGCGCTGCACAAAACCGAGGCCGTGTTTTTCCACGGACCTCGGCAGCGCCCCCCACCTGACGCCCACATCTTCGTGGAGGGCGTCAGAATCGGGGTCAAGGCCCAGATGAAATATCTGGGCCTCGTACTCGACAGCAGGTGGCGCTTCGGCCCGCATTTTAGCGGGCTGTCGTCGCGCCTGCTGAAAACCGCGGGCGCCCTCTCATGGCTGCTTCCCAACCTGGGGGGGCCCAGCGCACGATGCCGGCAATTGTACGCCGGCATCTTGAAGAGTATGGCCCTCTACGGGGCCCCTATCTGGGAGGACTCCCTCCAGAGGAGGGAGAACGCCGCCGCCTTACGGGCGCCCCAGAGGGCCATAGCTCAGCGGGCGGCGCGGGCCTACCGCACGGTGGGCTCCGCGGCAGCGTGTGCTCTGGCCGGCACCCCGCCTTGGGAACTCGAGGCGTGGGTGCTCGCCAGAGTATACGAGTGGACGGCGGGGCGGAGGGCGAGAGGGGAACGCCCCGCCCCGGAAGAGCGGGAGGCCGTCCGGCGGGAGGCGAGGGACGCCATCGTCGTCCACTGGACGCGGGACCTCGCCACCGCAGTCTTCGGCCGCCGAACCGTCGACGCGATCGGGCCGGTCCTGCGAGACTGGCTCGAGCGGTCGCACGGGTTCCTCTCGTTCCGTCTGGTGCAGGTGCTGTCCGGGCACGGGTGTTTCGGATCGTACCTGCACCGGATCGGACGGGAGGAGACGCCGTCGTGCCACGACTGTGGCGCGGCGGAGGACACGGCGCAGCACACCCTCGAGGTGTGCCCGTCGTGGACGGAGCCGCGCCGCAGTCTCACTGCGGCGATCGGACGGGACCTCTCACTCCCCGGTGTGGTTAACGCCATGCTGAGGGACGAGGGGTCCTGGGCGGCAGTCGCCTCCTTCTGTGAACACGTCATGTCCCAGAAGGAGGCGGCGGAGCGCGCGCGGGAGGTCGACCCTCACGCGGCGCCGCTCCGAAGGCAGAGGAGGGGTCGGAGAAGACGTCAGTATGACAGTCATCTCCGACTCCTGCCAGGTGGAGGCCAGCAGGCAACGGGTGCGGGGGCACCCTTGCCTGTATTGCACAGGCCTCCACCAATGCCGGACGGGAATGGCCAGGTGTTCCCGGCTATTCCCGTTGCCCACCAACCTGGGGGGCTAGCGGGGCCCGCCAGCTAGGCGGGCACGCGCCGGGAGGGTTGTGGACGTAAAGGCTGAGCCGGTTTCCCATGACCCTCCCACCACGGCGACGAGGGAACACCGCTGAGTTTTAGTGGGTATACTGTCATACACCGACAGGAGTCCCACATACCCCGTCTCGTCCCCCGACGAACGGGCATGCATAAAGCATTTCTCAGCGCAAAAAAAAAAAAAAAAAAAAAAAAAAAAAAAAAGGTTAGGTTGGGGGATCCCCCACAGCGCATACTTCCTCGCAGTATCCCCTGGGCAACGCCGTGTCTGACCACCGTAACGGAGTGGCAGACCGGCGGCTAAAGTGCGCTGTGCATCGAAGGCGAATTACGAAGATGTCGAATTCGAATTTTAATTTTAAAAATAAAAACATGCGGGACGCCTCCGGGCGTTTCGTGTCGAATCGCTCGGCCCTGGGCGATTTAAACGGCCCTTCTCAGGGCCAACCAAAAGGCCCTTCTCAGGGCCACACCGGCGACGCTGAAGCGTCGGATGCTGACCGCGCACCATCTGCGGTCAGCTTTTTTAGCGGACCAGGCGAGCTGTCGGACTCCGACGAATCCAACATGGATGCGTCGGCGGCCGACAGCGACCGCCCTGGGCGGAAGAGGGCCTTCCTGAGGCCCGGGTCCGAGGGCTCCTCGGAGTCGATGGGGAGGGCGAAGAAGAAGTCGAAGTCTAAAAAGGCTTCGACTTCTTCTACGACTGGCACCCACGATGTGGGGTTGGCGGACGCCGAGCGCCAGCTCAACCTGGCCAAAAGGGCGCAGGTCCAGGAAGACCTGGAGGAGAGGGTCGCGGCCAGAGAGCGCCAGGCGCAAATCGCCAGGTCGAGGGCTGGCTATGGCGCATCGAGTGTGCTGTACGCCGACCACTCCCTGGCGGAGCTGGAGCGCATGGCGCTCGAGGACAAAGAGGAGGTTCTGGAGGTCGCCTCAAAGTCCTCCAATTTGAAGGGGACCTTCCAGAAGGCCCTCAAATGCCGTGCCGCCAGCCTACACGGCATCGTCCTGGAGCTGGTCGGGCGGACGGCCACGGACGAGACGCGGCAGCTGCAGGCGAAGGTGGATCGCCTGCAGGCGGAGGTCAGCCAGCTTCATCAGAAGCTGGCTGACGCCACGGCCCGGCCTGCCCAATCCGCCCCAGCCCCGGTGGTAGGAGGCTCCTCCTTCTCCCCTGCCAACCTTGAGGACATCATCCGCAGGGTTGTCATGGAGGAGAGGGCCTTCACCAGAGCCTGCTTCGCAGGCATCGAGGACCGGCTCTTGCCGGAAAGGCGGCTCCGCCCGCCGCTTGCGGCGGACAAGAGTCGCCCACCGACGGAGTCGGAACCTGCGCCTGTGGCGGGCTCGGCGTCGGGTGCGCAGCCCCAGGCCCCGAAGCCCTCCAAGGGCAAGGGTAAGGGCAAGAGGAGCAAGGCGGCTCCTCAAACCCCGAGCCCTGCAACGGGCACGGAAGGCGCGTCTGGGTCGGCTGCCACTCCGGCGGCGGCCCCCCAGACATCGCAGGGGGTAGACGCCCTTCTTCCCTCCACCACCCCGGCCAACAAGTCGTGGACGGAAGTGGTCAGGAGGGGAAAGGGGAAGAAGCCCGCTGCGGCTGCTGGGCCCGCTGCGGCTGCTAGGCCCGCTGCAGCTGCTAAGCCTGCTGCGGCTACTCCCGCAGCCAAAAAGGCTCCAGCCGGCGGGAGGAAGTTGGTTCCTCCCAAAACCGCGGCCGTCGTCGTGACCATCACCCCGGCGGCCGTGGAGCGGGGCGAGACGTACGAGTCCGTCCTAAGGCGGGCTCGTACCAATGCTGATCCCTCCCAGCTGGGGATCAGCAACATTACGTGCCGCCGAACCCTAACCGGAGCTCGAATCTTCGAGTTCTCGGGGGAGCGGCGGCACACGAACGCAGACCTCTTCGCAACAAGGTTGCAAGAGGTCATCGCGGATGCGGCGACGGTCGGCAGGCCCGTCAAGACCGCAGCCTTGGAGGTGGCCGATCTCGATGATTCGGTCACCAAAGAGGATGTGGTGGCGGCCGTCGCGGCGGCTGGAGGCTGCGACGCTGGCGCGGTGAAGGGTGGAGCCGTCAGGCCCGGCCGCCGCGGCATGGGCATCATCCGCGTGGAGTGCCCGGTCGCCGCGGCTGGTGTTGTCCTTGCTGCGACCAAGGGGCGGCTGCTCGTCGGGTTTAGCTCGGCCGTGGTGCGGGCACTTGAGGACCAGCCAACGCGCTGCTTCAAGTGCTTCGCGTTCGGCCACACCCGACCCACGTGTCCCTCCAAGTTCGACTGGGGGGACACGTGCTACCGTTGCGGGCAGCAGGGACACAAAAGTGTCACCTGCCGCGCCACCGCGCAGCACTGCGCGGCGTGCGCCGCTAGTGGCCGCCCCGCGGACCACAAAATGACGGGCAGCAAGTGCAGGCCTCCCGTGAGGAAGGGCATAGTGCCGGCGCAGGTTCGCCCTGTTGCCACCGCCGCTGCCACCGCCGTCGTCGTCGCCGCTGCAGCTGCAGCTCCGGCGGCGGTAGCGGAGGAGGGAGGATCGATGTCGGAATAATGGGTTCCGACTATCGCATCCTCCAGGCGAACACCAACCACTGCAGAGCGGCCCAGGACCTGTTAGTGCAGGCCATGGCCGAGTGGTTGGTGAACGTAGCGGCGGTCGCCGAGCCCTACTCGATCCCCGGCAGCTGGCTGGGTGACGAGGACGGCTCGGTGGCATTAGCGGCGCGGTCTTCCACAGACTCCCCTCCCCTCTCGCTATTAGAGAGGGGACCGGGATACGTGGCCGCCGCATGGGGAGACTTGGCCCTTGTGGGGGTCTATTTCTCCCCAAACCGCCCACTCCGGGACTTTGAGATTTATCTCGGAGTCCTGGCCGCCGTGGTCGGCAGGGCGGTGCCGCGTCAGGTCTGCCTCTTGGGAGACCTGAATGCCAAGTCGGTGACCTGGGGCAACCCGGCCACCGACGCTCGCGGGAGGGCGGTGGAGCTGTGGGCAGCCTCCTCTGGACTCTCCCTCTTGAACAGAGGAAGCGTCCAGACATGCGTGCGGCGTCGGGGTGGCTCAATAGTGGACGTCACTTTCGCCACCCAGGCGTTGGCCGCGCGCGTGCTGAACTGGCGGGTGGACCTGGTGGAGACCATGTCGGACCACCGCTACGTGCGGTTCGACATCTCCGCCAGCGTCTCCGGAGGGATGCAGTCCGTCTCGGGGCGATCATCGTTCCCGCGGTGGGCTGTAGCCCGCCTGGACAGGGAGGCAGCGGGGGAAGCGGCGTTCCTGCGGGACTGGCTGTCGCCGCCTACCACCGGCATGGACGTGGACGAAGCGGCGGGGCGACTCAGAGAGTCTCTGACCGAGGTATGCAACCATAGCATGCCTCGGTCTAGCCGACCGCCGCCCAGACGCGCCGTGTACTGGTGGTCGACGGAGCTGGCGGGGCTTCGAGCCGCGTGCGTGGAGGCGAGGAGGGCCTACACGCGGAGCCGGCGGCGGCGTCGACGGGACCCGGCCGACGAGGACCATCTCTACGAGGTGTACGTGGGGGCAAAAATGGTCCTCGAGCGGGCCATCGTCACCGCCAGGGACTCGTCGAGAGCCGAGCTGCTGGAGGGTCTCGACAACGACCCCTACGGGAGACCATATAAGGCAGCGCGCAACAAGTTGCGCCCCTTTGGTCCCCCGGTTGCCGAGACCCTGGAGCCCTCATTTCTGGACGGGGTGGTCCAGTCCCTGTTCCCGCGCAGGGGCAACTTCGCCCCGCCAGTGATGGGCCCAGCGCTGGAGGAGGCTCCGCCGCCACCGGACGAGGAAGCGGAGGAGGCCCCGCCTGTCACGGAGTCGGAACTTGGCGCGGCGATTCTCCGCATCCGCGCCAAGAAAACGGCTCCGGGCCCCGACGGCGTGCCTGCAAGAGTGGTGGCAATCGCCGCCGCTCAAATGCAGGAGCGGTTTCGGGACCTCTTCAGCGCATGCTTTGCGTCGGGGAGGTTCCCGAAGCCGTGGAAGGAGGGGCAGCTGTGCCTCCTCCGCAAGGAGGGCCGCCCGGCAGACTCCCCCTCGGCATACCGGCCCATCGTCCTGCTCGATGAGGTCGGTAAAATGTTTGAGGGGGTAATTGCTGCCCGCCTAAAGGGCCACTTGCGGGACATCGGGCCGGACTTGTCGGACGCTCAGTTCGGTTTTCGGGCTGAGCGTTCCACCGTGGACGCGCTGGCCTGCCTCAAGGGCCAGGTGAAGGAGGCGGTGGAAGCGGGGGACGGATTGTTGGCCGTGTCGTTCGACATAGCCAATGCCTTCAACTCCGTTCCCCACTCCACCATCCTAGAGGCGCTCCGATTCCACGGAGTGCCTCGATACCTGCGCCGTCTGCTGGCCAGCTACCTGGAGGACCGGGCGGTCCTCCTGGTAAATAGGTCTGGACAAGTCCGGCGATACGCCGTCGAGGCCGGCGTTCCGCAGGGGTCGGTCGTGGGACCTCTCCTCTGGAACGTCGGCTACGATTGGCTCCTGCGGGGAGCTCTCCTCCGAGGCACGAGTGTCGTCTGCTACGCGGACGACACTCTCCTCACCGCCCGGGGGGGGAGCTTCAGGGAGGCGGCCAACTTGGCCTCGGCGGGTGGATCCTTGGTCGCGGGGAGGATCCGCCGCCTAGGACTTACGGTGGCGCTGCACAAAACCGAGGCCGTGTTTTTCCACGGACCTCGGCAGCGCCCCCCACCTGACGCCCACATCTTTGTGGAGGGCGTCAGAATCGAGGTCAAGGCCCAGATGAAATATCTGGGCCTCGTACTCGACAGCAGGTGGCGCTTCGGCCCGCATTTTAGCGGGCTGTCGTCGCGCCTGCTGAAAACCGCGGGCGCCCTCTCATGGCTGCTTCCCAACCTGGGGGGGGGGCCCAGCGCACGATGCCGGCAACTGTACGCCGGCATCTTGAAGAGTATGGCCCTCTACGGGGCCCCTATCTGGGAGGACTCCCTCCAGAGGAGGGAGAACGCCGCCGCCTTACGGGCGCCCCAGAGGGCCATAGCTCAGCGGGCGGCGCGGGCCTACCGCACGGTGGGCTCCGCGGCAGCGTGTGCTCTGGCCGGCACCCCGCCTTGGGAACTCGAGGCGTGGGTGCTCGCCAGAGTATACGAGTGGACGGCGGGGCGGAGGGCGAGAGGGGAACGCCCCGCCCCGGAAGAGCGGGAGGCCGTCCGGCGGGAGGCGAGGGACGCCATCGTCGTCCACTGGACGCGGGACCTCGCCACCGCAGTCTTCGGCCGCCGAACCGTCGACGCGATCGGGCCGGTCCTGCGAGACTGGCTCGAGCGGTCGCACGGGTTCCTCTCGTTCCGTCTGGTGCAGGTGCTGTCCGGGCACGGGTGTTTCGGATCGTACCTGCACCGGATCGGACGGGAGGAGACGCCGTCGTGCCACGACTGTGGCGCGGCGGAGGACACGGCGCAGCACACCCTCGAGGTGTGCCCGTCGTGGACGGAGCCGCGCCGCAGTCTCACTGCGGCGATCGGACGGGACCTCTCACTCCCCGGTGTGGTTAACGCCATGCTGAGGGACGAGGGGTCCTGGGCGGCAGTCGCCTCCTTCTGTGAACACGTCATGTCCCAGAAGGAGGCGGCGGAGCGCGCGCGGGAGGTCGACCCTCACGCGGCGCCGCTCCGAAGGCAGAGGAGGGGTCGGAGAAGACGTCAGTATGACAATCATCTCCGACTCCTACCAGGTGGAGGCCAGCAGGCAACGGGTGCGGGGGCACCCTTGCCTGTATTGCACAGGCCTCCACCAGTGCCGGACGGGAATGGCCAGGTGTTCCCGGCCATTCCCGTTGCCCACCAACCTGGGGGGCTAGCGGGGCCCGCCAGCTAGGCGGGCACGCGCCGGGAGGGTTGTGGACGTAAAGGCTGAGCCGGTTTCCCATGACCCTCCCACCACGGCGACGAGGGAACACCGCTGAGTTTTAGTGGGTATACTGTCATACACCGACAGGAGTCCCACATACCCCGTCTCGTCCCCCGACGAACGGGCATGCATAAAGCATTTCTCAGCGCAAAAAAAAAAAAAAAAAAAAAAAAAAAAAAAAAAAGGTTAGGTTAGGTTCCCCACCGAGGGTGTCTCCACGTTGTCGTCGTGGTGGGGCTTGAGTGTCTCAATGATCTTGGAGTTTTTCCCATTCCAAGTGAGAGACCATACTAAGAGAGACACACACGCCGGAGTCGCTTCAGACTCTGGCGAGGGGTGCCCTGTCCGTCGTCCCGGGCAGTGCGCGATTCACGCTCCGAGTCATCGGAGTGTGAATATGGGGAGGGACACATCGTGTACCGTGCGATGGCTCACGGAGCGGGTTCATCGGACGGTACGTGATTGGCGATTCACTCCTCGGGGTCCTCGGGGTCCTCGGGGAGTGAATCTGGGTTTGGGATCCTGTTTTCACATGCTCTGGTACGCGTCTGCCTATCAGACGTGACTGAGAGGGTGATGGAATGGTCATGGGGGGGGGGGGAAAGACGAGAATAGGGAGATAGGGACCACACCCTTCAAAGGAAAAAATACAATATGAAAAAGACGATTTGTAAGACATTACCCCAGGGCGGTACCAGCTGCTCAGCAGCTGGAGAATCCGCCACGACCCCTTCGGGGTCGTCAAGCCCCTCGTATTCTGGGGGGGGCAACAAACGTCTTCCGCTTGCCAATGGCAACGAGAGCCGAGGAGGCTCATCGAGATCGAGGTCTTTTGAAGACCTCATCTCTTTTAATTTTAATCGAGGACGGGTCGAGCGCCACGCGTCGGACGCAGTGTCGGACTCTGGCACTGCGTCACTGAGGCCAGGAGCGGAGGCTCCAGCGGAGCCTCGCGTGGTTTTGGAGAGGGTGGGTGGTATGTCGTCTACCTTCGACAACACACCCACCCTTTCGCAAGCCGTTGCGGCCGCTCCCTCCAAGTTTTGGGGGAAGCGGCCGCGTGTCTGTGGGTCGGACGCGGGTTCGGCGGGTTTGTCCTCTAGCGAGGAGAACCTGCCGGCCCCCAAGGTGTCGACAACCAGGAGGGGCAGAGGACGCGGGACAGCTTCCGGAGCAAACACTCCGGCACCGTCACGTGACACTCGGGGCCGCTTCTTGAAGCGCCCTGATACGCCGATGGCCAGCGGAGTTAGCGACTCCGACGGCTCGGTGCAGGTGGAACAAGGTGACGCTCAGGCCTCCATCGCTTTGCTCAGCACAAAGGCGGAGCTCAATGCCGCGAGGAGAGAGGGCCGGAAGGCCATCGCGACCGACGAGGTCGCTGAGTTGGCTCGACGGGCAAGGGAGAGGCGGATGCAGACCGCCGCAGCTCCTGAAGGCTTGACGGCAGAGGCCCTTAGCCGCCAAGTTTTGGACGGCGTGGACGTCGTCCTGAAGGTAGCCACGAAATCTGGCAACCTGAAGGGGACGTTCACGCGGGCCCTAAAGGAGGCGGCGGACGGGATCAGGGAGGCGGTGGACGTCCTCCTTGACCGCACGATCTCGGAGGAGACGGTGAAGCTCCGAGAGGAAAATCACCGTCTCCAAACGAGGATGGAGGAGCTCCAGCGGGAGGTCAGCGCCCTGAGGGCAGACTTCAGCCGGCAGCAGGGTGCGACGACTGCGGACAGTCGTGCTCTGCCACAGAACGGGTCTTTGGGGGAAGACCAGTTCAACCGGCTGTTGAGCATAATGACCGCCCGCCTGGACAGCCTAGAGCCCAGGCTCAATCCCCCTGTTCGCCTTCGTCCGCCGCTGGCGGCAGATAAGCGAAGGAAGGAGGCGGAGCCCGCTCCAGCAACAGCTGGGCCAACGTGGGCACAGGTGGCTAAAGCGCCACCTGCGCCAAAAAAGCCCACGCAGGCGCCCAAAAAGCCCACGGAGGGCGGCAAAAAGGCTGTGAAGGGGACGAGAAATGCCACTGAAGGGAGCACCTCGTCCCCCAAAGAAAAAGAGGGTGGCTGGGAGACGGCCGGAAGCCGCAAAAAGAGGCGGAAGAGGGGCCGCAAGGCAAAGAACGCGCCTGGATCCAAGGGGCAGGCCCCGAAAATCCGCGTCCCCCGCTCCGAGGCTGTGGTAGTCACGCTGCAGCCCGAAGCCAAGGAGAGAGGCGTGACGTACCAGAAGGTACTGTCGGAGGCGAGAGGCAAGCTGGTCTTTGCCGATTTTGGCACCCCGGATGGCTTCCGTTTTAGAACGGCAGCCACGGGGGCTAAGATGTTCGAGTTGGCGGGGACCAGCAGTGCCGAGAGGGCGGACTCTCTAGCTGCAAAGCTGAGGGACGTCCTCAACCCCGAGGAGGTCCGGGTGTCCAGACCCATCAAGACGGCTGAGGTGCGCGTCGATGGGCTGGACGACTCTGTTTCCCCGGAGGAGGTGGTGGTGGCCATAGCCCGGAGCGGCGGATGCCGGCCAGAAAATGTGCGGGCGGGCGAAATCCGCATGAACACTGGAGGGCTGGGCACTATCTGGGTGCGGTGTCCAGTAGTTGCGGCAAAGCAAGTTGCCGACGCGGGACGTCTCCTGGTGGGCTGGGTGTCAGCGAGAGTTAAACTCCTGGCACCCAGGGCCATGCAGTGTTACCGGTGCCTGGAGAAAGGGCACGTCCGGGCCCAGTGCACTAGCGAAGCAGACCGCAGCGATTTGTGTTATCGCTGCGGTCAGCCCGGCCATAAGGCGTCCCAGTGCTCCGCGGAGCCAAACTGCAGCCTCTGTGCGGCTGCAGGAAAGTCTGCGGGGCACAGAACTGGCGGCAACGCTTGCGGCGCGCCCAGAAAGCGCAGCAAGCGTTGGACCAAGGCTGCGGGGGCCGCACCCCCTAACACCTCTTCGGCCGACTCCCGGCCTGTGGTTGGACGAGGCGCCGGGGAAATGGACTGCCAGTGATGGCGCTCCATTTCCTCCAGGCGAATATCAACCACTGCACCAGAGCTCAGGATCTCTTGGTCCTGAGTATGGCGGAGTGGTCGGTAAATGTGGCGGTGGTCGCTGAGCCGTATTTTGTCCCCCCCCGAGATAACTGGGCAGGGGATATGGACGGCCTGGTGGCCATCATCGGCGCGACTCTTGTCGACGTGTCCCGGGGTCACGGTTGGGTTGCCGCCCTTGTGAACGGGATCGTCACGATCGGGGCATACTTTTCGCCCAACAGGAGTCTCGCCGACTTCGAGAGTTTCCTTGTCGAGTTGGGAGCCGTCGTCGGCCGGTCTCATCCTCGGCCCATTTTGCTTCTCGGTGATCTGAACGCCAAATCTGCGGCGTGGGGATCCCCGGTCACAGACCCGAGAGGCGATGTGCTAGAGGAGTGGGCCGTTACGACGGGCCTGGCTGTCTTAAATCGGGGTTCGGCCTACACGTGTGTGCGACAGCGGGGCGGATCCATTGTGGACGTGTCGTTTGCTAGTCCCGCTGTCGCGCACCGCGTTCGTGATTGGCACGTGGAAGCGGAGGTGGAGACGCTATCGGATCACCGATACATACGCTTCGACGTCTCCACCCAGACCGCTGAAGGTCGTAGCCAATCGGCCCCCCGAAGAGACGGCCCGCGTTGGGCGCTGAAACGCCTCGACAGGGAGGCTCTCGAGGAAGCCACTATCGTCCAAGCCTGGATCCGGGAGTCGGCTACCGTCGGTCCCGTCGACGTCGAACGGGAGGCGCAGTGGTTTGGCGACGCGATGACGCAAATCTGCGACGCGTCCATGCCACGCGTCTCCTCTCTGTCCGCAAGGCGCCGCGTGTACTGGTGGTGCGTCGAGGTAGAGCGGCTGCGCGTCGAGTGCGCAGACGCCAGACGCCCGTACACGCGATGTCGGAGGAGACGTCTGCGGGATCCCGACGAAGAAGCCGCGCTGTATGAGGTGTACCGCGCGGCGAAGGAGGCTCTGTGGCTGGCCATCGGCGAGTCAAAGACGCGCTCCAGAGAGGAGCTGCTGGCGACCCTAGACGGGGATCCGTGGGGGCGCCCTTACCGCACGGTCCGAGGGAAACTTCGGCCGTGGGCGCCCCCGCTAACGGAAGGTCTCGAGCCGCAGTTTCTGGAGCGAGTGGTCTCGGCTCTCTTCCCTGAGAGAGCCGAGTACGAGCCACCGCCGATGGCTCTGCCCACAGCTGCAGAGTCGGAAGAAGAAGAGGAGAGCGAAACCGTCCCAGAGGTGACACAGGCGGAGATGAGCGCGGCCGTGATGCGGCTCCGGGCAAAAAACACTGCTCCGGGGCCCGACGGAGTGCCAGGTCGCGCTCTAGTCCTCGCCCTGAAGGAGCTGGAGCCCCCACTGAGGGGACTCTTCTCGGCGTGCCTTGAGCGGGGCCAGTTCCCTAGCAGGTGGAAGACTGGTCGACTGGTCCTGCTCAGGAAGGCGGGGCGCCCAGCGGATTCGTCGTCGGCTTATCGGCCCATAGTGTTGCTGGACGAGGCGGGCAAGATGCTCGAGCGTGTAATCGCAGATCGCCTCGTCAGCCACTTGTGTACAGAGGGGCCGAACCTGGCCGACAGCCAGTTTGGCTTCCGGCGTGGGCGCTCCACCATCGACGCCATCATGAGGGTGAGAGTCCTGGCGGAGGAAGCGGTGTCCCAGGGTGGGGTGGTGCTGGCGGTGTCCTTGGACATCTCCAACGCGTTCAACACCCTGCCCTGGGGTTGCATTAGGGAGGCCCTGCGATACCATCGGGTGCCTTCCTACCTCCGCAACATTGTGGGGGCTTATCTTTCGGGAAGGTGTGTCACCTACATGGGACGCGACGGCGCGGGCCGTCGCGAGATGTCGTGCGGTGTTCCGCAGGGGTCGGTTCTGGGTCCACCCCTGTGGAACATCGGGTACGACTGGGTTTTGCGGTGCGAGCTCCCGCCGGGAGTGGACCTGACGTGTTATGCGGACGACACGCTGGTCACGGCTCGGGGGAGCTCGTACAGGGAGGCAGCGTTGCTGGCTACGGCTGCGGTCTCACAGGTGGTGAGCCGCATACGACGCCTGGGGCTGGAAGTGGCCCTCAACAAGTCGGAGGCCATTGCTTTTCATGGCCCCCGACGGGCGCCGCCGCTGGGATCACACATTGTGGTCGGTGGGGTCCGGATCGCTGTCGAGTCAACCATGAAGTACTTAGGATTGGTGCTCGACAGCCGTTGGGACTTCGGCCCCCACTTTCAGCGGCTGGTGCCCAAGTTGATGGGCGCGGCGGGCGCGCTGTCAACGCTGCTTCCCAATCTGGGGGGCCCGAGCACCGCCTGTAGGCGGTTGTACGTGGGGATCGTGCGATCGATGGCCCTTTACGGGGCCCCGATTTGGGCGACAGACCTGACGGCCCGCACTATCGCTGTTCTGCGCAGACCGCAGAGAGCGATGGCCGTCAGGGTCATACGGGGATATCGCACGATCTCCTACGAGGCGGCTTGTGTACTGGCCGGATCCCCGCCGTGGGACCTGGAGGCGAAGACCCTCGCGACACTGCACCAGTGGCGCGAGGCGGCCAATGATCGGGGCGAGAGGCTGGTGCAGCGACAGATCACGCTGTACCGGTCTCAGCTCCGACAGGTCATGGTGGCGGAATGGCGGGGGAGGCTAGAGCTCCCTACCGCCGGCCTCGACACGGTCGAGGCGATCCGGCCAGTACTCGACGACTGGCTCGGGAGGAAGCACGGCTCCCTGACGTTTCGGGCGACGCAGGTGCTCTCGGGGCACGGCTGCTTCGGGAAGTACCTGTGTCGCATAAGCAGGGAGCCGGACGCCCGGTGCCATCACTGCGTCCACTGTCTGGAGGACACGGCGCGGCATACGCTGGCCGAGTGCGCCGCGTGGGATGAGCCGCGCCGTGCGCTCGTTACGGAGGTAGGAGGAGACCTGTCGCTGCCGACCGTCGTTCGCTCGATGGTCGGCAGCGCAGAGTCCTGGGACGCGGTGGTGTCCTTCTGCGAAACCGTCATGTCGCAGAAGGAGGCTGCGGAACGGGAGAGGGAGATGACGAGCTCCCGCCCATCCCGCAGCAGACGCACCGGGCGTCGGCAGAGGGCGGACAACGCCCTCTTCCGGCCCCCCTAAATAGGTCCAGGGGCGACGGATTCGGGGACATCCGTCGCCCCCGATCACACTGGACCCGAGACGGCGGCGTAGTGTTCCACGCGCGCCTCTCTCAGACGTAACGGGGGGAGTTTTACACCTCACTCCCCCCCGGGACGAGGCCCGCAGGTCAGGCGGGCCGGCACTAGTCCGGGGCAGCGGAAGTCGCATCAGATCCCGTTGCCCCCCGACGCAAGTGTGCGAGGGAACACCGCTGAGTTTTAGTGGGTATACTGTCATTTACAGGAGTCCCACATACCCCGTCTCGTCCCCCGACGAACGGGCATGCATAAAGCATTTCTCAGCGCAAAAAAAAAAAAAAAAAAAAAAAAAAAAGGTTAGGTTAGGTTAGGTTCCCCCCCGAAGAGACGGCCCGCGTTGGGCGCTGAAACGCCTCGACAGGGAGGCTCTCGAGGAAGCCACTATCGTCCAAGCCTGGATCCGGGAGTCGGCTACCGTCGGTCCCGTCGACGTCGAACGGGAGGCGCAGTGGTTTGGCGACGCGATGACGCAAATCTGCGACGCGTCCATGCCACGCGTCTCCTCTCTGTCCGCAAGGCGCCGCGTGTACTGGTGGTGCGTCGAGGTAGAGCGGCTGCGCGTCGAGTGCGCAGACGCCAGACGCCCGTACACGCGATGTCGGAGGAGACGTCTGCGGGATCCCGACGAAGAAGCCGCGCTGTATGAGGTGTACCGCGCGGCGAAGGAGGCTCTGTGGCTGGCCATCGGCGAGTCAAAGACGCGCTCCAGAGAGGAGCTGCTGGCGACCCTAGACGGGGATCCGTGGGGGCGCCCTTACCGCACGGTCCGAGGGAAACTTCGGCCGTGGGCGCCCCCGCTAACGGAAGGTCTCGAGCCGCAGTTTCTGGAGCGAGTGGTCTCGGCTCTCTTCCCTGAGAGAGCCGAGTACGAGCCACCGCCGATGGCTCTGCCCACAGCTGCAGAGTCGGAAGAAGAAGAGGAGAGCGAAACCGTCCCAGAGGTGACACAGGCGGAGATGAGCGCGGCCGTGATGCGGCTCCGGGCAAAAAACACTGCTCCGGGGCCCGACGGAGTGCCAGGTCGCGCTCTAGTCCTCGCCCTGAAGGAGCTGGAGCCCCCACTGAGGGGACTCTTCTCGGCGTGCCTTGAGCGGGGCCAGTTCCCTAGCAGGTGGAAGACTGGTCGACTGGTCCTGCTCAGGAAGGCGGGGCGCCCAGCGGATTCGTCGTCGGCTTATCGGCCCATAGTGTTGCTGGACGAGGCGGGCAAGATGCTCGAGCGTGTAATCGCAGATCGCCTCGTCAGCCACTTGTGTACAGAGGGGCCGAACCTGGCCGACAGCCAGTTTGGCTTCCGGCGTGGGCGCTCCACCATCGACGCCATCATGAGGGTGAGAGTCCTGGCGGAGGAAGCGGTGTCCCAGGGTGGGGTGGTGCTGGCGGTGTCCTTGGACATCTCCAACGCGTTCAACACCCTGCCCTGGGGTTGCATTAGGGAGGCCCTGCGATACCATCGGGTGCCTTCCTACCTCCGCAACATTGTGGGGGCTTATCTTTCGGGAAGGTGTGTCACCTACATGGGACGCGACGGCGCGGGCCGTCGCGAGATGTCGTGCGGTGTTCCGCAGGGGTCGGTTCTGGGTCCACCCCTGTGGAACATCGGGTACGACTGGGTTTTGCGGTGCGAGCTCCCGCCGGGAGTGGACCTGACGTGTTATGCGGACGACACGCTGGTCACTGCTCGGGGGAGCTCGTACAGGGAGGCAGCGTTGCTGGCTACGGCTGCGGTCTCACAGGTGGTGAGCCGCATACGACGCCTGGGGCTGGAAGTGGCCCTCAACAAGTCGGAGGCCATTGCTTTTCATGGCCCCCGACGGGCGCCGCCGCTGGGATCACACATTGTGGTCGGTGGGGTCCGGATCGCTGTCGAGTCAACCATGAAGTACTTAGGATTGGTGCTCGACAGCCGTTGGGACTTCGGCCCCCACTTTCAGCGGCTGGTGCCCAAGTTGATGGGCGCGGCGGGCGCGCTGTCAACGCTGCTTCCCAATCTGGGGGGCCCGAGCACCGCCTGTAGGCGGTTGTACGTGGGGATCGTGCGATCGATGGCCCTTTACGGGGCCCCGATTTGGGCGACAGACCTGACGGCCCGCACTATCGCTGTTCTGCGCAGACCGCAGAGAGCGATGGCCGTCAGGGTCATACGGGGATATCGCACGATCTCCTACGAGGCGGCTTGTGTACTGGCCGGATCCCCGCCGTGGGACCTGGAGGCGAAGACCCTCGCGACACTGCACCAGTGGCGCGAGGCGGCCAATGATCGGGGCGAGAGGCTGGTGCAGCGACAGATCACGCTGTACCGGTCTCAGCTCCGACAGGTCATGGTGGCGGAATGGCGGGGGAGGCTAGAGCTCCCTACCGCCGGCCTCGACACGGTCGAGGCGATCCGGCCAGTACTCGACGACTGGCTCGGGAGGAAGCACGGCTCCCTGACGTTTCGGGCGACGCAGGTGCTCTCGGGGCACGGCTGCTTCGGGAAGTATCTGTGTCGCATAAGCAGGGAGCCGGACGCCCGGTGCCATCACTGCGTCCACTGTCTGGAGGACACGGCGCGGCATACGCTGGCCGAGTGCGCCGCGTGGGATGAGCCGCGCCGTGCGCTCGTTACGGAGGTTGGAGGAGACCTGTCGCTGCCGACCGTCGTTCGCTCGATGGTCGGCAGCGCAGAGTCCTGGGACGCGGTGGTGTCCTTCTGCGAAACCGTCATGTCGCAGAAGGAGGCTGCGGAAAGGGAGAGGGAGATGACGAGCTCCCGCCCATCCCGCAGCAGACGCACCGGGCGTCGGCAGAGGGCGGACAACGCCCTCTTCCGGCCCCCCTAAATAGGTCCAGGGGCGACGGATTCGGGGACGTCCGTCGCCCCCGATCACACTGGACCCGAGACGGCGGCGCGTAGTGTTCCACGCGCGCCTCTCTCAGACGTAACGGGGGGAGTTTTACACCTCACTCCCCCCCGGGACGAGGCCCGCAGGTCAGGCGGGCCGGCACTAGTCCGGGGCAGCGGAAGTCGCATCAGATCCCGTTGCCCCCCGACGCAAGTGTGCGAGGGAACACCGCTGAGTTTTAGTGGGTATACTGTCATACACCGACAGGAGTCCCACATACCCCGTCTCGTCCCCCGACGAACGGGCATGCATAAAGCATTTCTCAGCGAAAAAAAAAAAAAAAAAAAAAAAAAAGGTTAGGTTCCCCGCCCCGGAAGAGCGGGAGGCCGTCCGGCGGGAGGCGAGGGACGCCATCGTCGTCCACTGGACGCGGGACCTCGCCACCGCAGTCTTCGGCCGCCGAACCGTCGACGCGATCGGGCCGGTCCTGCGAGACTGGCTCGAGCGGTCGCACGGGTTCCTCTCGTTCCGTCTGGTGCAGGTGCTGTCCGGGCACGGGTGTTTCGGATCGTACCTGCACCGAATCGGACGGGAGGAGACGCCGTCGTGCCACGACTGTGGCGCGGCGGAGGACACGGCGCAGCACACCCTCGAGGTGTGCCCGTCGTGGACGGAGCCGCGCCGCAGTCTCACTGCGGCGATCGGACAGGACCTCTCACTCCCCGGTGTGGTTAACGCCATGCTGGGAGACGAGGGGTCCTGGGCGGCAGTCGCCTCCTTCTGTGAACACGTCATGTCCCAGAAGGAGGCGGCGGAGCGCGCGCGGGAGGTCGACCCTCACGCGGCGCCGCTCCGAAGGCAGAGGAGGGGTCGGAGAAGACGTCAGTATGACAGTCATCTCCGACTCCTGCCAGGTGGAGGCCAGCAGGCAACGGGTGCGGGGGCACCCTTGCCTGTATTGCACAGGCCTCCACCAGTGCCGGACGGGAATGGCCAGGTGTTCCCGGCCATTCCCGTTGCCCACCAACCTGGGGGGCTAGCGGGGCCCGCCAGCTAGGCGGGCACGCGCCGGGAGGGTTGTGGACGTAAAGGCTGAGCCGGTTTCCCATGACCCTCCCACCACGGCGACGAGGGAACACCGCTGAGTTTTAGTGGGTATACTGTCATACACCGACAGGAGTCCCACATACCCCGTCTCGTCCCCCGACGAACGGGCATGCATAAAGCATTTCTCAGCGCAAAAAAAAAAAAAAAAAAAAAAAAAAAAAAAGGTTAGGTTAGGTTAGGTTAGGTTAGGTTAGGTTAGGTTCCCCACCGAGGGTGTCTCCACGTTGTCGTCGTGGTGGGGCTTGAGTGTCTCAATGATCTTGGAGTTTTTCCCATTCCAAGTGAGAGACCAGACTAAGAGAGACACACACGCCGGAGTCGCTTCAGACTCTGGCGAGGGGTGCCCTGTCCGTCGTTCCGGGCAGTGCGCGATTCACGCTCCGAGTCATCGGAGTGTGAATATGGGGAGGGACACATCGTGTACCGTGCGATGGCTCACGGAGCGGGCTCATCGGACGGTACGTGATTGGTGATTCACTCCTCGAGGTTCTCGGGGAGTGAATCGGGGTCGGGGATATTCCTGCACATGCCACACAACGGTCGTTGCGGGGCATGTTCTGGGATGTGACATTCGTCGCCCTCTGGTACGCGTCTGCCCATCAGACGTGACCGTGAGGGTGATAGAATGGTCATAAGGGAATAATGGGGGGGGAAATGACGTGAAGTGAGGAGACAGGGACCACACCCTTCAAAGGACACAAAAACCATGAAAAAGGCGAATTGTAAACTAATACCCCAGGGCGGTACCAGCTGCTCAGCAGCTGGAGAATCCGCCACGATCCCTTCGGGATCGTCAAGCCCACCGTATTCTGGGGGGGGCAACAATCGCCATCCGCTTGCCGATGGCAACGAGAGCCGAGGAGGCTCCTCGAGATCGAGGTCTTTTGAAGACCTCATCTCTTTTAGTTTTAGGAACAATAACCGAGGACGGGTCGAGTGCCACGCGGCGAACGCAGTGTCGGACTCTGGCGCTGCGTCACAGAGGCCGGGAACGGAGGCTGCAGCGGAGCCTCGCGTGGCTTTGGAGAGGGTGGGTGGTATGTCGTCTACCTTCGACAACACACCCACCCTTTCCCAAACAGTTGCGGCCGCTCCCTCCAAGTTTTGGGGGAAGCGGCCGCGTGTCTGTGAGTCGGACGCGTGCACGGCGGGTCTGTCCTCAAGCGAGGAGAACCTGCCGGCCGCGAAGGTGCCGACAGCCAGGAGGGGCAGAGGTCGCGGGACAGCTTCCGGAACAAAAACTCCGGCAGCGTCACGTGACACCCGGGGCCGCTTCCTGAAGCGCCCCGATACGCCGATGGCCAGCGGAGCGAGTGACTCGGATCGCGTCTCATCCGCGGTCTCGATCGACGAGCTGGGAGGGGTCACCGTCTCTCTTGTGGGCACAAAGGCGGAGGCCAACGCCGCGAAGCGTGCTCAGAACAGAGCAATCGCGGCCGATGAAGTCGCCGAAATGGCCCGTCAGGCCCGAGAGCGGCGGTCTGCCCAGGCGGCCAATGGAGAGAGCCTAACAGCAGAGGCTCTCAACCGCCAGGTGATGGACGGCGTGGACGTTGTCCTGAAGGTTGCGACCAAGTCCGGCAACCTGAAGGGCTCGTTCACGCGCGCCCTCAAAGAGGCGGCAGAGGGGATCAGGGAGGCAGTGGAGGCTCTCCATGGCCGCACGACCTCGGAGGAGACGGCGAGGCTGTGGAGGGAGAACAGCCGTCTCCGATCCGAGCTGGAGGACCTCAGGCGAGAGTTTGCCGCTCAGCGGAGTGTCGAGCAGCAGCAGGCAGCTCCCACGTCGGCGACTGCACCTGCGGCGCCATCATCTCTAAGCTTGTCGGACTACGACATAGAGAGGGTGGCGAGAATCTGCATGGTGCAGTGTGGTGGCATGGTGAGTGCCCGCCTGGAGGCAATTGAGTCCCGACTCCCGCCAGCTGAAATCATTCGGCCCCCGCTTGCGGCGGATAGGCGCAGGATGGAAGAGCCTGCCAGGACGAAGCCCGCGCAGGTAGCTCGGAAACCTGAGGAGGGGGCCAAGAAATCCATGGCAGGGCCCAAGAAGCCCGTGGAGGGTGCGTCCAAGCCCCCTCTCCAAACGTCCGAGCTCCCGGTGGCGGCTTCTGCCACCCACGCGACGACGGGTAAAGGTGGCCGTCGGAAGAAAAAAGCAGCGGGTACGACCGCGCCCCCTTCTACCCAAGAGACCACGCTCCCGGGTACCACGCCTCCCGCCCAGGAGGCGTGGACGATGGTGGTGAAGAGGGGCCGCAAAAAGAGGATGTCGCAGCCGACACCCCGCCAGGGACCGACTCGACCAGAGGCCACGAGGCCGCCCAAGGTCACTACCCCACGCTCAGAGGCTGTAGTTATTACACTGCAGCCCGAAGCCGCCAACAGGGGAGTGACCTACAAGTCGCTCCTGGCGGAAATGAGGCAGAAGCTGAACTTTAGCGAATTTGGCACCCCGGCTGGCTTCGTTTTCAGAACGGCAGCCACGGGTGCCAAGGTGCTTCAAGTGTCGGGTGCTGCAAGACAGGAGAGGGCGGACAATTTGGCCACCAAGCTCCGGGAAGTCCTCAAGCCAGAAGACGCCCGAGTGTCCAGGCCCACTGTCACGGCTGAATTGCGCGTGAATGGACTGGACGACTCGGTTACCCCGGAGGAAGTAGTGGCGGCCATTGCCCGAATTGGTGGATGTCCGCCTGAGAATGTGGTGGCAGGCGAAATTCGCAGCGGCGCGGACGGGCTGGGCACGGTCTGGGTGCGGTGCCCGGTAGCGGCTGCGAACAAGGCTGCAGATGGCGGACGGCTGCTGGTGGGTTGGGTGGCTGCCAGGGTCAAACTCCTGCCAAGACGGGCTGTGCAGTGCTTCCGGTGTCTGGAAAAGGGCCACGTCCGGGCACAGTGCACTGCACAAATTGATCGCAGCGAACTGTGTTTCCGCTGCGGTCAACCCGGCCACAAGGCGGCCCAGTGCTCCGGAGTGCCAAACTGCAGCCTATGCGCAGCTGCAGGAAAGCCTACGGAGCACAGACTTGGCGGGAAGGCCTGCAAGGCACCCAAGTCAAAGAAAAGGAGGTCTAGGGCTGTCGGAGGAACTGCGCCTCCCCAAAAGCCTGACTCCCGACCCAGGGAAGGAGGAGCCGAGGAAATGGAATGTCATTAATGGCACAATTCCGTTTCCTCCAAGCTAACATCAACCACGCCGCCAGAGCTCAGGATCTATTGCTCCAGAGCATGGCGGAATGGTTGATCCACGTGGCTGTGGTCGCCGAGCCGTATTTTGTCCCCTCCCGCGATAACTGGGCGGGGGACCTGGATGGTTTGGTGGCCATCATTGGCGCGACTCTGGTCAGTCCGTCCCGAGGACACGGTTGGGTGGCCGCCCTCGTGGACGGCATAGTCACAATTGGGGCATATTTCTCTCCCAACAAGAGTCTCGCTGACTTCGAGGAGTTCCTTGTCGAGCTAGGTGCGGTCGTGAGCCGGTTCCACCCTCGCCCGGTGCTGTTGCTCGGGGATCTCAACGCCAAGTCTGCGGCTTGGGGATCCCCGATCACCGATCCTAGGGGTGAGGTGTTGGAGGAGTGGGCGGTCGAAACCGGCCTGACCGTCCTGAATCGGGGCTCGGTGTACACGTGCGTGCGGCAGCGAGGCGGGTCCATAGTGGACGTGTCGTTCGCAAGCTCCGCTGTCGCGGGCCGTGTACGCGACTGGCGAGTTGCTGTAGGGGTGGAGACGCTGTCGGACCATCGATACATTCGATTTGACGTCTCCACCCAGACTGCGGGCGGTGGTCGCCCGTCGGCCCCGCAAATGGACGGTCCTCGCTGGTCGTACAAGAGAATCGACAGGGAACTTCTCGAGGAGGCCGCAATCCTGCAAGCCTGGGTCCGGGAAACACCGTCAAACGAACCCGTCGACGTCGAAGCGGAGGCGCAGTGGTTCCGCGGGGCAATGACGCAAATTTGCGATGCGTCTATGCCCCGTGTCAGACAACCCACAAGGCGCCAGCTGTACTGGTGGTCCACCGTCATCGCGCAGCTGCGCGTGGCGTGCGTGGAGGTGAGACGCCAGTACACCCGATACCGGAGGAGACGTCGTCGGGTTCCGGAAGAAGAGGCCGCGCTGTATGAGGTGTACCGCGCGGCGAAGGAGGCTCTGTGGCTGGCCGTCGGCGAGGCTAAGACCCGAGCTAGGGAAGAGATGTTGTCGACACTAGACGTTAATCCGTGGGGGCGCCCTTATCGTGCGGTCCGAGGGAAACTTCGTGCCTGGGCGCCCCCACTCACTGAGAGTCTACAGCCTCAGCTGCTGGAGGAAGTAGTCGCAACTCTCTTTCCTGCTAGAGAAGAGCACATACCGCCGCCGATGGCTTTGCCCACAGCCACAGAGTCACAGGATGACGAGGACGTCAGCGTCCCTGAGGTGACACAAGCAGAGATGAGGGCGGCAATAACGCGGCTTCGGGCCAAAACCGTTGCCCCGGGGCCCGACGGAGTTCCCGGTGGCGCGCTTGCCCTCGCTCTGAAAGAGCTAGAGCCCCAGCTGAGAGGACTCTACTCAGCTTGTCTTGAGCGGGGCCAATTCCCTAATCAGTGGAAAACGGGTCGTTTGGTCCTGCTCAGGAAGGCGGGGCGCCCAGCGGACTCGCCGTCCGCTTACCGGCCCATAGTGCTGCTGGACGAGGTGGGTAAGCTTTTCGAACGGATCATTGCTGCCCGCCTCGCTGGCCACTTGTACAGAGAGGGGCCGGATCTGGACGATAGCCAGTTCGGCTTTCGGCATGGGCGCTCCACTGTGGACGCCATAATGCGGGTAAGAGTCCTGGCGGAGGAAGCGGTGTCCCGGGGTGGGGTGATGTTGGCGGTGTCCTTGGACATCTCCAACGCTTTTAACACCCTGCCCTGGAGCTGTATTCGGGAGGCGCTGTGCTACCACAGGGTGCCCCCGTACCTCCGTCGCATCGTTGGGGCTTATTTGGCAGAAAGGTGTGTCACCTACAGGGGACGCGACGGCGGAGGCCGGCGCAACATGTCGTGCGGTGTTCCACAGGGTTCAGTCGTGGGCCCACCCCTGTGGAACATCGGGTACGACTGGGTGCTGAGAGGCGAGCTCCAACCGGGTGTGGCCCTGGTGTGTTACGCCGACGACACGCTGGTCACGGCCCGGGGGAGCTCGTACAGGGAGGCAGCGTTGCTAGCAACGGTTGCGGTCTCGCAGGTTGTGAGCCGCATACGGCGCCTGGGCCTGGAGGTGGCCCTCAACAAGTCGGAGGCCATGGTCTTTCATGGCCCCCGGCGGGCGCCGCCGCCGGGATCACATATTGTGGTCGGGGGTACCCAAATTGCTGTCGAGTCCACCATGAAGTACCTAGGATTGGTGCTCGACAGCCGTTGGGACTTTGGCCCCCACTTCCGGCGGCTGGTGCCCAAGTTGATGGGCGCGGCGGGCGCGCTCGCAACGCTGCTTCCCAATCTGGGGGGCCCGAGCACCGCCTGTAGGAGATTGTACCTAGGGGTCCTGCGATCCATGGCCCTGTACGGGGCCCCGGTGTGGGCCACTGACCTGACGGCTGGAAGCATCGCGATACTGCGCAAACCGCAGAGGGCGATGGCCGTCAGGTCTATCAGGGGGTATCGCACAATCTCCTACGAGGCGGCATGTGCACTGGCCGGGTCGCCACCCTGGGACCTAGAGGCGAGGGTCCTCGCGTCGCTGTACCGGTGGCGCGAGGAGGCGCGGACGCGGGGCGGTGAGCCGATGCAGCGAGAGATCGATCTGCGTCGGTCCCAGCTCCGCGAGGTCCTGGTGACGGAGTGGCGGAACAGGCTTTTGCGCCCTACCGCCGGTCTCGCTACCATCGAGGCGATCCGACCGGTGCTCGAGGAATGGCTCGAGCGGAGGCACGGCTCCCTGTCGTTTCGGGCGACGCAGGTTTTCTCAGGGCATGGTTGCTTCGGGAAGTACCTGTGTCGCATAAACAGGGAGCCGGACGCCCGGTGTCATCACTGCGTCCACTGCTTGGAGGACACGGCGCGTCATACGCTGGCAGAGTGTGCCGCATGGGAGGAGCCGCGCCGTGCCCTCATAACAGAAGTCGGAACCGACCTGTCGCTGCCGGCCGTCGCTCGTTCGATGGTCGGGAGCGCGGAGTCGTGGGATGCGGTGATCTCCTTCTGTGAAACCGTCATCTCACAGAAGGAGGCTGCGGAAAGGACGAGGGAGGCCGAGACCACTCTCCCGACCCGCAGCAGACGTACCGGGCGTCGGCGGAGGGCGGACAACGCCCTCTTCCAGCCCCCCTAAACGGGTGCAGAGGGTCGGCGGACTTGGGGACGTCCGCCGTCCCTTCATATAACTGGACCCGAGGCGGTGGCGCGTAGTGTTCCACGCGCGCCCCTATTGGAAGTCGCGGGGGGTGTACACCTCACTCCCCCCCGCGGAATTGAGGAGGCCCGCAGAAGCGGGCCGGCACTAGCCGGGGATCGTGGAAGGCGCACTAGTTCCCATGATCCCCGGTGCAAGTGTGCGAGGGAACACCGGTGTGGTTTTAGTCAGTACGAGTCTGACAGACCCCTCCGCTCTCCCCAGGGCGGAGGACATCCATAGAGGATTTCCACACCGAGAACAAAAAAAAAAAAAAAAAAAAAAAGGTTAGGTTAGGTTAGGTTAGGTTAGGTTAGGTTCGGGCAGCTGTGCCTCCTCCGCAAGGAGGGCCGCCCGGCAGACTCCCCCTCGGCATACCGGCCCATCGTCCTGCTCGATGAGGTCGGTAAAATGTTCGAGGGGATAATAGCTGCCCGCCTAAAGGGCCACTTGCGGGACATCGGGCCGGACTTGTCGGACGCTCAGTTCGGTTTTCGGGCTGAGCGTTCCACCGTGGACGCGCTGGCCTGCCTCAAGGGCCAGGTGAAGGAGGCGGTGGAGGCGGGGGACGGATTGTTGGCCGTGTCGTTCGACATAGCCAATGCCTTCAACTCCGTTCCCCACTCCACCATCCTAGAGGCGCTCCGATTCCACGGAGTGCCTCGATACCTGCGCCGTCTGCTGGCCAGCTACCTGGAGGACCGGGCGGTCCTCCTGGTAAATAGGTCTGGACAAGTCCGGCGATACGCCGTCGAGGCCGGCGTTCCGCAGGGGTCGGTCGTGGGCCCTCTCCTCTGGAACGTCGGCTACGATTGGCTCCTGCGGGGAACTCTCCTCCGAGGCACGAGTGTCGTCTGCTACGCGGACGACACTCTCCTCACCGCCCGGGGGGGGAGTTTCAGGGAGGCGGCCAACTTGGCCTCGGCGGGTGGATCCTTGGTCGCGGGGAGGATCCGCCGCCTAGGACTTACGGTGGCGCTGCACAAAACCGAGGCCGTGTTTTTCCACGGACCTCGGCAGCGCCCCCCACCTGACGCCCACATCTTCGTGGAGGGCGTCAGAATCGAGGTCAAGGCCCAGATGAAATATCTGGGCCTCGTACTCGACAGCAGGTGGCGCTTCGGCCCGCATTTTAGCGGGCTGTCGTCGCGCCTGCTGAAAACCGCGGGCGCCCTCTCATGGCTGCTTCCCAACCTGGGGGGGCCCAGCGCACGATGCCGGCAACTGTACGCCGGCATCTTGAAGAGTATGGCCCTCTACGGGGCCCCTATCTGGGAGGACTCCCTCCAGAGGAGGGAGAACGCCGCCGCCTTACGGGCGCCCCAGAGGGCCATAGCTCAGCGGGCGGCGCGGGCCTACCGCACGGTGGGCTCCGCGGCAGCGTGTGCTCTGGCCGGCACCCCGCCTTGGGAACTCGAGGCGTGGGTGCTCGCCAGAGTATACGAGTGGACGGCGGGGCGGAGGGCGAGAGGGGAACGCCCCGCCCCGGAAGAGCGGGAGGCCGTCCGGCGGGAGGCGAGGGACGCCATCGTCGTCCACTGGACGCGGGACCTCGCCACCGCAGTCTTCGGCCGCCGAACCGTCGACGCGATCGGGCCGGTCCTGCGAGACTGGCTCGAGCGGTCGCACGGGTTCCTCTCGTTCCGTCTGGTGCAGGTGCTGTCCGGGCACGGGTGTTTCGGATCGTACCTGCGCCGGATCGGGCGGGAGGAGACGCCGTCGTGCCACGACTGTGGCGCGGCGGAGGACACGGCGCAGCACACCCTCGAGGTGTGCCCGTCGTGGACGGAGCCGCGCCGCAGTCTCACTGCGGCGATCGGACGGGACCTCTCACTCCCCGGTGTGGTTAACGCCATGCTGAGGGACGAGGGGTCCTGGGCGGCAGTCGCCTCCTTCTGTGAACACGTCATGTCCCAGAAGGAGGCGGCGGAGCGCGCGCGGGAGGTCGACCCTCACGCGGCGCCGCTCCGAAGGCAGAGGAGGGGTCGGAGAAGACGTCAGTATGACAGTCATCTCCGACTCCTGCCAGGTGGAGGCCAGCAGGCAACGGGTGCGGGGGCACCCTTGCCTGTATTGCACAGGCCTCCACCAATGCCGGACGGGAATGGCCAGGTGTTCCCGGCTATTCCCGTTGCCCACCAACCTGGGGGGCTAGCGGGGCCCGCCAGCTAGGCGGGCACGCGCCGGGAGGGTTGTGGACGTAAAGGCTGAGCCGGTTTCCCATGACCCTCCCACCACGGCGACGAGGGAACACCGCTGAGTTTTAGTGGGTATACTGTCATACACCGACAGGAGTCCCACATACCCCGTCTCGTCCCCCGACGAACGGGCATGCATAAAGCATTTCTCAGCGTAAAAAAAAAAAAAAAAAAAAAAAAAAAAAAAAAAAAAAAAAGGTTAGGTTAGGTTAGGTTAGCCGCCCTCGAGGTGTGCCCGTCGTGGACGGAGCCGCGCCGCAGTCTCACTGCGGCGATCGGACGGGACCTCTCACTCCCCGGTGTGGTTAACGCCATGCTGAGGGACGAGGGGTCCTGGGCGGCAGTCGCCTCCTTCTGTGAACACGTCATGTCCCAGAAGGAGGCGGCGGAGCGCGCGCGGGAGGTCGACCCTCACGCGGCGCCGCTCCGAAGGCAGAGGAGGGGTCGGAGAAGACGTCAGTATGACAGTCATCTCCGACTCCTGCCAGGTGGAGGCCAGCAGGCAACGGGTGCGGGGGCACCCTTGCCTGTATTGCACAGGCCTCCACCAGTGCCGGACGGGAATGGCCAGGTGTTCCCGACCATTCCCGTTGCCCACCAACCTGGGGGGCTAGCGGGGCCCGCCAGCTAGGCGGGCACGCGCCGGGAGGGTTGTGGACGTAAAGGCTGAGCCGGTTTCCCATGACCCTCCCACCACGGCGACGAGGGAACACCGCTGAGTTTTAGTGGGTATACTGTCATACACCGACAGGAGTCCCACATACCCCGTCTCGTCCCCCGACGAACGGGCATGCATAAAGCATTTCTCAGCGCAAAAAAAAAAAAAAAAAAAAAAAAAAAAAAAAAAAAAAAAAAAAAAAAAAAAAAAAAAAAAAAAAAAAAAAAAAAAGGTTAGGTTAGCCGCAGTTTCTGGAGCGAGTGGTCTCGGCTCTCTTCCCTGAGGGAGCCGAGTACGAGCCACCGTCGATGGCTCTGCCCACAGCTGCAGAGTCGGAAGAAGAAGTGAGCGAAACCATCCCAGAGGTGACACAGGCGGAGATGAGCGCGGCCATATTGCGGCTCCGGGCAAAAAACACTGCTCCGGGGCCCGACGGAGTGCCTGGTCGCGCTCTAGTCCTCGCCCTGAAGGAGCTGGAGCCCCCACTGAGGGGACTCTTCTCGGCGTGCCTTGAGCGGGGCCAGTTCCCTAGCAGGTGGAAGACTGGTCGACTGGTCCTGCTCAGGAAGGCGGGGCGCCCAGCGGATTCGTCGTCGGCTTATCGGCCCATAGTGTTGCTGGACGAGGCGGGCAAGATGCTCGAGCGTGTAATCGCAGATCGCCTCGTCAGCCACTTGTGTACAGAGGGGCCGAACCTGGCCGACAGCCAGTTTGGCTTCCGACGTGGGCGCTCCACCATCGACGCCATCATGAGGGTGAGAGTCCTGGCGGAGGAAGCGGTGTCCCAGGGTGGGGTGGTGCTGGCGGTGTCCTTGGACATCTCCAACGCGTTCAACACCCTGCCCTGGGGTTGCATTAGGGAGGCCCTGCGATACCATCGGGTGCCTTCCTACCTCCGCAACATTGTGGGGGCTTATCTGTCTGGAAGGTGTGTCACCTACATGGGACGCGACGGCACGGGCCGTCGCGAGATGTCGTGCGGTGTTCCGCAGGGGTCGGTTCTGGGCCCACCCCTGTGGAACATCGGGTACGACTGGGTTTTGCGGTGCGAGCTCCCGCCGGGAGTGGACCTGACGTGTTATGCGGACGACACGCTGGTCACGGCTCGGGGGAGCTCGTACAGGGAGGCAGCGTTGCTGGCTACGGCTGCGGTCTCACAGGTGGTGAGCCGCATAAGACGCCTGGGGCTGGAAGTGGCCCTCAACAAGTCGGAGGCCATTGCTTTTCATGGCCCCCGACGGGCGCCGCCGCTGGGATCACACATTGTGGTCGGTGGGGTCCGGATCGCTGTCGAGTCAACCATGAAGTACTTAGGATTGGTGCTCGACAGCCGTTGGGACTTCGGCCCCCACTTTCAGCGGCTGGTGCCAAAGTTGATGGGCGCTGCGGGCGCGCTGTCAACGCTGCTTCCCAATCTGGGGGGCCCGAGCACCGCCTGTAGGCGGTTGTACGTGGGGATCGTGCGATCGATGGCCCTTTACGGGGCCCCGATTTGGGCGACAGACCTGACGGCCCGCACTATCGCTGTTCTGCGCAGACCGCAGAGAGCGATGGCCGTCAGGGTCATACGGGGATATCGCACGATCTCCTACGAGGCGGCTTGTGTACTGGCCGGATCCCCGCCGTGGGACCTGGAGGCGAAGACCCTCGCGACACTGCACCAGTGGCGCGAGGCGGCCAATGATCGGGGCGAGAGGCTGGTGCAGCGACAGATCACGCTGTACCGGTCTCAGCTCCGACAGGTCATGGTGGCGGAATGGCGGGGGAGGCTAGAGCTCCCTACCGCCGGCCTCGACACGGTCGAGGCGATCCGGCCAGTACTCAACGACTGGCTCGGGAGGAAGCACGGCTCCCTGACGTTTCGGGCGACGCAGGTGCTCTCGGGGCACGGCTGCTTCGGGAAGTACCTGTGTCGCATAAGCAGGGAGCCGGACGCCCGGTGCCATCACTGCGTCCACTGTCTGGAAGACACGGCGCGGCATACGCTGGCCGAGTGCGCCGCGTGGGATGAGCCGCGCCGTGCGCTCGTTACGGAGGTAGGAGGAGACCTGTCGCTGCCGACCGTCGTTCGCTCGATGGTCGGCAGCGCAGAGTCCTGGGACGCGGTGGTGTCCTTCTGCGAAACCGTCATGTCGCAGAAGGAGGCTGCGGAACGGGAGAGGGAGATGACGAGCTCCCGCCCATCCCGCAGCAGACGCACCGGGCGTCGGCAGAGGGCGGACAACGCCCTCTTCCGGCCCCCCTAAATAGGTCCAGGGGCGACGGATTCGGGGACATCCGTCGCCCCCGATCACACTGGACCCGAGACGGCGGCGCGTAGTGTTCCACGCGCGCCTCTCTCAGACGTAACGGGGGGAGTTTTACACCTCACTCCCCCCCGGGACGAGGCCCGCAGGTCAGGCGGGCCGGCACTAGTCCGGGGCAGCGGAAGTCGCATCAGATCCCGTTGCCCCCCGACGCAAGTGTGCGAGGGAACACCGCTGAGTTTTAGTGGGTATACTGTCATACACCGACAGGAGTCCCACATACCCCGTCTCGTCCCCCGACGAACGGGCATGCATAAAGCATTTCTCAGCGCAAAAAAAAAAAAAAAAAAAAAAAAAAAAAAAAAAAAAAAAAAAAAAAAAAAAAAGGTTAGGTTGAAGACCTCATCTCTTTTAGTTTTAACGGACGGGTCGAGCGCCAAGCGACGGACGCAGTGTCGGAATCTGGCACTGCGTCACATAGGCCGAGAGCAGAGGCTCTAGTGGAGCCTCGCGTGGTTTTGGAGAGGGTGTGTGGTATGTCGTCTACCTCCGACAACACACCCACCCTTTCACAAGCAGTTTCGGCCGCTCCCTCCAAGTTTTGGGGGAAGCGGCCGCGTGTCTGTGGGTCGGACGCGGGTTCGGCGGGTTTGTCCTCTAGCGAGGAGAACCTGCCGGCCCCCAAGGTGTCGACAACCAGGAGGGGCAGAGGACGCGGGTTGCCTTCCGGTGCGAGCGCTTCGGTGGCATCGCGCGACTCCCGGGGCCGCTTTTTGAAGCTCCACGATACGCCGGCTGCCAGAGTGAGTGACTCCGACGGGGCAATGAGCGTGTCGCCGGCGTGCCAAATGGCCGTCAACGCGACTGTAGAGGAAAGTGCGGATGCGCCTGTCATCGCTGAGGTTCCGCTAAACGGGCAGAGTTCCTTCATCACAGCAGAGGAACTTGAAAAAAGAGCCCTACTGGACATCGAGGTGGTTTTGGACACCACTCGAAAGTCCAAAAACTTAAAGGGCACCAGTCAGCGGGCAATCCGAGAGGCAGCAGAGCGGGTCAGACTGGCCATAGAGGGGCTCGCCAGCAGGAGCTCCAGTGAGGAGACTCGAAGGCTCCACCTGCTGAACGACCGACTGCGGATGGAGGTCGAAGCTCTCCGTCAAGAGATGGTGGCTCTGCGGGAGGAAGTCGTGGGTCTCCGGGTAAGGCCGGAAGGTCCGCCGCAGTCGGGGCCCGTAGATCCAAGGTGTTCTTCTGCTCCGGACAAGTCGCTCCCGCAGGTCACATCTATGAGCGAGATGCAGGCGCATGCCATCGTTTCCCAGATCGGGAAAATGATGGATGCCCGGTTTGCTGGCATCGAGGAACGCCTTCTGCCGGCGAGGACCGTTGGTCCGCCTCTGGCAGCAGACCGCAGGAGTGTGGCGGCTCTTGCTAGCAGCGCTGGCGGCACTGGCAACAGGCCTAAACAGCCTTCCGTGTCTTCTCAGGTGCCGTCTACGGTGCCTGAGACGCAAAGGGGTGCTCCTCCGAGTGGGTCCGTCCCAACGGCCAAAACACGAGCCCCCAATGCAGACCCATCGGCGCCTGCCAGTGACGGCTGGCAGACCGCAAGGAGGAGGAAGAACGGGAAGAAGAAGAAGAAGAAGAAGAACGAAGGAACTTCGTCTTCCGTGCCCCAAAAAACTGTGGCGGCCTCCACCGCTCAGGGAGACAAGTCTTCCGGGCCTAAGAAGGGCAAGAACGCAAAGAGAGGGCTTCGTGCGCCCAGGTCTGCTGCAGTAGTACTCACTCTGCAGCCTGAAGCAGTGGACAGGGGCGTCACATACGCGGCTGTCCTCACCAAGGCCAGACAAGCCGTAAACCTGGAGGAGCTTGGCATAACAGATGTCAGGTTCCGACAAGCCTTAACCGGGGCCCGCATGCTGGAGTTCCCAGGGGCCGAAGGCACTGTTGGGGCAGACCGCGTTGCAGAGAAACTGCGAGCGGTCTTCGCAGAGGAGGTCAAGGTCTCCAGGCCGACGAAGTGCGCTGAACTGCGCATCTCAGGGCTTGACGACTCCGTGTCCGGGCAGGACGTGCAGGACGCGATTGTGCGTAAGACTGGGTGCTCGTCGGACGCGGTCCGAATCGGTCCAATACGATCTGGCCCGGGAGGCGCCAGCTCTATCTGGATCCGTTGCCCCGTTGCAGTGGCAAAACAGCTGGCCGACGCCAGCCGGCTTTTGGTGGGTTGGAGCTCTGCCAGAGTCGTGGTTCTGGACGCTCGGCCCATGAGGTGCTACAGGTGCTGGGGATTGGGACACGTGGGCCGGAGATGCGACTCTGGCGTGGACCTCAGTGGACACTGTTTCCGCTGCGGTAAGCCGGGGCATCCGGCGTCCGCGTGCGCTGCCGACCCGCACTGCTTACTGTGCGCGGCGGCAGGAAGACCGACCGGCCACGTCGCTGGCAGAAAGGACTGCAGGCCACCGGTCCGTTCTAGCAGGGACGGTCTGACATCTCTGCTCCAGACTGCTTCCGGCGCAGTGCGATTGGAGGAGCCATCGCAGGGGGCGATAATGATAACGGACTAATTATGGACCCGGTCCGTTTTCATTCTCTCCTCCAGGCGAACTTGAACCACTGCGCAGGTGCGCAGGACTTGGTTCTCCAAACCATGGCGGAACGGACGATAGGTGTGGCCATAGTGGCGGAGCCGTACCTCGTCCCGGCTCGTCCTGACTGGGTAGGGGACATTGACGGCTCCGTCGCTATTATCAGCTCCTCGGCGCCACTTTCCATCAGAGAGAGGAGTCGAGGATTTGTTGCGGCCACCTGGGGGGACATAGTTCTCTTCGGAGTTTATTTCTCCCCAAACAGGAGCCTAGCGGAGTTCGAGGACTTCCTGGACCGCCTGGGGACCTCGGTTCGACGAATTATGCCGTCCCACGCCATCGTCGTGGGGGACTTCAACGCGAAGTCCACCGCGTGGGGGTCCCCCGGGACGGACGTCAGGGGAGAGGCGGTCGAGGAATGGGCAGCGGCTGCGGGCCTCTGTCTTTTAAACAGGGGCTCCGTTAACACGTGCGTCCGGCAGCACGGGGGGTCAATAGTGGACCTCTCGTTCGCTACCCCTGCTGTCGCCGCACGGGTTCAGGGTTGGCGGGTCCTAGAGAGTGTGGAGACTCTATCGGATCACCTGTACATCTGTATGGATGTCTCCGCCTCTTCGGGCCCAACAGTCATGTATCCAAGACCTAACGCTCGGCAGTTCCCACGGTGGGCGTTGAGGCGGCTTGACGGGGACCTCCTAGAGGAAGCAGCCATTGTCCAGGCTTGGCTGTCCTCGCCGCCTGCAGCAGAGGGTGTCGACGTCGGGGCTGACCGCTTTCGCGAAGCCATCACGGCTGTGTGCGATGCAGCCATGCCTCGCTTCCGAAAACGTCCTCCAAAGCGGGCGGTCTACTGGTGGTCCCAGGAGATAGCAGACCTCCGCGCGGCCTGTATAATTGCCCGGAGGATCTACTCACAGGTTCGCAGGTTACGTCGCCGTGATGAAGAGCTGGAGATCCTACAGACCCAATTGTATGAGTCATACCGCAACGCTCGGGGGGCTCTGCAGTTGGCGATCTATCGAGGGAAGGAGCAATCGAGAGCTGAGGCACTGGAGGATCTAAACCGTGATCCCTGGGGGCGTCCGTACCGTGCAGCGCGGAAAAAACTCCGTGCCCAAGGCCCTCCACTGACGGAAACCCTCCAGCCTCAGTTCCTCGTCAGGGTCGTGGAGACACTGTTCCCGGATCGGGCGGATCACCCATCCCCGCCAATGACCGAATCGGAGGCCGACCAAGATGTGGAGGTAGAGACTCCTCCAATATCTGACGCGGAGATGGGGGCAGCAATTCTAAGAGCGTGGTCCAAGAGGACTGCCCCCGGGCCGGACGGGGTACCTGCAAGGGTGCTGGCCCTCTCTCTTGAAGTGGCACTGGAAGATAGGCTTAGGGAGCTATTTGACGCCTGTCTAACGTCGGGACGGTTCCCTAAGGCCTGGAAGGAGGGTCGACTGGTGCTGCTCCAGAAGGCAGGGCGGCCCTCGGAGTCTCCATCGGCGTATAGGCCGATTGTCTTGCTGGACGAGGCGGGGAAAATGCTAGAGAAGATTCTCGCTACCCGCATCGTCCGGCACTTAGATGCAGTTGGCCCGAACTTGTCGGACGCCCAGTTCGGTTTCCGGGCAGGGCGTTCGACGATAGACGCCATCTTGCGCCTCAAGGCCGAGGCGAAAGATGCAGTCGCCCAGGGCGGGGTGTTGTTGGCGGTGTCTTTAGACATCGCCAACGCGTTCAACACTCTGCCATTCAGCTGCATCGAGGAGGCGCTCCGCTACCATCAGGTGCCCGCCTACCTGAGGCTGCTGGTAGCAGACTACCTGCAGGGGCGGTTTATCTCCTACGAGGGACGCGACGGCCAAGTTGTGCGCAGGGCCATCGTGTGCGGTGTTCCACAGGGGTCGGTTTTGGGTCCACTCTTGTGGAACATAGGCTACGACTGGTCCTTGCGCTGTTTGCTCTCCCCCGAGCAGGGCGTCATTTGCTACGCTGACGACACTCTCGTCACGGCCCGGGGAGGGAGCTACGAGGAAGCGGCACGCTCTGCCGTCGAGGGCGCGTCCCTCGTCGTGGGGCGAATCGAGGCGATGGGCCTCAAAGTGGCCCTCGAAAAGACGGAGGCCCTGGTATTTCATGCGCCCCGACGACGGCCACCGGCCGGTGCACACCTAACTATTGGTGGTGCACCAATAGCGGTACGGGCAAGCATGAAATACTTGGGCCTGGTTTTGGACCGGAGGTGGAACTTCGGCGAGCACTTTGCTCAGCTTGCGCCGAAGCTGATCGGCACGGCGTCCGCCCTTAGCCGGCTGTTGCCGAACCTGGGCGGACCAAACGTGGTTTGCCGGCGGCTGTACACGGGGGTGGTTCGCTCGATGGCGCTCTATGGGGCCCCGGTGTGGGCGGAGTCCCTGTCTGCCCAGAACAAGGCTCTACTGCGGAGGCCACAGAGAGTCATGGCAGTCAGGGTCATACGCGGATACCGCACCGTATCAGTGGAAGCGGCGTGCGCCCTCGCGGGCACACCCCCGTGGGATCTAGAGGCGCAGGTGCTCGCCGAGGTCTACCGACGTGGCGCAGACCTACATTCGGAGAGTGGCATGCGCCCGCCGCCTGAGCTGGTCACGAGATGGCGTAGGGAGGCCAAATCCCAAACCCTGCGGATTTGGAGGGTGAGGCTGGAGACGCCCAGTGCAGGTCACTGGACTGTAGGGGCGATCCGGCCGATCTTGCAAGAGTGGACACGGAAGCGACACGGGACGTTGTCCTTCCGTCTGGTGCAGGTATTGTCGGGTCATGGCTGCTTTGGCAAATACCTGCACAAAGTGGCCAGACGGGAGGCGACTCCCGTGTGCCACCAGTGCGGCTGCATCGAGGACACGGCGCTTCACACCCTCGAGCATTGTCCTGCTTGGGCGGTGCAGCGCCGTGCTCTCGCAGCAGCAATCGGGGCCGACCTCTCTTTACCGGCCGTGGCCAAGGCCATGGTCGACAGCGGGGAGGCATGGGAGGCAGTGGCGTCCTTCTGCGAGGACGTCATCTCGCAGAAGGAGGCGGCTGAGCGCGTCAGAGAGGAGGACTCCCTCGCAGACGCGATTCGTCGCAGGAGGACAGGGCGGCGGAGGAGGCGCCATGGCGACCTGATGCCGCCCTAGGAGGTGCCAGCGGGCGATAGATCGGGGCGTCTATCGTCGACGCATTGAACGGCCCTCACGAGTGGTGGCGATGTCTCAGGTGAGCCCGGACATCGCCAAAGGAGTTTGGTACCCGGAGGCGGGTTGCGCTGGATGGGCCGCGAACGTCATGCGTAGCGGTCCTCGCGGCTCATCCACCAAGGCGAGAGTAGGCTCACGGCGGTGTTTTTTAGTGGGTGCAAGCCCCACATAACCAAACCGTCTCCCCGGACGGTGCGGTATGCGTTAGGCATTTTTCACCGCTAAATAAAAAAAAAAAAAAAAGGTTAGGTTAGGTTGTTCGACATAGCCAATGCCTTCAACTCCGTTCCCCACTCCACCATCCTAGAGGCGCTCCGATTCCACGGAGTGCCTCGATACCTGCGCCGTCTGCTGGCCAGCTACCTGGAGGACCGGGCGGTCCTCCTGGTAAATAGGTCTGGACAAGTCCGGCGATACGCCGTCGAGGCCGGCGTTCCGCAGGGGTCGGTCGTGGGACCTCTCCTCTGGAACGTCGGCTACGATTGGCTCCTGCGGGGAGCTCTCCTCCGAGGCACGAGTGTCGTCTGCTACGCGGACGACACTCTCCTCACCGCCCGGGGGGGGAGCTTCAGGGAGGCGGCCAACTTGGCCTCGGCGGGTGGATCCTTGGTCGCGGGGAGGATCCGCCGCCTAGGACTTACGGTGGCGCTGCACAAAACCGAGGCCGTGTTTTTCCACGGACCTCGGCAGCGCCCCCCACCTGACGCCCACATCTTCGTGGAGGGCGTCAGAATCGAGGTCAAGGCCCAGATGAAATATCTGGGCCTCGTACTCGACAGCAGGTGGCGCTTCGGCCCGCATTTTAGCGGGCTGTCGTCGCGCCTGCTGAAAACCGCGGGCGCCCTCTCATGGCTGCTTCCCAACCTGGGGGGGCCCAGCGCACGATGCCGGCAACTGTACGCCGGCATCTTGAAGAGTATGGCCCTCTACGGGGCCCCTATCTGGGAGGACTCCCTCCAGAGGAGGGAGAACGCCGCCGCCTTACGGGCGCCCCAGAGGGCCATAGCTCAGCGGGCGGCGCGGGCCTACCGCACGGTGGGCTCCGCGGCAGCGTGTGCTCTGGCCGGCACCCCGCCTTGGGAACTCGAGGCGTGGGTGCTCGCCAGAGTATACGAGTGGACGGCGGGGCGGAGGGCGAGAGGGGAACGCCCCGCCCCGGAAGAGCGGGAGGCCGTCCGGCGGGAGGCGAGGGACGCCATCGTCGTCCACTGGACGCGGGACCTCGCCACCGCAGTCTTCGGCCGCCGAACCGTCGACGCGATCGGGCCGGTCCTGCGAGACTGGCTCGAGCGGTCGCACGGGTTCCTCTCGTTCCGTCTGGTGCAGGTGCTGTCCGGGCACGGGTGTTTCGGATCGTACCTGCACCGGATCGGACGGGAGGAGACGCCGTCGTGCCACGACTGTGGCGCGGCGGAGGACACGGCGCAGCACACCCTCGAGGTGTGCCCGTCGTGGACGGAGCCGCGCCGCAGTCTCACTGCGGCGATCGGACAGGACCTCTCACTCCCCGGTGTGGTTAACGCCATGCTGAGGGACGAGGGGTCCTGGGCGGCAGTCGCCTCCTTCTGTGAACACGTCATGTCCCAGAAGGAGGCGGCGGAGCGCGCGCGGGAGGTCGACCCTCACGCGGCGCCGCTCCGAAGGCAGAGGAGGGGTCGGAGAAGACGTCAGTATGACAGTCATCTCCGACTCCTGCCAGGTGGAGGCCAGCAGGCAACGGGTGCGGGGGCACCCTTGCCTGTATTGCACAGGCCTCCACCAATGCCGGACGGGAATGGCCAGGTGTTCCCGGCCATTCCCGTTGCCCACCAACCTGGGGGGCTAGCGGGGCCCGCCAGCTAGGCGGGCATGCGCCGGGAGGGTTGTGGACGTAAAGGCTGAGCCGGTTTCCCATGACCCTCCCACCACGGCGACGAGGGAACACCGCTGAGTTTTAGTGGGTATACTGTCATACACCGACAGGAGTCCCACATACCCCGTCTCGTCCCCCGACGAACGGGCATGCATAAAGCATTTCTCAGCGCAAAAAAAAAAAAAAAAAAAAAAAAAAGGTTCCCCGGAGGAAGTAGTGGCGGCCATTGCCCGAATTGGTGGATGTCCGCCTGAGAATGTGGTGGCAGGCGAAATTCGCAGCGGCGCGGACGGGCTGGGCACGGTCTGGGTGCGGTGCCCGGTAGCGGCTGCGAACAAGGCTGCAGATGGCGGACGGCTGCTGGTGGGTTGGGTGGCTGCCAGGGTCAAACTCCTGCCAAGACGGGCTGTGCAGTGCTTCCGGTGTCTGGAAAAGGGCCACGTCCGGGCACAGTGCACTGCACAAATTGATCGCAGCGAACTGTGTTTCCGCTGCGGTCAACCCGGCCACAAGGCGGCCCAGTGCTCCGGAGTGCCAAACTGCAGCCTATGCGCAGCTGCAGGAAAGCCTACGGAGCACAGATTTGGCGGGAAGGCCTGCAAGGCACCCAAGTCAAAGAAAAGGAGGTCTAGGGCTGTCGGAGGAACTGCGCCTCCCCAAAAGCCTGACTCCCGACCCAGGGAAGGAGGAGCCGAGGAAATGGAATGCCATTAATGGCACAATTCCGTTTCCTCCAAGCTAACATCAACCACGCCGCCAGAGCTCAGGATCTATTGCTCCAGAGCATGGCGGAATGGTTGATCCACGTGGCTGTGGTCGCCGAGCCGTATTTTGTCCCCTCCCGCGATAACTGGGCGGGGGACCTGGATGGTTTGGTGGCCATCATTGGCGCGACTCTGGTGAGTCCGTCCCGAGGACACGGTTGGGTGGCCGCCCTCGTGGACGGCATAGTCACAATTGGGGCATATTTCTCTCCCAACAAGAGTCTCGCTGACTTCGAGGAGTTCCTTGTCGAGCTAGGTGCGGTCGTGAGCCGGTTCCACCCTCGCCCGGTGCTGTTGCTCGGGGATCTCAACGCCAAGTCTGCGGCTTGGGGATCCCCGATCACCGATCCTAGGGGTGAGGTGTTGGAGGAGTGGGCGGTCGAAACCGGCCTGACCGTCCTGAATCGGGGCTCGGTGTACACGTGCGTGCGGCAGCGAGGCGGGTCCATAGTGGACGTGTCGTTCGCAAGCTCCGCTGTCGCGGGCCGTGTACGCGACTGGCGAGTTGCTGTAGGGGTGGAGACGCTGTCGGACCATCGATACATTCGATTTGACGTCTCCACCCAGACTGCGGGCGGTGGTCGCCCGTCGGCCCCGCAAATGGACGGTCCTCGCTGGTCGTACAAGAGAATCGACAGGGAACTTCTCGAGGAGGCCGCAATCCTGCAAGCCTGGGTCCGGGAAACACCGTCGAACGAACCCGTCGACGTCGAAGCGGAGGCGCAGTGGTTCCGCGAGGCAATGACGCAAATTTGCGATGCGTCTATGCCCCGTGTCAGACAACCCACAAGGCGCCAGCTGTACTGGTGGTCCGCCGATATCGCGCAGCTGCGCGTGGCGTGCGTGGAGGTGAGACGCCAGTACACCCGATATCGGAGGAGACGTCGTCGGGTTCCGGAAGAAGAGGCCGCGCTGTATGAGGTGTACCGCGCGGCGAAGGAGGCTCTGTGGCTGGCCGTCGGCGAGGCGAAGACCCGAGCTAGGGAAGAGATGTTGTCGACACTAGACGTAAATCCGTGGGGGCGCCCTTATCGTGCGGTCCGAGGGAAACTTCGTGCCTGGGCGCCCCCACTCACTGAGAGTCTGCAGCCTCAGCTGCTGGAGGAAGTGGTCGCAACTCTCTTTCCTGCTAGAGAGGAGTACATACCGCCGCCGATGGCTTTGCCCACAGCCACGGAGTCAGAGGATGACGAGGACGTCAGCGTCCCTGAGGTGACACAACCAGAGATGAGGGCGGCAATAACGCGGCTTCGGGCCAAAACCGTTGCCCCGGGGCCCGACGGAGTTCCCGGCGGCGCGCTTGCCCTCGCTCTGAAAGAGCTAGAGCCCCAGCTGAGAGGACTCTACTCAGCTTGTCTTGAGCGGGGCCAATTCCCTAGTCAGTGGAAAACGGGTCGTTTGGTCCTGCTCAGAAAGGCGGGGCGCCCAGCGGACTCGCCGTCCGCTTACCGGCCCATAGTGCTGCTGGACGAGGTGGGTAAGCTTTTCGAACGGATCATTGCTGCCCGCCTCGCTGGCCACTTGTACAGAGAGGGGCCGGATCTGGACGATAGCCAGTTTGGCTTTCGGCATGGGCGCTCCACTGTGGACGCCATAATGCGGGTAAGAGTCCTGGCGGAGGAAGCGGTGTCCCGGGGTGGGGTGATGTTGGCGGTGTCCTTGGACATCTCCAACGCTTTTAACACCCTGCCCTGGAGCTGTATTCGGGAGGCGCTGTGCTACCACAGGGTGCCCCCGTACCTCCGTCGCATCGTTGGGGCTTATTTAGCGGAAAGGTGTGTCACCTACAGGGGACGCGACGGCGGAGGCCGGCGCAACATGTCGTGCGGTGTTCCACAGGGTTCAGTCGTTGGCCCACCCCTGTGGAACATCGGGTACGACTGGGTGCTGAGAGGCGAGCTCCAACCGGGGGTGGCCCTGGTGTGTTACGCCGACGACACGCTGGTCACGGCCCGGGGGAGCTCGTACAGGGAGGCAGCGTTGCTAGCGACAGTTGCGGTCTCGCAGGTTGTGAGCCGCATACGGCGCCTGGGCCTGGAGGTGGCCCTCAACAAGTCGGAGGCCATGGTCTTTCATGGCCCCCGGCGGGCGCCGCCACCGGGATCACATATTGTGGTCGGGGGGACCCAAATTGCTGTCGAGTCCACCATGAAGTATCTAGGATTGGTGCTCGACAGCCGTTGGGACTTCGGCCCCCACTTCCGGCGGCTGGTGCCCAAGTTGATGGGTGCGGCGGGCGCGCTCGCAACGCTGCTTCCCAATCTGGGGGGCCCGAGCACCGCCTGTAGGAGATTGTACCTAGGGGTCCTGCGATCCATGGCCCTGTACGGGGCCCCGGTGTGGGCCACTGACCTGACGGCTGGAAGCATCGCGATACTGCGAAAACCGCAGAGGGCGATGGCCGTCAGGTCTATCAGGGGGTATCGCACAATCTCCTACGAGGCGGCTTGTGCACTGGCCGGGTCGCCACCCTGGGACCTAGAGGCGAGGGTCCTCGCGTCGCTGTACCGGTGGCGCGAGGAGGCGCGGACGCGGGGCGGTGAACCGATGCAGCGAGAGATCGATCTGCGTCGGTCCCAGCTCCGCGAGGTCCTGGTGGTGGAGTGGCGGAACAGGCTTTTGCGCCCTACCGCCGGTCTCGCTACCATCGAGGCGATCCGACCGGTGCTCGAGGAATGGCTCGAGCGGAGGCACGGCTCCCTGTCGTTTCGGGCGACGCAGGTTTTCTCGGGGCATGGTTGCTTCGGGAAGTACCTGTGTCGCATAAACAGGGAGCCGGACGCCCGGTGTCATCACTGCGTCCACTGCTTGGAGGACACGGCGCGGCATACGCTGGCAGAGTGTGCCGCATGGGAGGAGCCGCGCCGTGCCCTCATAACAGAAGTCGGAACCGACCTGTCGCTGCCGGCCGTCGCTCGTTCGATGGTCGGGAGCGCGGAGTCGTGGGATGCGGTGATCTCCTTCTGTGAAACCGTCATCTCACAGAAGGAGGCTGCGGAAAGGATGAGGGAGGCCGAGACCACTCTCCCGACCCGCAGCAGACGTACCGGGCGTCGGCGGAGGGCGGACAACGCCCTCTTCCAGCCCCCCTAAACGGGTGCGGAGGGACGGTGGACTTGGGGACGTCCGCCGTCCCTTCATATAACTGGACCCGAGGCGGTGGCGCGTAGTGTTCCACGCGCGCCCCTATTGGAAGTCGCGGGGGGTGTACACCTCACTCCCCCCGCGGAACTGAGGAGGCCCGCAGAAGCGGGCCGGCACTAGCCGGGGATCGTGGAAGGCGCACTAGTTCCCATGATCCCCGGTGCAAGTGTGCGAGGGAACACCGGTGTGGTTTTAGTCAGTACGAGTCTGACAGACCCCTCCGCTCTCCCCAGGGCGGAGGACATCCATAGAGGATTTCCACACCGAGAACAAAAAAAAAAAAAAAAGGTTCCCCACCGAGGGTGTCTCCACGTTGTCGTCGTGGTGGGGCTTGAGTGTCTCAATGATCTTGGAGTTTTTCCCATTCCAAGTGAGAGACCAGACTAAGAGAGACACACACGCCGGAGTCGCTTCAGACTCTGGCGAGGGGTGACCTGTCCGTCGTCCCGGGCAGTGCGCGATTCACGCTCCGAGTCATCGGAGTGTGAATATGGGGAGGGACACATCGTGTACCGTGCGATGGCTCACGGAGCGGGCTCATCGGACGGTACGTGATTGGCGATTCACTCCTCGGGGTCCCCGGGGAGTGAATCGGGGTCGGGGATATTCCTTCATATGCCACGCGACGGGCCATCGTTGCGGGGCATATGTTGGGATGTAATATTGTCGCCCTCTGGTACGCGTCTGCCCATCAGACGTGACTGTGAGGGCGATAGACTAGTCATAAGGGGGGGGGGGGGAATGATGATGAGTGGGGAGACAGGGACCACACCCTTCAAAGGAAAAAGAAAAACATGAAAAAGACGATTTGCAAGATACTACCCCAGGGCGGTACCAGCTGCTCAGCAGCTGGAGAATCCGCCACGATCCCTTCGGGATCGTCAAGCCCCTCGTATTCTGGGGGGGGCAACAAACGTCTTCCGCTTGCCAATGGCAACGAGAGCCGAGGAGGCTCCTCGAGATCGAGGTCTTTTGAAGACCTCATCTCCTTTAGTTTTAACCACGGACGGGTCGAGCGCCACGCGTCGGACGCAGTGTCGGACTCTGGCACTGCGTCACTGAGGCCAGGAGCGGAGGCTCCAGCGGAGCCTCGCGTGGTTTTGGAGAGGGTGGGTGGTATGTCGTCTACCTTCGACAACTCACCCACCCTTTCGCAAGCCATTGCGGCCGCTCCCTCCAAGTTTTGGGGGAAGCGGCCGCGTGTCTGTGGGTCGGACGCGGGTTCGGCGGGTTTGTCCTCTAGCGAGGAGAACCTGCCGGCCCCCAAGGTGTCGACAACCAGGAGGGGCAGAGGACGCGGGTTGCCTTCCGGAGCAAACACTCCGACACCGTCACGTGACACTCGGGGCCGCTTCTTGAAGCGCCCTGATACGCCGATGGCCAGCGGAGTCAGCGACTCCGACGGCTCAATGCAGGTGGAGCAATGTGATGCTCAGTCCTCCATCGCATTGCTGAGCACCAAGGCGGAGCTCAATGCCGCGAGGAGAGAGGGCCGGAAGGCCATCGCGACCGACGAGGTCGCTGAGTTGGCTCGACGGGCAAGGGAGAGGCGGATGCAGACCGCCGCATCTCCGGAAGGCTTGACGGCAGAGGCCCTTAGCCGTCAAGTTTTGGACGGCGTGGACGTCGTCCTGAAGGTAGCCACGAAATCTGGCAACCTGAAGGGGACGTTCACGCGGGCCCTAAAAGAGGCGGCGGACGGGATCAAGGAGGCGGTGGACGTCCTCCTTGACCGCACGATCTCGGAGGAGACGGTGAAGCTCCGAGAGGAAAATCACCGTCTCCAAACGAGGATGGAGGAGCTCCAGCGGGAGGTCAGCGCCCTGAGGGCAGACTTCAGCCGGCAGCAGGGTGCGACGACTGCGGACAGTCGTGCCCTGCCACAGAACGGGTCTTTGGGGGAAGACCAGTTCAACCGGCTGTTGAGCATCATGACCGCCCGCCTGGAAAGCCTAGAGCCCAGGCTCAACCCCCCTATTCGCCTTCGTCCGCCGCTGGCGGCAGATAAGCGGAGGAGGGTGGCGGAGCCCGCTTCAGCAACAGCTGGGCCAACGTGGGCACAGGTGGCTAAAGCGCCACCTGCGCCAAAAAAGCCCACGCAGGCGCCCAAAAAGCCCACGGAGGGCGGCAAAAAGGCCGTGAAGGGGACGAGAAATGCCACTGAAGGGAGCACCTCGTCCCCCAAAGAAAAAGAGGGTGGCTGGGAGACGGCCGAAAGCCGCAAAAAGAGGCGGAAGAGGGGCCGCAAGGCCAAGAACGCGCCCGGATCCAAGGGGCAGGCCCCGAAAATCCACGTCCCCCGCTCCGAGGCTGTAGTAGTCACGCTGCAGCCCGAAGCCAAGGAGAGAGGCGTGACGTACCAGAAGGTACTGGCGGAGGCGAGAGGCAAGCTGGTCTTTGCCGATTTTGGCACCCCGGATGGCTTCCGTTTTAGAACGGCAGCCACGGGGGCCAAGATGTTCGAGTTGGCGGGGACCAGCAGTGCCGAGAGGGCGGACTCTCTAGCTGCAAAGCTGAGGGACGTCCTCAACCCCGAGGAGGTCCGGGTGTCCAGACCCATCAAGACGGCTGAGGTGCGCGTCGATGGGCTGGACGACTCTGTTTCCCCGGAGGAGGTGGTGGTGGCCATAGCCCGGAGCGGCGGATGCCCGCCAGAAAATGTGCGGGCGGGCGAAATCCGCGTCAACGCTGGAGGGCTGGGCACCACCTGGGTGCGGTGCCCAGTAGCTGCGGCAAAGAAAGTTGCCGACGCGGGACGTCTGCTGGTGGGCTGGGTGTCAGCGAGAGTTAAACTCCTGGCACCCAGGGCCATGCAGTGTTACCGGTGCCTGGAGAAAGGGCACGTCCGGGCCCAGTGCACTAGCGAAGCAGACCGCAGCGATTTGTGTTATCGCTGCGCTCAGCCCGGCCATAAGGCGTCCCAGTGCTCCGCGGAGCCAAACTGCAGCCTCTGTGCGGCTGCAGGAAAGTCTGCGGGGCACAGAACTGGCGGCAACGCTTGCGGCGCGCCCAGAAAGCGCAGCAAGCGTTGGACCAAGGCTGCGGGGGCCGCACCCCCTAGCACCTCTTCGGCCGACTCCCGGCCTGTGGTTGGACGAGGCGCCGGGGAAATGGACTGCCAGTGATGGCGCTCCATTTCCTCCAGGCGAATATCAACCACTGCACCAGAGCTCAGGATCTCTTGGTCCTGAGCATGGCGGAGTGGTCGGTAAATGTGGCGGTGGTCGCTGAGCCGTATTTTGTCCCCCCCCGAGATAACTGGGCAGGGGATCTGGACGGCCTGGTGGCCATCATCGGCGCGACTCTTGTCGACGTGTCCCGGGGTCACGGTTGGGTTGCCGCCCTTGTGAACGGGATCGTCACGATCGGGGCATACTTTTCGCCCAACAGGAGTCTCGCCGACTTCGAGAGTTTCCTTGTCGAGTTGGGAGCCGTCGTCGGCCGGTCTCATCCTCGGCCCATTTTGCTTCTCGGTGATCTGAACGCCAAATCTGCGGCGTGGGGATCCCCGGTCACAGACCCGAGAGGCGATGTGCTAGAGGAGTGGGCCGTTACGACGGGCCTGGCTGTCTTAAATCGGGGTTCGGCCTACACGTGTGTGCGACAGCGGGGCGGATCCATTGTGGACGTGTCGTTCGCTAGTCCCGCTGTCGCGCACCGCGTTCGTGATTGGCACGTGGAAGCGGAGGTGGAGACGCTATCGGATCACCGATACATACGCTTCGACGTCTCCACCCAGACCGCTGAAGGTCGTAGCCAATCGGCCCCCCGAAGAGACGGCCCGCGTTGGGCGCTGAAACGCCTCGACAGGGAGGCTCTCGAGGAAGCCACTATCGTCCAAGCCTGGATCCGGGAGTCGGCTACCGTCGGTCCCGTCGACGTCGAACGGGAGGCGCAGTGGTTTAGCGACGCGATGACGCAAATCTGCGACGCGTCCATGCCACGCGTCTCCTCTCTGTCCGCAAGGCGCCGCGTGTACTGGTGGTGCGTCGAGGTAGAGCGGCTGCGCGTCGAGTGCGCAGACGCCAGACGCCCGTACACGCGATGTCGGAGGAGACGTCTGCGGGATCCCGACGAAGAAGCCGCGCTGTATGAGGTGTACCGCGCGGCGAAGGAGGCTCTGTGGCTGGCCATCGGCGAGTCAAAGACGCGCTCCAGAGAGGAGCTGCTGGCGACCCTAGACGGGGATCCGTGGGGGCGCCCTTACCGCACGGTCCGAGGGAAACTTCGGCCGTGGGCGCCCCCGCTAACGGAAGGTCTCGAGCCGCAGTTTCTGGAGCGAGTGGTCTCGGCTCTCTTCCCTGAGAGAGCCGAGTACGAGCCACCGCCGATGGCTCTGCCCACAGCTGCAGAGTCGGAAGAAGAAGAGGAGAGCGAAACCGTCCCAGAGGTGACACAGGCGGAGATGAGCGCGGCCGTGATGCGGCTCCGGGCAAAAAACACTGCTCCGGGGCCCGACGGAGTGCCAGGTCGCGCTCTAGTCCTCGCCCTGAAGGAGCTGGAGCCCCCACTGAGGGGACTCTTCTCGGCGTGCCTTGAGCGGGGCCAGTTCCCTAGCAGGTGGAAGACTGGTCGACTGGTCCTGCTCAGGAAGGCGGGGCGCCCAGCGGATTCGTCGTCGGCTTATCGGCCCATAGTGTTGCTGGACGAGGCGGGCAAGATGCTCGAGCGTGTAATAGCAGATCGCCTCGTCAGCCACTTGTGTACAGAGGGGCCGAACCTGGCCGACAGCCAGTTTGGCTTCCGGCGTGGGCGCTCCACCATCGACGCCATCATGAGGGTGAGAGTCCTGGCGGAGGAAGCGGTTTCCCAGGGTGGGGTGGTGCTGGCGGTGTCCTTGGACATCTCCAACGCGTTCAACACCCTGCCCTGGGGTTGCATTAGGGAGGCCCTGCGATACCATCGGGTGCCTTCCTACCTCCGCAACATTGTGGGGGCTTATCTTTCGGGAAGGTGTGTCACCTACATGGGACGCGACGGCACGGGCCGTCGCGAGATGTCGTGCGGTGTTCCGCAGGGGTCGGTTCTGGGCCCACCCCTGTGGAACATCGGGTACGACTGGGTTTTGCGGTGCGAGCTCCCGCCGGGAGTGGACCTGACGTGTTATGCGGACGACACGCTGGTCACGGCTCGGGGGAGCTCGTACAGGGAGGCAGCGTTGCTGGCTACGGCTGCGGTCTCACAGGTGGTGAGCCGCATACGACGCCTGGGGCTGGAAGTGGCCCTCAACAAGTCGGAGGCCATTGCTTTTCATGGCCCCCGACGGGCGCCGCCGCTGGGATCACACATTGTGGTCGGTGGGGTCCGGATCGCTGTCGAGTCAACCATGAAGTACTTAGGATTGGTGCTCGACAGCCGTTGGGACTTCGGCCCCCACTTTCAGCGGTTGGTGCCCAAGTTGATGGGCGCGGCGGGCGCGCTGTCAACGCTGCTTCCCAATCTGGGGGGCCCGAGCACCGCCTGTAGGCGGTTGTACGTGGGGATCGTGCGATCGATGGCCCTTTACGGGGCCCCGATTTGGGCGACAGACCTGACGGCCCGCACTATCGCGGTTCTGCGCAGACCGCAGAGAGCGATGGCCGTCAGGGTCATACGGGGATATCGCACGATCTCCTACGAGGCGGCTTGTGTACTGGCCGGATCCCCGCCGTGGGACCTGGAGGCGAAGACCCTCGCGACACTGCACCAGTGGCGCGAGGAGGCCAATGATCGGGGCGAGAGGCTGGTGCAGCGACAGATCACGCTGTACCGGTCTCAGCTCCGACAGGTCATGGTGGCGGAATGGCGGGGGAGGCTAGAGCTCCCCACCGCCGGCCTCGACACGGTCGAGGCGATCCGGCCAGTACTCGACGACTGGCTCGGGAGGAAGCACGGCTCCCTGACGTTTCGGGCGACGCAGGTGCTCTCGGGGCACGGCTGCTTCGGGAAGTACCTGTGTCGCATAAGCAGGGAGCCGGATGCCCGGTGCCATCACTGCGTCCACTGTCTGGAGGACACGGCGCGGCATACGCTGGCCGAGTGCGCCGCGTGGGATGAGCCGCGCCGTGCGCTCGTTACGGAGGTAGGAGGAGACCTGTCGCTGCCGACCGTCGTTCGCTCGATGGTCGGCAGCGCAGAGTCCTGGGACGCGGTGGTGTCCTTCTGCGAAACCGTCATGTCGCAGAAGGAGGCTGCGGAAAGGGAGAGGGAGATGACGAGCTCCCGCCCATCCCGCAGCAGACGCACCGGGCGTCGGCAGAGGGCGGACAACGCCCTCTTCCGGCCCCCCTAAATAGGTCCAGGGGCGACGGATTCGGGGACATCCGTCGCCCCCGATCACACTGGACCCGAGACGGCGGCGCGTAGTGTTCCACGCGCGCCTCTCTCAGACGTAACGGGGGGAGTTTTACACCTCACTCCCCCCCGGGACGAGGCCCGCAGGTGAGGCGGGCCGGCACTAGTCCGGGGCAGCGGAAGTCGCATCAGATCCCGTTGCCCCCCGACGCAAGTGTGCGAGGGAACACCGCTGAGTTTTAGTGGGTATACTGTCATACACCGACAGGAGTCCCACATACCCCGTCTCGTCCCCCGACGAACGGGCATGCATAAAGCATTTCTCAGCGAAAAAAAAAAAAAAAAAAAAAAAAAAAAAAAAAAAAAAAAAAAAAAAAGGTTAGGTTAGGTTAGGTTAGGTTAGGTTAGGTTAGGTTAGGTTAGGTTAGGTTAGGTTAGGTTAGGTTAGGTTAGGTTAGGTTGGAGGGCGAGAGGGGAGCGCCCCGCCCCGGAAGAGCGGGAGGCCGTCCGGCGGGAGGCGAGGGACGCCATCGTCGTCCACTGGACGCGGGACCTCGCCACCGCAGTCTTCGGCCGCCGAACCGTCGGCGCGATCGGGCCGGTCCTGCGAGACTGGCTCGAGCGGTCGCACGGGTTCCTCTCGTTCCGTCTGGTGCAGGTGCTGTCCGGGCACGGGTGTTTCGGATCGTACCTGCGCCGGATCGGACGGGAGGAGACGCCGTCGTGCCACGACTGTGGCGCGGCGGAGGACACGGCGCAGCACACCCTCGAGGTGTGCCCGTCGTGGACGGAGCCGCGCCGCAGTCTCACTGCGGCGATCGGACGGGACCTCTCACTCCCCGGTGTGGTTAACGCCATGCTGAGGGACGAGGGGTCCTGGGCGGCAGTCGCCTCCTTCTGTGAACACGTCATGTCCCAGAAGGAGGCGGCGGAGCGCGCGCGGGAGGTCGACCCTCACGCGGCGCCGCTCCGAAGGCAGAGGAGGGGTCGGAGAAGACGTCAGTACGACAATCATCTCCGACTCCTACCAGGTGGAGGCCAGCAGGCAACGGGTGCGGGGGCACCCTTGCCTGTATTGCACAGGCCTCCACCAGTGCCGGACGGGAATGGCCAGGTGTTCCCGGCCATTCCCGTTGCCCACCAACCTGGGGGGCTAGCGGGGCCCGCCAGCTAGGCGGGCACGCGCCGGGAGGGTTGTGGACGTAAAGGCTGAGCCGGTTTCCCATGACCCTCCCACCACGGCGACGAGGGAACACCGCTGAGTTTTAGTGGGTATACTGTCATACACCGACAGGAGTCCCACATACCCCGTCTCGTCCCCCGACGAACGGGCATGCATAAAGCATTTCTCAGCGCAAAAAAAAAAAAAAAAAAAAAAAAAAAAGGTTAGGTTAGGTTAGGTTAGGTTAGGTTAGGTTAGGTTAGGTTAGGTTAGGTTAGGTTAGGTTAGGTTAGGTTAGGTTAGGTTAGGTTAGGTTAGGTTAGGTTAGGTTAGGTTAGGTTAGGTTAGGTTAGGTTAGGTTGCGCATGCTTTGCGTCGGGGAGGTTCCCGAAGCCGTGGAAGGAGGGGCAGCTGTGCCTCCTCCGCAAGGAGGGCCGCCCGGCAGACTCCCCCTCGGCATACCGGCCCATCGTCCTGCTCGATGAGGTCGGTAAAATGTTTGAGGGGGTAATTGCTGCCCGCCTAAAGGGCCACTTGCGGGACATCGGGCCGGACTTGTCGGACGCTCAGTTCGGTTTTCGGGCTGAGCG